>OX327012.1:1461282-2917565 GCA_946800695.1 Geum urbanum
GGAGGGATAAGATGTTATCCCGAAATCTCAACGAAAAAATCCAAATTTCCCAAAAGAGTAGGTTATTTTGAAAAAGACAAAGTTGAGTTTATAAAAAGTTACTCGTTGTTTGATTACAGAACAATTCTTTTTCTTCCTCTTTTCTCTTCGAGATCACTGCGGCGGTGGAGTCGGCAGCGTTGCTCGATTTAGGGCTTCGTGTTGATAACGCGTTTTAGGAATTATAAATGTAGAGAGAATAGTGTGAATCAATGAACTGTGTAATTTTATTAACGAAGAAGCAACTCCTTTATATATGAGAGTACAAGAGGTACAAGCAGGAAAATAATCCTATTACATCTCTGATACACTGTCATATCCTGTGATCTCCACCATAACTAGGAACATCAAATATCTTACCACAGAAATATACTTTTATTGCTTAAACATGAAAACTAGTGTGACAAGGTGAGATCTCACACTGGCACACTATCAAACATGAGTTTTCTTGGGTACTCGACAAAGAAACAGAGAAGATTGCTTATCTTAATATAGATAGTACTTAACAGAGTTGAGTGTCCTCAGAAAGAACAACATCCAGCCGCATAGTGTATAATCAATCCCATATCCTGGATTTCTGCAACACACTTCTTTCTCTACCTATATATAAAATGGCACTTGATCAAACGCCTCCTATGTCTATAATTGTCTCCGCGGCGCACATATAGAAATATATGCATGGCTGTCTCATAGTGACCATGACCTAGAGATGCATAGTTAGTTTTATAACTCTAGATAATATTATAACTAGGGACACAACACATAATCATAAGGGCAGGTCACAAAGGTAACATATATGCAAGTCATATTGGTCTTGAACAGCCGACCATACAAGTTCTTTTTCGTTAGCCATGTCCAACGAACTTTTCGATTGCCAATTTGTCAATTTCAGGTACTGATATATCCATCTGGATGACAGAGGAGATGGTCCAGATGAGGCTTTTGCTTGAAGAAAAACCGGTGAGAATCCGACACTGTTTACCATTATAATCGAGTACTGTTACACCCTTTAGTTCATGCCATAAGTTTGGCAGAAAGAAATAGTTGGTCTTAATTTTTTTCTAGCTTACCTGCATCATCTCCATGGTATTACACTTGGGTTTTGGATTGAGTACTCTTTTCCATTTCATATAATGCTTTCATAGAAAGTCAATCGAGCTTGCATTGCTTATGTTGCAGGGTTTGGTAATTTGAACATGGGAAATGAGATGGGGAACAATAACACATCAGGTCTGAAAGGTATGGAAATTTGTAAATACAGCTCTTGAATACTAGTTTAGCCTTGTGCTTTTTTTTATTACTAGATTCATGAGAAATTTACATTGACTCACTCACCATCTGCTGTAGATGAAGAGAACACTACTACTGTTGAAGCTTCCAAAACATCTTTGGTAGATACTAGTTATGCAAATGATTCAAAAGAAGAACATCAATCAGTACCTGAAGTTGAAGGAACTGATATCGATAAAAAAGTTACAAACTTGACTTCTGATGATCCAGAGACAAAAGCGGTTCCTTGCGTCCAAAACCAAACATCATGTATAACAGGTTAGCATCTTTTCTAAACTATAATTAAGGGGGTGAGTCATCTTTATATGATGCTATATATGTTACTGAAATCCTATATATTTGTTGTTTGATCTTAATTTTTGGCATGTTCATAGAGCAAGAAGATATTGAAGTTCATCATCGTGCTAAATCTCCAAAAGATGCAACGGAATCAACTGAAGCAAGGGAAAGAGTCAGTACAATGGATTCAGATACTTCGTTGAGTGATTCAGTACAAGAAAAGGTGACGGAGACAGACATAGAGGAAACTGATCTACAAGGAACATTGCTAAATCAGCTTGAGAAGGAGGATTCTATTAGAAAAGGTATGTGTATGCCAACGTTATTCCATATTTCTATTGTACCATTAATTTCTTCAATAATATGACAATTGCCATGTCTTGGTAAATGTATATAGTCTTTGGATGATCTCTATATTGCTGAATTCAATTCTTTTTCTCTTTCAGTATGACACTATGAGTTATGTGAATGTATATTACACCTAAATCCACCATAATACATTTACATTTATATGCTTTGAACTTCAATAGAGGATGAGGAAGATGGGACAACATCCACATCACAAAAACTAGAACCTGAAGCGAATAATAGAATTGAAGCTTGCCACATGCATATGCCAGATAGTACTCCGGAAGATGATACAACAGGAGAAAATCAGTTAGTGGCTGAAGTTGAAGGAAGTGAAATTCATGAATATGTTGCAAACTTGACTTCTGATCATCAAAATAAGATAGAAGATCCTTGTGTTGAAAACCAGTCTTCGACTTTGAATGGTAAGCCTCTTTCCAAAATGGGTTTGACGAGTTTATATCTATTTGATCCGTCTGTTATGTTTATAGATCACTGCAAAAATTTGTCTGAATTTTGTTGGCTTGTCCATAGAGCATGAAGATAATAAAGTTCATCCTCTTGGTGAATCTCCGGAAGTATGGGAAGAAGACATTAAAATACAACCAGGTACTTTATTGAGTGACTCGGTACATGAGGAGATCATGGAGCATAAGGAGGAAACTGATATACAAGGACCAATGCAATACCAGCTTCAAAAGCAGGATTCTTTCAAGAAGGGTATGCTATGTTTACCTTATCCATATTCAATTCCCATTATATTTGTCGAAATTTTTCTTCATTACCATATTAGTACAAGTTGTAGTCTTTGAATATATGGTAGATTCGGATTGTATATAACATATGCTATTAACTTGTCAACAGAGGATGAGGAAGATGGTACAGCATCTATATCACATGAAATTGAAGCTAAAGACTCCAAGCACTTTGCGTCAAATCTACATGAGTTGGCTACAGTTCAAGCTCAACAATCTGTAAAAGATGGAATTGGATCTTTACTAGGGAACAAGGACTGTCTAGGATCAAATTTGACTTCTGATTGCGAATCGAGAGGCCATTTCATAGACACTGAGACATTAAAGAACATAGAAGGAAGTTCTGATTCTAGTACCGGTTCAGCATTAGAAAAGCAAGGTGCTGCCATGTCACTTGAGCACAACACCTCAGAAGAACGACTGAAATCTTCGGAGGAGTTTGAAACTGAAGATGGAGAAGAAGTTGAAAATGGATTGAGCAAAACACTAATAGCATCAGATGACCTTCTAGTCTTAGAAAATGAATGTAAGATACCAACTGAGAGAAATTTATTTGTTAGTCCAAAAGTAGAACCAGAAGCTCTTCTAGTGAGTAACTTTGATCTTGAAGTTCCTGAACATGAGGTTAAATGCCTAATCATCCAAGATGATATCGGAATAACAAGAAAAGGGTTGGAAAATGGAGAGGAAATCTATGCTAGTAGCCAAATCCAACCTTGTCTTGTGTCAGGGATGGAATCAGAACCTGACTGTGTCAAATCAAGTGAGCTTACAGATGAGGAGAGTGAAAAGGTAAATGTGATCAATCCTTCAACCAACAAGGATTGTCAAGTTGAGGAGGCAAAGGTTGTAGAGGATGGGAACCAAGTTGTCATGTGCCTTAATAACCAAGGTGAGGCTTCTGAGAGCAAGTGCTACCAGGAATCAGAAATGAAAGTTGAGGAGGTTCCGAAAGTTGAAATCATTTCGACAGCGTCAACTATCCTGGATTTGCACCACAAGGAAGAAGAATTAGTTGCCATTGAAATGGAAGAAGCAGACACCACACAACAGGACTCTTCGTCTTCATTGGAAAGTACTACACTTGGACATGACTTTGTTCAAAGAGACAATGATTCAAGTCCACAACTGAAGCAAGAAAATAGTGGTGAGTTGTTTGCTACTCAAGCTTCCATTATTATTGACTGTACAAGCTGGATATCAGAAGCATTGGTGTCTATGAATAAGCTGGAAGCTGAGATTCTTGGTCAACAAATTACACAACAAAATGAAGCAGCACAAGTAGAAACTGCAGCAGAAATTAACATTGCAGCCGAAGTGGAAACGTCATCTGCATCTGTAAGCTCTAGTTCTGAAACACAAGAATCTGTGGGAAGGTCTAGCACAGTAAGCATTGAATCAAATCCAGGTAACGTGAACATTGTTCATGGCCAGATTCAAAAATCTCCAAGCTTCAATCTTGATCTCCAAAATGTAGCAATTACTGAAGAATCAGATAGCACTCCCTTATTATATCAGGATAAGGCTGAAATAAAAAGCTCACCAAGTCAAGTTGAGAAAGTGATTACCTTGGAGAGAAGCGAGTCAGAGGAGTCAAGGACTCCATTTCTAGGATTCATGAAAGACCAAGAAGAAAATCATGTTGTTGAAAAAATAAAAAAACATCAGAAGCATTCTGAGGAAAATTCAACAAAGAATGTGGCTGACTCAGTTACTCGAAAAGCTACTACAACTTCATCAAAAGGTAAAGAGAAGCGCAGACTCCGGTCTTCTCTCTTTTCCAACTGCCTGTGTTGTGCTTCTATGAATAATTGAATGCCTCTTAATATCTTTGATCTTTGTATTTTTTCTTTATGGAGCTTTCCGGGAAGTGGAGTTTTGATCAGATGGGAGAGAGACTTGTTTTCTTGATTATGATGTTGGGATAACTTTGTGCATCAGTGTAACTTACCAACCCATTGTGTGTTCTGTGCATCTATTCATTTCTTCCATATTAATTTTTCAAGGCAGCTTGAGTATTCTTCTGTAATATAAGTTTCCATTAATATGATTTTTCTCAATTGATTGATACATAAAGGTTTCACAGTGAATTGCATTGGCCTCTCTTGGTGAAGTTTACGACTTGCTCATTTAAAATGGTTGAAAGTTACTTGTGGAAAAAAAAATCAGGCCCCCCATAACTTCTAATTCTGGATCAGCCACGGGTTAATTCTCACCAATATCTCAAGTTCTCAACAAACATCAAAAATCAGATCAAAATACAAATTAAGCTTTTAGCATCAGAGAATTAGAAATGGATGGAAAAATATACAAGAGTCATGCACATAAATCAAAACCTCATAGGAGTAGCATGGATCCATATCATGATCCACAACAGTGAAGTGTCGACCACTAGAACAAACAAAACATGACCATGACATCTTGACATCTTGACTAGTCCAAGTAAGGTGATTGACAATGAAATGTTGAAAGAAGGGGAGACAATTAGGATGGTCTGAAAGGTTGATCTTCAAAGAAACTGGAAAAGGGGGCTAGTCATTGCAAAGAAATTCAAATGGATAGCAAAAGGCTACCATTATTTTTGCAAAAACAAAGGTTGAAAATTTAGGAAAAAGTTACATATTTAACATATATATTTCCAACAACTAATCTTGGTCAGAGTCAGACTTACTCAACCAAAAGTGGGAGAAACTTCAAATCAAGAAACCCCTATCTTAGTTGGAGGATAAACTTAAATACTTCTCCACAAAAATTGAAGAATAAAGAGAGAAAAAACATATGCATAGCAGTTGAAGTTTCACATAAAAATGGTCGAAAAGTTCTAGCATACTGCATAATTGAGTACTTTGATGAACCCATATACCAAGTATTATCTTGCAGCATAAATTAGTATACTAGTTGGTTGGATTGCTACATTGACATATGATAGACAAACCAGCAAGTCGTAAGGTAAATTTCTTATTAATTTCTCAAAGATTGATAGGTATTACAATGTGGGTTTTGGATTTTACTAGATTGATAGGTATTAAAAAGCACACAGTGATATATCACTAGAAAAGGAAACAAATACAACTGGAATTGAAGAATTGAACAGATCAAAAGGGTACTACTAGTCGACTGCTGCTACATTTTTTGGCATTTGACATGGCTCGTTACAACAAATAATATAAGAGGATGAAATTGAATGATTTTGAATGGGTATTTGCTTCAACATGTTGCTATAATGTTTGTATCACCCAATGGTCATCATCATCTTCACAAATTCGTCGTAGTTAACTTGACCATCACCGTCCAAATCGGCCTCCTTGATCATCTGCTCCACTTCTTCATCCGTCAGTTTTTCGCCGAGATTGATCATTACATGCCTCAGCTGCAAAAATGAGTAAGCAACAAGAACAAACACAAGTTTGTAAGTTGTTAGATTCTGTTGGCACTAAAAGGTCAACTGGAAAAACAAGATCAAACATTGTCAACTAAAAAAGGTTGATGTTCATTGCATTGGAAATTAAGGTACAGGGAATCAAGATACGGATGGATTCTCAATCCTATATATAAAAACTTGCAAGGTTAAAAAGATGCATGAGATTAACCATGATTAAACTATTGAGAATTATTTCACGAATACCCATATAAATCAATTTTTAAACTAAGCAGCATTAGTATCACTTAAGCTACATTTGATTCCTCTTGTTATTTTTCTGTGTGTTATCCTTTGATACCATGCTGGCAAAATCCCTTCCATCAATGCTGTGATGCAAGACATTTAATGTCAGTGTCATCTCTAGTTCTGAATTTGGTGACCTTATCATCTATGTTCAGTGTTCACCAGCTCAATCTTAGCTTGCTCTAGCTATTTTATGCAACGTACAATATGTCTATCCTTCTCATCAGGAGACGAAGGATGAATGCAAAAAATCCTTGGCCATCGATATTGTTCACAAAGTCGATTTATAAGTTTTTTTTTTGTTGCATTTCAGATACCAGTTTAACTTTGTTGTGGTGCTGATATGTGATCTGGTGCAACTCTTTATGAACACAAGTTCAATTATTTGATTTATGTCAGACATGAATTAGAACATGTTGTCCGGACAACATTGAAACAAAAATAGCAACTTTCGCAAGTGTCTGTAAACTATTGATAAGAAACAGACTGTTTTGGCTAGTGCTTCTTAATTAAAAAGTCCAGATATATGCATGATAAAACAATAAAACGTATGAAACATTTTAAACTATATAATGTAATTGATGAAGGAAATTGCTGTTTTACCTCATTAGCTGATATATATCCATTCTGATCCTTGTCAAATACCTTGAAGGCCTCCTTGAGCTCCTCCTCTGCATCAGTTTCCTGTTATATATATACATTTACAAACAGTATAAGAACATCTTTATGCAATTAGTTATATTAGCTCAAGTCTCTATGCAACTCTTAAATTAAAGCTCAAACAAAGCCATGCACACAAAAGTACCTTCATTTTATTTGCCATTAAGTTCAAGAACTCAGCAAACTCTATTGTCCCATTTCCATCAGCATCAACTTCACTGATCATGTCCTGAAGCTCCTCTTCTGTTGGATTTTGATCCAAAGAACGAATGACCGTGGCCAATTCATCAACAGTAATGCAGCCTGCACATTCCAAAACACTCAAATTCAAGCACCATTTCATGAAAATGCGTCTAAACAGAAACAAACAACACAAGAAACTAATCCTAGATACCATTTCTTGGTTCTCAGTATACACTCGTAAATCTGAAAACATGAACTATAAAAAGAAGAACATAGATATACAAACAGCTACAGAGAATAGTACTAACCTAGAATTGAGGACATAGTAGTAGGAAACTCACCGTCTCCATCTTTATCAAACAAACAAAATGCCTCTTTAAATTCAACAATCTGTTCTTCACTTAGTACCTCTGCCATGTTATATTTCCAAAACCCAGAAAAATGCCTTGAATAAAACCTCAAGAACACTCAAAACCTTACAAAGTCTCGTGAGAGAGAGAGAGAGAGAGAGAGAGAGAGAGAGAGAGAGAGAGAGAGAGAGAGAGAGAGAATGTTGAGTTGAGTATAGCTCAATCTTAGCTGGGTTTATGTAGTAGTCCAAAAGGGTAATTGGGCAAGTCTAGCACATTTTATTTTTTCCATGTATTAAACTAACACATATATTGTTGTTTTGAATCCAGTCATCTAGTAAAACAAGAACCAGTCAAAGCTCCAAGTCTCTCGTTCTCGTATATATGCATGACTGGAGCTTGTTGTTACAGTCATGGCTTTATCGAAAAGAAAAGGAATCAAATATTCAAACACGACCATTTCCTTTCTTTCTTTAATTTTTTTTCTAGTTTCTACTCGGCCTTTAGTTAAAAAGGGTTTTGCGGATCGAAAAGAAACTACTTCTTCGTCTCCATGCTTCACTGTAAATGCAGGAATTAATATATATAAAAATTCCACGAAGCAGAACAACGTATTAGAAAAAAAAGACAGCTGTGAGGGTTTGATGTTTAGGAGACAAATGGCATTGAAAGAGAGAGACTTAAGATGAGTATGGGGAGCTGTGTGAATTGCTTCCCTCAACAACACATTATCAACCCCAAAAAGCACGCTGCTTTGCTTTGCTTGCACGAGGGGGGAGAAAGAGACTCAGAGAGATGACCAAAGAGCAGAGCTGTCATCATGTATATATTTTCCTTCATAAATCTTATACATACAAACAAATCATGCATGGATGGTTAGTATTTTCAACGCGCTTATATGGTAGACGACTAGCTGGAGTGTGTTTCGCTCTCTAGAGAAAAAAAGATGCAGTGTGTTTTGCTCTCTAGAGAAAAAAAGACCCAAAACTGATGAGGCATGCACCATGCATAGTTTCAATAGAAAATAGCATGAGCATTTAAGACAATGTATTTGTAATCTGCTCTTATAAGAGAACCAGTTAACAACTATATGCAGTACATTAAGAAAAATGCGAAGTCCCGACTTGGAACAAATAGATTTCCCATGATTATGGAACTAAGCAAGACCAAGAAAAGTGTCAAGTTTGAAACATCAAGAGAAATGACACCAAGGATTAGTTCAGTCACTTGTACAACACACTTGAACCAAAGTTATATTGTAGTGTTCCATACAGGCAGCATGCCTAGACTATTAATGGTCCGTGGTAATCCAGAAAAAGGATGTCAATACTAGGAAAATACTAACAATCCTCTCATTCTCTCACTCCCGTTTCAGATAGGCTGGCCCTTTGGAACAATTTGATCTTTGATCCACATGTAAATGGGAACCAAAACATAGTAAGCGCCTGCAGTTGCTCCAAGAATGAGGCGGAAAAGAAACACAAATGGATTGACAGGCTTCCTCACATCCTCAACCTTTGGACCAAGCTGCACCAAAAATGATATCTCATAAGTAGGAAAATTGAATGTAGTGCAGCGAATATATGAGCAGGGGAATGTAAGCCTCCTAAGTAAATCTAGTGCATCACCTCTAGGTAAAGTGTGTACATACTCAGTAGCATAAACAAGCATTTTCTGATGTAATGGACTAATGGATCGTGAATGTAGTTATACATCCAAGATGTATTTGAACCTGCTCTTGGGCTAAAATTTATCAAACCCTCAAAACTTATGTTGTAATTGTGTGTGGATTGTCGCTTCGTGTTTTCTGTTTTTGATTTAAAAAATAAATAAAAATGAAGCGCACGAACATTGTCACCAACACCATCACATGTCCTCTTTGCCACTACTGCAACCATTACTAAAATCACTAGCATGACTGCCAACATAGTCAGCATTCCACCAATATGGTCACCACTGCCATTGGTGCAATGACGTTGCTAGTAGAATAATCAAGTGCCATACACTCCACCACCACAAAATTCCTAAGATCATGTTTTGACTTCTGTCAAAGCTTCTGATAATGACACGCAACAGCCATTACATTAGCAGTTTTTCATGGTAATAAGGTGGTAAAACTGCCTAGAAAGAAATATTCCTAGCTAAATTCTAGGAGTAAATATTAATCTCATGGCATAAGACTAAGTACTAGTAGTTCAACAAACTGAATTGCTGCATTTTAATCAAGTATTTCACGAGGATGATAAGCAAGAGTCTAAGAGGAATGGCAAGAATTGATAACCCTACATACTATAGGACATCGGTGAAAAACTATGAAGAGGATTATATGTCATACAATAGAACATAAGCTATTCTTTAGTTACCAGGGATTTCTTAGATAAAGAATACTTGTTCATCTTTAGCATGTTAATGCTAGGTGCTGTTCTGGACATGGCATGTGTGCAAACACTATACAAATGGCAATGATGTAATAACAGAGCTTCCCTTTCCGAATCTTGGATAAGAGCTTTCTATATCTAATATATCTTTAAAGGATAAGGAATAAATCAAATAATTTACCTGGAGAGGGGAATCCCCAGATGCAGGCTTCACACCTGTCACAGAGCAACCCATGATCAATCCATGCCTGCGAACTCCACGGTACCACTTTGGTCCGATTCTTTTTAGTTTAACATCTTTGAATCCCGCCTTTTGGAACCAGTCAATGTACTCTTCCTCTGTTGGGAAGAGCATCCACATGTCTGCAAAAAACCGAGATAGCCAAAAGGTTGGGTACACAGGGCCTATAAGACACGCTTTTCCTCCTATTTTAAGTACCCTATAAGCTTCCTTAATACCCCGCTGTGGATCTGGCCAGTACTCTATACTGAGGAACAAAACCATAAGATCACATAAGCAGAGAATACAAACCGTGTCTTTAAACTACCAATTCTGTACAGTATTACAGTACTATCACGATGTAAACTAAAACGAAAGACACAGCATGCTTTCTACCAGAAACCCCTATAATCTCAACAATCCAAAATGACGATTTCAATTTCTCTCAGAGAGCAACTATACTCGTCTTAGCTTCAATTTGACCACAGCACCAGCTTCCAATTAATTTCTTTAAAAAACCTCAAAAACAAATCTGAAATGAGGGATTATATGCAACTTACAATAACAAACTTCAAAATAAGACCAGACATTCCTGACTATAAATTCCTTCAAATGGCACTACATTATAGAAAAGCAAACTGAAGCAAAAAAATATTACCTTCCGGCAGAGACATATCTGTCGGCATAATCAGTCGGGAACGGCAGATCTTCAGCATCTCCCTCAATAATCTTGCAGTCCTTCAACGGCTCCTTCTCCTTAGCCTTGGCAAGCTGGTGCGGCGATTGGTCAAGAATTGTCACATTCTTAGCATCCACATGCTTCACAATCCCAAGCGTTGTGAACCCCGTCCCACCTCCAACATCCACCACTGTCATATTCCTGTCATAAAGATCAGCCGGCTCGAGAGCATCGTCTCTCATGTCCTCAGTCCAATGCCCTGGGTTGATCACATGGTCATAGACTATAGACAAGAACCTATAGAACCAAAAAGCTTCCTGCTTGTGCTGTATGAACCTAGGCTGAGAAGCAGGCCTCGAGGATGGCGACGACGACACACTGCCGATGGGTCCCACAGTTCTAGCCTTGGAACTAGTCCTGTCTGTATAACTAACTGAACTCTTTTTGACAAAAGACCCATAATGAAGATTTGCAACACCAGAACCTAACCCAGTTGGTGCTATTCCGGTACTAGTGAGTTTCAGATTCTGAGCTCCATAGAGCATTGAAATAGCCATGGTATGATTAATTGGAGACAAAGCCCACTAACCTAAACTGGTCAATTTACACTCTTTCTGTTCCTAACTGATTACTTGAATCTAAAAATCAATGTCTCTATCTTGGGAGATTAACAATCAGACACAATGGGGATTCATATTGGAACCAACATGAGAAACATCAACAGAAACAAGACCAACTATCAAAAACAGAAATGGCTTACCGAGATGTATCGGGTTTCTACGGAGATGAAGTAGATTGGGAAGTGAAGTGTTGATAGAACACCACAGGTTAGAAATACTTGTAGAGAGTAGTTGGTGTCACTTGTCAGTGTTGGTGGAGCTGACAGACAAAACGGCGACGTAGTCAAGTGTAACAGACACCGCTTTGGAGATTCGTGTAAAGACAAAAGGCTTATAGAGATTAATCGGATTATAGTGCTTTGGTGGCCTTGGTGGAGTTTGGTGTCTTCTTCTCGGTTCTGAGTCACTTCTGACTGGACCTTTTTTGGCCACTAGAGTAGTATTACATGTAAGAAAAATAAGTGATATTAAATTAAGTATAATAAATAAGATATTAATTAAATAATTAGTAAATTACAAGATATGAACATGAACGAAGAAGGTAAGAACCGGCCGAGATGCCTGGGATGGATTGCAATGGCAGAAAAGGTAACTCACAGAGGAGCAGGTTAATACGGTCGCTTGTTCATTCGACGAGACCACCTCGCAGTGGATGAGTTGGTACGAGCAAAGGTTTCCCACGAACGATTGGAACATCTTTGCCGATGCGTTGGGGTCGGAGGACAACCCCAACGCGGTAGAATCCACACTATCGCATATGCAGCAAACATGGTCTGTGGAAGAGTACCGAGACCGATTCATCAACCCATGAACGTATTTGTGGGGATGCCATTCGTCACGAGGTGTTACTGTTGGAACCCACCTCCCTGATCGCTGCATTCAAGTTAGCTAAGGGGGTCGGCAAACTTTTTGGATCCCCGAATAGCCAGACATCTCCAGCTCGACGTGGACACCACTGATTCCACTTCGTTCACCACTGCTTCCGGCGAACAAGTGCTGACGGCGGGAGTTGCGCGAGATGTCACGGTAACCATTCAAGGTTGTTCTTTTTCCGATTCAATTAGACTTCTTGCTGTGGCAAGCTGTGATTTAGTCTTGGGAGCGGAATGGCTCGAATCGTTGGGTATGATTGGGTGGCATTTTAGGAAGAAAATCATGATCTTTGAGGTCGCTGGGCAAGCTCATGTATTGAAAGGGACACAGTACCAAAACCCAACGGCTGCTGAATTACATCCTCTTCACTCACTCTTCAACACTTATCCAGATGTCACTTCGCTTAAGGCCCCAGCAAATCCATTGGCCCAAGCTCCACTTCCATTGCAACCCGTGCTCAACAAGTTCAGGGCCCTATTTGAGGAGCCTGCTTCCTTGCCTCCTACTCATGAGTGTGACCACAGGATCCCCTCCTTACTCCCTGGTTCCAAGCCCATTAAATCCAGGCCATACAAGCACAGCCTGACCCAGAAGGATGAAGTGGAGAGGCAAGTCCAAGAGTTGCACAACCGAGGAGAAATCCGGCATAGCCACAACCTTAATTCTTCTCCGGTTCTCTTGGTTCCAAAGAAGGACAACACACAACATATTTACATTGATTTCCGTGGTTTAAATGAAATTACGGTGAAAGATCGATTCCCTATTCCGATAGTGAAAGAATTGCTCGATGAGCTACATGGTGCTACACACTTCACAAAAAATGATTTGAGATCCGGCTATCATCAAATTCTAATGCACCCCAATGACATTCATAAGATGGCATTTCACACCAATGATGATCACTACGAGTTCTTGGTAATGCCTTTTGATCTTACTGATGCGCCTTCTACTTTTTAAAGTCTTATTAATTTAATCTTTCGTCCTTATTTACGCAAGTTTGTTCTAGTAGCCCATTTGCACCAAGTCTTAACAACCTTGCAAGATCATTCACTTAAAGTAAAAGCTTCAAATTGCTCATTTGGCCAATCAAGTGTAGTCTACTTGGGTCATATTGTTTCAGCAAAGAGAGTGCAAGTGGATCCAGTGAAGGTGCATGTAGTAACCCATTGGTCATAACCCACTACATTAAAAGGGTTGCATGGGTTTCTCGGGATTACGGGTTACTATCACAAATTTGTGAAGCGTTTTGGAACTATTTCTAAATCACTCACATACCTCTTAAGGAAAGACAGTTTCACTTGGTCTCAAGCAGTTACTGATGCATTCAATGAGTTGAAGGCAACCTTAACTTCGACACCGGTGTTGGCTCTACCAAATTTCAACAAGCAGTTTACCATTGAGACAGATGCATCGGGCAACAGTATTGGGGCTGTTTTGCAACAAGATGGTCATCCAATTGCATACTTGAGCAAGTCGTTATCCGGGCGCAACCTTGCTTTGTCCGTTTGCGACAAAGAGATGATGGCCATTGTAATGGTTGTGCAAACTTGGAGATCTTACCTATTACATCAGAAAATTAAGATTGTTACAGATCACAAAACCTTAAAGTACTTTACAGATCAGAGGCTATCTACACCAGCCCAACAACGGTGGTTATTGAAGTTGTGGGGTTATACCTTTGAGATTGTACACAAAGCTGGACACCTTAATGTTGCCCTGGACGCACTCTCCAGGCAGAATGAGTTGGCTTTCCTCATGGCCATCTCTTCTCCAGTTTTTGACTGCCTACATGACATCCAAGTTGCTTGCATCCAAGACCCGGAGGCCAAATTAATCATGCAACAGATTAGAGATGGATCTCCCACTAAGGCAGGCTTCTCCTTGAAGCACGACAAACTTCTCTACAAAAACAGGTTGTTTGTTCCTAGCTCCACTGATTGGCGTTGTAAGCTGTTGACAGAATTTCACTCTTCACTCACCGCCGGTGACTCTGGATTCTTTCCAACTTACAAGAGACTTGCCCGCAACTTCCTATGGCCCGGGGTACGAAAGGACATCAAAAAATTTATCTCTAGTTGTGATGAATGTCAACGTCAAAACTATGAGACAATTCCTCCTCCGGGTTTTCTCCAACCCCTTCCTATTCCTGATAGTGCTTGGCTATTGATAGTTGAAAAAATATGCAATTCTCTTATGTTTAATTATTTCAAAAATGCTTAGTTTATTTGTTTAGTTTTCAATAATTAATTATGTTTTTATTTATTCAGGTTAATTGGAGAAAAATACAAAAATGAGCAATAAAAGGAGAATTCTACTCAAATAAAGATTGATGATGTAGAAAGTCCACGTGGCGATGACTCAACTCTAAGTTGATGAGGAGTAGGTCAAGATCATACCTATATAAGCATCTTTTGAAGAACAAAAGGTTGTTGTTGAATTTTGGGAAATAGAAGCAAAAAGAAGGAGAAATCCCACATCCAAGAAATCTCAGCCGAAGCCTTCGATCCATGGAACCTTTGGTCTTCAATCTTAGTTTCACCAATCATCTGCGGGTAATGACCCCTATTTTTTATTAAACTATATTTATATAATTGACATAATAATAGGGTATTTTTTAGGGTGATTTTTCATCTATCAAATTTTGGCGCCGTGTCACCGGGAATTGTTTTAATTCTAAGTTTTAGTTGTGTTTTTTGTTTTTGGTTTTGTTTGTTTAATTTTATTTTCCTTGTGAGTCTTACGTTCTTTACTGTGTGGAGGAGCTTATTGTATGCATACTCGTCACTCTGCAAGCTCTGAGCCACTGTTACTTGATCCAGAGATCGAGAAATTAGCAAAACATAACTGAAAACTAAAGAGACTACAGGCGAGCACGAGTAACAGTGGTGGTGAAGATTCTGAGCCTGAGCTACATTTTGAGTCTGAGCTAGAGGTTGAAGAGTAGGAAGAGCAGTTCATTCCAACACCACCACCAATAGCCAATAACCAATAACTGAAGGAATCATTTATTCCAAGAACAGGGGTAGCGGACTCACCAATTGTGCTACCAGCAAATTTGGGATCTTATGCAATACCTCCATTTCTCATCTCAAACTTGCCACACTTCAGACGCACTCCCTTTGAGGACCCTCAAAACATCTTAATGAATTTACAGCATTATGCAGAATGCAGAAGTCACAGAATGTTGAAGAATATACTGTCAAGCTTATTCTATTCTCGTTCTCTTTAAAAGAGCAAACAAATGCATGGTTCAACTCGTTGGCTTCTCAATCAATTGATACATGGGAAAAGATGGCTGATGCGTTCATGAAGAAGTTCTATTATGCATCTCACACCAAGAACTTGAAAAACCAAATCAGTACTTTCAGGCAAAAAAATGGGGACGAACTACATGAAGCCTAGAGTCAATTCAATGGTTTACTTTGAAAATTCCCTCAGCATAAGTTTGTTCTCAACACTCATATGGAGTTCTTCTATGAAGGACTTGATTCATTTAATAGGCAGAAACTTGATTTAGCTAGTGGAGGTAATTTGTGGAATTCGACTGGGGATGAAGCCAAAGAAATTGTGGAGAATCAAGCAGAGAATTCAAGGTAGTTTCAGTCAAGAGATAGATTCATGGGTGCTAGAAGAAGATCCTTGAATGCAGTTGCAATAGACAGAGCAATTGAAAAGAGGTTGAGCTCTATAGAGAATGACATAGCCTTGATAGCCAGTGCCTTAAAGGTTGACAAGAAGAAAATATTTGATGCAGCTCAGGTGGTACGTACTATATGTTCTGTTATAGATCATCTAACCGAAGATTATCCTAAGTTTAGAACAGATGAGGAAGAGGAGGATGTGAACTTTGCTGGAAGACATTTCAATTCTTATGGAGGAAACAAAAACCATCCACTTCTCAGCTACAGGAGCAACAATGTGCTTAACCCTCCAACCAATCCACCCCGATTTCCACCAAGACAACCTAGAGGGGATGGAAAATATGGTCAGAGGCAACAACAAAAATATCAAGCTCCACCACTTCCATCGCCTCAAGCACCAACATGTACATCAAGTTTGGAAGCTTTGATACAACAGATGATGAATGATAATAACAAAGAGTGAGAAGAAAGTAATGCTTTCTGCCAAGATATTGAGGCCACTACTCAGCAACACGAGAAGTCCATTGAGCTTCTTGAGCGCCAGATGAGCCATGTGCAATAATTGTTGACTCAGTAGAACTTTGGAGTAATTCCTAGCAAGACTGAACCTAACACAAGGAATGAGCGTGAGGTAAATGCTATGAAATTGAAGAATTGAAAGGTTTTAGAGGCAGTTCCAGAGCCTAAAAAGATATCACAAGCATTGGAGGAACCGGTAATACAGCAAATTACATTTGACAGTTCATCCAGAAATCTCCAGTAGCCTAACTTCAGCAGATTCGAGACACACCTTTGATCCATCGAAGGCAAAAGCTTCAATCCATCAAAGGATCATCAGGCAGAGGCAACTCGAGACCAAGCTTCGATCCATCGAGAGGTATCTTTCGACCCATCGAAGCCTACTCCAGGAACCCCAACTCAGCATAACGAGAATGCACCTGGAGCAAATATTCAAACCATTTCAAAGAACAAGCAGGTATCTTCTAAACCTTCTTCTTCCACTGATTTCATATCCATTTTCCTAACAGGTTAAAGAAGCAAGAGAAGGAGGACAAGGCCAATGATATATCGGAAATCTTCAGAAAGGTTCAGGTGAACATCACTCTGCTTGAAGCACTCAAGAAAATTCCACAATACGCAAAGTTTCTCAAAGAACTTTGTACAACTAAGAGGAAATACAGGCCGACGGAAACGGTAACTTTGGATAAAAATGTATCTACTGTTTTACAAAGAAAGCTACCTCCTAATATGGAGGATCCATGTTGTTTCATTGTTCCATGCATTGTTGGAGATAACAGGTTTTCTAGTGCTTTATTAGATTTAGGTGCTTCTATTAACTTGATGCCATATTCTATGTATAAAAAATTGAACGTAGCTCAACAATTGTAACCCACATTAGTAACTATTAAATTGGCTAATAGATCTAGTTGTTACCCATTAGATGTTGTTGAATATGTTTTAGTGCAGGTAGGTGCTTCTATTAACTTGATGCCCTATTCTGTGTATAAAAAATTGAACCTAGCTCAACAATTGCAACCCACATTAGTAACTATTCAATTGGCTAATAGATCTAGTTGTTACCCATTAGATGTTGTTGATGATGTTTTAGTGCAGGTATGTGACTTGATCTTCCTAGCAGATTTTTTAATTTTATTTTGAAGATGGAAAGAGAACCAATGCCATCGGAGCTTCCAGCATTTTAGGTCGCCCATTCTTGAGGACCGCCCGGACAAAGATTAATTATTATGAGGGAACCCTCATAATGAGAGTTGATGATAGAAAGATTCGCTTCAACATCTTTGAAGCAATGAAGCATCCGGATAATGCTAGTGATTATTCATGTTATTCAATTGATGCGTTTGATAGTTTTATGTAGGAATACATCAAATATTTAATGGAAGACGACGCTTTGAAGAAATCTCTTGAGTTTGGAGGTGAAACTGTGACATCAACTTCTGCTCGAAGAACCAAACAGAGTTCTCAACCCATCGAGAATGATTAGATCAGACAAGAGCTGGACGAGCTTGAAGACAAGCTAGGATACAAACCTTCAAGTGTGGGGTTAGAGGCCGATGAGTGTTTACAGATTGATTCTTTTAATGACTTGGCCATGGAGGAGGAGTTTTATGAAGAAATTTTTGAACTTGAGTCTAGACCATTTGTGCCAATAGGTAAGGATCCAAAACCCATTCCATTACTGGTCTCTGATAAAGCTCTTCGGCCTTCCATTGAGGTAGCCCTTGAGCTTGAACTTAAACCGTTACCTGCACATTTGAAGTATGCATTCTTGGGAACTGGTGATACTTTGCCAGTTATTATTTCTTTAAAGCTAACCCAGTTGCAGGAAGAGAAATTAATAACTGTTCTCAGGGAATACAAAGACGCAATTGGATAGACCATAGAAAATATCAAGGGTATATGTCCTACTTTGTGCACTTATAGGATACACCTTGAGGAGGGAGCTAAGCCTACAAGGGAAACTCAACACCGACTTAACCCTCCAATGATGAATGTTGTGAAGAAGGAAGTAATCAAGCTTTAAGACGTTGGTATCATATATGCTATTTCTGACAGTAAATGTGTGAGTCCTATGCAGGTTGTTCCAAAGCATTTTCGGCATCACAGTTGTGAAGAATGATGAGAATGTGTTGGTACCACAAAGAACCCAAACCGGAGAGTTTATATTGATTACCGCAAACTAAATGCAACCACACGTAAGGATCACTTTCCTTTACCCTTTATTGATCAGATGTTGAAGCGTCTTGTAGGTCATGTTTTCTACTACTTCTTGGATGGTTATTCTGGTTACAACCAAATTGTTATCCATCAAGATGATCAAGAGAAAACCACATTCGCATATCTGTTTGACACCTTTGCCTATAGACGGATGCCCTTTGGCTTATGAAATGCCCCAACGACGTTTCAGAGATGCATGATGAGCATATTTTCAAACATGGTTGAGAAAACCATTGAGGTATTCATGGATGATTTTTCAGTTTTTGGTGAGTCTTTTGACATGTGTCTGCATAATTTATCCATGGTGTTGAAACGTTGTGTTGAGACTAACCTTATTTTGAATTGGAAAAAATATCACTTTATGATCGAACAAGTATAGTATTGAGACATGTAGTATCTGTCAGAGGGATTGAGGTTGATAAAGTTAAGGTTGATATTGTACGTACCTTACCCCCTCCTTCGACTATGAAGGAGGTGAGATCTTTTCTTGGACATGCAGATTTTATCGCAGGTTTATCAAGAATTTTTTTCAAGATATCCAGACCGTTATATGCATTGCTCCAGAAAGATGTAGCTTTCGACTTCAATGAGGACTGCTTGAAGGCATTCAAAAAGCTCAAGGAACTTCTGACAACTACACCCATCATACAGGCACCTGATTGGAACTTACATTTTGATTTGATATGTGATGCTTCTGATTATGCAGTTGGAGCTGTTTTGGATCAACATCCAGCTAAGTTTCCCCATGTCATCTATTATGCTTCCAAGACATTGAATGATACACAATTGAATTATTCAACGATAGAAAAGGAACTCTTAGCTGTGGTCTTTGGTTTGGAAAAGTTTAGGTCTTACTTGTTAGGAACTAAAATGATTATTTTCTCTGACCATGCTGCTTTGAGATATTTTATGACTAAACAAGATGCAAACCCCAGGTTGATTCACTGGGTGCTACTACTTCAAAAATTTGATATTGAAATCAAAGACAAGAAAGACACTGAGAATGTGGTGGCAGATCATCTGAGCAGGATCACTCATGGATCCAACGCAGAGGAGGACATGTTACCTATGCGTGATAGCTTCCCGGATGAGCAACTCTTTGCTCTCAACGTTTTTGAGTCTTGGTACGCATATTTTGTCAACTATCTTGTGTCCGGAAGAATACCAGGTGACTACAATAGTGCTCAGAAGGACAAGTTGGTGAAGACAGCTAAATACTATGTATGAGATGATCATTATCTGTGGAAACATTATTCAAATTTGTTGATAAGAAGGTGCGTTCCTGAAACTGAGTTTCAATCTATTCTGTCTTTTTGTCACTCATATGTAGGTGGATGCCATTTTGCTGGAAAGAAGATTTCAATGAGGGTACTGAAAGTGGTTTCTTTTGGCCAACCTTGTTCAAAGATGCACATAAATTCTATAAATCATGTGCTAGATGTCAGCTCACAGGTAATTTAGGTCCTAGAGATCAGATGCCCTAACACCCAATTTTAGTTGTCGAGATCTTTGATGTGTGGGGTATTGATTTTATGGGTCCTTTTCCTAGCTCCCAACAAAATGTTTACATTCTACTTGTCGTTGACTATGTTTCAAAGTGGGTGGAGGTAATAGCCACTCGAACTAACGATGCTGCTGTTTTTTTGAAATTTTTGAAATCACTGTTTGTTAGATTTGGTACTCCCAGATATATCATTAGTGAAGGCAGCTCCCACTTTTGTAACAAGTCTTTTGCAGCTTTGCTCAGAAAATTCAATGTTCATCATAAGGTGGCGACACCTTATCATCCTTAGACGAGTGGGTAGGTAGAAGTCTCTAACAGAGAAATCAAGCAAATCTTAGAGAAGACTGTTGGACCAACCCGGAAAGATTGGAGTCAACACTTAGATGAGGCATTGTAGGCATAAAAAAATAGCATACTAGATACCGATTGGGATGTCTCCTTAATGGATGGTCTATGGAAAATGATGTCATCTTCCGGTGAAGTTTGAACACGAGGCATATTGGGCAATTAAACAGTTCATTTTTGACATTGAAGTTGCAGGTGTTCATAGGAAGTTACAACTGAATGAGCTAGATAAGATAAGGAACAATGCATATGAGTCTAGTCGAATCTATAAGAAGAAAACTAAGACGTTTCATGACAAGATGATTAAGAGCAAGTCTTTTGTTGTTGGACAAAAGGTCTTGCTATTTAATTCAAGCATAAAGTTATTTCCAGGCAAGCTTCGATCCAAATGGACTGGTCCTTTTGTTATACTTAATGTGTTTGCCTATAATGCAGTTGAACTTCTCAATCCAAAAGATGGCAACATATTTAAAGTAAATGGACATAGGGTCAAGCCATTATATGAGACATCTCAAGTGAGGGATATAGAGGACATCCCCATTTGTAATCCCTCTCCAATGGAGTAAACTGGTGCGCACCGTCTAGCTGAAGACATTAAACTTAGCACTATATGAGAGGCAACCCATGTTGATAGAGAAGCTTGAAAAACAGATTTGCATTTTTAACCATTCTCCTTTGTTATTTTTCTCCATGTTTAGTGTGTTTTGTGATGTGTTATGTGATTCATTCTATGCTTATTTGATGTATTGCATGCTTTAATTTTGTTTTACATTGAGGACAGTGCAAATTTCAAGTATGTGGTGTATAATTTTTTTATTTTTTGTGTGTGTTAGTTCGGAGTTGTGCAATTTGCTGTCTTGAGTAATTTATCTGGCATGATTAGAGGTCTCGAAAAATTCTGAAAATTTTAGAGAGTGTTTATTTGTGTGTCTAGTTTATGCTCATAAAATTTCTGCTATTTTGATAGTTGCATATCTCTTGTGTTTAATTATTCCAAAATTTTTTAGTTTATTTGTTTATTTCAGTAATCAATTATGTTTTTATTTATTCAGGTTAATTAGAGTAAAATACAAAAAGGAATAATAAAAGGAGAATTCTACTCAAATAAGGAATGATGATGTGGAAAGTCCATGTGACGATGACTCAACCTTAAGTTGATGAGAAGTAGGTCAAGATCATACATATATTAACATCTTTTGAAGAACAAAATATTGTTGAATTTTGGGAAAGAGAAGCAAAAAGAAGGAGAAATCTTGCAGCTAAGAAATCCCAGCCGAAGCCTTTGATCCATCAAACCTTTGGTCTTCGATCCATCGAAAGCATTTTGGCAAGAGTTCTAGGGTTTTGGTTCAAATCTTCATTCTCCATCATGTTTTTCTATTGTATTCTTATGACTGAGTGGTTAAACTTCTCTAGTTAGAGGTTGATCGAAGCCCTAGACGTGCTTACGATTTTGAACCCCTTGTGATTTTAATAACTATTTTGATGAGTTTTACTTTACTACTATTCCATAGATGATTTCTACTATGTATTTTTATGGTGTCCAACTTAGTTTTATGTTGTAAAATATAGTGTCTTGAGTGTGTGCATAACCAATATATTATCGCATGTTCAGTAGAGATAAGACGGGCTCATGTGTGAAGTAATTCCTTAGTGATTGTAAGGGTGACCACCAAATCAACCCTTGAAACTTTGTTGTTCTCCAAACATTCTTAGAACGTAATGACTCTAGTTTTCTAGGCTTATACCACTATATGTATAAGTCAGTCAATTAGGGATCAAGTTAGAGCAGATGACCACTTCCTCTTTCATGCTAAGTAAGAGAGTATAAGATGCAAGATGACTTAACCATAGCTTATGCATGGGGAACATTCATTCATGGTTATTTAAATTAGATTGGGGTAATCGAAGGTTTTCTAGGGTGGAGAGAGGTTCCTAACATTCATCTCTAATTGATTTTCTTCAACAATTTACTTTTCTGAAATTTATATTTTTCTGCTGTTGTTGTAGTTCTGCCGAATTATTTCGGCAACCAAATTAACTCTGAATACCCTAAATTTTTATGTGGTTGTCCACCATTATGTCTAGATTCTTGTTTTAAATTTTAGTAATTTTTAGTATAGTGTGAGTACTGTTAGAAAATTCATTTGTGTCCGGGATGAGTCTGCCAGATTTCTAACTTCCACGTCTCTTTTTGTGTTTCTTGTGTTGTTGAGTCTTAATTTCACCGATATTCAGAGGATAATGACCCTATTTGCACTAGAGTGATGCCAGGAGTGCACGGGACCAACTCAATCGTCAATTGAAAATCAATCTCCAAATCGCCCAAAACAGGATGAAGAAACAATGTGACAAACACCGCACCGATCGAGAGTTTCAAGTCGGAGAATGGGTCTACCTGAGACTCCAGCCATACAAGTAGCGCTCCATGGCTTCCAATCCTAATCACAAGCTCGCCCCCAGGTTTTATGGACCATACCAGATTGAGGATCGCATCGGCAAATTCGCATCGCCTCCAACTCCCTCCATCAGCTCGCATCCACAACGTGTTCCATGTTTCTCTTCTGAAACGCCGCCTTGGTGACTCGGTTCCCATCGCTACTGACTTTCGCTCCGTCGCTGCTGGAATCCATCCTGGAGAGGAGCATTTACAAGAAAGGGAACGCCGCCGGGGTACGCTAGTCGGTTAAGTGGATTGATCGACCTCAGGAGGATGCGACATGGGTCGACGCCGATGAGTTTGAAGCTGGTTTCCCGACTTGAGGACAGGCTCGCTCTTTTGAGGTGGGGTGGGGTTGTTAGAGCCCACTTCACAGCCCAGTTATGAAGCCCATCTTGCTGTGGTCCTATACTGCCCATATTGCTGTGGTCTTATACTACCAGATGTTAATTTTGTCTTCTCCTACAGAGAGAGCTATAATCCCAGTTGCAATGCTTTTTCGGGACATGAATGAAAAACCCACACTATTCTCTCTCAGTTTCTCTCCTCTCCCTTTACTCTCGTGACTTTGGTACCTATTAAGTTAGTTTGTCAAAAATGCCACCCTAAATAGTTAATAGTCATAGTTATTTGCTTGAATGTTCATATACAAGCTACGGAGAGACAGCCTCAATACACTATTATAGGACAATAGTGAAAAGAACATGAATTTTGTTCAGAGATTTATTTTGCAGTGGAGGCACACACATTGGCCAAACAAAAGCCTAGAAAACTACATCTGCCATATACTCTACTAAAATCTTCTTATTTAGGGAAATAGATGACTACGTACATAGAATTATAGGCCTCTACAGTTTACCAAATATCTTGATTATGACCTCTCCGCTGCTGATTGTAGCTTTAACACTATCTCTGATGGCAACTCCAGTGGAGTTTCTGATGGCTTCTCAGATAAGGTTTCTGATGGCTTCTCAGATAAGGTTTCTGATGGTAGTTCAGATGAAGTCTCTAATGGCGTCTCAGATGAAGTCTCTGATGGCGTCTCAGATGAAGTCTCGGAGGATGTCTCCAGAGAAGTCTCTGAAGGGATCTCCGATGATGCCTCTGAAGCTGAGGTCTCTGAAGGTGTCTCAGATGAATATTCTGATGGCTTTTGAACTTCCCTGAGCTGGACAGAGTTCTCAAAGCAGTGATAGAAACCAAAGTGAGGGAATCTCTCATACCAGGTGTCTTCCTGTTCATGTGTATCCCAGTGATCACCGCTGCTGCTCTTCCCGTACTTGTGAATCCACCCTGAACCATTGTGGCCCTCACCCCATGTTTTGTTCCACCGATCTCCGTACTTCCCTTCCCACCATGTTTCCCCTTGCTTCACACCATGGCCATTTGGATCAAAATGTTCATCCCATTTGTCACCCCATTTCGACCAACCATCTCCCTCGCACCGTTCAGCCCATTTGTCCGTGTACTTCACACTCCCACCATGTCCATCATATTTTTCACCCCACCTGCAATAGAAGGAGACAAACTGAACAATTTGAATATTTGCATATCATTTCTTCAACCGGCACACAGTAGACTCAATGACACAGAAGCACAAAAACAACCACTACTTGGAGGATTTTCAGAATGCTTGCAATACAAAATAAGTGACTATTTGGTACCTTTCATGCCAAATATGAGCATGTCCATCTTCTACCGGTGTGTTTGGATCAATTGTACACCACTTATGAGCCCATTTCTCTGCTTGACCTGAAGCATCATAATGCTCCCACCATTTCTCTTGCCATTCATCACCTCTACCATTCTTTCCCCACTTGTCTGCAGATTTTTCCATATGAACAAGTCCATAGGCCTGCAACCAAATCAAAACTATCTGTTCAATATGTCTGCCAATATTTGGGACATTTCTAAATAATCATAGAACAAATTTAACCTGACTAAAAATGATATAATGAGATTGCATTAGAAAATTTTCAGGCATCTCAAGTTATTGCAAATAACTGACACCTGCAAAGATGCAGGCAAGTGGAGGGCCTTGAACATAATCGCGTAAAGAGCAAAACAACTGAATACAAAGCACGTCACTTAATTGAAGAGCATAGTTAGTCTTAACTCTTTTAACTTCAATAGAGAGAGTGGTTCACATATGTCGAACAAAAATACTCTAGTAGCAGTCTCTTGAAAAATGTAAGATGAGATGTACAAGATAGGTCAATGAAAAGAATAAGAACAGAAAGACACCAAACAAATCCGATTTTTAGTTTCTGCTACCCTTCATTCAAACAGAACAAAAAAATATAAACCACGACAAACCAATAGTCTGTCGAAGCTTTAAAGACAAGACATTTTGGAATGCAATCACTATATAATCGAGGTACGATTGTTCCTAAAAGTTAAACAATTGTACCAGGAACTAAGCCTAAAAGAAAAGCTAATGGAACGAGACCACATATATTGAGGAATGAAAATGAAGTACGAATCGGTAGTTGCAACTTGAAATAGCAGTCTCCACAATATAAGGAAAGAGTAAAGAAAGGATGAGCACAATAACCTGCCACATTGCTTCTTTCCAATGTTCCCGCCAGACATTGCCAAATGCATCACGTCCCAATTTTTCTGAACCAAGTTCCTTGTGACCGAATTCATCCGCGGCCTCCCAGTACTTATCTTGCCACTCGGTAGCTTGGTCGGCACTAACACCTCTGATCATTGTCCACCTGCACGTCACACCATCAGGCCTTTGTTCAACTCCGGATTCCTTCCACCACCTAGCTCCATCCGCATACACTCCAGTTGACGACTCCGCATCAACTTTATCAAGAGCCTGAGCAGCTTCTACTGCATGTACCGAAAACTCATGTCCAAGTTCATGATCCTCTTTCGTGGAAGGTGTCTCTACCACGGACTCAGCAACATCCACTTTCTCAACCTCCTTCAGTGACTGCAAAGGGGGAAGACTTTCAAACAGATTACTCTGCAAGGGAATTGAGAGAACTTCTGAGGACTTGTCTTTCTCCATCACTGGAAGACTCGGGTTTGGTTTTGCTGAAGGCTTTTTGGCTGCCTGCAAGTCATTCACATCACTCTTTGGCGGTGTCCATGACCAAAAGTCTGGACCTGGTGTCTTAGTTCCTTGATTTTCTTCCGACTTAGGTTCAAGTGTACTCCCATTCTGCATTCCTATTATTAAAAATTTAGGTAAGTTGAATGTGCATTTTAAAGCAAACTCACAAATTAAGAACAAACAACAAGAGAAAGAAAGATAGCAATACGAAGTATCATTCTTTACTTTCTATTGTTTTGGTTTCAAGCTTTCCGAAACCAAAATCACAACTTCAATATGAGCCACAAGTTCATTTGACATCCGAAATAACATATACTATTAGTCTATTACAGCAACAAAACTTATATTCTTGATCATAAATCAGTCACTAGCATCAGAACTATAAATTCATACTTTATATCTTTGCAGTCCATAAATCAAGATCCAGAGCACAATGGGCTAATTCAAATTTTCAAATTCATCAAAATAGTTCAAAGCTTTTAACCTTTTTCTCCTTCTTGTTGAGGTGGCTGGACGGTCTCATTATTCGGCTCCGTCTTGACATCACCTCCGGCGGCGGAGCCAGAGCCCTTCTTCAAGCCGCTCTCTTTCAAAAGCGCGCGGGCCGCCGCGATCGCCGCCGCGGGCCTATCCACGACCTGCATCCGCTGAATCCTATCCCTCTCCTCCTTCGAGACCTCCAGAATCTTCTCCAACTCCTGGCTCTTCTTCTCCACCCCGCTGACGTCACCCTCCGCCGTAGGCGGCGCCTTGTTCTCCGCGATCTTCCGGAACTTGACGGACCTCTTTTCGTTCTCCACAGCCTTCTTCCACATTCCGAGGTACGATTTATCGCCGCCTCCCCCGCCGTCCTTCTTCGCCGCCGCCGTTACCGTCAAGGCGAACCGTCTGCTGCTTCGTGCGATTCCGGCGGCGGCGGTCTGGTCGAGAAGGATCAGGCCTCGGAACTTGTGCATGTGAAGCGAGGCGCGTGGAGTACAGGCGCCGAGATTGGACGACGCCATTTCTGTACTACTGTTGGAGTAACCAACTACTGATCTGAGTGAGGCAGTGAGCTAGTGTGATATTTCTAATTTAATTTTCTAAATTTGAATTTTGAAATTTTTTTGTGATTTTATATGGTTTTTATGGACAGGAGGGAAAATATCATGGATTGGACTTGTGATACGGAAACTGTTTTGTTTTGGTGGAGGAATTTTATTTGTTTATCTGTTCGTTTGTTGTGGGACGTACACGTGGCGCGAAAAGGGAGGGAAAGTGTGCAGGTCGGTACTTGGATACAAAACAAAATTCGAATATGTTCATCACCAAGTCTCGAACCCAATCAAACTAGAACCTTCTTTAAACCATGTCTTATATGGCTACTTCATTGGCCTCTTTAATTACTGTTTGGAGGAATTGAAATTAAACAACAGTTTGGCATGGACCAAAACAGAGATGACAAATTGTTCATTTCCTACGAAGAATTCGAAGGTGATGCTATACTACTCAATTTAGCTCTCATTCGGATGTGCAATTTTCCTAGACTTGATCGATGACGAAGAGTTCTTTTGTATATATAGCCAACGCGTACATATATGCACCCACCCTTTTTGCATATACCTTGAACCTTTTCGAGCTTCCTTCGAGAGTTGGAGATGGAATAAACACCGTATATTGTACAAGACCCAAGTGCACATATACCTAACGTACACGCAAAATACAGTGGTGTATATCGATAGGCGCATTGATTTTTATTTCACAGTGATTCCGTGAATATAATCAAACTTTCCATTACATGCCACTTCAAGCTTGCTAGCTAGTTGCCAAATCTCATTTCATCTTATTAGCCTCTCTTTTTTTTGTCTCACATCTTATTAATAGAGCCGTTAATCCACTTAATCGATTTGGTTTTCTGCCCGAATTAAAAACCGAATCGAATTTTGGTCTGACATCTTATATGTTCACGTCAACAAACAATTGTGGAGAATTTTGATCCTTGTGTTATGAAGTGTGTCTTTGTTGGTTATGTTGAGTTTCAAAAAAGTTATCGTTGTTATGACCTAGTTTTGAACAAGATGTATGTTTATTTAGATGTCTCTTTCCGTGAATCAAAACTTTATTACTCAGGGGAAATTTCAGAGTTTTCCCTTCAGGGGGAGATAAGTATATGTGAAGGAAATCCTCTAAATTTGGAAGAATTTGAAGAATTGGAAAGCTTGGAAACGAGACTTGAAACTAAAAATTGGACAAAACCTGCAAAGCCCAGTTCGACTAGCCTAACTAACAATGGAACCAAAATCTGACATAAGGTATCTTTCAACCAGTCGAGCAACATTCTCGACCCATCGAAGGATGGCACCGAAACAGGACAGAGTGTGTCCTTCGACCGGTCGAACAACATCCTTTACCTATCGAAGAATGGACCGGAATGGGACAGGTGAAACCCATCGAATACTGAAGCTGAAACGCCACAAATTAAAGTCCAATCTCATGAAGACCACTCCCCCCTCCCGTACTCCATCAATTGAAGAGTTTTCATAGAATGTCTAACATGAGGTACGTACTGATAACATTGAATTTGGTAGTATAGAAGTTAGTATGTCTAGGAGGTCTCAACAGGAAATAAAAGAGATTCCAAAGAAACAATATGAACCAAAGCCAAATATCATATTGCTAGCTTTGTATCTCACCATAGGTTGTCTAGATCACATGCACTTGTAATTAATCAATTATTTACAGTATTTCTTCCTAGTAATGTGCAGGATGCCTTGACGAATCCAAAGTAGAAACAAGCTATGAATGAAGAATTGGAAACCCTACAAAAGAATGGAACGTGGGAGACTATTCCTGCACCACCTGGAAAGAAGACAGATAGATGTAGATGGGTGTATATAGTGAAGTTGAAGGCAGATGGAAGTATTGATCAATATAAAGCGTGTTTGGTTGCAAAAGGCTACAACCAGCGATATGGAATGGATTACCAGGAGACATTTGCCCCGGTGGCGAAAATTAGTATTGTGTGCATTCTCATTGTCTTAGTAGCTTGAAATGATTGGCCATTACATCAATTTGATGTGAAAAATACTTTCTTGAATGAAGATCTAGAAGAAGAAGTGTACATGGATATTCCTCCAAGAGTCAATTGTAGGCCATGGGGTGTTCAAAAGGTATGTCGACTGAAGAAATCTTTGTATGGATTGAAGCAATCTCCAAGAGCTTGGTTTGGAAGATTTTCAAGAGGTATGAAGAAATTTGGGTATCGATAGAGCAACTCTGGTCATACATTGTTCATCAAATGCAAGGATGGTAAGATTACTGCTCTGATTGTGTATGTGGATGATATAGTTGTCACATGTGATGATTCAGTTGAGATGAAAGATTTGAAGAAACGTTTGTCCTAAGAGTTTAAGATGAAGGACTTGAATCCGTTGAAGTATTTCTTGGGGATTGAAGTTGCAAGATACAACTTAGGAATCACCTTATCACAATGAAAGTATGTGCTTGATCTTCTTGTTGAAACAAGAATGCTGAATTTTAAACCTGTTAATACTCTTATTGAGATGAATCACAAGTTGGAGTTGTGTCCTGGTCAAGTTCCAAAAAATAAGAGCATGTATCAAAAGTTAATAGAAAGATTGATATATGTGTCACATACTATGCTTGATATTGCATATGATGTAAGTGTTGTCAGTCAGTTCATGCATGATCCAAGTGAAGAGCATATGGATGTTGTAATGTGCATTCTCAGATATTTGAAGTTTGCATCTGATAAGGGCATACTGTTTTCAAAGAATGGTGAGTTTGGAGTCATAGTCTATACTAATGCATATTAGATGGGGCGATAAGACTAATAGGGCGTCTACTTCTAAATACTTCACCTTTATTGGTGGGAGTTTAGTAACTTGGCGCAGTAAGAAGCAGAATGTGATTGTCTGTTCTAGCGCTGAAGCTAAATACCGTGGAATGGCAAATGCAGTGTGTGAACTATTATGGATCAGGAATGTATTGATGAGCTTGGCTTCAAGTTTCAGAAGGCCATGGATTTGCATTGTGATAATATAGCTGCAATTAAGATTGCTCATAATCCGGTACATCAAAACAAAACCAAACATGTGGAGATTGATAAGTATTTTATAAGGGATAACCTTAATAAGAAGCAATACAACAAAAAATTCATTTTTCTATGCTTTTTTGCGAAGACAATGAATGTTGTCACAAATACCTACCAATGGTGACGGCAAATTCATCGTCGTGAATGGGGAGACCTTTTTGCGACGGCAAACCGACGCCGTCGCAAAAGAATTCATCAATTGCGACGATATTTTTCACTGTCACAAAAGGTTTCATCAATTGCAATGGCACTTTTACGCCGTCACAAAAAGTTTCATCATATGCGACAGAAAAGAAATGCCGTCGCAAAATCAATTTTGCCGACAAATAATTTTTTTATGTAAAAATGACCGTTGGATGGGATGATTAGAATACTCTAAGTAAGGTATTAAAAAATTATAATTTTTTTACTTGAATTCGACGTTGATCCTTGTATTAAATCGTTGTGTTCCTAAGACATTTTAGACTAAAACTCGATTTTTCACTATGTAAAAAATTTATTTGAGACCAATTTCAGCACATGCATTATCGTGGAGCTCATATCTATCTTATTATGTGGAAAAAAAGTGACCCAAAAAAATCAATTTAGGTACTCCTACAATAGGAGAATGAACAAAACGATCAACTACCTCACACGTATTCTCGTGGGATTCACATCTATCTTGCCATGTAAAAAACTAAAATTTCTAAACCCTAACACTTTTCATAAAAAATAATAATCTAAACCCTAAGTCCCTAAACCCTAATAATTTATTTATTAGGCGCATGAAATGTGTCATGCCTAACATTTACACATTTCATGCGCCTGCCTAACATTAACACATTTCATGCGCCACCCTTTTCATTTCATCCTCTCTCTCTAACATTAACACATTTCATGCGCCTCCCTTTTCATTTCATCCTCTCTCTCTCTCTCTCTCTCTCTCTCTCTCTCTCTCTCTCTCTCTCTCTCTCTCTCTCTCTCTCTCTCTCTCTCTCTCTCTCAAATAGTAGTAGTAGATCGCAGACTCTCATAGTAGTAGTAGATCAATTGACCGCCGCCATGTTGCCGCCTCACTGCTAACATCACTCGCCAAAGTCACTCGCCGCCGTGTAAGGATCATTTCGCTGCTGGTCCAAAGCCCGCATTTATGACTTCACGGCCTCGCACGTATGTCTGCCTCCCATTGTCGAGATTTCTGCTCGGCCTGCCTCACCGTCGTCGGGTCAACCTCTTCTTTCCACACCCCCATTGCTCGCCTCCTCTCGATTTCAACATTTTGCGCTGCTCTTGGCTTCCGATGCGCGTCCTCCCTGCCAACTTAGTCGCGTGTCTTCCTCAACTATCACTCAGCTAAATCGGTGAGAATCTCTATCTCAAATATGAAATCTCTAATTTCGGTTGGTGGTGGATTTTTGTGCTTGGTTTTGATTAGGATTTAATCACAGTAGCAGTCAGGAACTCGACCACGCTGTCGCCTCCTTGTCGTGGAAGCCTCCACGGCTCGTCATCTTTGTCGCTTCCTGGACACCCCCGTCTCTCCCAAACTTAACAACGCCTCATGCATCCCCGCTCAGCCTCAAACTCGACCCTGCTTCCCGCATCCTTGCTCAGTCTCGAACCCAACTATGGAGGAGGTTCGACGTTTTGATTCAGCGAGATCCATACCGTTACCTTGTAGACCCTCTAGAGATTGATAGAACATCTGGTGAATATATAACTAGGCCTTTCTCAAAATGGAGTTATGTGTTGAGATTCCCTGAGCATCATATAAAAGCCCTTGCTGGCGGAAAGGCATCAACAACTGGGATAGTTGCGAGGCATATGCGTCGAACACACTCAGAGAAGCTTGTTCAAGTTAAAAAGGGTAAGTTCATATTTGTTCTACCTTGCTATGGTTTTGATAGACAAGTTTTCCTATGTTTATATATGAGAATGTTGTTACCAAGCAATTGCTTTATGGTTTTGATTGAACATTTGTTTCTGTGCAATCTTGTTTATGGTATCTATATTTGTCATGGGACTTAGTTGTATTACTCGTATCAATTTGAATATATCGAACTTCACCAATGATAATTCTTTGATGCTCCTTGTATTTCATTGCGAGTTTGATGAAATGATGAAGATTTTGATTGTATGAAAAGTGTTTTTATAGATATATTTGAATGGCGTGATGATATTGAAATCTGCGTAGTGTACTGTTTTACAAATTTGAGGTATATATATATATATTGAAATCTATGTAGTATACTCGATGAAGTCTTGAGATTTGCAGTCTCGAGCTTTCGTTGCTGAATTTGAGATTTTTCAGCTGTTTCTCGACACAACATGATAGCTATTAGGTTGTGGTTGTCAATATGGTAGATTTGTAGGGATGGGATTAGGTTTTGAAGGTCAATTTGAGTTGTTTGTTACTGTGTTAGTCTATTCTCTATAGGTATATGTAGTTAAGCTCTCAGTGATTTAGATATTGTCATGTTATAGAGCACTGACTCTCTTAAAGCTCTTAACTTTTTGGGTGATACACTTAGATTATATTGTAGTTTGTTGTAGTCTGTATGACCTGACGGTGTGTATTCTGAAGCAATAATGTGCAATTCTTTACTTAAAGAGTTGATAATGAAAATTTTGGATATACATGAAACAGTTTGATTCTCGTTATATACGTGTGTATGTGCCGAAAAGAGCATTAACTTTGGGCTGTTATTTTTGCAGGTAATGCTGACTGGATTCAGCAGCCTACCGCCTCTGTATCAAGATTCACCTAGTGCAGCAAAGGACTTAGAAATAGCAAGAAATATTCTTGACCGAGATTATTATGTTACCTATTATATTCTACAAGAGTGCGCTAGTGGCCAAAGAGTTATTGGTGTGTGTTTGTGAACATTCATGGGATATATATGTGCGTGCAGTTCTTCTTAGTGTGAAGACCGAGGATCAGGATATATTTGAGAGGGACTTCTTCCAACTGAAACACTACTACCTACACAGATGTACGATAACTCATCTGAGCCCTAAGCTCTCTTCTTTTATAGTTTCAGTCTTTGGAGATGCACAAATGTGTTTGTGGATTTATGTAAAATTTCTAAAGTTGAGATAATACATTGCTGGTGCTATTGTTGGTGGTCTCTTCAGGCACCTGAAACACTATTCCTTACATATCAATCGCTCATCTTTATAAGATAAATTTCTTGCTTACAAAGCATATTAAGAAATCTATGTTCTTTTGGGACAGTAACTGTCTTCCTCCATCCCCATAAGAGTACCCAATCTTAGGTCTCAACCTGCTGAGACTCCTTTTCCAAAATAAGATGGCTGCTCTCATCGGCTGCTTTGGAGAACCCTTGCATCAAGCATGCAGTGGAGTTGGAGCAATCCTTTATGGAGGGAGCTTATAACAGAGTGTTGCATGCTCGCTAAACAGTGTCACATGAAACTTATGTTTATTTTATGGATCTGCTAGCAAAAAAATTTAGGTAATTTATTTATTTTTTCTTGCTGTGACACGAAAGTTTAATTAATAGTAGAGTTGGTGCTCGATTTGTCCTTTTCTCCAATAGAAACTATATATCAAAGAAATTTAGGTTTTAGGGAAGATGATATGCAATGAAAGATCTTATTAGTTGAACTATTTTGTAACTTTTAGGGATGAGATAGTTGGCTACAATGAGAAGGCATATGATTATCTCTCAGTCAAGGATGCACAAAAAATGTTGTTGTTCCCTTCTGAGCATGATCTTTTGGCCTATATCAGTGACCTTTCCCGAACATAATGAATATACAGAATTGCAGGACAAACTCTAAAGTTGTACTTATGTATTGAAACAAAATCTTTGTATTATTTTATTTGTTAATGTATTTGCAGATTTGATTTAATGATTATTTGGCTCCATTTATTTGCGATGGTCAAGTTGTCGTCGCAAAAAATAGATTTTTTTTGTCGCAGGAACATGTATTTGTGACGGTAACAAAACTATCGCAACAGTGGATTAACGACGATAATTTACCATCGCAAGTAAAAAATAAAGCACTATGGTTGACCAATTTTGCGATGACATTTTTACCGTCGCAAAAGGAATATATTTGCAACAGCAACATTTTGCTGTCACAATAGGTTCAGACGACGGTGAAAACCGCCGTTATTAGCAATTACGTCGCCACCTATTGCAACAGAAACATTGTCGTCGCAAATACTCGTTTTGCCGTCGCAATAGAGTATTTGCTAAGACATGTTCTTTTTTTTCTATGGCAAACTGTCATTGCAAATTGCGTTTTTTGTTGTAGTGAAGGTTATATGCTTTCCCTTTGTAGCTTCTGAAGATTAATTGGCAGAGGTACTCACCAAGGGGTTGTCACACCAAGCATTTGCAGGATGGACTGACAAGTTGGAGATGTTCGATATGTTACAACCCGGAACAATATTACGTGATAATCGAAACTTATGCGATTAGTCGCTAATTAATAACGTTAATTGTCGATGGTAATTAGTTTTTACCATCGATAACTTTTGCTGGTGTTTTGTCAAGATTTTATCAACTATGTTATTTCGAGAAATTTCTTTGAATAAAGTTGTAGAGTTTGTCGATACGAGTTCATGGTCACGTCAAGTGTTGAAATCGGAATTATGACGAAGAAGTTATGATCAACGGAAATTCTACGAAAATGCCGAAAAACGTTGTATTGCAAAACTATGGGTATAAATAGGGGTTTCTATTTTTGGAAAGTCAGAATTTCTATTTTTTGCAACCGGGTTGACCTGCGTTGACTCTCTCTTTCTCGACCTGTTTTCGCTGTCGGTTTCTCGCCGGCGGTGAGCCTCTGGCTAGCCACCTTTAGCCATGAAATTGGTCGGGTTTTGTTGGGTTCGATCTCCTCTATCATTTGGTTGGTGTATCTCCGGCATTGGTGGCTGGAGGAAGGAGAATCGATGCGGAGAAATTGGCCGGTTTCGGGTTGATTTTGACGATGGTGACGTTTGCAGCGGTTTTGGACGTCGAAGTTAGGGGGTTTTGAAGCTCAGGAGGAGATGAGTCGAACGCGACACGTATTGGCCCTTGCCGTGGCCGAACACCGGCGATCGAGTGAATTGATTTTTCTGGTAGGTTTTTGGTTTTCTGGCAAATTGGAAGCTTTCCGGTTAAAATTTGATGTCGTGTTCTTCATGAATGTTATTGGGCTTGTTGAGCTGAACATTTTGGTATGAAGGTTTCTTGATTTGGTGCCGGTGAAAATTCCAGTTGGCGGCGGCGGTGGTGTCTGGCCTCACGCTTCATCGTGCATGGCAGGGCTCTGGCGAGATGGAATTTTTGGCAAAATTTTATGTTGTTCCGCTCGTAATTTTGCGCCGAACGCAATGGTGAGGTTCTTAAATGGATCTAGACTTCATAAATTTTGACGTGTATTTAATCGGACAATAATTAATTAATTTTACGATATTATTAACGGACGATCTGACTATCGATTCAAGTGCGAGTCGCTCAATGTTTGAGATTTAGGTTGTGACTCTATAATTGATTTAAAATGAAGGAATGCAAGGTTATTTAATTCGGTATTTGATTAAGTTCGTATTTAGTCAGAAAATACGTTATTCGAAAATGCAAGATTCTTGAAATTATTGCTCGTCGGATTATGATCTTAGCTATTCATTATGAACATCGACGATTAGATATTAATTATAATCGTGGTTGCAGGATTACGAGTTAGCGGAGCGTGTTAGATGAATAATTGTGCCGATTGACAGGTTTCAGATTTATAATTATCACGGCATAGTACGGTGAGTGGACCACTTCAATATGTTTTACAATATGTTTTAATTTAAGGTTCTTATTTGTGATGGCATAGTAGTAGCATCGATGCACTTACTATCCGGCTGATCATCGGGTAGTCTTGATCAGGGGAGGTTAGGACAAACACCTCGTCTGGTCCGCTTGGGGTGGTTAGGACAAACACCTCGTCTAGCCCATCACTAGGTTTTTATATTTATTTCCCAGGGGAGGACAAGACAAACCCCTCGTCTGGCCACCTTCATGTCCATACCGTTTATGGTTATGGAACTCGCAGATTTTTATGTTGTAGCAGCGGAAAGGCACAAATAGTATATTTACTTTTTTAGACTGATTATTAGCTTTTGTCCACTCACGCTAATTGTTTTATGTTTTTATCTACTTTTCCCTAGGCCTTTCAGTTTTTGTTGCTCAGACTGCAAGGTTTTCAGAGCTGGTCGAGTGTCGTCGAAGGCTTGAGTCCACCAGTCATCTTTCGTTTAAGTAGGTTTCTGCCCATCATCAGTTTATTTTATATGATTCCCTTTGTATCTAGAAGTCGCTCTGAACACCAGTATTATATATGATTTCTGTAGCAGTCTGTTTGTAATCATTATAGTTGATTGCGTGTTCCTAAACCAGTATTTCAGTTACAATAATTAATAAGGTTTATTATCGATAAATTGTTAAGAAATCCGGATGGACATCGGTGGTTTACGCTACTATTTGTGGGATCTGGTATTCGAAGTATGATTCTCTTGCAGGTTTCTGGTAATCCACTTCGTAAGAGAAGTTATGTCAAAAAAATTACAGAAATTCATTGTTTATGGTCAGTTGTTAGAACGTAATCCTAGATTACTAGTTATTCTAGAGTTGAGTCCTTTCAATTGGTATCTATGCGCCAACTTGAGAGAGAGTGTTGTAATGAATATTCCTATTGTAAATTATAATTAACTTATGTAGATATGATAGGATTGTGATATCTTTTCGTTTTGAGAAACCACTTGTAAAGCTATATTAACCCCAAAATTAAAATGAATGAAATCGTTGAATTCTCTCAAAAATATTTTTCTATTTATTATACAAGATCCAAATGCACATATACCTCACGTACACACAACATACGGTGGTGTATATCGATAAGCGCATTATTTTTTATTTCACGGCAATTTATTCCATAAATATTATCAAACTTTCCATTACATGCCACTTCAAGCTTGTTGCCAAATCTCATTTCATCTTATTAGCCTCTCCTTTTTTTTGGTCTGACATCTTATTAATAGGTTCGTTTCTTTTTGGTTTGACATCTTATTAATAGGGCCGTTGATCCACTTAATTGGCCGGTTCGGTTTTTTATCCGGATCAAAAATCGAACCAAATTTGTTAATAGATTTAGTTTGGTTTGATTCGGCTATTTTTTAACCGAATGTAACGATCTGATTCGGTTTGATTATTTCAGATTTTTTTGTTTTTTTTTTAAGAAAACTGAAAAAAAATTCTCTCTAAAACTACTGAAGTTTTACACCATTCTTTTACAAATTTCTATAGTAACACCAATAATAACGGTAAAGTATTAAACTATGACACATAAAAAAGCATAAGACATTAGACATGATAAAATTTGTTCATGGCATCTGTTCTTTAGTTTAAGGAATTAGGCCAACTCAAGTCAACCAAAATGTAAAACGTCGTTTTACAATAATTCAGTTCGATTCGATTTAAAACGTCGTTTTACAATAATTCAGTTCGGTTCGATTTTTTCGGACCGAAAAATTGGTTCGGTTCAATTTTTTGCTCTTCGGTTCAATTTTTATTCGATTTCGGTTCGAATTTTTTTATTCGGTCCGCAAGTCACAGCTATACTTATTAGCCTCGAATCTTTAACGTACACTACAAATTTGAGGAGAAAACAAGTAGAATAATTGAAGAAATATCACCAAAACCAAAACAAAACTTCGTGGTGCTGCTACTATATATGTTTCATTGTTACTGCTAGCTAGCTTTCTTCTAGACTTCAGACAATAATAGGCCCGCCTGGGCCAATGGGCGGAGGCGGTGTGACGACCCGGAACAGAATCAGAAGCGTAATCAGCTTAATTTGTGAGTTAGCGTATAATCGCAGATTTTCGATAATTGATTGAATCGCCAGCTTTGATCACGACTAAATTATTGACCGAGAATTTGAGTTGAGCATCTTCTCGAGAGTCGTTGTACGCGTGATTTCGAGTTCGTGGGCGGTTCCGGATTATTATTTGGACGACCGAAGAATATAATATGAATATTTGAAATTTCGGTATATTGTCGAGTTTATTCGTTTGTGTTCGAGTCTATCCGAATCGTGATTGTGATCCGTTTTAGACCGTTGATTGACCCGAACCGTAAATGGAATGCTTATTGACTTGAATTGTGAGTTTCGCGATTTGTTGTGATTTCGGCATAATCTGTTAATATGGCGGCTTCCTTAGCGACTATATTATCGGGCGAGAATTTGATTTCGGATCCTTCGTGGAAGTTGTAGAAAATTTAATTTCGAGCTCGTGGGAACTTCCGGAGAATTATTCCGAGTTACGAGGATTAAGTTATGAATATTTTCGACCGTTGATCATTTAATCAGATAAGCTTGTGATGGATTGAACCGTTGAATTTTTATCGGATTGGTCGATGTGTTTGACTTCAGGTGAAAATTGAAGAACTTATCGAGATGAGTTTGTTGACGTGAGAATTGTTGGAAACGGATTTACGACGCGAAAGTTACGGGTATTCGAAGTTTGTCGTAAAGTTAATTATGGAAGTTTCCTAAAATAGAAAGTATTTAAACTGGGTTACCTCTTTTGAAAAGTCAAACTTGGCATTTATTTTGTTGACCGAGTCAACTCGGCTGGGAAGGGAGGCGCGACGGTGGAGGAAGCTCGCCGGCGGTGAACTGCCATCCGGCCACCTCCGGCCTCGGCCTAGGTCCCGTTCGGTTCGCCTTGGCTTCCCCATGGTGTTTCCGGCCACCATTCACGGCAAGGACGCCGGAGGAGGAGGGGAATTCCGGTTGAACTTTGAAGAAATTGGGGGTTTTGGTTGACAATTTTTCCGGCCAAATCGAGCTACTTAAAGCACTGGGCTTTGAAGCCCTCATCACCACGAAGCTACCCATATAGGTATGGTGCTCCAATTCGTTTTGTACATGGAGAATTGATCGATTGAAATTTGTGTGAGGATTCGGTTTTGCTTGAAATTGGACTAGTTAGAGTCAAAATTGATCTTTGGTGTAGTTATGGAAGTTGTTTGTTGGATGTTTTGAGTGGAATAGGTCTTGGTTCGCTGGAGAATTTCAAGGTTGGGTGGCGGCGCCGCCGCCAGGGGTGGTCAACGGCGGTCCTCCGGTCAAAGTTGACTTTTTGGGGTTTTCAACGAGTTGTATGTCGTTTCGCTCGGAATCGCACCCCGATTGCAGTGGTGAGGTTTGTTTTTCGAATTGAGCGTCCGAAATTATAGCGAGGTTTTGTGGTGTGATTATCGGATTTTAACAAGTTCGTTGTTATTGGATTATATGTTTCCGGGAACGGTTGTTTCTCGTGATATGATTTGAGTTGTCGAGTTATAAATTTGAGCAGTGGATTTTATGATTATCCAAGGGTTCGTGATCGTTCGTTTGGCGAGGGATTTTCCGCCGGATCACGGGATTAACGCGAATTGCGTTACGCTCACCTGTGACTGGACAATTTCTTTTCACTGATAATCGCGAGTCTTTATCCACGTTTTACGAGCATGAGCATGCATATGAGATTACAGTTTATATGAGCATGTGTTATACGATTATACTTATACCAATATATATTACGTATATGCATTTATTTATTGCATTATACATTTGCATCGAATTATTTATGATTTAGTTTACACATAGTACAGTCTCAGTATATGTTGTTGTATCGATACACTTGCATCCCGGCTGATCTCCGAGGATGTTTACCGAGGGAAGCTGTGACGCCTGACCCGAGGCCTTTACCGGGGGGGGGGGGCGCAGACCTCTGACCTGAGGCCTTTCTGGCTAGAATCACGTGTGGATCTGGGATCCCGTGATTCGGACTGTACTAGCACGGATGTGTCCATGAGCGACCCCGTGGGATTTTTACATGCATGCTCCGTACGCTGGAGGGGTTTGTGTTCACCTCGTGTACTATATCATATTCTTTCAATTTGACTCACATATGTTTTTATAACATATATTATTCAGCGAAAGACATTTATTTTCGTCCACTCACTCTAACGGTTTTCATGTCTTTCCCCTGGACTTTTCGATTTCCGTGCCCAGTTTGCAGTTCAGATTCTGGTGTCGCACGTCGTGGTCGGAGGCATAGTATTCGAGCGATGTTTCTTTTATGATAGGTTCTTAGTTTGGCCTACTATTTGTATATCTATATTAGAAGTCTCTTTGAGTATTCTGATGTATACTTTCATACGATTTTCCCCGGATTTCTGTAAAGTATAGTTATATTTATTACTTTACATTACTGTTATGATATTGAGAAATCCGGATGGGATTGGTGCCCACGGTTTGATTTTTGTGGCATAGGATGAAGTGTTAATTTCCGGGTGCAGGTAATGGAAATTCCGCGTTAGTAGTGTTATTCTGCCGAAATTTTTATGGTTTTTATTGGTTCGTGTTTTCAGAAGGGGTTTGATCCCGGTTTAGGAAACTAAATCAGGGTTGGGTCGTTTCAGGCGGCGGAACAATTTCTGGCCCGTAGGCGGTGGAGGCACTACATCCGGCGTCTGCGACGGCAGTACATCAGGTCCCGGAATAGGGTTATCCGGAACAGGCGGCGGCGTCAAAGGAGGTACAGGAAAATCCGGACCCGGGTTCGGATCCGGGAAAGGGCTCACTACAGGTGGAGTAGAAGTTGGGTCCATTTCCGGAGTGGTAGAGATTCCGGGTACCTCCGTAGGAGTAGAAGGTCGATCATAACCCGGCGCTGGAGGAGAAAACTCAGGCGGACTTGGAGTCGGGTACTCGTTCGGTGAGTCGGATAATCGAGCATGAACTAAAATCTTAGGTCGAGTAGGGAACCTAGGGTTTCTATTGAGTGATGAGAGTAACAATGGAGTAGTAGTAGTGATACTAGTGGTTGTTTTGGACACTGAGCATAGCGGAACGGTTCGTTTGACGAGTGTGGATGAGATTGCAGAGATGACCGACATTGTAATAAAACAACTCTTCAACTCAAAACAGAACTAGACGCGTCTGAGACTGAATCGAAGTAGAACGTAATCTAAAGGCTGCATGTGGGGGGCAAGATGTGTACGTGTTACGTATTGTGTTGATGTGTTGGTGGCACCGACTGAGATGGGAGAAGAGACGTGTCTGTAATACAATGACAAACATAGCTTGAACTGGACACGTTGCATGTATCATCGCAAGCCCAAGAATCCAAAGAAAACGGTCATCTTTTCTGTTATGTGTTTTGACGTAAACGTGTTAAGTCTAAAGACTATTTTAAAGACTTTTTTGGATACAGTTTTGTACTGGTGGTGGGTGATAAGGTAGTTAATTATTATTAGATGTTAATTATTATTAGACGTAGATAATATTAATTTTTTTAATTATTTATTGTTGATACAAATATAACGGTAATCAAGCATAATTAACTATATAATTCATTTATTACCGAAATAGGACTCTAATTAGATATTATCGTTTCGCAAAGTTTGATAATCGACATATTCTCTCTTTTATAATTTAGCAACCGATTTTGAACACTATCATGATGCAATGTTTCATCCATCTTAAGATTCCACGATAATCATCTTTAAATTCTCAATAATAAAAATCCGATCAAATGTATTACGTGTCTAGTGTGGTAGACGTGTAGTCAACCCAAAATGTTCTACAGAAACAAGAAAAAAAGCTCCGGACATTCCACCGACATATATAGTATATAGTCACGACTCGGCGATCGATCTCATCCAAACCATCAAAGAGAAATCTTAATATCTTATCAACATCGTTGCAAGCTCAAGCTATCTAGCCTCTGATCGATACGATGTCGTACGCTGTCCCGATACCTTCTGCCGGACCAAGCGCTCAGCCGCTGGCGGGGCCCTTGACGGTGGTGAGCCCTCAGTTCCAAGCAAGCTACCCCGTCGATCTGATCATCACAGAGAAGACGATGTCTCTAAAGGAAGGTGCTTTCACAGTCTCTGACATCAATGGAAACCTCATGTTTCAGATCAAAGGCTCCCTTCTCAGCCTTCACGACCGTCGCACTCTGGTCGACAAAGTCGGCACTCCGATTCTCTCCTTCCGCCAAAAGATTCTGTCAGCTCATAGAAGATGGCATATATATAAAGGAGAGAGCACAGACAAGAAAGATCTTCTCTTTACTGCTAAGAAGTCGTCTCATCTTCAGATGAGGACTGAGTTAGATGTGTTCTTGGCGGGTAACACTGGAGAAGCAGCCTATGATTTCAAGGTCAGAGGAAGCTGGGGGGATAGATCGTGCACTATATATAGTGCAAACAACACTATCATTGCACAAATGCACAAGAGATATGACCTGAAGAGCCATCTATTTGGGAGAGATTCGTTTGCGGTGACTGTGTATCCTCATGTTGATTATGCGTTTATAATTGCCGTGGTAGTGGTTCTTCATGAGATTAACATGGACAGAAGTGGGGAAGACTAGCTAATTTGCTAATGATGCTGCTTTGTATGTTATGTACATGCTTATGTGTGTGTACGAATAAGGCTTATTGTCTATTTAGGAGCGTGCGTATCTACCGAGTTGTGTAAGAAAAAGAACCAAATGCTTCGAGAGCACTCTAGTACAGTTATATGTACAATTCAATATTTTGATGCTTATAATTATATGTCGAACTCCTAAGGTTCTTGTTCTTGTTGCCTTTCTTTGCCAAATCTTCGTCCTCCTTTGTGTCTGCACAATTTTTATCAAATACAGAATTAAGGTCTGACAAAGCGTATAGAGCAGCAGTTTTTGCAATTTAAAGTTTATGGTGTTTGACAAACTAAGCAGCTGTAGCTTATTTTAAAAATGGCACATAGAAGTTATAAACTACCGTGGGTGCAGCTGATTATTTTCACCTCAGCTCTCTCAAACTGAACTCAAGCGTAGGCTTCTCAGAAGATATGATAAACCTCACCATCCCTGTTAAGATGACTAATCCGAGCTAGCTAGTTAATGAAATCACTGAATCTTTCGGCTCCTCCGCAGCATTCAGCTGGACCGCCCCCAACAGGTAGTTCGCCGTCAACTTGCTCCTCAAGTTGCATAGTGTTCATCCTAACCTCCACAATCGACAACTCAAGTTGAACAAACATTAACTACATCATTTGCATGTGCCCGTTTGTTAATTTATCTAAATTAGCTACATTTTACTTGAGACTTCAAGCGCGGATTGAAATCAAATGAACAAAGATTTTACTTGAGACTTCAAGCGCGGATTGAAATCAAATGAACAAAGAGTCGTATCATAGCTGCCCTCCAGGACACCGTCATAACTAGACTATAGTTGTATTAGAGAAGCTAACACCACAACCATATTTGCATATTGAAAACAGCCTATTAGACTTGAACTTTATGAAAACAGTAGTAACACACAAGATGGACCACAGAAAAAAACAAAGGACCTTTAGAATCCTTGATCGGTCCGAGTCCAAATTTAGTCAGACAGCCCAAAAAGTAGGTGTGGGTACAGGACAGATTGGGTCCAATTTGGAGCCACTTTAAAATGAAAATTTAATAAAGTACTTAACAAAAAAAATCCGAATGAGACAAAACGAATCAAATTTCAGGCTCAATATAAGATAAACATAGCTTAATAAGACTTAGAAGTCTAAAATTACACAAAGTAATACCGTTTTACTTAATGTTTAATTAAAAAAAAGTAAAACTACAAGCAATTTAATTTCCTGTTTAATTGATACATTTAATTCATATTACAAGTAATGTAATACTTTGATCATTCTAGGATAATTTTATATTTTTGTTTAATAATGCTAATTGTTTGATAATTAATATGTTAAGTCTTAATAAAACAAATATATTATAAAATAGACATAATATATTATGCGAGATTGGATGGGTCTATCGGGATTTTAAAATCAAGACCTGATCCCGTCCCTAAAAAGGAGACGGTTCGGGTCGGGACTAAATAGTGAAAATTTTATTTTCGTCCCGTCCCGTTTCGAGCAGGGTCGGGGCGAGATTGGGTCGGGGTCAAGATTTGAGGGATTCGTGCCCACCCCTACCAAAAAGGAACCAAGGACAACCATACCAGATTAGGTTGCCCTACTTGAGCGCATTGCTAGAGCCTATTGTTATAACTTATAACCCACCTTGTCAAGACCACTCTCGCCACTTGTTATGCTCCAATTAGCCACCAAGTTCCAGGAGAGGGAGAGGGAGGGAGCGAGGGAGCGAGAGAGAGAGAGAGAGAGAGAGAGAGAGAGAGAGAGAGAGAGAGAGAGAGAGAGAGAGAGAGAGAGAGAGAGAGAGAGAGAGAGATCTTGCAAATAGACGAATCTGATACTAGAAAATTAACATTTCACTTAAATAATCAAACACAAACATATCACATATTAGGACATGTTTACTTATCTGGAATGAATTAGTTCATGAATATGAATCAAAATTAATGGGTATTATAAAGAATTGGCAAGGGGATAAATCATTCTCATTCACTTGGTGACCATCCATAAAGAAATACAATAAGAATATTGATAGTTCCCATTGATGTTGTTTAAATATCCCATGAATTGGAATAAGATTTTTGAGTAAATTACTATTGTATCCATCAAATTTACGTAGCAACATATCTACATATCATCACGAATTTTCCACCAAAATTGCAAATTTACAACAACAATCATTCAAAAAATATAAGAATAATAAGTAAGCCAATTATCATAAGTCAAATTAGGGGTCGGCAAAAAGTCTGGCCCGGCCCATGTATAGCCAGCACGGGCCGGGCCTCAACAACGTTTTAATATTTGCAAGCCAGGCCGAGCCGGGCTTTATCTTTTATATAAGGATCCGATCCCGGCCCATTCAAGCGGGCTTTGCGGGCCTTTACGGGCTTTTACGGGCCGGGCCTATAAGAATTTTACGGGCTTTTACGGGCCGGGCCTATAAGAATTTTACGGGCCGGGCCTATCGGGGTTTAATTATTGAAAAATTAAGACATTTCAACATAAACGTAACCTTCATCCACGCACCGGGGTCTAAACGTACTCCGACGAGTTTAAATTTTACGTACAATATTTATCACTATAAGATGGACCTTTCTACATGTCCTCGTTTATCATTAAAACATATTTATTTCTCATATTGCTTGAATTCTCCATATGTATATTAATGTTCTTACGTTTGTTTCTTTGTTATATGGAATGAAATACCTTTGTGAAACTTAATCGGTCATGTTTAATTATTTTATAAAATTGACCGTCGGATTGATTGGTTAGAATATTATAACCATGCATTTAAAATTTTATAAATTTTGGACTTGATTTAGACATCGATCCATGCATTTCGCCGAATGTGACTGTAATACTCTTATAACTAAAACGAAAATTACCCCTCCCGAAAATAATTTTTTAACATCAAATTTTGGACACATATTCTTATGGAACACATATCTATCTCATAGTGTCAAAAAAATTGACATAAAAAATTGATTTATCTACTCCCCCATAGGAAAATAAGGAAAATAAGATGAGTGTATTTTAGTCTTTTCACAAATTTTGTTTAACTGTATTGACCAAGATCCAAACGTACTTCGATTAGACTAATTTTTGCGTACGGTGTCTTTTATTACAAGGTGAACTATTATATATGGTCTTCTTTATTGTTAAAACATTTTTAATTCTTATATTGCTTGAATTCTCTATATGCATACTAATGTTCTTACCTTTATTCTTTGGTTATATGGGTTGAAAGACCTTTGTGAAACGTTATCGATCATGTGTCATCATTTTACAAAACAGATTGTCAGATTGATTGTTTATAATATTCTAAGCATGCCATTAAAATTTTATAAATTTTGGACTTGATTTAGACCTACATCTATGGGTTTCGCTAAATGTGACGGTAGTACCCTTACAACTAAACGTAAATTACCCATCCCTAAAGGGATTTTTTAATATTAAAATTTTAACACACATTCTTATAAATTACATATCTATCTCATAGCGTCAAAAAAATTGACATAAAAATTTGATTTACCTAGTTTCTCCATGGAAAAATAAGCAATATATAAGAGAAGGGTATTGATGTCATTTCACACAATCTCAATTAAACTCTCACCATTGAAAAATTATAAGATCTAATCTGAACCATTTATTATATTTACTGTTTTACTGTGTAAGGTAAATCGATAAAAAAAATTACAATGAAACCCTAAACCCTAACTTACTCTAAACCTCAAAATTCCTAAACTTGAACTTGCCCTAAATCTCAATCTCCTAATCCCTAACTTACCCTACACCTAAACCCTAACTTATCCTAAACTCTAAACAATGATTTAATAGTAAAATAGATACACAAAAATAACTATATATGAAATTCTAATATTTGATCAATATATGTATATGTAATATATTAAAATAGCCATACACAAATATAAAATATATATCTATATAGTACTAGTCACTATATCATATATATATAAGTGTAGGTATAATGATATATGTACTACTATCTTATATATATAAAAAATTATGGGTTTTGACGGACCGGGCCTAACGGACTTTGATGGGCCGTGCCTTGACAGGGTTTTGGCGGGCCGGGCCGGGTTTTAGACCTCTAAACCAAGCCCGGCCCACCATCCACCTAAGCGGGCTTTTGCGGGTTTTTTCGGGTCGGGTTGGGTTTTTAGCCCACGGGCTTGCGGGCCTCCCTCGGCCCACGGGCAAAATGATGACCCCTAAGTCAAATAGATGATTATTAATATGATTTTTGTTTTAAAAGTGAAGGACAATTTGGAAATTATGAATTTTAATTTAGGTAATTTAGGTATAAAATTTAATTTTAGATGGTTACATTCCAAATACATACCTCTACTTGGGTATCAAGTCAAAGATTTATTCAGGAATTATTTCCTAATGATAGTATGAATCATATTTTACTCCAAATTCAATTTGCACAAATAAGTATAATAATACTCATTAATTAGAATCGATTTCTCCCATTTAATATAAATAAACATGCATGTAGTCTAAAAAAGCATTTACATTGAATACACTTCAAACAACACACACAACAATCTTCTCTCTACAAAGTAGTGTTCTCTCTTTCCTAGTTTTGGAAGGTTCTCTGGTGAACAACGTTAACCTTGAACCCACGACCAAATATACCCCCCTCTCCTTGTGTACAAAGCACGTGCCCTCACCTTACATTTTCAAACTGTTCAGGATGAACCCATTCACCCCAGCCGTCCTGCCTAGTTTTGTATCACCAGAGGAGATTTCATTTCACTAAAAATCGTTCACTAAAAGTTTAATTCAATACCACTGTGACAAGACAGACTCTTCAGTCCAATCATCTAACAACTTCTTTACCCTTCTTATGTGTACTATACTCTTGCTAGAACACTAGGAAGCTTTTTGAGCGCAATTTTGCCCTGTTTCTTGCGAGCCCTACGGTTCCTAACTCCCATCATACGCGGGCTGGAAAGTGTTGGAACATCGCGTGGGACTTGCAAATTACTCTTTGGACTCCATCAAAGGCTTAAAACAGAACAAGAAGACAGAACTGCCAAAAGAAACAAAGACACCGATATTTGGCTCTTACAAACACAAAAAGAACACCAGCTTTCATCCAACACCACAAAAACACTACCAACCTCAAAAAGAAAACCTCAAAAGCTTCATCCTCTTCTCCCTTAAAACCCTGTGTGATAGATCCATCCCCTTTGCAAAACCTTGCAATTTTGATTTGAAAATTGTTTGTAGGGACCATAAGGATTTCTGGGTTGTGGTTAGTTTCTTTTGTAATGGCCCAAGGATGATCAAGTTTCATTCTTTTTGATATACCAAGTCGGTTTGGGAATTGAGTTGAGTAGAGTTTGGTTCTTTTGTTGTGGTTTTGTGACAAAGATGCAATCGGACGGGTCGGAATCCGTGAGCCTGAGCCCGACGACCCAGCGGCTTCAGTCTTTGTCAGCTTCTGATACTAGAGGGAAGCATCGGATACTAGCTGAGCTGAAACGGTTTGAGACAGAAGTTAGATTCTTAGAGGTTAGTGATTGGATTGTGTTCTGTTTACTCTTTGGATTGGATTGGTTACTTTGGACATTGGGAATTTAAGTCTGTGATTAGTTCTGAGTGTTGTACTGCTTATGTTATTGGATGCATGCATGAATAGGGATGTTTGCAATCTTAGTTTTGATTAGCTCTGCGCTGTTCTCAGTGTTCTGACATTCTCTGTTGGATTGGAGTTTGCAGTTTCAAAATGTAAATGATGGAATTTACATTGCGTTAAGTGAATTGTTAACTGTGTGATTGATATGGTTTTGATAAGTAATAATTATTTGATAGATTCTAGTCATTTTGAATTTGTAACCCAGTTTATGCATAATGGGGGAGTTTGGCGAGTTCTATGCTTACCCTTTTGAGTTTATTCTCCACTTTGCCTGTTGGTCTTTTATTGTCATCCAAGTTTCTGGTGAAGGATTGAATGTAAAAGAAGAATCTACCTTAGAATGTATTAAACTATGTATTTAAGATAATGGTTCATTGTATGGTACATATGTTGAAATGTGGCCCGGGTTTGGTTTCTTAATTTATGCGTAATGTGAGAGATTGGCAAGTTTTATACTGACTCTTTGAACCTTAGGTTTGCTTGTTATGGCCAAAGCTTATGAGGGTGGTTGCTTACTAAATGCTAGTATCCTTCTCTGGAAAATGAGTTTTTGTGTGTTCATCTAGGGTGTTCTAATTTGCCCTTGTAATGAGATCTTTCAGACTTTGAAGCTTTAGTAGTTTAATTAGTTCAGCTCAGTTAAGATACTTTATGCTTGATTGATGGCAGCCTTGTTTGCTATTGTTCAGTGTCCAAGGTGGAGAGAGAAAGTTCAGTTTGCAGCTTATAGATTATAATGGAAGTAGTTGGTTTGGCACTTTTTTTTGTTTAGTTGTACTGTTTTCGTGAATATGTGTACAATTTCCTCTGATGCAACTGATTGATGTTGTCAGTTGTCACTGAGGAAAGCCTACGTGTAAGAGGTATACGTAGCCGACTTTTCTTTTATCATTTCTGTACTTAAACCTATGAGAGTGATCGACTTCAGATACTATGTGAAAAAATCCCACAGTTTGCAATTTTGGCTTCTGCATATAGGAAAACTGATGTCAACAACTAAGTAATTTGGGAACTAAACAGAGAACTTCTTAAGTTTCACGAATGATGTTGGTGTGGTGATATAATATGAGAAGAATAGACGCTGCAGTGATACTCATTCTGCTTCTTTTTTTGAATAAATGAGTGTAGCTTTTGGGGAGTGCAGTATGTTGTTGAGTCTTAATTTTGAAACGAATTCAGAATGCTCAGATCGATATTTGATTTACCCCATAAATCTTTATTCTGTAATGCCTAATCATATATAATCAATTTCTGCACATTGGGAATGAGTAATGATGTTCCGGATAATTGTACATGAGGTGATTGGAGCGAAGAACAAACACTTCCTAAAGAAATTGTAGAGAGACCCTATATGTGCAGTAGTTTTTCCTGATTGGCTGTGTCTGTATATGTATTACAGCCTTAAATTGCGCTTCAAAATGAATTGGCGATCAGGGTGAAGTGACTAGGGATCGCTGGCGAATGTCAAACCAAAGAATGTACTGGGGATGGTTTACATATATTGATCAGCAGGTTGAGTAAGAGGATACAGTGGGTATTTTGGAGTCATAACCAAACACTGTATAAGCAGCCATGCATTCTCTTAAACGACTAGATATATTTTTCTTGGCAAGCAACTGGGATCAAAGATGCTTGAGATTTGTGACTCACTTTGATAGGTCACCTTGAGTTGAGAGTGGCATCTGAAACCTTTATGGGAAAGTTTGATGACTGGCTGCAATATATATATATATTTTTTTTGTAGCAGAGTGATCATTGATGTAGCTTATATAAAGTGGAGAGTAAGTTTTGTGTAGCCTTTGCTTAATACATATGTTTTTTTGGCATCACTGTGTTGACACCATTCCTTTTGGCTTCTCGAATATTTCTAAAGTACATCTTTCAATTTGGTAACTACAGTCTGTCTCTTCCTGAATCAAAATATGATTATCACCCATTGCACACACGGTGAAGCTATTTAGTGACATGTTCCAGCCACACATGATATATATTACCTGCACCACTCAAGCATCTTCCGACATGTTTACATTTGGGTTAGTAGGACTTTGGGCGTCTGTAGTGGTTAAATTGTTTACCACTCTTTGTGGCAAAGGCATTTCCGTCAACTGGGTTCGTAAGTCGTTGATTCAAGAGGCCATTGTGGGTGTGGCTATTCTAGATTTGCAACCCATAATTGAATGGTTTGACGATGCTTGTGTTTGTCAATCATTGTGTGTTAGCAAGTTTTCTTCTTGCACACATCGACAGTGCTCTTCATAAGTTCTCCGATGTCTTGATTAATACTATTCTGTTATCTATATGTTATCTGTGCAGGAAGAGATGGAAAAACTTGAAAAGATGGACAAGGCCTCATCTGCATGCAAGGAGTAAGTGTGACAGATACCCCGAGACTTAATTTTTATCTAGAAGCCTCAGTTTTGACTGACCAGTTTGTTCATTGGTTGCTGTTGTCATTCCAGAATACTGAGCAATGTAGAAACAAGGCCGGATCCACTACTCCCAGTGTAACATCTCTATACTGATTCTTTGCATCATTTATCAACTGTACTTGACTTCTATGTGAATTTATATCTGCCCGTAGTTATAATTCTAAGGATGAGTCCAACACCTAGAAGAAAAATGTATCAGAATAACTTTTTGTGTCTTTGAGTTAACCATGGATTTTGCCTTTCGATTGATACAGGATTAAATTGATCCAAGAATGATAATTGTCCATCCTTTTTTATACTCATTCGTCACTGTCTTTGATTTTCAATCTTTTACTAATTATGTTATATACTGTGGATTGACAGGACTCATGGCCCCCTTAATCCATTCTGGGATAGATGGTTTGAAGGCCCCAAAGACTCGAAAGGTTGCAGATGCTGGATACTTTGATGATTGTGCTGCCTTTGAGACTCAAACATCAATTGTTCAGAGAGGCTTTGATTCAACGTTTGATAGATTTAGATTTACTTCTATTGGCAAGTGTTTTATTATTGCTTCATTGTGCAGATGACAATTTTAGGTATTACTTTCATTTTCAAGCCTCTAATGCAGGGCAATTGTGCAAAGTGTAAAAAGTTCAATTAAAATGATTCAGTGTAATGGCAGTGCACAACAATTTTCCAGGCATATCATATTGTTCAATGAAATGCTTTACGATTCTGAATGTGAAACATTTGAAGCATTTGAAATTGGACACAATCTACAAATTGGCCAGGAAATAGCTTTAATGTTACATGCTGTTTTTACATCACCCAGCCTTGAAACCCCACATGCAAAATCTTGTGTAAACTCTTCAACTAGGTGCTTTGCCAGTAACCTGTGAGGCGACCCAACCTAGGCCATCATACAACCCATCCCCGTTGAGGGCACAGCAAGCTTGGATGTGCCAGTCATGGTTCTTAATGCTGTGAAGAGATAGGGTGTCAGTAATCTCAGCTGGTGTCATAGCGTCCTTGAGATCTTGTTTATTTGCAAACACCAGTACAACAGAATGTTGAAGGTCCTCATGCCCGAGCAACCTGAAGAGTTCGTCCTTCATAATGGAGATTCTGGCCCTGTCTGTGCTGTCAATTACCACAATGATAGCATGAGTCCCACGGTAGTATGTTGCCCATGATGTCCTCAGTCTATCTTGTCCACCGAGATCCCATACCTATTATTCACACAATTGTCAGGTGTCACCGTTAGCTCTCATAAGTAACGATAAAAACTTTGCATCAATGAGAAAATATGACACCCCTCTAAATGCCGTATCACAACATTTTTAACAAGTTCAAATAAGAAAACACACACACTGTTACTAACATAAGACTCTGGCAGTATGTTTTTATTACAAAATTGAAGTTCATGAACTTCTAAGCTTCACATTAGTCATAGTTGTGATGTTCAGTCAGAAAGTACTCTTAAGTGTCATGCTTCAAGTATGTTCTGTAGCAAATAACTTAAATTGTTCCACGACATGTTAATGCAGTGATTCAACAGATAGATCAACATAAATTTGTAGTTATTATGTGCAGTCCACAAGTACTCTAAGTGCCACTCGTACCATCCATATAAACAAATGTTGTTCCTTGACACGTTAGTACATCTATAGATAGAAAATCAAAATCGGTGTGTAGTTATAGCATTTTTACGAGAAGAAGAGTGTTTCCCTATCCTATATCCTCCAGCAACCGCAAAATCATATCTTCACCATTACTTATGCACAAATACATATAAACAGTTAACTAAAGAATAAACTAAGAGTGACTATACGAAGAAATGAAAGATGAAAAGGATCCTTCCTAATACAAGCTAGACCAGTGTACTGTGTTCTTCTTAACTTCCTAATACATATACAAGAGATCTTTATCCTTCTTACATGAATCTTAGTTTAGCCGTCAAACAGTCGAATTTCCACCATGTGCACAAAGTCACGACTATGCAGTGCGCTCATCCCTAGCTGGCATCTAATCTAATCTTAACAAAAGGAGGACAGTTTCGCTAATAGAAGAAAACCATTTCACGCATTTGTTATCTCATCAGTTCTCTATGTCCAAATTAGTGTCCTTACTCTTAACAAACTCAAGATTCGCCTTCTACACATCAACTAAGCACATGCCAACCCCTAAACTTAATAGACCACTAACATCTTCTCCTACATAATCCTACAATTCATAACCAAGAAAAACACACAAAAACCATACCTCGAAGCGAATGTTCTTGTAGACAAGCTCTTCGACATTGCTGCCTACAGTCGGATTCGTAGTGACAACCTCTCCCAAGTGCAACTTATAAAGCGTGGTCGTCTTCCCAGCATTGTCCAACCCAACCACCACAATCTTATACTCTTTCGCAGGAAACATCATGAACCAAAACTTGGACATGAATGCCCCCATCTTTCTCCAACAATCAAAACTTCACCTTAAAAACAAAAAAGACCCAAATTTTATCACAAACAGATACATAACCAACATCAACCAACATGTCATTTCTGGCTTAACTCAATCAAGATCGATACGAATTAACATAAAGCTAGTGACTTTACATGTGTTTAATCCCATTCAAAAGATCCAAAGATGAAAACTTTGCAAGAATTGAAAAGGGTGATCGGAAAATTGATCGAACCTGGAATCGGAAGTTGAATTCAGAGAAACCCTAATGTGAATTTAGGGATTTGATTGGGTGATAATAAGAGTATGGGGTTCCAGTGATTCAGGGAGGTTGGTTGCGATCGGTGTGTGTATACTCAAATATGCTTTGTTAGATGATGAAGGAAACAATGAAAAGAAAGAAAAGGAGAGAAAGGAAATGAGGAGATTTATGGAGCTGTTGTTATAGTTGGATTCGTTGAAGTGGGTTTGTTTTGTTTATTACAGGGCGCTCACAGGGGATGCTATTGGGGCCATCAAGACATCGTCAACTTACTGAACGACATGTCGTGTTTGACCATTGGGATTACTCAAATTTCATTGGGGAGAATTTCAAGCATCTCAAAGTAGACGTTGCCCGAAGCTTTTGTTTGAAGAGGAAATGTAATGGTGTGACCAAATAAGAATGTGGGTTATATTAAATGGTTGCATTGTTCTAGTGATATAACATAGAATTATTCATTTTTGTAATTATGTCGTAACTTTAGTCGCATTATTTTTGTAGTATTACGTTGACAATATTGTAAAGGGAATAGAGATATAAATGTTACACCATCTGTTATCTAGTGCACCAATTTCGGTTATGCACAATTCACAGATCATCTTTCTTTTTTATGGGAGAAAGAAGAATTATCGACAACTTCGTTCTTACTTTCATCATTAAAGAAGGAGAGATCGCATTAAACTATTAAAGTATCGTCTCACATCACAATAGTCGATTCTAACAACATATGCATCTACAAATTATGGCAAATGGCACACAAACGCACATTTCCTTCCCCCTCCGTCACCGCAACCAAAACACCACAAATATGAGCATATTTAGTTTGATTTAAGATGAATTAGGTTCACTCGAGTCGTTATCCCAAAACAACATCCATGCATAAAAAAGTTCGTAATGAACATAAGAAAGTGCGGAGGGAGAGATGTACTCTACTCATACTCGTGTACATCTACATGCCACGTCAGCACCAAAACGACGACGTATATACTCAGTAGAGTAGAGTAGAGTAGAGTAGAGGAGAGTAGTAGTAGTACTCTCAGCCGCGCTCTTGTCCCACACACCTGTCTGTACTACCAGTTTTGCTTTGGAGACTCCTCCTCCTCCGCCCAAACCTCTCTTGGGTTTCTCCGCCCCCATTTCTCCTCCTTTTAAATCTCCAATCTTTTCTCTCTTTCTATTCATTTTCACATTCCTCCGGTCACAATGTCTCAGTCCACCCATCTCTTCCTCACCCCAACCACCTTATCCACCAACCCCAAACCCTATTCCTCCTCCTCTTCCTTATTCCTCAAACCAAATCGCCGCTGCTTTCCTCTCACCACCACCGCTACCTCGTTTCCCGCCATCTCCATCAAAGCCTCCTCCTCCTCCTCCTCCGCCGCCACGTCATCGGATCGCGACTCCTCCTCCTCCAGCTCCGCTGTTCTAGTCTCCGGCAATGGCGCCGCCTCGGGGATCGAGGTCGACGCGGTGACGGAGGCGGAGCTGCGCGAGAACGGGTTCCGGAGCACGCGCCGCACAAAGCTCGTGTGCACCATCGGCCCCGCCACGGACGGGTTCGAGAAGCTGGAGGCACTCGCCGTCGGCGGCATGAACGTGGCCAGGCTCAACATGTGCCACGGCACGCGCGAGTGGCACCGCGACGTCATCACGCGCCTCCGGAAGCTTAATGAGGACAAAGGATACGCCGTGGCGATTATGATGGATACGGAAGGGAGTGAGATTCATATGGGAGATCTCGGTGGCGCTTCTTCCGTCAAAGCCGAGGTTAGGGATTCTAATCTCACAGCTTTAGCTTTAGTTTCAATTTCTCTAAGGCATTTCATCGAACATCTTCTGTGCATGTGCTTAATTGTAAGCTCAGTTCTTTAGCTTCTAATTTCTCTGAGGCATTTTATCGAACACCTTATGTGCATGTTTTAGTGGATTCAATTTTTAGCATTAGTTTCTGTGAGGCATTTACATGGATTCAATTTTAGCTTTAGTGTGCGGCATTATATCGAACACCTTCTGTGCATGTCTGAATGAGTTTTGGTTGATGCAGGATGGTGAGATATGGACTTTTAGTGTCAGAGCTTTCAGCTCGACTCTACCGGAACACACCATCAATGTGAATTACGAGGGTTTTGCCGAAGGTAGGTTGAAGTACTCATCTTGCTGTTTTGTTTTTCTTTTTCGGAGTTTTATGACGGGATGATTGATTGGATTTGGTGAATGCGAATATGTTGCAGATGTGAAAGTTGGGGATGAGCTGCTTGTGGACGGTGGAATGGTGAGGTTTGAGGTGGTTGAGAAGCTTGGCCCTGATGTCAAGTGTAGGTGTACTGATCCGGGACTGTTGCTTCCTCGAGCTAATCTGACTTTCTGGAGGGATGGGAGTTTAGTACGAGAACGTAATGCAATGCTTCCCACAATATCTTCCAAGGTTTCTAATTCTTTTTATTTTCTTGAAGTTTCAGTCTTTCCTATACTGCCAATGAATACGTAACATCTGAGATGATTTGCTTGACCTTATTTAGGAAAAAGCATAGTGAGACATTCCTGCTGAAACATATTAGTACACAAGCCTCCTTTGTTATAAAGCTAAATTGAGATAATATCTTTAGCATGCATTTATTTCAGGTTTTGATGGGCATGAACTATGTACTAACCAAAGTTACGCTGAAAGCAGTCCCAGATTTACAAAGTTCAATTCTTGATGCAATATATTAAAGGATTATGTCTATTTGGTTTGTTATGGTAGTAATGCTGCTCTCAACATGGATTAGATTATTGTCTGACTTGGTGACAAAGCAACTTATTAACTGCATCTGTGTTGTTGTGTGCTCAGACTTTGCCTGTTTTAAGAAAGCCCATAATTATTTGATAACTTTAAGTTCAAAACATTTTTGAATAATTCTGTCACAAACTCACCAAGAAGGTTTTGGTTTAATGTGGTGTTAAAGTTAATCACATTCTTGATTAAACTATGTGGAGTTGATCTGATCAAACTATCACTAAAGCATATCATGACTCATTAACTCTAACTTGAGAAGTCATTTTCCTTTCGTTAGTATATGCATAGGATGACGTGAACTTTCTGTAAAGTGTAGAAACTCATATTTCATTCTTAATTTCTTGTTATGTTCAGGATTGGTTGGACATCGACTTTGGAATTGCAGAGGGTGTTGATTTCATTGCCGTGTCTTTTGTCAAGTCTGCTGAAGTCATCAATCATCTCAAAAGCTATATTGCAGCACGATCTAGGTAAGGAATTAACTCTTAAGGTTCACATAGGCACATACTATATATAAAGACGCATATAAATAGATGTATGCATGGTTAGATACAAAATGTGGTCAATTTTATCATGCCATCATACAAACAACCAACTACTTCTTAGCCTTGTCCTATTATCATACATTTCTTTATTTCAAGAAATTTTTTTATGTTCAAGATGGTTAACCTGTATCTCTTTGTGTAAGCTGATAAGAATTTTTCTTTTTTATCATCTTGGTGCAGTGATATTTCTGTCGTGGCAAAGATAGAGAGTATTGACTCTCTAAAGAACTTGGAAGAGATCATACAGGCATCAGATGGGGCGATGGTAGCAAGAGGTGATCTTGGTGCTCAAATACCATTGGAACAGGTTCCATCAGCCCAGCAAAAGATTGTTCAAGTATGTCGGCAGCTAAATAAGCCGGTCATTGTTGCTTCTCAACTACTGGAGTCTATGATTGAGTATCCTACACCCACAAGAGCTGAAGTGGCCGATGTTTCTGAAGCCGTGAGGCAGCGAGCTGATGCTCTGATGCTTTCTGGTGAGTCAGCTATGGGCCAGTTCCCAGACAAGTCATTAGCTGTTCTCAGAAGTGTTAGTTTGAGGATCGAGAGGTGGTGGAGGGAAGAAAAACGTCATGAACCCATGGTACTTCCAGCTGTTGGATCATCATTTTCAGACAGTATATCTGAGGAACTTTGTATTTCTGCTGCCAAGATGGGTAAGCATTCTTTGATTGATATTTTGTTTGATTTAGTGATTATGCTTCTGTAAATGCTGAACCCAGCACCTAAGCATGCAGTACACATTTACTGTTCTGTGGTATGCAGTTCCTTAAGTTGGTTCATTCTATCATGTACCACACCTGCAGTAGATGTGCTTTGATTGTCATGATAGATAATTTCTGCTAGGATTGATTATGCACTAGGTTTCTAGTCAGTATCTTCCAACTCTCTTGCAGTAACCTTAGTCATGAAAAGTTACACCAAGCTAGCTGTCAAAAAGATTGTTACAAATAATTCACTTTAAAGTTTTTGATTTTGATCAACTTAGTCTCGTTTAGAATTATTCATATGTAGTTGTCAATTTGGTTCCCAGGTTTATTCCTAAAGTTTTGTGGTTACTGTATATAGAAGAAATTACATTTGGTTGTTTTAAAACTGAGCCGAGAAATCCAAATGACACAAACACAAAGTTATTCTCTCTTTCTTCATTCTTGCATGGCTTCATTTCCAACTCCTCTTGCCTTTTGATCTTTGAAAAAATTCCACACCGTTGGGTAGAACAAAAAGAAAGAAGCTAACTAGCCCTTAGTAACTTAACTGATGTTGTATAGTGGTTCTCTTGATGAGATTATGAGTATGTTACATAATTTACAGTATGTTCATCTCCTTTCAGCATCAACCTTCTTGTACCAAATAAATTTCCATGTAATGTTGATTCTACCCTTTACATCCTTTCTTTGTTATGTTGGCTGCTATGTGGTCTCTTTTCTCCAGTTGCCACACTCATCTCTTGGTCTTTAGAGACCTTTGTCAGCAGACAAAGGCATTTCAAGGGCCTGAGCTGTTAAATTGTGTACCATTGGTGTTAAAATTAATTATTATTCAGAACCCCTAAGAGAGAAAACAATATTTATGAGTCTGTGCTCTTGCATGTGGAACCTAACCTTGATGTAAATCATCATTTTGCAGCAAATACTTTAGAGGTGGATGCTCTCTTTATCTATACAAAGACAGGCCACATGGCATCTCTCTTGTCACGTTGCCGGCCTGATTGCCCTATCTTTGCTTTTACTAACACGACATCTGTGCGAAGACGTCTGAACCTACAGTGGGGACTGATACCATTTCGTGTGAGTTTCTCTGATGATATGGAAAGCAACCTTCACAAGACATTCTCTCTGCTGAAGGCCAGAAATTTGATCAAATCAGGTGACCTTGTCATTGCTGTCTCAGACATATTGCAGTCCATTCAAGTTATGAATGTTCCATGAGAACTGGATCAGTAAAATTTGCAAATCTTTTCTTGACAATGTATCTGTCGAACTGCTATATCCATTGATGTCGATCCTACAATTTGGTTATGGTGGAAGAAAAGTGGGGTCATTCTGGAAATACTTCAATCTTCCCTTTATTTAATCTTAGCTTTCGGGTATCCAGCTTCACGTTCTCACCATAACTTACGGTGGTTCGTGCTACTTGAGCATCGTGGTTTGATAACAAAAATGCACCGGTGTTTGTGACTTAATTTGCTAGTGTTAGGGTAATATGAATAGATGTAATTCCTATAGATGCAAGGTGCTATGTGTGTTGTTTTTTGTTTGCAGTAGATGTTTTCGTGTTCTGTCAAAACACAAATAAATACCCTCTATCTAATGTAATAATGTAATATTTTGTTGAACGTAATGTAGCTGTTTTGACATGTTCATTTATGAAATTATATTAATCATGTTCCTGTCATTGATGGAGCCATTCTGCAGTATTCTGTTATTAATTTTATGTATCAGTATTAATTTTATGTATTAATTTTATGTATCAGTATTCTGTATCAGTATTAATTTTATGTATCAGTATTCTGTTATCTTACTTTCAGTATCAGTATTCTGTTATCTTGTTTTTTTTTGTGTGCACGCAGATTGATCTCTTACAATAAGTGGAAACTAATTAACGTTATCTTTATTTTTCTTTTCTGCACTGAATGTTTCTCTCAAGGGTTTGAATGGATTTTTGAGGATCAGGATCGTGGTTTATTGGATCCTTTGGTCATTGGGTCAATAATGGTCAATTGGCAATTGGTCATAGTGGTGGAATTATATGCTTGCTCCATGTACACGATTTATGTTCTACCAGCCAAGTTTAAAAAGGCGCTAGGTAGAATTAGGCGGTGGAGCTACTGTCTAGCGCCTAAGTGCAATTTAATCGGTAATTAGGTAGATTATTTTTTATGTATATTTAATTAATTATATATTATAATATGAATAATAATAAAAAATTATGAAAAAATGTCATAAAAAAAGCCACCTGGGAACTAAATTTTATGTTGAGAACTGAATTTTAGAGCATTTATTTGGTGAAGAAACGGTGCACTCAACATTGGAGTCTCCTTATTGACACCTGAGGTTGTATCTCTATATTATTTCTCAAACTCTAGGCAGTTAGCTCTTCCCGTGTCTTATAAGGCACAAACAACATCAAATGAGCCCCAGACCTTTTCGATTAAAAAAATCAAAAAAAAAATGTTTAGAACAGTTCTCAACATAATAATAAAGTAAAACTACTTTTACTCAAAGAGTAAAATATTGGATATCGACTATATATTGACGTTCCAAAATTTGGATATATTGAGGAAATATCGATCCAGTGAAAATTCTGACGGAAATGACGGAAACTAATAAAAATACATGAAAATTTGTAATGAAACTATTTTAAGGTTGTTATATGATCAATTATCTATCTTATGTGAAAAAAAATATTGAACAAACATCAAGACATATGAATTTGTTATATTACTATATGAATTAGTACGTGTTAAGTGTTGATAATTATTAAAATATAATTTAATAGTTCTATTTTTATTTTTTGATGGCTAAAACTTAATGGGAGGCTAGGCCATCACGTCTTTTGTACAATATGTTACGCATCATACATAAAAAAATCAAATATATAAATACTTCAAAACCATGTAGAGGACCTATAAGGTTCGAAATTCACACTATTTTTCCCATCTCCCTGTACATAATCATATGTGTATTGTGAAGAATAATCATTAAATGATTATTCTCCCATGTAATTCTGCATGTATTGGACATGTCACGTGAAGGATGGATTGGACATTGAGCATGTGAAGATTGGACATTTACCAAACTAAATGTTAAATGTGAAAAGTTTACGGAAATTTCAGAAATTTCGGGAAATATCGGGAATATCGGGGATATCGATAAAAATCGAGAAATTTCGAAAGATTTAGGGATATATTTGAAGATTTTTCAGGTAACTCCATAAAATCAAAATATTGGCGAAATATCGCCGATATTATCTATTTTATACTCCTTGCTCTTACATTTTAATTAAAAAAAATTGAAAAAAAAACGTCTAATTAGAGCCTAATTTTCGATTAGTCGGTAGGCATATTGCTTAATTCCCGATTAATCGTCCATTGCCTAGATAGTTCGCCCAAACCTAAAATTAGACTTTCACTTAGTTTTTTCCGCCTAGGCCCTGATTAGTCGACCTAGGGACGCGTTTTTTAAAACAGTGCTACCAGCTATGCCTAGCCATTGGAATAGAAATCATGAGTACCTGGAGAGAAGTTCTACTAATTTTCCGTATTGAAATAGCATTTTGGGGGTGCTTTCTCATGTTTAATCATTGACCATGCAAATTTGCAAATGATATACAATGATCATAAGACATTGGTTATGTTAGATCATTGTGTACACTACCGTACTGCTTTCCTCTTTTTCAACAAGAATTTGGAGAGGAAAGCGAACCACACAGAGGGGCTCGGTGATGGGGTATAGAAACCACTTAACAACACCCTATGTTGTGAAATGTGAAAGAAAACTGGTGTTCGATGTAATTGACTCGAACATTTGCATGGTAAGGTGCAAATTAAAGTCGGCAGACCTCGACATTCTAGATGAGATAACTCGATTCATCGTTAGCTAGCTACCATGAAGCAAGGTTTACAAAATTAACGATCCTATGAAGTAGCAAGTCTCAAATACAAAAAAAAAAGGATACACAGGCTAATATATATACTATATAAACGAAATATTTTATGCATTACCAAAAAGAAAGTAATCGAACAAGCTCACACTAGCATTTGTAACTTTAAATAGTGTATATGCAAAATAATGCTTTTACATGGAATATGTGTGGTGTTGCAGGCCTAATTGAAACAAGACACTAATAAGAAACAGCCCATAACAAACCTACTTGGAGGTACTCGGAGCTTTTCCAACCATGGCATTTGCATAAGGAGACAGCTACAGAGGCTCCTTTTGTCCTCTCTTTCTTGTTCTTTGCTCATTTGATTATTGAATGGAAACTTAGCTAACTCTGTAATTAATCTTCAATGTGGAGTGATGGGTATGCTAAATGCAATGCAGGCCAAAGATTTCGATGACATATATAATCACAGTACTGATCAACTTTGCTTTCAGCTTTCAGCTAGCTAGCTTTTTCTTCAGTGCAAGCCATTTGAGGTGGGCTCGAACTATATATATCACTCTAAAACTTCATAATTCAAATCGTCGTCCCCACTCCATTTGATCATTGAAAAAGTTTGGAGGTGACCTGAAAGCACTTGGGAAACCCTTCTACATTTGCAATAGTAATAGAGATCTTTGGATCAGATAAGGCCCTGCTGCCACCAAATATAAATACCACCAATATTGTGAGAGAAACATACGAGTAAAACTACATTTTACCTCCAGTGAGGGGCAAGAGCGAATTAGTATACCAACATTACCTACATGCATGAACAATTTGAGCAAAAATTGTTTAAATGATCAGTGCTGTCTAAGCGAATCGACAACGACAATTTAGTCACTGAACACAACTCATGATTATTTGATACTTTAACCTTGGATTCAACATTTCAACTTGATCAAGAAACTTCAAAAGTAGTGTTTGGTGATTCAATTCAACCCGACATTTTCTTTGCAAGTTAGGTTAAGAACAATTATTTTTCTCTCTCTCTCTTTAGATAAGAGAGAGAGTTCCAAATGAACCATGCAGCGAACCTCTTCCAATATTAAGTACGTACCAAAACAGAAAACCTCACTAATAAGCTAAAAGCTAGTAATAATCATAAGCATTAGACACAGATTTACAAATATTGAGTGCTGGATATGATTCTTGATGCATATCTTGGTGTATAACTGTATATATATAATCATATATGTATACATATCATGACTGGTCCAATTTTATCAAGACATCCACCCCACAGATAGACCCATGAACATTATTATCGATCATTCTGGACCCCTTCAAGGCTTCAACCCATACATCTTAATATGAAGCAGCTAATTATTCCACTATTGTAATAAGTATATGCTGCAACCTAAACCGCATTTATCATCGATCAGTGATACATAAAAACAACAAACAAAGGACACAGTATCAGTGAAACCATTGCTCAATGCTCAGTACTGTTTTATTTGTTTTCCAGAAAATTTTCAAGAGAGGACCAGTGAAGGAATAAAAACTGTAATAATCCAAACAGAATGGTTCTGGTGTTGGGTGGACAAAGACAAAGCCATCATTTCATCTATAGCTTTTCTTATCAAGCACCTTTATGTCCTCATCAATCATCATCTCTCATTTTTATTTTTTAAAAACAAAGGCAATGCAAGAAGGCACCAACTTTGTTGTAATTGATACAAACAAGGGTATGTATCCCTTTCTAATCTTATAACCTTAAATATTAAGATGATGCACCAGAGCTGCTATAAGCCCTCCGATCAGTTGACAAAGTCGTTCAGCACATAAAGAAGCCTATATATCCTTGTGCATTTGCATCATTCAGTGCAATTAACCTCCCATCTTTAGGGTTTACAATAATGTGTTTCATTGCATGATGGAGGTTGGAACAATATCTCACAGTAGTTGTATAGATCTCGCAATTAAGTGAGGTCAATGGTAGGTTATCAATCAACTTAAAGGAATACATATGACATAACATTAGTACTCTCCGCATACATATATTCATCTTCCTCATGATCATGCATGTATGTATAGGTTGTATATGTCGATGAATTACTATTAGAAGTTACGAACCTCAAAAAATCAGTACTCCTCAGGGTTTGGAAATATAGGTTCAATTCCATGCATCAACGGATTGGAGCTGCCATATTCATGGTAGTTATATTGTTTCTTATCATCAAGCAAGGTCAAAGTTAGGTTATCAAGCAAGATTTTACATAATACAAATATATATACGTCTCAAATAATAATTTTTATGACAAGAGGATAATTAATATGTGCCTTACAAATGTTAATTAGTTTAGACTCGATCAACTTGTTTGTAAATAAAACAACCTCATATATATAATGAATTGAGAGATAGAATGCCAACATGCAAAGATGAAGCTTCATCCACCATATATAAGTCAGTAAAAATGGTGTAGATAGCTAGCTAGGTAAGATCTATAATGCTACTGTCCCTACAGAATATGGGCAGGATAAAACTAATTAAGCAAATCATCATACATATGGACATACTGCTTGTGTGGTATTACTATATAGATTATGAGCCAACTTTATTAGCTATTGATCAAGTAAGAAATTAACATACAGATTTAAGTAGTTTAATATATTGGAGGATAAGGATTTGGTACGTGGGCCAACTAATGTGGTCTTTAGAGGAAGATATATACCAATGACACTAATGAAGTACATGTGACATATGCCCTCTATCTGTTCTTTAAGTGGTTATATGGTAGATGGAACTTATATAGTGGGTAGCTTCTGCCGGATGGTAATCAATATTTCATTGGTATTCTATAATTTTTCTTAGGGTTTAGGGTCCAAAAATGCAAATCATAGCGTTAAGATAATCATAACCCTAGCTAATTGTCATCTTCTCCTTTGTATATTGTACATTATTCTTGAGATATATATACAACCACAACATAGGCTCTCTAGTTAGCTTCTACAAGAGGTAAAAATTAGTGATGGTAATTAAATAAACCTACTGATCATTAATTTGGTGCTCCATTAGAGATTTACAGTTTGAAAACAATGCTTTATCCTCGATTAACGACCCTAATAATCGTCTATCTTTTGTCTTATAGCCCTAGTTCGATCTTGATTTTTTAAGTAATTAGGTGCTAAACTAAAGCATGCTTACTTAATTAGCATTTGAATCTTTCCCCAGATCGGTCACGATTGAATGTGAATGACCTCAGATTCATTAATTATTGAAAACCAAAATGGGTTGGAGACTGGAATAGGTCAAGTTTGAGCTCTATTAACTAGTAGCCAGTTTAGCTCAACGCCATTGACACAGTTTTGAAAGTCATCTAAATAGAAAAGAAAAAGGGAGCTAGCTAGATTGAATCCAAAAACTTGTGCATGAAGCACACGCATGATATCATTAATTAGCTCTACACAAAGAAAAATTGGAAAATTAAATCAACCTTTCCCAGTAACATTAGTAGATGTACCATAAAAAGGGAGTCTCCATTGATGATTCATGTGAGAGAGGAGAAAAAATTAGGAGAGTGGGTGTGCCTTATCTGAGATTTTAGGAGAGGGTGGGTATACCTTATGTAAAGTTTGTTGTTATATACGTTTCTAAGTACGTAGCTCAAAACTAAGTAACCACATTATTACCAGGAGTGAATTTGACGAACACGAGGTGGTTAACATTTCCTGTAGTCATATGATGCATGTAGGACTTTCATAACCCTATACGATTGAGTTAGCTGCATGCTGTCATAACCTCTGTGACATCCAGGTTTTCCAAATCCCAGATTTGGAACAAGATAATATAAGATTGATGTATATATTTATATATCTGGTTTCGCAGTTCCATTATTGGACTTAGCGTTCGTTCCTGCATAAGGATTTCGACGTCTCGTCTGATCTATATATAGCAGGAAAAAGAAAAACATAAACAACAGAGACCCACTCTCATTCATACGCCTCCTTATTCAAGGTTTCAACTGTCAAAACTAAAAGTCGTCAGGTTAAGTGTGGACTTTAGTTGACGACAAAATTAATCGTCGGTATAAAGTTTGAACTTTAATCGACGATTTTGTACACTTTTGTCGACAAAATATCGTCGACCAAAACTTCCCCTCGGTTCAAAATGGTTTACCCGAATTAGACTTTAGCCGACGACTGGTAAAGATTGTCGTCGGTTAAAGTTTTTGTTAATCGTCAGCTTACGTATGAAACTCGTCAGCTTAAGTCTGTACTTTAGCCGACGACTTTGATTATTGTCTTCGGCTAAGGTTGTTGATTTCTGAAGAAAAAAAACTGCAGATTCTGGATTTCTATTCCCAGAACCTATCAGTTCCACAATTTTATTTCCACAATAGCCAACAACACATAAAATGAAAACATAGCACATATTCACTAACAAAAATAAATTTATGAAACTTAAGCATACATACATGTTAAACTTAGCAATTAAACTAATTTAAGTGTTCAAACTAAACCCACATAACATCTAAACTAACTATTATCCAAATCTTTATCCTGAAAAACAGATGGGGTACTACCATCATCTTACGGATCCTCCTGCAGTTGTGGAGCATTGAAAGGGAGTTGGATTGATGGCAACGGAGGTGGGGGCGGGAGTCCTTGCGCCTGAAGTTATGCAGAAAACGCCTTAAACCAGAAATTCATCTGAGCTTGCTGGGTGGCCGCGTAAGCACGAGTCTCAGCCTCCTGTGCTAATCTCATTTGCTGGGTCTCAGCCTCCTGTGCCAATCTCGCCTGCTCCATTGCTTCCATCTGTCTTTGATGCTCCATTGCATGCCTTTGAAATTGCTCCTGTAGCTGAGCAGCCTTGAAAGATGCCGACTTGCGTGAGAAATTGGTAGTGTTCTTCAAGACACTATTGCCCTGTTATTCTAGACCCCTACAGTAGTAATTATTCCCTCGTGGTAGGAAAGCATGACCCATAATCCTCGATCGCCCCTACCGTCACATCAGATTGATCAATCTGAGAGACAACCTGAGGGAGGTCCTTATCCTGCTTCTCTGGTCATTGCTCCCTCACCATCTGAGTCAACACCACTTCAGTCACTTCCCTCAATCTCACCTAGTTGACAAGAAAAAAAAGTAATAACATATTAGTAAACATATATATATATATATATATAAAAGTTAGAGAAAATACATATATAAGCAAATATGTTAAGTTATAAGGGCATAAGACTTACAATATCTTCGGTGGACTGAGGATACACTTTCTCGTATGTATATACGTACGGGTTGACTTCGCTTTGTTTTGTCGTCTCCTCCATCCAAATCACAAACGGTCTAGACTCGACATGATGGTTACTCGTGTTATGCGCTCGGTTTGCCCCGCGTTTATTCCACAAATAGCCTTGTTGGATAAACATATATTAAAAGAATATTAGAAAACTAAATTCGCCAAATAGGATACAAGTAAACACAAATATGATATTACATACCTCATATTCTGGGTTGTTGAAGTGGACTAAAAGCCACTGCCACTCGTACTCCCTATACATAAACTCGCTAGGGGTATCAGAACGGTCGTTGCCATGTCTTCCAATGCTTATGGAGCTCATTTTTTCACTCCTTGTACCTATATATGCAACACAAATGTTAGAAAGTTATAATACATAATCAACAAAATATAACTCAATATATAAAATATAACCTCCACCACCTTTTTTCTTGAGTGTCATTTACCCACGTGGATTTAAAGTGCTTTGGAACAACAAACCATGCCTGCAATGATCATATATATATATATATATTATGACTTAATTAATAAGGGTAGACATACATAATTAATATCTAACTAACTCACCGATATAGCATTGTTCACCATGTCCTTCACACACTGTGGCACCGATGACCACTCTCCCCACAGAAAAGGGACTTTGTCCCATATGACACATCCTACTTGATCGTTGTAGGACCTCGTCTTTCCCCCCAACTTCACTGCTCCATCCTCTGTCATCTCTATGACCACTGGCCCGTGCATCTTGACATTCTTATCAAGATCCTTGCCGATGACTTGGCCTCTAGTCCTTTTTTGGTTGTCGGTAGTGTCTGTCACATGAAACAAAGGAAAAAGATTAAAACATAAACACCAAATTTAATATACAAATTATTAATAAGTTACAAATTAAATAACCAAGATATTTAATATTTACCCGATTCTGACACTGATGTGTTTGTTACCCTTGCACTAACAAGAGGTGTATCAAATGACATATAGAGGTATGCTTGTTACGGGGTAAGATAACTAAGAGGTCCTGGAAGAGGCACTCCCCACTCATCGACATCAGGTATGGCAGGTACACTCTGGGGCATGAAGAGGTGAGACGGCGACATTTGTACCCCCGACGACGAGTTACCTGAAGCATCAGCTGGAGAGGTAGAAGGAGCTAGAACAGGAGAGGGAGAAGACGTTGACCGGTTAATGGAAGTTATACAGACACCCGAAGAAGCGGGACCCGTAGAGCTCGCCAGTAAGGGCATAGGGGAGCGGTCTTGTGGTCAAGGCTGCCTCGTGCTCTGTGGTAAGCGGTGGCGGGCCACAATAGTTTATGGTCGTGGCTGATCAAGTAGTTGAGATCGTCGAGAGTTCAAAGGGTCGTGAAATGTGGTGCGAGGGTTGTTGTGGATAGAGGTGGTCTCACAACTGTTGGCGCTAGACTTTTGTCCCTTAGATCCCGTCTTTTTCTTCAAGAGATTCATGATGCCTACTATAAAAACATAAATTCACTTAATTCATCAATTCCCTAAACACATCAAGCATTCGATATTTAACCACAAATCAGCCAATTCAAAGGAATACCTGAATTTATCATAATGAAATCCCTTATCACATAACATCCCTAATCGTAGCCCTAATCACTGCCATCAATCTCCTAATCACAGCCCTCATCACAACCATCTTCTAATCAACAACACACACAAAACAATTTACAACCCTAAACAATACATATCAATCCATACCAATTTATAGCACTAAACAACACATACCAATTTACATCTCTAAACAACACATACCCTAAACAATTTACAGTTCAACCCAAGATTTCTAGAGAAAGAGCAGACCAAGAGAGAGATAGCAGAGAGAGAGAGAGAGAGATAAAAACCTAATTTTGTTTCGGGGTCGGAGAAGGCGCTGCAGGAGAGAGGCGATGTGGCGGTCTGGGAGAGGCAGCACGACGGGCTGGGCGAGAGAGAGAGAGGAAAAAACCTAGTTTATGAGAGAGGAGGCGGCGGGCTGGGCTAGACCTGATAGTTAAACCCTATGACTTTAGCCGACGACGTAAAAAAGTCGTCGGCTAAAGTATGAAACTCGTCGGCTAAAGTATAGTCGACAAAAACGCTTATTATATGAAACTTGCTGGCTAAAGTATGAAACTCGTCAGCTAAAGTAACTTTAGCCGACGAATTTAGTCAATTTCGTAGGGTAACGTGTGAAAAAACTTTTAAAAATTAGGCTAATGTGAAAACACGTTTCACATAAATTCATGTTTAACTAAGACGATCATAATCAGAATCATAACTATCATGTGAAGTGTGAAAATACTTTAAAAAATACTTCTCATGTGAAAACAAGTTTAACAAAAATTCTTGTTTAACTAAGGCTCATATTCAAAATCATCGCTTGAGTCTTCCTCGGTGTCCGAGTTAATTTATGGTAATATGTGTCGCTCCTCGTCACTGGAGTTTTCATTGTCTTCATTTGGATCAACATTAATAAGCTTTACATCTTCGTCACAAATTCGAACCACACTACCCGGTCTCACATTATTCAGGCGAATTGTAGATGATTCAAGAATACCAATTGCGTTTGGCTCTTGGTTTGCAGTATCTTCTTCATTATCTGCGGCCTCTCCAAGTGTAGCAGCACTATATATGTTTCTAGGAACAACATGGTTGACTACTTTCCATGCGTCTTTGTGCACCAGATCATCATGATAAAACACTTGTTTTACTGCAGTGACAAAAACAAAAGGGTCATATTCATACCAGCTTGTAGCAGTATTCACCGAAAATATTTCATACTTATCGATCCTTATGTTCTGAGGGTTAGCATCAAACCATCTACACTTACACAAGTGTATTGTCATGCCTTCCCCATAAAATAGTTCAATCACTGAATGGAGAATACCGTAATAGTCAATGTCATTCTGCCCACCATGCACCATTACCCCAGAATTCTATGTTCTCTGTATGCCGTCTCTATGTTCACATATAAATTGCACGACAATGACCTTACACATCGAATAAACTCTTGAAGTTACCGGTTTCATCGCCAAAAGTCTCAATTCGTGTAACTAGTTTGGGTGACCATCAAATTGTATATGGTTCATCTGAAAAAATAATCGCAACCATTAATTTTAAATATGAACAATGATATTTATATATATAAATATATGTAGCAGTAAATATATATAGACGTACCCAGCCGCCAAAATAGTTTGCAAACTCCCTATTGTGGTACTGAAGATCACCAACAACCTCATCACAGTAAAGATTGATGTCTTTCCTGTATTGAACTTCTGGATAGTTAATCAATACCCACCAGTGGGCAATGACTGGCTCATATAGTTTCAACTGCTACGAGTTTGGCAACTTTTCATAAACTTCAACGTCAAAAGAGATGATAGAAATATTGAACTGTGGTTCATCTATCGACATATGTTGTGGAGGGTCCTCCAACGCTCCCAAACGCATCTTAGTATACGTTACGCGCTCGTGCACAAGATATATTTTAGCTATACATCATTCAGGTGCTAATTTATTAGCCACATAGTCTTTGTAGTCCCCCAGTTGTCTATCAAGTTGCAAAGTGCATGTTATGATTATTGAAAGTAATATATAAAAACATATTGATCTTTGGATGTTGAATCATACATTTTCATGGGATACATCCAAGTGTAGTGTGCTGGACTAGTAAGAAACAATTGTTCGGGAAGATGGATCATCAGGTGAGGCATGATGTCAAAAAATTTGGGAGAAATATCCTCTAAAATTTGCACATGGTACAAATGATGTCCTCTTGCATTTTCTTCAAGTCTGATTTTTTTACTTCTCTAGCGCATAACTTCTGAAAGAATCTTGACAACGTTACTAACGGCTCCACTACCTGACGAGACAGGTATGATCGAATGAAAATAGGGAAGAGACATTGGGCAATTATGACTCTTGAATCTGTACATCTTATTGTCTCGGAAGTTAACACACTGACTTATATTTTCTGCATAGCCTGAAGGATAGCTAACATGACTCATCCACCTAAAAAATTTCATTCTTCTGTTCAGGCTAGACGATGTAAGGAGTTTGAGGCATTTTTTTCTTTCCTTTTTTCAACCACAAATATTTTCGTATACCCATTCTTTTCAGATCAATGTGTGCCTTAATACCTTCTTTAGTTTTCCACTCCCAATTCAGCACCGTGCCTACCACACTTTTGCACACATTTTTTTCTATGTGCATGACATCTAAGCAGTGCCTGATCAACAACTTACTCCAGTATGGGAGTTCCCAGAATATGTTTTTGTGTGTCCAAATTTATACCTGCCAGGTTTGTCAGGTATTGCCGCTACTATATTAGGATGATTGCTGAGCTGTCCAAAATTGTATTCATTCAGCACTTCCAAAATTTCATCCCTCGTCCATCTCCTGGGTTGCACGTCCTTTTCTACAAACCCATCAAATGCCTTGTCATCCTCCCACAATGGATGATCAAGTCCAAGCCAACAACGGTGACGCATCTGGACAATCTTCCTGCAATGAAGTTTGCTGCACTTATTAGTCAGGCACTCTGGACAAGCCTTGTATCCCCTAACAACGTTGCCCGACAACATCACACGGGTAGAAAAATCACTGATGGTGCCAAAAGCATGACACGCATGTGGAACATCTCATGATTGTACTTGTCATAAGTGGGATGGCCAACGTTCCACAGAAACTTAAAAATCTTCAATCAAGGGTCTCAAATACATATCGAGACACTTTCCTGGATAACCTGGCCTTGGAATTAACAGAGTCAACATATTGTATTCATTCTCATACACATCAATGGAGGAATGTTGTACGGTACCAAAATAACTAGCCATATACTATATTGAAAACTCATGTTACCAAAAGGGTTGAATCTGTCAAATGAGAGACCGAGCCAAATATTTCGGACCTTTGGTGCACAATCAGGATACTCCCTAACGGTGTGCTTCTAAGCATCTCCGTCAGCAGGGTGTATAAGGGTATCATCGTCAGGCAAATTTCTCTCAGCGTGCCATCTCATAGCTTTGGCCGTGTGTGAAGACATGTACAACCGCTCTAGCCTATCCCTCAGCGGGAAATAACAAAGTACCTTCACAGCTTTCTTATTCTCTGCAAGAGTCAACTTATACCTATCTGTGTGACATACCAAACATGCATCAAGATTTTTCAGATCATTCCCTTCAGGATCTTTACCCCAGAAGAGAACGCAATCATATCTCCATGCATGGATTTTGATGTAGGTAAGGCCAAGATCTTTCCGGATATGTCAGACCTTACGATGAGTGGTAGGAAGGTGTGTGTGGGGGGGGGGGGGGGCAGTATTAAAGTAGTCAACTCCAGGTAATCATCAACAACCTTAACACTCAATTTGTTCTCTACTTTGACCTTCATTACTCCCATGACACTGTCAAGAACAATCTTATTACACCCATCGTACAACGGGGTCTGTTGGAAGGTAATCAACTTGTTGTACTTGTCAATACCGGCAGTGTTGAGAGCTCTAGGAATATCTTGTACTTAAGCAAATACACCACTCTCATAAGGAAATACATCGTTGATCAACCTCGTTGTTGGATAATTGGATGTACCAGCCCTCTCAGAAAATTGCCCATGATCATGCTGACCCGCTGATGATGTTTCACCGTGATAAATCCAACATGTGTACTTCTCCTAAAACTCGTTATTCTTCAGGTGCTCTCATACTATATCAATGGTAAAACGATACAAATCGATGCGACACGGTCATTTCATACACGGGCAATAAAGAATTATATTCCCATTAGCATTAGCCTTCACATATTCCACAAAACTCGAGGGCATATCTTTGATCCCATTTTGGAAGGAAAATCCAACTATTTTCCATCCTGAATATATATATATATATATATAGGACACTACTTCAGTGTGTTAACACAATTTACAATAAAATACATGTTTATAAAATAACCATGAAATGGTAAACTAATTTACTTCTTTAATGTTGTAATATCAAGTTTAATTTTCTCATAAGGAACATTACCAAACCTAAATAAGTGACTTTTTATTTTACAGTCGTGTTAGATCAAATAAAAAAAATGAATGGTCAAAATTAAATTTTAAATAATAAGTTACTTATTTAGGTTTGGTATTATTCCTTATGATAAAACTAAATTTTGTATTACAACCTTAAAGAAGTAAATTAGTTTACCATTTTATGGTTATTTTATAAACATATTTTTATTGTAAATTGTATTAAAACACTGAAGTAGTTTCCATATATATATACATACACTAATTAAAAATTCATCATTATATTTATATTTATCTTTAAACTAAAAATTACATTAATTATTCTACTACTTAATTACAAATTAACACATACTATATATATGCATAATATCAACAATTAACATATAATTATATATATTGATATATTTTCATCGAAATCAACAACTAATATATATAATAATTCAACTCAAAATTAATTCAAAATCAATCATCAACACACATATATATATGTACCTATATATATGTAGCGGGATATAGCTTCACGAACTCATTTTGGACAGCTTCCAACAACACCCAACGATTTGAGAGAGATTTATGTTTTTCTCACCGTTTTTTTTAATGAATGAGCTGCTGCCCAGATCTGTAAACATAAAGAACTTTAGCCGACAATATTATTATTTTGTCGGCTAAAAGACATAATTTCGTCGGTAAAAATAAAATTTTCGTCGTGACTTTTGCCGATGACATTTTTTGCCTGTCGGCTAAAATACTTTAGATGATGACGTAAAGTTGTCGTCGGTTAAAGTATCGTATAGCCGACAAAAAAAAAGTCGTCAGCCTATTTTGCTTACTTTTGTTGGCTAAAGTATTTTTTCTGGTAGTGAAGATAATACAAATACGAGAATCTATATAGATCTCATATGATATATAAATTAATAATGTCCTAATATATAGAATAAATTATTCATTTATGGGGATTTCATTAAGAATGACTTAATTGTTACTTGTTTTTCTTTAAACTGTAGTCATATTGCATTTTTCTTAATATGGTAAGAACTTTTGGCAGGATTTTCTCATCCATATATGATTTTTTTTTAAATAGAGTTATATTATCAAATGAAATAATATTGTACATCGAACAACATAATACGTTGAACAAATGTCATACGCCAAATAAAATAACACATATAATAATGTAAACGTAATAAATTGAACAAAATAGTATATATATTAAACAAAGTACAACAATTAAAAATAAAGTTTAAAATGAAGAATATTTTGATAAATTAATAACTCGCTAAGTTAAAAGAAAAATTGTCAGCGCCGATGTCATTAATTTATAGAAATTTAACTGTACATAAAAAAAAATTAACTAGAAAACACACAGTTTCATCACTTTCATCCACATATTTACTTATGTTAATTAAAGTTGAAAGAAAATACTAAAAAATAATTTCCATTGTATTATTTGATTTCCATGCTTATTCTTTAGCCTAAAATGTGAAATGGAAAAGTCAAATATCGATCACCATGGTGAAGGAGCAAAATCACTCTAATAACGTACGTTAAAACCCAACTAAAATTTTGAGATTAATAAACCAAAATCAATGACTAATTAATATACTCATATATTTCTCGTAATCAATCCTTCATACTCTAAAAAGACAAACATTGATTTTTGAGAGATAAGGATTTGCGGTTTTGCTCATAAAAGTGCTTGCAAGTAAAGTACTTGGTTTGTTTAGTTGCACTATAGCTACAACACCTAATAAAGAAAGTATGTCACCAAATAAAGAAATTCTTTTACTTTTTCTTAAGTCACAAAATGTGTTAAATTCTAAAATTAAAGCATTTTTGAATCCTAAAAGCTAATAACATGCTCATGTTCCCAAAAGCGTAAAGAAAATGATGAACCTCAAAGAAAAGAAATCCAATTATTTCATTTTGGACATCATCAAAAGAAGTTTTCGCTAAAGTGACATCAATAGTCTAACCTCAATCATTAGTTAAGGTCCTAATTAAGAGAAAGCAATTAAAGGGATATCAGTCGCTATGGGCATGATTTTGTTGCACTAATTCTTTTAAGAGTTGGCTTTTCATCATCCAAAGCACGTACAAAAGAAAAAGAAAGAAGACAAATATATATATATATACTAACAATATTATTTGACAATGGAAACTTTTAATTAAGTATATAGATATGATGATGAAGTTAGGCCTCGAAGGATGTTTGAACTTTGGAGAAAGGAGATAGTGATGCTAACATCTGAGAGCTTTGGCACTCGGACGTTACTTGCACTGGAATTTAAGTATTTTGTTGACTACATTTTCACAACTTCAATTCGATAAAAATTTATCGAATAAGCCTTTAAAAAAAATCAAATAATGTCCTACCAAAAAGAAAAAATTAAATAATGAAAACATTTGACGGAGTGACACTATCGATCCGGTGGACTAGGTTAGGTTACTAGGGTAGTTTAGTAGTTGATTACCATGATATTACTTTCATAGGCTAAAAGGTTCGAGATTATATTCCCCATAAAAACTAATTTTTGGGTAAATTAATTTTTTTTAAAAAAAAAAAAATAGGAGTGGAGTTTCAGATTTTTCTAGTTTTTAAAGTAAGAAAGGTAAAAAGAGAAAGGAAAAAAATTGATTCAGAGATCGTGGGTGGGAGATTTTGAACTTGGATGGAGAGCAATGTAGCAAACTATATTGATCATTCGACCAATGCTCAATGCTGGATTCAGCTTAATGTTGTGATGTCTAAAAACAAAAACAAAAATCTGAAAATTTGAAGACCATTATGTATCTATAAGAAAATAAAGTTTAAAATTCTTAATTTGCTCCCCACAATGGATACCACTTGATTGTATGTACTAGAATACTATGAGCACAAGAGTTATAAAAGGGGATTCCTTCCATTCATTTTTTGTCACTATGCATCTCATGTACTGTAAACTTTGGTAAAGTAAATTTCTTTGCAGGAACACTTTATATTCATGTGTCACTAGCTAACATATACAGTACGATTCTTCTAATGATTTCACTGGAACCCTAATAATCACAGTTTTTTTTTTTTACTAATTTGTAACAGTTACTAATTAGGCAGTAGTTTTATAACAGTAGCTAATTAGAGGTAGTTAATTTAAAGTAATGTAATGTAGTCAAAATTTCAGAATGGAAAAAACTTGAAGTTCATTTCAAAATAGAAATGTAACATTTTCTCAAGATAGACTTGTGCTAGCTACATTTATGTGATAACAGAAAGTTTTACAGTTTCGATTTAGAAAGTTGTACGTAAAATATTGCCGTGAGCTAGATTCAACTAGCTTTTATGAGCTAGTGCACATATGTAAACGTTATTAATTCAAAGATGTAGCTAAAATGAAATTCTTTAGACATTTATAAGAGAAGTTTAAAAATCAATTAGCGAAATAACTGTGAAATGGTATCCATTTGATTCTGTTGTTAGAACTCGATACGATCATACAATCTTCTTTTTTAAGGACTTTTGGTTACTCTCAGGCCTCGAATAATGACAGAGTAGAATACCCTCAGACCTTGACCATACATTTATACATACAACATTTTGTCTTAAACGACGATAGAACTATCATAAATCGGTCTAAATACTACAAATTTTTAGTTTTAATCATTTGATTTTTTTAAGCAAAAAGTGGACTCAATCATCCATCACTCAATATTATTATTTCCAAAACAAAATATCTGTAGTGGGATATCTTTGTGTTCAATAATCTATTCTGTAATGCAAAATGCAAAGTCTTAAAAGCTCAATAAATATTTTCTTTAGAAAGAAAAGACAAATACAAAATTAAAATTCACCCAATTTTTTTTCTGTACAGAAGTGGGAGTAAATGTAGCTCAACTGTAGACACGGCAGAGAGCCAGAGACGGGCTCTTTTCTGGGTTTACCCCTAATCTCATGACGTCACCTCCTTCCTGTAGTAAAAAAAAATCACCGAAATGCCAAGTGCTTCATACGTGTCAGCCGCACTATCTTCCAAAACCGTCCGAGTGCTTCACACCCAAAGACCCATCTCTCTCTCACGCGCCCCACGCTTTCAAAGCTCCAGAGTCTCGGGCCAGGGGTACAAAAGTCTTTTCCACCCCACACCCCACGCGTGCAACCCTTCCATGTCCACAAATTTTAATTTCCGGATAAATCCCTTCACACGTGGCAACGGGGATGTCCATGTCAGCGAGCCCACCGGGCCCCACTACCTTCCTCTCTATCTCTCTCTCGATCAAGCTTTTCCCCTATATATAAAATCTTCAAACCCATCCCACCGCTCTTCTTCAGTCTCCAACAAAACCCACACCGAAAACCTCTCTCTCCTCCTCCTCTCTAATACTAAAATCCTCGAGAGTTCAGAAAACCAAAACCAAAACCAAAACCTTCGTCGCCGGCGTCGATTAACCGCCGGGAATGAATATTCCGGCCACGGCGTTGTTCATTTCTATACGCAATGTTCGCATTTCCGATCATCGCAGTCACGTTTTCCACGAAAAACAGCTCTGATTTGAAGCGATTCTCTTTCGCTTAAGTTTTGTCTTCCAAGTTATTCCTCAATTCAATTTCTGTTCTTTTCTTTAGCTGAATAAGAGAGAAGTATGAGACGAGAAAGCTAGGCATTAATTTCATTACTGAGTTACTGCAATTTTTTTAGAGGAAGATTTTGTTTCTGGTGTAAATGCAAGTCTCTCTCTGTAAAAGAGCTTTGGTTTTTGATCTGCCAAGATTTTAATTGAGTGGCTCAGATACGCGCAAATCTCCAGACACCCTTTGAGATTTTTTGAACTTGCCGGAATTTACGTAACCATGCCATTTCCGATGAAGATTATACCGATCGACGCCGATTCCGAGTCGGTTCCTGTCGTCGACTCGGCAGCCGTGAAACCAGTCTTGAAGTCCCGTCTCCGGCGACTTTTTGACCGACAGTTCCCGAGCGTTCTGAAAATCTCTTCGTCGGAGAAGCCTCCCGCCCCCGGCGCCGGCGTCGATTTCAACAAGGACAACGGGGGCAACGGAGGCGGAGGGGAGCTTGAGCCGAGCTCGGTTTGCTTAGCGAAGATGGTTCAGAATTACATCGAGGAGAGCAACGAGAAGCAGCAACCGATGAAATGTGTCAGGAACCGCTGTAATTGCTTCCACGGAAACAACGACAGGTCCGACGACGAGCTCGATTTCTTCTTCGGCGGTGACTCCGCCAACGGTTCCTTCGGTGGCGACACCTCCGACATCCTCAAGGTACATTAAAACGACGTCTCTTCACTCTCACTTCTCCTCTCTTCCTTGTTCTCTTTTCGATTTTATCTGATTCGAAATTGTGTGATTCTTTCCAGAGCTTGATTCCTTGCGTCAGCGTCGCCGAGCGTAACCTCTTAGCCGACACGGCCAAGATCGTCGAGGCTAACAAGAATCTGAAGAAGAAAAACGAGCTCAGAAAGCTCGTCACCGACGGTCTCTTCTCTCTCGGCTACGACTCCTCCGTCTGCAAATCCAAGTGGGACAAGTCACCGTCTTTCCCTGCCGGTACTGCACCGGAACATTCCTTCTATGTTCTTCTTTTAATATTGTTTTAAAATTTAAAACTAAATTCGGTTTCTGGTTTCTGGTTTTCAGGTGAGTATGAGTACATTGATGTGATCGTGGAGGGAGGTGAGAGGATGTTGATCGACATCGATTTCCGATCTGAATTCGAAGTGGCGAGGGCGACTGGGGCCTACAAGGCCGTCCTTTCATCGCTGCCGTTCATTTTCGTCGGGAAATCCGACCGTCTCGGACAGATCGTCTCCATCGTGACGGAGGCGGCCAAACAGAGCCTTAAGAAGAAAGGCATGCCGTTCCCGCCCTGGCGTAAAGCGGAGTACGTCAGAGCCAAGTGGCTCTCTCCTTGCACCACGAGAACAACAACAATCACAGCAGCAACAAAAACAGACGACAATAAAGACGACGTCGTTTTTCCGGAGCAGGAGGGCAAAACCGTGATTTCCGTTGACCACCTGAGCGATTGCGGCGAGCTCGACTTGATCTTCGGCGAGAAATCGACCGATCCTTCGCCGCCGCCGCCTTCTATGGAGGAGGAGGAGCGGGAGAAAGTGACCGGAAATTCAGTGACGGTGGCGTGGCAGCCGCCGGCGATCAAGCCGAAGAGCGTCGAGAGAGGAGCGAGGATCGTGACCGGTTTAGCTTCACTGCTCAAAGAGAAACCGTGAAAGAAAGAAAAAAAAAACAATTTTTGGACCATTTTTCTTTTTCTTTATTCCAATTTTCCCCTAAAAAAGGATAAACATAATATTACAAAAAAACAAAAATGTATAATCGGCGATCGGAATAGTAGAGTAGTACTGGGACTGGGTACAGGCCTTTTTTGACTTTTCCTATTTCCCCCACTTACCCTTCCTTTTTTTGTTAGCAAGGGTACAGTTGTAAGAACCAAGTAAATCACTCTCTATGTAATAAAATCAGTGAAGAAAATTAGAAAAAGACTTTGATATCTGGTGGCCCTCCACAAGTTTTGTGTTCCAACATACCACAAACCCTACAAAATCCAAAGATTCGATCGTATTTGAATCTGATAGTGATGCAGATTCCGTCTAGCTCAAAGACCTCATGTGGATAGGCTTGCCGCACCGGTTTACTGACATCATACCAGACCTGTGCCCTAATCTGTTTGCCGCTTCGAATTCTCGACTCATCCAATCGGATAATCTCACTAAGTGTCACCGCAATATAGCCCACTGCCTTCACTATTTGGAGTCGCGGTGGCAGACCAAGAACATAGACCCAGACCAGGATCCTCTGCAAAGGAACGCTTTGGGGATCTCCTACACCGTTGAACTCATTCACGATGAGGTTGGACTTGCTGTAGAACTACGATCCTTCATGCAAGATCCAGTCCCGATCCCTTTCCTCACTGAAACCAAAGACATGCCGATCTCTCTGGGCCCGAATAGAAAGCTTCTTCTTCAGATCCCATACTCCGACTATGGTGTTGTGGAAGGCTTTGATATTAACCTCCTGCTTGCATGATCATAACCGCCCCACGGCTTAGTGTTTGCTGTTTCCAGCGTCAGTAACTACGAAAGAGGTTTTGTCTCGCTCTTAGATGACGAAGGCCACTGCAAAGCTGCGCTGTGATCCACTATTCATGGCTTGTAGGTGCTGCGTCAAGTTCCAAAGGAAGAGAGGGAAGGCGGCGCCTAGGGTTTTTTACCAAACAACTTGACTTTATTTAATATTAGGAAGTCTTTGTTTTTGGGTTTGACTGTGGACTATTCTATAGGGAACAGGTGTGGAATTTTGACCGGGGCAGTGAATGAAGAAGAAGCAACTCGATCGAGTTTAATTTAATTTTGGGATGTTTGCAAGTGAAGGCATAAAAGTAAAGAAGGCTCGCACTATGAAGGCTTTGGTGAATTGGTGATGCAAAACATTTGTAACTTGTGTCCCCTGGTGCATTGTCTTGTTTATTGTGGTGTAAAAACTAAAAAGTTAATCTACTTGGTATGTTTTCTCGGGTAAGTTTTATTTGGTGTGATGTTTCACGTTCATGATAGATTTGATTTTCAATAAGAGTTATATTTGGGCGTGAATAATATTCATGCTTAATTTTAGTATTATCACAATAAACAAGACAAACTGAAATTTAACTGAAATTATAACATTCAATGATATAGTCTCATCATTCAAATGTTTGAAATTTGTTTATTTATTAGTAACCAAGAAACTTGGGTGTGTCTGCTCGTGCATTGTCTTGTTTATTGTGAGGTGAAAAACATAAAATTCACTAGGTATGTCATGTTTCACGTTTGAAATAAGTTCATGTCTAAATGAGTGTTACATCCCACTTCACCTAATAAGGTATTGTCCGTTTTGGGTCTCACTCGCACAGTTTTACTTTTGGGCGTACCCCCAAAACGCATCTTACTATAGAGATGTGGACATATAAATATAAGCACATCACCTTCCCACTCCCAAACGATGTGGGATTGCATGCCCAAGTAGGAAACTAGTGCTCTTGGCACCCCCACATATAGGTCATCACAATCCACCCCCCTTAGGGGCCCAACGTCCTTGTCGGCACACTTCCGGTCGGGACAAGCTCTGATATCATTCTATCACATCCCACTCCACATAATAAGATATTGTCCGCTTTTGGTCTCGCCCGCACAGTTTTACTTTTGGGTCTACCCCTAAAACGCGTCTTACTATAGAGATGTGGGCATGCATATATAAGCACATCACTTTCTCACTCCCGAGCGATGAGGGATTGCATACACATGTAGGAAGCTAGTGCTCTTGGAACCCCCACACATGGGTCATAACAATCAGAAAGTTATGGCTAAAACAAATTTTACTAATCTTTTCCTTAATCTTGTTCGAAAACTCTTAAGATGCTCTTAACTTGAAATATTCATATCTCACTCATTTCTTAACCAAATTTAGTGTTCTTTATATAAAAACGAAGCTTAGAAGTTCAAATATAAATATGGAAAGTTTTAAAGGCATTAGTTAATACTTAGTAACGAATTAATCCGTGCAAATGAGCTTAATACCAAGCGTAACCATTTCTAGACAGTTGCTAAACATCTTTGTTTCTAGATTTGAGATCTTCCTATCAGACTTTATGATCATTTCCATTGGATTCTTCTCAAAAAAAACACTTCGAGATGGTGTACTTCTTTAATTTGGACATAATTTGGATTAATTATAAAACAGGTCTAATGGAGGATTTTGGGCAGACTACTGCTGAATGATACTTTTGATCCAAGGATTAATAAATTTTGTCTTCTGTATTTTTACTTTGAGTTCATTTACTTACTCACATTATTTATTTCTTATGTTTGATTTGGGACTAATGGAGGGTTTCGAGCGGACTACCACCGAATGAAACTTTTGGACCGATGATAACTAATTTCATTCGTTGTACTTTCATTTCAAGTCTATTTAATTGCTTATTTACTTTCAAGTATAATCCGGGACAAATTGAGGATTTTGTGAAGACTACTGCCGAATGAAACTTTTGGAGCAAAATTGCTAACTATCTAAATGTGTTTAAGTTTGATCATCCTTTCTTTACGAATTCTATTACGTATATATTTATTACAAGGTTATGATATAAATATATACTCTATAATCTATATATACATAGTCTTAACTAATGACTTGTTTGTGATCGTTATGGTTGAGGTGTGAAGTCGAGTGTATAGTACAAATTAACTCGTGCTTAAGCGAATTGCTGGTAAATTGTTTTATTATTGTGGGAGTTAGCCGAGGGCCCTAGTCCCTTACAGATAGTGCACTATTATACTCTAATGAATTAATTGTGTTAAACCGGGAGTAAACATACTTTGGCAAGTGGCCTTAGAATGTTGTGGCTTTACATGTGTGTTGGTATTGTGAGACTAAGCACATGATTTTTTTGAGTAATTACCAGTTAATCTAAAAGAATTCACTTCGAAAGTATTGGCGTGTTTGTGTGTAGATGTGAAGTTGTGCAAGTACGTATATTAAGTACGTATATGTATATATTACAAAGACGCAAGTATAAGTATGGGAGAATAAATTGTTTGAATATTTTACCTTTTTGAATTGGTTGTTTGGTTTGATGTTTCTTAGAGATAATTTACTATATGCTTGTAAGTTGTACTTGCACCATATTTTTGAAATTATTTGGGTTTCTTATTCACATCAGAAATCTTTACACCATATTTCAGTATAATACTGGTCCCAGATTTGGGGGTGTAGCAGATTGGTATCAGAGCTAAAATATTCTAAAATAAAATGTTTTGTTTTCAAAAAACTAAAATTTGATTAACAAGAACGGGGGAGGGTTATAGATTTGTTGAGTAACTTTGTTGATAAGTTACCACTATTTTTTTCTTTGTGTTTATAATATGACCACATGTGTCTATTTTACTTGGCTTTATGACTAAAGTTTGTGTAAGTGTTGACACCAAAATCCAACATTTGTGTCCTTAATATGGTCTGAGTAGAATTGTAGCTAAAGAAAATATTTAGCATTACATTGTTTGGTACTTCAAATGTACATTAGTGTTAAATGCAAAGTATTTTGCGTTAAAGTATTTTCGATAAGTTTTAACCATTAGATTCGTCTCTTAAAATAGGACCATGATTGATAGGAGAAACTCACATGTCGATGTTGAGGACCTTATCGAAGCCTTCACAAGAAGGATTGAGGCAAATCAAGTAGGTAGAAGACTAGGACGACTAGTGTCACACCTAAGGAACCTAGGAGCGAAGAGGTTCATTGGAGGCAAACCTCACGAGACGGAAATCTATTTTGAAATGTTAGAATGCACACAAGTAGAGTTACGAAAATTGGCTACTTGTCTTTTAGAAGGAGACGCTCATTACTGGTGGGACACGGTCAAACGTGTAACACCACCCGCAACCATGGAACTCATGGAGTGGGCTACCATACACATGGTAGATACAAATGATAAGAAGGCGAGATGTTTCATTGGAGGGCTGAGCTCCAACATAAGGAGATTAGTCACTCAACAAGGGATCACTTACGAGGAAGCTGTGGACAAAACACTAACTCAAGAGGAGGAGAATCAAAAGTACCGTATACAGAAAGAACGAGAGATCGGGCGAGGGAAAAGAAGTCATCCAATGTCTAACTATAAAAATGAGCAACCATGAAAGCAGCAAAAAGGAAAAGAGGCATTCCAGAAACCGACGTCACCTGCTGGCAAGGGAAATGAGTGGGCAAAACCACCAGTCCGATGTTACAACTGTGGAGAAACTTGACATATGTCTAATGCATATCCAAAGCCACGTCGCCTTTCTGGGTCTTGTTACAATTGTGCCAAGATGGGACATTTTGCAAATAAGTGTGATGTTCCAAAACAATCCAATAATCCACCAACTTGTACCGTCCAGCTGAACTCTATAGCCATTGAGAAACCTGTCATGGAAGATATGCTTACAGTATACAGTACTCATGCTCGCATACTGTTTAATTGGTGCATCTGATTCTTTCATATGTTTCACATTTGTTGCTAGTTTGGGTTTAATACCATCCAAACTAGATGAATTTTTTATGGTCACAACACCGTTAGAAAAATCAGCCATTCTAACCAAAGTTTGCAAATCATGTCCCATAAATGTATTATATGCAAATTTTCCTGCAAATTTGATAGTCTTATACATGGGACAATTTGACATAATCTTAGGATTTGATTGGTTAGTCAAATATCATGCCTTTGTAAGTTGCTTTGAGAAAACAATCACTTTCTCAATTCTTGGCCAACCCATTCGAAAAATTCAAGGTGATTCACATCGTGAATTTCTACCTTCCAAGTTTCTTGCCCATCTCAAGATAGAAAAATCCAAGCCATTAATTGACAAAATATCTATGGTCAATTCTTTCAAAGACGTTTTCTAAGAGATCACTCGTTTACCTCCAAAATGTGATATTGAGTTCATTATCAATTTAATACCTGAAGCCAGTCCAATTTTAGTTACACTATATAGAATGGCACCAAAAGAGCTGAAGGAGTTGCAAGTATAAATTAAGGAGTTACTCTATCTTGAATTCATCCGCCCAAGTTCTTCTAGTTGGGGAGCACTTGTTTTATTCGTGAAGAAGAAAGATGGGTCTCTCCGACTATGCATTGACTACCGGCAGCTGAACAAGGTGACCATTAAGAACAAATACCCATTACCTCGAATCGATGATTTATTCGATCAGCTACGAGGTGCTCAAATATTCTCGAAGATTGATTTACGTTTCGGGTAACATCAACTCCTAGTAAAAAAGGAAGACATCCACAAAACCGCATTTAACACACGGTATAGCCAGTATGAGTGGTTGGTAATGTCCTTTGGATTGACCAATGCACTTGCTATATTCATGGACATGATGAATCGAGTCTTTAGCCCATTTGTAGATCAATTTATTATCGTCTTCATTGATGATATCCTGATCTCTTCCAAAACTGAAGTAGACCATGCACAACACTTGGAGCTGACATTAAATCTTCTTATATCACACTAACTATATGCCAAGTTTGAGAAGTTTGATTTCTGGCAGCACGAAGTCAAGTTCTTAGCCCATGTAGTCTCCCAATCGGGAATAGTAATGAATCCTACTAAGATTGAATCAGTCTTATAATGAAAGCTCTTACCACCCCAACCGAAGTATGAAGCTTTCTTGGCCTTGCTGGATACTATCGAAGATTCATAAAAGGTTTTTCAAAAATTGCTCTCTCACTTACGAGGTTGACGCAGAAGAATTTTAAGTACGTATGAGACGACAATTGCGAACGAGTCTTCCAAAAACTGAAGGAGAAGCTGACAACGGCACCAATTCTCAAAATTCTCAAAAGTGGAGTTCATTTTGTAATCTATAGTGATGCATCACATCAAGGGCTCGGTTGTGTGCTTATGCAAAATGGAAAGGTTGTAGCTTATGCTTCTCGACAGTTGAAGCCACACGAGAAGAAGTATCCTACACATGATCTTAAGATTTCTACTATGGTCTTTGCCTAGAAGATTCAGAGACATCATTTGTACGAAGAACAGTTTGATCTATTCTCTGACCACAAAAGCCTCAAGTACATATTTTCTCAAAAAGACTTGAACATGCGACAACGACGATGGATGGAGTTAATCAAGGACTATGATTTCACCCTACAGTACCACCCATGGAAAGCAAATGTAGTGGTCGACGCTCTAAGCTAAAAATCTAATAGCCACCTTGCCTTGGTTTTAAGGGATAATTAGAGTATACTAAAAACTCCTATTGAGTACAGTCTTAGTCCATCGCCAATTGCGGGTAAAAACTTCATTGGGAATATAGTAGTGTGACCTACTATTATTACAGGATATCATCCAAGCCCAAGAAGATGACGAAGAGCTTGTGAAGTATGTTCGAGAAAAGAAGGAAAAATACTCCAAGGATTGGAACGTACAAGATGGAGAAGGAATGCGCTTTCAAGGGAGACTTTGTGTGCCAAACCTTGTACCATTAAAGAAAGAGGTATTGAATGAAGCACATTGTTCGAAGTTCACAATTCACCCTGAAGGAGTGAAAATGTACAAAGATCTACGGAGATACTTTTGGTGGAACAACATGAAGATGGACATAGAAAAATATGTCTCTAAATGTCTTACATGCCAACTAGTGAAAAGCAAAACGCGTGTGGAAATGAGGACTCCTGCAACCCCTTAAAGATCCGGAGTGGAAATGGGAGAACATGAGAGGCATGTCGAATTCAAGGATGGAGACCAAGTATTGTTGAAAGTCTCACCCATGCGAGGAGTTATTCGTTTTGGGAAGAAGAATGCCAAGTTATCTCCACGATTTATTGGGCATTTCCCAATTGTCGAGAAAATTAGTAATCTAACTTACCGATTAGATCTACCACCAAACTTGTCCAATGTACATAACATTTTCCATGTATCCATGTTGCGTGAATACAAGTCAGATAAGTCGCATGTCATAGATCATAGCACCTTGGAAGTCTCAAAAGATGCCACTTACGACGAGGCACCTGTGCACATCATAGGCCAGGAGGTGAGGAAGCTCCGCACAAAGGAGATTCCAGTTGTAAAAATACAATGGAATCGACATGATAAGAATGAAGTTTCTTGGGAGTTAGAGTCGGAGATGAGGAAGAAGTATCCACAGTTATTCAAGGAATTAGGTACATAAAATTCGAGGACGAATTTTCTTTTAAGGTGGGTAGAATGTAATACCCCAAAAATTAGTATAATAATTTAGATTATTATATGACTCGTTAAACTTAGAGATCACCATAATTTAATTTAACCTTAGAACTTTTAGAAATTCGATAAAAAATTGTCTGGCAAAAATAATGTATAAAAACGAGATTTAGAGAAATATTAACGAAGTTGGGCAAATGGTCCAATGGATACTCAAGTTCAAGTTAGGTACTCCCTGGTCTTGGGCTCGAGGCCATGAGTTAGAATCGTGAAACATTCCATTTTACAGGTTAGTAAAAATAATAAAAATATTTTTACTCCAACTGGAAACGGTAAGAAACTCTAATTTCAACTAGTCGATTTTCGGAAATGAAATTTTAGCAAAACGACCAAACTTCCCTTGTTCGAATCTCTTCTCCAAATCGAAATTTATATTTTAAGATTACAATTCATACTTTTAGAGGTCATGCTCACAATTTGGTGCTAATTATTATTGGTTGATATCTATATATATATATTTACACTACATTACACTTTATTAGTAAAACAACACATTTTCTTCACACATCACATTACGTAATGCATTCACATGTATAAATAAACATTTTCAACATTTCAATCAGATTTCCAAGCACATTACTATTCTTTTTACAAGTGCATTTTAGCCCTAGAACTAGTAGCCCAACTATTCAATTATCAACTTGTCTACAAAAGTCAATAAAAATGGTTATGAATTTATTTCCCATGTCTCCCCCTATGTCTATATAAATCACTCTTGAGTTCAATCTTATTTTTGCACCACTTCAATCTTTCCCTTACGTACTGATTTGAAGTTCTCCCAAAGTTGCAATACAACTCCTCTAAAATCCCACACCAAGCTATTTTTCTTCCAAGTACTTTAGTAGTTAATTCATTTGCTTCAAGAGGGTCACTTGAGTTAATAAAATACCTCCATCACCTACTGGAATTCTTGAGTAAGTACATAAGTAGATTCCTATACTTTTTTATCTTTAGGATTACATCAAAGTGCATACCTAAAAACAAAAGAGAAATAATGAGGCTTAGTGTAAATTTATTATTTTCGTCTATGTCAAATTTTAATCAGTCAAATTTTTTTACATATTTATATTATACATAAAAAGTTATTCAACTTTAGCTTTTGAATCACTCAAAAAGGTTAAGTAATGACAAAGTTATGGCTAAAACAAGTTTTGCTAATCTTTTCCTTAATCATGTTCGAAAACTCTTAAAGTACTCTTAACTTGAAATATTCACATCTCGCTCATTTCTTAACCAAATTTAGTGTTCTTTATATCCAAACAAAGCTTAGGAGTTCAACTATACATCTGCAAAGTTTTAAAGGTATTGGTTAATACTTACTAACTAATTAATTCGTGCAAATGAATTTAATACATAAAGTAATCATTTCTGGACAGTTGCTAAACATCTTTGTTTCTGGACTTGAGATCTCCCTACCAAACTTTATGATTATTACCATTAGATTCCTCTCGAAAAAATACTTCGAGATAGTGTACTCACTTCTTTGATTTGGACATAATATTGATTAATTATAAAACGGATCAAATGGAGGATTTTGGACGGACTACCGCCGAATGATACTTTTGGTCCAAGGATTAATAATTTTATTTTCTTCATTTGTACTTTGTTTTCATTTACTTACTCACATTATTTACTTCTTAAGTTTGATTTGGGGCTAATAGAGGATTTCGGACGGACCGCCGAATGAAACTTTTGGACCGATGATAACTATTTTTTATTTCAAGTTTATATACTTAATCGCTCTATCTATTTACTTTCAAGTATAATTCAGAATAAATGGAGGATTTTAAGCAGACTACCGCCGAATGAAACGTTTGGACCAAAATTGTTAATTAATGAAATATGTTTAAGTTTGATCTTTCTTCCTTTAAAAATTCTAGTATGTATATATTTATTACAAAATTATGATGTAAATATATACTCTATGATCTATATAGATATAGTCTTAACTAAAGACTCGCCGAATGAAACGTTTGGACCAAAATTGTTAATTAATGAAATATGTTTAAGTTTGATCTTTCTTCCTTTAAAAATTCTAGTATGTATATATTTATTACAAAATTATGATGTAAATATATACTCTATGATCTATATAGATATAGTCTTAACTAAAGACTTGTTTGTGATCGTTATGGTTGAGGTGTGAAGTCGAGTGCATAGTACGAATTAACTCGTGCTCAAGTGAATTACTGGTAAATTATTTTGTTATTGTGGGAGTTAGCCGAAAGCCCTAGTCCCTTACAGATAGTGCACTATTATACTCTAAGGAATTAATTGTGTCAAACCGGGAGTAAACATGCTTTGGCAGGTGGTCTTAGAATGTTGTGGCTTTACATGTGTGTTGATATTGTGAGACTAAGCACACAATTTTTTGTGTGTGAGTAATTACTAGTTAATCTAAAAGAATTTACTTCAAAAGTATTGGCGTGTTTGTGTGTAGATGTGAAGTTGTGCAAGTACGTATATTATGTACCTATATGTATATATTACAAAGACGCAAGTATGAGAGAATAACCGGTTTGAATATTTCACCTTTTTGAATTGGTTATTTAGTTTGATGTTTCTTAGAGATAATTTAGTATATGCTTGTAAGTTGTACTTACTGGATCAGTGTGACTCATGATACTACATATTTTTTTTTTCAGGTGATGAGTAGAATGCCTGAAAAAAATGGGATATGTCACCCCGGATAGAAAATAATTCGTTTATTTAATAGGCGACGTATCCCATTTTTCCCAAGTATTCTACTCATCACCTGAAAAGAGAAAGATATAGTATCATGAGTCACACTGACCCAGTAAGTACAAACTTACAAGCATTTAGTAAATTATCTCTAAGAAACATCAAACCAAACAATCAATTCAAAAAGATGAAATATTCAAACCAGTTATTCTCTCATACTTATACTTGCGTCTTTGTAATATATACATATAGGTACATAATATACGTACTTGCACAACTTCACATCTACACACAAACACGCCAATACTTTTGAAGTGAATTCTTTTAGATTAACTGGTAATTACTCAAAAAAAATCATGTGCTTAGTCTCACAATACCAACACACATGTAAAGCCACAACATTCTAAGGTCACCCACAAAAGCATGTATACTCCCGGTTTGACACAATTCATTCCTTAGAGTATAATAGTGCACTATCTGTAAGGGACTAGGGCCCTCGACTAACTCCCACAATAACAAAATAATTTACCAGCAATTCACTTAAGCACGAGTTAATTCGTACTATGCACCCGACTTCACACCTCAACCATAACGATCACAAACAAGTCTTTCATTAGTACTGTATATAGATCATATAGTATATATTTAATCATAATTTTGTAATAAATATGTACATAATAGAATTTGTAAAGGAAGAAAGATAAAACTAACGTATTTCATTAATTAACAATTTTGGTCCAAATGTTTCATTCGGCGGTAGTTTGCTCGAAATCCTCTATTTGTTTCAAATTATACTTGAAAGTAAATAGATAGAGCGATTAAGTACATAAACTTGAAATAAAAATTAGTTATCATCGGTCCAAAAGTTTCATTCGGCGGTAGTCTGTCCGAAATCCTCCATTAGTCCCAAATCAAACTTAAGAAGTAAATAATGTGAAAAAGTAAATGTAAACAAAGTACAAATGCATAAAATAAAATTATTAATCCTTGGACCAAAAGTATCATTCGGCGGTAGTCCGTCCGAAATTCTCCATTTGATTCGTTTTATAATTAATCCATATTATGTCTAAATCAAATAAGTGAGTACACCATCTCGAAGTATTTTTTTGAGAGGAATCCAATGGTATTAATCACAAAGTTTGGTAGGAAGTTCTCAAGTCCAGAAACAAAGATGTTTAGCAACTGTCCAGAAATGGTTACGCTCGGTATTAAGCTCATTTGCACGAATTAATTAGTTAGTAAGTATTAACCAATGCCTTTCAAACTTTACAGATTGATATTTGAACTCCTAAACTTCGTTTGGATTTAAAGAACTCTAAATTTGGTTAAGAAATGAGTGAGATATGAATATTTTATGTTAAGAGCACCTTAACAGTTTTCAAACATGATTAAGGAAAAGATTAGCAAAACTTGTTTTAGCCATAACTTTGTCATTACTTAACCTTTTTGAGTGATTCAAAAGCTAAAGTTGAATAACTTTTTATGTAGAATATAAACATGTAAAAGTATTTGACTGATTAAAACTTTGACATAGACGAAAATAATAAATTTACACTAAGATTCATTATTTCTCTTTTATTCTTAGCCATGCATTTTGATGTAATCCTAAAGATAAAGAAGTATAGGAATGTAATCTTGTACTTACTCATGAATTTCAGTAGGTGATGGAGGTATTTGATTAACTCAAGTGACCCTCTTGAAGCAAATGAATTAACTACTAAAGTACTTGGAAGAAAGATAGCTTGGTATGGGATTTTAGGGGAGTTGTATTTCAACTTTGGGAGGACTTCAAATCAGTACGTAAGGGGAAGATTGAAGTGGTGCAAAAATCAGATTGAACTCAAGGGTGATTTATATAGACATGGGAGGAGACATGGGAAATAAATTCATAACCATTTTTATTGACTTTTGTAGACAAGTTGATAATGGAATAGTTGAGTTACTAGTTTTAGGGTTAAAATGCACTTGTAAAAATAATAGTGATATCGTTTGAAATCTGATTGAAATGTTGAAATCTGATTATGTATGCATGTGAATGCAATACGTATTGGGATGTGTGAAGAAAATGTATAGTTTTACTAATAAAGTGTAATGTAGTTAAAAAAATATATATATCAACCAATAATAATTAGCACCAAATTGATATATGAGCATGATCTCTAAAAGCATGAATGGTAATCTTAAAATACAAAGTTTGATTCGGAGAAGAGATTCGAACAAGAAAAATTTGTTCGTTTTGCTAAAATTCCATTTCTGAAAATCAGTTAGTTGGAATTAGGGCTTCTTACCGTTTCTAACTGGAGTAAATTTTTTTAATTATTTTTACTAACCTATAAAATGGAATGTTTCACGATTCCAGCTCGTGGCCTCGAACCCAAAACCAGGGAGTACCTGACTTGAACTTGAGTATCCACTGGACCATTTGCCCCATTTCGTTAATATTTATCTAAATCTCATTTTTATACATTGTTTTCGCCAGATAATTTTTTATCGAATTTCTAAAAACTCTAAGGTTAAACTAAATTATGGTGAATTCTAAGTTTAACGAGTCATATAATAATCTAAACTATTATACTAATTTTGGGAGTCTTACAATGAAAGTCGTGTTTTGGTAATTAGCAACATCCGCGATTAATTATAGTCTATTATAAATCAATTAATTACTAGAACATAATAGAGTGAACTGATTACATTAAATTCAACGATATAGTTTCATAATTCAGAGTTTGAAGATCTACTTAGTGATCAAGAAATATACGGTTGTTTGATTTTGTAACGCAACAGACATGATCCAAAATAAATCTACCCGATTATCAGGAAGAAGATCGAGTGGTATATAGTCGAAGTGGAGTGCGTGACTGCAATATGGAGGACGTAGCATGCTAAATTGATGATGATGAAGATGGAGCGTGTGACAAAATTCTAAGAACCAAAATTGCTTATATTCTCTGGTTTGGCAATGCAAAATATATTCCTATTTTGGAAAAACTTTCAAACACACGCTTTCAAGGTCTAAACACACTTTACCATTGCATGCTAATTTCTATCCCCTAGTGGACACTCATGCATAGACCGACCTTTCTCTTGTTGGCATTTCATTGCATAAAAATGAAACCTACAATGTAAAAGGGGGTTTTGCACTTTAACCCCAATATGTTGTTTTTTCTTTTCACCTTTGAGACTCGAGAGTAATGCTAGGCACCTAGAATAAACAAAATTCATTCCCACCTTACTGTTACGCGTTTTTAGGACATACCACTAGAAGTTTCTCAATTTTTTACGCTTTAATATAACGAATTCATGCCTTCATTTACTATGGAGAAAATTAGTTAATATGAGCAAACAAGTAATAATATTAGTCTAAAAAAATAAAAAGATTATATACAACAATGGGGTTTCACTTTTTACATTTCTTCTTTTCGCATACACAAAATGCGGGTAATTTACTATTTAAAAGAATCATTTTTTTAAATTAATTATATTTTTAGCTCATCTGATTTATTTCACTATTTTTTATTTTTTATTTTTGAGATTAGACGACAATTTATATCTACTAGATTACAAACTCACTGACTAATTGTTTTCTTGAACATTAACAATTACCTTTATTTTTCTTGTAATCTCTAAACATTTTTTATTTTCATTTTTATAATGTCGTTGATTTGCTTATGAATCATTGTTGTGGGACCACGTGCAATCCATTTACGCTGTCCATCAAAATATAATATTTCATTTTTATGAAGCCTCGTCATAATATCTGTTATTCTGTTACTTTCATGGAGTGGGTAGGGTCCGTCGCAAAGCCTCTAAAGAATCAGAAAACGCCAAAATAGGGGGTTGTGGTTGTAGGGTCCCTTTTCCTTTTCTTTAATTTTCTCCACAATGATTTTTGGGCATCGATAAGACTGATGCGAGGCCCCATCAGTACAAAACACAAAAAAAGAAAATTTTAATTTAATTTAATTTTCATGTTTTGAGCCATAAAAAAATAATAATAATTGGACCTGTGAAAGCGACGTCCCACCTACCCGCGCTTTGAGAGAGATATTGCTTGTGATGTGTAAATTTTGCACGAAACCAAGGTTGTAATAATAATAATTTCATGTTGGGGCGGAGGTGGGATCGGCTGGGTAGTGCCGTAGGATTGGGATTTGTTTTGTTGCGATATATGATATATCCTTTGGTTGCTTTCGATCGCAGAATTTGAGGAGGCGTAGGGGATCGGAGCTACGAAAAGCTGGTGTGAGAGTTCACGAAAAGTTGTGGAGAGGTACATTCATCCAATCACAGCCTTTTCTAATCATGATGTGACATGTCTGTGGGCACTCAGCCTATCATGCATTTTATGCTTTTGGGAGGAGAGGAATAGGGGACCCTCTGTGTTAAGGTGACATGTGGTACTTCCTTAGCCAGTCAGATTCTCTTCTTAACGTTCACGGTTTTCTGTTAATTCAACGTCAAAGTAAAATGCAAAAGAATATCTCTGACGCCTTTCTTATATTGAATTTTTTTTCTATTTTAGATAATATTTTGATTATTTTATTCTACAGATTCTCTAAATATATTTTTTATTTTAGGGAATATGATGAGAGAAAATAAATTTTTTTATATTTACAACATTCTTTAAATTTTTAGAGAAGATAATAGAGAATAATGATAAAATCTACAAAATAGAGATTCTGTTGAAGTTGATGCATAAAATATATGGTGAATTGTGTTTTTTGCTTTTCTGTAATAAAAAAAATATGGAGAAGCTGGTGTAGATGCTCAAGAAAGAATGATAAAATCTTTAAAATAGGGAATCTGTTGGAATTAGAATAAAATATATATCGTAAATTGTGTTTTTTGTTTTCTTACGAGAAAAAAAATATAAAGAAGATGTTGAAAATGCTCTCAAGAATAAAAGTAAAAACAGATCGGTAAGGAAAGAAAATATATGAGTAGAACAATAAGGAAAATAAAATTATTAAACTTTGTGATAAACGACAATTTAATTACTACACCTTCAAAAACAACAAAATGGTTACTGAACTGAACTATTATCTCACATGTCAATTTGGTCATTATGTTTCTTCCTCACCGGTCTTCAAACTTTTTCCGCTTATGCTACAGTGCTTTTCCTTCAAAATCTTATCTCTATAATGAAAGCATGTAGCAATTTTTAATTTTAAAAATAAACAGAGTGACCAAAGGGACAAACGAATTTAAAATTTAATGATTAAACCATTGTTTATTACAAAGTTTAATGATAATTTTAGCTATTTTTTTCAACGAATATTTTGAATATTTCAATTCAGAAGAGCAATTGCGAGGTCTCTTTCAACAAAAATTATAGAAGAAGAATTAATTATCGGAACCGAAGGACGGTGGATATTCATATGATTTGCTTAAGCAGTCGATTAAGGAGTTGGTTTGATCGACACTAAAAAACGTAACTACTGTGACAACATTTCAGTTCAATCAATGCAATGAAAAGTGTCCACGATGTAAAAGATAAAAGTTGAAACTCGAAATTGTATTTTTCTATAATATTAATATTTTGGGGAAGATAGTGAGACCATCCATCACCCCATTAAAAAATCACAATTAAAAAATCCACAATGAGAATATTTATCGAGGTCACCATCGAAAGATATATGTACGTTGCTTGCAAAATAGTATCCCACGGCATAGTGCTCTGTTGCTCCACAGCCACACAAAAACGTATATCTTCAACCAATCCTGAATAATTTAGCATATCTTAAGCTATCTTCTGTCGTTTTAATGTGGATAGATGATTTCTAAGGGGTTGAATATATATTTTTGCTTTTAACATTTAGCTCGAATTCAACACGTTCACGATGAGGTAAAATTTGCTCGAAGTATATATTTTATACTACACAGAGAAAAATTTATGTCTTCACGTCAACAACAACGTATTATAAGAACTAGAAGGAACCAATGGAGATGGCCCATGTAGTTGGATATGAACCAGGGCAAGTGCACAAAAACAAAATGGTCTCGATCAACTTCCCATAGAAATTAATGTTTCATGACTTTGTAAGGGACAAAATACCAACTAGAACAACTCTAAATTTCTCCTTGCTTAGACTAATGAAAACGACTCCATTCCATTTGATTGGCTTATCCCAAGTTTGACATTGGATAGTTATTAGATATTAAAGAAAGAAAGAAATACAAAACTCAAATAATGTGCCCAGTGATGGTTAAGGCTTAGTGATGTATATAGAAATTGAATGATGCAATAGAAGTTGTTTTAAAGATGATTAATTCGTAGCTAGTGTGAGTTTATAATTTATTGAATTTATTTTAGTTAGGAGATGAAACCATATCATATAGATTATTAAAATCTTTTAATTTCTTAGTTAACTTGATATTTTCTTAAAATATTATAATTGGTCGTTTTAAAAATAAATAAATTATAATTGATCTAGCTAGATTGATTAGCAAGTACAAAAGACTTGGATAGCAAATGCTTATAATTATACATCAAAAACTTTTTTAGACCAAGCCACCAAGGAAACATATGGTCCATTAAAAATTCTATTAAATCTTGGATGGTTTGATTGATTATGCTATCCATCTAGCTCCTTCAGTGTTCATCACTTCATCTTAGTGGATAAGTGGATTCATGTGCAAAAAGAGTTGAAATCAGAGGACCATTACAATTATTATATTGGACTCAAAATGATGTAAGCTAGCAATTGCAATGAGCTCGCTAGACTAATTAACATCCCCAAAAAGACATAAACAAAATAAAAGGTCACATCCACCGTTCTGTTTGAGGTTGTACATTTTGTCTGAATCAATTAGCCGAAAATGCGAAAATAGGTTTTAAATTCTACGAAAATCGTTGCTTTTTAAACTAGAACACTAAAATGAATCGTCTAGTCCTTTTCATCTAATATCGGTAAAATATAACAAAATGCTCGTTAAAATACTGAAAAATTTTCAGGCTCAAATTGTGATTGAGATGAATGAGTTGAGATTAATAATCTAGCTCATTTTTTCATGTTTTTATCAAAAAGAAATTGAAATGACATTGGTTGTGTTTGAGTTTGAAATAAATATTTTATATTGGGCTTTAAAAGCTAAAGTCTTGGCGAGCGGCCCAAGTGAGCTAAACTCTTTGCGAGCGGCCCGGTAAGAAATAGAGTCTTGGCGAGCAGCCAAGTGGAATAACAGAGTTTGTTTCCATGTTGATTTAGGACTGTGAGTTAAGATAGTTGATCCATACAGCTTAATGTTTATCTTACCTTTCCCGCTTCGGTTAAGTTTCCTTTATGAAAGGAATTGTAATAACATTGAAACTATATGAAGATAAAACCTGTGTGCTGAAAGATATCAGAGTTATATTGAGATTCAAAGAGCAGAAGACATTCAGAAAGATTGAAAGATGACTATTGAGCATTATATAAGGAGAGTAAGAGCATTTGAGAAAGGGTCCCCGATCAAATACAAAAACTTTACTATACGCAATCACCTACACATATCGTCAGAGATTCTATCCCTGCAACCAGACAATCAAAGTGTTTGTCACCAATCGAGTGAGAGTATCGCGATCAAACGAAGTGACGTGATTAAAAGATTGAAGGGCTTGTCACATATTGAGTGAGAGTTCGGAGATCAAAGGAAGCAGTGTTCTTGACACATCGTCAAGGAAGTTGCTCTGCTTTGCACTCGTAAAGGGTAGTGTGAGGTATCGATTTTTGTGGCTTTGTTAAAGACGCAAAAATCCAAAGTCCTACGTCACTAGGCGAGAAGGATCCATTCAGGCAAGGTTGGTGCTCTCCTTGTCTTAATCGCTTAATCAAGAAGTCAGACAGCTTTACAGTCATATTCCGTTGGGAAACGGTGGCACGCCAGCACATGAAGCACATACAGGATAAATTGGTACATGCGGTTAAACTATCCGAAATCAAGAAAAGCGACAGTTTGCAAGAGGATCTCTACGCGCTCCTCACCAAAGATATTTTGGAGTCAAACAGGTTGGATGTTAACAATTTATAGTAAGGGGGTTTGTACCAAGCTAGGCATCATTGTTGAGAGCCAACTAACAGATCTTAGGTAGGGGTGGGATTCGAGCCAATCGGTTCGGTTTTTGGTGAAAATCAAACTAAAGTGTAATATTTTTCTCGGTTCGGTTTAGTTTTTCATTTTTTATCAAAAAAATCGCAAATATTCGGTTCGGTTTGGTTCATATTTTTTTGGGATTATTTTAGTTTTTTACATGATGTATAAAAACTATTTTTTTAAAAAAAAATAACTAAAAAATTATCTCTAAAAGATCTTATATTGTATCGTCAAACATTTTGATTCGTTTTATGAGAGAATTTGATAAGGGTTGTGCATAAATAAATTAGGATTTTAAGAGTTTAATGTTTTTAGTTTGCATATATTTATATAATATATTACAAAATAATAAAATGATGTTGTTTTTTTTGTATACTTCAATTTTTCGGTTCGATTTTTATAAATCAAAGACCAAAACTAAATGAAATGTTTCGGTTTGTATTGGGTTGGGTTTTTTTCAGTCGCGGCTCAATTTTTTTTCGGTTTCAATGTCCCAGCCCTAATCTTAGGTAATGAATAGTAGTTACAAGCCTGCCGTTTGGATTCAATTTTACTGACTTGCAATTTATTGTGAGGAAGAACAAAATGAGCTAAAGACCCGAATTAATTTCTTCATGGCAGGACAATTTTGTGATCCCATTTGAGTAAGAAATTGAATCTACTGGGATCAAGTCTGAAAATTTGAACTCAAGCCCAGCTAGCTGCACTAAGATTATGAGGCAGTGCAGCTAGCTAGCTACTCCATTCTTAAATGAAATCTATTGCATGCAGAGGTCCAGTACCCTATTCTGAGTTTGAATCTATCAGCATGGAGACTATTTTCTCGTGACTTTAATTTACCGAGGTGAAAAAGATCTTTGCACCTAAAACAGTAACAGCTCACAGTTATTGTTCAAAGGCAGTGAATTCGAATAATGAGACTCACAATACAGTCCATGCCAGGACTCCTTTTTTATGCAGGAATTGATTGTTGCACCTGGAAAAGGAAACTCGATCAAATCTTTGCTTAAATGGTTGCAGCACTAGCTTCAGTTCATTGGTTTATACACAACAACCATGATGCTGACCTTCTCCATTGTTTTTTTATGCAAATTAAACCACTTCTATCACATCTGTTACTGGTTTTCTCTTTTTCTTTATGATGCATTTTTGAGAGGACCAATATAAGAAGGTTCAATTAGTTTTGTCTAGAATATGCTAAACCCTTTTTCCCTTATTCTTATTCGAATTCCCACTTCGGTTTCCATTATAATCTATAAAGATTTTGTCTCCATGTTTGCTCAAAAATCATTATGGTCTTCGTCAACTATCGTTGGATTTTGGCTCACAGTGTCCTTCTGATTGACGCGGGGCATGACAACTCACGGTCTATTGGCCAAGCAAGGTTTTGATAGATTTGCATTCGAATATGACTTCTTCAAACAATTGTGGGCCGAGAAAGAAACTTTTTTGGCCGCAGGGTTCTCTTGCCTTAGTGAATAAGGACTTTCCGGCGTTTATTTTTTTATTTTTTTGGTATATAGTTGCTAGGAAAGGTAAAAGATGCGTAAACTAAATAGCAAAAAGTAAATTCTATAATCTAAAGTGCATGAAAATAAAAGCTAAAGAACGAAAACTATAACGATTAAGTGCGGAAAGGAAAAGAAAACTATTAATGAAGATAAATTTAACTAAGAAAAATAATATTAATGCAAGACATTGGGAGAAGAGATATATTGTATTGATGTGTTGTGTTGATCGATGGCTCTTTACAATGTGATAGAGTAGTTCTATTTATACTAGTAGCTAAGAATCTTTGTGGAGAAGTAAAATTCCTAAACAAAGCTAATCAATATTAAAAGAGAGATTATCTCTTTGATTTACAATAAATCACCATATCGTGTTCATGCCAATAAAGAAGTCTAGATTCGTTCTCATTTTGGTAGCAATCCTTGAAGCAATATTCTTCATAATCGAATTCAATTAGGTCTCTAATTGATATTAATATTTGATAAATCCAATAATAATAAGAAGATAATTATCGAGATTTAACAAATATCATTAATAATGAGTTAACTTTTTTCTCATCCATCGGTTAAAATATCTAAAAACTGTTGTGCTAAAATTAAGGCCCAATATAATCCGCTCTTTCGACAACTGAGTTTAACCGACCGATATGCGAAAATGAGGTACAAACACTTCAGAAGCCAAATAGGACTATATAAAATCCAAAATTCGAACAAAGAAATTCCAAGAATCTTGGCTAATTTCCTATATGGTCAGAGGAGGAAAGCGCATTGGTTTCCAATCAAATGTATTTTAGGATGTGTCATCCTTGGAAGCAACAGGAGATCAACTAAAGACTAAACACTAAACTCACTCAAGCATATGGTGGACAATGTATATCGGAGGTTTCTTTCTGCATGTACTGTTGTTTTACTTTCTGGGCCATTCCCAGTTGATGAGTTCATTACAATCATTTAATAATGGCTTATGTATAACTTCCGATACAATATCAATGTAGGTCTCAACTCTCATGGTACAAAAGCATCAGAGTAACTTTTCTATGGTGAATTCAAAAGCAAATTTATCCAGGAAGCTGGGGCCTTTCTTTTTCTATACCAATGGGCAATCAAACGAACTACTCATCGGAGGTCTTTACATCACAGAAATCGGCCTGTACCGAAGAGTAGCTTGCCTGGAAAGAGCATGAATATACACAGGAATTTGTTACAATAGCTTCTCAATTTGTTACAATCGCTTGCCTGGAAACAGTTAGTAGGACTGAAATTTCATCCACCTCTGACTTATTTAATTTAGTCTTAATTTTAGGTCCCCTCTTCTAGCTAGTTTAATTTGATTTCATAAGAAGACAAGGAAATATCCTTATCACACAGGCATTTTATAAGTGAGACATTTAGGAGCTTAGATTATTTGAAAGACTGGTACACAATTAATATTGATGGAATGAAGAGAAACACTTCCCTCCCTTGGATTTGCAATAGACCTCAATAATGAATGAAATAATGGACCTGAACCAAGTTCATCTGGTTGTTCTAGGTGTTATCTATGATACCAAGTAGATGATATAGTATTAGAATAATTTTTGTTTTCTGAGAAGAATAGTATGAGAATAATTGAGTATTGCCAGCACCATGAATTTCTTTTTTTAATATTTAGTCGATGATTGACATAATCCTTGAGTTTGCTTATGTGAAATCAAACCCATACCTTAAGGCACTATTAAATATAGGGAAATTCTACAAATCGTTTCGAGACCATTACATATTAAGCAAAGGAAGTCCGATCATATTGTTAATTTTACGGTCATTGGATGTAAACTTAAAGGATTTAAAGGAAGTTTGTGATGCAGTGCCAATCAATGAAGTTGAATTTAATTTCTATTAAATGGTCATGTTCTGGTGGTCAATGAATTCGTGATCAGTCGTGATCAATTATCGTTAGATTTACATCTAACGGATGATATTAATTTATCTTTTAATTATATTTTAATTAATCACTGTTAGATGCAGATCTAACGATAATTGACCATGATTGATCACAAAATTTATTCACCACAGAACAAGACTCGGATGTAAATACTCCATATCAAAGTAATTGCAGCTTTGCTGTGTAATACCATGTGAACCGTGCTTTATGTGACATACACGCTTACTTGTTGTGTATGCACTTACTTCTTTAGGTAGTAGTTCTTCACAATTATTGTGTAAGTCTTGACTTCTAAAAATTTCTCTAGCTAGCTAGAGCGTTACCAAACCTGTCCAACCGTCTCAAGTCATAAAAGACACCCACCTGTGATGGTTTTGGAAACAAAGTTCCTAGACTTCCTACTGAAACAAGGAATGAGATTACACAAAATTACCACAAAGGCCGACCATCTGTAGGCCTATATATAGTGATAAAAACCAAAACCAAACCCAAATATATACATGCAACTCATGATCATGGCGGAAACAAAAAAAAAAGAGAATGCCATCTTTTGGCGGCGATGATTCCTCAGCAGCAGCAGCAGAAACCGTAGGCAACATCGAAGAATTCCTGTCGCAGATCCTTACTTCGTTGTCGGCTTGATCACTTTCCCGTTTCAAGTGCTACTGGCGCCATGTTATCTCCGACGACCTCCAAGTGAGAAAGGGCAGCAGCTGCTACCCAGCCCCGGGCAGCGAAGAACCATGCGACCTCAAAACCTCCTTCAAGATCTCTGCTTTCTTTTCTAACGAAACCGAAGACAGCATCTGCTTCAAGTCCATTCCTCTAGGTGTCATGTTGAAGGTTATTCAAGCCTGCAACGGCCACTTCCTCTGCCATCTTGTCTATTATGATGACGTGTATGTTGTCAATGCCACAACTAACCAATTCTTGGCTCTGTCTTCTCCAAGTATCGATGTGGGAAACAAGGAGATATATTTTTTACGTTATGGTTTGGCTTTTGACCCTTCAATATCACCTTATTACAAGGTGGTCTGCGTGACTGACATCAACGAGAAAGGGTACCACAAAGTAGACATATACTCGTCGGAGACTCGAACCTGGTATAAGACTCTCGAGGTTCCTCACTTTCCTAGCCCCTCTGGCAGCTACTATATGGAGAACCACATTAACTCTAGAAGCAGCGAATGTGCTGTTTACTGCAATGGGGCAATTCATTGGAGAAGAATAAGTTCTTGTTTTGGAGTGAATAGGACGTCAGGTGAATTCGTAAGAGACAAATGTGATGTGTTACACTACTTTGACATAGCTCAGGAACGTCTGCTACTCGCCGCAACTCCTCCTCCTGTTCCCACGTTCGTACAAAGCAATCCAACTCCGCCAACTGGTCACAGATCAGTGTGGCCGAAATGTGCTTATAGATATTTTGGTGAGTGCGGTGGCTGTTTGTACTTGATTGAGATCTATGAGCATTTTCATACACATTGTGATGGAGATGGAGATGGAGAGGGCCGGGACTACTCTGGCTGGTCTGTCAAATACCATATCGATCTTAGTCCCATAGTCTTAGATTTTCCGGGACAGAAGCTGAATGATATCGCTGTCTTAGCTTACAACTTATCAACTACTCATGTGTTGTTGCATATGCCTGGTAATGTCATATCTTACAATCTTAAGAACAAGACATTCGAGACAACTGTTAAGTATGCAGATGAGGAACAATGTCTAGATGTAGACAAAAAATCTCCGTACATGGAGAGTTTGGCTCGTCTCTGAGGATAGAATGTAATTTTTCTTGGTTTAAAAAAAAATTGATATATGATACCGAATACATGAAATAATCAAGAACTATAGAGTATTCCCATTTCCCAGCACCTAACGTAGAAGTTGAATGGAAGGCAAGTTACAATCGAGCATCCAATGTGTAGTCGATGATTGAACTAATCAACTGATCCCTCAATATGTTTATGATAAGAGTACAAATATTAACAGTCTTGACCCATTGTTTTAACATTGCATATCAAGCAATGACTAACATTTCGTCTTCAAAAGAAAAGATTAGAAGTTAGCTGCAAAGAACGGGGCAAACTATGATGAGAAAAACATCAAACTTTGAGTACAAAATGGTGAAGATGGCAAATACGCACGGAGGATATCTTGATGCCTTTTGACCGAGGGAATGGAAATTGAGAGAAACCATAAGCGCAAAGTTGCTCTTTAAACTAATCTATCCGAGTTACACAGCAATGGACTGGTAGACGAGTCCCATCGAGTTTTCAAGCCAAAAAAGGCCACTGCAACCTTAGTGACATTCACTTCCCTTCCAGCAGTTCATAGAGCAACTGGTGATGCTGAAGCCGCACCACTGTTCATAAAGTAGCATTACTAACACTTTATACTAGACTTATGCAATCTACCACCGTCACCAGAGAAAGACCACTCGTCTTAAACTTATACATGGGATTAACTCATATAAGTCCAATTTGTGATCGATTTCTCAACCATTTTTGCATTCAATACAACACATTCATATGAAACTCAAGACCATAGAAACGAGTGGGTTTCATTTCAAAAGAAGTCAATAATAAAGCATATATAACCATATATATCTCCACCAACATTCATAGGTAGTCTGTGTTTCTGTAATTATGTACTGGGTATTTCTCACTATTGCACGACACAAAAGCATGCTGCAAGCTTGGCCTACCAAAATCAGGAATAATACCCGCAAACCTACCAAGTATAGTTCTGAAGTCAACTAATTGGAATTTGATATCTTTAACACTTGAAGTTGTTTGACAGTTAGATATGAAAACTGTTGCAACTTCTAACCTGTTCTAGCCAGTCCACTTAACAGAAAGAATCAGGATACTTGCAACTCCTTGTGGTTTGTTTTTTCACTGCTAAAAAGAAAGCACGACTATGGGGAGAACTCCAAATCTGAACACATTACCTTCACAACTCAAAACAAAATATCTTTTTCACTAATTGTAAAATTAAAATAGCAAATTATATCACAGCAAACTACAGGTAATTACATTTCAATCAACTGCAAGTAGCAATGGAAAAACCACAGAGACTAACTAGCTGATGATAGCGAAAAATCAGATACTCAGTTTAAGTTAGATTTGAAAAAGACCAAATGAGCAATGTGAACCACATCCCAAACCGGTAAATGTTGGGATTTGATTTACAATTTCAGTCCTGATTTCACTCTTTGCCCTACATTTTTGCAGCAAACATGCCAAGCACTTCAACCTTGAACAGTTTGAATATATAGACCACAAAAAGAAGTTAAGACAAATATGAAGGAAGCTAAGCATCTGATGTATCTACCAATTACAAACTACACAGTTTTTCAAAGTCAATCAAGAACTTAACTTTCACTAAGCTCAACTAGCCTAACATCCCCAAAACCAAAACAACAGATCTAATGCAGCTAAATGTCCGACATATCAACCAATTACACACTACATAGTTTTCTCAATTCAATCAAGAACTTAACTTTCACTAAGCTCAGCCGATAACACATTAACAATTACTATACATAATAATTCGCCTAACATCGCAACATTATTTCCATTTGTCGATCTACCTAACTAACGAAACCAACAAATCTTATGCATCCAAACACTACAGAGTTTCACATCGCAAACGTTGTAATTTTTCAATCAACTAAACCATAACAAGTCTTATGCAGCTAAAAAATTCCATATCATACTCGAAACAGTTTACACTTTAAGACATCATTAACAACATTACTAATCCGATTACAATAAAGTCATTCGCTACATACAGAACCAAATCCCTAGAAATCGAAAGGAAGCGAATTACTTATCTTTAGTGGAGACTCCATACTTCTCCTGCATCCTCGCAATCTCATCCTCCTTCTTCTTCGAATCAAACTTCTTTCCCATCTTGGCCTGCTGGTAATAAAGCACGATTAGGTATCGGTTGGCGACGTTAAACCCGGAGAGGTGGTCAACGGCGGTCTTGGCGTCGTAGATGTCCTCGTAGACCACGTAAGCTGTGCCTCTAGTGTCCTTGTTGTTGCCGATGCGGATCTGACGTATGGCGCCGTATTTGCCGAAGATGTCGTACATCTCTTCGCTCGAGATGTTGAAAGGGAGGTTGCGGACGTAGAGGACGCGGTTCACTTCCGGCGGGAGGCGCGTGTTTCCCTTACGAAGACTGATCGCGGCCATTGCTAGGGTTTCTGATCTCTGCTGAGATTTTTGATTTTTTTTTTTCAATTGGGGAGTAAGTTTATATTTGGACTTATTTTTAGCGTCGATACCAAAAACCGTATCCCGTATAAAAATGCGTTCCGTTTTATATACGGTCATGTCCATTGAGTTGAAAACATCTCACTTTTGATCACCTCGAAATAAAACTGTTAAAACATGCACTAATGATTAATCGGATGACTTTAATAAGATAACTGGCACTTTTTGAAGGATTTAGATGATCACTTAAGACATCAAACGTTTAGTTCAGCTCTTTTCGCGTATGAGTTTCAAGCATTTTTCTTTCTTTCAAAAAACTAAAATTTCATGGCAGGTAGTTAATTTAGTATGCCATTCAGTTATCATTACAACAAGTTGGTGTTCTAGTATTCCTTCCTCTTTTCATACTGTCCATCAATTTGGACCAAGACCAATAGGTGGAAGTTGTTAAATAAATTCTGTTAAGTTTGTATTTTATAGTTTTGTTATCGCAAAACAACAAAATGGGTCATTTGTATGCCAACTTGGTTTTACCGAATGATACGAAAGTAACTGTTACTTCGATCATAAGACTTTTGATATGAGATAAAATTGACACACTTTTTTACAAACTACACCATTTTTTACTTTTTTTTAGTTTAGCTATATTGCCATTTATACGAGAAAGATCGTATATGTATTGAAATACGTTTTGTCTTATAAGTAGGAATCCACACGTGTCAATTGCGTCGGTGATCTCTTTTCTTGTTCTCTCTTTCGCAACCACCAATTGGCGCCATTTTTTCCCTTCTTCTTCTTCTTCTTCTTCTTCTTCTTCTTCTTCTTCAGAGAGAGAGAGATAGAGTCGCAATGTAAGACAAAGATGCTCCTCGCACCACCCGATTGTCGCTTTGTGCTCCGTCGAGTTCAGGAGCCCAAACTGGGAAGCAGAACTCGGATGAGTCGGGTGTGCTATAGAGTGAGTCTGATCACGAACTCGGACTCGTTCGAGGTGGGTCGACTCATTGGAAGCTATGGCTTCACTAGGTATGTAAAGTTAAAATTACACCTGAAATTTAATTTGATAAATAATGTGCCCTCAATTATTATGTTTTTTTTGTTAATTGGTTAATGTTGGTTTGGATTTCATGCCTGGATGACTTGACTTTTAAGCGACAGCTTATTTGAACGTTTTCTTGGTCTTCATCTCTTGCAAGTATGAACTGAGGCCGATGTAACAATGCCCAGGTGTGGTGTTTAATGACCTAATTTAGAAACTTCCAACATTTCAGGGATATTTGCAGTAGGTATTTCTGCTCTCGTCACTTTCGCAATATCAGTAAAGGAGTCAGACATTAAATATGCTATATTTTAAAGATCGAGAATATTTTGCACTTCAATCTCACTCTATGATATGCGGGGATCGTAATAAGAAATAGTGGAGACAGACCACGTCAATTCCCGACGTTAAGTTGGAATAGAACTATTCATCTCTCCTCCTAATGGCGAGAAGTTTGTCTCATGAAAGTGACGATCTGTAAATCTTGCAATAAATAGATCTTCTGTTAAATGTTATAAATAGCGGACAATCGTTGGAGCTTCATAACTAACATAAATACCTACTCGTCTCTGGGAGCCATTTTTTTTACACAGTGGAGGCATAATAGGCACTCGAACTGTGCAACAAAAAATGCGTAAGTGTGAAATATCAGCCTCATATCAAGTGACCAACTTGTACGCACTAAATGGTTGACGGGAGATGGACGATGAGTTTGAAATGAATAAGCATAGCTGCATGTAAATTTGCATATCCCCAAGCAGAGACGAGTAAATTGGTATGCTTCACCAAAGCCCATGCTACAAGCTGTAATCGCTTTATATGTGCTTTTGCAAGACCGTTATGTGAATGAACATGAGGAATAGTATATTGAACAACAATCCCAATAGACATGCAATAATCATTAAAAGATTTTAATGTGAATTCTCCTGCATTATTCAATCGAATAGACTTGAGTGAGTGATCCGGATGGTGAGCCCGACGCTTAATAATCTGAGCTAGGAGTTTAGCAAATTCATCATTCCTTGTGGATAGCAAAGCGACGTGTGATCAACTAGTCGATTCATCAACCAAAACTATGAAATATTTAAATAGTCTGTGTTCTGGTCTGATCGGTCCACAAATATCTCCTTGAATTTGTTGTAAAAATGGAATATTTTCAGTTGTGTCTAAAGAAAAAGAAGGTCGTGTCTATAACTTTACTAATGAACAAGCTTTGCAAAACAAGTGGTGCACATTATAGATTTCCATGAAGGCGTCCGGTGGGATAATGCATATCGCCTCAACTCTAATTAGCCGAGTTTGTGCTGCACTCGTCTTCGAGACCGAACCTGGACCAAAGGAGTGTTCTTGGCCCCTTCATCAAATTCGATGGTTTTTTGTATTCCCAATTGCTTATTTGCTTTAAAGATCAAATGTCCATGTGAATTTTTTAATATCTTGATCATCATATCTTGACCGGGGTGACCCAGAAAATTATGGCAAAACTTATATGAGGCAGAATTACACACACTCTGAGCAACTACATTGAATTCAATGATCTGGACTGTACAAAGATATAAACCACTAAGAATTCTCATAAACTTCTCCAAAATACGCTTTCGTCCACATTCAATGGAGGTTACACATAAAAATCTTTCCCATTATCACAGTATGTTTCCAAGTGAAAATTGTTGGCGTGAATATCCTTAAAACTGAGCAAGGCTCGATTGACCTTTGGCGCGTATAATGCATTAGTAACATAAATTTGAGTACCATGTGGCTACAAGAATTGTGCAGAACCACGCTCTTGTATAACCGGCGATGAACCAATCATGATTGTCACTAAGGATCTTTAAGGCATAAAATCCATTAAAAAAATTGCCTATTTTCGCAGAATAGTGTGAGTAGTACCACTATTTTCTAAACACTCAATCTTGCCTTTAGACATTTACAAAAGAATATATATTAATTAGTCTTTGAACTCAAGTCATGGCTAGTATTTTAAGTGATTACTTAAACAATTTTAAGGGATTGTGACCCCTTATAGAGTGCTTGACATGGCAAAGTAACACTGATGTACAAACAACATCAAGAAAACCTATGGACACCGCCGAATCTGTATAAGTAGATCGACGGGTCAACATTTTTCCAGGGTTTATGGGTCGACGGGTTGAAATCTCTTGAAAAGCTACTTTCAACTCAATCATCGACGTGACGAAATGACCTCCACAAAGCTGAATTTATTGTCTCTTTTTTCTACTGCTGGTGGTATTTTCTATATTATAGTGTCATGGAGTATTGTATATCACGAAGCATTCATGCATTATAAAGGAAAATAAAATTCTCAACAATTTCATAAACCAGAAAATTTAGTTTATTACTTGCCAAGTGAATGACATCAAGGATGTTCTTATTTCAAAATGACTAAAAACAAATCTTAAAAACATGACTAATCAAGGCAAAACTAAACTTGAAAAATAAAACATAGAAAAAATAATACATAGACTCAATCAAACTCCGGAGTTTCAATACTCGCTTTCTTATTGTCTGCTACAGTGAGATTGACGTCCATGTTGTCTTCCATCTCAAATTCTCCCCCAGCAAAGTTAGTCTCTTGTACTAAATATTGCTTGTGCCTTTTGTAGATATAATGAATTTTCCTGCTTGCATGATATTGCGTGTGCATATGTTTAGTATAGCCACATTTAAAACATGGATACTTCCCAGTCGGAGCAGAGTGTGAAGGATCAATCTCCTCCTTGCTTGGAATCAGAACCTAACTTATTCTTGTTAGAATCAGTAGGGCCAAACTCTTGATGGTAGTGCCAAGGTTTTGACTTTGGCCTCAACCATGGCGTGACCTCCCCTCCCACCTCATGGAGCTTGCATTATAAGGTTTTGATTTGTTGTTTTTCTTTTGCTTAGTTGCCCTTCCTCTAGTATTATAATTCTCGGGGTCTTTTTTGGTCTCAACTGACGTTGAATTGTTGTTGAGAATAATCTCATGGTGTCTCTTTTTAGTCAATACAAGCTCTCCCTCTTATTACTATGACCTATGTTTGGTGAAGCAGATAAGATACGAGCCCTTCCCTCTTGTCTTCAATCTCTTTGAAAATCATAGCCACACTAAAAAACATCTTCAAAATCACCTAGTTCAGTAATTATAATAACTCTCATATGCCCATTTTCTTAAATTTTCTCCACAACCCGAAAAACACAAATATTTGATTTTTAAAATGCCCCAAATTGAGAATCAAAACAAGAAAACAAAACTAAAATTTTCTTCAAATTTTCAGTTTGTCTTCTTCTTCAATCTTCATATGCATAAATAATTCTGAAGCCATCAAAATGAGACTTCAGCGTTCATCTCCATTTGATTTATGTTCTCTCCTTGGCCCTTTGTAACTTTCTTCGACATACACTAATTCCTCAAAGAAAACACAGATTTCCTTGAATTGATTAAACTGTTCTACAACCAAATAGAAACCTTCTCAAATTCATATGGGTTTAGGCTGTATTGACCATTCACAACCACAACCACCCAAAAGACAACATCTTTCAGTGAGTCTCTGCCATGAAGGACTCAATCCAGCCGGTCCTGACATGGTTAGCTCCGTCAAGCTTTTCAAAGAGCTCAAGATGAACGGACGTTGGAAACTTGGAATCCAACCATCTTCAAGAGAGCACAATACAGTTAAACCTTTTATAAATTAATAACCTTGGGACTGTCAAAATTTATTAATTTAGCGAGGTTATTAATTAATCTAATATTAAATTAATACTCAAGTCCCCAAGTTGGGACTGGAAAAAATTATTATTTTAAGGAGGTTATTAATTAATCGTGTATTAAATTATCAAGGTTTTACTGTACGTCCATGGCCAAATTTGTTCTTGAATCCCTTCTAATTGTCCACAAATCTCTTATTTGTATAATGGTTTCATAGGTACTATTTTGTCCTCTATGAAGAATTAGAGAGATATAGTAGAAAAGTAATTCAGTGAGAATTCAATACTTTCATTCATCCTAATTTTGGGGTTAATATAACTTTACAAGTAGTTTCCTAAAAGAAAAAAAATATTAACACAATCTTATCAGACCTGCAGAAGTTAATTCTAATTACAATAGAAATATTATTTCCAACACTCTCCCTCAAGTTGGTGCATAGATGTCGATCATGCCCAACTTGTCAATCCATCCTGCAAATGTTTGGTGTGACAATCCTTTAGTGAGTACATCCGCCAATTTCTTTTCAAAAGCTACAAAGGGAAACTTTTCAAAAGCTACAAAGGGAAAAGATATAACCTTCTTATCAAGATTATCTCGAATGAAATGTCGATAAATCTCCACATGCTTGGTTCTATCCTGTTGTACAGGATTATGAGCTATCTCAATTGCAGCAGTATTGCCATAATACAAATCCATGGCCTTGTGAAGTTTAAAACCTAACTCCTTCAATACATTTGTTCGAATCCACAACAATTTACATACTCCATGTGCCATTCCACAGTATTCAGTTTCAACACTAGAGTGGGCAATCACATTCTGCTTCTTACTGCGCCAAGTAACTAAACTTCCACCGATGAATGTAAAGTATCCAGAAGTAGATGCCCTATTAGTCTTATCACCCGCTCAATCTGCATATGTATTCTGTAAGTCCAAACTCACCATTCATGGAAAATAGTAAGCCCTTACCAGGTGCAAACTTTAAATACCTGAGAATACGCATCACAACATCCAAACGCTCTTCACTATGGTCGTGCATGAATTAACAAACAACACTTAATTACAATATATGCAATATCAGGCCGTATGTGAGACAAATAGATCAATCTCCCTACTAATCTTTGGTACCTGCCTTTGATTGTTGGGACCTGTCCGGGATATAATTCCAACTTGTGATTTATTTCAATAGGAGTATTAGAAGATTTACAATCCAACATTTCGGTTTCAGCAAGAAGATCAAGTACATACTTTCATTGTGACAAAATAATTCCCAACTTGGATCTTGCAACTTCAAACCCCAAGAAATACTTCAACGGACCAAAGTCCTTTATTTTAAATTCTTGGGACAAACGCTTCTTTAAATCTTCCATGTCAACTGGATCGTCATCTATAACAGCCATATCATCCACATATACAATCAGAGCAATAATCTTACCACCTTTTCGTTTGATGAACAATGTATGATCAGAGTTTAATAGTCGATATCGAAATTTTTTCATAGTTCCAGAAAATCTTCCAAACTAAGCTCTTGGAGATTACTTCAATCCATACAAAGACTTCTTCAGTCGACAAACTTTTTCAACATCACATGGCCTACAATTGACACCTGGAGGAATGTCCATGTATACCTCTTCTTCCATATCTCCATTCAGGAAAGTATTTTTCACATCAAATTGTTGCAATGGTCAATCATGTCGAGCTGCTAAGGCAATGAAAATGCGTACAATACAAGTCTTTTCTACGAGAAAAAATGTCTCCTCATAGTCGTCTCCATATCGCTGAGTATAACCTTTAGCAATCAGATGAGCTTTATATTGATCAATGCTCCCATATACATTCAGCTTCATTGTAAATACCCATCTACATTGAATAGTCTTCTTTCCAGGTGGTGCAGGAACAGTCTCCCATGTTCCATTCTTTTGCAAAGTCTCTAGTTCTTCATTCATAGCTTCTTTCCATTTTGGATCCGCCAAGGCATCCCGTATAGTATTGAGAATATATACTGTAGATAATTGATTAATAGCAAGTGCATGTAATCCAGACAAGCTATAATGGGACACAAAGCTAGCAATAGGATATTTGACTTTGGCTTCTATGGTAGGTTCATATTGTTTCTTTGGAACCCATTTTGTTTCCCCTTGAGATCCCCTAGGTACATTAACCTCTATACCACTGGATTCGATGTTATCAATATGTACCTTAGATGAGACATTATGGGAAGACTCTTAAGTTGATGGAGTAGAAGTGGGGTTTTTTTGAGATATTGATTCAGAAGAAGGTTGAACTTCAGTTAATGACTGTTAGGTCCATAATTACGTTCTAATTATGTACCTAACCTTATGCTTAATGCTTGCCTTCTTGGAATAAAACATCTTTTTTGATTTGTTTTCTTGACATGCTAGGAAATTATGAGTTTGCGTGAAAACGAGCTTAAAGATGGAGATTAACCACTTTTTGAAGAAACCAAGCAAGTTTTCTAAGTATTTGGAGAAGAATGACAAAACTGGGAAGAAGACAAAAAGTCAACAGCCGGTCAACAGTCGACTCCGGCGAGTCTTCACCGGTCAATGACTAGGTCAAGATATGATGACCCAAGACTTCAAGGCTCAAGCCCATAAGAGCCCACATAAGAAGATATTTTGGTATAGAGAGATGCACATGCAACTCACATGACATAGGTGAGTCATCTTAGGACCACCACTTAAAGCCTAAAAATATGGATCATGTCTAAGCTTGAATTTGAATTATTTGCACCAAAAATATCTCCATCAACACTATAGGGTAGCTCCCCCTCACACACATAGAGAACTCACCTCATTTTCAGATTTTCCATAGTTTTACACTCTCTCTGTACCCCTTATCTTTATTCCAACCCTCTAGCACTCTCTTCTATATCTTCTCCTCCTTTTTTAGGCAAAAACACCTTCATAACCACCACCCATAGAGACCTAGCTCTTCCCTCTCTTGGTTAATGCCAAACATCTACACCACCATACCATCACTTTGGCCTATTTTGGGTGTTCCTCTTCTCATTTTTGCCTCTAGGGTTTGGTTTGGTCTTTAAAGTTCAAAGGAGTAAGAAGTAATCCCTCTTCCCCTTGGCTCATTGTAATCCTAAGGACTACCCTTACCTCCTCTTGAAGACTTGGTGCTAGCTTGGAGTGAAGAAGTGGAGTTAGAAGCCTCGAAGTCATTTGGTGGAGCTTTGGCTAGGGGACCCTTGGTTATTTCTACTCTCTTGTTATTTTGAGCATGTATCTAGTCTTCTATTTCATTATGTTTAGTGAGTAGTTGCCTTTTGGAAGCCCTAGCCAATTTGATGTACATACAACTATGTTTTGAGTTATGGATTTGAATTTGGTTTAGTTTACTACATGTTGTGAATGAGTTTGATAGCTTGTGATGTGATTGTGGTATGTTTGCATGTTTGTGCTTGATTCAATATTTTTATACTCATGTCTTAGCCATGACTAAGTTGATATATGTTTAAGGAATCTAAAAATGAACCTAAGTGAATTAGTCACTCACCTAAGGAAGATAAGTATGTAAACATGACTTAGGTTGCATTTGAGAATATGGGCTTAAGGTTTGGTTTTCATTGGGCTTGAGCATGGACCGAAGCCTTCTTGAAATCCAAATGACTCAAGGATCTTCGGTTAAGCTTACATTGACTCGAAGGGGCTTTGTAGCTAATCGTTACTTCTTCTAATTCATGTTCTAAAATATGTAGATTAGGAAAGTCATTAGAACATACTTTCATGTTCTCTAATAGGGACCTAGGAAGGAAATCCATTCACATTCATCATAAGTGAACACATATTGAACTCATTAGGCATGTGGTATGACTATGATACAATTCATAATTGAGTTGTATTCTAGTTTCGGTTTGCTTTATATTTGAATGTTGGACCGGAACACTTCTAGTGCCCTAATGGCCTAGGAGATTCGGTTCACAACTAATGGTGACTCCAAAAGATCATGAATTGGACAATCACGTGTGAATCAGACTGAACTCATAACTTGGACATATATTGTTGGTACATTGAGTTGGCCAGTGGCGATATCTCTAGCCGATCAAACATTTACATTTTGTTTCGCTCTCACTTTATGTTTTCACTTAATTTAGTTAGTAGTAAATATTCAATCAACATTTCGTTTAACTACTCATAGTAGTTCAACGATCCCTTGCAATGCTAAGTCTCTAAATGACTTAGTCTTGTAAGATACATTTTCACATTTTCACATTTCACTTTAGCTTTAGTGTCTACTTAATTCATGATTTCAAGTGCTTAATTGAGTCAACCTAAGGAGTTTAAGTGGTCAATCCTCGTGGGTTTGACACTCGACTTCCTTACAAATACTATAACTTGACCCCGTATACTTGTAGGTAAGAGAAATTCACTTCGCCTTTGACTAATCAATAGTTGAAAGGTTGAGGGGATAAATCTCTCGAACAATGACGTTTCAGCTTTAGTCTTTGATGGGTTGAAGGACACATTCTGTCTGGCTTCAAATCCAGTTTTCGATGGGTCAAGGAGATCTCTCTATCCGTCGAAGGTAGCTCTCGAGTTTGTTTCGTTTCCATTCTTCGATAGATCGAAGATATGTCTCGATCCATCGAAGGTGTCTCTCGGGTTTGCTCTAGGTGCAGTCTTTGATGGATCAAGGATATGTCTCGACCCGAAGGATGCTCTCGGGGTTTCAACTTTAAAACTTTTTTCCAAACTCTCCAATTCTTCAAATTCTGGTAAATTCAGAGAATTTTCTTCACATACACGTTTCTCCATTCAAAGGGAAGAATACTGAATCTCCCCCTGAGTGATAAAGTTTAGATTCACGGAAAGAAACATCCAGAGAAACAGGCATTTTGTTCAGAACTGGATCATAACAACGACAACCTTTATGGAACTCAGCATATCCAACAAAGACACACTTCACATCACATGTATTAAGCTCGCCTCTCAATTGTTTGTTGATGTGACCATACACAGTACACCCAAAAACTCTTGACTCCAGATTTGACAAAGATAGTACATTCAACAATTGATGCAACTTTTGATAAGGATTTTGAAACTCAATCACACGGGAAGGAGTGCGATTGATCAAGTATGCAGCAGAATGAATAGCTTATCCCCATAAGTTTCGTTTCACATTCGTACCAAAGGGAGAGGTCCGAACGAGTTCCACTAATTGTATATTCTTCCTTTCAGCTAATCCATTTTGTTGAGGAGTATACGCATTTGAAGTTTGGTGTCAGATTCCATGAGAGCTCAATAATGTAGACATCTCACCATTCACATATTCATCACCATTGTCAGATTGAAATACCCGAATTGGTTGTTGATGCTGAGTTGCCACCATCGTAAGAAATTCAGTAAATCTAGAATACACTTTATTCTTGTGCTTCATCAAGGAGACTCAAGTGATCCTAGTACATTCATCAATGAAATTTATAAAATAACAAAAGCCATAACGCGTAGAGACTTGGGTAGGACCCCAAACATCAGAGTGTATTTTCATAAAATAGACAGAACATTTATTCAAGCTTAGCGAATAAGTAATATGGTTGCTCTTGGAAAATTCACATGTATCACACTGGAATTATGAAGCATGCACACGAAAAAATAGTTGAGGCTGAAGCTTATGCAGATAATGAAAATTCAAGTGATCAAGACGACGATGTCACAACCACACATCTTCCTTAACGTTATCCAAATTGGTAGTATTATTCGCCTGTCCCGATTATTTCAATTATTGTGCTCAACTGCTTGTCAAATCAAGATAATATAATTTCTCGATTCGAACACCATAACCAAGAACTTTCCTAGTCACAATGTCCTAAAGATACAAAAGTCTAAATAGAAAGTAACAGAACATGCAAGCACCGCAGTTATCTGAATAACAAATAGAAGGTTATATGCGAGAGAGGAAACAACAAGAACAGAATCAATTGACAGATTATCAAATATCTTGACAGAACCTTTACCAAGAACCGGAGATGGAGAGTCATCAACAGTAGACACAACATGTTGAGATGATGGATTAATGGTTTGTACAAGACTAGGGATATTCGTTATATGATCAATTGCACCAGTATCAATGATTCAAGTAGTAATCGCAAATAATGCAGAGAGAGATGATACTTGTCATGCTAGTGTAAAACTGCAGCAACCCAAGCAAATCTAACCCTGTGAAATCGCACACATGAACCAAATAATCGTTATTCCAAAACATATGTTTGACCCACACAGCAATATCAGTAGTTAAGGGACGCCTGCCAAATTTACAAGGTATGACAAAAATCAGGAGGCTACCTTTCAGCTTCTTCTTCCTTAGATTATCTTATTTCGGATCTCCTCAAGTTTCTTGAGTATCTCTCCGGGAGGTCTATCTAACTCATCTGCAATTTTTCTCTGTAGATCCATAGGTAAAGTTGGGTATTGCTCACAGAGATCTCCATCAATAACATCCAGCCAAATATTCAATAGGGATTTATCATTAGAACATAAACCTTCAGATACAAGCATCAACCTTTAACAATAAATATATAAATATAAGCTCATGAGAAGGCAACATTATGAAGTGATGTAACAAATACACCTAATATATCAGTACAAGACATGATATCTAATTCCAAATTGTAAAAGAAATTAACCCACAACTTTTAACTACTCAGTCATGGCAGAAGATTTCATGCCCACTAGCTAATCTGAGCATCTATTTACTTTTTGCGTCTTTAACGGATAAACAATGTAACCCATTTAGCTAATCAATATGCAAGAAACTATATAAGACAGAGTTTTTGAACCCATAACCACCATCATAATAACTCACATAGAAGCAAGTACAAAGAATATAATAAAATGCGGTATGAGGCAAAAGCAACCAACCAGATGAATTTCTATATCTGATGATTATGACTAATAAACAAAAGGAAAAACATACCTCTTGAATGTCACCAACATAAATACGATCACGATAGGTTTGAATGGACACAATAGTGTTGGGAAACAGCTTATTCTCACATTTCCTGAGCAATCTTCTTTTTCCCAAATCACTGAGCACTGATACTATCCCTGCTAGTAATCTGCTCTGAAACTGACATAAAGCAAGAGGAACACCATCCACTTGTGTCTTGTGCAACAGTTCAAGGGACTTTACATCATCTACAAATCGGTATATATGAATATATCCGGCCGTTATACTTTTCTTGGGCTAAAACTGAATTCTCTTTTGTGATTCTCGTTTTCTTATTCTTGGTAAAAGATCTATACAACTATACAACTCTTTCATGAATTTATCTTTGATTTTATTTTCGTTGTCCTTTCTCTTGTTTATAACTTTTTATCTAGATCACTAGGCCCTCTCTTGCTCTGTAACATTTTATCCTGATTTTTGTATTTTTCAAGACATTCTGACAATGTAGACTCTGAGTTATGATGTTAGAAAGGAGAAATTATACTATATGGAGTTGAAAAACAGTTGACAACAGCAAATTAGTCAAGCAAACAATACCAGTAGCCTAACTAAAGCCAAGGAAGTGGTGTGATTATGGCATCGACACTTAAGCCATTTGAATTTTGGATATCTTAGAAAATTGCAACCTCAGTTGTTTTCAATTGTTGATGAATCTAATTTTAAGTGTGATGTATGTGAACTGGCCAAGAGCCATCGTATTATTCCCCAAGTTTGAATAAAAGTTCTGTTCTTTTCATGAAAATTCATTCGGATGTTTGGGGTCATGCAAGAACTTCTTCTCGTTTTGAATTTTGCTATTTTGTGACTTTTATTTTGATGAATGCACAAGAATGACTTGGGTCTCCTTAATGAAGTGTAAAAGTGAAGTATATGCACAATTTGTTGAATTCCACAAGATGGTGGCAACTCAGTACTAGCCAATTCGAGTCCTTCAATCTGACAATGGTGGAGAGTATGTGAATAGAGATATGTCATCATATTTGAGTGTTCATGGGATTAGGCATCAAACTTCCATTGCCTATACTCCTCAACAAAATGGATTAGCCGAAAGAAAAAATCGACATTTGATGGAAGCTGTTCGTGCTTCTCTATTTGGTATGAATGTCCCTACAAATCTATGGGGAGAAGTCTTGTGTTCTGCTGCATATTTAATCAATCGCACCCCCTCTCGTGTGATTGAATTCCAGAACCCGTATCAGAAGTTGCATGAATTGTTGAAAGAGCCATTTTTGCCAAATCTGAAACCAAGAGTCTTTGGGTGTACTGTATATGTTCACATCAATAAACAGTTGCGCGGGAAGCTTGATCCTTGTGTTGTGAAGTATGTGTTTGTTGGCTATGCTGAATTCCAAAAAGGTTACTGCTGTCATGATCCAGTTTTGAATAAGATGCATGTATCTCTAGATGTTTCTTTCTGCGAATTTGATCCTTATTACTCAGAGAGAGTTTCAACATCTTCCCTTCAGGGGGAGAGAAGTAGATGTGAAGAAAATCCTCTGAAAATTCTAGAATTTGAAGAAGTGGAGAACTTGGAAAAAAGTTTTAAATCTGCTGGAAATCCATTCAAAGACCCGAGAGCCTCATTCGATGGATCGAAGGAAACCCTCAATCCATCGAAAGCTACACAGGAGATGAACCCAAGAGCATCCTTCGATGGATCGAAGGAAATTCTCGATCCATAAAAAACTGCAGAAAACCCGGACCAAAGAAGCACCTTCGATGGATCGAAGGCTATTCTCGATGGATTGAAGATTGCACCTGAAAAGAACCCGAGAGATACCTTCGATAGATTGAAGGATACTTTCGACCCATCGAAGATTGGACCTGAAGCTGAAATGTCATAAGCAGTTCAACCTTCTTCTGAATTGAGATCTCATGAAGACCTCCCTTCTACTCCATCAACTGAAGAGCCTTCCAGAATGTCTCTCCTGATGTACGTATTGATACCAATGAATTGGGTAGTATAGAAATTAGTGTTCCTAGGAGGCCACAACGGGAAACAAAAGGGGTTCCAAAGAAACAATATGAATCATCCATAGAAGCTAAAGACAAATATCTTATTACTAGCTTTGTATCTCACCATAGGTTGTCTGGATCACATGTATTTGTTGTTAATCAATTATCTACAGTATCTATTCCCAGTAATGTGCAGGATGCCTTGGCGGATTCAAATTGGAAGCAAGCTATAAATGAAGAATTGGAAGCCCTAAAAAATAATGGAACGTGGGAGCTCGTTCCTGCCCCACCTGGAAAGAAGTCAGTTGGATGTAGATGGGTATATACAGTGAAGTTGAAGGCAGATGGAAACATTAATCGATATAAAGCTCATCTAGTTGCAAAAGGCTACATTCAGCGATATGAAGTGGATTATCAAGAGACATTCGCCCTAGTAGCAAAGATCACCACTGTGCGCATTCTCATAGCCTTAACAGCTCGACATGACTGGTCGTTGCACCAATTTGATGTGAAAAATGCTTTCCTGAATGGAGATTTAGAGGAAGAAGTGTATATGAATATTCCTCCATATGTTAACTGTAAGCCATGTGCTGTTGAAAAAGTCTGCAGATTGAAAAAAAAATCATTGTATGGATTAAAGCAAACTCCTAAAGCTTGGTTTGGGAGATTTTCTGGAGCCATGAAGAAGTTTGGATATCTACAGAGCAACTCAGATTATACCTTATTTATCAAACGCAAGGTGGTAAGATTACTGCTCTGATTGTGTATGTGGATGATATGGTTGTTACAAGTGATAATCCGGTTGAGATGGAAGATTTAAAGAAACGTTTGTCCCTAGAATTTGAGATGAAGGACTTGGGTCCACTGAAATATTTCTTGGGAATTGAAGTTGCAAGATCCAAGTTGGGAATCACCTTATCACAACGAAAGTATGTGCTTGATCTTCTTGCTGAAACATGAATGCTGGATTGTAAATCTTCTAATGCTCCTATTGAGATGAATCACAAGTTAGAGTTGTGTTCTGGTCAAGTTCCAACAAACAAAGAGAGGTATCAAAGGTTAGTAGGAAGATTGATATATTTGTCACATACTAGGCTTGATACTGCATATGCTGTAAGTGTTGTGAGTCAGTTCATGCATGATCCAAGTGAAGAACATATGGATGCTGTGATGTGTATTCTCAGATACTTGAAGGCCACACCTGGTAAATGCCTACTATTCTCAAAGGATGGTGAGTTTAGAGTTACAGGTTATTCTGATGCAGATTGGGCAGGAGATAAGACTAATAGGGCGTCCACTTCTGGTTATTTCACCTTTATTGGTGGGAGTTTAGTAACATGGCGCAGTAAGAAGCAAAATGTGATTACTCATTCCAATGTTGAAGCTGAATATCGAGGAATGGAAAATAGAGTGTGTGAACTGTTATGGATTCATAATGTATTGAAGGAGCTAGGTTTCAAACTCCATAAGTCCATGGATTTGCATTGTGACAATACTGCTGCAATTAAAATTTCTTATAATCCAGTACAGCATGATCGAACCAAGCATATAGAGATTGATTGACATTTCATCAAGGATCATCTTGATAAGAAGAATATACTTTTTCCTTCTGTAACTTTTGAAGAATAATTGGCGAATGTACTCACAAAGAGATTGTCACACCATGCATTTGCAGGATGGATTCACAAGTTGGGCATGACTGACATTTATGCTCCAACTTGAAGGGGAGTGTTAGAAAGTAGATTATTGTGAATATTATTTTTTGTAATTAGAATTAAAGTTGTATAGGTGTGGTAGGAATATAAATATTCTTTCCTATTAGGAAACCAATTGTACATCTTTATTAACCCCAAATTGGGATGAATGAAATAATTGAATTCTCCTTGAAACACTTTTCTTCCGAGGACCACGACCACAAAAGTGTGCAAATTTGAGGTGTCTCTTCTTTGAACAAATTGCTGACCTTCATGTCCATTATCGGCATCAAGCTCTCAACTTGATCAATCCTTACAAGGTTCTTCAGCTTCCTCGGCTGGAAACCCTCTTCGGTTTCCATCAAAGAAGCCGAGGAAGACTCCACATCAGAATCCTCCCCTATCGCCTGAAACTGGTACAATGAATGGTTCCCAAACTCTGAGGCAGCAATCAAAAACCTCGATTTTAAAACACACATGGAAGTTGTAGTAGGTATTGTATCAAAATACTTGATCTTTAGCTTCGAAACAATGTCATTATCATGCTCCAGTGTCACCTTGAACACATCTCCATACTCAGTCTGCAGAAGGAAAAAAAACATAGACTTCTGCTTGTGCACAGCTGCCGAAACTATCAAGATGCCGCGCTCAGTCGGCATATCATTTTTCCTCGGAATCACAACCTCACATCCCCATGGCCCTAATTCTTATAAATCACGAAATTCTTAGCACACACCAACACCCCACTCGGCCCATCGTCACATCCAACGACAGTGACCAGCATATTCACCCCATTATTGACCTGGTCAGACCACTTTTTGGACACATGATTAATCCCCAAATCGAGCTCATAGAATGTCAAATGCTTCTGCGCCTCCATATTCCCAACTCGCTGAGTATAACCTTTAGCAACTAGATCAATGCTCCCATATGCCTTCAGCTTCATTGTAAATACCCATCTACATCCAATAGTTTTCTTTCTAGGTGGTGCAGAAACAGTCTCCCATGTTCCATTCTTTTGCAAAATCTCCAGTTCTTCATTCATAGCCTCTTTCCATAGATATTGTATAGAATTGATTAATAACAAGTGCATCTAATTCAGATAACCTATGGTGGGATACAAAACTAGTAATAAGATATTTGACTTTGGCTTCTATGGTGGATTCATATTGTTTCTTTGGAACCCATTTTATTTCTCGTTGAGATCTCCTAGGTACATTAACCTCTATACCACCCGATTCGATGTTATCATATATACTTTAGGTGAGACATTCTGGAAAGACTCTTCAGTTCATGGAGTAGAAGTGGGGTTTTCATGAGATATTGATTTAGAAGAAGGTTGAACTTCAGTTGATGACGTTTCAGGTTTAGTCTTCGATGGGTTGAGGGACACATTCTGTCCAGCTTCGGATCCAGTCTTCAATGGGTCGAGGAGATTTCTCGATCCATCGAAGGTAGCTCTCAGGTTTGTTTCAGTTCAATTCTTCGATGGATCAAAGATATGTCTCAATCCATCGAAGGTGTCTCTCAGGTTCGCTCCAGGTTTGTTCCTTCACATACATATTTCTCCCCCTGAAGGGAAGACTTTGAATCTCCTCTTGAGTAATAAGGTTCAGATTCACGGAAAGAAACATCCAAAGAAACATGCATTTTATTCAGAACTGGATCATAACAACAGCAGCCTTTATGGAACTTAACATATCCAACAAAGACATACTTCACATCACATGGATCAAGCTCGTCTTTGAATTGTTTGTTGATGTGAACATATACAGTACACCCAAAAACTCTTGGCTCCAGATTTGGCAAAGATGGCACATTCAACTGATGCAACTTTTGATAAGGATTTTGAAACTCAATCACACGAGAAGGAGTACGATTGATCAAGTATGCAGTAAAACAAACATCTTATCCCCATAATTTTTGCTTCACATTCGTACCAAAGAGAGAGGTCTGAACGAGTTCCATTAATTGTCTATTCTTCCTTTCATCTAATCCATTTTGTTGAGGAGTATACGCACTTCAAGTTTGGTGTTAGATTCCATGAGAGATCAATAATGTAGACATCTGACCATTCACATATTCACCACCATTGTCAGATTGAAATACCCGGATTAGCTGTTGATGCTGAGTTGCCACCATCGTATAAAATTCAGTAAATCTAGAATACACTTTATTCTTGTGCATCAGCAAGGATACCCAAGTCATCCTAGTACATTCATCAATGAAAGTTACAAAATAACGAAAGCCAGTGGAGGACCGATTACTATTCGAGTTTTCGAAGGAGGAAGAGGCCAAAAGGAACCTCGATGGAGGCCCCTTGTTTTATGGCAGAGCCTCCCTTGTCATGGCTCGCTTCAACAGATGAGGAAGCCCTCTTGCCATCCCTATGTTATCCATTCCGGTGTGGGTGACTATCAATGGCCTGGATATGATCATCTTTACCAAATGTATATGCACATGGTTGCCAACGTAATCGATAATTTTGAGAGGATTTGTGAACCTAGTTTCAGAAGAGGGGTGGCTCACATTTGTATTCACCATCCTATACAATGTAGGGTTTGAAAACCCTTTGTTGCCAAAGAGTTTGAATTTGAACATGGAGTCTCTACAAAACTAAAGTTCAAATATGACAGGTAGCAGGGTTATTGTGGTGTGTGTGGCCTCTTGGAACATCCCAAATTTGGTTGCATTGAGGCACCAGACTTTTCAAAGAATCTTGTCTTGGAATCGGGAGCAACCTTTATCGGAGAAGTACATGAATCTCGAGGAGGCGCGCAGCTTGAGGAGGAGGTTCAGGTTACTAACCCTAACCTTAATTCGAGTTCTTTGTAGGTTCTGAATGTACCCTTGCTTGCGAGCTCTCTATTATTCAAGGTACCTGGTCATGCTCCGAAAGCATTTGCCTCGGTGGATGCTTTCTTATGTAATTCCCTTGTGTTGCCAACAATGAGAGTGGATGCACCAAAACGAAAGAGTAGTGAGGATGTTCTCATGTTGGTTAAGAGGCCGAAGCAATCTAGTCTCTTGAAACATAAGCCAAGCCTTCCTCTACAATCAGAGCTGACCATTCCAGAGAAAAATGGCATGTTGTTGAAGTCCCTGGCAAAGAAAACCAAGCGTGGATGCCCTGCGGGTTTAAAGAATAAGGCCAAGAAATACATTCTGAGAGAGAGCCAGGAGGAGACTCCTAGGCGTAGGGTGGAGATCCCTGAGCAGAAGAGAAGATCCAAGAAAGCTAAAGGTTCTAGTATGAAGATCTGGGACCTAAGATCGACGACTCCATCTTCTGAGCTAGCTTTGATTCTGGCTATGGTAGTGGAGTATGAGCCTACTGATGCATGGGCATGGAAGACTTCAATCTTCATTGACATGGTTGGAATGCATGGTGATAATGATGGTATGGAACTTGAACAAGGTGGTGACTAGGTGGAAAGCTCTCCATCTTTGGAATAGGGGCATGTCCCTAGTTATTTATTTGATTGTTGCATTTTTATTATTTTGGTACTTTGAATTTTGGCTTTGTTTCAGTTTTCTTTGAACTTACAGTTGAGCGTGGGGTAAGTATCTCTTATCGTCTCATACTCTGCTACGTCATTGGTTATAAGTCCCGGTGTTAAATGCCTGAATACAAATATTTGGGCAGGTAAGGTTTTTTGAATACTTACGTTGTCTAGACTAACTTTTTTCTTATGTTGCCCTTCAGTGGGTAATCATGGTTGTATTTGTATCTTCTTATTTTTATAATGAGAACTGACGTCTCACGTCTACCCTTCAAAAAAAATACACACCCTTCCATTTTTCTTATTATATTTTACATTCCTTGTTTCTCTATTACCCTCTCTCGTTTCCTCTCTCTCTCTCTCTCTCTCTCTCTCTCTCTCTCTCTCTCTCTCTCTCTCTCTCATCTGTGAGTGTTGTCAATTTACTGCAATATCAAGCCAATAAAAAAAGAGGACCCAACTCCGACTCCCCCTTTCATCTTCCAAAATTTGATTTCAAATTTGGCAATTCTGCAGAAATTCTTTTGTATTCATTCTGTCGATATATGAACTTTAACAGCTCATAGCCATATAAGCTTGATTTGTGTGATGTTTATTGACCCATCGAGATGTTAAGTGGTGACTATCAAATTTAACAAGAAGTTGCTCCGGCTTGGGCGGGCCTCAGTACATTCAGAGATTATGGCTGTGTTTGGTAAATCTTATCTTATAAGAGAAGGAGTTTTTCATCAACTTTTAGAATAAGTAGTGTTTGGCAAACTAACTTATTTTTATAGGAACTTACAGAAAAAGAGGTTTTCTTTACTATTTCGAAAAGGAACTCTGAATGTGCTTTTAAAGGCTGGCTTTTCGCCAAAACACACGTGAATAGTAATAATTTAAATGAAAATTTTGAAATACCAAATTTATCCTTGAACAATTGTGGTTTGACCCACGTATCCTTTCATCTCTTCCGGTTCTCCATTTTTCGATTTCTCCCTCAAACACAGACGACACCACACAAGTCTCTCTCAACAGATCGACAACCATGGAAACAAGAGTTTCTTCATAGCTATGCCGAGTCTACTCTTGGGCGACCTTCAGTGACCATTACATGATTTTCGAAGTTCAGAATTCAGTAAGTTCCATAATCCCGAACTCAGGCAATTTTGATTTTAGGTTTTGTTCAAATTTGTTCAAGTCATTGATATGTTACGTGAACTTGTGTTTTGGATTTTCATTGAATTGAAATGGATCTTTTGAATAAGCCAGATTGTGTTGATTTTTTCTAAGTGATAGATTTGTTTGATTGGGTCCTTAGTTTTTGATTGACACTACTATTGTGCTAGGTTTTGAGGCTTGAGTTTGTGTGTAATTTGGTTTTGTCGATCTGAAAATTGAATTTAAAATCTAGGTTTCGCTTGTCTGGGTCTAAGGCAGTGGGGTTAAACCATCATCTCTTAATGGTTTCTTGTGAGTTCCTGTCTCTTTCTTTGAATTTGACAATGATGATGGAGTATAACAAGGCCATGTCCAAAGATTTTGAAGACAGACAAATTGTGCTATGTCTTCTTACTCTTCTTATATTTTCTATTGTGTTTGAGACTTGTTCTGGGTGCTGCTTTGATTTTGGATATGGGTTTGATCCCCTTATTGATTTTTGGGTGCTGCTTTGATTTCCCCTAAGAATACATATTTTTTGTTTTCTCTTTGCAATGAAATGAGCATGACAAGCTCCTATCATTATTAGTTGTTCAGTACGTACGTTGTTGCTTCTCTCCAAAACTCATTTGTGTTACACGTTGATCTTTGTCTGTGTGTGTTGAAAGACCTCTCTCTGTCTTTGAGGCAATGTTATCAGAAATCCCAAGGTCTATTCTTTTGGATTTGTATGATTGGTTTCTGGGTTTGTTTGTGTAACTCGATGGATATTTTGATTTTAGTTGTAAAATTGATATCCACTATGGTGTACAAATAAAGGTTCTTGTGGAAACAAACATTGAGAGGGAGGTTGTGCATTTTTGCGTGATTCTATTAGTCATTAGTCAATTGCTCTTGCTAGTACTTTTATACTTTGACAGTTTTTTTTTTAAAATTTGTAACGGGTAATTCGTCTAACTCTCTCTCTCTCTCTCTCTCTCTCTCTCTCTCTCCCTCTCCCTCTCTCTCTCTCTCTCTCTCTCTCTCTCTCTCTCTCTCTCTTTATCGACATCTGTTTGGCTGCAAGCTTGTGTAAATGTAGACTTCAGAGCGATGATCTAGATAGGCAAGATGTCAATGTAGGTACTTTAAACTGAAAATATAAGACATTCCTGCTACTGCAATGCCTTAATGTCTAAATCCTGCTATATGATTTGGCTTCCATACCATTTTGCACTGTAGTATTTTCTTATTTGCTATCTTTCCACTTTATAGCTATGTTCTGATGCTATATGCTATATATATAAATTGGCTATAGGTGCATCTTTTTCTGTCTTTCTTGATACTGAACTCTATTTATCAAGTCCCTTGTTCCATGTCAGATCAATGTATATTTCCACTTCACCAATTTCAAATGAAAGTTCTCCCTAAGTAAGCACCTAGAAGACTTCAGAAGATGGTTTCATATATATTTAGATGGTTTCATATCTGTTAACATCAAAAGCTGGTATGGATGTTTGAGTTGTTACTAGGAGATTGTTACTAGGCTATATTAGGAAATGAGATAAAGGATCAGGGCACTAGCTAGTGAAACAATCTGCATTAATTTGCTTATTAGCTGGAACACAAATTCAATTCAGCATTGCAATGTCACCGATGTGTAAAAATGTAAAAGTTAATAGTGTGGATCTTGTTTGTGTTCTTGTGTCATTGTAGAATGGGCGGGTAAGTATTTGGATAACAAAGCTTAGCTCTTTATCGGCACCAATAAGTAGGATTCTCATTAAAATAAGAATGAAGTCCAGATTTAGCCTAGTCTTAACTCATTAAAAAATCTGGACTGAAGTCACTGAACCGAAGGATTCAACATTCATTGTTGTCTTATCAAGATAGTGAGTTCATAACTTGAGCTGCAAAATCTCAAACTCCTTATCCTTTCCCACCGACAAAGAAAGATATATAGAACCAACTCAATCAAGACTAGCTAGCTTGATAAATATATCCCATTGACTTCATTGTTCTTCAATTTATTGCAAAATATATATGTATGCATGTTTCTACCGATTTAGTCTGTGGACCTGTACAGGAACAAGTCGATAGATTGTGTGTCTATGTGATAACAACTAATACTAGTCGATAGAACCGAAGTCTACAGTTTAGATAATACAGGGGATTCATTAGTTTAAGTACAGTTTATAATTTCTTTTACAATTTTTGTTGGTCTATTAGATGAAAGAATTGAGTCACTTTCTTTACATAGATTAGTTTAGCTAAAATCTGTAGAAGATGGGAAAAGTTTAAGCGTCATGGACTCCAACGTATGTGGACATCTTTCTAAATCTATGCATCAAAGAGTTAGAAGCAGATTATCGTCCATACACTCATTTTTTCGCCAGTGGGATGAGAGAATTTAAGGAACAACTTTAACAAAGAAACTGGTGAAAACTACACCAAGAAGCAGCTGAAAAACAAGTGGGATTCACTGAAAGATATATGGAAAAACTGGAAAGATCTCGAGGGCAAAGAAGCTGGTCTTTGGTGGAATCATAGGTTACAGACCAAGTTTTAAGCTTGATGCGAGTGATGAATGGTGGGAGAATAAGATAAAGGTTCGTAATATGTTATGTATACTGAACTATTCTAATTATATTTTTTCTAGCTCTTTATAACAAATATATCACTTTAATTGTAGATAAATAACAAATTTGAGAAATTGCGAAAGAAGGGTTTGGACCCTGAATTGGAATGTAAGCTTTACAAGTTATTTTATGGGGTTTCCGCCACTGGATCTCATGCTTGGGCACCGTCATCTGGTCTATCGCCTCCTAGTAGTTTGAATACCTCTATTGATGACTACACTCTTGAAGGTAGTGGTGACTCTGATGATCTTCCAAATATGTCAACTTCTCAAGTAAGAAAAAGAAAACTTCAAGTGCCAGAACATCTGGTAGAACATCTGAGACGAGTAGAAAGAGGAAGGGAGGATGTGCTGCCCATATTACTGAACAAATTAATAAGCTTTGTGAGGCCATTGGCAATAAGAATGTTGAAATAGATCCTACTAGTATTAAGGGTGTGATGAGTGTGGTTACCTCATTACCGGGAGCTGGAATAAGAATCCCTTTATGGTATTTTGCTACTTGTTTGTTTCTCAACAAAGAGAAGATAGAGATGTTTTGTACTATGGATGATCCTGAGGATAAGTTGGTGTGGCTACAGTTTCACATTTCAGAGAAAGACATCTAGAAGTCAGGAGAGAGAGAGAGAGAGTTGTTGTTTTTGTTATGTGTAATGACTATTGTGTTTTCTTAAGACTATCTTGTATGGATGTTCTAAGTTAATGTGGAATTGATAGCTTCTAAAGCTTTAGTTTGGCTTGGTCACTGTACTCAGTGTTATTATAGGCTGAACTGTATGGAGTTTGTGCATACATTGTTTGGCTTTTCTGATTTAGTTTGTTTATTTTATACACATTGTTGAAAGTCCAATTTGCTGTTTCTCTTAAGTTTGCCACTTTTATTTTTTTCATTTTCAACTTGTGTGTTATGTTGTCTAATCTGTGTTCTTTTCCTAACTTATATGAACAGGAGCTAGCTTGAATATTAATTAGTTGGTGTAACAACTTGGTTTTACACTATGGACACTCGAGCTTCGGATGAAATAGAAGAGCTGAAACGTGATGCTGGAGTATTAGGGGTGTCTTTTGGCTCAACACTATTTTGATAACTATGTTCACAAGACACCGTGCATGACATCCACATTAACGGGAAATAAATGGTTGATGGAAGTTCTAAGAGGAAATGAAAGCCATTGTTATCATAGGTTCATAATGGATAAGGAGGTTTTTAGTAGATTATCTAATGATTTAGAAGTTAACTATGGGTTGATGGGTTCAAGAAGCACGAGTCATACTGAAGTGTTGGGGATGTTTTTGCATATACTTAGACATGGGATTGGAAACAGATTGGCCCAAGAGCGCTTTCAACACTCTGGTGAAACAATCAGTAAGTATTTTGGACAAGCCTTGGATGTCGTTTGTCGTATGGCTCAAGATATCTTGAAACCAACATATCCAGAATTTAGAAGTATTCCTCCAAAGATTCTAAATGATAAGAGATACATGCCTCATTTTAAGGTATGTATAGAATCTTACACTAATACTTTAATGTATAGTTGTTTGTATTTGATTGCATCTTCGTTTGTCTTGTGTAATATTTTTATACTGAATGTAGGATTGCATTGGTGTCATTGATGGTGTCCACATTGAAGCTTCAATTCCTCCTCACAAGCAAGTGCCATATATTGGAAGGAAAGGAATACCAACACAAAATGTGATGGTTTTTTGTGACTTTGATATGCAATTTATATTTGCATGTACGGGATGGGAAGGATTTGCTCATGATACTAGAGTTTTCCTATCGGTATTACGAGACAACGTCATGAATTTTCCAAAACCTCCACAAGGTAATTGCTCTTACTCGCTTTTGTTTGTTAATTCGACTAACATATAATACGTCTAGTACTATTTTTATCTGATTTATTGTGATTGTCAACATTATATAGGTTATACTATCTTATAGACTCTGGGTACCCACAAATGAATGGTTATTTATGACCATACAAAGGTGCAAAAGCTCATCATCAACAATATCGAAGGAGGCAATCGACTAATTCTGAAGAGTTATTCAACCAGAGACACTCTTCCCTTAGAAGTGTTATCGAGCGCACTTTTGGAGTTTGGAAGAAGAAGTGGAAGGTTTTGAAGCACATGTCAAGTTTTTCATTCGACAAGCAAGTGAAGATTGTAATTGCGACTATGGCCCTTCACAACTATGTAAGGAGACATTCTCGTCTGGATAAACATTTTGTTAACATTGGAGAAGGATTAGGTGACAATGCAAATGGTGAGGATGATGCAGAAGATGAAGGATCTCTAGATACTGAAGGTTCAAAAGCACGACAAATGAAAATAGTGAGGAACAACATAGCGCAAAGTCTAATGAGTAGCCGAAATGTTTGATTATGGCCTAATCAAATATTTTTGGTAGATTTCTATTTGTCGAGACGGTCGAGTTATATAATCAAGGCCTAATCTTAGTTTAACATTTAAATCGGGGATGTGTCTTTTCATTTGGTATCAGTCATTTAAAATATCGAGCATGACATCAAGAATGTATGTGAGATGATTGGTATTTTTACAATCTTTATTATTTTTATTATTGTAGGTAATATTTAATTAAAAATAAAATAAAATAAAAAATAAATCACTTGTAACTTTTACTTTTAGATTTACCAAACATTTTTATTTTTAAAAGTCATTTGAACCCTCCCCCCCCCCCTATTAAAGCATTACCAAACATAGCTACTTCAGTTGGTTTTCTTTAGTTTGGTTTGGTTCTCACATTTGGTTTGTATACTTGGATCCATGATTTAGTTGTCAAATGAGAGAACCTGCTTCCAGTAAAGAATGTGAGTTTGGACAGTTTGGTACATGGGTGAGATTCGGGCCAAACGGTTTGGTTTTTGGTAAAAATCAAATCAAACTATAATATTTTTCTTGGTTTATTTTAGATTTTTATTTTTAACAAGAAAAATCGCGACTATTCGGTTCGGATTTTTTTCAGATTATTTTGGTTTCTTTCAGTTTTTTACATCATGTTTAAAAACTAATTTAAAAAAAATAACTAAAAAATTGTCTCTAAAAATCTTTTATTGTATCACCAAATATTTTTATTCGTTCTATGATAGAATTTGATCAGAACTGTGCATAAATAAATTAAGATTTTAGGAGTTTAAAGTTTTTAGTTTGCATATATTTATATAATATATTACAAAATACACAAAATGATGTCTTTTTTTGCATACTTTGGTTTTTCGATTCAGTTCCGTTTTTGTAAATCATAAACCAAAATCGAACAAAATGTTTCAGTTTTTTTCGATTTCGATTTCGGGGTTTTTTGTTCGGTTTGTATCGAGTTCGATTTTTTTCAGTCGCGGCTCGATTTTGGCCAAATTTTTTTTCGGTTTTCGGTTTCAATATCCCGGTCCTAGTTTGGTATGCGTCTCCTTGACTGTTTGTTTGTCTAAAACTTACTCCTGTATTTCCTTTAGTCTGTGCTACCATACAAAATGACTGCAGAAGCTAGGGATATTGATATATGATGCATGTCAGAAGTTGTAAAGTGCTGGAAGTGTAACCCCAGTGAGCCAAAATAACGCTAAACCAACAATGGATCCCCCATGTTTGTGCAATCATGTACTGTAATGAAACTCATATCTCATGGTACTTAAGATTAATTTCAATTATTTACAAAAACCAAATGTACGGTGCCGATAATTGAAAGTGTTTTCCTTTCCCATTTTCCTGTACATAGCTTATCTTCGATATGTTCCAATCTATTTTAAAAGCTAATAGCGTATAGCGTAGTTAACAATGTAGAAACGCTAAATAACGTATCAATTTAGCAAAGTACTCAAATAGTGTACGGTATTTATGTTACTGGTACGTTAATCGTACACTATTTTTACTTTATTCGTACGCTATTTACATAATCAGTGTTTTTTGTTTTGTTTTTTTATTTATAAAAATAAGTAAAACAATGTCATATTAAGAATGAAAAATCAATATTATCTCAAAGTAGTTGCATACTCTCATAAAATTTGATGTTTAAGACTTAAAACTTGATTTAGTTATATTTATGTGTTGTTAACTCATATTTTAATGATGTTTGATACGCTATTTACATAATCAGTGTTTTTTTTTCACTGTTTTTTTATTTATAAAAATAAGTAAAACAATGTCATAGTAAGAATGAAAAATCAACATTATCTCAAAATAGTTACATACTCATAAAATTTGATGTCTAAGACTTAAAACTTGGTTTAGCTATATTAATGCGTTGTTAACTCATTTTAATAATGTTTAAATCTTAGTTTATGTATAATTTTATTTTATAAATAGAAAATATATATCATATATATATTCTAATACTCAAAAGCATTATTACACATCATAGTATTAAGGCACTAAGACGGAACTAAAACGCTTGAGTTACTCTATTTGCTATTGAAAACATTGTTCCAATCTATAGTTTTTAACCTGTTGGTCTTCTAAAGTTGAGTTCCACGCACTCCATTTCTAACATAGCACCTTCTTTACCCCAGGACTTGCTTCTGCGAAGCCATTCCAGAGCACAATATTATTTATCTTGATAGAAAATTTTGAATAGGAGCCTTCAACTTGGACTAGATTTGGTAAGATACCAGAACAATTACAGCAATTGATCTAAAGCGAACCAGCAACAGCTGAAAACTATTCTTGACCCCGTTCTTGGTCTGGGTATGATCTGCGGCTAGTTGCAGATATTGACTAGTGCAGACTTCATCTTTTGATACTTCATACAGGGATGGCATTGATACATGAACTTTGATCTTGATTATTAGTAGTGTTATCACTGTTTTTCTTGTATACTCATTGATACACTAAACAGCTCCAACTTCTTCCAGTTTATACCGGCTCATATCTTCAGAGTAAAGTATGCCATCAGGTGATATAAGGCGTCGTGAAGAGAGGAAAAGCCGGGTCTGTAAATGAGAGCCTTGTAGTCAGATAAGTTCAAAAAGAAAAATAATAAAATGTGAAGCCATAGATTGCGTCGTACCCATTGAAATGCTACTAGTGCCCACCAGCAGCTTACTAAACCACCTCCTCTACTACTCACAAGCTGATCACAAAAGGGATGGTAGTAAATACATAAAAAATCAGTAACCGTTTACGACACCAGAAAGATGAAAGACATGAACCTACCAGCAGTAAGAGTGCCCCTAAGGAGAAGCATCCACTCATTGACAGACTTAGGAATGTAAGATCTCGTCCAGCCTGAATGGGGAATATAAAAAAGAAGCAAACATTATGATCATGTTAGAGACTTAGAGCAAAACTTTTGTGCCTATGCTGTAAGAGATCTGACATGTCAAGTATAATGCACGATATTATCGACCAAAAGTCGAAGCATGTTTGAACTGCAAATCACCATTCATGAGGGTGCTCTGATTTGTTTGCAATTGAATAATCGGGAAGTAACAATAGATTTTGAAGAGCTTTATAACTGGCTGAGTTGATAGGTCTTTTTGATACTTGGAACTTCAACGTTAGAGGTCGACTTCTCAAAGAATGAAAAGTTTCCAAACACCTAATGTGAGCACATATGACATAATGCTGTTTGCACCTACGTCTTGTACGTATAGAACTTTTAATTAAGAGATACAAAAGTTAGTCTGATATTATCTAAAAAATAAAAAATATAAAGAACATAAAAGGAGGCAAAGAGAAGTCATCTAGTAATAAACTATCAGCTGATGGAGGACTCTGTGCTCTCCCCTAAGACGTGCACATTTCCTGAAGACGTGACAAGTTACTGGAACACCCATCACATGTTTTTACCATGCCATAAGGATATAAGAATCCTATTTAAATATAAAATGATTCTTAGATCTAGAATAGAGCTTACATTCACCTTCATACACAGGATGAATGTTTTCAAAGGCATATTATTGGAACCCAACAATAGTATATACAGGATAAACGTTAAATTGATTCGACTTCAAATGAACCATCTAAGGGACATGTAAGTTCAATCAATCTTTGACCCATAGACGGGAAAATCAACAAGGCTTAAAATAAGGAAATTATATATTTTTTTTCCATATGAATAGAGAACCAAACATACCAGCAATGTTCCCTCAAAGCAAAGAATGGATGGCGTCACAACCAATGCCAGAAAAAATGGTATCAGTAGTTTATGCATCTGCATTAACACATAATTGAACATCAAGTGGAGTTGTGTTGATAAAAACTTCTATCAATTCTTGCACCTTTTATGATGACTTATTTATATATTAGATGATCATGGCTCAGTTAAGTGTAATTGCCAAAGGAATTGCATCTTACATGTGACAATCTAGTTGAATTTAACAAAATTACAATCTACTTGTACCGATGGATTCAATTGAAAGCTTCAGACGCTATACAGTTTTGGACAACTTAGTACAAGAGACAAATAGAAATTTGATACATTGGAAATAGCTCCCTAAAGAAGGAACCAACCTGCTGTATGATATTCTGATCAGGTGTATACATGTTGGGAAACAACCATGGAACAGTTGTCCCAATAATTGCTAGGGCCAAGCCAAGGATAACTCCAATGATGACAAGTGATTTGAGCAGCATTCGAGCCTGTTTTATATCACTTAAGTATCAGAAGACTATAGAAGGGCCTCTCAAATGTCAACCCATACAACCAAGGATACAAGTTATGTGTTGCCATTAGTCTTGACAAACCTTTGGCAAGCTACGATTCACTCCATATATAGACTCGGGCATAAATGATTGTGCGGTTTGAGAGAGTGGTTCACCCCACACCGTACAGATGAAGAATGTTTGAATCATGACCTAGAGTATGTGGTAAGCAGTTAACACAAATGTAATTCATCTTTAAAGAGGATAGTGAACTGACATGACGAGTTCATCCAAAACTGACCTGATGAGCAGCCATTGTGTATGTGCCCATAGATGTCGCAAAATATACAATCAGAGAGTAGAAAGCGACCTATACATCATAACGTCTAAATTAGAGAGGACGTGAGCCCAAGTTAAAATAATTGTTCCTAATGTGTTGTATGAACTAGTCTCATAGATTAAGTGATTCGGTAGTCATACAATAAGAAACTGTGATTGGGGTTTGATAAGTTGAACCCTTTTTTCAAATAAATGTTCTTTTCCAGTGATTTAAAGCAATTACTTTTCTCAACTATTTATGGAAGAATAATGAATTGCACATATAGTAACCTTAGACATCATTGTCACCAACACTGGAGCAGCAAGCCCAATCAGTGTTAGAAGTTCTTTGGGTGTTGGAACAGAAATCGCATATGAGTTATAACCTTTCTGGTTCAGAGCTTCAATCATCATAAATCCGGCAACAACCTAAATTTAGAATATTCAATCAAAGTAGAAAGGAAAACTTATATGTCACTACCCAAGAACATATGATAAAATTCAGACTATAGTTTACAAATAAAGTTCTATATACCTGTGATACCATTGTCGCCCATGCTGCACCAGCAATACCATAGCCTAATACGCTGCATAGCAGTATATCACCAAGGCAATTAATAGCGGTAGCTACAGCTAAAGCCTTCAAAGGACCCCATGAATCTTTCATGCCAAGACTGGAAACAGATTGAGAATATCAGAGTACGAACATCAGGTAACAGCTGCTCACAATCTCATTAACCTCAGCATTTAAAACTCCCTGCCAGAGATAACTTTGCCTTAGGCAATGAATAAGTAATGAAATCAAAATGAGAATTAGTGTTTGATAATTTCTTTTTAACATGATATTTGTGTAGCACTCGGTATAAATTTCCTTTTCAATCCCAACACAGTCCAAACGTTTTGTTTATTTCAGCTGGTATGTTCTTGTCACGCAAAATTTAATATCCTGTGTTCAAAAGATTTGTCCCTTTATCCACTACATTGTAGTTTCCAATAATTTTAAACAAAGAGAACATGTATATCTTCTATCATTTTACAATTTGCTTCAATATATTCAACTCGTTAGATATGTATGCAGCATAAAATGCATGAGTAAAAATATGTTACCTTGCACTCTGAGTAACCCAGCCAACAAGAACCGCAGGCCATGCCAAACTCCGTATCTACCAATAGAAATATCTGATGTTTAGTTATAAAGCCATGTTGAAGAATCAAGTGTGGATTACATAACAAACATCCAGGATAATAATTCTATGTACTGGTCAAAGAGGAGCAGAAATACATGCAAATGACGATCCTTGGAGTTTTAAAATCTTCAAGTATAGACAGGCAAGACAGCCTGTGTAAGGTACACAGTGTAATGAAGATACTATCAGGCAATTAGTTACTTATTCAGACACAGTTCAGATGCAAAAATAAATTATTCAGAACTTTGTTCACAAGTATTATTCTGACCTTGCAAAGGATGAATATGAACAATGAATAAATTATTAAGTAAATCAACCAATCAATGACAATAGAATGTGAAGTCTACCATAAAGTGACTCTTACTATGTTACGCGACCTTTCTTCATGACTAAGAGCAAACAAAATGCAGGAAAATGAACAGAATGAAACAACAGTCTTCGTTCATAAGTTACACCTCTGCACCAGCTTAACGAGTTTTAACTTATAAGCAAGGAATCTTATGAAAAGAGGAGCATAAAAAGAGTTTAGCTCAAAGAAAGTATACCTGAACGTATGTATTTGCTGCAGGGATAATATCAGGGTTCCTTGATCCAGTAAAAGCTGAAAATCCAGAGTTGCATCAATCATAGTCATGTACGCTACTTTAGAGACTCAGAGAACTCTCATTACCTAATTTTGGCTAAAATGCATTTATGAAAGAAGAAGAAGAATCAATCTTTCAGTGCAGCAAAGTCATATATGTACCAACTCTTATTACCAGTTAGTGCCCATGAGCCGAAGAATCTTGTAAATAAAAACATAAAGAAGCCACAGGCCAGTGCAACAAAGAGCAAAGTCGATATGTGATGTTGCACTTCATTTTTGTCCTGCACAAAAAAACTAGTCAGTAAAACAGAGCGGAGGGGGAGAGAGAGATAGATAGAAAGGGAAACCACTAGTGATCAAGTATAGTTCCCAAGATAAGAAAATATATTTAAGAGATGGTTTCATGTCATTGCAGTAATTTAGTATATCACTATCAAATCTTATCAATTGACACGTTATCTGTACTGCAAACATATATGGAAAAACAAGTGAGCATGATGCATGAACATAAAGAGTTACTAATTTGTTTTATGTTATGCAAGAAAAATCTTGGGTTGATTCTAACCTAACAGAATTTAATCTCTTGTTTGTGAGATCATCGGCTTGATTTCCAGGTACTCCTAGTCCCCAACTGAACTCCAAACATTCAGATAAAAACATGTCATCCCACATCTGGTTCCAGATTATAGGACCAATTTACTATGGTATTTGTGATGACTCTACTTTGATTACATTGTAAAGCATAAGCATGGAACAGAATAAAGTGTATTAATTCTAAACACCATGACTCCTGATCCTAAACGTACATAGTGAAAAGTGTATAAGATTATAACTAGAATATGAGCAACAATGAGTCTGTCTTCACAATATCTGCTTAACTGTGCTGTTAGCTATGACAAAAGCCTTCAGTTTCAAACAATGAAGTTCGAAAAGCTTCCCCTCGGCTAATTAAAACTTCTTCAAGCACCAAAATCCTCCTAGAATGGAACCATAACAAAATGCAAGAACATACATCTAAAATTAAGTACTGATCCTCTTGAACATGCATTACTGTGATACTTTTGAGTTTTGACACATTAAAACACACTAAATTGCGTAAAATTCGATGTTATGCTATCACAAAGCTCTGAAAATAAGAGAAACTAACCCCTTTTGCAAGCGAAGTAGCGACCATATTGGAAGTGGCAATGGATAGGAACATGAACACGTAGCTCATATTGTCACACAATACAGTTCCAGGACCTATTATCAGTAACAGCAATCACCAAAAATCAACCTCAATGTTTAAATTAATAGAAGGAGAAAAAATTACTTAATTCAAAACAAGACTAGGAAATTGGAATGAATGAGAACACCTAGAGCAGCGAGCTCAATGGAGCTTCCCTGACCGACGACGACGGTGTCGATAAGACTCATAAGTGGGCCGCTGATCCAGATCCCAGTAGCCGGCCCAGTAAACATGACAATCTCCTTCATCTGGTTCCATATGCTCTGACTCTCCAACTCTCCGACCACCGCAGAAGCAGAAGCTTCTTCTTCTTCTTCTTCTTTTTCTTGAGGAGCGGAAGTGGCGTCGCTGTTACTGACGCAAGCGATTACAGGCCGCACGAGACGGCGTCGTATCGGTTGAGCCGAGGAGGAGAGGCGGCAGCGTGAGGCGAAGAGAGAGAGATGTGGAGGAGGAGACCGAGGAGATGAGAAGAGTGTAGGTTGAGAAGTGAGAGAGTGAGATGAGATTAGGGTTTTGGCTAGCATTTTCTCGGTTCCTGGAAAATGGGGCCAGTGAGAGCTCTCCCAGTTGTGCCCCCAAATAAGGAAAGGAGAGAGGGACAGAGGCGAGTGGTTTATATTTCAAATTCAGACCCCAAGTGTTAGGTGAGACACGTGGATGGTTGGCTGCCTTTTCTTCCAACCATCACTTTGCTTTAACAGAAAGGTTTATGACATTACTCGGAGATTCTGCGTGGATCACCTGTGTGCGGTTAATTTTTATAAATAAAATGACACGGACACATAATTTTTTCAGGCGAATTGATAGAATAAAAAATTGATAAATTATAAAAGATTTATCGGTCAATGACACGATAAAATGAACTTCCGACGAGTGCCCTATATTATTACAATTTAATTTGGTACCTCATATATCTAGATGTTTTAAGTGTACGACAAAGACTAAAAAAATCAAGAGCTCCACACACTATCTAGCTATGCACCCCTTTAGACGCTAGATTTGGCCACATAGATACCATAGGGTGTTCCTCTAAGGATGTCTCTTGGTTTGTTGTACAAAAAGTTTGGGCCTGACCTTATATGTTGTAAGGTTAGATGTAGATATTCGGGTATTTCGTGGACGATTAAAATCATCTCAAACTATCTAGAAGAGTTTAGAAGCCTCTATAACGTATAGAGATGAGGTGTAACAATCCCTGAGCATGATTGAGAAAGGATAAGATGTTAGAAGGCACGGGGATTCAGAGAAACCTATGGGAGTTTCGTTTCTAGGAAACCTGGAGGGATCCCGGAGGTTTTTGGGCAACCTGGGGGAGTCTCAGAGATTTATAAGAATCCTAGAGAATCCTCGAGGGACGATGAATGTTAGCACGAGACCTAGAAGGATTGCACCAAAGGGCTTGTGGTAATCGAGAAATATGATTAGCCCTAGATACAGAGATCTATTCTTTAATGGATTCTTCTTATCCAAAAGTATGTAGTCTTATTCTAATACGAACTATGCTTAAACCTTGAACAATCATTATAAATATGAGGTCATAGGTTGATAAAGGTAGGAGAGATTAACCCTAATACACATTTATGCTTGGTTGAATACTAACTTAAGCATCAGATGGTCTAAGTGTGGTATTGCCCATGTTTGGACTTGTTTTGCAGGTTTTCAAGGAGAAATGTTCAGCAAAAACAAAACATTGGAGCCTCACATCATCAACAAACCTCATAAAGGAGGTCTCAACCTTCAACGATCCTAGATGTCGATTGTCCAAACTGAATACTCAAGGCAGAGAAGATCATCTCCCATGATCTAATGCTTTCATTAACAAAAAGGCGCGAGCTTGAAGGCGTCCAAAATCTGCTCTCACAATTCTAACTGTTCTATGATCCTTCCGTGAATGGGTTCTCTAAGAATTCAGGATCAATCAGGTTTTCAGCAAAACATAGAAGCCCTAAAATATACAACAAAGAAGAACACTCCAAAATTCCAGAAAAATAGATCATATGTTCGTCGATATTATGGAAATGACACTGCCAATCCTAGAGGAAAAATCATACATAGTTGAAAAGCTACAAATGTCTAATTTCAAACGCAACAAATTTTGTCTCAATCAGAGTTCAGGGTAAGAAGATATCGCAAAATTATCGGCCGGGAGTCGAATCTGACAGAAACAACGCTGATGCCACTGGGATTTTTTGCAGGCTTCTTTTGGCAATCAAAACTCGATACCTAGTAAGGGTATAATATATGTTTAGAAATCCCTTGAAGTCTATTTTCGAACATCATATTAATCGCATCAATTGGATATCGTTGGAGAGAGATGACGAAAGTTTTATGAGAGATATGACAAAAGTTTTATGGTATGTCATAACGAAATAACTGACAGAAAAATTTATGTGAATGGGATACCATGGAAAGCAACAACAACAAGGATGAAAAGGTCACCAGAGTGACTTGGACGGATTAGTAAGGGTTGTGACACCCATGCACGATTTTGCATTTCCGAAGTGTCCCAGAAAATCGAGGAATTCTAGAAAATTGAGTTCATAAACTAGTTTTCCAAAAAGCAAACCTTTGAGAAAGGTGTAGTTTTCTACGAAGACACACTACCAGAAAATCGCACTTAGACAACGAAACATTAATAGTTTCCTCGCCCAAGTCGCCATTAGACGACAAAAAAATATTTCGTCGGGGAAGAGAAAATTCCGTCGTCTATACTGAACTTAGATGTCGAGGACAATTTTTTTTCGTCTAAGAGTTAGCTTAGATGACGAACACAAATTTTCGTTGTCTAAGAGTTAGCTTAGACGAAGAAACAAGCATTCGTCGCCGATTTTGTTGTCTAAGTCAGCTCTTAGATGACGAAACCCATTTTCGTCATCTAAGTACAATATCTTAGATGACAAAAACTTCTTTGTCATCTTAGAAGACCCACTTAGAGGATGAATATATTCATTTCGACGTCTAAGATCATTTCTAAAACCTAAAACCTAAAAATTAACCCTAAATCCTAAGCCTTAAACATTTCCCCCTAAACCCTTAAAATTTTAGACGACGAAATTCAACCACTTTCGTCGTCTAAGTAGAGTTTCACAATTAGACCTCTAAGAGCATGATCATGTGTACCATGTTAGATTGCGGATTATATTCGTCGAGCGCATAGAGTAAATAAATCCTACACAAAAATTGGTTAGTAATATTTACAAGTATAAGTAAAATATTCACAAGTAAAAACTACATATATACACAAAAAAATCACAAACAATTCTCAATCCCCCGCAACGGCGCAAAACATTGATAAACGTTAAACCAAGCATTAAATTAGCATTTAAATCTAGTCTAACATATTCAATTTAAACCATTTTTGTGTAGATGTAGCATTGATAAGTAGGGTATCGTTCTAAACCGGAGATTGAAGGGTGCATGCAATTAATGTGTAAGAAAAAAAGGGGTGTCAAAAATTGTTTTTAAGTACCTAATTTATTTACCTAAAATGTCATGCACATAGAAAACTTCTAGGACCCTAACATGCTTCACTCATAGACAAGCAAACATAGAAGACCCCTAAAAACTCTAAATCATGCTTATGAAAAAAATTAACCTAATTAATTATATACAAGTGATTAACTTATTCCTTTACCTAGCTCATTTATTAACATATACAAAAAAAAATCAACACTTATCGAAATCCCATCAACCTAATTTCTCATTAAACATGCTTAATTTCATATTTTTGTGCTAGGTATCCCCTACACACCATTGATCTAGACTAGGTATCCCCTACATCAAAATCAACGCATTAAGAACCAAAAACACATGCTCATCGAAATGTAGAATATCGAAACACATGAAAAGTTATTGAAATTCATACATGTAATAAAAATCAAAATTTAATCATTCAACACACAAAAACAATATTCGAACAACAAAAGAAGACTACGGAGTAAAGAGGTCATTGTTACACTTTTAGGGCATAAGACTTCTTGATGGATGACGCTAGATATCCTCTACACAGCGGTGGAAGGGAAGATGAGGCGGTATGATGGTGTAGTCGGCTCTTTGAGGCGTGAAGGCTTGATTTGTGGGATGGAGAGAAGTTTTTTTGGCAGAGCTCATGCTATAGAATAATGTATTCTCTTGTTAGGGTCGAGCCTCACATATTTATAGGCTTTACAAAATAGTTTTCCTCTCAAAATAAAGTTTTCTTACTCGGGTAGATCTGGCAGTTTGCAAAGAAACACACTTTTTCGAAGTTGTAAGCCTCCAAAAATTATGATTTTTAGCTCATTTGCAATAAGACTCGAAGAGATTTCCAACATTTGGTTGATCTCCGTCTAACTCCTCCTAATATATTTCACAAAAGCTACACCGTGGGCACCAATCCCATCCGGATTTCTCAAAAATATATCATAATATAAAGCAATAAACAAAACTGTAACTTTACAGAAATCCGGAAAAATCATATGAAAATATAAACATCAGGATATTCAGAGAGACCTCTAGTATATACATAAATATCCAACAGTAGGACAAACAAGAAACCTACTGAGAAGGGAAAGTAGCTCGAATACTAAGCCTCCAACCTTGACGTGCGACACCAGAACCTGAACTGCAAACTGGGCAATGAAAACAAAGAGCCCAAGGAAAGACATATAAACCGTTAGAGTGGGTGGACGAAAATAAATGTCTTTCGCCGAATAATATATGTTATAAAAACATATGCGAGTCTAAATACATAAAATCAGATGGTACACGAGGGAGACTCTAACTCCTCACGCATACAGAGTATGCATCGAAAATCCCACGGGGTCACTCATGGACACATCCGCGTTAGTACAGTCTGAATCACGGGATCCCAGACCCACACGTGATTCTAGCCAGAAATGCCTCAGGTCAGGGTATCTCACCCCCCCCCCCCCCACCTCGGTAAAGATCTCGGGTCAGGGTCACAGTCCCCCCTGGTAAACATCATTGGAGATCAGCCGGGATGCTAAGTGTATCAATACAACAACATATACTAAGACTGTACTCTGTGTAAACCAAATCATAAATAGTTTTATGCAAATATATAAAGCATAATGTAAATGCATATTCGTAATTCATAATTATAAAAGTATATTCGTCGATGCATATTCGTAAATGCATAATCGTAAAGCACATGCTCGTATAAATCATAATCACATACGCATGCTCATGCTCGTAAAAAGTATAATAAAGACTCGCAACCAATCAATGAAAAGAAAGGTATCCACTCACAGACAATCAAAGCGTAAACGCGCTAATCCCGAGACTCGGCGGAAGATCCCTCGCCAAGCATACGATCTCGATCTCTTTAATAATCACAAAATATCACTGATCAAAATCACAATTCAATACATTGAACCACACCTCGGAAACCAACAATTTCCAGAAATATATAACTCGGATATCAAGAAAATCGTCGAAAATCCCGTATATACTCCACATAAATCTTCGACATAAAATCCACCACCCAAATCAACTCGAAAACCTTAAGGCGACGACCGGGGCGCGATTACGAGCAAAACGGCATAAAACTTGACAAAATCCAAAAACTCAACGTGTCGCCGAAGCTCCGCCGTTAACCGCCGCCGCCGACGGCGGTGCGCCGTCACCGATGAGATTTTTCGGCGACCAAGACCACCAGAGCTTCCTCTCCTCAATTCAAGACTAAAACTCTTATTCGCCAAGACCCAATTCGGCCGGCAACCCCTCCAAATTCACCTCGAAAGCACCACGGCCAAGAATCGCCGGAAAACTTTCCCGGCCGATTCCGGCTCCGTCACGCCACCAAAACCTCTCAAACCAAGGGGGTTTTCACCCTTGGCTCGAGCCCAACCCATTCCAACCCAAAAACTCATCGGAATAACGCTGGAGCACCACCCACCGTTAAACCCGATTTCGTCCATATTCCTCCTCAAAAATCTCCAACCAAACCGCCACCAAATCATACCATACATACATCAAATGAAAGCCCATAAGACAAGCTTCAAAACTAAACCTTAAACTCCGGCAACCGTGCCGTTTTCCGGCAGCCACAACGATAGCGAGTTCACGGCTCACTGAGTCAACACGGGTTGACTCGGTCAACTCGGCCCAACTCTAGTCAACTCGGTCAAACAACCCATTTTTCAAACTTTTCGATATCTTTACGACTATTCAGCTATTTATACGTCGCGAATCAACTCTATCCGCAATTCTGATAACTCAAACTCAAATGGATAAACACGACTAACTCGACGATAATTTCAAATATTCTTTTTATATTCCTCGATTATCCGAAAAATCCTCGGAAAGCTCCTACGGACTCGAAATTAGATTCTCTACATTTCCCACGAACAAACCCAGACCAAATTAGTATCCAAAAATTAAGTCGTAAACAAAACCGCATAATCAATTAATTACGAAAAACCAAAATTATACGTGAAACTCGCGGATTAAGCCGATTAATATGCCAATTCCGGTTCGGGTCGTCACAAATCTACCCCCCTTACAAAAATTTCGACCTCGAAATTTACGTACCTGCTAACTGAACAGATGAAGATACTGCTCCCGCATATGCTTCTCGGTCTCCCAAGTGGCTTCCTCTACTGAATGATTCTGCCATAAGACCTTCACAAGCGGAATAACTCTGTGCCTCAACTTCTATACACGTCGATCGAGAATCTGCATTGGCTCCTCTACATAAGTCAAATCTTCCCGGATAGGAAGTTGATATGGTGCTAAAACATGTGATGGATCCAAAATATACTTCCGCAACATCGATACAGGAAAAACATCGTGCACTCGAGCCATCTCTGAAGGCAACTCCAATCTGTATGCCACAACACCAACTCTCTCTGTGATCTCATAAGGACCAATATATCGTGGACGAAGCTTGTCACGCTTCCCGAAACGAACTACCCATTTCCAATCGCCTACCTCGAACTCAAGACTCTTCCTCCTCGTATCTGCATAGCTCTTCTGTCGATCTTGGGCAATCTTTAGTCTGTCTCTGATAATCTGGATATCCTCAGTGGTGCTCTTCACCAAATAAGGGCCAATGAGCCAACGCTCACCCAACTCACTCCAACACAATGGAGTATGACACTGCTTCCCGTATAAAGCCTCATGAGGTGTCATATCGATGCTGGCCTGATAACTGTTATTGTAGGCAAACTTGATCAAATGAAACTGCTAATCCCAATTCCCTCTAAACTGTGATACACAGGACCGCAACATGTCCTCGAGGGTCTGAATGGTCCTCTCAGACTGCCCATCAATATGAGGATGGAAAGCTGTACTGAAATGTAGTCTAGTCCCCAAAGCTCGCTGCAATGCCTGCAAAAACTCTGAAGTGAACTGATTGTCTCGGTCAGAAACAATGGACACAGGCACACCATGCAAACGAACAATCTCAGCCAATTACAGCTTCGCTAGTCTGCCCACTGAAATCTTTCCTGGAAGTGCAAAGAAATGAGCTGATTTCGTCAAACGGTCCACAATGACCCAAATACCAGTGTTACCAGCAGAAATACGCGGTAACTAATACACGAAATCCATAGTGATATGCCTCACTTCCAAAATGGAATCTCTAAAGGCTGTAACTTTCTCGCAGGTTTCTGTCTCTCTGCCTTCACTTGCTGATAAATGAGGCATCTGCTCACATATGCTGCAATTTCCCTCTTCATATTCTGCCACCAATAGTAAGCTCTAAGTGTGCGAAACATCTTTGTACCGCCTGGATGCATAGTGTAAGCAGAACAATGGGCTTCATCCAAAATCCCTCGTCTCTGGGTACACAAAGTCTGCCTCTAAACAGCAATGTACCGTCACTACTCAGCTGAAACTCTGTTGGCACACCATTCCAAATCATGGTCTTCTTGTCCAACAGATAGGAATCCGCATCATGAGCTTCACAGACCTGATCAACTAATACCGGTTGAACCTGGAAACTAGCCAACAAGACTCCATCATCATCCCACTCTAACTCAGCTCCCGTAGCCCGTAACTCTGCTAACATGGAAACTCTGGTCACACATACATGAAAAAATGAAGCTCCATATTTCTGACTGAGTGCATTAGCAACGACATTAACTTTCCCTGGATGATACTCAAAGGTGCAATCATAGTCATTGATCAACTCCATCCATTTGCGCTGTCTCATGTTCAAATCTGGCTGCGTGCGCAAATAAATGATACTCTTGTGATCTATATATATCTTGCACTGAGCTCCGTACAAGTAGTGTCTCCAACTCTTCAAAGCTAATACAATGGCAGCCAACTCTAAATCATGCGTAGGATAATTGACTTCATATGGTTTCAGTTGCCTGGAACCGTAAGCCACCACTCTGCCATGCTGCATCAAAACACAATCAAGACCCAATTTCGATGCATCACTGTAAACCACAAACTCTCCACTGTCGTCATGTAAAGTCAGAACCGGTGCAGTAGTCAACTTCTCCTTCAAGAGCAAGTAACTTTCCTCACAAGCATCGGACCACTCGAACTTGAAACCTTTCTTCGTCAATCTAGTAAGTGGAGTGGCAATCCGTGAAAAATCTTACACAAAGCGCCGATAGTAACCTGCCAAACCTAAGAAACTCCTGATCTCTGGTACGGTGGTAGGTCTACTTTAATTCAACACGGCTTCAATTTTGTCAGGATCCACGCTGACCCCCCTCAGTAGATATCACGTGACCCAAAAAATTTACGCTATTCAACCAAAACTCACACTTGCTGAACTTCGCAAACAACTTATTATCTCGCAAAGTCTGCAAAACAGCTCACAAATGTTTCTTGTGTTGGCCCACACTCTTGGAGTAAATCAAAATATCGTCGATGAACACGATCACAAACTTGTCCAGGAATCGCCTGAACACCTTGTTCATCAAATCCATGAAAGTTGCAGGGGCATTGGTCAACCCAAATGGCATAACCAAGAACTCATAATGTCTGTACCGTGATCTAAAAGCTGTCCTAGGCACATCTGACTCTCTGATCCTCAACTGATGTTATCCAGACCTAAGATCAATCTTCGAAAAGACTGAAGCTCCCTTAATCTGATCAAACAAGTCATCAATCCGCGAAAATGGGTACTTGTTCTTCACGGTGACCTGATTCAGCTTCTGGTAATCAATACACAACCGTATGGAACCATCCTTCTTCCTCACAAATAATACAGGAGCACCCCACAGTGATACACTGGGTCGTATGAAACCTTTCTCTAGCAACTCGTGAAGTTGAATCTGTAACTCTTTCAACTCCGTTGGCGCCATACGATAAGGTGCCTGAGATATAGGTCCAGTGCTTGGTAAAAGCTCAATAGTGAAATCGATTTCTCGAACTGGAGGGACGCTTGGTAACTCCTCCGGGAATACATTTGGAAACTCGTAAACAACCTCAATGTCACCAATGTTTGGTACAGTAGCCTTTGTATCCACAACATGAGCAAAGTATGCAACACAACCCTTCTTCATCATCCGCTCGGCCTTCATCGCTGAAATCACACATGGCAGGGAAGTATTCATCTCACCGCGAAATAATATCTCTGGGAAACCTGGACATTGAAACACTACCTCCTTCTTATGACTGTCAAACATAGCCCAATGTGTCTCCAAGAAGTCCATACCTAAAATCACATCAAAATCGACAATATCCAGCAATAACAAATCCGCGGCTAAACCATAACCTCCCATAAAGATCTCACAATCTCTATACACTCAACCAATACTCACAACCTCACCGGATGGATACGACACCCTCCACAACCCCGGAAGTGGAGATGCATGCATAGTAGCTAAAGATGACAATTTATATGATATGAATGAATGCGTAGCACCTGGATCTAGCAAAGTAAATACTGGATAGCCAAAAATATGCAACGTACCAATAACGACCTCCGGTGAATCTCTGCTCTCACGCAATGACATAGCATGAACCCTGGCATGTCTGGCTGGTCATCCATGTTGATGGTGACCCTGCTGTCCACCCTGTCCAGAAGACTATACCGGTCGAGCTCCAGAAGTAGTACCTCGATCTCCTCCAGAACTCTGAGCTGTCTGCCCACCAACACCAATAGACTGGAAACATTCCCTCGTAAAGTGACCCTCATGGCGACAACGATAAAAAATGGTAGTGCCCCGCTGATAAGGATCAAAGTGATGCTTATTGCAGAAATTGCACAATGGATACTCCCTTGGTACAGCAAAAGTGCCACCGGTACGTCGAGGATAGCTGGATCCGCTAGAATTCCCACTGGACTGTGGTCTCTGTGGCCGATCCCTCCTCCATCTCTGTCTCTGTCTAGCCGTACTAACTGGTTGTCTATATGGTCCACTGCCAAATGATGATGTCGGTCCGGAAGTACCTGAACTCAGCCTCTTGGAAGGTCCCTGACTCGGTCCACCCTCCTCAAATTGTCGAGACTGGAATCGCATCTGCCTTTCCTTCTCTATGTCCTCGCCTTGGAGTGCAGCACTCACAAACTTATCAAAGTTGTTCCAAGGCATCGTAGTCAACGTTCCCTTGATGTTCAGCTTCAAGCCCAACTCAAATCTCTGGCACTTGGCTTCCTCTGAGGCCACCATGTCACGAGCAAATCGAGATAAACGAGTAAATCTGTCCCGGTACTCAAGTACTAACATGCTACCCTGTCTTAAATTGGTGAACTCCTCATACTTCCGCTGTTGTGTAGCTTGGTTGAAATACCTCCGCATAAATAAATCTCTGAACAATGTCCATGGAGTATCAACTGGAACCCTATCAGTGCTAACCCACCATAAGTATGCATCAGACTCAAGTAAACCAACCGCTGACACTGTCATTTGCTCAGGAGTGAAACGCAGATGCTCACAAACTCGTTTAACCTGAACCAACCAAGCCTCACATATCCCTAGATCAGCTGAACCCGAGAAAACAGTTGCTCTAGCAGTTCAAGCTTTGACCATAGGGTCAAAACGCTCCTCCAAACGCAATACTCGCATAAGCAAGTTATGCGTCTTGCGATCCTCATCAGGATCCACATCTCTATTGACACGGGAACCACGTCTATGAGGCATCCTAATGATAAGAGAAAAGCTGCCACACCCCCAAATCCAGGGCCAGTATTATACTGAAATATGGTGTAAGGATTTGTGATGTGAATAAGAAAGCCAAATAATTTCAAAAATCAAGGTGTCTAAATAGCACATTTATTGAAAAGAGAAAGTGCTAATATTACAATACCGAAGTTTTTGAAAATAATAGTCATTACATTTATTTAATTCAAAAAATACAAGTAGAAAATAATTCGTTTATTTAGTAGGCGACGTATCCCATTTTCCCCAAGCATTCTACTCATCACCTGAAAAGGAGAAAGATGTAGTACCATGAGTCACACTGATCCAGTAAGTACAGCTTACAAGCATATACTAAATTATCTCTAAGAAACATCAAACCGAACAACCAATTCAAAAATGTGAAATATTGAAACCGGTTATTCTTCCATACTTACACTTACGTCTTTGTAATATATACATTTAGATACGTAATATATGTACTTGCACAACTTCACATTTACACACAAACATGCCAATACTTCCGACGTGAATTCTTTTAAATTAACTGGTAATTACTCTAAGAAAATCATGTGCTTAGTCTCACAATACCAACACACATATAAAGCCACAGCATTCTAAGGCCACCTGCCAAAGCATGTATACTCCCGGTTTGACACAATTCATTCCTTAGAGTATAATAGTGCACTATCTGTAAGGGACTAGGGCCCTTGGCTAACTCCCACAATAACAAAACAATTTACCAGCAATTCACTTAAGCACGAGTTAATTCGTACTATACACCCGACTTCACACTTCAACCATATCGATCACAACAAGTCTTTAATTAAGTATATGTATATAGATCATAGAGTATATATTTACATCATAATTTTGTAATGAATATATACATAATAAAATTTGTAAAAGAAGAAAGATCAAACTTAAACGTATTTCATTAATTAACAATTTTGGTCCAAACGTTTCATTCGGCGGTAGTCCGCTCGAAATCCTCCATTTGTTCCAAATTATATTTGAGAGTAAATAGATAGAGCGATTAAGTAGATAAACTTGAAATAAAAATTAGTTATCATTGGTTCAAAAGTTTTCATTCTACAGTAGTCCGTCCGAAATCCTCCATTAGTCCCAAATCAAACTTAAGAAGTAAATGATGCGAGTAAATAAATAAAAATAAATTATAAATGCAGAAAATAAAATTATTAATCCTTGGACCAAAAGTATCATTCGGCGGTAGTCCGTCCGAAATCCCCCATTTGATCCATTTTATAATTAATCCATATTATGTCCAAAACAAAGAAGTGAGTATACCATCTCGAAGTGTTTTTCGAGAGGAATTCAATGGTAATAATCACAAAGTTCAGTAGGGAGTTCTCAAGTCCAGAAATAAAAATGTTTAGCAAATGTCCATAAATGGTTACGCTCGCTATTAAACTCATTTGCATGAATTAATTAGTTAGTAAGTATTAATTAATGCCTTTCAAACTTTCCAGATTGATAGTTGAACTCCTAAGCTTCGTTTTGATATAAAGAACACTAAATTTGGTTAAGAAAATGAGTGAGATATGAATATTTCAAATTAAGAGCACATTAAAAGGTTTCGAACATGAATAAGGAAAAGATTAGCAAAACTTGTTTTAGGCATAACTTTCTCATTACTTAACCTTTTTAAGTGATTCAAAAGCCAAAGTTGAATACTTTTTGTGTAAATTCTGAATATGTAAAAATATTTGACTAATTAAAACTTTTACAGAAACAAAAATATTAAATTTACATTAAGGCTCATTATTTCTCTTTTATTCTTAGCCATGCACTTTGATGTAATCTTAAAGATAAAGAAGTATAGGAATGTACTCATGTACTTACTCAAGAATTTCAGTAGGTGATGAAGGTATTTGATAAACTCAAGTGACCTTCTTGAAGCAAATGAATTAACTATTAAAGTACTTGGAAGAAAGGTAGTTTGGTGTGAGATTTTAGGGGAGTTGCATTGCAACTTTGGGAGGACTTCAAATCATTACGTAAGGGGAATATTGAAGTGGTGCAAAAATCAGATTGAACTCAAGGGTGATTTATATAGACATGGGAGGAGACATGGGAAATAAATTCATAACTATTTTTGTAGACAAGTTGACAATGGAATAGTTGGGCTACTAATTCTATGGTTAAAATGCACTTGTAAAAACAACTGTAATTCGGATAACTCAAACTCAAACTTAAACGGATAAACCTGACTACTCGACGATAATTTCAAATATTCTTTTTATATTCCTCGTTTATCAGAAAAATCCTCGGAAAGCTCCTACAAACTCGAAATCAGATTCTCTACATTTCCCACGAACAAACCCATACCAAATTCGTATCCGAAAATTAAGTCGTGAACAAATTCGCATAATCAATTAATTACGGTAAACCACAATTATACGTGAAACTCGCGGATTAAGCCGATTAATATGCCAATTTCGGTTCGGATCGTCATAGAAGTAGCCTTGGCTGCTGATGAGTCTTGTCCTGCTTTGTGGGATTTTAGGGTTGGATATGTATATTGGGCTTATGCACCATAAGCCAAATCTTGTCATGGTGGGCTTTTGGGCTTTTACAGTATTAGGCTTCCTGTTAACAGTATCTCTGGGTCATTCTGATGAAATGGCAATGCGTCTTGACCCATAAGACACCAAGCACTGAGCCATATTCGCATTGCATATGAGAACCATGCATTATCCAAGAGAGTGACCAACATTGCCCCACGCTCGAAATTCTGGTCACACTGAGAATTGTGCAGGCCGATGGGTGGTAACTAAATAGGATGTGAGACCCGAAATTTTATAGTCATTTTTCTACGTCTAAGTATGTCTAGTTATGTCATGGTAGGTTTGTGTCGAGCATGTTTTAGTATAGGTTACTTTAAGGAGTTTTTTCTATCAAACCGGTAATCGGTGTTCTCCTTATAACTTATCAGCCCAATCAATTTCTATCTTTCATCTAAAAAAAACACTTTCCTTTTTTTAAACACATAGATACATATGATAGAGAAACAACTCTGGCCTAACTTCTTTTCATATTCTCAATATATATACAGACCCTATCAAGTGCGAAGCTTCATATTGAAACTTCGGTGTGAAGTTCTATTTTACGCAAAATTGACAAAACAATTCAAAGATTTAAAGTACTCATCCTTTAGATACACATGCAAAGATCGTGCTTGCAAGATTTCAACTCAATCGGAGTTGTTTTAACCATTTTATCACCACATTAAATCTTGAGCTAAATCGGATAATCTGTGTGCGTTGTTAAACAATGCGACGATCAAATAGTCAAAACATCTCCGATTTGACTTTGGTGTGAAGTTTTATTTTACGCACAATCGACAAAACAGTTTGAAGATTGAAACTGCTCATCCTTTAGATACATATGCAAGGATCGTGCTTACAAAATTTCATCTCAATCAGAGATGCTTTGACCATTTGACCAGGACATTGTTTAACAATGCACACAAATTGTCCCATTTAGCTCAAAACTTGAATGCGGTGATCAAATGGTTAAACGATATGTGATGAGGCTGAAATTTTGCATGCTCGATTATTGCATATGTATCTAAAAAATAATTGATTTCAATCATTGAATTACATTTTCAAATTTGTGTAAAATGCAACTTCACATTAAAATTTCAGTACAAAACTTTACCCTTAAAAATAATATATATATACACACAATAATGCTGAATCCGCATCTTTAAAATATCCTGTCTTGCCCGCTTGTATGTTGGACGGGAATAGTTGGAAATCTAATTTGAATGACTTTTTTTCATTTTTTTAACAACCAACCTTACGAATGTACAAGCATAAACTAGGACTTCCAGACCTATGGACCAGCCAAAAATGCAAACTGAGTTGTCAAGTCTCAATTACCTTGGAGGAATGGGGTGATACAAAGATTAAGGATAATACTTGGGTCCAAACATAATTTGGACACTATCGTTCAAACAATTCTTATTTATACAATTTTCGTTGTTAGTTTATAATCGAGACCACCTATCCTATAATTTACCTCATAATGATTTTGTTTACAAAAATTTGAATAAATCGGAGATCGTTTGTTCATTATATTTTGTAAAACAAATAGACAGTTGCTAATGTAATATTAAAATTCACAATAACTGTCCATTTATTTAATGAAATTAAACACTAAAACGATTTCTATTTTAATTTATTTTTTGGTGAACTGATCTTTCACTACAGCTAGAAATACTATAGCCGACGATTTTTTTAAAACTATAGCCGACGAGATAAAAATCTCGTCGGCTATAGTGGAAAAAATGATTTTTTTAAAAAATTTTAAATTTTTTTTAAAAAACTCGTCGGCTATAGTACTATAGCCAACGATAATGGGTAAAAACCTCGTCGGCTATCGTCGGATATACTATTACCGACAGGTTTTAGCCAACCGACTTTAGCCGACGACCCTTAAATATCGTCGGCTAAAGTCGGCTGGCTAAAACCTGTCGCTAATAGTATAGCCGACGAGGTTTTTACCCATTATCGTCGGCTATAGTATTATAGCCGACGAGTATTTAAAAAAAAATTAAAAAAATCATTTTTTCCACTATAGCCGACGAGATTTTTATCTCGTCGGCTATAGTTTAAAAAAAATCGTCGGTTATAGTGTTTTCAGCGGTAGTGTTTAACTTATGCTTTATAAGATATGTGGTTTCGATTATAAAATAACAAATCGAAAATTATATAAATTAGAGTTGTTTAAATGATGGTGTCCAAATTATGTTTGAAGCCAAGTATTTTCCATAGACTAACGTCAAAAACTGTCATGGTACACTAGAGTCTAGTGTTCCAATAATGGTGTGATCTCTTCCTCAAATATAAGAAAAACAAAATAAAATAAAATAATGGTGTGATCTTCGAGCAAAGGTTATGCGTTGGCTTGCACAATTACAAAGATTTCCTCTTCATCATCTTCGTCAAACTTGTCCACACTCTAAACTGCAAGGAAGATGCCTACAAACCATATTCCTGATGCGAGGAACACAGGGCAGAGGTAAAAATAAGAGTCGTTACCTTCCAATTGTCAGCATAATCCTGAATGATTCCAACAAGTGGTGTAAAGTAAGGGTTTTGGCAATCCATACCAAGAAAGCAAGTTTGGGATGCAGATCTTCTGGATGATCTCTCTGACATACAAGGTGAGTTGTGTCGAGTATTTAAGACTATGGTGCCTAATCGTGATTGGTAATTAGCTTGTTAAAAGATATTTTTCTAGATTAGAAAAATATTTGTTATATGCACGTAGTCTTAAAGTGAAGTTTATTCCTAATTTGATAGGTATGTATGAGTTCCGCTTTTATTGTTTAAAGAGAAAAATAAATATAAACGTAATAGACTAAAATTGTATTTTATTGATAGATGACCTTAAATGTAAGCATTACAATCTATTACAATTAATATCCCTATAAATCAGGGATAAGACACACACCGAGATACCAAAAATATTTCTCCTGCCCCTATTGTATCGCGATCATAATGTGTGATGCATGCAGTAATACTCTCCGCACGTGCTTGCGATATACACAAATCCTTGCTGGTTATCGAGCTTAATGGTTCCTCACTGTACAAGTGTAAAACGCATAAGTCTGATCCATAATTTTGATATCAACATCTTTACCCTTGTGAACCCCTGTGATTCATAACAAGGAGAATTACATTTTTGCGTTGGTTTCACTTCTCTTGAAACACCTTTATAGAAGAAATAGTGTTTACAACATAAAATGAACATGACAAATTCATGTAGAGATTGGAGTAGAGAAATTTAAGATTAATCCTGACTATCAAAATTGAATGAAAAAAAATGCACAAGATAGTGAATGAGTCTCTATCGCTAACACCAATTTGAAACTCGCAGCACACAAAGTGACCACGGTAGTGGTTTCAATTGTAAGATAATAGTATGCACAACTCAGGATCCGCATTCGCTTCAAACGTGTTACCTTTAGTGAGTCCTTGGGGTCCTTAACTGAACAACTAACATTTTGAGATGGCGGTACCACACCCAAAACATCCTTGTTGTGAGGAGAATGCCAGCGGTATGCATCAAGTGATAATCAACTCTGGTGGCGAAAAGAGGTTGGAGTGAAGATCTTAGGTAATTTATAAGAAATAAAAATGATTAGATACACGCACACATGGTGAAAGAGTTTAAAATACCAATATCTTAGTAGAATTCGCCGATACTCGAGGTGGCTTCGATGATGATATTAACGAGCTCCAAAGTGTGGTTTGATAAGGAACAATGCAATTCAACTACTATGATCTCATTTTACGCACTAGCATAAAAAAAAGACCATAAACCTGCAATGTGGTAACCAGTATGCACCCACATCGGTATTAAGTCCGACATAAAGCATCGTGAAACAAGAGAAAATGAAGAAATTCTGAACTAACGACACAATTCACGGTAAGGGACAACGAGTTCTCAATGTTGGGCTGACTAAGAATGCATACCCAAGAGATAATAATAATAACTGCATCATTTGGATATGCAATTTTGACTGCATAAAAAATCAATGTGAAGTTCCGAGATGGTGATAAACTTTTTGATAAAAGACAAGAAGTTCTTAGTGTCAAACTGACTAAGATAGATTATGGTCATTTCCAACCCCTGACATTAACCAGACCCTGGAGCACCACCAATGTGTCAGAGAGCGAACTTGTCTCTCGAGAAAACATACACTTGATCAAAATATATTATCCCAAAATATTAGAGGATCAACTAAACCTTACTGAAGTATACCTATCAGGGTAACCTAATCACCCAACCCCTTCACAAGAAACCTTACTTCCTTAAATTGCCTTCAAAAATCTCTTATCTACATCAGTACTCATGCACATGACTCATATTGGCAAAACAATTCACGAAAATAAAACAAACGAAATGAGTACTGAGCAGAAGGTTATTGATACTTGATTAACTGAGGGGAAATATATTATGTAGTTACAAAATAATACACCGCTTCTCTAGAGCCTTAATCACAAGTACTAATTATCAAGCCCATATAACTCATCCAGTGCCTCCCTTTTCTAGTTGGACGAGACATAAAAGTAGCGTGAATAAACCTTAAATACAGAGCAGTCATAAAATTGGAATGAATGCGGGTGCTTCATTATACATGTGAAAGGCTAAGGGTTCCCGAAAATAATTGCAAAACATCATGTGAAAGGCTAGGGGCCGATGTACCTAACTGCTCTAACTCGCTCAATAGTATCATCATCAATAATCCTCGCTGGAAGCATCCTCATATACTCGACTTACATCCGTGTCAATGCTTCTCATCACCATGTTCCACTGAACTTAAAGGAATGCCTGAGCACATCTGAAAATCTGATATGTGAAAACAAAAGGCTTAATGTCTAATATGCTAGGCCTACCTCTCCATCTGAAGGTCAAAAAGGTAACTCGTTGTCGACACTATTGACAGACGAGTGCAGGTGCTGAAGTCGATGATCACGTCCATGAGGCATGACAATTAAGAAACGACAGATTCAGAAGATTACCATATATTGTTAGTGACCCATATACCCAAGGGCATACGATGGGTCCGCTGCATTCGGCCCATCGCACTCTAACCATCACCAATAATATAAGATTATAGACATGATCTGAGAACCTAATGCTCTGATACCAATTGACAATTTCCGTCCCAGATTAACACGTAATCTAGGGTGAATCCTACAAGACTCATATTAGCATGACTTACACCAAAAGATCGCTACAAATAACCCTAACACGAGTAACCTGAAACTGGCACTAAGAATCTTAACCATGAAAACGGAAGCAATGGACTATCATGCCTCGTACTTTGGAAGGTCACGACTTCACCCAATTTATTTGCAATATGAGCAATTTAAAACAAATATCTCTGAAAAAGGTATTAAAACATAAAACGTTAGAGTGAGTGGACAAAAAATAAATTTTGTAAATGAAAGATGTAACTCAAATGCCCATAACTGTCGAATATACGAAAAATGATGTGAGTCTAAAAATGTAAACTTCCAGGTCAGGTTTTTTATACTTGTGGGTATTGTGGAGGTGATCACTTGGGTCAAACGACCTCAATCCATAAGACTGCCCAGATCAGGTTCCCAGCCCTCATGGGTACTATGTAAATCCTCTGGTCAAGTCCCTAGCCCTTTTAGAGAGTCTCGGGGATCAGCCAAGAAGTCAGTGCATCGATACAAAAACTGTGAATATGCTATATGTAAAACAACATCATGTGTGCCTCCATGAAAATGCATAATAAAATTCATAATAGTAAAATGTATAATATAAACTCGCAAATCGATTGTGAAAATGAAAGTGTCCTTTCACAGTACTGTGCCGTAATTTTCACTAAGCCAAACCCCGTCTGTCGGCGTTTCTATACGTCTGCCACTGGGTGTTGATACGTCTGTGACGACCCGGAACAGAATCAGTAGTGTAATCGGCTTAATCCACGAGTTTGCGCGTAATCGCAGTTTTCCGTAGATTAATTGAATTGCCGGTTTTGATCACGACTTCATTATTGGCCGAGAATTTGAGTTGAGTTGAGTCTCGAGAGTTGTTGTACGCGTGATTTCGAGTTCGTGGCCAGTTCCAGATTATTATTTCGACGACCGAGGAATATAATATGAATATTTGAAATTTTGGAATATCGTCGAGTTTATCCGTTCGTATTCGAGTTTATCCGAATCTTGATTGTGATCCATTTTGGACCGTTGATCGACCCGAACCGAAAATGGAATGGTTATCGACATGATTTGTGAGTTTCGCGATTAGTCGCGATTTTTACGTAATTGATTAATATGGCGGCCTCGTTAACGACTAAATTATCGGGCATGAATTTGATTTGAGATCCTTCATAAAAGTTGTAGAGAATTTAATTTCGAGCTCGTGGGAACTTCCGGAGGACTATTCCGAGTTACGAAGAATAAGTTGTGAATATTTTCGGCCGTTGGATTTTGTCGTATTTATCCGTTTGTGATTCAATACGTGCACGGTATAAATATGGGCGAATACTTGCCGAATTTGGAAACTTTCCATATGGGGAAACTGGGCCTTGACCCGCGTTGACCACGAGTCAAGGAGGCGACCCGTTTTGCCGTTTTGCCGTTTGGGCCGTGGACTTCGCGCCGCCGTGGAGGCCGATTCCGGCCACGGTTGGCCAGGGTTCCTTCATGAAACTTGTTGGGCTCGTGGCCCTCTTCGATTTAAGAGGTGGATCGACCCGTGAGGTGGCCGGAGGAGGAAGAAATGTGGTGGCGAAAATGGTGGATTCCGGCGAGATTTTGAGGGCTTCGGGTGGCGGCGTTCCGGCCGAGTTGGTGGTGGCTCTTTGAGGGATTTTGTTAGCCTTGAGGAGAGGAAGCTATTGGAAGTGGTTTGGGAGGTTTCCGTGGCCGAAGGAGAGAGATCGGTGTACTTGAAATTCTGGTAAGGGTTTGTGACTTTGAGTTCAGTTTTGGACCTTTTCTGGTCAAAATTGGCCTTAACTTTGAATTGGAAAGTTGTTGGAAATGTCGAGATCTTCAAATCCATGTGTAGGTTGCATTTTTCTAGGTCGGGTTGATTTTCCGGCGGCCGGCAGCGACTTTTCCGGTGACGTGTTTTTCGACGAGTTGTATGTCGTTTCGCTCGAAATCACGCACCGATCGCAGTGGTGAGGTTTATTTTTCGAATTAAGCATCGGAAATTATAGCGAGGTTTTATGGTGTGATTATCGGATTTTGACGATTTCGTCGATATTGAATTATATGTTTCCGGGAATGGTTGTTTCTCGTGATGTGATTCGAGGTTTCGAGTTATGTTTTTGAGCAGTGGATTTTATGATTATCCAGGGGATCGTGATCATTCATTTGGTGATGGATTTTCCGCCAGATCACGCGATTAACACGTATCGCGTTATGCTCATCTGTGAGTGGACTTTTCTATTTTCACTGTCGTTGCGAGTTCGTGATTTTTCGTATTTATTTATATACGATATTGAGATTATTTATTACTTTTGGAGGCATTATTTTATATTTTATGGTGATGACATTACTTACAATGATGCTTCGGCTACTCGGCTGATCACTGGTAGTCTGACCAGAGTTGAGAGATTCCTCTGGACCAGAGTTGAAAGATTCCTCTGGGCAGGGTTAAGAGATTCCCCTGTTATGCCACCGGGGTTGAGAGATTCCCCTGGCCTATCACCGTCTGGCTGGAGAGATTCGCCTGACACCTCCATATATATTTTCCGAACTCGCTATACTTATTTATTGTATATGAAATTGGTGAAAGGCATATGTTTATTTTCGTCCACTCACTCTAACGTTTTTATTTGCCTTTCCCCTGGGTTTTTCGGTTTCCGTGCCCAGTTTGCAGTTCGGATTCTGGTGTCGCACGTCACGGTCGAAGGCTTAGTATTCGAGCGATGTTTCTTTTATGGTAGGTTCTTAGTTTGGCCTACTATTTGTATATATATACTAGAAGTCGCTCTGAGCAATCTGTTGTTATACTTTTATACGATTTTTCCCCGGATTTCTGTAAAGTATAGTTTTATTGATTACTTTACAATACTGTTATGATATTGAGAAATCCGGATGGGATTGGTGTCCACGGTTTGATTTTTGTGGCATAGGTTGAAGTATATTTTCTGGCTGCAGGTTAATGGCAATTCCGTGTTAGTAGCGTTACTTTGCCGAAATTTTTGTGGTTTTTGTTGGTTCGTGTTTTCAGAAGGGGTTTGATTCCGGTTTAGGAAACTAAATCGGGGTTGGGTCCTTTCAACGTCGTCCTAAAATATCAATTATTATTTAATAACCAGTCGTCGAAAGTCAAATCGAATAGCTAAACTCGTTTACCAACAAACATAATTGCCGAGAATGTCAAATTCTCGAACATTACACTTTCCGGAGTTCTTACAAGCAGAATTCTAATCCCAAATTGTGAACCCTTAAATATCTTGAAAGCCGCAACACGTTTCTTAATTATTATGCGACTCAAGATCAAATAGGTGTTCAACTCGATCAACTATTAAAATTGTAAAATCATATAATTAATATCTGATTGATCACACATCTTAACTAACTATGTCCAAATCCATTCAATAATCTCTTCATTGCATTCGATACATAATTATGAGTAAAATAACATAAAATTTTTGCCGAAATTTCCTCCACCAGAGTGCCGATGCGAACCACTACTGGTGGCGCCAACACCAGTGACATTTTCCGGCGACCCAAGCGGCAAATTGTGATAGGCGGGCCAACCCGCCTTCACCTCTAACGCCTATCTTCCATCTTAGCAGCTTAGCTCAAGTAAGTGCGGAGTCTTCACCTTTACACGCTCATTACCCTTCTCTAGTGTTTTCCAGTGTCCATTTGGATTCTGGTAAAAATATTAGGCGCCGTCTACGAGTTTTTTTTCCCCGTATTAGCAAAATCCTGTTCGCTCTACCTAGTTAGTTCATTTGCTCATTCCGCCTAGCTCGGTAGGTTCCATCAGCTAGTTCGTCTGTTTACTCATGACCATCAGACCTCCTGCTCGTCTGTGTGGATTGTCAATTTGGTTTCTCAATCCCGCCCATTTTTGTTCAGTTTGGTCTCTCAAAAACGGTTGGGATTCTCAAAGTTTGGCCTCTGACGCTCATCTAAATTGCCCCTTAGATATCCACGTGGGATTGTCCGCTTGGTTCCTCACGATCATTTGGGTAGCCCGTTTGAATTCTTGGTCTCGCTCGCTTTGTTCGCCAACGTGACTTTGAGTGCGGCATTCCAAACTTGACCATACTAGGGGACTGGCATGCCACTCTAGGAATGGGCGTGTACGAACACACCTGCAATGGGCATAATCTCAGGGAGTCAAACTTCAAAACCCTGCTACTTCGAGCTACTCGCACCCGGCACATCCCGACCGGATCCGCCCAACTACTTCATATTAAGACAGGATTTGGCTGGCGCGTTCGAGACGAACCCGCTCACAAGAACGCAGCTTACTCCACCTCCTCAACTTCTAAAGATAAGTCTCGTCTCAAATTTGCGTGCCTCTTACGTACGCTAGCGGCCTAGCCTATGCCTACTTGCTAAATTTCATGCATAATGTTAATTAACGTGAATAACTGGCTTTACATACTGTACATGTCACCAACCATAGACAACTTAAAATTAAAAGCATGCTACACTCAAGTTATATATACATATGCTTGAACGTACTCGATCAATGTCTCGAACTGGATTCAAACTATCAATTTGCATGCTTTTAACATACGTATTTGCATGTTTTCAGCTGAGCGTCTTGCCCCACAACGACATGTACATTCCATGTTGGTTAGTGTTCGCACTCCGCTAACGATCTCAAACTCGAACGCCAAGCCATCCCGCTCGGATCCTCCGATCTTGCTCGCTCGACTTATCCCGTCCGGATCACTCCGTTCCATTCATCGAGCGACTCTTTCCCGTCCACATCTTGGCGCGGCATCCCATTCACACATGCCGAGGGGCGTCGTTCCGTTCACATATCGAGCACGGCCATCCCGTTCACATGTCCGGATCATCCCGCCCAGCCCGTTCCGTTCACCCTCTCGAGCACCTCCGTTCTACTCACACGTCTCGAGCGACCAGCATTCGACCTCTAGCTTATTTGCCAGCCAAAGCTTAGCTAGTTAGCTCACAGGAGCTACCTACTTCACTTGTGCTAAAACATCTCCTTGTTTCTACCGGATTACGCGGGACGTAATCTAGCAGAAGCAAGTACGAGCTCTTCTTCTTCTCTTCGTCCGAACGCTTGGGCTGTTTGGATGGTCGGGCGCTTCTTCTCCCTTCGGGTGTACGGGTGTTCGGGTACGCGTGTTCGGGTATGGCTGTTAGAAGAATACAACGACAAACAGACAGTCAGATGGTCGAGACAGGGGTGGCCCGCCTTCAACGCTCTGATGCTTAAGTTAGAAGATGTATTGGATATAACAGTCAAGCGAACGTGCGTGAAAGTAGATTGGAGTGTTTAGTGCTTGGGTTCAGATTAACTGACTTGGATCCCCTTACCTGTAATAAATACTTTTCATATATAGGTGGTTAAGTTTGCTGCTTACTTGTGTTCCTCGATATGGGACTGGACTCCAACTATTGCTTATGTGGAGCGAACATTCGGATGTGCGCCCCACGGGCGCGTGGGCGCTCGGATGGGGTCGGTCTTGTGAGCGAAGTTGTAGCCTTCCTGGTGGTCTTTCAGGTGGTCGGGTAGGTGTTGATTGCCTGCTTAAGTGGATAAGTATATTTAATCGGAGAACTAATGCTGTTATACTAACAAGTCTCCCAAGTCCCCAAGTCAAAGAGAACTTTCTTGACTGGGGAGTTGAAAAAGGATTTGTGCGATTTAAACAAGAATACTTATCCGATTGAGCAGTGCTGTGTGATCCTGTAACCCTCAAGTCCCATAACTCTCCGGTCAAGGAAGGGCTCGCTTGATGCAGTGGGTACCTGTGCATCCGATCATGTACCTGTTCGTGCGGTCCTGTATTCTGGACCCGGCCTCCAAACGAATCTTGCTATTTGGAGCCGTGCGCCCGTGGAGTTGGCCTGGGGAACACAAATGAGTGTAATACAGATATATAAGTATGCGAATGCGTGGATGTATGAATGTATGTAAATGTATGTATGGTTGCGAGCATGATGGATCTGAGCTGACCCTGACCCCCCCCCCCCCCGGAGTCGTTAAGCCTCGAAACGGTGGTGCATAGGTGCCCGAGAGGGAGTTGTCAACTCATTGGTGCCAACCTATCGTAGCGTCAATGGTGGGATCAGGACCGTTACGTACATGTGTTGCAGCGCGCACGGAGGGACGGACGCATGCCCGTGCCGCTCATCAGTCTTAGCGCGCGCAAGGAGAGGACGCACCCCATTCCCGTGCCGCCTAATCCGGCTTACTTTCGCGCACGGAGAGGACGGACCCCACACCCGGAAATCTCATCGGTCTTAGTGTGCCCAAGGCGGGGTCGGACCCCGAGCCCTTGCCACCTAAGTCGGCGAGTCGATCGTTAACGTTACGCGCACGGAGGGGAAGAACACCACGCCCGTGCCGCCCATCGGTCTTAGCGCGCGCAAGGAGAGGACGGACCCCATGCCTGTGCCGCCTAATCCGGCTTGCTTTCGCGCACAGAGAGGAAGGACCCCACACCCGGAACGCTCATCGGTCTTAGTGTGCCCAAGGAGGGGACGGACCCCGAGCCCTTGCCACCTAAGTCGGCGAGTCGATCGTTAACGTTGCGCACACGGAGAGGACGGATCCCACACCCGTTCCGTTCATCGGTCTTAGCGCGCGTAAAGAGAGGGCGGACCCCATGTCCGTGTCGCCTAATCCGGCGAGTTGGTCGCTTACCGTTACACGCACGGAGGGGAGGTGCCCCACGCCCGTGGCGGTGAGTTCTTTTAGCGCGTGGAAGGGGGAACGCGAACGTTCATCCTCCCCTGGGACGCCTAAGTGGTGTTGCATTGGTGGCGTTGACTTGCCTGTGATGTTTCTTGGGCGCTTTGTCGTGCGTGTGGTACGTGCGCCAGTCCGAATGGCGGGAGACGTGACGTGTGTTGTCTTGCCTTGAGTGGAGTGATTCTGTCTGACGAGGTGCTTGAGGTGACATTCCTTTTGACTTCTTCTTGGGAACTGTTGTGTAATAAGTGCTAGCCGTCGTAATTAATGCTGGCGTGCCCTGGGCATTAAATGCTGATGACGTAGTAACTGCTCGAAGGTCAGGCGTCAGGCGCGTGGGAGCGTGGAGTGTTGTATGGGTGACACGTGGCGAGAGGTGGGAGACCATGCTAGGGTTTTGAAAACGAGGCGGGAAGCCCAAAGGTTAGCGCGGTTACTTAGGTGAGTAAGTAAACCGCCTCGGGGCCACGTGTCGTAATCTGACGGTGGCCACGCGAAAATGGACGGCTGGCGTTCGTTCGCGTAATCCGTGTGATCAGTATAAATAGGGCCTCTAGTGTCGTCTTCCTCATCGCTTTTGACATTTACTGAAACTCTACAAAAAATTACTCTGCACACTGCTCATCTTGTTCCTCTGTTTGTTGTTTCTTGCCGGAGTTTAACGTCGACGTCTTCTTTCAACCGTAATCTTCAACTTCAACCTTTGGTAAGGCCCTGGAACCTGTTTTTGCTTTCCTTTCCGTTCTGTTTTTGTGTTTTCCGGTTGCTTTGCGTTTCTCCCCCCACGGTTTCTGGGTTTTTTTTGTCTTTTTCTGGGTTTGCGTCTCAAGAACAAGGCGTGTTCTTGAGGCGTTCCTGGTTTTGATTTTGTTTGGGGTAGATTTTCTGGGTTTTTGGAGTTTCTGGTAGTTTTTTTTGCTAAGTGTGGGTTTCGCGTGCGTGCGTCTAGGAGATGGAGTCAATAGAGATATCAAGCGGACAATCGCGTGAGCGGATATACGTACCGTGGGCGGGGTGGGTTAGTTCTAGTTCGGACATGAGCGGGTCGAGTACATCCTCGTTTGAATCCGTGATGAGTGTGACGCCTCTTCGATACATCCCTAACAATTCTCCTGTGGTGCAGCCAATGGATCCCGAACAAGCGCTCGCTGCCGCAGGGTTAGGGAATTCGTCTAGGTCATCGGGCAGGTCTTCGTCCACATCTGGGCCATGGGGCGAGAAGGACGTGCAGCAGGAGTCGTCCGTTCCCCAGTTCGCGGAAGGCAGCCGCGTACACTGGGTGCTGCCAGATGGGACACCGGTACAGGAGTCCGAGCATGCGCCGTCCGTGAAGGAGATGGCGAGGTGGGCGCGCGATTACCACATCCTGAGCTCGGTGAGGATGAGGATCCCGAGCAAGGGCGACACGTTCACCCGCCCTCCCCTCGGCCACGTCTGCCTCAGTGAATTCCACCTGAAGGCTGGGATCAAGCTTCCATTGCATCCGTTCTTTCAGTATATGCTGGCGCTCGTGAGGATCTCTCTCGGCCAGTGCGGGCCCACGCTCACCCGCACGCTCGTTGCCATGTTCAACATCTTCCGGGTGAGCGGAATGGACCAACCGACGCGGGTGGAGTTCCTGCATTTCTTTCGTCTTCGATACTCTATGCGCCAGAGGGATTCGGGGACCTTCACGGTGGAGCCCCGCGTGAAGTGGTGGCTGGTGGACCCCCCAAGCTCATTAACCTCCTGGCGCACAATTAACTGCTTGGTGGGGGGAGACTGGGAGTTCGGCGCCTTCGCCCTGGAGTATGCCGCCAATACTGACAAGATCGATCGAGTCCCCCAGTTCTTTCATTCGCTCGACACGAACGAGTATCCGCTCACGCCTGTTGAAAAGGCCAGGATAGCTCGCCTGAAGTTCGTGTTCGACCCCGCGCCCGAAGCAAGATATTTCTGGGCCGTTTGCCATTGGGATCTCATCGAGCGCACACGTCTCGCCAGACCACCCGGTCTGTGGGGTTTTGTAGTTCTGTTGCATGCTAGTAGGAATAGAATTTAATCAAGTGTTGTTCTGTTTGCTAACCTTCCATTTGTGTTTTCTGCAGCCAAAATGACAAAGTCCAAGGCAACAGAAAAAGATGAGGCGCTCAAGCGCCGCATGGCCGCCCTTCTCTCGACCGCCGAGAAGGTTCTCAAGGTGGCGGATGATGGGCGTGGCGGGCTCGTCCTGGGAAGCAGCACCCAGGCGAAGATCCCCATTCCCAATGTGGCCGACTGCGCCCAACCCATCCGGGGGCCACAGACGACCGCCCCGCTCCCGCCTCCAAGCAACGCCACTGCCTCCAAGGCTCAGGACCGAGCAGAGCGTGAGCGCCTCCACCACGAGAAAGAGCAGTGGCAGGTGGAGCGCGATCAGCGCCGGGTAGAGCAAAGGGAGAGACGGGATGCCACCCGCATGCCTCAGTCTTCAAGTCCTGAACTTCCAGTCAGTGCGCCCGAGCAGGAGGGGAGTGCTGAGCGCCCGCAGAAGCGTGAGTGGACAGATACTACGGGGGGTCCGCACGCCTTCTGTGACCCTCTCCTTGCCGCCATTTCCACCGCGGTGAAGTCCGTCAATGGGTTGCTGCCGCCGGGCCCGCTTGTTCTGGACGACCTGGACCGGCTCTATAACGCCTGTGCGATGATGCAGCATAAGCTCTTCAGGGCGCGCCAGCGGGAGGCGACCGATCGGGAGGTTGGAATGCTGAAGGCGGAGCTGCGCGAGGCCACTTTGTCGCAAAAGAAGCTGCAGCACGATCTCTCCAAGGCCAATGAGTTGGCGGACCGCCAGGTCCATCTGGTCCATGAAGCCGAGGAGCGTGAGGCGGTGCTGAAGGCGGAGCGGGACAGCGCTCTGGCTGCAGTGGAGGAGGCCAAGGCGGAGGCGGCCAGCAAGCTGGCGGAGATGGAGTCCCGCCTGATGGAGGCTGAGCGCCAAGCGTGGACCAAGGAGCGCGCCATGCAGGCCCAAGCGGAGGCGGTTGCTGCCTTCAAGGAATCTTCGGAGTTCTTGGAGTTGGTGGCCACAGAAGCTGATGGTCAAGTGGCCGAGTTCCAGGAGGCGGTGTCTCCCTTCCTGGACTTGGAGCACTACCGCGCTCACCTGCAGTCGCTGGCAGGTGGGGCGTCCACAGAGCCGGAGCAGCCAGAGGCAGAGCAGCCTGAGCAGGCAGCGGAGGGGGCGGGGCAGGCGAGCGGGGCAGTAGAGTAGATTTTTTTTCCTTTTTCTTGTAATAATGTAGCTCTTTTTGTAACAGGCCTCGTGCCTTGAATATAATGAAGTTTCTTTTCCTTCTGTGCGTGTGCCCTTTATTTCTGCTATTTTTTTTTGGCATCTTCTGAATGATTCATTCGCGCGCATGCTCTTTTATTCCTTGCTATGGTATTTTAACCAAGTGTTACATTGACGCGAATAACCTCGCCCCAGTCCCCAGAGTACCGGGCGGGCAGGCGGGGTGGAAACAAACGTAGCACTAAAATACACTCAAAATGAATCAAGTACATAACACAACGAGATTTAATGAAAGTACTTCCTCAAGTGTTGGATGTTCCACGGGTGCCGTAGTCGTTGGTCTTGCATGTCTCTAAGGTATAAGGTGCTGGCGCTTACCACCTCGTCTACGACGTACGGGCCTTCCCATGACGGATGGAGTGCCTTAACTTTCTGTTGGATTGCTTTCGTCACCCAGTCCCCCTGTTTGATTGGTCGAGCCCGAATACGCTGGTTATATCATCAAGCGATCCTCTGCTTATTCGCGGCGTTGTGGAGATGCGCCGTGTCCCTCCGTTCTTCCAGCAAGTCGTTGTTGAGTCGTAGTCCCTCGTTGTTCGTGTGTGGATCGTACCCCTCGATCCGTGGGCTCTGGTGGGTGATCTCCAAGGGTAGTACAGCTTCCGTTCCGAACATCAGGCTGAACGGGGTTTCACGCGTGGCTGCTTTGGCGGTCGTTCGGATGGACCATAGGATCTTCAGGATGACCTCGGGCCAGCGCCCGTATCCCACGTCCCCGGGTTCGATATCTTCAATCTTCTTCTTGATGCCTGCTTTGATTATTTTGTTCGCTGCCTCCACTTACCCGTTTGTCTGAGGGTGCGCTAGTGATGCGAACACGAGGTCTGTTCCTTGCCATTTACAGAAGGCCGTGAGCTGAGGGCTGTTGAACTGTGGCCCATTGTCCGTGATGATGCTGATTGGCGTTCCGTAGTGACAGAAGAGGAAACGCCAGAGGAAGCGCTCGACCTTTTCTGTCGTGATTTTTTCCATCGGTTGAGCCTCGATGAACTTCGTGTGGTAGTCAATGATGACAATCAGGTACCAGTACTGCCCCTTCGATTTAGGGAGCTCTCCGATTAGGTCCAGTCCCCACTGTGCGAATGGTATGGGCGACATGAGGATGGACAGTGGGACGGCGGGCGAGTGGTGGTGATGCGTATGGAGCTGGCACTGGTGGCACTTGCTTGTTAGCGTCGTGTCGTCCGCGTAGATGGTGGGCCACCAGAATCCACACCGGAGGGCCTTGTGTGTGATCGATCTGGCGCCCACATGGAGGCTGCACGTGCCCGAGTGGATTTCCTTCAGGATCGAGTTGGCCTTTGTTGGAGTGACACACTTGAGGCTCGCCCAAGTCCTCCCTAGTCGATACAGTGCTTCATCCCGCACGCTGAAGTTGGCGGCCCGTGCGACGATGGTTCTGGCCTCTCGCTTGTCTTCTGGTAGCTCTCCCCTTGTCTTGTAAGCGATGAGCATGTCCATGTAGCTGTGCTCGTACGGTTCGATTGCCAAGACCTGTTCTGTTCCCGAGATAATCGGTCGTCGCAACACTTCGACGATCCGCTGCTCTGGTCCCATGTGTACGGGGGCCGTGGCCAGTCGGGCGAGCCTATCTGCCTTCGCGTTGAGTCCCCGGTGTACGTGGTTGATGTTGACGTACTTGAACCCACTGATCAGCGCCTTCACGTACTTCAGATAGGCGATCATGGAGTCTCCCTTCGCTTGGAATTCCCCTCCGACCTGGCTCACCACCAACTGCGAGTCACTGAATACGTTGAGGTCGGGCGCCTCCGAGTTCTTGGCCAGCTGTAGGCCTGCGATGAGCGCTTCGTACTCGGCCTCGTTGTTGGTTGTCGTGAATTCAAACTTGAGGGCGTACTCCGCGTTTACCCCTCCTGGCCCGGTTAGGATAATCCCGGCGCCACTTGCCTTCTTCGTGTAGGATCCGTCGACGTAGAAGTTCCATTCCGACAATGGTCCTTCCTTGACCTCCGGTTTGTCGGATGCCTCTATCGTCGGGCCGTCAGATGCGTTGATCGATGTTGTCTCTGTCTCCGTGTACTTGGCGATGAAGTCCGCCACTGCCTGCCCTTTGATTGCCGTTCGGGACTTGTACTGGAGGTCGAATTCGCTGAGTTCAATGGCCCACTTCGCCAGGCGGCCACTGTGGTCGGGCGATTGGAGGATCTGGCGTAGGGGCACGTTCGTGAGGATGTGGATGCTGTGCACTTGGAAGTATGGCCTCAACCGTCGGGCGGAGGTGATGAGTGTGAGCGTCATCTTCTCGATCGTCGGATATAGGGTCTCGGCGCCCGTCATGCCCTTTCCTGAGAAGAAAACGGACAGTTCCGTGCAGTCCTCCCTGCGGACGAGGGCAGAACTGATGGTTGTGAGCGAGGCGGCCAGGTAGATATACAGTATCTCCCCTCGAACGGGTCTGGAGAGGAGTGGGATGGAGGCCAGGTACTCCTTGATCTGGAGAAAAGATGTCTCGCATTCGGGCGTCCACGCGACCTCCCGCTTGTTCGTCGTTCGGAAGGCCTTGAAGAATGGGGCACATCTGTCTAAGTAGCGAGATATGAACCTTTTCAGCGATGCGAGCTTGCCCGTGAGACTCTGTAGGTCCGCCTTCTTGACTGGTGGTTTCATGTCGATGATCGCCCGTACCTTGGCGGGCGCGGCCTCGATTCCCCGCTGGCTGACGATATACCCAAGGAACTTGCTGTTGGTGACTCCGAACGTGCACTTGGCCGGGTTCAACCTCATGCCGTTCCTGATGAGGACTTCGAGCACAGTCCCCAAGTTCTGGACGTGGTCGACCGCCTGAACGCTCTTCACCAGTATGTCGTCCACGTACACGTCCACAATGTTGCCAATCAGGCCGTGAAACATCGCGTTCATGAGCCTCTGGTACGTGGAGCCAGCGTTCTTCAGTCCGAACGGCATAATGACGTAGCAGTATAGGCCCTTGTCCGTGAAAAACGTTGTCGCCTCCTGGTCCTTGGGGACCATGAAGATCTGGTTGTATCCCGAATACGCGTCCATCATCGAGAGGAGCTCGTGCCCAGCTGTCGCGTCCACCATCTGGTCGATCCTTGGTAGAGGGAAGCTGTCCTTGGGGCATGCTTTGTTGAGATCGTTGTAATCGATGCACATCCTCCATTTTTTGTTGCTCTTCAGCACCATTACAGTGTTGGAGATCCATTTCGGATAGTCCACCTTGCGGATAAACCCGATGCCCAGCAGTCGGTCCACCTCCTCGTACATCGCCGCATAGTGTTCCGCTTGTACGCCTGTCGTTTCTGCTTTACCGCCCGTGTGCCGACGCTGACGCTCAGCTTGTGGGATATGATGTTTGTGCTGATCCCGGGCATGTCCTTGTATGACCATGCGAACACCTCTTGCTTCTCTTTCAGCAGCTCGATCAGCCGTTCGGCTATCGCGGGGGCCAATGATGCCCCAATTTGGACCGTCCTCTCCAGATGTTCGGAGGATAGCTGAATCATCCTCAGCTCTTCGCGCTCGGGAACGGGCGACACTGCCATTATCCCGTCGCGCGGGTCGTCTGGTACTTCCGTTTCCGGTGCAGGCTCCATGGCGAGGACCTCCTGCCTGTTCCGGGGCTTCGTCGCTTCCTCATAGTTGTATCATCGGACATATCCGACCCCGTGCTCGGTTGGGAATCGTCCCAAGAGCATATGCTCCGCAATGATCAGCCTCAACTTATTGATCCCCGGCCTCCCGAGTATGGCGTTGTATGGGGATGGGGTGTCCATGACGATGAAGTCTATCCGGACCTCGCTGTGCGGGGAGTCGGGTGCGCCAATTCCGACCCGGATATTGTCACTCCTAATTGGGTACGACGTTTCGCCCATGAAGCTGGCGACGCACTCGTGGTCTTGTGTCATTTTATGCGTGGGCCTGCCAAGCGCCATGTACGCGTCCAGGTAGATCACGTACACGGACGTCCTGTTGTCCACCAGCACCCTCTTCACGAGGAATCGGTCGATGATCGCGTCGATCACGAATGGCAGGGTGCTGTCCTTCGGGCTCCCTTCCTCGTTCTCCGCCGTGAAGCTAATGGCGGGCACTTCCTTCTTTCCTGCCTTGTGTGTCCGCCCTGCCCCGATCGTCAGCACTTCCTTGCTCGAGCGATCGGGCGACTGGGTCCCCTCCTTCCGCTTTCCCCCGGATATCGTGCTGATAGTCCCCCGGGTTTCGATATTTGCCTCGTGCGGTCGCTCCTCCGCCCTAGGAGGGGTAACCCATTCGTCCTTCTGCATATCCGTGAGGACCTTTGTCAGCATGATGCAGTCGTTGGTGTAGTGGGTGGCGGTGTTGTGATATTCGCACCAGATGTCCGGGATTCGGCCGATCGGGGCCCTTGCCTTCGACATGTTGTTTGGCGGTGGAATCTGGCGTCGGTGCTGGTGGAGCAGCTGTACGTTTGACTGCCAGTTGATCGCGTACACCTCCTGGCCTGCCGGTCGGTACCGTGGCTTCCTGTGGCGCTGATCCCCTCGCCTGGTTGTAGCGGTTGTTGTGATAGTTGCGGGAGGATGGCCTCTGGTGATTCTGTCCTTGCGTGTCTCGGCCCCTCTTATAGCCCTCGGTTGGCTCTTCGTCGTCCGCAGATTGCCGTGGTTGAGCGCTTGTTTTCTCCGGTATATTGGTGCTAGACTCGGAGGTGGACCCGTACACTCGCGTCTCCACCAATGCTTTCTGCACGATCAGGTCCATGATCTCGTTGTAGTCGAGATGTTCTTCTCGCACCAGCTTCTCTACGAATGGTGTGGCGGCCATGTTGTCCATCAGGGCTATCTTGGCCACTCGCTTGTCGAGGTCCCTGCATGTGCTCGCGAGCGCCCTCCACCGGTTCATGCAGCTTGACAGGCTCTCGTCCCTCCCCTGGCGGACCTTGAGGAGGATGCCTGTGGTGTTGTACTTCCCCTGGAGCCTGTACCGCTTCTGGAACCTCTCCGCTAGCTCGAGGAACGAGTGGATGGAGCCTGGCGGAATCTCGTAGAACCAACTCCGTGCTTCCTCGGTCAGCGTTTTCTGGAATAGGAAACACAGGGTCGGGTCTGAATATCTGGTTCCGTCCGTGGCGGACCGAAACTCGTCGATGTGCGTACGAGGGTCCCCACTCCCGTCGAACCGGGTGATCTTCGCCGTTTTCGCGTGGAGGTCTCTTCCCCTTTCTAAGACTAAAACACAAAATTTGTATAATTGTTTGGGGTCAACTCCAACAGCTCTTCTATTCTATTCTTAAAAAATAAATGCTAATCTCTATAATTTAATGAGTATAGGGATATTTCTCAAATCAAGTCAATAAATTGTAGGAGAGAGACAAAAATTGATGTGTTTTTGTTCATATTTGGAGGAGAGAAGGTTGAATTGTGTAGGTGAGCAATAAATTTTAGAGATTTTTAGATGGTTATACAAATTTTGAGTTTTCTATAGATATAGGGATTCTCTCTTCTCTTTATCTATTTTCTATAGAATACAAGACAGTTTACAAGAGCTGTTGGAGCAAAAAAGATGTATTTTTTCAATAAAATAGCAATTTTTGTGTTTTTACAAGAGCTGTTGGATATGCTCTTAGATGTCATGCATGCGCGTTAGAAAAGCTTGCTTTCTGTTTTGATTGCTTATAATTAGATGCCATGCATGCATGCATGCCGTGTAATCTTACGTGATTAACATATGGTCTAGCGCTCCAGTTAACCTGCCATGAAATCACACTGTTATGAGCCATGCAAGAACGCCAAATCAAACAAGAATGGAACAGAGACTGCCGGCTCTGGATGGGTGACGAACCCGCTAGATCCCCGCTCACTTCGCGAAGTAAACGGAGCTAACCTATTTAACGCGGTCTCGCAGTCCCGCCCACACTAGGGACTCACTTGCAAGTCTTCAAGGGCGATCCATAACGTGGGGGCGACCCGCTCACATGCAAGTCTTCTAGTGCCCACTCGGGTTAGCTTCGTTTACTCAATGCAAAGCCAACCGCCAACTCATCATCGCCATCTCAAGCGTCCGCTCAGCACAAGCATGTCAACCAGGTGCCTCTCATCACGTTCGCATATGCTCAAAGCTAGCACCTTCGAGGTTAAGGCCTCGAACCCAAGCGTCACCTGTAAAAGCTAGCGCACCTCCAGCATGCATGGCTATCATAGCTCAAACACTTGCTCATCAAGCACCGCTCATCAGATACCGTTCGCAAGTCTTCCGCCATGCCAAAAATGTTGGCGCGAAACACTTAAAATTTGAAAATAAATGTGCAGTGTTTGTATAGCATTAGTTGTCTGATTAAATATACTTATCCACTTAAGCAGGTAATCAACACCTACCCGACCACCCGAAAGACCACCAGCAAGGCTACAACTTTGCTCACAAGACCAACCACATCCGAGCGCGCACGCGCCAGTGGGGCGCACATCCGAATGCACGGATCACATGACAGCAAGCACACCAGTCCCACATTGAGGAACACCATCAAGCACCAAACCCAACCACCTATATATGTAAGGTATTTATTACAGGTAAGGGGACGAATTCACTCGACCCAAACACTACTCACACGCACGTTCGCTCGACTGTTATATCCAATACATCATCTGACTTAGGCATCAGAGCGTTGAAGGCGGGCCACCCCGTCTCGACCCCTGACCGCCCGTTTGTTGTTGTATTCTTCTAACAGCCGCACCCGAACACGCGCACCCGATCACCCGAAGGGAGGAGAAGCGCCCGACCATCCGAATAGCCCCAACGTTCGGACGTACAACAAGGAGGAGAAGGAGTACTCGTACTTGCTTCTGCCAGATTACGTCCCGCGCGTAATTCGGTAGAAACATGCAGCAACCAACTACAAACCGACACGCTAGCCAATGCCATGCATGGAAAAGTAATGCATGAAAATTACAAGCTAAGCAAAGCTCAAAATACAGGTGAATAATTCAACTAGAAGGTGGCACGCCAGCAAGCACCGCCATGCATAAAGTTGCAAGCTGCCCATGTAAAATTCAACGACGAAGAGAGAAGAAAACAGATCTCAATGCCTGCCTTAGTGCCTTCAAGGACCTGATCCGCCCAATCAACATTTTTTTGTTAGCATCCAAATTCTAAACGGCCCATTCCGTCCGCTTTCATCCGGTTTAAAAAAGAAAGAAAAAAAAACAAGCGAGGTACAAAGAGAAATGAGTAGGACCAAGCACCCACAAACACAGGCCACAAACGCCCAGGTTTGGTCGATCCCACATCGCTAATGTACGCTCGCTCAGTGAAAATACCTCAACCAAATTGAAATTTGGATGATTGGAAGATCGATTACCCCGCTCCGCTTAACCCAACCAAGAGCAGTTCTTGGGCAGGACCGCTTGACCAAACTGAGGCCACCAAATCAAAGCGTGGCACGTGAAAGATTTTTCCCACGTTAGTATCTTTGTTATGTTTTTTAATTTTTGAGTTTACGACTCGTTGTGGTACCCAAAATTTTGAAATTTCAATTTTTCCGCTTCCCTCTCGTCTTCCTCTTTCTTTCTTTTTTCAATTTAAACTGATTTAAATGCGCACCTGCCCCTTTTATAACCCGAAATCATCTTATTTTCTCTCTAAAACCCTAAAACGTCTGATCCTTCCTTCCTTCAATCTGAAACCCCAATATAACCTTTTAGATGGATGACGTTGGCATATCTCAGATTCTTCAGGCGCTCACAAAGGCTAAGTATTATCATCCCTCCTCTAAAGTATATCTTTGTGATAAAAACTTATGTTTTTGTTGTTTTTGAGTAAGTTTATGGTCTTGTTGATGTTAGTTTCTTCACATATACATTGAATTCTGTATTGGGTAACTGTTAATTTGGAATTAATTAAATTTTTTTTTCTGTGATTGTAATTTTGGAGGTGTTTGTCTTTCTGGGTTTTGGAGCTAATATTGCATTGTTTAGATACTAAATGTCTTATGACATATTGCTTTGAATTGTTAACTACTTTAGTTCAAAGTGTAATGCTTTAAAATTGCAGGACTCAAGTAAATATATGAACTTGGGCATCTATTAAATAGTTTGCAAGCGGCAACTTTAGCACATAGAGATGAATTATAATCAAGCAATGCGTCTTTGCCTCCTATAGAATTTGAAAGATACTTGCTTTATATAGCATTGGTCTATAGAATTTGAGTCCATCCTTAACGATCTTGTTGGCGGCTTCGACTTGTCCGTTACTTTGAGGATGTGTAGGTGAAGAGAATAAAACATTAGTTCCTTGGTTTTTACAGAATTGGATGAACTCGTTATTGTTGAACTGGACGCCGTTATCAATGATGATATTGATAGGTGCTCCATAACGGCAATACAGTGATCTCCATACGAATTTGATGATTGACTTTGTTGTGATGTAGATTTTGGTGGATACAATTCTAGATTTTGGTATGGTGCATTGTATCCTCAGTTCTGAATAAACAAAATGATTCAATAATTTCTTTTTCATGATTTTTTATTCCAATTATCAAAGAATATGTAGATCTAAATGAATACGGTACTTGTTTTGCATGTGTTTTTGTTATATTAAGCTTCTATTGTAACAAGAGATGTTACTAAGGCACTTTGTACTTGAACTCTTGAAGAGGGAAGAATCTTCTTTCGGTTGTTCTACTACCTCTATTCTGACATGTCCAGTCAACGGTAGAAAGCTGATAGAATTTTTCTGATTACAGTTTCAGTTAGGGTTGGGCATGGGACGGGATAGGACGGGATTGAGGTCATCCCATGTCCCATCCCAGTTGTTACACACGGGACGAGCATTGTATTTTTGAGAATAAATACCGCCAGGCCTAATCCCGAATGGGACGGGACGGGATCGGGACGGGACGGGCCCAATCCCGCTACAAAATTGGAAACAAAAAAGAAGAAAAAACCTGCTTACATTCATAAATCACAACATGCATCTATGATCAGATTACAATTACACAACTTGCTTACATTCATAAGTCACAATCCATAACCTAATAATATCAAACATAACAAGAATAATATCCATAAGCTGTTGCACAAGTTCACATATCATAAGTTTAACAAAAAAAGAAGAAAATTAAAAACATAGCAATACAAGATTAAAAACATAGCAATACAAAATTGAAATCAACGGTCAAGATCAATTTTAATTTATATACGGGACGGGACGGGCCTAACGGGACGGGAAATTTCAGTCCCGCGTTCCGTCCTGTTCTTTTTCTTACCGGACGGGACAGGATGGGATGGACATTTTTAGTTTCAAATCCCGCCGAGATCGGGACGGGACCGGAATTTGCGTGATTTGTGCCCAGCCCTAGTTTCAGTTCCATGCTAATTTTAGTTTGAGCTTTAGAACCAGAACCTCGTTTGCGGCAACGCATCGATGAAAGACACTTTTTCTCTGTTATCTCATTAGATACATTTTCTTTTTTGGTCTAAATCTCTATGTACATATGGAGAAGTTTTCATGCAAACTAAACTAGCTCTATCGTGAATCAAGATAAAATTTAAAAAATTGTAAGAATTATTAACCGTGTATGTGGTCTGAGATTGATCTTGATTCATGGCAAATTAAGTTCACCCTAGCTGTACTCAACTACTCTCATACATATGGACAAGTACTAATATTTTCACGATATCACAATGACTAATATTTTAGTCATTGCATATGAGTCTATTGGTCTTTGTTGAGATCTAAACTAGGATAGTTAAAGGAAATGCAGAGAAAACGGTAAAGGATGCAGAAAACAGTTCATAGTCAATGATTACGTGGTTATTCGTGGTCAATCACCGTTAGATCTGCATTAAATTGTCTTGTAACTGTATTTTAACTAGCCATCACTTGATGTAGATCTAACGATAATTGACCATAATTGATCACAGAGTTCTTTGACCACTAGAAAATCTCTTGTCATTCCATAGCCACAAACAGGTAAATGGTAAATGGGCTGGGTTAAATTAGATGAGCCTATCAGTCTTCACCCATTACAAAACGGGTTCTGGCCCATACATTTACCCGTTTAATCCAAATGGCGGCAACCACCACTATCCACCCATCTTCTTCTTCTTCTTCTTCCTTTTTTGCTCTCATTAAAAATGTCTTGTTCGTCTCTCTCTCTCTCCACCCTCGCCCTCTACCTCTCCGGACCCACCACCTCCACGTCACCCCCGCCGCTTCGCCTTCAAATCCCGCATTCGCTTCCCTTCTTCGAGTTTCTCCGGTGATGAAGAGTCCAGGTGGCTCCAAGAAGAGCAGCGATGGCTGCGAGAAGAGCAACGCTGGCTTCGCGAAGAGAAACGCTGGGAGCGTGACCGCGACGCTCTCCTCCGCGAAATCGCGGACCTCAAATTCAAAATCCACTTTCATCAAACCCGACCCGGACCCCGAGTCCAGCATCGCCGGGCTGCTGCAGACGGCGAGTCCTCTCAACAAGAACAACCAGATCCCAGAGACCGGGTACAGCTACGTACCACTCGATTTGGGCGACAATGACGTCACTGTTTCCCAGATCAACAAGGAAACCACCACCAAGGAGCACTTCCGATTCTGAGGAAAGGATCGGAAGGCAAAGGTGTCCGAGAAATGCAAGTCTGCTTTTTCAAGACTTATACGCAACAAAAATGGGACTGACTCTAAGACAACAGGTACCCAACAAAAATGCCTTACTTGCTGTGGGGAGGGTCGGCTACTGTGCTCAGGTATGTCCTCTCTAATATTTACTAAGCCTTTTCATTTTCTTATTTCTTGAGCCTTTTCTTACTTCTGTCAGAAAATAGTTGGCACAGTATATTACATGGAATAATGTCAATGTATGAGTCGAGGATTGTTTATCTTGATCAACTTCTTGTTTCATGCCTACTCCCTATAAGAAGTCTTTGAAAAGATTGTAATTAAAGCAAAATTCAAGTCATGAAAAACATGGGAACATGTGTCATCACAATGGAAACCTCCCTATTTTTCATGTTGGAACTGGCACAACTGCAATGTTATTCTTAGAATCACCAGAATCTCACAGTTGATTACTAGCAGTTATCCAATCTTGCAACTGGGTTTACATTTTCACTTTGAATGCAAAACTGATATTACATGTTTTTTCGGCAAACATCATGGCTGATAAACTTTGATTGCATTCGAGACTGGTACCTTAAGCATATCAAAGAAGACCATCTGCACTCAAATGATTCAGTGCTGAGTTTGGTTTGACATATCGGCCATTCATTTCATTGTTTTCAGAAGCCTGAAAACTTGATAACCGAAAAACCCAAGACCTGGATTCTAAATGTCCTTGACTAGTAATAAATTTCTTGAAGATGATTGATTTTGTAAACCCTTGCTTGTTGAATGATTTTGTGAACAGAAGTTACAATCCCATAAATTCTTAAGCTGCAACTCGACAACTTAAGTCTTGAGACACACACCAGCTTCGCCACTCATTCTGGTTCAACTCAATCTTAAATGAAACAATGCTTATGCAATGAACTAACCCTCGCTCAACAAGGGATCCGGAACAGTGAGGAACAAATCAATCTGCTTAAGAAAATGATGACTATTTGCAAAGATAAACACAAATATTTTCAACCAAAAAGCATCATCTAAATACAAGAATAATCTGTCATATATGTACTGACATATGCTCCCCCATAATGTGAGCAATCAGATCAATCAGCACTAATGACAGATTAACTTTCCTATACAGTCTATAAAAAAAGAATTACGAAGCAGAGATATTTTCCTAGGTCAATTAGGAAAACCGAATCAATTAAGATCTAAGACTTTTTCCTGAGGTAAAAACAAAATAATCAGGGAATCAGATAACAGCGGAATAGTAGTCTTTGATTCAGCAAGATCATAGGTCATTTTTCCTAAAAACCACACATCAACATGAATGCAAACTTACCGTCCTTGAGAACAGTTGAACCAAGGAAGAAAAGAGTCTGAGTTGCTGGCAGTGTCTTCAATTATGATTGGTTTTGCACGCTATCAACCATATACCAATAGTTCTATGATTAATCAGTTAAGAAGCTCAAAAAATATATATATAGCCTACTCGCAGGTGGGGGAGTCTTCAGTTCACGGGGTTTCATCCAATGCAAAATCAGGTTGGTTCTCTCAAACCTTGATTTTCTCTGTTATTTACTTTGTTTGTGTTTCTGTTCTGAGAGTTAGAGATTGGAATTGAAACTTTGAACTTTTGTCTTGGTGTATCATGCTTTCTTTTGGATCCTTGCCCATCTTCAATAGCGGATTCTGCTGTTGGTAGAAACTCATGATATTTGGAGATCCAAGTTACAGTCTTTGGAGTACGTATATGTGCAGGAGTTGTGTCCACTTATAAAGGAGAAGAAACTAAAAACAGAATGAACAACATACACTTTAAGTTTTCCTTATATGTCCACATATAAAGGATTTATCTTTTGCTGTAAAAAGTGGATATACCTTGATTTTGATACTGCACCTAATCACTTTACTGAGTTTCTGATAGTTTTGAAAAAGTAGAATATTTACCTTTCATTCTACTCCTCATATGTGTATGGTCTTTAATATGAGAAATTACTGACATTTTTTTGCTTACTCATGGAGTCATGGTGTGTCCTTCTAGGTTTGAAAAAGTAGAATATTTACCTTTCATTGTACTCCTGTTATGTGTATGGTCTTTAATATGATAAATTACTGACATTTTTTGGCTTACTCATGGAGTGTTGCTTCCTTGGCCTTGGTTCTTAAGGTTGAAAAATGCGTTTGCTGCTGCTAAAGGACTTGCCTTTCTCTATGATGCAGAGAAACCTGTTATCTATCGTGATTTTAAGACATCTAATATTCGGTTGGATTTGGTTGGTATACATGTTCTACTCTATTTGTTTCGTAGAAATATATATATATATATATATAAAAGATTGGTTGATATATGTTGAAGGATATTTACCGTATTATGTTTGTTTTTAGTTGTGATAGAATATGTAGAGAATAAAGGAAAGAATCATATAATGATGTATTAGGATTCTTACCATATGTAACTCCATGTACTCTCATATATAAAAGAGTTTCTTATTCTCAATAAAACGTTACACACTATTGCTTCAACTATCTTTCTATAATTTATCATATTTCTTTAAACACGTTATCTGCACGAGACTCTAATCCTGTGTATAGATCTCAAGGAGAAAACAAGAGAAGAAGAACATTGTTCTATAATAATCTCAAGTAAGTTTTCTATGAACACAATTTGCACTTAAATTCAAATAACTTACTCTTTTGGGACTTTGAATTTTTTAGTAAGGATTTCGGGATAACATCACATCCCTCCTTTCTACACCGCACATTTCTTGAATGTGGGAATTTGGAACAAAGAGAGTTCCTAGATGAACAAAGCGAGTTTGACGAAGAGAGTTCATAAATGCACCGATTAACGAACAAAGAGAGTTTGTAAAACCATATACATAAAAATTAAGGTCTAATCCAAATATTATATTGAAAAATAAATTAGTTGTCGAAGAAGTCTTTTACGACTGCAAAACTAGCATATCTTCTGTTTGCTCATGGTGTTTGATATGCAAAAGTGCATTGACACCTTGCTCCCGGATCTAAAAATAAATAAATAAGAACTCTAGAATTCTAAACATGCTTGAAACCAAAAGTAAAACCTAATTATTATATACAAGTGATCATCTCATTCTAAACAACCTAGCCGATTACATCTAATTCCTCTAAGTGTCTAGGAAATTCATATCTTCAATCAAAATACATACACATGCTTATATTGAACAAGTCAGCAACCAAATCGAGCTAACCACCTAGGCTAATTTTATCTTTAATTAGTTAATTGAAATATGCTAAAAGAAGAACCAAATCGAGTATCATCTAAAACATAGTTTCAAAGCATTGAGAACATAAGCTAGCATATGTATTCGAATAAAAGATATAAACACATGGAAGAAACTTAAAAACAAAAAAACAAAAAAAAAACATTTTATCAAAACACATTCATGTCATACATACAAAAGAAGAAGAAACCAATGCTAAACCAAAACTAAAAGCAAATGGGTCATGTTACCGTTTTTGTTCCGTGAAATCACACCGCAAACTTAAGTGTAGAGCCATTTCCTATAACCTTAATTACCTGTTCTTTCCCCTCAGTAAGAAACTGCATCTTCCCTGTCGAGCAGAACAAGGCTCTCTTCATACCAGTATACAGAACCAAACAGACCCTCATGAACTCCAAGACTTGTAGGCCGCTTTGTCGCAATGTCAAGAGATACAAGTTCATGCTTATCCCTTTGAATCACCAGAACTTCACCACACCTCGTAAAACACAATGTCTCAGGTAAACTCATTTTTGGACCCTGCGGAGTAAAACTCACCAATTTATTCCACGAGTTTGGAACACAGTATTCCTTCATGACCCATATCTCCACATAACAGTTCGGCTTGGTCACAAACAGAGCAATAGATTGCCCATCTTCTGTGGGAGATAGGGATAGCACCATGTCGACATCAACCATTCTCAGGCTCTCAGGCAACATTGTCTCTCCATAAGACTCACTTCTCATATCAAATATCCCAACACAAACTTTCTTGACATCATTTTCCATGTTATGAGTAGCAAACCAGTGAACCGACCCATTAACGAAAACCTGGACTGGCGCGTGGACTGGCAAGAAACTTAGCACAATGACACCAAGCAGACAAACACTAACCATTCCCCAAGAGCCCTTAGATAGCGAATAAACCTCAACCGAAGTTTCTGCCTCGAAGGTTGAAACTCTCACAACCTTATAGTCATTACCAACATCATCATATCTGAAATCAACAAGGAAATGGTGACCAAGAAAAGTCTGAGGTTGAACACATGATGGCTCAGGAAGAATCAAATACTTTCTTACACTAGGGTTCCACATAAAAAGGTTGTACTTGCTCCCTGAGTACCCACAAAACAAAACCAGCCCATTACAAGTACCAAGGACATGTATATACATGTCGTTCACTCCAATTGGGAACTCAATCTTGCAATAAGTTCTACCATGATTTTGATCAGAGCATAGAGAGAAACAATCTTCCATTACCTTCGGGGGAAAGATATACTCTTAGCCCTCGCAGGGCATAGTGTGGACCAGATTGAGGTGGGAGGCATTGGAGTTGAGAGTGTGGGTGAGGTAGGTTATAATAAAGCTTGGCTCTTTGATGGTGGACATCCAAGACTTGCTGACAGAAGTGAATCTGATTTGGGATTAGCTATTTCTTCATCCTCCTTCTTGGGCGGCAACAAAAACCCCCTTGCCTTCACAAAGTCCACAAACTTGATTCGTGCCTTCTCAACTGCACTATAACCAATGCCTTCCAACACAGCAAAAAAACGTCTTCACAATCGGCTGCATTCCCCTGTCCAACATCTCCACAAAGTACTTCTTTGTATAAACAACAAAGTTGGGGTTCTCGTTAGGGCCGACAACAGCAAGAGCCTTCATGATGATGGAATAGGTGTAGGCATTTGGTTTGACACCTGAAACCGACATATGCTTGAACACTGTAAGAGCATCCTTGGTCCTGCCTCTGGCTGCATAGTGCTCGATGACCGCGGTATCTGTGACCACCCGGGGCACCGTCTTAGGGGGGGTGTATTCAACCACTGAGTTTGTAGGATTATTTTGTAATTCTGAAATCCTTTAAAATCTTGATGTATTCAATCCAGATTTTAAACAATCATTTACAATTTTGATGTATTCATTCAAAATTTTAAACAATTCAGAAAAATCCTGTATTATTCAAGAATCCACGAATTTTTAAGCATTTCATTTAATAACCGATTTTGAAGAATTTTGAATGATTGTTTACACAAAAAATGACTATTTGAAATCAGGACTCTCACCCAAGAGATTTTCATGGATTTCCATGGATTTGAAAATAGAATCTCACATAGTTGTTACTATTCACATTACTTGTGGTTGTTCACATCATTCACATATTTGTTACTGTAAGCAACACTCGCGATTGTTCACATCACTCTCCCAAGCCTTCGGGTGCTCTCTCTCTCTATCAATTAATTTAAAATATTGAGTGAACTATTATGGTACATACAAAATTCTCGTATATAAGGGTTTATAATTTCTTGTTTTCAAACAATAAAAAATTCTATTTTATATAAAAATGACAACATTATTTGATAAATATTGAAGATAATCAAGATAATGAGAATGTGAATAGAAAAAACCGTGACAATTCAAGATTGTGATTATGATGTTGTAAATATCAAGAATAGTACATTTTGTCGTTGTATATGTGATGGTATATTTTGACATTTGAGTTTTTGAATAATTTATTTAGATTTTAATTATTTGAACAACCCTTGAAAATTCAACCAAATTATTATAAAACAATACAAAACAATCCATTAAAATATGTGGAATTAAAACAATCCGTGAATTTAAAACAATCTATAACAATCCACGGATTATAAAGAATCATTGAAAATCTTTCAAAATCCAGATTGAATACACCTCCGTTAGTCTTCTCAACCTTGGACACAATGTCCAAGCTCACATTCATGAAGCCATCTCTCAACAAACCCTTCACCATCTTGTTGTATTGCTGGTCAGAGCTTCCTCAGTAAGCATCTTTCCCAAAACTTCTCTCAAGTCCTCAGGCGGCTGCCTCTAAGTCATCAGCGGCAGATTCACCCAAGTTTATTTTCATTATGTCCTTCTGTAGAACTTTGTTATATAACAAATCAAGCTCAAAATCTCCAAAACCAAAAACCAAAAAACTAAAAAGTTAACAACATGAGGTTTAAACACATCCAAATCAGATAAATGGGTATAAGGGTTTCACTTAAATCAGTGAAATTGAGGACTGTATGTGTATCAGGTAAAGAACTCAACTTCAGAAACGTATAAAGTTCAGAACTTTGGAACTGGACGGACCCAAATCAGTCAAGAAGTGAGGTGTCGGACGAAGAACATAACAACTCAGTTCTATGACTTGTATCAAAGTTTAACATGTAACAAGACACGAGAAAGATCACAACTTGAGGCCTTAGTCTAGCAAAGAAGAAAAAACCCAAATCAGTAGTGAAGCTAGCTAGCTAGCTACAGTATATATGGAGTCTCATTTCTATTCAGAAACAAACATCAAATTAGTTAACAAAGCGAAAATGGCAGTGGAGGAGAAGAAGGAGAGCTCACCTTATCGCTCTCTTGGTTTGCTCAAGCCTTTGAGGATTTTGACCAGCTGGAGACCAAAGAGGAGAGAGAGCTGATACTCAAAAAGAGGGAGGATATATTTAAAATGTCCTAAATTAATTAATTAGAAGCATCGCGCGCTAATTGAGTTTTAAGCTTCCCTTAAACTTTGACCAATGGGCTTATGATTTGACCGATTTTTAATTTCTAAGCAAAACATTTATTCAAGAAAAAAAAAGGAGCAGATGAAGCTAGGGAGGACGCTATTCGTAACATGGTGATTTCAGTACAGATGAGCACTTGTAAGCATGTTATGAAGTTGTTGGGGGTGTTGCCTAGAGTTCCCATTACCAATTCTGGTGCACGAATATGCAATACAAGGAGTTCTTAACAAGAAAGAGGGTTTGGGGAATGATGAAAATCTATCATGGACAGGTTGCTAATGCTATTACATATCTCCATACAGCCTTCCCCAGACTGACAAACATTATTAAATAGCTTTTCGAGTCTTTGGTCGATTAATACTCAATAAGTATATATATGGTTAGAACATTTAGATGTGGATAGGTGAGTAAGCTATATCTAATGAGCAGCTAAACTTGCAGCTGCCATCATCTATATCAAAATTGGCTCTATCCCAGTGAGGATCATTTACGTGAAATACTAGACAAATTTCACATAAAATCAGCTCTTTCCTAAACTATAAGCTTCTCCTGATGAAAAATGGCATCCGTCTACATGACGGATAGCCAATCTGCTCCAACGGCTTTTTGCAACCAATAACAAAATAACGAGAATATAATTAACTTTCGTTGTAATCTTGGATATGATATTCTCTGATTACTCTGATATATTCATCGATAGCTAGGATAAAAGTTCCACAAAACAATTGATATAAGGTATTTATCAATATGCAGATAGAAGTTTTATATTACATGCCCTAAAGAGTACGACACCTGTTAATATGCCTTGAATCAGGTTTGTATGCCGTCTCGCTGCTATAGGTTTTGACCATAGGATTTATTCCAGGATGACATGTCAATGGAAAGAGCTCATCAACCTTATGCGCATTGCCATCTTGTCGCATAGCATGTACCATCTTAGCTAACTCTTCATCAAAGCCGCCACCCAGTTTAATCTTCTTGATAACTTCTTTCACATCTTTATCAGTGGTGTTCTTGTCAAGATCCTAAAAAAGCATCATTGGCCTCGTTACATCCATGAAATAACTTTCTTCTACATCAGGCAATTACCCCTTGGGTTTGACCAGCTCAAGAAACTCCAATGAATCCTTGAAAGACTCCAAGCACGCAATGTCATTGAACACTGTTAACGTGGTCTCTGAAAAGGGTTTCATACTCTTGTCCAACATTTCCAGATAATACTTCTTGGCTTGCCCAATGAAGTTGGGGTCTCTAGCAAGTGTAGCGATAAGAAAATGGTAAGTACAGGAGCATGTGATCCCATAAGATATCATATGCGCATAGGCCTTCATAACATTATCATTGGTATTGCCTTGAGAGCTGTACATTATGATGACAATGAGAAAGATAACCTCATCAAGCAGTATGGCTGTCTCCACCATAGGCTTAAAGAGATTTAGGCTTTCTTCATCGATCCCTTACCTCACTAACTCCTTGTAAAGGTCACATGCATATAGGTTTAGTGAGTCGTAGTCCTCTCCAATCTGTTTAAAAGTTTCATGCAGATCCTTGTCTTGACAGTCTTTGGTTGCATCCTGAAACACTTTCATTGCGTGCTCCTTGAGCCTTTCCATTTTGGACTTTATTGAGAAAGGATTAGCTTTCTCTTCAGCCTCCTTCTTGAGCGGCAACACAAACCCATTTGCCTTCACAAAGTCCACAAACTTGATTCGTGCCTTCTCAGCTGCACTGTAACCAATGCCTTCCAACACAGCCAAAAACGTCTTCACAATCGGCTGCATTCCACTGTCCAACATCTCCACAAAGTACTTCTTAGTATAAACAACAAAGTTGGGGTTCTATTGAGGGCCGGCAACAATAACTGAATATTAGTTGGACGTCAACTGATACACAATTTAAGGTAAACAGTCAATAGTCAAAGTCAACAGGTCAACTGTCAAAGTCAACGGTCTAAGTTGCAGGAATCCGGTCATCAGTCGCCGGAATCTGGCCAAAGTTGACAGAATTCGATTACTTGCCAACGGTCAACTCGCCGGAGTCAAGTCAATGCACTACAAGAAAAATGCACTTAGACCGCAGAGCGTTTCCGCATCTAGGTGCGTTTTTCCGTCGTCTAAGTACTTAGACGACGGAGGCTCCGTCCTCCAGGTGTTGTCGTTCAAGCACTTGGACGACGGAGAATGTGATCTCCGTCGTCTAAGTGAAACTTGGACCGTGGACGTTCTCCGCGGTCCATGTAAGAACTTGGACGACGGAGATCACATTCTCCGTCGTCCAAGTGCTTATTTAATTTTTTTTAAATTTAAATTGTTATTAAATATTAATAATTTAATTTATAAACCAATCTCATTTAAATAATTAAAAATGTTAAAATTAATTAAATAAAATAAATTTGTAATTACTTAATTAAATAATAAAAATTAATTTGTACATACATGATCGAAAAACGCATAAAAATTAAAATATTGTTCGGAATCGGGAAAGAAATGATATAATAAACTACACAAATGAACTACTAGCTAATATACTGGAGGAGCAGATGCGCCGCCGAGTCCCTCGCCTCCAGCCGGGTCGTTGTCGTCAGGGTATGGGTTCGGAGGCGGTTGACACTGTTGTCGAGCTTGATTTTCCATGAGGGCGACGAGTTGGGCTATCTGCGCTTCTTACTGATCAAGCCTTTGACGCATAGAGTGATTTTCCTCCCGTGCGAGTCGTGCCTCTTGAATAGCTGCTTTGACGGCCGCAGCCTGAGTACTTTTCCTCCCCGAACCTCCCATAGATGATGAGTCGGAGGTCGAAAAATCTCGAAGCACCTTAGGTCCGAACCCCCTAACCTCCCTTCCAACTCTACGACCGTAGACCTTATCGGCGATTGCAATTTGGCTCTCCATCGATAGAGGAGGTAGTTCTTCGAGCGGCAAATCTGGGTACGCAAGCTGAGTGCTAGCCAATTCTTCCTGCGCACGTTCTACCAACCTTGCCTACAAAAGAATAATTAAAAAAATTATAATGAAATAATAATTAAATAATAACTACTACAATTAAAAGCGTATATATATATATATCATTTACGCCGTATTGACTCGCTTCATTATCGAGCCCAGGCGTCATGTACACGTTTATGCTAGCATCGAGATAAGGGTGTTTGGAGCCCTTATCTCTGTGCTCCTTGGCTATTTGAATCAGTTGCTTGGTGCCGGAGGTATGGTGTTTGTCCTTCTTCCCCCTGTTGATTTTGTTGATTCCGGAGAATTTCTGTTAGACAACATAAATCATTAAAAAATTAATAAGTAAATAAAATTAAAATAATTCAATTCTCTTAATTGAAATAAAAAAAGTAAACACCTTATATTCTTCATCTTGGAAGTGGTTACACAACCACTGCCACTCATCTTCCTTATCCCCACGCAGCTCTACGGGGGTAGGCACGGGGCCGATATTGTCGAAGTATTGATGAAGCCTGTACTTCCAGTCACGGTAGATAGAGTTGGCAGTTTGGTTGATATGCCTAAGCATCACCGGTGTGGGATCTACCTCATATTGTTCCTATCAGAAATAAATAGAAAATTATAATCGTATATATTATGAAATTATAATTTTTATTGGTTATTAGAAAATAAATTTAAAATTATACGTATTACGTACCGAATGTTCTTTAAAGAGTTTCGCCTTCTCTTCATCCGGTAACTCCTTCCAAGTAGGGGCAGTGAGACGAACCCGGCTATGAAGGATTGACCTTATGCTATGCGCCGAGAGACTAGCTAGCTGAGCTGTGGGAGGGCCACCGGTGAATTCGTCGTACGGCAAGTCGATCTTTTTCCCGGTTGCCTTTAAAGTTTTCTCTGCTTTGCCGCCTTTGACGAGACCGCGAGTCCTTTTCGGTTCTGGGTCAGTCGGGGCCCTCATTTGCTTACGCCGGGCACTGTAGAGGATAAATTCAAAGGTCAAGGACGCCTGAGTACTTCCTGTTGAACCGGGCGTTGGACTGGAATAGGCGTCGTCATCATCGCTCGGGATAAATGGGGTAGTGGGAATTTCCCCAGAGGGCGCTGTCGACGGACAAGATGAAGGGTCCGGATTGAGGGCGACGTTGCCCTCCTGTAATTCCCAACCGACTTGCTCCGCCAAGCGTCGGAGTATAGCATCTTCGGCCTCCTGTTGGGCCTTTTTCTTTTCAGACGGAGCTATTTAAACCTAGAAGTACCTTGTTAAAATATCGGATTACCATAATAATTATATAAAAAAATTTACGCTAATTAAGTGCGCCTAAGATTTAAATAGAGTACACTAGCTTGGTTTTTGGGTCGTTCAATGGACGTGCGACCCGCGCGATAAAGTGTAAACTTTCAATTAATCAGCTTTGGTTCAATCGAAAAACATGGCCAGTTAGGGATAGAGATAACTCGAGAAGCATGACTAATTTCGACAAAACACCCCGAGGCTAACCAAATCAATGGTATATACTATTTTGGTGTCGTCTTTCTTAGATCCAAAACCTGTCACCAGTCAAAACCCGTTTCTAACCCGTTTATATATACTCTTTCGGAACCCTATTTTCCGTCGTCTAAGTGCACTTGGACGACGGAAAAGGGCGTTTCCGTCGTCTAAGTGAACCGTTTCAAAATTTTGAAACGGTGCCCAATTAATCGGCGGGACGTTTCAACCGCCTTAATTTTGAACTTAGACGACAGAGAATAGATTCTCCGTCGTCTAAGTCAAATTTGAAGCGGCGCCGAAATTTAAGGCGGCACATTGAACCGCCATAATTTTGAACTTGGACGACGGAGAATGACCATCTCCGTCGTCCAAGTTCAATTTACGTTAAAAAAAATTAAAAATTAATTCGTAAGGAATTTGCCGATCTGTCATTCGAATAAAATAGTCGTAAAATATCGATGAACGCATCATATATATAAACAGTTAAATTTGAAACGATGAATAATTTTACGTCTTTAAACTTGTTAAGTATCTACTAATCTTTATGACTTAAGTGTTATTAAGTATAGGCTCATTTGCACCAGAGTATTAACGAAATTGAATTTGGACAAAACAACCGTTGGATACGTTCGCTGTCACATAATATATAATTACAATAATTTTCAGAAAATAATAAGTTCGTGAAGGGTTTCATCGGCACAGTCAACTGCAAAACCGAGATTTTGACAAACCGGAAACGTGGATACAAGACATTTCGTAACTCCGATTTTAGAACCGTCGAAGGTCACACACCAAGAATTGTATACTCTATAGTCTTGTCGAAAAGAATATGCATTGGGAGATGGTCTAGATGGTCGTTGTTTTAGAAAAAATTACGAATTCTGCACCTGGACGACGAAGATGAGCTTCTCCGTGGTCCAGGTGAGTACTTGGATGACGGAGAAATCAATCTCCGTCGTCCAAGTACTCACCTGGACCACAGAGAAGCTCATCTCCGTCGTCCAGGTGCAAACCCTGAATTCAGGGGTTATGGCCTCACTGTTTAGGGTTTAGGGTTTTTGCTTCACTTGGACGACGCATATGGGATTCTTCGTCGTCCAGGTGTCTGCAGGACAATTCTTCTGATTCAATTCGCAAAAATTCGTCGATCCGATCCGATCCGCTCCTCGATCGATCCGATTCGATCCGATTCGGATCTTTTTATTAATTAATTAATTAATTAATTAATTAATTTAATTTAAGTACATCGGTCGATCCGATCCGAGCATGGACGCGTGTAATTAATTAATTAAGTACAAAAATAATAGTTTTACATACGTACTCCTCCTTATATTAATCATCATCGATCATATATTACAATAATTACAATAATTAATTACCAATTAATAATCCTCGTCCTATAATTGTACTCTTCGTCATAATCATCATCATCCTCATCCCCGTTATCCGATTGCTCATTCTCCTCATCATACTCAATATCGTCCGACGAATAACCTGAGTCCTCGTCTGCGTCCTCATCCTGCACGTCTTCTTCATCTACCTCATTAATGGCATCGATAATCTCATCTTCAGTTAGATCTGTACAACAATCAGGCATGGGTAATCATTCACCATCTTGAACCAGGTCCATTATATCGGAGCGGATGACAGAAATATTAGGCTCTTGATAGGCAGGAATGTCTCTTTCTGGTTCAGCAGCATCTTCAGTCGCCGGTGTCCCTTCAATTGTCTCTATATTCCATATTCCTCGATGAGAGATATGGTTCACTATTTTCCACCCTTCACCAGCTTTCGGATCGTCGAGATAGAACACCTGCCTAACTAAGGTGGCGAGAGCGAAAGGCTCATCCTCATACCAGCTTGAGTTTGTATCGATTGATAAAAGTCTCAGGTCTTCCTTTGTACGCTTGAACCATCTGCACTCGAATAGGAAAACGTTGACATCATTCCCGTAACATAGCTGAACCACATTTACAATAGCCCCGTAATATAGATCATTGTCTTTCCCAACCGCTACCCCCACTATTTTGTGTTCCTCTTCCTTCATCTCGGGTCAATGAATGGAACTTTACACCGTTCACAAAACATCCGGGATAAATATAGTGTTTAATCGGCTTCCCTGCTAGCAAGTGCTTTGGCCAGGACCACCACCCCCCGTGGTTTTCGGATTTTTGTAGATCAATCATCTGCGAAAATGGAAAAATATAAGGGTTTACTTTTTACAAACATGAGCGATATGTATATAAATTACTAAATACCGAGACGTACGTACGTACCCATTGGAAGAAATAATTAGGGAACTTTTTCTTAATCATTTTCTCAATCCACGCCGAACTCTTGTTTTGATTTAACGCCTGAAGCCTCTCTCTGTATGACATCATGTACGGCTCAACTTCGTCACAGTCTCGCAACACTACCTAATGTGCCTCAATAAATTTTTCCCGTGTTAACGATTCCTTTAATACTCCTCTAAACGATCGGACGACATTGGTGACGACAGAAAGATTGATGCAGGCACTGGGATCGGAGGCAGTGGGAGGTGGTGGATCTTTGAGGTACCTATTGCAGTAAGTAACACACTCATGCATTAGGTATGTCTCAGCTATGGAGTCATCCGGGGCCGACCTATTTTTGATGAATGAGTTATATTGTCCAAGCTGTCTACAAAATCAAACGTCCAATAAGAATAAGTACATATAGCTAGTAATCTCCAGTGGAACAAATTATGAATCGAATCACCTGTATAATTAATATATATAGTTGTACGTATCTTTCTTGAGGATACATCCAAGTGTACTGGATCGGACCAGAAATGAGCACCTGCTCGGGCAGGTGGATCATTAGGTGAATCATGATGTCAAAGAAAGCAGGGGAAAAAATCCTCTCTAGTTTGCAAATGATGTGCACAATTTGTTGTTGCAGTTCCACCACATCTGACTTCTTTAATTCTCTGGCGCATAACCTCTGCCACCATGTGCACAATGCCATTATTGGTTCTACGACATCACGAGGAAAATATGGTCGAATTACCACTGGAATCAGACGTTGAAGCATAACGTGATAGTCATGTGTCTTTAGACCAACAAACTTGTGTTACACCTCGTCCACTGCTCAATTATAGTAGCTGCATACGTAACCGGATTACGAACGCCCTTAAACCAGTGAAATACAGAACGTCTAAGTGTCGGCTTCACTATGTAAGGTGCAGCTGACATCTTATTGTACACTCATTTCCTATCCCTCCTCAACCACAAGGGACGACGTAGATTCATTGATTCCAGATCTTTACGCGCTTTAGGAGTATCTTTAGTCTTGAACTTAATATCGAGAATTGTTCCCACCACGCTGTCGCACACATTCTTTTCTATGTGCATCGCGTCCAAGTTGTTCCTCAGCTTCAACTTCGACCAATTTGGGAGTTCAAAGAATATACCCTTGTGATGCCAATAGCTGAGATCATGTGGAGGAATTGGATTGCATTTCTTTACATCCACGTCATTGGTCAACACACCAAAGTTGAAATAGTTCAACCTCTATAAAATCTCTTCGCCCGACCAACTACGGGGTTTATGATTGTTCTCTACCGTCCCATCGAAATGAGCCTCATCCTGTCGCCACGGGTGGTCGTGAGGAAGCCATCTACGGTGACCAAAGTAACACACCTTCCCCGCGTGCCAACTAGAGTTCACGTCGTCCAAACATATAGGACATCCATTATATCATTTTGTCCTGCAGGCTGCCAACATCTCATACGCTGGAAAATCGCTGATCGTCCACATTACGGCAGCCTTCATCATGACCATCGTGTCAGTGAATTTTTCATAAGTTGGGACTCCATTTTGCCACAACAGTTTCAGCTCGTCGATCAAAGGTCTGAGATAGACATCTAAGCACTTCCCTGGAGATTTAGGACCTAGAATTAGTACCATAAGAAAATTAAATTCCTTATTCATGCACATCCATGGAGGCAAGTTGTATGACATCAGAATAACTGGCCAAGTGCTGACGGCGGAGCTATTACTTCCCCAAGGATTGAATCCGTTTGTAGATAGGCCGAGTCTAACATTTCTAACCTCTGCAGCAAAGTCTCCAAATTCTCTGTCGAAATGTTTGAAACCCTCCCCATCCGCGGCGTGTCGCAGGACATCGTCATCTATTCGTTTTTCTACGTACCATCGCATCGTCTCTGCTGTGTGTAGAGACATGTACATGGGCTGCAATCTGGGAATCAAGGGAAAATATCGAACAACTTTCACAGGAATTCTCTTTTTCGAACTCTTCCTATTCAGCTTATATCTGCACTGGCCACATACGGGACAATAGTCTAAATCTTTATACTCTTTGTAAAAAAGCACACAATCATTCGGATATGCGTCAATTATCCTGTACTTTAGGCTGAGGCTGCTCAAGATATTTGTAACCTTATAATGAGATTTAGGAAGATTGTGATCATCAGGAAGCAACTTACATATTTGCTCCTGAATTTCGTCAAAAGCATTGATTGACATTTTGTGCTTCACTTTTATCTTCATTTGCTCTATCACATATTGCAACACATTCTCTCGACATCTAGGGAACACCGGGGTCTGGGCTTCAAGTAGCATCCAGTTGTACTTATCCATTTCACTAGTGTCAGTGGCCAAGTTAGCAGTGGGGAATGTGTCATCATGCTCATGAGTGGTACTGTAACCTCCGTCTTGGTGTTGGTGTCCACCATGACTAAATCCCGGAAACGCATCATGGACCAAATCTGCAGTTGGGTTCCAACCAGGGGGGCCGGCACCACTACCGCTGGATGAGGCACCCTGGTAACCCTGAGCTGAAGTCTGCTGAGCTGAAGTCTACTGCTTCACCATGCTCGCTCCATGTAGTGTAACTCCACATCATACCATTTTCGTACAGGTGTTGCACCATAACATTAACCTCCACGTACTGACAATTAAGACATTTCTGGCATGGACACCTGAAACGCTTCTTTCCCTGACCATGTTCTATCGCAAAATTCACAAATTCGCTAATTTCATCCATATACCAGACATCACATCTATTCTGCAACTTCATCCAACTCTTGTCCATACTTCTACAAAATATTATAATTAATTAATTATTACATATATATTAGTCAATTAATTAACTATTAATTATACGTACTCGATCTACATCGATCAGTTACGTACTTTAATATGTGTAGCTAACATCCATGCATGTATGTACGTTTTAACTAAATATTAACCAAATTTGAAAACATCCATACATATATACGTACTACATGTCTATAATTAACTAATATATATATCATCAATTTCCTAACTTAATATATTAATTGTATATTAATTAGACGTACTAATTAATTAATTATTAGCAATGCGCGTTTTAACAAACGTACATGCAATTAAATGTATATATATAAACCTACGTTAATGGTGTTGGAAAATTAACTGCGTACGTACTTGGCCTTCTCCGATATATATATGGCGAATTAATCGATGGTCAGAGCCGAAGATCGATATATATAGTGCTATATATCTAGCCAGCTAACTAGGACGTCGATCGTCGTTTGCATTGCGTACACGCGTGAGGCGCTAGCTGATCAAGACAGGAAGAGATTATGATCGATCAGTTGAGAGTGAGTAGAGAGGAAGAGAGTTTGACATTGGCCTTATATAATGCTTTACTTAGACGACGGAGGTGTTGGTATGTCGTCTAAGTGGTCACTCGGACCACGGCCTGTCGGTTCGTTGTCCAGGTGAGCACCTGGACGACGGAGATAGTAGTCTCCGTCATCCAGGTGCTGACCTGGACCTTGGAGACTTCTCCGTTGTTCAGGTGAGAACCTGGACGATGGATAATACTATCTCCGTTGTCCAGGTGAGCACCTGGATGACGGAGAATACTATCTCCGTCGTCCAGGTGAAACTTGGACCACGGAGATAACACTACCACATTTTGACTCATTGCCGGCGATTTTTAAATCACCGGCAATGTTTTTTAACATTACCGGCGATTTTTGCCGGAAAAATCGCGGTAATGTCTTTTTTTTTTAACATTAGTCGCCGGCAATGTTTCGATGGTAATGTAAAAAAAAAAAAAAGACATTGCCGGCGACATAAATGTATGTCGCCGGTAATGTTTAAAAAAAAAAAAAACATTGTCGGCGACATAAATGAAGTCGCCGGCAATGTCTTTTTTTTTTTACATTACCATCGAAACATTGCCAAAGTCGCCGGTAATGTTAAAAAAAAAAGACATTACCGGCGATTTTTCCGTCAAAAATCGCCGGTAATGTTAAAAAACATTGCCGGCGATTTAAAAATCGTCGGCAATGAGTCACTATGTGGTAGTGTAAACATTCTCCGTGATCCAAGTAACACTTGGACCACGGAACAATTACGTTTCCATGGTTTAAGTGCTGTTTTCTTGTAATGATGGTTAATAGAGAGGTTACGAGAGAGTAATGGTATTGGATAATTCAATAATTAAATGAAAGTAAATTAGTCTTTTTGCCTAGTAAGTGGGTTGATGAGAATTTTTAATCTTTTATTTGACTGATGAAAATTTTTTATCTTATTCTTGAGTTTTTGGGAAAGACCCTTAGTTTGTATAAATCAAATCAAATCATCCCCCTTTTTATTACCACTGATACGTATATAAATTCTATTTACTTCTTTTCTTATCATAAATTTTGTTCATTATTCCATTACGGTGTGTTTGAATGAAGTATTTTTTATTCTTATTGAAATTCACAATTGATGAAAATTAGATTTCATCAATTTAAATTCCATGATTTGTGAATTCTAGTGTTCGGGTTTCTTCATGTAAGAAATTAATTATGATAAGAATTTTAAATTTTTATGAGTAAGTTGAGAAAATTGTAGAATGACACATGCATATCTTTTAGGAAATTGAAATAAAAAATTTGGGTATTCAATCCCCCTAATTTTAAAATAATAAAATTATATTATCCTTAAATTTTTTTATCTAAACGAATTAATAAAATTAATGTAAAATTCTAAATTATTAAAATTTAATTATTTATTCACTCTGCTAGTACTGCTGCTTCCTTTTTTAATATGCATGTAGCTAGGTTTATGGTTTCCCACGCACATTTATATACACACATCTCTCGACTCTTGTTGAATTCAGATCCACAAAACTTTAAAGAAACTAAAGCATGCAGTAGCTTTGTTCACTAGCTTGTTAATTACTAATTAAATTTTGCCGCTTAATTTGTTGGTTTCTTAATTTCTTTCAGTTATTGCGTGTGGGCGGGAGCGCTCATTGCATAATGCATATGCTGCAAATTAAAGGGTGTACTTAATCATTCAAAGGATTTTAAAGGATTATTTATAATTTATGGATTGTTGCGGATTGTTTTAAATTTACGGATTCTTTTAATTCTACATAGATTTGAAATGATTCTTTTGTATTGTTTATAAGGATTTGGTTGGATTTATAAGGATTGCCTCAAATAATTAAAGTCTAATAAAAAAACTCAAATATTAAAATACACCATCACATATACAAAGATGAAATACAATATTTTTTTATCTTTCCAATATAATGATCACACTCTTAAATTGACACCGTCACCGTATTCTAATTCACTTTCTCATTATCTTGATTCTCTTTAACATTTATTGTTTCATTATCAAGTAATGTTGTCATTTTCGTAGAAAATGAAGTTTTTTATTGTTTGAAAACAAGAACTACAAACACTTATGTATAAGAAAATTTATATGTATTATAATAGATCATTCAATAGTTTAAATTAGAAGAGGCCATTATAAGACGAAGACATCTCATTGCTATAAAATAAGATTTTGAGGTACAATTTTTATCATATTTATAAAGTCATAGTATTCATTAACTAGACCAAAGTGTATACCCTATAGAAGTTAATTATCGAAAATATAGTAGTTGAAGTGATCAATGAAATTAAACCATGAGAAAGTGGCATGAAAGTAATAAGGACGTTATCTTTGTTGTGACACCAATGTTTTAAGGATGCATAGAGAGAGAGAGAGAGAGAGAGGGAGAGAAATGCATGAAAATTTCTTGGGTGGGAGACTTGATTTCAAAGAGTTATTTTGAGTGTAAACAATTCTTCAAAATTCTTCAAAATCGATTATTTAATGAAATCCTTAAAAATCGGTGGATTGTTGAATAACACATAATTTTTATGGATTGTTTAAAATTCAGAATGAATACATCAAAATTTTAAAGGATTGTTTAAAATCCAGATTGGATACATCAAAATTTTAAAGGATTTTTTAAAATCTAAATTGAATACATCAAGATTTTTAAGAATTTCTAAAATACAAAACAATCATACAAAATTCATGATTGAATACACCCCCTTAAACGGAGCAACTTTCCTCTACCTTCAAGGTTGCTTCACCTGCAGTACAATGACTAAAGTGTCCAAGCCCAACATACACGACATCAGTGCTCCTTATCGCGATGTCGTCACTCCTGTCCATGATCACCGTGCCTCAGCTCCTTACGACCCGCACTCGCTCGTACACACCAGCACCATCGCGGTGCTTACCTGCGTTGCCCCTGCTAGGTGTGCACGCCAAAACCATCCCTAAGTACACAAAACCCAATATCCCAACCATTTTAACGGTGAAGAACACACAATCAGCAATTAATTAATCTTTTACTTACACAATCAACAATCAACACAATGTCTTGCAAGGGACCAAACGAGAGAGACGAGATTGAACTCGATGAAATGCTCCAGTTGGAAAAACGTTCAAAATCTGATTTTGGTTTTCAAGATTGGACTCGAATTCCAATACATACCCAAATTGAAAAGATTGAATCTTCAAAATTAGGATCTCCAAAAAGAAAGAATGAATTAAAAAAGAAATCAAAAACTAAATCTTGGGCTTTGGGCGACCTAGACAAAGAAGAAGGATAAAGAGAAAGATTGAATTGGATCTCCTCCGGCGCCGGCAAACATCTCTAAATGCTTTCAAGCTTGAAGCCAGTTTGATTTTAACACAAGGGTTACATTCTACTTTTCATTAATTGACCATCCACATATGGTCAAAGAAAAAAATTGATTGAAATTGGAGGGTCAGGAATAAAACGTGTATTGTACTTGAGCAGATAAACCTCCACTAGCAGTGGAGAGGAGTGGTTTCACAAATTAAGGACATAAGGGCATCTCCAATGGGAGGATCTAAAATTGGGTGCTAGTTCTATATTTAGGACTTATAATTTAGGACTTCACTGTCTCCAATGGTGAAGTCCTATATTGTAAATATCTTTATGGCGCTGGCCCACTTCTTTTCCCTCTAAAATTATAGATCAAGTCTTATATGGGGATCTAGTTTAGGACTTCTCTTTGGACTTCAAGCTAGTTGGGATAGCTTTTAGGACCTCAAAATACACCATTGGAGAAGAAAAATTACAAGCAAAGCTATATATATAGGGTATAAGACTTGCCATTGGAGATGCCCTAAGTCACTGTTGCAGACCAAACCATTTAATCTATTTTAATAAGCTAGCTGCTTTGGCAACTCTAGCTACATTGCAATTGAATAATAATTAGACAAAAAATTTTAAGTAGTCATTTAAGTTTAGTGTATTGATACTTTAGTCAATCAATTTATAAAATTATAGTTTTGATCACTCAAGTTTGACAAATGGGACACATTAATAACTTAACTTTTGAAACTAAAACTTTGATCACTAAATTTTATGGGGTGAAATATAAGATTTGGCACGAATCCTACAAATTTTGAACGCAATAAAGAGTGAGTGTCCCGACCCGTCTTTTTTGTTATAGACGGGATCGAGTTTTGATTTTAAAATCCCGATACACCCGTCTCGTCCCTCATAATATATTTTGTATATTTTATCATTTATTTTAGTAAGAGTCGACATATTAAATTATCAAACATTAGCAATATTCAACAAAAAAATAAAATTACCCTACGATGATCAAAATATTACACTACTAGTTATATAATCCAAATGTATCAATTAAACATGAAATTAAATTTTTTGTAGTTTTAATATTTTTAATTAAACATTAAGTGAAATGATATTACTTTGCGTAATTGTAAACTTCTAAGCCTTATCAAACTATGTTGATCTAATAAAGTACGTTATATTGAGCCTGAATTTTGGTTCGTTCCATCTCATTCGGATTTCTTTTGTTATATACTCTATTAAATGTTCATTTTAAATTGATCCCGAAATTGAACCTGTTCTGTTTGACTTTCGGGATAGACTTTTAAAATGTACAATCCCATCCTATCACATTCGGGATAGGATATATAGGGACAGCAAAAAATTGACCTGACATGTCCCATTTCCAGCCCTAGTGAGAGGAGTGGCCAAAATTATACTTTCAAAATTCGAGTGATCAAAGTCTCTTTTTTGACAAACTTGAGTAACCAAAGTTAAAATTTCATAAGTTAAATAACCAAAATGTTAAATACACTAAATTTAAGTGACTATTTTAATTTTTTTGCCTAATAATTAATATGTCCATATTTTCTTCAATTAAGCTTCAATTCTTGTGATACATGGAAAGACTATTCGCTTGCTATATATGGCTCGAATCACGTTGAGTTTGAGTGATAATGATACTTTGGTTGTTGTTTGGAATTGCTCTGAAGCAAACTGTTGGGATTTGACAGATAGCTTTGCTCATCTTATTGTTATCAACTCAAGTTATTTTCTCTCTTCTTAAATTTAAAAATGTATAGCCCTCTTTTTTCTCCTCAAATTTAAGAATTTCTAGCTGGAATCACGTTGAGTTTGAGTGATAATGCTACTTTGGTTGTTGCTTGGAATTGCTCTGAAGCAAACTGTTGTGGTTTGACAGGTAGGTTTGCTCATATTATTGTTATCAAATCAAGTTTTTTTCTTTCTTCTCAAATTTAGGAAATTTTAGCCCTCTTTTATTTTATGAGCATAATAGAGAGCGCAAGAACAGAATTAGGATTTTATAACGAGAGGGACTAATTTTTTTTCTAAATAAGTTTGCTCATAATGTATGAATTAGATGTACAAATTTAGATGGGGTTAATTTTTAAAATTTAAAATTATATACTAAAAATCAAGCTACAAATAATTTTTTTTTTAAATCTGGGGGGGGGGGGGGGGGGGGGGGGTTGTTGTAGCCCACATATCGTAGCCTATTTCAGCCTCAGTACGTACAAGCAGATGGAAAATTGGAGATACTCATAAATAATCTACGTTTTCCTCTGCGCACATTTTAGTTTATTCCTAATGTCCTTAATATAGTATTTTCTTAAAATCAACACTTTGAGTTCACTAAAAGAAATTAAAATAGTAGGATCATGTTACCTGCATTGGCAGCATTGCTATATATAATTCCATAGTACCTATACGTTGAGTTATATCTTTTCTGAAGCTGAAGTGAACAAGAGGGCAGAGTACTTGAGGTTGGTTCTCCAAGTTTTACATTCTTCATCACGGTGTGCTAAGAAATTATAAGTTAGCTAGATTAAGAAGCTAAATACTTTGCAGACAGGAATGGTTGCAGCTCACGGTATGCTCGAAGAAGGAAGTTCTGTTATGTTGGAAAACTCAAAACAGATGACTCTGTCACTGTTAGAAACGGTGGCACGCAAATTTGTCACTGGATTTTTCAGACAGTATATAACTACCGGAAGTTTAATGTAAGTAATAGTACTTCATTGTATGTGTTCTTATATCTACTTGTGCATCGAATGACATGCTTAACTTGAACCGTATAACTGAAAATTTTGATGTTCGTTAGTGCATGGACTGCAAATTGTATATCGACAAGTAATCATCATATAGTTACATGAAATACAGCAAATTTAAAATGGGATGTCATGTATGCAGTTTATTAGAAGAAGGAGGTACCATGTTCTCCTTTGAGGGCAGCAGGAAAGAGTGCTCTCTAAAATCTGTTCTTACAGTTCACAATCCTCAATTTTACTTGAAAGTATGCATATATAGCTTGTCATTTGAATCTTATCATTCTAAATATGAAAACACCATTTGATCCTGGCTAGATTTCACTGATTAATTAGTAATGTTCTGATTTGGCAGGTAATGATGCAGGCCGATTTAGGCTTTGCAGATGCATATATCAATGGGGACTTTTCTTTCACTGATAAAGACAAAGGTCTTCTAAATATTTTTATGGTAAGAGGCAATGTATTTTCAATCTAAGCTCATTCTTCTACTTTGTAATTTGTATAGAGTTTGATAAACTTTGTCTCGCCATTTCATTTTTCAGCTTTTCATTGCCAATGGAGATTCAAACTATGCTATCTCGAAAGCTAATAAGGAAAGGTACGTGCAGTGCGGTTTTCTTAAACTTGTATTTAGAATAATTTTTTCAATCATTTTGGTCTGATTGTATTTTTGGTTTATACAGTGGATGGTTGAAGCCGTTTTTTTTCACAACTAGCTCAGCAAAACATTTGTTACAGAATGTTTTGCAAACAAATAATCTTACACAGGCTCGAAGGAACGTTTCTCGTCATTATGACTTGGTAAGCAATTTATTTCCTTTGAATATGGACTGCATGTAAAGGATGTTTGACAAATCACTTATCTAGCTAATTATATTTTGGGACAGAAGAGGCTCATGTTGCTTTTCTAAGTTTAATCTGTGGTTCTTAAGAGCTCACTATTTTTTATTTATGTATTTTAGAGTAATGAACTATATTCGATGTTCCTTGGCGAAACAATGATGTATTCATGTGCTGTGTTTAAGGTGAGTGTATATTACCACCTTTCAATAAGCTTTACAATAGCTAACGCTTAACGGTGCAAGGAAGAGCTAGACTACGTGCAGTATTGATTGTAGTGAACTTATACTTTTTCTTTCTTGGCTGAATTATGATTCCAAAGACTGAAGATGAGGAATTGAAGGTTGCTCAGCTCAGAAAGATCTCTACTCTCATTGAGAAGGTGAGTCTGCTCTTTAGAAAATTATCTCAGGAGTTTGTCATATGTATTTTATATTGAAGTTGTTTAATTCTTCCTTCTTTACAAATAGGCTAGGATTGCTGAGAACCATGAAGTTCTAGATATTGGATGTGGTTGGGGAATTTTTGCTATTGAAATCGTCAAACAAACAGGCTGCAGCTACACTGGCATTAGTCTATCTGTAGAACAGCTACAATATGCAGAAAAGAAAGTGAAAGATGCTGGACTTGAGGTAACAAATTTTTTAAAATTCTTTGAAATATGTTTGAAAGGCAGTAAAACACTTGATTACTAGTTTGAATCCAATTGATACCAGGACCGGATAAAATTCCTATTGTGTGACTACCGCCAGTTGCCTTCTAACTACAAGTGTGACAGAATTATATCTATGTGAGTATCTCATCCCATTAACTTCAAAATTTCATATATACTCCTACAAATGTTTTGATCAGTGGTTGAATTTACAGTGAGATGATAGAACATGTCGGCCATGGATATCTGAATGATTTCTTTGCAAGCTGTGATTCCGTGCTAGCAGAAAATGGGCTATTTGTTCTTCAGGTAACATATACACAAATGTTGTTTCAAGGTTGAACTAGTTAAAGTAGTTAATTTCAATTTGACCAATAAATGGCAACAAATTTAGTGCTGATAAATGAGAGATATTGGTGTTTTTATAGTTCATAGCATCTCCAGATGACCGTTATGATGAGTACAGGCGAAGCCCAAGTTTCATAAACAAATATATTTTTCCTGGTGGATTATTGCCGACATTAACTACGGTAACATCAGCCATGGCTGCTTCCTCTAGACTCAGGTATAACTCTTGCTTGCATTGCTACTATATATGAGAATATTCTCATATACCTAGTCATATATAATATTATATGCTTACCTCATGTTATTTTGTTTATACTGTGAAAATTTTAAAATTTCATTACTGCACGCAGTGTGGAGCATGTGGAAAACATTGGAATTCATTACTGCCAAACACTGAGATTTTGGAGAAAGAACTTCTTAGAGAATAAAAGGTAATTAAGAAGTTAATAATGCCTTAACTCTAGTGGCAAATTCCTGTCTAGGATTTCATTGTATTCTAAGAAGTCTATGTATGTTGCAATCTTCTCAAATAAAATCCTTGGTATACTTATTCCTGTATTTATAGTGAAATTCTTGCTCTTGGATTTGACGAAAAATTCATTCGAACCTGGGAATATTATTTTGACTACTGTGGTGCCGGTTTCAAGTCATTATCTCTGGGAACATATCAGGTACATTGTTACACTACTCCACACATTTCTTGATGTTCCAAAAGATAGAATTGCACATGATCTTAATTTTTTTTGATTTTCAAGTGTTCGTGTGTGATTTAATTGCATATTATACTGATTCAGGTTGTGTTTTCACGTCGAGGTAATACTTTCACATTCAATGATCAATACAAGGGCTTCCCTACAATTGCTCACCATTTGGATGGTTCGCTTTGAAGTCTGAGGTGCTAAGACACCAATTGGCAATCTGGCATGGTTATTTCTGAGGAGCAAATAGTTAAATAAGGCCCTGATATACTGGTTGGACAAGTGCTTCAGAATTGATTTACAAACCCAAGTCACTTAATTCAATTGCATATTATATATCCATGTAAACATATTACGCTTGAATAAAAAGAGGACACATATTGAGTTCTTATATCGATCCTAGTATTTATGCTTGTGTGGCTTGCAGCGCAGGAAGCACGTATGAACTAGTTTATATTAGCATAAGTGTTGAATATCTGCATATGTACAATTAACATAAGAAACTCTAAGGGAATCTCCTTTTTTGGTGTGTGTGGACAATGACGGAACCAGGATTCCATGTTTTGGGGGGGTCAAAAATGTGCTCGTCAAACTTAAAAATAAACACATTAATATTATACCATGCTCGTAAAAATTATTAACTATTATAAAAATAAAGTTTTCGTTGAGGTTCTATATTCTAAAAATATTTTGTAATAACTTCATCGTCAATTAATATAACGAATATGTATCCCGCTCCGATCGATATTGAATTTAAAAAGATGAATCTTCGATTACAGGATTTACAAGGGTTTTTTGTTTCCCTTTTCTTTTGAAATTAAATTTCTGTTCATACTAAAAGTATTTTGATATTAACAAGGTCGTTAGAGAAAACTAATACATAAGCTATAAAGGCCCTAAAATTAAATTGGTTTAATGGCCCATCTATATAAAAAATAAAAAAATCCTTTCATAATTAGATAGAGGGGGTAATTTGTAATGGGTGTTGTCTTCCAAACCTACCATACTTCTATATAATACAAATATAAAACAAGTAATTAACACCACTTCTTATTTATATTCATATATTATGTTTTACACTAATTACGTGGTAATGTTAGTTGTCTGTGGATGAGGACTTGGACAATTCTTACACTATTAATTGTATAATTATAACTGACAAAATATATAGTATACCACATATATATTGGTGAGTTTCTTGAAGTCAGGGGGGGCCATGGCCGGGACTCGCCCCAGTGTAGCTCCTCCTCTGTGTGTGGGTGTTTCTACCGATTATCACACAAGCACAAGCTTCATCACATTTTCCTAAATCATCAAGATTGCTCGACTTCTAAAGAATCGTTTCAGACGAGCTTCAACTTCAATCGTTCATCAAGTGTACTGGTCATACCGAGCACAACACCCATCGGTGTAAAATTTTCTAAACCCTAAATCTATAAATCTAAGATCAAACTTAATTTCTGCAACACTCTAAATCTAGGTTGATGATAATTGTGATATGAGTTGTTTATATTGCATGTTTATCTTAGTCCCTATGGACCTATATCCATAGAGTATAAGTGACGGTCCTAGGGGAGTCACTGTTTAGAAAAGAAAAGGGAAATCGATGTTATATGACGGTTAGTCACGGTTGCTGGGTGTGGTTTTTGCCACCGTTTATAATCGATTTTTGTGACCATATATCATGGATCACGTTCTTTTTCATTAAAACTTGAAGTTTTGTGATCGTAGTTTTCGATCATTACTAATAAAACATCTCTGTGTGTTTTTGTAGATGAGTTCGAATGAGTCAGCTAAGCTGGAATTCGACATCCTTAACCTTCAAGGCAAGGAGTATCACTGTTGGGTCTCAGATGTGGAAATTACATTCATCGGAAAGAGACTGACCAACACCATCAAACCCTCTAGGCCTGGAATGAATCTCTTACCCCCCAATGATGAATCAAAATCTCAAACTCTCATATTTTTGAGGGATCACATTCATCCACCTCTCAAGAATTATTATTTAAACAAGACAGATCCCATCAAACTGATCTGGTACTGATGAGCAAGAATGCCCATGGATGTAGGGAAGGTGTTTAACGACCATTCGATCATATCTTGCTCGGCCTTCTGCACCCCACAGAAACTCAACTCCGACTGTAGATCCAACATTGCTTGATTATAATCTTAGATCTTTGAGAAATCCAGAAGTTTGGTGTTTTTCCATCTCGCAGTCAACTCAGAAAGCTGTGCATCATAACATTTTGATCACAGGACATTTTTGATCCATCAAAAAAAATTTTGACCCATCAAAAATTGTCATTGTTGATCGTTTTTGATCCATCGAGGTTCCCCTCGACCCATCGAAGCAAAACTTTTGTACCAAATTTTGACCTATCGAATTTCTTCTTGACCCATCGAATTTTAATATCGTAAATTTGATATCGTTTTAAGTTTCCTTCGATCCATCGATTTTTTTTTCCGAACCATCGAAGCATTCTTTGCATACTTGCCATTTGTTCCATTTTATGAAGCCGGCACAATGGATGGCCTTTAGTTGCGAGTGAGCTGCAATGCGATCAAGATTTCTTTTGTTTTTGGTTTTTTCTTATTTTCTTTGTATACTTGTCATCTGTTCCATTTTGTGAAGCTGGCACAATAGATGGCCTTTCATTGCAAGTAAGCTGCAATGCGATCAAGATTTCTTTTGTTTTTGGTTGCAATGATATAGGACAACAGAAAATGGATACTGTAGATACTATTATACTATGGTGGGCTGTAGATAAATTAGTCAATTTATACTGAGTTTCAAGAAGTTTACAGAAGAAGTCATGTATTGACCCAATCGGAATGTATCAGTTTTTTAGAGTTTATTAGATCAACACCTTGTTCTGTCTGTAACTAAATATCTCATGACTGGAGATGGTCATATCTCGAGGGATCGGAAAAACGGCTTGATATTTAAGGATCTTTAAATGACTGTCGAATTCTTTTTTCTTTTATTTACTAGGAACATTTTGGTCACAAACTTAGGCTTCCAGTAATGATAGTTATTTTCTTGCCAAGTTCTTTCATCCATATGATAGATATATATCAAGTCTTCTAGAAATAATTGTTTTTACTGTGAAGTTGCAGAGGCTTTTGGAGAGCACTTTCCAACTTGATCTTGAAGCAACAAGAGAGTAAGATTTTCGTTAAAATTATATGATATCTTTCTATATAATACAATTTCTCTCTTTCTAAAATCGGTATAGAATAGCAATAGACAATTACAGAAGAGTTTCCTTGGAAAACTTCTACAGCTCCGTTATGGTCATCATTTACTTTTGCTTCTGCTGTTTAAGGCTTGTGGTGGAATTGAGTTACTCAATGTCATCATTTATCTTGATCGAACTTTATGTAGCAATTGACTTGGTCACGTAATGTTAAAGACTTTTATACAGATATCAGTCATTCCAGAGTCTGATTAAGTTTATTTTCCTAGTTTGTGCAATTATTGCTGATTTTCTTTTCTACTTCTAAATGCGCAATATAGAGTATTATTTCTTGATTCCTAGCTACATTTAAATATTCCAAGTAAATAGTCAGTCTTTACAAATATGTCTTCATTTTATAGATGAAGTTATTTGCTAATACACTCTCAAACCCCGTTCTGGTTTTTCTCTTTACTTTTCCTTTGGTCCACAACATGAAAGCGTGCTCTTGTTATCCGTCTTACATTTAAAGTTAAGATCCTATTATGGCTTTGTTGCCTTTGGATTGCTTCTGGTTCCATGGCTTACTATTTCCCAGCTACCCTCTTTTGGCTGATACTGTTTAGCAGATGATGGACTATTAGATGCTGTGAAATTCCTGGATCTTGGAGACGGTGCTGGCTGGGAGTTACTTCAGGTTCTATTACCTTAGCAGCTGTTCTATAATTTCGTATTATCCCCCAATTAGAAACATGAGTATATCATATGACAACTGATGTAGTATTCAAGTATTCATAGATGATGAGCTGTGCTATTTCCTTGTTTCTGTATTGTTCCATATATGAAGTTGCTCGTCAGCTGCATATTGTTCTGAAGCACTGTTTCACTTTGGTTTAGGCCATGCGGAATCCTGACTTCCGCAAACGACCAATGGTACAAACTGTACTCAATCATCCAGAAATATATGTTTAGATGATATGTCCTGGCAATATGAGTATGTTCTTCCAAGTAGAAAGCTAACTACGTAAATGCTTCAAGTTAATTCTGTGGCTCACTCGAAGAAAACAAAGCTTTAGCTAAAAGATACAAAAGGAGATCAGTAAGCTCCGTAGTTGGATTGAGCTAGATGCATTAAGCAAAATTATGACAACTGCAACTCTGAATTCTATTTTACATCTTATTTGAGGCATCTCATACCAGCTAAGAGATAAGTAGCCACGAAGAAGTGGCTGCCCATGCCGAGCAACACATGACTTGCAAGCTCTTGTTGCTCGATGCCTTGCATGAATTGTCTCCTTCAGCCATGATCTTCCTAAAGCTTGCTCGATCTGGAACCTGCCTACATATTTGCAAGTCAATGTTATAAGCATGTAGTTCAAGTCCTAGAGGGAGTCCAACAAGCAGAAGCATACATAATCCTGCCCCTCCATCCTTGCAGCAACCAGTAGCCATCTTCGACGGCCACAAAGTCAGGGTGGTACCCTGTTCTTATCTTATCCTTTATATTTTTCATAACTTCCCGGTCCAAGGGCAACTGCCTGAATCCGGCCCTCATGTGTCGGACCTGCCACTGCTTATATGTTTGAGGCCTCACAATTCTTGAAGAACCCTCACAGGCTACTATATTCAAAACTTCACGACCAATGAACTCTTTCTCAAAACCCAATCTCATCTGATCTTCACGAGGCAGGTGGGTGTCAAACATATCGAACATTGCAGAGAAGTAACTCAACGCCTCTCGGAAACGTGGAACAAAGAAGGGTGCATGGTGGGATCCATTGACAACAGTTTGAACAAAAACATCAGGATTCAAGTTCCTGATCAGATTAAGAACAATATCCCTTGGACTGTTTACCATAACTGTCTCGTCAAGTAGATTCTTAAATCGACACATACAATTCACAGCAAGCACCTCGTTTCTTTGAACTTTGAGGTCCTCAAATTGGACAGTTTCCCATTTCTTGGCTATGGCATAGTACTCAAAAGGAACATTAAATCGCTTACAATACCTTGCCAAGCGATGCCCTGTCTCTTGCACTCTTTCTTCGGGTCGAAACCCACTTAAGGGAAGCTCTACCCCTGTAATGCGTAATCTGGGAGGTCCACCGGGTCTTCTTGAGAGGCCATGAATGAGAGCAGGCCATTGAAACCCATAAAGGATACCAAAATCTATTATATGAAGTGTTTCTGCTTTCTCAGCTGCTTTTAAAATCATATCGTTAGCAAATATCATCGACATCTTCATGAGTGGGCAGGCTGCAAGATAAGCTTGGAAGAACTTGAGCATATCAGCAGCTGACAATCGTTTAAGAGACAAGGCAGTATATATCTGAGTTCCGGTGCCAGCCAACCGCGCTTGAAGAGCATTTCCAAAGCAATAAGCCAACCTCTGAGTGCAATCACCAAATGGGGAAGAGTGCTGCATGATCTGCTTTAGTAGCTCAATAGCAGTCCCTCGATCATCAACAGAAACAGCTTGTGCACATAAAATCAGAAGAGCCCTCAAATCGATCACATCCTCCTTATTCTCGCAAGCCTTCTCATTACCAATTCCAACAGATTGTTCATCATGCTTCAGGCCATGCTTTTCTTCAGTCTGGTAGAATTGACCGTCTTCACCCACAGGAGGCCTACCGAGCAACACTTTGTCAAAAAAGTCAGACAGCAGCTCTTCCTCCTCATTATCCAAATATACTGCTGATTGCTTGTTGCTCCTCTTCTCCTCCTCCAAATCTTCATCCTCCCTTTGACGATTCTTCTTTCTTCCTAAACCAACACTACCTACAACATCATCTTCAGCCCTCCTATCCTCCGCCACAGTATTTGTCTTGTTGTCCTCTGCGCAAATCAATTGACCTTTCGGAAGAAACTTACTACCCTCCTCTGCTCCAAGGTTAAACATCGCCAGAAATTCCTTCTTACTAAGTACATCACTAACCAGAGCCTCACTCCTGTAAGAACCCATCACCAGCTTCCCATTTCCAATTTCATTACCATGCCACAGAAACGGAGACGTTTTAGACCTTGAATTGGACTGAAAAACAAAGGTATCTCGAATTGGGTTTTGCAATATATTGGGCCTACTAGACTCTATAAACTCCGGATTGACAGTCTGAGACTCTGCGGAACTTACACAAGAAAAGTCACCACCTGAGCTCTGGACATTTTGATCAACATAAATAGGGCCTCTAATAACCTCATAAAGAGACTCTTCAGTAGCTTGAAGAGTCAAAAGGTCCTGAAACATACATGGTTTGGACTCAATGTCCTCTTCCATAAGCACCTGGTTTATATACTTAAGCATACTATCAGAAAATTCATCTTCTACTTGAAACTCGGTTTCATCATTGATATTGGGTATATCCATATTACCCAAATTTGCAAATCCCAGTTGTTATATTGTAGAATCAAAAGCTTGAAGAATCTGCTTACCTCTGAGACAGAGAAATGAACCAAAACCCAATTCCAGTTCCGGCCAAAGAGAAGCAGGGCAAGTCAGTTTTGACTCTTGACTTTGAGACACGTAAACACGTTTTCTTTTTATACAGAATAAAAGTGAATTTGGAGAAATCTGCAATTTCTCTAATTAAGAGGATCAAACTCGAAATACATTAAACTCTTGGACTTCTAGAATATCATTTTGCAATTAATCTTGTCTCGTGTAGTTGTGTCGAAAGGGCATCCTAAGATTGACAGTAGCATTTGTCGGCTGTCATCTGCTTTTGAGATTGTTGAAGCTAGTTTCATTCATGGTAGTTAATCACAAGTACTATCAGAAAAGGTTAATGTTTCTCCTACTGTTTTGTTGTCTTATGCAAAATCAGACAAGCTTCCAAAGACAAATCTAGTATGTCTTTCATTTTTAATATATCATAAGTTGGTTAAAGTTTTAATTGCAATGGAAAGAGCTAATTTATATTGATTTTTGTGCAGCCTATCTCCACGAGTCAAAACACTTCAAGATTTGAATTAACACAAAAGTATACATCCCAATTCATTTTTGGCATGAGGCCTTACATTTTAGGTTCATTTGATGTTGAAGATGATGGTAATTGTGGTTATAGAGTTGTAGCATCCTTTATGGGATTTGGTAGACGTTATTGGCGAACAGTGCGGCTAGACCTGATGAATGAGCTAAATAGTATGCCGCATTTGTATAGGAAACTATATGGCAACGAAGAAGGTGTCGAGAAAATCAAACAAAGAATTCACCATTCTGGGTCTACTGCACCACGTAAAAAATGAAAGTGTATAACTGATATGGGGCATCTGATCACTACTTGTTATGGAGTCGTTGTTATAAACTTATCTGATGGACAATGCCTTACCTTTTTTCCTTTGATGGAACATGTCATTGGACGATTTCAAAATCAAGACATTCCTGAATTTGTTTTGCTAACTAAAATCACTTTGTGCAAGTAAGTACTATCACTACATATTTATGCATTTGTCAAGTTATAAAGTCTAAACTAATCAGATGTTTTTTTTAAGGTATCATTGGTAGCTGGATGCCCATTACCGCCGGTTCCACCAGATTGATACCGCCATGCTGATGACAAAGTAAGATCATTATATAGTAGATATAGTAATCGTTTGCATCTCTATACTCAAATACCAGAAAGAGTTACTGCAATTTCTGAAACAATCACATTTGAAGATGATTAGATTATGTTTTGCGTTATGTTAATTTTTTTTGATTGAAAGATCCTTTGAATAATGTTTACTTTGAGTTGATGTATTTTATTGCTTACAATTGATTGTGAGAATGATTATTGATTCGAATAAATTATTCCGAAATAAAATTGTTGTTATTGAAAAATAATTCTTACATCTTCATCAAATAATAGAGGTTTAGTGAAATTTTATGTCAAAACGAATGGATGTTCGAATGCAAAAAGAAAAGAAAATTGAAAGGATGAGAGGTCTAGAAAGTTAATTTGAGGTATAATGAGTAAATTATTGATATATATATATAATAAATCTAAGGTTATTTTAGGAATTTGTAAGGAGGTCTAGTGAGTAAATGCTCATAGTGAAAAGAAAATGGGAGGTGTAAAAAAATGGGAGGTATACTGAGCAAATATGGAGGTCCTAATAGCCAGATTCTTTGCAATATGATTTTATATATTTAGATATAGATACATATAAGTAGATCATTTATATAAATTTTTATCCAATTAAATCGTCAGAGTGTTGATTGATGAAATCAATAAATGTATCAAATTAATCAAACTTAGTCAATTCATGTTAATAATGGATCAATCATAATTATGAATTTTTTTATCCATTTTTAACTTGTTTGAAACTTTTCAAAAATAATCTATTTATATGTAGCTAAACATTTAATGATTGAATTAACAAATTATAATCGAAAATAGAATTTTATAAACCATCATAAAAGGTAATTAATAGAGAAACTCACGGGATAAAAGTGAATTAGAGAAATCTGAATTTCTCTAATTACGAGGGACCAAATTCAAAATACATTAAACTCTTGGACTCTAGAATAACTATTATTACTTTGCCCTAAAATATAATCACCCAAAATTGAAAATCGACACACAAAACACACCGGAGTAAAATCACAAAAGAAAATGCAGAAGAGAGAGTTCAACAAGTCCGGTGGATCTTCCGGCGGAGCTTCCGCACCTCCGGCGAAGCGTGGCCGTCCTTTCGGAAGCGGCAGCGGTAGCGCTGCTGCAGCTGCTGCCGCCGCCGCCTTAGCCGCCGCCGACACTGCAGCTCCGTCGAGCCTCCTCGGTCCTTCTCTCCTTGTCCACAATGCCTTCACCGGTCAGTAAATCAAAACCTAAGTCTTCATCTTTCTGAGAAATTAGAGCTCGATTTTCAAAAAGCTATGTAAATTGATACTGATAGTGAATGTGTTTCGGAATCTAATAGTTCATGTGAAATTTTTAATCTTTTGAGTTGATTATAGTTATTTTTAACATTATATATTGATTTATGTAATTTTGTTTTTGTGTATTTTTGTAATTTATAGTTGAAAATAACAAGAGGATAGTTCATGCTCTTCAAAGTGGACTAAAGAGTGAGCTGACATGGGCATTGAACACTCTAACATTACTCTCTTTCAAAGAGAAGGACGAAGTACGAAAAGATAACAGTAATGCACTGACGAAGATTTCCGGATTGCTTGATGCGCTCCTCACTATTGTATGTCTTTGTTGAATCTTGTAATTGCGCCCATTGATTAGTAACTTAAAGTGTTATTTTGTCGATTTGTGTTGAGAGTATAATGTTGTGAAATAACAGATTGACGATTGGCGTGATATAGCGCTTCCCAAGGAACATGTCAAGGCGCCAAGAGTGAGAAACTTGGGTGCAAATTTGCTTGTAACGGGGTTTGGACACGAGTACGATGTGTTTGGTTCAAATAGCACTGTCTCGGGGTAATTATGTATAAGACTATTGTCTTTTGTTGTGTCTGAAACTTACATATTTGAATGTCTGAACTTATCTTGGACATGATTCTGATTGTGGAGAGAAGTTATGATGGCAGATTAGGATCCAGTTCTCAGGAGGCATCTATGCTGAGTAATGTGAGCAATCTTCGTTCTTCCGAGTGGTGGCTTGATGAAGATGGACTGTTTAATCTTGATGATGAAGGTAGAGCGGAGAAACAGCAATGTGCCGTTGCAGCTTCTAATATCATCCGCAACTTCTCTTTCATGCAAGACAATGAAAACATAATGGCTGTTCACCGCCATTGTCTGGAAACAATCTTTCAGTGTATAGAAGACTACGTCACAGGTTAGAAGTGATGGTTTTTTCCTAGTGCATTTATTCTTTACACTATTCTTGTACCAAATTGTAAATTATTTCAGTAGAATTAAGTAGGGTCATTCACACTTCACATCCTAGTAATAGTCTCGGTGGTATTGAATTTTGGTACCAGACCTCAATTTTCAGATCTTGCATCTTGCCTTATGTTAATTTATCTATGAAGTGATCTGTTATCTTCTTATGCGGTTCATACGAGACCCAAGTAATTGGTGATACTGATGTGGATGTCCTGTGGTAGCCATGGTCCAATAATCAGAAAATAACCTACTCTTTTTGAAGTATGAGAATTTGAAATAGTTGAAGGGAAAGAGAAACCTTCTAAGAGTCAAATTCATCCCTCAAATCTTGACTTCTTAACATCTAGCAAGTTGAAAGTATAATTTATGCCTTCTTTACTTGTTGCCTTTTACTTATCTAGTGGGTTTTGCTTCCTTTCAATTTTGATTGGAGTCATGACAGATCCGCTAATTATGGCTTAGTGGATACAGAATTTTGATTTCCATATGAATTTTTTTTTAAAATATATGCTGAGACCAAAACAAGTTGATGTATCTGCATATCTTCTGCCTCATTTCTCCACTCTCTGAGTGGTATCCAGATAGGATCATGAAAAATCAAAAATTGAATTCTATTAATAATAACTCCACTGTTGGAGATTTGGAGTCACTTTTTTTTTAACTTTTTTTTTTTTTATAGTTTTGTTCTTTTATATGAAAAAAATTTCCTTCATCCTGGAAAGTTTTCTATCATTTGAAGTCATCATTTGTGCAATAATGTAGATCATTTCACTAACAGAAGAACTTCATTGTCCCCTATGCTAACAGAAGATGAGGAACTTGTGACAAATGCTCTTGAGACAATTGTAAATTTGGCTCCGATGCTGGATCTTCAAGTTTTCAGTTCGTCAAAGGCATCCTACATCAAGATGACGTTAGTAATTTGATCAATTATTTATTGGTTTTTCTGTGGCTTAAGTTTCTTGTTTCGTCCTGGTTGACAAGTACACTTTTATATCAAACAGAGCAAAGCGTGCAGTTCAAGCTATCATGGGTGTGCTGGGCTCTTCGGTCAAAGCTTGGCATTGTGCTGCGGCCGAGTTACTTGGGCGTTTGGTCATAAATCCAGATAATGAACCCTTTCTTCTTCCTTTCATTCCACAGGTTAATATTCAGAAATTCACATTGTTGTAAAAGTGTTCTTCACGTTATGCATATATCGTAACAAGATGCATTCGTCACTGCAGATACACAAACGATTAGTTGATATCATGAGCTTACCTGCATTAGATGCACAAGCGGCTGCTGTTGGCGCTCTCTATAACTTCTCTGAAGTAAATATGGACTGCAGACTGAAACTTGCTAATGAGCGATGGTGAGGGATCTTCTTTAACTCCAAAACCACAAGGAATTTAAAAAACGAAATTTGTTACTGACATGGCTTATATGTTTTTGTTGACCAAATTTCAGGGCAATTGATCGGCTGTTGAAAGTTATTAAGGGGCCTCATCCAGTTCCCGAAATTTGCAGGAAAGCTGCAATGATATTAGAAAGCCTTGTGTCTGAGCCACAAAATAGAGGATTGCTGCTAGCTTATGAGAATGCATTTGCAGAAGTACTATTCTCAGATGCCAAATATTCTGATATCTTTGCAAGGATTTTGTATGAACTGACGTCTAGACCCAACAACAAAGTAGCAGCAGCCCGTGGTATTTGGGGGATGTAACTCAGAATTGTATTGTTTCTATTCTTAGGTGATGTGCCTCTTGGGAAATGAAGTATTGGATTGTTTCTGTTCTAACAACAAAGTCTAGAATGTAGTCTATGTAGCAATTCCCAATTTTATGTAGAAACTCAAACGCTCTTTTAAGTTTATTGTGACTCAGAATTGTAGCATGTAGCATGTAGTATCATCAAAGTGTTCATCTGTTTACTTCCTGAATATTTTTTGAGGTAGAATGATAAATAAAGAGTTGGTAAGTTACAAAGGAATTCACCCGACTGGTAGAAAGAATAAACTTCACTATCACATTTGATTATTTGGCACTTATAATCAAATAAGTGCCATGACCACTGGCGTAACGATTGCACCTGCCCCGCACATCCCTCGGTCATCGCCGACCAGCCAAAGCCAAGGCCATGTTCTCCCCCCCCCCGCCCCCCCAGCCTCGCCACCAATCTTTGTTGCCCAACCTTAGAAAACGCAGAGGTACCATCGGCCAAGCCGTCAGAGCAAAGCCCCAACGCACACAAAGACGACAGGCCCTCCCTCTCGCTGTCAACGGCACACGATATCGGACCACGATCGATCATTTGTCTCCATCAAGGTGTCAACTATGTTCATACCAAGCTTAACCTGCGAAAAAAGGACATATATTCTTGTGGCGGTTTTTATTTATTTTTTCTATTTCACTTACTAAATAAAGACATGTATTCAGTTACTCCATATTTTTTCTATTTCAACCACTAAAATAAAGACATATCTCTACTAATATAAAGCCAAGCGTAGTTTTTGGTGTCATCACATACTAAATTATGGAAACCCAAAAATACCCCTATGAAAAAATAAAAGCAGCCTCAAGAAAAAAAAAACAGAAAAGAAAGATAAAGAAAAGAAAAACCCACGGGAGACAAAAAAAAAGGTGAACAACAATTTTGCCCAACAAAAACTGTCATAGAAGTGGATAAAGTAGTGGGTGATCTGATTTAACACGTGTGTACACACGGGTGGTTAAGCTAGTTTTTATATAAAATAAAGACTTTTTCTTAAAAAAAGTATACGATACATTTGAAAATATAAATTACGACAGATGTGGTGGAAACGATTTTTTTTTATACATGAATGCGTTGGATTTCATGTCTCTCGATGATGAGAAGACTAAGAAGTGCCAGTGTCATCTTCTATGCAGGGATAGAAGAGCACAGCACCTCATCTAGGAGATGAGTTGCATCCTCAATAAGTTCAATACCTCGAGCAGCAACAACAGAGGTAAATCCACAAGGGAGAGCTTCTTGAAACAAACGGCTCATCTCCATCAAAGTGTCTACCAAATTCATAACAAGCTCAACCTGAAAAAATATATTACCTATATAACAGAGTTGGTCCACTGTTCCTCCTACAGTGACCAGTTCGTACGTGTAAAGTGTGCGAAGACCATCCATATCCAACTCACGTGTGCACCATTGATATCACCAGCATTGATCTCCATCTGTCTTTGCTCTCCAATCTTCCTCTCCGACGAAATCGATCCCCGGAGGTTCCTCAGTAACCATCTCCATCTCTGAACTCGATCGCCGGAAGTTCCTCACTGACCATCTCCATCTTTGAACCCAATCGATCGTCGGAAGTTCCTCGGTAACATCGATCTCTCCATCTCTGAAATCGATCGCCGGAAATTCCTCAATAACCATCTCCATCTCTGAACCCAATCGATCGCCGAAAGTTCCTCGGTAACATCGATCTCTGGACTGACTTTTGTTTGGCTCCCTCGAAGGTATCATTTCACAAATTGTTATTCTCCTTTGCCCATATGAATGATTCCGATGTATGTTGATTGGGTCCTCATTTTTCCCCATTCTCCAAGGTTGATCCCTGCGTCTGCCATCTCCATGGATCCGACTATTACCCTCCGTCCAAATTTGAACCAGACAATTTAATCTGCGGACCTAAATCAGGTATCTCCTCTTTCCCAAAATTTGTTTTGGTCTAGAAAAGGAATACGAAAATGTATGTTAGATTTCTGCATTAAGAATTCTGAGGTCTGGTGCTAACATACTCATCGTTGTCCTAAAGGGTTCTGAGCTCTGTCTTAAAGGAATACAAAAATGTAGATATCCATTATCATTTACGCAGATCTCATGCACTTTATTGTAGATATATTGATTGGTTTGAGTTTGAAGCGCTGGAGAAGAAGAAGAGATCGTGGTGAGTAGCTGAGTTATGGAGTTGATTTTTTTTCTTTCTGGAGTAGTGTCCTCTCCCAATGGCAGTAATTGATTTTCTTAGTGTTTTTTGTAGGCTTGCTTTGAGGGAAACCCTTTTAGACAGTTGCTGGACTATTCAAGATCTTCTAGCAGCGTATGTGATCTAAACCCAGGTATGATGTCCCGCTCTACTCTTGGGAGATTTTTTTTTTCTTAGTTTTGTAATCATGTTGTATTGTGAACATCAATAATAGTGAGCAACTGAGTTTATGCCACTGTGATGATGCTTCAGTACCCTTATTATACAAACAGTATGTTTTCCTTATAATATGAATTGAATAGATCATGAAAGAGATGATTTATATAATATTGGTATAAGTGGAAAGGACATGAGACTGTTGATGATTCATATTGGAACAAATTCTTAAGTTAATTTATTGCCGAAGACATTTGGTATATCCCTCTGCTAACATCTGATACTATCAATGAATTTTCAACTTCTTTCCTACTGGAAAGTAACTGGATTCCATTTGAAAGTTAGCTCAGTCAGTCACTCATTTTCTATTTCTTCAATCAGTGTACAAGTTATTTGATATGATTATAGTTTGGCCAAGCAATTGTACTGTTGATCTCGCTGTTGGCTTTTGGTTCTATGACTTTTTGGTCTCATTAGTTTGCTTTCCATTTCTCTTAGACCCATCACCCCATTGTTTTGAAGAAAAGTATGGCATTTTGAGCGGAACATACACAATTAGATTTGCTATTATTGGCTATTAATGAACTGTATAAATACAGAATACAGTTTGTTATACATACACAACCAAAAAGCTAAAGACCCATGTATGCATATATGACATGAGTAATAATAGCAGTTTGTTCTGTATATATGCATAACAGAATATGCAGTGTTTATATACAATGTGAGTAAGAGAGTTATTAGACGGGCACATACAACGCCATATGTTAATTATTTGGTGGATACTCTTTTTTTTCATAGAGCAAAAACTCAGAAAAGATGATAGAAATGTATGTAGGTATTGGTTTTTCTTGCAATTCAGTCAATTGATAGATTGGTGCCAATTGATGATTTGGTGAATTCGTCTTTGGGCTATTGATCCTTGATATTAATCAGTCTTTAGTTTGTTGGTGATAATCTTTACTGATTTGTGATTATGTTTTGCATCAATGACTGCTTGAATCTTCAACCTTTTTGTGTGCTTCTTTATTCACTTCCAATCCTACCTACAACTCTACTGCGTGATTCGATTCTGATTTTTATGCATCTATAATTGTAAGGTGCAAGTGTGCGTGAAAGTGTAGTAGATATATTGGATAGGGTATTATGGTTTTGGCATGGATAGGGTGTTATGGTTTTGATTTTTTTTTGTTGTAGGTTTGATAATAATTATAGCAGTTTATTTATTGTTCATTGTAGTGCGGAGATGCATGAAAGCGAACTAGATATATTAATTAGCTAGATGGGTTGTAATATTAATGTGCTTCATGTAATAGCTTGATGTAATAGCTTGATGTAATAGCTAAATTGATCTTTCTCTCTCTCTGCTCTCTCTCAGATTTACGATCTCTCTCTCATAGTATTGCTGCTCTCATCTTCGTTGATCCTCATTCGTTCGCTGTTGACTGCCTCATTGTAGGGCAAGGTAGGCATGATCAAATTTACTCTTATCATTGATCTTGAATTTGATTTTTGTCTCTCTGATCAATTTCTTATTTTTGATTCATCGTCGCTTTCATCTCCGTGAATCTCAAGACTCTTGACTAGGGTAGCACAATATTGGCTTTCGGCACACCAAAGGAGACCTAAACCTAAGCCCATAAGAACCCATTTATTGACTGACCGGGATTCTCAGTTGAGGTAGGTTTTGAAATTTTTGCTGGATATATGTATCTAGGTAGTGTGTGTCAGTTGCTTTGATTCCATGTTCTCATTTTAATGGCAAGAGATGTAGTCTTTAAGCAATCCATGTATATGGGCGTTGTGGGATTCGGTTCCTCTGATGTTTAAGAAAATACACTGCTAGCTCAAATTTATTTGTTATTATAAATAAGTTCAATCAAGCATAGTTATGGATGTAGCTGTTGTTACTGTCGTATTTCCATAGATATAGTTGAATGTTAAAAGTTGTTGCTTACTTTCTTTTACTGGAATCAGAGTAATATGATAAAAACATGGAGTAAAGTTGTCTGTAGATAAAAACGGAGTTCATATTCGACCAAAATAGAGAATTCTGGGTTTCTTTTTCCGGTTGCCAAATGGGTCTTCGTTTGTGACGTGATTTGGTTTCGTTTGTTGATATTCCGGTGTGATATGTTTTTGAAATTCATAATTCAGTTCGGTGGTTTGATCTGAGTTTTTGGTCTGGTGATTCATTGCTTTCGTCGCAATCCCTTTTTTTTCCTTCTTCTTTTGTCTCTTCTGTGAATCCAATCTAAATTGTGGGTTCTTCAGGTCGATCCTGGCCGAGGTTTTTCGATCAATTCCCTTTTGAATTGTTTTGTATAATCTCCATGGATTGTTAGGGCATCTCCAATCATGAAGTCTTATAATGGGGTCTTATACCTATTTTGAGATCTTATTTAGACACTATTCATATAACACTTCAACTATCTCCAATGGTAGGGGTCTTATAATAGGGTCTTATCCCTCCAATTTCTCTCCCCTCTACCAAGTGGCCCAAACCCAAAATTATAAGACCAAGTCTCATATGGAGTCTCAAAATAAGACTTGGGATGAGACCAAGTCTTATAAATATAGGGTTTAAGACTTCACAAAACTACCATCGGAGCCCAATTTTTTTAGTACCCCAAAATTATAGGGTTTAGTACCTCCTATTAGAGATGCCCTTATATCCTCAATTGTTTCTAATTTTGTGTTTTTGATGTCGGAGTTGTTAATGAGATAAGTATATGAGGTTTTGTTATGATTTAAGTTTTTATTTTTCCTCTTCATTTTTTATTTTATCGTTCCGGCTGAAATGGCCATTTCTGATATTGATGTCTGAATCAACATGAACTATGAAAGAATTCAGTTGACATTTACTGTGTTCTTTTATTAAGTTAAAATCTGATTTACGTGTCATCAAGTCTCCTCCTCTATGTTATCCCTGAGTTTGTCTCTTTTGTCTTTTAATTTTCAAATCACAAGTGCAAGAGATAATGGTATTGATAGTTCTCTTCCGGGTTTGTTTTCTGTGGTTGGATCATGTCGATCTGATATGGGTGGAGTTTTTACAATTAATTTATGATGTTGGATCTAGGCTTTTCGGACCTATGTATCTATTAGTTTTGAATGGGTTTATGTATCAAATTTCTTCATTTTCAGCTATAAGAGAAAATCTCTAATGACCAGATTCATGTTTCTTTGTAGAATCGATCAGTATTGGTACTGGCAGTTCGTAGAGGCTTTGACACCTGGCTCAGGTATAATTCATTCTTTTCAAATTTCTCTGGCTTCGTGTGTAGGCAGGAGACCGACATGGGTTGAATTGGATTGTGATATATTCTATATATGAAGTGATTATGATTGAATTTTTCTTTTCTTTTCTGCAGTTTGATGACAATTGGTTTCATTTTTCAGGTTACATCCCTCTCGATTTCTCATCGGTCTCTCTTCATTTACTAGAGTAAGGTTTCTCTATATCTTAGTCTTGATCTCGAGTTGATGTTCGCTTTTTATTACATCTTTATACCTTCGTAGGTTGATTCTCGCCCAAACCCATCATGGGTTTTTTAGAATGTGATAGACGTTTCTGACTATTTAGTTTCTTTGAAAGTTTATATAATAACAAGAATATAATCAATCCTAAGTTTTTTCATCGCATAACTCTATTCTTTTCGATGATGCATTGATGGTAGTAATGCCTTCATGCTATCTTATCCATCTCTTTAAGTATATTCTATGATAGTTGGATATATGCTGTGACATATAGTACAATAACAAGCTCACTAATTCCATTGAACATGTATATAAACGAAGTTTCGTTTCTATCTCATGTGTCTAACATCAGTTTTGCTTAGTATGCAATGTAAAATGTTTTTACAATGTACAAACAACTTGATGACTGGCTTAATTGAATGCATGACAGTATGCTATATGCAATCAACGAAGAACTTCAACACCTAATGTGTTGTTGCTATGTGTGTTTGTGTTTGTCTCAAAAGTCTTTGGCTTTGTTTGTACACCTTCACAATCAATGTTGCCACCTTTTTTACGATATGGTCTTTCGTTAGTGTTGCTTGCTGTTTTGAACAAGTTTTTTTATTAAGTCTAATTTGCAGTTATTAATTGTTACTAGAAAAATCTCTACCCCGGGGTGAGCAGTGGGAGAATGTTTAGTTATTATTATAAGGATATTTTTGTTAATTTTAAATTTAGTGAAGCCATTCGGCTTAGCTTTATAATAACTAGCAAAGACCCACACTCAATGAGTGCGGAGCGGCAAAAATGGGAGTCTGGAAGAGTGAAACATATTTATAGCAGTTAAGGGTAATTTTGATTTTCTTTTTTATATTTCTGGTTTTCTTTTTACCTTTTTTTTTCTTTTACTATTAAGGGTAATTTTGGAAGTTCAAAATTTGGCATGGCTGATGACACCAAACTCACGCTTGGTTTTATTATAGTAGAGATATGTGTTCTTTGGAACTGAATTTGATGGATTGTGGTATTTTCATTTAATTTGAGATAGCAAGCTCTAGACAGTTTTGTTGAATTGTTCACATGTAGTTTAGGTGGATTGAATTGTTTAGATGTGTTATGCTTCTGTGAGTTTTGATAATGTATGCCTTCATTGTAGTGTCCAGTGATGCTCTTGGTTCTATGATTTAAGATTTAGGGAACTTCTTATCTTCCAACTTTCATTCAGATGTTAAATATACAATTTCATCATAATGTTGATTAATTTATGTGCTTTATAGAGGAAGAACAAGCGTTGTTATTGGTGATTGCTTTCAGCATTACCCTCTGTAAAAAAAAGCTAAGAAGAAAGGGAGACTTTCTCTGCTCGAGGTCCATATCATGTCTATTCAATGTTGTGTGTATATGTATGATCGAAATATATATGATGGCTAAGAAGACTGCGTCTGTGTATAATAGGCAGTCAAAAAAGTGGCCACCAATTTTTTTATCACCAATTGGGTTTGTGCACTGTGAAAGAACTGTGTTATGTTTAACAAGAGATTATGCATTTATTAGAGAAAAGTGTTGCGTTTACAGTTTTGATCTCTTTTTCTCCCTTTACATTTTTGATTGTGTGTTATTGGAGTTTGTATGTTGTTTGATTGGCTGTAGAGGATAAAACAATGTTGCATCCGCAGCGATCACTGCGTGGAATAACATAAACAAACTTGATTAGTTGGTCTTTTTATTTACTGTCATGTGTTTTTGTGCTCTCAGTCTTGGTGTAAATACGATGAGGAATTGACTTTTGTTGGAAATGAGGCTATTTTGCATAGGAAGTTTGTGGAGTACGACAGCTTCTTCAATTACTTATCTTGCTTAGTTAAATGGATGTTAGTACATCCAGGTTTACTATTCTAAATACAAGTAATCAGCTAATGTTGTGATCAAGAATCTGATCTTGATATGGAGATTAGCTGTTTTGTATATTCTATTATGTAATCAATTACTCACGTTTATGTTAGTTTGTAATATAGATAGTAAATGTACATTTCTACATTAAAATTATTTCCACCCGCGGCTTGCGCGGGCTTGCCTCCTAGTATATACAATTACTAACAGATAGAAAACGAAATCAAAATTTCAAAACACGTACATGCCAATTAGCAATACTACCTTAGTATGGCGATCGCCAATAGAAGTGTCCTGCCTTCTTACCAACCCCTACAACCTTTCTCTCGGTGGCCGCTGCAACTTGTTCCATGGCTGCAGCAACTTTTACCTTGGCTGCTGTAAATTTCTTGTCCGTTGCTATGGTTGATATTGCCATTCCTTCAAAAGCCATCTCTTCAGCAGCGACAACCATCTCCTTAGCAGTGGCAGCCATCTCTTTGGCCGCAGTGGCTGCTGCATGATAAAAAATGGCAGCCCTTCCAAATAACATCTTCGCAGCCCCACCTAAATCAAATGCTGAAACCGCTAATGCAACTATATTCAGCTTCGGCACGGAGATATCGGTGAATAAATATGAGATCACAAGCAGACCAATTCTAACATCTGAATCCCCATCAAACTGCAAAACAAATACAAAATCAGCAGGATAAAAATCTAATATACAAAATCAACCAGATCCAGATTTATATACAAAGTCATCAAAATTAACTGACAATCACACACAAAATCAACAGAAACAACATCACAAATTCAAATCAAGGATAAACAGACCAACCAGAAATGCAAAATCGGCATCCAAAATTTATATACGGTCAACAAAATCAACTGAACCACCACAAACAAAAATTAATAGAATCAACAGCACAAAGTTAATTCAAGGGTAGCTATAGACTAACATGAATTGCAATTCCACCATTTTATTAAATATTAAAAGAAAAATATGAATTTTTGTTCCGAGCTAGGGGTACATAAGGATTATATATGTATTTATTTGTTTAAATTGGTTAAAATGTGAAATAGAAATTTTCATCGAAAATTGGTCACTTGAAACATAAGAGCAACTCCACCAGATTCCCTATAAGTCATGTCTAGCTAAAATGTAAAGATTTTCTATTAAAATTGACTCCAGTAGCTCCCCTATCTTATTAGCCAGTTTAGGGATTCCCTATATTTCATGTTTTCACCCCTTATTCTTATACCGAAAACATGAATTATAGGTAACGAAACATTCAATATTATAATTAATTCTTTCCTTCTAGATTGCAAATGCAATTAATAATTATATTAATAAATAAATATTTTATTATCAACCAATCAAAACTAAGTATGTGTTTATAACTAACTACATTTTAAGTGATATTGTTGGAGTAAATTTATACAAGTGACTAGATAAAATAGGTTTCGACTTTATTTTTGAACAAAATAAGCAAACTTTCCGTGACATTGTTGGAGTTGCTCTAAGGATAGGAGTTTGTCCTATATAGGATATATAAACTAGGAATGTGGATGTTTTTAAATAATATTTTACTTTATTATGCTTTGAGTAAGCAAGTAAAGATGCTCAGTTGGATTGGGCTTTCTATATGTATTTATGTGTGCCTCAATTTGGGTTGGCTTGCACATGTTTTTTTTTTGTGCACCTGAGAATATTGATCTTTGGCTTTCCACATTCTTTTGGTTACAAAATCTTTGACCTTTAACATTATTTCGGTTATAACTTATAACCGAAATTAATTTGGTTGGTTAATTGTGCAAAACTAAAAACTTTTTGTTTGTCGACATTTATGCTCCTACTCACTCCTTCATGTATAAAAGGTGACTTCCTCCTCCTTTGTCTTCACTCACTTATTCAGAAAAACGTCTCCTCCTCTCATAGTCTCCTTCAAATGGTTCTAGTTGAGTTCTAGTTTCGGTAATAGAGAAAGGTGTTCTCTAGTTCGTCTAGGAGTTGTTGTACGTGTAGTGCAAACACAAAACTCAAGTAGTCGTTGTATCCTAGGAGACGTATGCCAAGCAAACCTAGTGCACTGGAGTAGGCAGCGTAAATGTTCTTAAGCAAAGAGTGTGGTACACATGACTCGACTTTCCTTTCTACTTAGATTATCATCATCAACCTTTCGGTAACAAGTTTAGAGTTTCTTGAATTTTTTTCTTGAAATATTGTTTACTCTAATTAATTAGTATTTTTCCAATTTAGTCAATATACTACTTATTTCCTACAATCATAGAACATTTACATGTGATATTGACTAACGTGGTTGCCGAAATAAAATTGTCGTCAAAGGAAAATGGTTGCCTTAAGGAAACGGTTGCTTTTGAAGTTGTGTTGCAAAACACGAAACGTTGCCTACAAAATTTAGACTCCAAAATAATTAATCAATTAGTTATCTGCGCTAATGGGAGTTAATTTTCAAGGACAATGGAGGGTTTTCCTTGGAATAAGAAAGCACTATGATTTGGTTATATACTAAATTGAAGTGATTGAATATTGAGATATTCAATAAGAAATTCATAGTGAATTTGACCAAGTAATCAATAGAGAAATAATATTAGATATTATTATTGATTTGAAAATAACACGTTATTGTGTTATTTTTAGAAAAAGGCAACAAAAGGGAAGGTATAAAAAATTAAAAGAGCTAGATGTCACATAGAGTCATTTGGTTGAAAATGAGGATGTGATAACAAGTGTTGATCAATGCAAACCATGAGTGGCTTGCAATTGATGATGTGAGATTTCACATCACTCGGAGAAGATGAGGTGATGCACTTTATATATGAAGACTCACGTCCATATAGCAAGACGTGTTTTGGGGTGAGGCCCAAAAAGAAAAACTGTGAGCGGCCAGCCCAAAGCAGATAATATCTTACTATGAGGATTGTGTCGTGACAAATAAAGTCATAAACGACGGACAAGGCACGGAAGTAATCAAAGATTATGACTGTGGGATGGAAGACTTGGAGATGTGGTATGACCAAACCAAGTTGGATGAACAATCAAGGGTTAAGATAGGAGGTTCGAATGTTGATATCTAGAAATGAACTAAATAATGTGTTATATATTCTTGAGGACTAAGTCAAAGCTCAGTTATGATGATTTTTGTTTATTGATTAAAGGAAATTAAATTCTAGTTTCAAACATAGAATGTATGTTGGTAATAGAGCCATAACTGGCGAAAATTTTAAATTGAAATGTGATGGCCATGATCAATGATATGAATAAAATTAGCGCTTCCACTTTAGAGTTTATGCAGCCAAATATTAGCTTGGAGTTGCCTTTCATAATAAAACTTTCAACTTGATTTATGCAATAATAAAAATCCCTATCTTCACACTTATGCTAGCTTGAAATATAGGTAAGCTTTTCAAGTTATTATTCTCCGCATAGTATCATAATTAACATGTCATTCCCACCATACCATACATTGGAAGACTAAAACATACACTACAAGAAAAATGCACCTAGACCGCGGAGCGTTTCCGTTGTCTAGGTGCGTTTTTCCGTCGTCTAAGTACTTAGACGACGGAACCTCCGTTCTCCAAGTTCCGTACTCCAAGTGTTGTCGTCCAAGCACTTGGACGACGAAGACGGTGAATTCCGCGGTCCAAGTAAGCACTTGGACGACGGAGACGGTGAATTCCACGGTGCAAGTGCTTACTTGGACCGCGGAGTTTTTGATCTTTCTCCGCGGTCTAAGTTCTCACTTAGACCACGGAGAATTGATTTCCGTGGTCCAAGTGAAAACTTAGACCGCGGAGAAAGCCCAAAAACTCCACAGTCTAAGTTCTCACTTGAACCACGGAAATCAATTCTCCGTGGTCTAAGTGATTATTTAATTTTTTAAAATTAAAATTTAATTTGTAGTAAAATATTAGTAATTTAATTAAAATACTCCAATCTCATTTAAATAATTAAATATGTTAAAATTAATTAAATAAAATAAATTGTTAATTACTTAAATAATAAAAATTAATTTGTACATGAAATTAAATATAGTTCGGAATCGAAAAAAAATGATATAATAAACTACACAAATTAACTACTAAAATACTGGAGGAGCAGATGCGCCGCCGAGTCCCCCGCCTCCAGCCGGGTCGTCGTCGTCGGGGTACGGGTTCAGAGGAGGTTGACACTGTCGTCGAGCCTGATTTTCCATGAGGGTGACGAGTTGGGCTATCTGCGCTTCTTGCTGATCAAGCCTTTGACGCATAGATTGATTTTCCTCCCGTGCGAGTCGAGCCTCTTCAAAAGTTGCTTGGACGGCCGCAGCCTGAGTACTTTTCCTCGCCGAACCTCCCGTAGATGATGAGTCGGAGGTCGACAAATCTCGAATCACCTTAGGTCCTATCCCCCTAACATCCCTTCCAGCTCTACGACCGTATACCTCATCGGCGATTGCAATTTGGCTCTCCATCGATAGAGGAGGCAGGTCTTCGGGCGGCAAATCCGGGTGTGCAAGCTGAGTGTTGGTCAATTCCTCCTGCGCCCGTTCTACCAACCTTGCCTAAAAAATAATAATAAAAATAAAATAATTATAATAAAATAATAATTAAATAATAACTACGCTAATTAAAAGCATATATATATATATATATATCACTTACGCCGTATTGACTCGCTTCATTCTCAAACCCAGGCGTCATGTACGCGCTTATGCTAGCATCAAGATAAGGGTGTTTGGAGCCCTTATCCCTGTGCTCCTTGGCTATTTGAATCACTTGCTTGGCACCGGAGGTATGGTGTTTGTCCTTCTTCCCCCAGTTGGTCTTGTTGATTTCGGAGAATTTCTGTTGAACAACATAAATCATTAAAAAATTAATGAGTAACTAAAATAAAAATAATTCAATTCTCTTCATTTAAATAAAAAAGTAAACACCTTATATTCTTCATCTTGGAAGTGGTTACACAACCACTGCCACTCATCTTCCCTATCCCCACGCAGCTCTACGGGGGTAGGCACGTGGCCGATATTGTCGAAGTACACATGAAACTTGTACTTCCAATCATGGTAGATGGAGTTGGCGGTTTGGTTGATATGCCTAATCATCACCGGTGTGGGATCCACCTCATATTTTTCCTATCAGAAATAAATAGAAAATTATAACCGTATATATTATGAAATTACAATTTTTATTGGTTATTAGAAAATAAATTTAAAATTGTACGTATTACGTACCGAAAGTTCTTTAAACAGTTTCGCCCTCTCTTCATCCGGCAACTCTTTCCAAGTAGGGGAAGTCAGACGAACCCGGCTACGAAGGATTGACCATATGCTATGCGCTGAGAGACTAGCTAGTTGAGCTGTGGGAGGGCCACCGGTGAATTCGTCGTACGGCAACTTGATCTTTTTCCCGGTCGCCTTGAATTTTTTTTCGGATTTTCCGCCTTTGACGAGACCGCGAGTCCTTTTGGGTTCCGGGTCAGTTAGGGCCTTCTCGAGCTTGCGTCGGGCACTATAAATGATAGATTCAGAGGAGGCCGAGGTCGACGACGCCTGAGTACTTTCTGCCGAACCGGGCGTCCGACCGGATTGGGAGTCGTCATCACCGGTAGGGATAACTGGGGCAGCGGGAATTTTTCCAGTGGGCGCTGTCGACAGACTAGCTGAAGGGTTCGGAGAGAGAGCGTCGTTGCCCTCCTCTTAATCCCAACCGACTTACGCCACCAAGCGTCGGAGCATAGCATCTTCGGCCTCCTGTTGGACATTTTTCTTTCCCGACGGAGCCATTTAAACTTAGGAGTTGTTAAAATACCTGATTACCAGAATAATTATATAAAAAAATTTACGATAATTACACCTTAGTATTGAGTGCGCCTAAGATTTAAATAGAGTACACTAGCTTGGTGTTTGGGTCGTTCAATGGACGTGCGACCCGCGCGATAAAGTGTAAACTTTCAATTAATCAGCTTTGGTTCAATCGAAAAACATGGTCAGTTAGGGATAGAGATAACGCGAGAGGCAGGACTAATTTCGACAAAACACCCCGAGGCTAACCAAATAAATGGTATATACTCTTTTGGTGTCGTCTTTCTTAGATCCAAAACCTGTCACCAGTCATAACCCGTTTCTAGACACCATGTCCGACATTCAGCCAATCTTTCGAAAATTTACACTCTCTCAAGTTCTTTGCAAACTCCGCCCTCAACCTCGTGTCCATAACATCACTTAGGTTATGCTGTGCGGTAATGAAATCCACATATCACGAGGGGTTAAGGAGATAAGTTAGGAAATAAGGTGTCATCTATTCCAAAGAGTGCGACTTAATAAACCAAACTTAATTATGTACTAAATTTAAATCAAAGACTACCAATTTAATTACTAGAAAATTCCCATAATTATCAATTAATATTTTTTAATTACATGCAATAATAATCACAAATTATACTATTAATTAAAACAATAAATAATGACAATAAATAATTATTATTTATCATACATTTAATAATAATTATTCATTTACCAATATAACTAATTATTATTAACAATAATAATTATTACTATTATTTAATTTTAACTAATATATTATTCATTACCAAATAACAACTAATAATGAGTACTAAATTAGTAATTAATACTAATAATAATAATTATTAATTATTATAATTATTAATTAATTAACATTATTTACAAATTAAATAATTACTTAAATAATAATAATTATTATTAAAAAATAGAATTATTACCTTGCCGGAATGTCGTCGGAAATTCGCCGGAATGTCGCCGGAGTAGAGTCGTCGGAGAGAGGGAAAGTCGCCCGAGGTTTTGAGAGGAGAGGAGAGGAGAGGAGGAAATGAGATGGGATGAGAAAATGAGAGGGTGAACTGTTCTATTTATAGGCGTTCACTTAGACGACGGAGCGGGCTCCGTCGTCTAAGTGCACTTGGACGACGGAAAAGGGCGTTTCCGTCGTCTAAGTGAACCGTTTCAAAATTTTGAAACGGCGCCTAATTAATCGGCGGGATGTTTCAACCGCCTTAATTTTGAACTTAGACGACGGATAATAGATTCTCCGTCGTCTAAGTCAAATTTGAAGCGGCGCCGAAATTTAAGGCGGCACATTGAACCACCATAATTTTGAACTTGGACGACGGAGAATGACCATCTCCGTCGTCCAAGTTCAATTTACGTTAAAAAAAATTAAAAATTAATTCGCAAGGAATTTGCCGATCTGTCATTCGAATGAAATAGTCATAAAATATCGATGAACGCATCGTATATATAAACAGTTAAATTTGAAACGACGAATAATTTTACGTCTTTAAACTTGTCATTATCGATGCGTTCATCGTCTATAAACAGTTAAATATGACTTAAGTGTTATTAAGTATAGACTCATTTGCACCAGAGTATTAACGAAATTGAATTTGGACAAAACAACCGTTGGATACGTTCGCCGTAACATAATATATAATTACAATAATTTTCAGAAAATAATAATTTCGTCAACCGCAAAATCGAGATTTTGACAAACCGGAAACGTGGATACAAGACATTTCGTAACTCCAATTTTAGAACCGTCGAAGGTCACACACCAAGAATTGTATACTCTATAGTCTTGACGAAAAGAATATGCATTGGGAGATAGTCTAGATGGTCGTTGTCTTAGAAAAAATTACGAATTCTGCACCTGGATGACGGAGATGAGCTTCTCTGTGGTCCAGGTGAGTACTTGGACGACGGAGAAATCAATCTCCATCGTCTAAGTACTCACCTGGACCACGGAGAAGCTCATCTCCGTCGTCCAGGTGCAAACCCTGAATTCAGGGGTCGGACGCTATAAAGGATAGATTCAGAGGAGGCCGAGGTCGACGACGCCTGAGTACTTTCTGCCGAACCGGGCGTCCGACCGGATTGGGCGTCGTCATCACCGGTCGGGATAACTGGGGCAGCGGGAATTTTTCCAGTGGGCGCTGTCGACGGACTAGCTGAAGGGTTCGGAGAGAGCGCGTCGTTGCCCTCCTCTAAATCCCAACCGATTTACTCCGCCAAGCGTCGGAGCATAGCATCTTCGGCCTCCTGTTGGACCTTTTTCTTTCCCGACGGAGCCATTTAAACTTAGGAGTTGTTAAAATATTTGATTACCAGAATAATTATATAAAAAAATTTACGATAATTACACCTTAGTATTGAGTGCGCCTAAGATTTAAATAGAGTACACTAGCTTGGTGTTTGGGTCATTCAATGGACGTGCGACCCGCACGATAAAGTGTAAACTTTCAATTAATCAGCTTTGGTTCAATCGAAAAACATGGCCAATTAGGGATAGAGATAACGCGAGAGGCAGGACTAATTTCGACAAAACACCCTGACACTAACCAAATCAATGGTATATACTCTTTTAGTGTCGTCTTTCTTAGATCCAAAACCTGTCACCAGTCATAACCCGTTTCTAGACACCATGTCCGACATTCAGCCAATCTTTCGAAATTTTACACTCTCTCAAGTTCTTTGCAAACTCCGCCCTCAACCTCGTGTCCATAACTTCACTTAGGTTATGCTGTGCGGTAATGAAATCCACATATCACGAGGGGTTAAGGAGATAAGTTAGGAAATGAGGCGCCATCTATTCCAAAGAGTGCGACTTAATAAACCAAACTTAATTATGTACTAATATAAATTTAAATCAAAGACTACCAATTTACTACAAAATTCCCATAATTATCAATTAAGTATTTTTAATAATTCACTAATTTACCACTACAAATTGACAATATTAGAACAATATTTACAAATTATAATTACACGCAATAATAATCACCAATTATACTATTAATTAAAACAATATTTAATTACAATAATTAATTATTATTTATCATGCATTTACAATAATAATTATTCATTTACCAATATAATTAATTATTATTACCAATAATAATTATTACTAATAATTAATTTTTACTAATTATTATTCATTTACTAATAATTATTATTACCAACATTTAATTATTAGTACCAATAATAATTATTACTAATATATTATTACTAATAATTAATTTTTACTAATAATTATTCATTTACTAATAATTATTATAACTAATATATTACTAATTAATTAACCAATTTACAAATTAATTAATTAGTTTAATAATAATGATGTTAAAAAATATAATTATTACCTAAAAGATGAGCCGCCGGAAAAGTCGATATTAATCGATAGTGAACCTAAAAGATGAGCCGGCGGAATGTCGCCACACATCACGACCAAAATAGTGAACCTAAAAGATGAGCCGTTGGAATGTCGCCGGAAAGTCACCGAAGTGGAGAGTCGCCGGAGAGAGGGAAACGCCGGAATTTTGGTCGCCGGAGGAGGGAGGCCGGAGCTTTTGAGAGAGAGTGAGAGGAGAGGATCGAGAGGAGAGGAGGAGAAATGATATGGGATGAGGAAAAGAAAGAATGAGCAGTGGCTATATATAGGCTTTCAGTTAGACGACAGAGCCCTATTTTCCGTCGTCTAAGTGCACTTGGACGACGGAAAAGAGTGTTTCCGTCGTCTAAGTCAACCGTTTCAAAATTTTGAAACGGCGCCCAATTAATCGGCGGGACGGTTTTAACTGCGTTAATTTTCGGCACCGTTTCGAATTTGCATTTATTCCAAATTCTATGTCGAAATGTTTGAAACCCTCCCTATTCGCGGCGTGTCGCAGGACATCGTCATCTATTTGCTTTCTGCGTACCATCGCATCGCCTCTGATGTGTGTAGAGACATGTACAGACGCTGCAATCTGGGAATCAAGGGAAAATATCGAACAATTTTCACAGGAATTCTCTTTTTCGAACTCTTCCTATTCAGCTCATATCTGCACTGGCTACATATGGGACAATAGTCCAAATCTTTATATTCTTTGTAAAAAAGCACATAATCATTCGGACATGCTTCAATTATCCTGTACTTTAGGCCGAGGCTGCTCAGGATATTTCTAACCTTATAATGAGATTTAGGAAGATTGTGATCATCAGGAAGCAACTTACATATTTGCTCCTGAATTTCGTCAAAAGTACTGACTGACATTTTGTGCTTCACTTTTATCTTCATTTGCTCCATCACATATTACAACACATTCTCTCGACATCCAGGGAACACCGGGGTCTGCGCTTCAAGTAGCATCCGGTTGTACTTATCCATCTCACTAGTGTCAGTGGACAAGCTAGCAGCGGGGAATGTGTCATCATGCTTATGGGTGGTACTGTAACCTCCCTCTTGGTGTTGGTGTCCACCATGACTAAATCCCGGAAATGCATCAAGGACCAAATCTGCAGTTGGGTTGCAAGCAGGGGGGCCAGCACCACTGCCGCTAGATGAGGCAACCTGGTAACTGTACCCTGAGTTGAAGTCTGCTGAGTTGAAGTATACTGCTTCACCATGCTCGCTCCATGTAGTGTAACTCCACATCATACCATTTTTGTACAGGTGTTGCACTATAACATTAACCTCCACATACTGACAATTAAGACATTTCTGGCACAGACACCTGAAACGCTTCTTTCCCTGACCATGTTCTATCGCAAAATTCACAAATTCGCTAATTCCATCCATATACCGGACATCACATCTATTCCGTAACTTCATCCAACTCTTGTCCATACTTCTACAAAATTTTATAATTAATTAATTATTACATATTAGTCAATTAACTATTAATTATACGTACTCTACATCAATTACTTTAATATGTCTAGCTAACATACATGCATGTATATACGTTTTAACTAAATATTAACCAAATTTTAAAACATCCATACATATATACGTACTACAGGTCTATAATTAACTAATATATATATCATCTCATCAATTTCCTAACTTAATATATTAATTATATATAATTATATATTAGACGTACTAATTAATTATTAACAATGCAATCAATCAAACGTACATGCAATTAATTATATATATAAACGTACGTTAATGGTGTTGGAAAATTAACTACGTACGTACCTGGCTTTCTCCGATATATGGCGAATTAATCGATGGTCGGAGCCGAAGATCGATATATATATATATATATATATATATTTCTATCTAGCTACCTAGTAGCTAGCTAGCTAGGACGTCGTCGTTTGAATTGCATGCACGCGTGAGGCGCTGATCAAGACAGGAAGAGATTATGATTAGTTGAGAGACGAGTGAGCAGAAAGGAAGAGAGTTCGGCATCAGCCTTATATAATGCTTCACTTAGACGATGGAGGTGTCAGTACGTCGTCTAAGTGGCCACTTGGACCACGGCGTGTCGGTCCGTTGACCAAATGTGCACCTGGACAACGGAGAATTCTCCGCGGTCCAAGTGGAACTTGGACGATAGAGATTATTGTCTCCGTCGTCCAAGTTACACTTGGACCACAAAAATTTTACGTTTCCATGGTCTAAGTGCAGTTTTCTTGTAGTGATAAGTTTTGTGACATACTAGTGATTTTTGACTTTACCCTATTCTCTCTTTTCCTAAATCCAAGAACCCTAGCCACTGACCATCCCTAGCTCTTCAATTCTTAGTTTTTACAATCAGAATTTGATTCTGATTTTAGTTTTGATTCCCTCTTTTCATTCTATCTTGATTGGTAACCTTGTATGTGAGATCCGGTAAGTTATCACATTCTAATAATGTCGCATCTGACTAGGTCAGGCAATCCATTGTTGGAGGTTGATATTTCCAAATGTGCAGCTTGCCATTATATGAGTTTTCTCTCATGATATTATGTCAGATGAAAAGAAAAAATCTCTTAAGCATTGGATGGTTCATCTCTGGCTAGGCGTGTCTAGATCGAGTGTGATAAATATCTGGAGGGACACCTATGATCGATTTGTGGGGAGATTCAAGTAAATGAGGTCCTTTGGAAGGTGGTAGAGCACGACCCTTGGTTTTTTGAAAATATCATGATTATGGTGGAGCCGTTCGATAGCTTTGCTCCGATTCAATCCATTACGGTGAGAAAGGTGAAGGTGTGAGCGCGAGTAGATGTGGTCGATGGAGTGTTGGATGGGGAGGTGATGGTAGCAAGGTGGTACCGGTTGTGAAAATTAGGCAGCTGTTTATATTTTGAAGGTATGTTGACTATGATTGGATCGACTACAGGCTTGCGAGGAGTTATGTCTCTTAGTGGAAGTGGATTTACAACATCGACTGGAAACTAATGTAAGTCTGAGGCTTGGACCTAAGACATGGGTTGTGTGTGAGATAAGATATTTAACTTTGAAAGAGTATTGCATGGGATGTGCGAGCTTTGACCACAATGTCGAGGGTTGCCCTATACAATGTGAAAAAATGGAAGCTAGGGCAGTGGCTAAAGAAGAGGTCGAGGTCGAGGCCGAGTCTGCTTGTTGAGAATTGGATAGGGATATTGTGTAAGCTAGAGTAGGTGGTGGGCCGGGGTGGGCAACCGAATGAAGGAGGTAGCAGACAGTTCGGTGGTGGAAGCAACTAGGCAAGAGGTCACAGTTGGTCAGGTAAGGGTAATGCTGATATTTGAAGTAGTTGGGCCAGATGAAGAAGAGGAAATGAAGTTATTGCCAGAGGCTGAGCGTTCTCGGAAGCAATGAAGGCCATATGGTTCTAAGGGCGTGGTAAAAGGCAGCTCGTTCAAATATGTCGAGTTTAACTTTTATCGCTAGGAGCCAGTTAGAAAGTCGGGGACTACTTGAAATGGATCAGTGGGTGGCCTCTCCAAGGTCAAGTGAGGTTTTGGTGAGGCAACTCTCTTTACATAGGAGTGGTATTCTTTGGGCCAGGTTAGAGGGGCATCTCTTAAACCGGTTGTGTCACACGTATAGAGAATGTACCTAGCTAGTTAAGGGATGACGCAATCGATTTTTTTTATATAATTTAGCGTTATCCTAATATGCTAGTTAGACTATGAGCTATAGATATTATCTTAACATAGTAATACGTGTAAGACTTCTCTTTTGGGCCGGAAAATTCAGTGAAGTTATATAGCTCATAGAACTATAAGGCATAGCTATAGCTATAGCTATAGCTATTGATCTGGAAGAAAAAAAAATTTGACATATGCATGCTATAGCTTCACGTATAAGGCATGCTCCACTTTATAAGCATGCCAAAGAGGCAGCCAGCTAGCATGACTGAGCGCACGAGCAATAGTTCCTCTACTCCGAAATGACTTAGTAAGGCAACACTTTTGACGAAATTCAAACATTGAGTTCTCTAGTATAGTCTAGTCTGTATACATTTCTGACGCACCAAAATATATAAATGTAGGATACTTAAAGAATGGAACAAGTAAATGAATTTCCAACAAATAGAAACACAAGAGCCAGTATGATCAGTTTATACTCTTATGGACATGAAGTCATACAATGTCTCTCTCTCGCTCCCCAAATAATAGTGACCGAGCGAGCTAGGTTTCAGTCAATGAATCGATTAAGAAGAAGAAGTTTTAATGGCTGCCACTTTAGGCACCTCAACAGGAAATTGATGAATCTCATCAACCCAAGGATTCCTCTCTTTTGCTGGATTAACAGTCCTCAATGCTCTCCACACAGCACTGTTACACTTAAATCCTGACCCGAACGCAATCTGCCACATCCTATCACCCTTCCTCACTCTCCCTTTAGCTTCAGAGTAAGCCAGCTCATACCACAATGAACTACTAGAAGTGTTCCCAAACCTATTGAGTGTCATTCTCGAAGGCTCCATGTGCCAATCAGTGAGCTCAAGGTTTTTCTCCATCTCATCCAAAACAGCTCTACCACCTGCATGAATGCAAAAGTGTTCGAAAGCCAGCTTGAAATCCGGGATGTAGGGCTTGATCTTCTTCACCTTGAACACCTTTCTCGCAACCAACGTAGCGAAAAAGAGAAGCTGTTCCGACATGGGGAGGACTATTGGACCGAGCGTTGTGATGTTGGTCTTGAGAGCCTCTCCGGCTACGGCCATTAGGTCTTTGGAGAGTGCAACACCGACTCTTTTCGTGTCGTCTTCCTTTTGGAAAACGCAGCCGTACGCCCTGTCGTCGGATCCTTTGTGGGTGCGGACAGTGTGCATGAGTTGGTACTTGGAGCGGCAGCGGTCGGAGGAGCGGTTGGAGAGGAGAATGGCTGCGCCGCCGAGTCTGAAGAGGCAGTTGGAGAGGAGCATGGAACGGTCATTTCCAAAGTACCAGTTGAGGGTAATGTTCTCCATGCTGACCACCAAGGCATATGAGTTAGGGTGAACCTATTATTACACAAAAAACTATTAGATCAACTTTTATTCATCAAACTACAGAACTTTCAACCATACTCTATCGAATAATTACGTATTCATTTTAATACTGGCGCAAAAAGTATGGATCATATATTAGGGTTTCTTTACAAATCTATATCTATCTATCCACGTCTACGTAGGTCCACGTATAAACTCTCCTGTGTGGCATGGGTTAATATAGGTGTGACAATAGTAGTTGTGCTTCCTCTTATTCATGTATGTGTTATGGCCACCAAACCCTACACTAAAAAGTATAAACACTGACCCTTATTTTCTGATTGGTTGAGTGTTTGTTTTAGTAAGTAAATAGAGGAAATGCTTCAAATGTGGTTGAGTATATTTATGATGCAACGTACTACACAGCAAAACGTCTCTTTTCTTTCTATAACAATTCAATACCAGCTATACATGTGAGTGATATGACCAATTTCTGGAATAGTAACTATATATGGTAGATATATGCTGGTGTCATCTTTAAAAGGGGGTTGTTAATTATTGTACTAAATTTGCTATGGTTGCTACCTATATGTCATAAAAGTGTGACCGACTCATAAGCTATAGTACGTTTCAAATACGTCTCCTCCTTCTCTATACTAAAGATTTAGTTAAGAATTAATCCTTCAAAGTTAATTAATCACCATCGTATTTGCAAAATCGTAGCTCGTTTATTAAAAATATGTGTAGAATTAATTTAGTATGTTTAATCCATGTAGCTAGCTAGAAGATCGAACTAAAATGAAAGATCATGAACAAACCTGGAGAAGGTGCTTGGCAAGATCAATAGAGATGAGGCCAGCACTGCAACCCATCCCACCAAGATTGTAGCTCACGATGTTCCCTCTAAGCTTGTAATGGTTCACAATCATGGAGGAAAGAGACGGCGTAGGGTTAAACAAGCTGCAGTTCACCACCAGAATCCCAATATCCTTAGGCTTCACTCCGGTCTTCTCCAGCAACTCATCGATGGCACCAAACATGACCATCTCGGCCTCTTTCCTGGCCTCCGCCATGCACGGATTCGGTGGAACCCGGAGCACGGCCTCGGGCATGTAGGTGTTCTGCCCTAGGCCGGAGCGTTCCAGAATCTTCTGCTGGAACGCAAGGTTTTCGTCGGAGAAGCTCCCCGTGAGCCTGGACCTGTCGATGAAGATTTCCCTAGTGCACATGCGCTCGGGGTCGGGCTTGTAGCAAGCAAAGTTGACCAAGTAGACCTTCCTCGGCCGCGTGGTGAAGTAGACAGTGGTGAGGAATATTATGAGTCCCGAGCAGACAGTGACGGAGACGAAGTTAAACTTGAGCTGGTCCCATAGCCGAAGCAAGTCCTCGACGGTTAGGGTTGAGAGGTGAGCCAAAGTCACAAAGAGTAGTGGGATGAGTAAGATGTACACGGCGTTGGTAATCAAGTAGTGATAGCCTAGCTTTACGTACTTGAGCTTCACTGACAAAAGAAAATTCGGAAGCACTCGTTTAGTACTTGCATGAGGTGCTTCCGACGACCACGATGTCTCCGGTGCTTGTGTAATAGTCATGTTTAACCTAGCAAGCCGGAAAATGAAGTCAAGTTTGAGAGAAGAGAGAGAAAGAGAGAGAGGGAGCTAGAGATCGAGGTTATGAAAATGGATGAGAAGAAGTTTGGTTTGGCATGTGTTGAGAGAGTTTGGGATATAAAGGGAAGAGAGTAAGGGCTGGGGAGTTCGGAGGATGCAACTACCCCAACGAACTCTTAATGTGATCAGCTGCGGGAGGCATTGAATTTGCCAACCGAGAGATGGGCAATTTGGGCGGAGTAGTCTTATTGGTTGCTTTGAGAGTTCGGCCTTAGCATATTTGATTATTTACAGATTTCGACCTCAGAGTATATTGTCTTTCTTTGTAGAATATGGACCTCATATGTGTACTGTAATACGTACAGCTTAATTGGTATTAGCTATCACATGTCCAATTATTCATGGTGTATAAATGTAGTGTTGGTGAACTATCGTTGCCAATTCTTCACAAACCTAACTCCACATTTTCTTTTTGGATATTGTCGATCACTTCAATTCTTCTTAATTTTAAATATGTCTCCTAACTGGCCAATATGGTGTACCAAATTTTCTTTTGTGTAAGTTGATTGTAATTCATTTATCTCTAGGGTTGATTGGTTTAGTTTAGATATATGATTTTTGTTATGACTTCTTTATGAAGGATTATGAGTTGTTATGACTTATTAATTTGTTTGCCTCACAATTCTTGTATTTTTTTTTATGGATTTACTAAATATAATCGTATATATGGCCTTTGATTTCGATCTGAAAATGACTCCAACTTACTCAGCAGGCAGCTGGATAAGATTTATTTTGCTGAATCAATTTACACTGTGTTGCAGATACACGGTGTTTCTTGATCCTCCAAGGATTGGAACTTCAATATTTTGATTGAGGTGGAGTAAAATCTTGGAATATCTTTCAATGCGTGATCTGGATATCACTCCATCCCAATCGAATAATCGAATTTGTTTCATTATTATACGGCCTCGGCTTTCTGGAGTACGTACGACTCCAACTTATTCAGCATGCAGCTGGAATTAAGATTTATTTCGACGAATATAATTAATATACGAGGTGTAACAAACCCAGAATGTTATATACGAACATTTAGGGATCCCCGGCCAATAACAGGCATTAGGGGACGTTTTATATTTCTGTTGTAACAATATAACGAACGTTTAAGCTAGCTCTCTGTTTGCGTACTAATGATTGCGCAAGCTCAACTTGCAAGCCTCCTCCAAGCAGCTATATATTTAGGGCTTGCATCTTTAATTAGGGCAGTTTCTGTATTTGAGCACAGTCTGCGTGGCTAGTTTAGTAATACCATAAGCAACAAGATACATGCATACAGGTGGGAAATAGTGACCAGATGACCCTGATTGATGGTGGCTCTCATCGATCGGGTTTGGAACTTTGCTGTTGACAGGTACACAATCGCAGAAGAGAGTAATGGCTGACCGATCGCGATCTAGCAAGCATTGACCTTGCTATTCTCTGAGAGAATTGAAAAGTCTTCGTCCCCCATCTCTTTAATTTGCCAGCCCCTCACTCGCTGCACTCACTCACTCACTCACTCAGTCAACAAATTAACCAAAACAATTACTCATTTCCTCCTCACATAAATGTTCATACTTTAAATTCTAACCAAAACATCATCCACCAGCTAGTCTATCTTACTTACACATACGCAGTTATGTAATCGGGTATTGACGATCTAGCTAGTTGAATTGGTGCATGCAGCAAAGTCTTCTATATTGCAAACCCTAGAATCCCCAATAAAATGGGGCACCAATACCATGTATACATTGCCATGCTTAGTTGCCCAGTTTAGCTATGGTAGACAAAAATATAAGCCTTAGCTTGCACGAAATAACCCATCAGCGGCAAACTGCTAGACATGACTTGTTCGATTGGGCATGGTATCTTCTAGCCTCTTCTCAAAGTAAACATTTCTCTAATTGGCTTGTTTGTTCTTAAAATACTAGTTTAGATAGTCTTTCCTAACTTTTCTCTTCAATTAACTATCTGGGTAACCTACATGGGGGCCAAATTAAGACTCTTGCACCTGCTTTACCCTAAAAGACAAGTTTAAAAAGATTATTAACTTTGCCTCTAATTTCTACATTTCTATTCGGTTCATTTTGATATGTATAGGCAAGAAATTGTCGGCAACATGTACGTGTAGTAATTAATAAGCAATTTAGCTAAGCTAGGTCACCCAGTTCGTAATGTGTGTCACACAATATATATGCATGTAAGCAGCCATATATATCTTCCAATTTATTAGCTTGCAGCCAACTCATACATACGCGTACTAGCTAGCACGGCTGCTGTCCAATATTTAAGTGGTCTGCAAAATGTAACATGCTTGGCTGGTCTTATTACTAACAAAACAAAACAACTTGAATCTGTAACATCAATTTCTTTCTGGCATTTCAAACCATTAATCTTCTCTTTCAGAAAACATATCAAGCGAAGACTACTACGTACATCAATGGTTAATTGGAGTTCAAATCTAACTTTTCGAATTAACTAACTTGAATTGGTAATTTTTTCAAGAAGTTCAAAACTACTTATGAGACCGATAAATTAAGTGATGGTCATCAATCATTTGGTTATCGAATGATATCGATTTCATGTCAACATTAGCGGTTGAGTGCGTAGGAAATATTTATTGAAGGGATTATGTACGTTGAATGTTGATCGATCGACATAGCAGAGCTAATTAACTTTATATACAGAGACTTGATCGACGCTCCTTCTAGCTAGCAACAGATATACATATTTGGCACCTAGCTAGCCACACTTGCATGCATGTGGGATCGATGAGGTTTATACATTACTTTGGGTTCACTAATCAATTAGATTAGGATGGAACAGATCGAAAGGAATCATTAGATATATAGTTCTTGTTGGACAATGAAGAAGAAGAAGATGGATTATACGTAGTTGAGCAGTGAGGAGAAATTTTAAATTAATTGGTATGGCTAGCTATTTATAGCCATGCCAGTATTATACATATATATAGCCAGGGTGGAAGTATATTTATTTTTGGTCATATTTTTAGGTATAAAATATTATACTAATTTTTGATCATATTTTAACATCTTTATCGTTCAATTATTAGGTCTATATGAGTAGATCATTCTTATAAATTTTCAGCCAAAATAGTAATCGTTAAGGTATCGAACTAAGTTAAATCAAGGGACGGACTGAATCTGCCAAACATGAACTGTTCATACTTATAAACTTTAATTGATGTTTTGAATACCTTAAAGATCACCATTTTGGCTGAAAATTTACAGACTTGATCTACACATTAAGACCTAAGATCTGAATGGTGGACATAATAAAATATAATCGAAAAATTTGTATAATACCCTATACCTGAAAATGACCAAAACAATATATACTTGATTGAAAGGGTGCTGTATATATATATATATATATATATATATAGTAAATGTGCGTACCTTATGCATGTCAAATTGCTCGGGTTTGAAGAGTACGCATGTAAATCCTTAGACGCCATTGTTAATTACCTAGCTTGATATATAACAAGCTAGTTAGTTATGGCATAGAACGGAGAAACAAGCCTTGCACGAAATAGACTCTCCAAATATATATAATTAAGATGTTTTATTTTGCTATACGTACCTTGTTCATGATGGATGCATGGTATATATTTTCAAGCTGATTAGGTGAGGTCAAAGAGGTGCATGGATCTCTTGCTAGCTGTTGGCTTAGCTAGTGTGTGGACATCATCTTTAATATTTAACCAGTTTGGGTTAGCTTGAAATTATTTTTGACGGAATGAAGATGTTATTAAAGACTTTCCAGGTCAGAATAGTACACAAAGAACTTTCACAAGCACTCTACACTAAACAATGTAGTAATGAACCTAAACAGAGCTAATACCACTCATTTACAATGTTAAGCTCGACAAAAGGTCAATTTTACTTGCATCTTTCAGGATCACAAAAGATATGGATATATGGAGATGGACATACTTCTAAGCACGCAATTGTGGTGAGTATGTCATCACCAATGAAATCCGCAATCCAAAGAAAGATGCAGATAAGCCCGGCACATCTAGTGCCTCAAACCATCTTCTCTCTGCCCTTTGTACTATGGCAGGAAGTCTCTACCGGATATGACAAACGCAGAGGAGTCTTGTCAATCTCCTTCTCTTGCTCCCCCTTAGTCTTGGGAGCTTCTTTGGGTTTGTTCTTCGATCCAAGAGGTCAACCAGAACCTCACTTCTTCTGAATAACAACTTCATCAAGTGTTTCCACACACGCAATAGATGCAGCACTTAAACAATCAGGGAAAGAAGGGACTTTCAGTCGTTTTGGCTCACCATGAGGAATAACAGCTGCTGCTGGATTGAGTTTAAGCTTTTTAGGCGAGATTTTCGTACCTTCGGCTCTAGTACGCTTGCAGACTACCCCTTTAGTGCCAGAAGTCACCGAAATATCCCATTCCTCCATTGCAAAACTCTCAGGACGCCGGATGATGATAGGCCCGACACGATGAATTTTCTTGATTACCTATGGCAGGATAGCATTCGATTGAGTCACTCTCACTTGAAGACCTGAGACCTGCCGACAATTCCTTCCAAGTTTTTGGAGTATTAGCACCAAAGCGAAAATCACCTGAAGGAGTTTTGAGACACAGTGCCTCTAGGAAACCAAATCCAAGTTGTATACTCGCCTTAGGTTGAGGAATCTGGACAAAAGCCAAGGCCGAGTTCACCTCCTCCGCCCTTGAGTCCCTTGCAGAGGGATCAACCGATCTTGTGGTCACAATCTGTGGCCGAAACACCCCCCACCCTCAAGCACAAGACACTTTCTAGTAAGATGATAAACCAACCCACAACGTGAGCACCTTCCAACTAGGTTTTCATAGAAAAAAATTTCAGCTTTGCATTCACTCCAGGGGCCATGATCATTTTCTTCTCAAATAGAATTGGTTCTGAGAGTAAGTGCACTACCCGAACCCTAGCCAACTCTCTTCTTTCGAGCCAAATGATCAAATTCCTTGAGTGATCCCGCATGGCAAATTCATTTAGATTGTCATTCAAATCAAAGAGGGGAGGGATGCCAGTAATTCGAACCCAATAAAACAAGTGATCAAACTTCAGAGCCTCGATCGGAGTGACGCCATCAAAATCAACAATCACAAGAGGTGATTTCTTGTAGTGCCAGGGCCCTCCTTATAATTTTTTTTCTTATCTCGATTCCCATCAAAAGTGAACAAGAAGAGACCGTCTTGCATCTCCTGAATGCAAAGATTACCTTCCAACAACCATACACGTCAAAATTAATTGTGCCTTAAAATCCAAAAAATCAATCGGTTTCGTTGTCGAAAACTTGCCGAGAAGGAAGGCTTTAGAGACCGTAGGCAACAATCCTCCTGTGCGATGAGAGAGATCCACGGCCGGTGCCCCGTGGGCCAACGCCGAAGAGAAAGATGCTGCAATAGTATATATGGAGTCGGACATGATTGGAGGACGCCGGAGATCGTCGTGGTTGACGACAATAGGGCTAGGCAGTTGCGGCGCTTGAGCTTCTCCAAAGGCTGGAGAACTAGGGTTTGTACTTCTAATCTAATATAATAAAGTTGAGTCCTACCGTACAAAATATGGTTAGCTTGAAATTGTTAATATAAGGTTATGGTTGCATATTGTGCGCGCATATATGTACTTTACCCTATATTACAGGGACAAGAGCTAGCTGTTATGTTACAATACACAACTAAATTGAGTGGACTCCTCTCATGGGTATATAGTGCTCGTCAAAGAGTTAAGTAACTTTTCCCATTAATATATTGATAAAGATTTGACCTCATTTCGTCACTTGCTCTAGCTAGGTTTGAATTGATATATATCGATTTCCGTTCCTAGCTTTTTCACTTTCTTTTCTCTCTTCTAGAGCGAACCCTGGCATGCCCGGCTCAAAGTTTTGGAGGAGAGCAAGGTACCACTTCTGGGGCTCGACCAGTACAGTCTTCTGGTCAGGGCGGACAACAGAGTCACCCTCAGCGTGGACGACCAGCTGGGCAAGCCAGGGTTCATGCCATATCATTGCGTGAGGGCAGAGGTTCACCGAAGGTTGTTATTGGTACATTGCATGTTTTTGGCTATCCAGTACTTACTTTGCTAGATCCAGGTGCTACGCATTCATTCATATCATATAGATTATCATATTTAGCTACTATGCCTGCATCTCCACTTCCGGGGTTATGGAGAGTGTTGTATCCGTCCGGTGAGGTTGTGAGTATTGGTTGGGTGTATAGGGATTGTGAAATTTTTATTGGAGGTCATGGTTTAGCCGCGGATTTGTTATTGCTGGATATCGTCGACTTTGATGTGATTTTGGATATGAACTTCTTGGAGACACATTGGGCTATGTTTGATTGTCACAAGAAGGAGGTTGGGTTTCGACGACCAGATTTTCCAGAGACATTGTTTCGCGGTGAGAAGAATACTTCACTGCCATGCGTGATTTCAGCAATGAAGGCCGAGCGGATGATGAAGAACGGTTGTGTTGCATACTTAGCTCATGTTGTGGATACTACGGCTGCTGTATCAGACATTGGTGATATTGAGGTGGTTTCCGAGTTTCCATATGTGTTTCTGGAGGAGTTACCGGGTATTCCTCTAGTTCGGGAGATCGATTTCACCATCAAGCTCTTACCAGACACTGGACCCATATTACAGACACCTTATCATATGGCGCCAGCAGAGTTGAAGGAGCTACAGATTCAACTTCAAGAGTTGTTGGAGAAAGGTTTCATACGACCCAGTGTATCACCGTAGGGTGCACCTGTACTATTTGTGCGGAAGAATGATGGTTCCATGCGGCTATGTATTGATTACCGGAAGCTGAATCAAGTCACTGTAAAGAACAAGTATTCGTTGCCGCGGATTGATGACTTGTTTGATCAGCTCAAGGGAGCTTCAGTCTTTTCGAAGATTGATCTCAGGTTCGGATATCATCAGTTGAGGATCAGAGAGTCAGATGTGGCCAGGACAGCTTTCAGATCACGATACGAGCATTATGAGTTCTTGGTTATGCCGTTTGGGTTGACCAATGCCCCCGCAGCTTTTATGGACTTGATGAACCGGGTGTTCAGGCGGTTTCTGGACAAGTTTGTGATCGTGTTCATCGACGACATTCTGATTTACTCCAGGAGTGTGGGCCAGCACAAGAAGCATTTGCGAGCTGTTTTGCGGATTTTGTGAGACAATCGGCTGTTTGCGAAGTTCAGAAGTGTGAGTTTTGGTTGTATAACGTGAAGTTTTTGGGCCACGTGATATCATCTTAGGGAGTCAGCGTGGATCCTGATAAGATAGAAGCTGTGTTGAATTGGAGTAGACATACCACTGTACTAGAGATCAGGAGTTTCTTGGGTTTGGCAGGTTATTATCGGTGCTTTGTGCATGATTTTTCATGGATTGCCACTCCACTTACTAGATTGACGAAGACAGGGGTCAAGTTTGAGTGGTCAGATGCATGTGAGGAGAGTTACTTGCTCTTGAAGGAAAAGTTGACCACTACACCGGTTCTGACTCTACCTGACGACAGTGGAGAGTTTATGGTTTACAGCGATGCATCGAAGTTGGGACTTGGTTGTGTTTTGATACATCATGGCAGAGTGGTGGCTTACGGTTCCAGGCAGCTGAAACCACATGAAGTCAACTATCCTACCCATGATTTGGAGTTGGCTGCTATTGTATTAGCCTTGAAGAGTTAGAGACACTACCTGTACGGAGCTCAGTGCAAGATATACACAGATCACAAGAGTCTCACCTATTTGTGCACGCAGCCAGACTTGAACATGAGACAGCACAAATGGATGGAGTTGATCAATGATTATGATTGCACTTTCAAGTACCATCTAGGGAAGGCTAATGTCGTTGCTGATGCACTCAGTCGAAAATCTGGAGCTTCACTGTTTCATGTGTGTGTGGCCAGAGTTTCCATGTTAGCCGAGTTACGGGCTACGGGAGCTGAGTTTGAGTGGGACGATGATGGAGCCTTGTTGGCTAGCTTCCAGGTTCGACCAGTATTGGTTAATCAGGTGCGGGAAGCTAAGGATGCGGATTCCTATCTGTTGGATAAGAAGACCATGATTTGGAATGGTGTGCCAACAGAGTTTCGGTTGAGTGATGATGGTACATTGCTATTCAGAGGCAGACTGTGTATACCTAGAGATGAGGGTTTGAAGAAAGAGATTTTAGACGAAGCTCATTGTTCTGCGTATGCGATGCATCCCAGCAGTAAGAAGATGTTTCGTACACTCCAAGCTTATTACTGGTGGCGAAATATGAAGAGGGAGATTGCCGCATATGTGAGCAGATGTCTTATTTGTCAACAGGTCAAAGCGGAGAGGCAGAAGTCTGCGGGAAAGTTACAGCCCCTGGAAATTCCGGTTTGGAAGTGGGAGCACATTACCATGGATTTCGTGTATCAGTTACCACGTACTTCGGCTGGTAATACTGGTATTTGGGTTATCGTAGACCGTTTGATGAAATCCGCTCATTTCCTTGCACTTCAGGGGAAGATTTCAGTAGGTAGATTGGCAAAGCTGTATTTGGTGGAGATCGTTTGTCTGCATGGTGTGTCCGTATCCATTGTTTCTGACCGAGACAGTCAGTTTACTTCAGAGTTCTGGTAGGCATTGCAGCGAGCCTTGGGTACTAGATTGCATTTCAGTACAGCTTTTCATCCTCAGACTGATGGGCAGTTTGAGAGGACTATTCAGACTCTCGAGGATATGTTGCGGTCTTGTGTTTTACAGTTTAGAGGAAAATGGGACCAGCAACTGCATTTGATTGAGTTTACTTACAACAACAGTTCTCATGCCAGTATTGATATGGCACCGTATGAGGCTCTATACGGGAGGCAATGCCGCACTCCATTGTGTTGGAGTGAGGTGGGCGAGCGATGGCTTATTGGCCCTAATTTGGTGAAGAGCACCATGAAGGATATTCAGATTATCCGGGACAGACTGAAGATTGCCCAGGATCGCCAGAAGAGTTATGCGGACGTGATAAGAAAGAGTCTCGAGTTCGAGGTGGACGATTGGGTCTTCCTGAAACTATCTCCTTGGAGGGGAGTTGTGCGTTTCGGGAAGCGTGGCAAGCTTCGACCACGGTATATCGGTCCGTATGAGATTACCGAGCGAGTTGGTGCCGTGGCTTATAGACTAGAGTTACCATCTGAGATGCTCGTGTACACGATGTTTTTCATGTCTTGATGTTGCGGAAATACATTCCAGACCAATCACATGTGTTAGCACCACATTAGCTTCCTATCCGGGAAGATTTGACGTATGTGGAGGAGTCGGTACAAATTCTCGATCGGCGTGAGCTGGAGTTGAGGCACCGTGTCATACCGCTTGTGAAGGTCTTATGGCAGAATCATTCAGTTGAGGAAGCCACCTGGGAGACCGAGCAGCGTATGCAGGAGCAGTATCTGTATCTGTTCACCTAGCAGGTACGTAAATTTCGAGGTCGAAATTTTTTTAAGGGGGGTAGATTTGTGATGACCCGAACCAGAATCGGTATAGTAATCGACTTAATCCGCGAGTTTTGCGAGTAATAGAGCATTATCGTAATTAATCGAATTGGCGGTTTTGATCAGGACTTAATTATCGGACACGAATTTGATTTGGGTTTGTTCGTGGAAAATGTAGAGAATTTGATTTCGAGTCCGTGGGAATTTTCTGAGGATTTTTCAGATAATCGAGGAATATAAAAAGAATATTTGAAATTATCGTCGAGTTAGTCGTGTTTATCCGTTCGAGTTTAAGTTATCCGAATTGTGGATAGAGCCGAGTCGCGACGTATAAATAGCCGAATAGTCGTAAAATTTTCGAAAAAGTGCAAAAATGTGTTGTTTGACCGAGTTGACTGTTCTGGACCGAGTTGACCGAGTCAACCCGTGGCTGACTCAGTGAGTCCATGACTCGCCGTCGAGAGGGTCGCCGGAATACGGCGCGGTTGCCGGAAAGGAAGGGGATCTAAATCGTATGTTGGGCGAGGGATCTTCTGCCGGATCTCGGGATTAGCGCGTTTGCGCGCTGTGCTATCTGTGAGTGGAATTTTATTTACACTGTCGTAGCGAGTTCTTTATTTCAGTATTTATTTACAGTACGGTATTGAGATTATTTATTGTTTTTGGAGTTATTGTTTTATATTTTATATTGTGATGGCATTTACTTAGCATCGATGCATTGACTACTCGGCTGATCACCAGTAGTCCAGTTCCAGAGTTGAGAGATTCTCCTAATGTGCCCACTAGGCTTGAGAGATTCGCCTAGTCTATCACCGTCGGGCTTGAGAGATTTGCCTAACACCTCCATTTATTTTAAGAAATCGCTTTGTTTTATGATATATATATATGGTGAAAGGCATATGATTATTTTCATCCACTCACTCTAACGATTTTATTTGCCTTTCCCCTGGACTTTTCGGTTTCCGTGCCCAATTTGCAGTTCGGATTCTGGTGTCACACGTCGCAGTCGAAGGCTTAGTGTTCGAGCTACCTTTCTTTTCCAGTAGGTTTCTTGTTTAGCCTACTGTTGTATATTTATGTATATATATACTAGAGGTCGCTCTGAATATTTTGATGTTACATTTTTATATGATTTTTCTCGGATTTCTGTAAAGTTACAGCTTTTGGTGTATCACTTTACATTATGTTATGATAATGAGAAATCCGGATGGGATTGGTGCCCACGGTTTGGCTTTTCTGGCATATGATGAAGTGTGTTTTCGGGTGCAGGTTAATGGTAATTCCACGTTATAGTGAAACTTTGCCAAAATTTCTATGGTTTTTGCAAGTTCGTGTTTTCAGAAAGGGTTTGATTCCGGTTGAGGAAATTAAATCGGGGTTGGGTCCTTTCAGATATTCCGAAATAGAAGGTCTAGATTTTGATGAAACTTTTGCTCCTGTAGCTAGGCTTGAATCCGTTAGACTTCTCTTGGCCATTGCTTGCTTTCTAAAATTTGATCTCTTTCAAATGGATGTCAAAAGTGCTTTCTTAAATGGAATTTTGAAAGACGAAGTTTATGTAGAACAACCTCCGGGGTTCCAGAGCTCTAGCTATCTCAATCATGTTTTCATATTAGACAAAGCTATTTATTTCTTAAAGCAAGCTCCTAGAGCTTGGTATGAGAAATTGTCTACACATTTAATTGATCATGGGTATGTGCGAGGTTCTATTGACAAAACCATGTTTGTTAAAAGTGTTTCCCATCATATGATTATAGCTCAAGTATATGTAGATGATGTGGTGTTCGGTTCCACTTCTCAAAAACTTGTTGAGGAGTTTGTCAATCTAATGAAGCAAGAATTTGAAATGAGTCTTTGTGGTAAGCTGAGCTTCTTCCTTGGACTACAAGTTCAGTAAAGGAAAGATGGTTTGTTCATTTCACAGGAAAAGTATGCAAAGGATTTAGTGAAGAAGTTCGGGATGGAAGGTGCCTCTCCCATCCGAAACCCCATGGGAACCTCATGCAGAATCAGTGCCGATTCGAAGGGCATCAATGCTGATCAAACTCTCTATAGAAGCATGATAGGGAGCCTACTCTACCTCACAGTACTCTACCTCACAGCCAGCAGACCCAATATCTCTTTTAGTGCAGGGGTTTGTGCTCGGTATCAAGCCAATCCCAAAGAATCCCATGTGAAGGCTGTCAAGCGTATCATTTGATACATTTTAGGTACTTGTAACTTTGGAATTTTGTACACAATGGATACTAACACTGAGATTGCAGGGTACTCGGACTTGGATTGGGCCGGGGATGCCACAGATAGAAAGAGCACCTCAGGAGGTTGCTTCTTTGTTGGAAACAATTTGGTGTCGTGCCATAGCAAGAAGCAAAATTGTGTATCCTTGTCCACTGCCTAAGCAGAGTACATAGCTGCATGGAGCTGCTGTACCCAACTCCTTTGGATGAAGCATATGCTAAGTGACTACGAATTTGAGCAAGGTATGATATCCCTGTTCTGTGACAACACTTCCGCAATCAATATTTCAAAGAATCCTGTGTTGCATTCTAGGACCAAGCATATAGAGATTAGATATCACTTCATTCGAAACTTGGTTGAAGATAATCAGCTTGAAATGACATTTATTTCGACGGAACAAAAATTAGCTTATTTGTTCACTAAGCCTTTGGACAATCTGAGGCTTCAAATTCTTAGGAAGGCTATTGGTGTATTCACCATCACTTGAAATAACTCCTTCACTGGTCTAAATTTATTTTTCAGCACTTTCTTTTATGAAAAAAATTTTGAAAATAAAAGTTGGCTCAAGCTGGGATACAAGTCTGTGTATGCATCCCTGGAAATATTTCTGAACTTGATCTAAAGTGTTGTGTCCTTATTTCATGTATCTTGATAGACACTTGCTGCATTTTTCACTTGTGTATATGCATCTAAGCCTTCATGGATGTTAGTGCTTATAGTCTAAATCATCCTTGGAATTAGAAAGAACCTTTGCGCACTAAAGTAAATCTTGTGGAGTGTACATTATTTGAGCTAGAAAACTGAGATGAGTTGAACTGGTTACTGAAGAACTACAATATGAAAAATCTGGTGATTATTGTCAAATGAATAAAGTAAATGAATGGGCTAGTCTTTTGCTGGGTGCACCTTACTCGGAACCAGTGGGGATTCCTGATATGTTATCTATCCTTCGATGGGTTCGGACTAGTTATCCACCGAGTGTCCTTGTTACACATATTATCCTTTCGAGCATTGCGCTCAGGGCATGATGATAACTACTCTGCTACATGGATCTATGAGGACGTATTTCTCAGATGAGCTCTTGGCTAAATCTAAAAATGATGGCAAAAATGCCTTGAAGTTAAGTGACAAAGGCCAAAGGCCAAGTTGGGACAAAGTCCTTGATATGTTGAAATTCCAGAGCTCTCTAAAGGTGGTGACGAAGTCACATGGTTACTTTTGATGTCCTCATTTCATTTGATGCTCCAAACTTGTACCCCCCCCCCCCCTTAGATTAAAACTTTCCACACACATACCTCCTATGGTTCCAAGGACTGATGTTTCAGAACATAGCATTAATGTTACTTTATAGTCACACATTCATGTGAAAAATTTGAGCCATCAAGACATATGAAAAATACGTGTCACATTTTTGGTGAGTCATGCTTAAACTTTTTTGGAGTCTAGGATTTGCCTGACTGTTTCCATCCCAGGGTTTATGCTGACAGGTTGTACGAAAAATTCTGAATTCAAATCTTTTATTTTTTATGCACCACGTGAGGGGGAGTTTTCGAAGTGCTGGCAGGTACATCGGTACCTTCTATTAACCAGGTTGTCCAAAATAACCCAGTGGATATTAGAGGTATATGTGCATATTAGTCTTTTGTTTGCTTTTGAGGTATCTTTCTAGGCTACATGTGTGTTTTCCTAGGGATAGGTTACTGTAGCACTTTGTGGGCTGACTTGACTGAACAGGAAATTGAAAGTGGAGGTTGTGTGTTTGAGTGGAGAAATCTCTTGGCCCTAAGACTGTCTCGGTTCCGCTGCCCTTCTCTCTCATCTCTCTCACTCTGGTTCGTTACTCTTCCACATCTCACCTTCTTATCCTCACTAAATGGTCAGAATTAGGAACGGCAAGAAGAGTTACTCCCCTTCTGAAACCTTTAAGTCTTCAAACCTTTCCATGGCTAATCTTGACCCCTTCATCCCTGAAGAAGTGATCCTTCTTCCACCTCCTCCTCCTCAGCTAACTCCACTGATCCCTAACATTGCTAGTAAATGGCCTCCTCTGCCATCTCTAGTGATCACCGCCACTTACCAACGCCACCGAAGGGTTCCTAAAGGCTCCAGCAATCTAAAGCAGCCAAGATCGGTTCCTTCTGCCTCGATGGTATCGCCTCCTCCATTGTCTTCGCCTCAGGCCACCATAGACCCTAATCTGCCTCATCGTCCTCAGTCGTCCCCTGTAGTAGCAGATCCTCCCCATCACTCTCCTGAAGTTCCTCTTGGGAAACAGAAGCGCACCACCGTGACCACAATTTGTTCATCCGGTTCTTCCCTGGCATCTTCCTCTATACCCACGGGTAAACGGGTTACCCGCTCCAAGGCTAGGACAACTGCCGTGTCCCCTGCTTCGAAGGCTGCATCCACTCCTCTCGCCAATAAGGGCAAGTTTGAGGCAGTCAAGCCAAAGTCCAAGGCTCCTTCAAAGCCACGTCTTAATGATTCTCCCTCGTTTCCTCCAAGGTCTCACTTTATCTCTCCTGATGCTTACAGTTTGTTTGGACACATTACTATGAATCGCCTTATTGTAGCAGAAATACCCATTGGTTTCTCCTCCTTACATCCTGCTTTGTACTCTCTGGTCTCTTGTCTGGGATGGGTGACAGCTTTGAGCTCCCTACCTAGGTACAATCGTACTCTAGTACAAGAGTTTTATGCTAACTTTCCTGAGACTGTTTCTGCTGAAGTCCGCTTGCGTTCAAAGCAAAAAGTCTGTGTTATTGTTCGTGGTATTGAAGTGAACTTCTCTCCGTCTAGGATACGTCATGCTCTGTCTCTCCCGCTTTCTGCTGATGGTGTTTTGCAAACCTACACTGAGTACTCTACCTCTCTCTCCATCCAAGATTTGGCACCTCGTCTGTACTCCTCTCCTCCTTTGGACCCTGTTCTTGGTACTTTCTTGACCAGTCGGTACATGACTTAATGGTTCAAGGTGTTGGGCTTCCTAGTTCACACTCTGTTTCATCCTGCTTCACAAACCAGCAAGATTCCTCACAAGCAAGCTATGTTGATGTCATACCTCAGTCATGACCCCCTTCGTCCAGCCACACCTGCTGAATACTTCATGTTCCAAGTTCTTAGGACCGCTGGTGTGAGCCACCGTAACTCCTTTGGCAAGGCTTTGGTCTTCCCTTGCCTCATCACCAAGCTGTGCGGTGATGCTAGGGTTCCACTATGGGAAGGTGATGTGCGAGGTCCAGAACTGTCTCCCGTTGATGCTCTCACAATCAGCAAATCTGCTCATCAGTCCAACGAGTATGTAGAGCTTATGGATCAGCAGTTTCTGAAGGCTGCCGTGCAGTCCATGGTGACCTCAGCTGTGAAGGAATTCAAGGAACACACTACGGAGCAGTTTGAAAAGTTCAAAGCTGAAATATCAATTCTCATCTCCAGCCAGGCCGGGTCTGTTCCTGTTCAGGATCCTACAGTCTCCTTCCCTCCTGAGGACAACACTACTAGGTCTTCTCCTTCGGACTCGGGTGACACAATCCGTCTTGGAGAAATTGGTGCTGATAATGATGATGCGGTGGGAGATGCCTCTGGTTATGCTGTCTGAAGTTTCTTCTCATTTCTCTGAACTCTATTTAGTTTCTGTTTTGGTGAACTCTCTTTGGTTTTGTGATATGTGTTGAACTATGTTCCTATTTCTGTGGCTCTTATTGGTAGTTTGAACCCTTTGTCTTTCCTAGATAAAGAGGGGGAGAACTAACTAGTTGGATAGGTATTTCTGTTCCTATCATGGTTGTTTTGAGAACTAGTAAGGGGGAGAACTGAATTAGTTGGTTTTTATGTGTTATGGATACTCTTTGCTGCATATGTGGGTTTTTTTTAAACTTTGGATGCAGGCACTCTTTGAAGGATTGTGTTTTGTCAAGGAATGCCAAAGGGGGAGATTGAAGGCATACAAGTGTTGGCTATTCCTTGCAAATTGGACAAAACACAGTAGATGAAGGCTCATTAATGAAGATTTTGAAGTTGTTGACATAGCCTACTTATCTCAATGAAAAACAGGTTGATCATTCATATTGCATAACATGTTTTCATTTAGGATAGCACTCTAGGCATGCATCCCTGTAAATCTAGAACGTTTTCATGTGTGATATTTAGCAGCTAAGGTTCTCTCTAAATCTAGATTATATGTGCTCAGTTTGAATGAACATTGACCTTGAAAAAGCTGTTTTTAAATTATGGAAGATTTCTAGGAGAAAGTTACTTTTGGTTCACATGTGACTTCTTGCTAGAAATCTGTTTTTACTTTACAGCTGGGTTTACTTTTGGCCATCTCTAAAATCTGTCTTTGTGTGCAAAACGTGCTTACCTTCTGACCACCGTTTGGTCTTTTCTAGTATGAAAGTTTGAGAAGCTTTTGCGTCCTTTAACACATTTTGCCTAAAATGGAAACCCTAGAGTTGACTTGTGTGTTTGTCTCTTGAGCATGCTATTGTCCCCTCAACTGATGGCAATTGGTATAGGTCTGTTGTAGGTCAGTTTTAGGTCTGCTATAGGTTGGCTTTAGGGCTGCTTATCACGTTTCCTTGCTGTCAAAACTGACTAGGCTGTTCTGTCTATATAAGGGATCTCAAGGCAGCTTTGGCTCCTTAGTTGAGTGGGTATTATTTTGGGTGATTCTTTGAGAGCAAAAAATTGTGTAGTTTTCTCTCTTCTCTTCCCCTTCTGTGTCTTTACTTGCTCTTTGCTAAGCATGTAAGTCATAGATTATCATTCACAAAAACTGTTTTCAAAACCCATATGCATCATTGCATAAGTGCATTCTATTGAGATAGGTACGGAGATGCTCAACCCGAAGAAGTAGATCAAGAAGATTTAACTTACAAATAGTTAAGATCTGAGTTGATGCTTCTAAAAAATTTCCAAGTTGTAAACACATAAGTCAAGTAGTGTAGCTCTGTTAGAACTGGTGGTCACACTAGTTAAGATAGCATACGAGTTATGGATCCCCAGAGTATAAAAGTCTTGTAATTGTGTGTGTTACTTTATAGTTAAAAGGTTTGTCCCTCAAGAGTTAGGGGCACACAGTTTTCCCCCTGGTTGTAGGGTTTCTGCATTAACAAAAACATCCTTGTGTTATTCTTTACTTATTGCTTTTACAGTTCAATCACTCGTATCCTGTAATTTGGGATATGTTGTCATTCTGCTATCCCCGAGTATAATTTAAGCGAAAAAGTTATAAAATGCCTATTCAACACCCTCTAGGACCTTTAAATTGAACATGAACCGGATCAAGAGACCTAATAGAACTGTAGAAATACTCGGCCAATTTTTTTATTGAGGGAAGATATTTGGCTTTTGGGTTAAGTCGAAAGACATTGACCATAGAGGTGATGGCTCCTTCAACAAACACAGGGTAGAAAAATATTATTACTAATTAACCATAGAGGTGAAATGGATGGTTACTACTTACAATTGACAAGTGTACTCAGTAGGAACCTAAGAACTGGGGAAATATGAGTAAGTATAACAAACTTGCATGAAGGCATACTGATATTGGCTATTCCCTTGCACTGGACAAAACACAATAGATTGAAGGAACTTCAAATGAAGAGATTGAAGATGTTGGCATCACCTACCTATCTCAATGAACAAACAGGTTGATCATTCATTGCATAACATGTTTTTTCATTTAGGATAGAATTTGATACATGCATCCCTGATTTTCTACTGATATTCTGGAATGTGTTTATATGTGACATTCTACAGCCTAGGTTATCTTTGATTCAGAATACATGTGCTTAGTTTGCATGATAGTTGACCTTGCAAAAGATGGGTTTGAATTATGGAAGAACTTTTGGTAAAAGTTGCTTTTAGGTTCACATGTAATTTCTTGGGAAATCTGTTTTATGCTTTACAGCTGGGTCACTTTTTGCCTTCTCTAAAAATTGCTTTTGAGTACAAAACGTGCCTACTTGCTGAATCTGTTTAGTCATTTCTGGTATGATAGTGGAAAAGCTTTTCTATCCCAAAGCACACTTTGCCTTATAAGGAAACCCTAGAGTTGACTTTGTGTGTTATCTCTTAAGCATGCTTTTGTCCTTTAAAACTGAGAGTCAGTTTTAGGTCTGCTGTAGGCTGGTTTCTGGGCTGTCTAGCACGTTCTCCCTGCTGTTAAAAGTAACTAAGATGTTATGTCTATATAAAGGATTCCAAGGCAGTCTTGACTCCTTGGCTGAGTAATAATATTTTTGGGTGATTCTTTGAGAGCACAAAATTGTGTAGTTTTGTCTCTTCTCTTCTCTTCTCTTCCCCTTATGTGTCTTTCATTGCTCTTTGCTGTGCATGTTAGTCATAGATTCTCAATCATAAAAATCATTTTCAAAACCCATATGCATCATTGCATAAGTCCATTCCATTGAGATAGGTATGGAGATGCTCAACCCGAAGAAGTAGATCAAGAAGATTTAACTTGAAAGTAGTTAAGATCTGAGTTGATGCTTCTAGATATTTTTCAAGGTGTAAACACATAAGTCAAATAGTGTAGCTCTGTTTAGAACTGGTAGTCAGACTAGTTAGGATAGCATACGGGCTATGTATCCCCAGAGTACAAGAATCTTGTAATTGTGTGTGTTACTTGTTAGTGGAAATGTTTGTCATTCAAGAGTTAGGGACACGCAGTTTTAATCCTGGTTGTATGATTTCTGCATTAACAAAAACATCTTTGTGTTATTCTTTACTTACTGTCTTTACTGTTTAAACACTCGTATCCTGTATTTCGGGATAGGTTGTAATTATGCTATCTCCGAGAACAGTTTAAGCGAAAAAGTGGTAAAATGCCTATTCACCCCCCCTCTGGGACCTTTAAGTGGTATCAGAGCGGCCACTAGCCTTTGCTAGTGAGATCCTCTGAGGGGCCAGAAATGGAACATGAAAAATGCTCATCTATAAATGTTCCTCCCTTTTTCGATGGACATGATTTTTCACAATGGAAAATTATGATGAGTGCCTTCCTCTCCTACCAAAATGATGGTATATTGTGACAAGTTGTGGAGGAAGGTTGGACACATCCCACAAAACCAAATGGTGATGGATCTAATTAGAAAATTTCAAAGCCAAGGTTCGAATGAGAAAAAGCCGACAAGGACTTAGCTAGAGCGAACATCAAAGCTCTAAGTTGTCTCTTCAATGCCGTATCCGAAGCAGAGGGTCAAAGGATTATTCATTTCTCTATTGCTAAGGAGGCATGTGATGTGCTCATCAACACTCATGAAGGTAACTCTCGAGTTAAGCAACAAAAATTTCAACGTCTTATTTATCAGTTTGAAGGTTTAATCATGAGTGAAAAAGAATCTATTGATGATTTCTATGGTCGTGTACTTAATATAACAAATCAATGTCGTAGTTTAGGTGAGGCCATAGAATCAAAGAAAATTGTTAGGAAATTCTTGAATGCTTTACCTCCTTTCTTTGACTCAAAAATGAATGCTATTGATGAGGCTCATGATCTAGACACTTATCTTCTAGAAGAACTTGTTGGTAATTTGAAAACTTATAAGACACTCAAGAAAAGGCCTATAAACGAGAAATCTATTGCTCTAAGTTTCGGTTAAAATTGAGGATGAGAAGGTGCTTGAAAATGAAGATGATAGAGATGATGAGTTTGCCTTTTAAACCAAACAATTTGAAAAATTCCTAAGGAACTCAAAAATGAAACCTTTCAATTCTAACCGGAACTTCTCTAAAGGATTTAGCTCTAAGTTTTTTAGAAACAAGGATTCACGTAGAGATCGGGATACCAGGCCCTCTTCTATCCCAAGAATGGACAATAAATGCTTTGAGTGTAATGGAGTGGGACACAAGGCTGATGACTGTGCTAATAGGAAAAATAAATCTCACAAAGTACTAAAAGCAACTTGGAGTGATAGTGATTCCAATCAAAATTCTGAATCCGAATTAGAAGAAGATGAAAAAGTTGCTTTTGTCACCCAAGTCACATTAGATGAGTCTCTTGAAGACAAGGATTCTGATGACGAAGGTCATGATATGTATGTACGTTTGTGTAAAGCATCTAAGTCTATGCTTGCTAAAAATGAAGTTCTAACTAATGAACTATCATTGAGTAAGGAGACACATTCCAGGATACAAGAGAAGTACATATCCTAGAAAGCTTAATGGAGTTCTACCAAAACTCAACTAGAAGAACAAGTGAACTTCCTCAAAGGAGAGCTGGATTGTCAATCGTCTTTGATAATGGTGCTTACTGCTGAAAAGTTGAAGCTTGAAGAATCTCTGCTGGACGCCAAGAACCAGTTTGCAAAATTCTCCATCGGCTCGGAGAAGCTATCCCAAATCTGTAGGATGGGAAGACTGGATGGTAGCAAGAAAGGTTTGGGGTTTGAGGATGATGGAAAACCCAAAGGGTCAGGGAAGACTACTTTTGTAAAGAGCACAAGTTCGGTGTTGGGAAAGCCTCCGCCTCAACCAGAGATCAATGAAGCTTCCAAGGTGTCCAAACTCAAGAAGAGCCCATAAATCAGATGTTTTCACTGTGGGAACAGTGGACACATTCGAAGGTTCTGCTACAAGCTAAGAAGGAGCGTTGTACCGGCAAAGATTCCACAAAACAATGATTTACTCATCCACTTTCGGAAATCACTTGATGATCTGACCAAGATTGCACAGTCCATTGCCATCCCAAAGCAGAAGAACAAGCCAGTTACCTCAAACTGGCTTAAGAAATCTATTCGAGAAACCAGGGATACCAGAAGCGTCATCTCTCCCAAGGAACCTAGTGTCAAGAAGAAACAAGAAGATGACATTTGTTTTTTCTCAAGAGTCAAGACCGCACCCACTGTTGCAAGGAAGGTCATAGCTGTGTGTAATGTCGCCCTAACTGCCCTTTCTACCAGAAAGTCCGACTCTTGGTACATGGACAGCGGCTGCTCGAAGCACATGATTGACGAACGGAAATGGTTCACCTCTATGGATGATTCTCACCCAGTTAGTGATGTCATGTTCAGTGATGGAGCCAAAGCTGAGATCATTGGAAGTGGGACGGTTGACACTCCTGGTCTCCCAGGCTTGAAGAATGTTCTACTGGTGGCAGGACTAGAAGTTTGCTTGCTGAGTGTGAGTCAGATTATCGATGAGTATGAGACGGTAACATTTGACACATCTCAATGCACTGTCCTTGATGGGAAGGGAAGATGCGTGATGAAAGGTGAAAGATCTAGGGATCATTGCTATTGTGTTCGTGCCAACAAGAAGTTGGAACCTGAAATCTGCTTTCGGTCATTGTCATAAGAAACCTTGCTCGATCTATGACATAGGAGGATGTGCCATCTCAATCATCAAGATGTGGTGAAGCTTTCTTCAAAGGATGGAGCTCAAGGATTGCCCAAACTGATCGGGAGGGCAGCACGTATGTGTGGAGACTGCAAGATGGGTAAGCTATCTCGAGCATCTCATCCTGTTCTAAATGCTAAGCCAACTTCTAATACTCTTGAATTACTTCACCTAGATCTAGTAGGCCCTGTTGAAACTGAAAGTATTGCTAAGAAGAAATATGTGCTTGTTGTGGTTGATGACTTTTCTAGATTCACATGGGTTATTTTCTTAAGTGATAAAACTCAAGGTCAAACTTTTGGGAAGTTTTTAGAATTGGCAAAACGAATTTCAAATGAAAAGCTTTCTGAAAACAAACGCATAATAAGAATTAGGTCGGATCATGGAACTGAATTTGAGAATTCTTTGTTTGCTAAGTATTGTGAAGAGAATGGTGTGCACCATGAGTTTTCTGTCCCCATCACACCACAACAAAATGGGATAGTAGAAAGAAAGAATAGAGTCTTGGTTGAGATGGGTAGAGTAATGCTTAGCTCGGCTGATTTACCTCATATGTTTTGGGCTGAAGCGATATACAATGCATGCTACACAATTAACCGTGTGATTCTTAGGCATGGCACTAACAAGACACCCTATGAACTATGGAAAGGGAAGAAGCCAAATGTGTCACACTTTAAAGTATTTGGTAGTCCTTGTTTCATTTATAAAGATAGGGAATACTTGACAAAATTTGATGCCAAATGTGATCGAGGTGTTTTTCTAGGTTATGCATTGAATAGTCGTGCTTACCGTGTTTACAACAAAAGAACTTGCAAAGTCATAGAAACGGTAAATGTGGCCATAAATGATTCTCTTGTATGCTCTCACAACCACTATTCAAGAAATGTGCAGGATGAGAATATCAGTACCGAGATGTCTCCCACATCTGCTGAGTCTCCTATTGATAAGCAGAACCCCATTTCTAATGAAGTATCCTTGGATACAGAATCTGACATTGAGGGTGCCGGGATAGATCAGACTCTTGCTATCCAGAAGTCACACCACATTGGGAAGCGCCAAGTTCAAAAGGATCACTCTCTCTCGGATGTGATAGGCATGGTTGATGAACCAAGGAAGACCCGGAGTAAGTCAAACATGGTTGTAAGTAACCTTGTTACTTTCAAAAGTTTTCTTACTGTGCATAGGCTAGTTATCAATCAAATTGCATGCTATGGTTTTGTCTCAAATGTTGAACCTAAGAACATTAAAGATGCACTAAAAGACTCGGATTGGATTGTAGCTATGCAAGATGAACTTAATCAATTTGAGAAAAGCAAAGTTTGGTATTTGGTTCCTAGACCTAAGGATAAGAATGTAATTGGAACAAAATGGGTTTTCAAAAACAAGACGGATCGATGAAAAGGGAATCATTACTAGAAACAAGGCTAGGTTGGTTGTGCAAGGTTATTCCCAAATAGAAGGCCTAGATTTTGATGAAACTTTTGCTCCCGTAGCTAGACTTGAATCTGTTAGACTTCTCTTGGCCATTGCTTGGTTTCTATAATTTGATCTCTTTCAAATGGATGTTAAAAGTGCTTTCTTAAATGGAATTTTGAAAGAAGAAGTTTATGTGGAACAACCCCCGGGATTCCAGAGCTCTTGCTATCCCGATCATGTTTACAGATTAGATAAAGCTCTTTATGGCTTAAAGCAAGCTCCTAGAGCTTGGTATGAAAAATTGTCTACACATCTAATTGATCATGGGTATGTGCGAGGTTCTATTGATAAGACCATGTTTGTTAAGAGTGTTTCCCATCACATGATTATAGCTCAAGTCTATATAGATGATGTGGTGTTCGGTTCCACCTCTCAAAAACTTGTTGAGGAGTTTGTCACTCTAATGAAGCAAGAATTTGAAATGAGTCTTTGTGGTAAGCTAAGCTTCTTCCTTAGACTACAAGTTCAGCAAAGGAAAGATGGTTTGTTCATTTCACAGGAAAAATATGCAAAGGATTTGGTGAAGAATTTCGGGATGGAAGGTGCCTCTCCCATCCGAAACCCTATGAGAACCTCATGCAAAATCAGTGCCGATTCGGAGAGCATCAATGCTGATCAAACTCTTTATAGAAGCATGATTGGGTGCCTACTCTACCTCACAACCAGCAGACCCGATATCTCTTTTAGTGTGGGTGCTTGTGCTCGGTATCAAGCCAACCCCAAGGAATCCCAGGTGAAGGCAGTGAAGCGTATGATTCGATACGTCTCAGGTACGTGTAACTTTGGTATTCTGTACACAATGGATACTAACATTGAGATTGCAGGGTACTCGGACTCGGATTAGGCTGGAGATGCCACGGATAGGAAGACCACCTTGGGAGGTTGCTTCCTTGTTGGGAACAACTTGGTGTCGTGGCATAGCAAGAAGCAGAATTGTGTATCCTTGTCCACTGCTCAAGCAGAGTACATTGCTGCAGGGAGCTGTTGTACACAACTTCTTTGGATGAAGCATATGCTAAGCAACTATGGATTTGAGCAAGGTATTCTATCCCTGTTTTGTGATAACACATCTGCAATCAATATCTCAAACAATCCTATGTTGCATTCTAGGACCAAGCATATAAAGATTAGATATCATTTCATTCGAAACTTGGTTGAAGATAATCAGCTTGAAATGATATTTATTCCAACTGAACAACAATTGGCTGATTTGTTCACTAAGCCTTTGGACAATCTGAGGTTTGAAAGTCTTAAGAAGGCTATTGGTGTATGCACCATCACTTGAAATATCTCCTTCACTGGTTTAAATTTATTTTTCAGCACTTTCCTTTATGAAATAATTTTCTGAAAATAATTGTTGGCTCACGCTGGGATACGAGTCTGTGGATGCATCCCTGGAAATATTTCTAAACTTGATCTAAAGTGTTGTGTTCTTATTTCATGTTTCTTGATAGACACTTGCTGCATCTTTCACTTGTGTATATGCATCTATGCCCTTAAGAATGTTAGTGCTTGTGGTCTAAATCATTCTTGGAATTAGAAAGAATCTTTGCGCACAAAGGTTACTCTTGTGGGGTGTACACTGTCTGAGCTAGAAAATTGAGATGGGTTGAATTGGTTACTGAAGAACTAAAAAGTGTTAATCTGGTGATTACTGATAAATGAACAAAGTAAATGAATGGGCTAGTGTTTTGCTGGGTGCACCTTAATCGGAACCAGTGGGGATCCCTGAGATGTTATCTATCCTTCGATGGGTTCGGACTAGTTATCCACTGAGTGTCCTTGAAACACACATTATTCTTTCGAGCATTGCGCTCAGGACATAATGATAATTACTCTGTTACATGGATCTATGATGACCTATTTCTCAGATGAGCTCTTGGCCAAATTTAAAAATGGTGGCAAAAAATACCTTGAACTTAAGTGACAAACGGCCAAAGGCCATGTTGGGACAAAGTCCTTGATATGCTGAAATTCCAGAACTCTCAAAAGGTTGTGACGAAGTCACTTGGTTACTCTTGATGTCCTCATGTCATTTGATGCTCCAAACTTGTACTCCCTTAGATTGACCTTTTCACACACACACTCTTATGGTTCCAAGGATTGATTTTTCAAAACATAACATTGATGTTACTTTATAGTCATATATTCATGTGAAATATTTGAGCCATCAAGACATATGAAAATTAGTTGTCACATTTTTGTGAGTCATGCTTAAATTTTCCTAATGTCTGGGATTTCACTGACTGTTTCCTTCCCTGGGTTCATGCTGACAGGCTGTACAAATTTCCTGAAATCAATCTTTGTATATTTTCTTTATGCACCACGTGAGGGGGAGTTGTCAATGTGCTGGTGGGTACATTGGTACCTTCTATTATTCAGGGTATCCCAAATACCCCAATGGATATTAGAGGTATACCTGCATGGTAGCCTTTTATATGCTTTTAAGGAGTCTTTCTAGGCTGCATGTGTGCTTTTCCTAGGGATAGGTCATTATTGCTCTTTATTACTAACATGACTATGCAGGAAGTTTGAAAGTGGAGTTTGTGTGTTTATAAGGAGAAACCTCTTGGTTCAAGAACTCTTGAATAAAGTTGGTCTCGATTCCGCTACCCTTCTCTCTCTCTGGTATGTTTCTCTTCTGGTTCTACCTCTACTTATTCTCACTAAATGGTCCGGATTAGAAACGGCAAGCAACACATCTCCTCCTCTCAAAACACCAAGCCACCAAACTCTCCCATGGCCAATATTGATCCATTTATCCCTGAAGAAGTGATTCTTCTTCCTCCTCCTCCTCGGAAAACTCCACCGAGCCCAGCCACTGGGAGTAAAAAGCCTCCTCCAGCACCACCAGTCACTTCCACCTACCAGCGCCACCGACAAACTCCTAAAGGCTCCGTCAAGCCAGCCAAGAAGCCCAAGTCTGTGCCATCCGCTTCTATGGTACCATCTCCGCCTCAGGTTACTGTGGAACCAGATCTACCTTCTCTTCCATCGGCATCCCTCGTCGCTGCTTCTTCATCACCAGTCTCTCACATTGCTGCTTCTCCACCTCCGACATCCCCTACTGCTGCTGCCTCTCATCGCCTCCCCTTGGGAAGCGCAAACATACAATGATGACCACCATTTGCTCATCTAACTCTTCTCCAGCTTCTTCCTCTTCTGAACCCAAGGGTAAACGGGTTACCCGTTCAAAAGCTAGGGCACTGGCTGCATCCTCTCCCCTCGCCTCAAAGGGCAAGCCTGCGGCCGCAAAGTCAAAATCCAAAGCTCCTCTGAAGCCTCGTCTGGGTGACTCTTCTTCACTACCTCCAAGGTCTCATTTTATCTCCATTGATGCTTATCGTTTGTTTGGGTACATCACTGTGAATCGCCCCATCATTGCGGAACGACCTATTGATTTCTCTTCCCTGCACCTTGCTTTGCTATCTCTTGTCTCCCGTCTGGGATGGGTAGCTGCATTAAGCTCCCTACCAAGGTAAAATCGTACTCTGGTACAAGAGTTCTATGCCAATTTCCCTGAGACGGTCTCTGCTGAAGTGTGTCTCTGGTCTAAGCAACAAGTTTGTGTTACTGTTCGTGGAATTGAAGTCAACTGCTCACCCTCTGGGATACGTCGTGCCTTGTCTCTCCCCCTCACAGCTGATGGCGTTTTGCAAAGTTATACTGCGTACTCAACCTCTCTCACTATTCAAGACTTAGCTACTCGCCTCTACTCCTCTCCTCCAGTGGAACCGGTCCCTGGCACTTTTCTCTCCAGCAGGTATATGAAAGAATGGTTTAAGGCCCTGGGCTTCTTAGTTAGGACTCTGTTTCATCTAGCTTCTCAAACAAGCAAGATTCCCCATAAGCAAGCTGTACTAATGGCCTATCTGAGTCATGACCCGCTTTGCCCAGTCATCCCTGTGGAGTACTTCATGTTCCAAGCCATCAGGACCGTTGGTGTGAGCCACCGCAGCTCACTTGCTAAGGCTTTGGTGTTTCCATGTCTCATCACCAAGTTTTGCAGTGATGTCAGGGTTCCTCTCTGGGAAGGCGACGTACTTGGACCAGAACTCTGTTTGGTGGATGCTCTCACTATCAACAAATCTGCGCATCAATCTAATGAGTGTGTTGAGCCCATGGACCAGCAGTTCTTGAAGGCGACAGTTCAATCCATGATCACCTCAGCAATCAAGGATCTCAAGGAGCATCTAATGGAGCAGTTCGAGAAGTTCAAGTCAGAAATCTCTGTGCTTGTCTCGAGTCTAGCTGGCTCAGCTCCTGCTCCAGAGCCCACTGTCTCCTCCCCTCCTGAGGACAGCACTGCTGATTCGTCTACTTCTGATTCTGGTGCCACCATCCACCTTGGCGAGACTGGTGTAGAGGATGACGACGCTATGGGTGCCGCGTAGAGCTCTAACTTGTAGCTGCTTCTTTATCTCTACTCTTGATGATATTTTGTTTCTGATCTTATGGCTTTGTTTCTGTTTCTAGTTTTCTTTGAACATCTTTATGGTTTTGTGGTAGTTCCCTGAACAATGTTAACATTAACTGTGGTTTTTATTCTGATAACTGTGGTTTTACCCTTTGTCTTTCCTAAACAAAAAGGGGGAGAACTAACTACCTGGATAGGTACTTAAGGATGGGGAGAACTAACTGCCTGGGATAGGTACCTGTGTTCCTATCATGGTAAACCAATCAGGGGGAGTACTGAACTAATTGGTTAATTGGTTTAAGTACTTTGGTTACTTTTGGTTGCATGTGTTGTTTCTGTTAAAATCCTTTCATGCAGGCACTCTATGAAGATTGTGTTTTGTCAAGGAATGCCAAAGGGGGAGATTGAAGGCATATTGATATTGGCTATTCCCTTGCACTGGACAAAACACAATAGATTGAAGGAACTTCAAATGAAGAGATTGAAGATGTTGGCATCACTTACCTATCTTAATGAACAAACAGGTTGATCATTCATTGCATAACATGTTTTTTCATTTAGGATAGCATTTGATACATGCATCCCTGGTTTTCTGCTGATATTCTGGAACGTGTTCATGTGTGACATTCTGCAGCTTATGTTATCTTTGGTTCAGAATACATGTGCTTAGTTTGCATGATAGTTGACCTTGCAAAAGATGGGTTTGAATTATGGAAGAACTTTTGGTAAAAGTTGCTTTTAGGTTCACATGTAATTTCTTGGGAAATCTGTTTTATGCTTTACAGCTGGGTCACTTTTTGCCTTCTCTAAAAACTGCTTTTGAGTACAAAACGTGCCTACTTGCTGAATCTGTTTAGCCATTTCTGGTATGATAGTTGAAAAGCTTTTCTATCCCAAAGCACACTTTGCCTTATAAGGAAACCCTAGAGTTGACTTTGTGTGTTGTCTCTTAAGCATGCTTTTGTCCTTTAAAACTGAGAGTCAGTTTTAGGTCTACAGTAGGCTGGTTTCTAGGCTGTCCAGCACGTTCTCCCTGCTGTCAAAAGTAACTAAGATGTTATGTTTATATAAAGGATTCCAAGGCAGTCTTGACTCCTTGGTTGAGTGATAATATTTTTTGGTGATTCTTTGAGAGCACAAAATTCTGTAGTTTTCTCTCTTTTCTTCTCTTCCCCTTCTGTGTCTTTCATTGCTCTTTGCTGTGCATGTAAGTCATAGATTCTCAATCATAAAAACCATTTTCAAAACCCATATGCATCATTGCATAAGTGCATTCCATTGAGATTGGTATGGAGATACTCAACCTGAAGAAGTAGATTAAGAAGATTTAACTTGAAAGTAGTTAAGATCTGAGTTGATGCTTCTAGATATTTTCCAAGGTGTAAACACATAAGTCAAGTAGTGTAGCTCTGTTTAGAACTGGTAGTCAGACTAGTTAGGATAGCATACGGGCTATGTATCCCCAGAGTATAAGAATCTTGTAATTGTGTGTGTTATTTGTTAGTGGAAAGGTTTGTCCCTCAAGAGTTAGGGACACGCAGTTTTAATTCTGGTTGTAGGATTTCTGCGTTAACAAAAACATCTTTGTGTTATTCTTTACTTACTGTCTTTACTGTTTAAACACTCGTATCCTGTATTTCGAGATATGTTGCAATTATGCTATCCCCGAGAACAGTTTAAGCGAAAAAGTGGTAAAAGACCTATTCACCCTCCCTCTAGGACCAGTATTGCAAGTTTTCCCTCTGTTTATTTTCTTCACATAAACGAAATGTAGATTCAATTATTTCAAATAGCTTTTGTCTCTTGGTGCCAGCTTGATTCACACTCACTCTTTGTTAGGTCTGAAGCATATATCGTTTCTATTGAAAGAGTAACATACTCATTTCCATGCAAGTCCCAACATAGTTGATTTAATTAGAGCTTAATTTTCTAGAATCATAGACAAGCTAGCCACATAAAATGTTATATGATTAGATTATCATAATAAGCAGCTAGCTAGCATTACCTCTGATTGTGGCTTTGCATAGGCAGACCACTTTGGATATGTCATATATCACTTCATTTTTGATACCTAACCCCTTAATCTTCGACACCAACTCTTATTCTCCTGAAAAAGCATAGCAGAAAAAAGCATAGCAGAAAAAAGCATAAAGATCATTGGCCAGAATGCCAAATTCTCCTGCTTAATGAGGCATCTTCTTGTTTTCGAATTCTCAAATCTCTTGGACAGTAATTTAGTGAAATAGTTGCTAAATTCTAATTACCGAGAATAGTATATGACATTAGCAGAAACATAATGGCAGTGTCAAGTTAAGGTTGAGATTTCCACGAGTCATTATTGACTAGTCAGATATGAATGGAAACAATGTTGCTAGAATGTATGTAATCTGTTACTAAAGTTCATCTGCACTTTTCAAATGTCCATTTATCCATGAATGAAAAGGATATATCTCTATATGCTTAACAACACCAACAGACTACATTTGATCATGTTTCTTTTCAGTATAGAATATATTCTGCTTTCTCAACGGATGATAGATTCACCAATTGCTGAAACCACACAGTTTACAACTAAAACTACCAATCAATCAAGAGTGAGAGTAAAAACTTTGGTTGGAGATCATGGAAATTGCATTTGCATAAATCTCACCCCAGTGACCTACCCACCTCATCCTCTACAGTCTATCAGCACTAAACCTGCACTTACTAACAGTTAGAAAAGTGAAAGCTGATAAGTTGTAAATAAGGAGCTCTGTTGTAACGAAATTTCAGATATATAATGTTGTATCTTCAAAGAAAAGAAGTAGTTCATGTTCTCATGTATCCCTTTAACAGTCATACTAATTTCTGAAGAGAGAGTTGACCTTACCTCACTAGATGATAAATGATAAAATAATTTGGGATTCCATACTAAAAATTGACAATAATAGTAGTAGTCTAGATCTTTATAAACTCACAGGTAAGGTCCCAATTTTTCAATGTGGGATTTATATCTCAACATGTCCCCGCATGTGTGGTGACATCTCAAGCAAACACGTGGACAACATTTGAATGACGCGAAATTCGTGTGGTCATTATGCATTCACACGTGTCGTGAATAACCCGCTCTGATAGTAATTTGAGTTGCCGGAAAAATGAGCACTAGCCAAAGGAACTATGGTACGAGGTCTGGAGTACCAATGAGGAGCATTGACGAGTTGGTAAGAGGAATGTGGACAAGCAGAATTGATGAAGGGCACCATGAGGACACCAGCTAAAGAATAATAGAGAAAGAGACCGAAGATAAAGACACTAGAGAAAGTGAAGAGAATATAACTCACCTTATGAATCGGAGAGATGAGAAGTTAGAACCTAAGAATCTGATATCATGTAGAAATATATGAAACTGATTTCCATTACACCTTTCTAGTTTACAATTGCATATATATATATAGCAGTATACAACCGCAGTTACGAACACATCATATCTACTGTTACAGAAACATTTAAGAGAATAATATATACTGTTACAAGTGTATCAAAACTGATGTCAGTTATGATCAAGAGAATCAATGCTTGAATGCAGATGGATTCTCTCTAACCGTAGGCTGCTTTTTAGAGCACCATGAAATCAAATTGGAGCCTAGATAAATCAGATAGCCTTAGGTAGAACAGCGGGAATCTGAAGGTGAGATGATTGTCGTTGAGGTGTGAAGAACAAGCCATGATCAAGAGTTCCTTTGATGTAGCGAAGGATGCGCTTGGCAGCAATAAGATGAGACACACGCTGTTTACTCATGGATTGAGAGATAGAATTAACCGCAAAGGCGATGTCCGGGGGAGTGATGGTGAGGTATTGTAAAGCACCAACAATCTCTCGGAAGGCAGTGGCAGTAAGAATGGCCTTGGCAGACATTGGAGTACTAACTAGTTTACTGAGTAACAGATCATGCTTGACAAGAAGATCATGAGCATATTTTAACTGATTGATGTGAATACCAGTAGAATGAGATGTCACCTGTAAACCAAGGAAGTAATGAAGAGGACCAAGGTCTTTAATATCAAAACCACAACCCAATGAATCAACGAAATGTTGAAGGAGCCAATCATCGCCGCCCGTGACCACTATGTCATCAACATAGAGCAAAAAATAAATGGTATGTAGTCCATGCTAATAAATGAAAAGAGAGGAATCCGCCTTACTGTGACGAAAACCAATCGACAATAGGAAGGAACTCATGCGTTGAAACCAAGCGCGAGGGGCTTGTTTAAGACCGTAAATTGCTTTCTGAAGCTTGCAAGCATGATTCGGCCGAGAGCGATCAACAAAACCAGGAGGTTGCGACATATAGACATCTTCTTGTAAATAACCATGAAGGAAGGCATTCTTGACGTCTAATTGACGAAGAGGCCGCCCACGAGACACAGCAAGACACAACACAGTACGTATAGTAGCCAGCTTAATAACTGGAATGTAAGTTTCAGCATGATCAATACCGTGTTGTTGATGGAAACACTTGGCCACAAGACGAACTTTGTAGCGTTCCACAGAACCATCAGGATTCCGCTTAATTCGAAACACCCACTTGCATCCCACTGTGTGTTGTGATGGACTGGAAAGCACTAATGTCCATGTGTTGTTTTTCAACAGAGCGTTGATCTCCTCGGTCATGGCTGCACGCCACTCTGCCTTCAGAGATGCCTGAGAATGACAGGTAGGTTCCGCTATATCAACCAATGTAAGAAGAGCTTGAGGAAGTGGATCCCGTACAGTGCCATCAGTGCGTGAATTGGGCTGGAGTGTGCCGTCTCTGGATCATGTGACTATTGAGTGGGTTGAGAGAGACCTGACAGGTGCTGGAGGATCGACGACTATTGGCTGAGGAGCGGCGTCAACGTTTGGTGCAGCTGCGGCCTGAAGAGAATCATCCTGGGCTTGTGAGGAGGAACCGCGGCCTGTGGTGAAGCAGGATGAGATGAGACCAAGGAGGAGTGCGGCGGGTCTGGCGGCAGTGGTCGCGCGGTTAGACGGCGACTGTATGTGATAGGGACGACGCGATGGGCCAACGTCGTGGAGAGGGGCGATGCAGCTTGCGGTAGCGGCGACTGTTCCGCTGTCACAGATTGTGACTGAGCTGATGGCGGAGGCTGGGTGCCCTGAGAAGAAGATGGGGAGGGGTTGAGGACTCTGTTTTCTCGACTGAGTCACCAGCGGTAGGGAGATGGACCAATAGTGGGTTAACCAGGCTCGGGCCTGAGACTGGAACTGTGGCAAGTGGGCTCGGGCCCAAGGAATGAGAATTTGAGGAGGTCTGCGAATGTGTAGAGTGCTGGGCTCTGCAGGAGTGTGAACTCAATGGGGCCTGAATCAGACTTGTTGTGTACCTGCGAAACATCTTTGTACGGAAAATATGTTTCGTTAAATAAAACATAACCTGAGATATAGACACGATTAGTTTTTGGATCTAGACACCGATAACCTTTATGTTGAGGACTATAACTGAGAAATACACATTCTATACTACGACTAGTTAATTTATTGGAAACCTGATGACCAAGAAAAGAGAAGCAAGAACATCCAAAGACTCGAAGAGAGGAATAGGAAGGAGAGTGACCATATAGACGAGTGTGAGGAGTATCCCAATTGAGAGTAGGAGTAGGAAGTAGATTTCTGGCATACACAGAGGTGAGAACTGCTTCAACTCAAAGTTTTTGAGGTGCACCCGAGGTGAGAAGTAAAGTTCAGGCCATGGTGGCAATGTGGCGATGTTTTCTTTTGGCAAGTCCATTTTGTTGTGGAGTGTAAGGATAAGCAAAACATTGTTGGATACCCAAAGAATCACAATAATAAGAAAATGCTCGATTCATGTATTCGATACTGTTGTCACTTTGAAGACATTGAATTAAACCCTGAAATATAGTACCAATCATGGCAACAAGAGATTGAAAGTGAGTTAAAACCTCATTTTTCTTGCTCGTAGGATAAAGTCATGTATAATGAGAGTATTCATCAATAAAAAGAACATAGTATTTGAAACCACTAACAAACAGAGTAGAAGACGTCTAGACATCACTATGAATAATAAGTAAATAAAACAGAAGTTGAAGTGTGATTAGTTAAGAAAGGTAATCGATGAGATTTACCAAGTGCACAATGAGTACAAAAGAAATTAGACGAAAGTTTAGTACCAATAGTAAGCCCTAAATGAGCTAAAATAGAGAAGGAAGGATGACCCACGCAAATGGACCGACACAAGAGCTTGAGGACTAGTGGATGTGGAAGACAAATGAAGAGGATATAGGTCATCTTTACATAGACCCTGAAAGAACAAGCGACCGGTGAGTAAACAATATATTTGTTATTAGGATACAATCGCCGTCCAACCACAGATCCATATCAAAATTAATTGACAATGTTAAGAGTAGCCCAGATCCTTATAAACTCACAGGCAAGGTCTCAATTTCCCAGTCGAATTTATATCTCAACAATATATCAGACTTATTGTCATTTCCAAAGTACGGAAACAACAGCGTTCGTGGCACCAGCATAATGAGGTACAGGAACTCAGGAACAACCAAACACATCAACTCACTCTTCTGTGTGAAGGCATACACTTACAGTTGACTATTTCTTGTGCTATGACAAAACACAGCAATGAAAGATCATCAAAGCTTAAGTGACATTACATACTTTATCTCTTTGGACAAACAGGTATAACATTCATTGCATATCATGTTTTCCATCTAGGATAGAACACTGAGCATGTATCCCAGACATTCTGGAACGTTTTTCTGGTGTGATATTTCATGGTTTTAATCACTTCTAAAATTCCAGTTTACTTGTGATTAATCTGGTTGATCTTTGACCATGGAAACCTGACCTAGTTAATGAAGATCCCTAGGAAAGTTGACTAAAGTTCACATGTGATTTCTTGAAATCTGTTTGTCCTTTTCTGTTTGTCAAAAGTGCTTTTGGCTCTATTTTTCCTGGTTCTTCCTTTGCTGTCATGAAACGTGCTTCTTCCTTGAACACTGCAATTGCTATTCTTGTACAAGTGCATAGGAACCTTTTGCCTTGTTTAGACAACCTTAGCTCATTAAGGTAAGACCTAAAAGCTGCCTTGGTTTTGCTCACTATTTAGCTTGCAGTGTCTCTTCGGTAGCTGCTCTTGTAGGTCTGCTTTGGTCCATGGTTAGGTCTGCATTAGGACAGTGTTTAGTTCTGCATTTAGACTTGCATGCTGCTGTGTTTTACGAGCCTTCTTAGCTGTCTTTGACCACTGAATAACCTTGCCTATTTAAGGAGTCCCAAGCTGTCTTGGATCTTTGGTTGGTTGAGTGAAAACTTTGGGGTTTGGTTATTCTGTTTTGGTACTCTTTGAGAGCACTTTCGAGTGTAGTTTCTCTTCTCTCTTCTCTTCCCCTTCCATGTCTTCTGGTTGCTCTGTTTAAGTGCATAATAGACATGGATTCTTAAAGCATAAAAACTGTTTTTCAAAACTCATATGCATCATTGCATTGTGCATTCCATTGAGATAAAGTATGGAGATGCCCAACCCAAGAAGTTGATCAAGAAGATTTAACTTGAGGATAGTTAAGATCTGAGTTAATACTTCTGTATATTTCCAAAGTGTAAACACATAGATCAAGGTAGTGTAGCTCTGTTTGTACTGGTGGGTAGACTAGTCAGGATAGCATACGGGTTATGTATCCCCAGAGTGCCAGAAACTTGTAATCGATAGTGGAAAGGTTTGTCCCTCAAGAGTTAGGGGCACGCAGTTTTAATCCTGGTTGTAGGATTTCTGCGTTATCAAAAACATCTTGTGTCACTCTTTACTTACTGTCTTACATTTCAGCACTCGTTTCTGTGTTTTGGGATAAATCTCTATCTTGCTATCCCGAGAACAGTTTGAACGAAAAAGTGGGAAAAGCCTATTCACCCCCCCCCCCCCTCTAGGACCTTTAAGTGGTATCAGAGCGGCCACTAGCCTTTGCTAGTGAGATCCTCTGAGGGGTCAGTTATGGATCATGAAAAAGGGTCTTCCATAAATGTTCCTCCTTTTTTTTACGGACATGATTTCTCACAGTGGAAAATCATGATGAGCGCCTTCCTCTCTTACCAAGATGATGGTATGCTATGGAAATTGTAGAGGAAGGCTGGACACATCCCACAAAACCAAAAGGCTTTGAATCAACCGAAAGGATTTCAAAGCCTAGGTCCGAATGGGAGAAAGCCGACAAGGATTTGGCTAGAGCAAACATCAAAGCTCTAAGTTTTCTATTCAATGCCATTTCCGAAGCAGAGCGCCAAAGGATCATTCATTGCTCTACTGCTAAGGAGGCATGGGAAGTGCTCATCAACACTCATGAAGGTAACTCTCGTGTTAAACAACAAAAACTTCAACGTCTTATTTTTGAGTTTGAAGGTTTAAGCATGAGTGACAAAGAGTCTATTGATGATTTCTATGGTCGTGTACTTAATATCACAAATCAATGTCGTAGCTTAGGTGAGGCCATAGAATCAAAGAAAATTGTTATGAAATTCTTAACTGCTTTACCTTCCTTCTTTGACTCAAAAATGAATGCTATTGAGGAAGCTCATGATCTTGATACTTATCCTTTAGAATAACTTGTTGGAAATCTGAAAACTTATGAGACTCTAAAGAAAAGGCCCATGCATGAGAAATCCATTGCTTTAAGTTCAGTTAAAATTGAGGTTGAAAAGTTGCATGAAAATGAAGATGATGATAATGATGAATTTGCTTTTCTAACCAAACAATTTGAGAAATTCTTAAGGAAAAAGAAACCTTTCAACTCTAACCGGAACTTTACTAAAGGATCTAGCTCTAAGCCTTTTAGAAATAAGGTTTCACAGAAAGGTCGGGATATCAGGTCCTCTTCTATCCCGAAAGTGGACATGAAATGTTTTGAATGCAATGGAGTAGGACATAAAGCTGTGGACTGTGCTAACAGGAGAAATAAGTCCCATAAAGTGTTAAAAGCAACTTGGAGTGATAGTGAGTCTAATGAAAATTCTGAAACCGATCTCGATGAAGACGAAAAGGTTGTTTTTGTCTCCCATATCACATTAGATGAGTCTCTTGAAGACAATGATTCTGATGATGAAGGACATGACATGTATGTGCGTTTATGTAAAGCATCTAAGTCTATGCTTGCTAAAAATGAAGCTCTATCTAATGAGCTTTCATTGAGTAAGGAGACACATTCCAGGATACAAGGAGAGTTTCTATCCCAGAAAGTAGAATGGAATTCAACCAGAACTTAACTAGAAGAACAAGTGATCTTTCTCAAAGGAGAGCTGGACCGTCAGTCTTCTGCCATAAGCTTGCTAACTGCTGAGAAGCTGACACTCGAAGAATCCTTGCTGGACGCCCGAAACCAATTCGCAAAGTTCTCCATTGGCTCAGAGAAGCTAACCCAAATCTGTGGGATGGGAAGGCTGGATGGCAGCAGGAGAGGCTTGGGGTTCGAGGATGATGACAAACCCAAAGGCTCGGGGAAGACTACGTTTGTAAAAAGCACCAGCTCGGTGTTGGGGAAGCCTCCACCTCAACTGAAGATTGATGCCCCTGAAATTTCCAAAGCACCCATGCTCAAGAAAAACCCGCAAATCAAGTGTTTTCACTGTGGGAACAGTGGACATATTCGGCGGAACTGCTACAAGCTGAGAAGGATTTCTGCACCAGCAAAGATCCCACAAAGCAACAATCTGCTTGCTCACTTTCAAAAATCTCTTAATGAACTGACCAGGATTGCTCAGTCTCTTGCCATCCCGAAGCAGAAGAAGAAGCCAGTTTCCTCAAACTGGGTCAGAAAATCTGTTCGTGGAACCAGGGATACCAGAAGTGTCATGCCTCCCAAAGAACTTGGTGTCAAGAAGAAACAAGAAGAAGTTATTTGCTTTCTCTCAAGAGTGAAGACCTCATCCATTGCTACAAGAGATGTTGTAGTTGTTTGCAACGTTGCATTGACTGCTCTTTCCACCAGGAAATCCGATTCTTGGTACATGGACAGCGGCTGCTCGAAGCACATGACCGGAGAACGGAAGTGTTTTACCTTCATGGACGACACTCATCCGGTTGGTGATGTCATGTTTGGTGATGGTGCCAAAGCAGAGATTATTGGAAGCGAGACAGTTGACACTCCTGGTCTCCCAGCCTTGAAGAATGTTCTTCTGTTGGCGGGTTTGGAAGTCTGCTTACTCAGTGTAAGTCAGATTGTCGACGAATATGAGACTGTGACGTTCGACACATCTCAGTGCACTGTCCTTTATGGGAAAGGAAGGTGTGTGATGAAAGGCGAGAGGTCTAGAGATCATTGTTACTGTGTCCGTGCTAGCAAAAGGCTAGAACCTGAAATTTGCTTCCGATCCTTGACACAAGAAAGCGTGCTAGATCTGTGGCATAGGAGGATGTGCCATCTCAACCATCAAGATGTGGTGAAGCTGTCCTCAAAGGATGGAGCTCGTGGTCTGCCCAAACTGTCCGGGAGAGCTGCAGGTATGTGTGGAGACTGCAAAATGGGTAAGCTATCCCGAACCTCCCATCATGTCTTAAATGCTAAGCCAACATCTAATGCTCTTGAATTGCTTCACTTAGATCTCGTAGGCCCTGTTGAAACTGAAAGTCTTGCGAAAAAGAAATATGTGCTTGTTGTGGTATATGACTTTTCTAGATTTACTTGGGTCATGTTCTTAAGTGATAAAACTCAAGGTCAAACTTTTGGGAAGTTTTTAGAACTAGCTAAACGCATTTCAAATGAAAAACTTTCTGAAAATAAGCGCATAATAAGAATTAGGTCGGACCATGGAACTGAGTTTGAGAATTCTTTATTTGCGGATTATTGTGAAGAAAATGGTGTACACCATGAGTTTTCAGCCCCCATCACACCACAACAAAATGGGATTGTTGAGAGAAAGAATAGAGTGTTGGTTGAGATGGGGAGGGTAATGCTTAGCTCTGCTGACTTACCTCACATGTTTTGGGCTGAAGCAATCTTTAATGCTTGTTACACTCTTAACCGTGTGATCTTTAGACCGGGTACTAGTAAAACACCTTATGAACTTTGGAAACGCAAGAAGCCAAATATCTCACATCTAAAAGCATTTGGTAGTCCCTGTTTTATCTATAGAGATCGTGAGTATTTGACCAAATTCGATGCTAAATGTGATAGAGGTGTCTTTCTAGGTTATGCCTTGAACAACCGTGCTTATCGTGTCTATAACAAGAGAACTTGTAAAGTTGTAGAAACGGTGAATGTAGCCATCAATGACTCTCTTGTATGCTCTCACAACCATTCTTCAAGAGATGTGCAGGTTGAGGATGTAAGCACTGAGACATCTCCCGAAGCTGCTGAGACCCCTATTGATGAGCAGAACCCTATACCTGATGATGTATCCCAGGATACAGAATCTGATACTGAAGGTGCCGGGATAGATCAGACCCTGACTATCCAGAAGTCTCATCGTGTTGGGAAACGTCAAGTTCAAAAAGATCACTCTCCTTCGGATGTGATTGGCATGGTAAATGAACCAAGGCAGACCCGAAGTAAGTCCAAGGTGCTTGTAAGTAATCTCGTTAGCCTCAAAAGTTTTCTTACTTTGCATAGGTTAGCTATCAATCGAATTGCTTGCTATGGTTTTGTTTCTAGTATTGAGCCTAAGAATGTTAAGGATGCTTTAAAGGATTTAGAATGGATTGTGGCTATGCAAGAGGAATTAAATCAGTTTGAAAAAAGCAATGTTTGGCACTTAGTTCCTAGACCTAAGGATAAGAATGTTATTGGAACAAAATGGGTGTTCAAAAACAAAATGGATGAGAAGGGAATTATTACGAGAAATAAAGCTAGATTGGTTGTACAAGGTTATTCACAAATAGAAGGCCTAGACTTTGATGAAACCTTTGCCCCCGTAGCTAGACTTGAGTCCGTTAGGTTACTCTTAGCCATTGCTTGTTTTCTGAAATTTGATCTCTTTCAAATGGATGTGAAAAGTGCATTTCTAAATGGAATTTTGAAAGAAGAAGTTTATGTGGAACAACCTCCGGGATTTCAGAGCTCTTGCTATCCCGAACATGTGTACAGATTAGACAAAGCCCTTTATGGTTTGAAGCAAGCTCCTAGAGCTTGGTATGAAAAATTGTCTACACACTTGATTGACCATGGGTATGTAAGAGGTTCCATTGATAAAACCATGTTTGTCAAAAATGTTTCACATCATATGATTATTGCTCAAATCTATATGGATGATGTGGTGTTTGGCTCTACCTCTCAAAAACTTGTTGAGGAGTTTGTCACTCTAATGAAGCAAGAATTTGAAATGAGTCTTTGTGGTAAGCTAAACTTCTTCCTTGGACTACAAGTTCAGCAAAGGAAAGATGGTTTGTTCATCTCGCAGGAAAAGTATGCGAAGGAACTTGTGAAGAAGTTTGGGATGGAATGAGCCTCTCCCATCCGTAACCCAATGGGGACTTCATGCAAAATCAGTGCAGATCTGGAGGGTACCAATGCTGATCAAACTCTCTATAGAAGCATGATTGGAAGCTTGCTTTACCTCACAGCCAGCAGACCTGACATCTCCTTTAGTGTGGGTGTTTGTGCTCGGTATCAAGCCAACCCCAAGGAATCTCATGTGAAGGCAGTCAAGCGTATCATCTGATACGTCTCAGGTACTTGTGCTTTTGGAATCTTGTACACAACAGATACTAACACTGAGATTGCAGGGTATTCGGACTCGGATTGGGCTGGAGATGCCACGGATAGGAAGAGCATTTCGGGTGGTTGCTTCTTTGTTGGGAACAACCTGGTGTCATGGCATAGCAAGAAGCAGAACTGCGTATCATTGTCCACTGCACAAGCAGAATACATAGCTGCTGGAAGCTATTGTACTCAACTCCTCTGGATGAAGCACATGCTGAGCGACTACGGATTTGAGCAAGGTATTCTATCCCTGTTCTGTGATAATACTTCTGCCATCAATATCTCAAAGAACCCAGTGTTGCATTCTAGGACCAAGCATATAGAAATCAGATATCATTTCATTAGAAACTTGGTAGAAGAGAATCAACTTGAAATGACATTTATTCCAACTGAACAACAATTGGCTGATCTATTCACTAAGCCTTTGGACATTATGAGATTTGAAAGTCTTAGGAAGGCTATTGGTGTATGCACCATCACTTGAGATATCTCCCTCACCGATCTCAATTTACTTTTCAGCATTTTACTTTTCTGAAAATAAGTGTTGGCATACTCTGAGATACGAGTCTGTGCATGCATCCCTGGAAATATTTCTGAACTTGAACTAGAATATTGTGTTCTTATTTCATTTTCTTGATAGACAATTGCTGCATCTTTCTCTTGTGTATATGCATCTATGTCTTTAAGAATGTTAATGCATATGGTCTAAATCACTCTTGGAACTAGAAAGAATTCTTGAGCACAAAGGTCATTCTTGTGGGGTGTACAAAGTTTGAGCTAGAAAATTGAGTGAGTTGAACTAGTTACTGAAGAACAATTGTGAAAATCTGGTGCTTATTGTTAAATGATTAAAGTAAAGGAATGGGCTAGTCTTTTGCTGGGTACACCTTAACCGAAACCAGTGGGGATCCCTGAGATGTCATCTATCCTTCGATGGGTTCGGACTAGTTGCCCACCGAGTGTCCTTGAAACACACATTATTCTTTCGAGCATTGCGCTCAGGACATAATGGTAACTACTCTGCTACATGAACCTATGAGGACGTATTTCTCAGATGAGCTCTTGGACAAAAGTTAAAGAAAATGGAGAAATTGCCTTGAACTTAAATGAGAACGGCCAAAGGCCAAGTTGGGACAAAGTCCTTGTTGAAGTACTCAGAGCTCAAAAAAGGTAGTGACAAAGTCACTTGGTTACTATTGATGTCCTCATGTCATTTGATGCTCCAAATTTGTACTCCCTTAGGTGAACTTTTCACACACACACTCTTAAGGTTCCAAGGTGTGATTTGTAAGAACATTGCATTGATGTTGCTTTTTAGTCATATACCCATGTGAAAAATTTGAGCCTTCAAGACATATGGAAATTAGTTATCACATTCTTGTGAGTCATGCTTAAATTTCTTCTATGGTCTGGGATTCTATAGACTGTTTCCATCCCAGGGTTTCTGTTGAACAGTTTGCATAACTGTTTGAAATTCAAAATTTTGTTGTTGTATCACATGAGGGGGAGCTATTTGTTTGATGGTAGGTACATTGATACTCCTTATTACTTTGGATTGTCTCCCATATCCCAGTGGATATTGTATGGTACCTTGTTTGATTGGTCATTGGTTGTTTAGTTGAAGTATCCCGTGTAGGCTGCATACGTGGTATCCTAGGGATAGCTTACTGTAGCACTTTCTGCATTGAAGTGACTACACGAGACTGAAAGACTGCTGGGCTGTTTGAGTTTCCTTTACTTGCTTGAATGAGTTTGATGCATGTTTCCAAGGAATTGATTTGAATTTATGATGATTGCGCTTAGAAATAGGAGAAGCCCCCTTGGTCTTCGTCGATTTCGATTCCCCTGCATTCGCTTCCACTCTCTTACCTTAGGCGGTTCACTTCAACTTCTCTTCGTTCCCTTAAATCTCTCTCTCTCTCTGCTTCATGACTAGAATCAGAAACCGAAGAACTTTCCTCCCTCCTAAACAAATCTTCTTCTTTCATCCTCTAATGGCTCTTCCTGACCCATTCATCCCAGAAGAAGTCATCTTGCTTCCTGCTCCACCACAAAAATCACCTCCTCATCCACCACAGAATCCAAGCCCTACAGTCTCTCTTGCCCCTTCTGAGGCATCTCAGCCTCCTGCTGTTCGTTCCACCTACTTACGTAAGAAGGCAGTCTCCAAGTCCACTGGAGCCAAGAAGGCGGCTCCAAAGAAGAAGAAACAGAGTACTCCTGCCTCTGTTGCCTCTCCTACCACCTCACCTCCACGAGATGTGGCTGACTCTGAACTACCTTCTCCTCCTCAGCCTGAAATACCATCTACTCAGCCTCCTTCTCCTCCACGGTCTCCTATAGCTGTAGACCCTGCTACAGTCTCTCCTCCTGTTGCAGAACCACCTTCTGTCTCTCCCCAAGTTCCCTTGGGAAAACGGAAGCGAACAACTACTGTCTGTTCCTCTGGCTCTGCCTCCACTCCTTCCGTCGAGATATCTCCAGCATCTACTGCACCTCGGGTCACTCGTTCCAAGGCCAAGAAATCTGTTGTCTCTCCTCCAGCCAAGAAAGCACTCAAACCTTCTGCCTCCCCTCAAGTGAAGTCCACCTTGAAAGCCTCTACCTCCACCATCTCCAAACGTTCTGGTGAAACCTCCTCGTTCCCTCCTCGCTCTCACTTCATCTCTGCAGATTCCTTCAGTCTGTTTGGGTATATCACCATGCACCGTCCAATTGTCTCTGAACATCCATTTGACTTTGCTTCCCTGCACCCTGCTTTGTTCTCTCTGGTGTCCTCTTTGGGATGGATTATTGCTTTGGCCTCCCTGCCTCGCTATAATCGCACCCTGGTCCAGGAATTCTATGCGAACTTCCCCTCTGATCTTTTTGCTGAGGTTCGTCTTCGCTCCAAACAGCAAATTTGTGTTACCGTTCGTGGCGTTCCTGTGAACTTCTCACCCTCCAGGATTCGCCAAGCCCTGTCTCTCCCACTCACTGCTGATGGTGTCCTGAAATCCTACTCTGAATACTCTACTTCTCTCAGAATCCAAGATCTTGCCTTGCGTCTCTACTCATCTCCTCCTCCAGAACCAGTTCTAGGTACTTTTCTCTCGAGTAAGTTCATGACGGAATGGTTCAAAGCCTTGGGCTTTCTGGTTCGTTCCCTCTTCCATCCTGCCACCCAGACCAGCAAAATTCCCCACAAACAAGCTGTCCTAATGGCGTATCTTAGTCATGACCCTATCCGTCCTGTCATCCCTGCTGAGTATTTTATGTATCAAGCTATCCGTACTGCTGGTGTCTCCCACTGCAATGCTCTTGGTAAGGCTCTGGTATTCCCCTGCCTCATCACCAAACTTTGTGGTGATGCTGGTGTGCCTCTGACACAGGGAGATGTCCTTGGTCATGAACTCATTCCGATTGATGCCATCACCATCACTCGATCTGTTCATCAGTCAAATGAGTACGTCGAGCCTATGGACCAGAAATTCTTGAAAGTAGCCATTAAGTCGATGATAACCGATGCTGTCCAACAGATCAAGGTTCACCTCAAGGAGCAGTTCACTGCATTCAAGGTCAAGCTCTCACTTCTGCTATCCAGTCAAGCCGGCTCTGCCCCTGCTCAGGAGCCAACGGTGTCCTCTCCTCCTTCGGACAAGCAAGACGGTGCTACTCCTTCTAACTCGGGAGACACTATTCATCTAGGAGCAATGGGAGCAGAGGATGAGGATGTAGCGTACGATGGGTCTGGCTATGCAGTTTGAAGCTATTCTATGGTTGTTCTAAATCTTTTCTCTTTCGGTTTCTTTTCTTTTGGTTTTCTGTTGAACAATCGTATGGTTTTGTGGCTTGTGGCAAACAATTTCTATGATGGTTAATTTTTGTTTGAACCCTTTGTCCTTTATTGACAAAAAGGGGGAGAACCGGTTAATTATTATGTGTTGTTATGCATATGGTTATTCTTGTGGTATTATTGTGTTGCTATGAATATGATGTGGATTATATGTTGGGGAGATTGAAGGCATACCTGTTTGGTTGTGTTTCTAACTATGCAGCAGGTATTCGGTTGGGGAGAACCAGTTATTAGTTTGGAAGGATATTATGGGACATATGTATCCTGACCCCTGCATATGCTTAGGGGGAGAACTGTTTGAACTGGTTATTACTTTATGGTAGGATACTATGTGATATAGATATCCTTGTTGCTGCATATGTTTGTATGTGTTACAACTGTGTTGTAGGCACTCTTTGAAGAATTGTGTTTTGTCAAGAAATGCCAAAGGGGGAGATTGAAGGCATACACTTACAGTTGGCTATTTCTTGTGCTATGACAAAACACAGCAATGAAAGATCATCAAAGCTTAAGTGACATTACATACTTTATCTCTTTGGACAAACAGGTATAACATTCATTGCATATCATGTTTTCCATCTAGGATAGAACACTGAGCATGTATCCCAGACATTCTGGAACGTTTTTCTGGTGTGATATTTCATGGCTTTAATCACTTCTAAAATTCCAGTTTACTTGTGATTAATCTGGTTGATCTTTGACCATGGAAACCTGACCTAGTTAATGAAGATCCCTAGGAAAGTTGACTAAAGTTCACATGTGATTTCTTGAAATCTGTTTGTCCTTTTCTGTTTGTCAAAAGTGCTTTTGGCTCTGTTTTTCCTAGTTCTTCCTTTGCTGTCATGAAACGTGCTTCTTCCTTGAACACTGCAATTGCTATTCTTGTACAAGTGCATAGGAACCTTTTGCCTTGTTTAGACAACCTTAGCTCATTAAGGTAAGACCTAAAAGCTGCCTTGGTTTTGCTCACTGTTTAGCTTGCTGTGTCTCTTCGGTAGCTGCTCTTGTAGGTCTGCTTTGGTCCATGGTTAGGTCTGCATTAGGACAGTGTTTAGGTCTGCATTTAGACTTGCGTGCTGCTGTGTTTTACGAGCCTTCTTAGCTGTCTTTGACCACTGAATAACCTTGCCTATTTAAGGAGTCCCAAGCTGTCTTGGATCTTTGGTTGGTTGAGTGAAAACTTTGGGGTTTGGTTATTCTGTTTTGGTACTCTTTGAGAGCACTTTCGAGTGTAGTTTCTCTTCTCTCTTCTCTTCCCCTTCCATGTCTTCTGGTTGCTCTGTTTAAGTGCATAATAGACATGGATTCTTAAAGCATAAAAACTGTTTTTCAAAACTCATATGCATCATTGCATTGTGCATTCCATTGAGATAAAGTATGGAGATGCCCAACCCAAGAAGTTGATCAAGAAGATTTAACTTGAGGATAGTTAAGATCTGAGTTAATACTTCTGTATATTTCCAAAGTGTAAACACATAGATTAAGGTAGTGTAGCTCTGTTTGTACTGGTGGGTAGACTAGTCAGGATAGCATACGGGTTATGTATCCCTAGAGTGCCAGAAACTTGTAATTGTGTGTGTTACTCGATAGTGGAAATGTTTGTCCCTCAAGAGTTAGGGGCACGCAGTTTAAACCTGATTGTAGAATTTCTGCGTTATCAAAAACATCTTGTGTCACTCTTTACTCACTGTCTTACATTTCAGTACTCGTTTCTGTGTTTTGGGATAGATCTCTATCTTGCTATCCCGAGAACAGTTTGAACGAAAAAGTGGAAAAGGCCTATTCACCCCCCCCCCCAGAACCTTTACTGTGCATTAAGATTTGACTTCACATCTAATGTTTCCTGTGACCCTATTCAGCATTCACATGTACAAGCAGGTTAGATCACACTGTCCAGTTAAGGACAGCCGTGCAATTTAAACAAGAGATATATCCTATTCCGAGCTAATGACTCAAGAAAATCAAACCATATATATCATAGAGGATTGAGAGAATAAACAGCAATGATTCTGGTCGGTGAGAGTATGTTGAATTGATAGAAAAAGAGTTCTCGGTTGGCATATAAACAGAACCAAATTCAATAATAGACTCAAATTTGCTGTCAGATGATCCAAAGTTTCATAAATCGTACTACAATCAGGATGGTCATAATTTTAAACAGTGAACTGATGATTTTGGAAATCAGTCAAATCCAACTGCATCCGGGATCTTTTTCCACTTTCCATTTTTTTAATCTGTTTCTTGCATTGTTCTTCTTGCTAAATTTCACCCGTACAGCATATATGTTCGACGAGATTATATGAGCAGATGCTGCCTTGGGATCCAAACTAAACATTTTCTCAGCCACCTGCTCACCAAGTTCTATCTCCATCCACAACCAACAAGCATTAAGCAAAGCTCCCCAGATAACCCCGTCAGGCGTCAGGTTCAATAGCCATCTCCTCAATAAACTCCATAGCTTCTTGTAGACAGCCAGACCGACCAAGAAGATCCACTATACATGCATTATGCAGTGTTCCTAATTTGGCTTTATCCCATAACTATTTTCCATCGCGTAATAAATTTGCCTCCCTGTGTCGTCTAGACCAGCATGACTGCAGGCCAAGAGAACACTAGACATAGTAGTGGCATTAGGTTGACTCCTCACTTTAACATTTTCTCAAACAGCGAAATTGCCTCAGAGCCAAGCCCATTTTGGGCATACCCGTTAATGAGAGCTGTGCCATTGGGTGAAGCAATGCTACTAAATAACGTTTCTACATCAGTGATCCTTCCACATTTTGTGTACATATCGATCAATTGAGCGTGGAGTACTTGTCCCAACTGATGAGAACCAAGGCATGAACATGCATGAAATAAAGTAGCAAATGTCGATCTTGTACGGTCTATTGATAATCGGCACATTGTTCCATATAGTTTCACAGCCTCCTCATGCTGCTGATTATGAATACACCCTGACATCATGGCATTCCATGTAACATGATCTATTTCCCCTTTTGCTCCTTCAAAAAGCTCCAAAGCCTTATCAATCTCACCCTTCCTAGAGTACACAGAAATCATCGTATTAGAAGAAGTTATACTTCTAGGCCTCATTGACTCGATCCCTCATCGCATAACCTTTGATCATCAGATTATACGAAACTGAATTCTTCTCTTTTAGTCCACCGAATACTCTCTCTGCATCTTCAATCCTATCCATCGATATAAGCCCCCCAATATACAAGTTGGAAGCATTTAATCCAGGGTTGTTCTCTATTCCCTCATAAACTGTCCTAGCATACTCAACAGTTCCCTTATTCCCAAAATGCATCCTCCCTTCCTCGAAAACCCTCTCGGCATCCTCGATCTTGCCGCGTAGCATTGCCACTAGCTCGAAGCTTTTCAAGGTACGCTGACTTCACGGCCAAGCAATGCAGCTCTTTTCCCTCCGGGCGGAATCATTTAGTAGGGGCCCACATTCCCGCAACGCATAGCGGAAACTAAAGCCAGAGCTTCTTCATATCTCCCTGATTTGCATATCCGGAAATGATGGTGTTCCAGGTGACTACTGTTCTCGTTGGCATTTCGTCGAACATTTTGCGAGCATTGTTGAGCTGGCCGTCCGTTTCTGCAGTGGTTGTTGATGAGAATATTGGTGTGAACTATGGTGGCGGATTCAGCAGTTTTCGACGATTCATAAAGGGTCGAGAATCGTTTCAGGGTTTGTTTCCAAGACTTGAGCTTTATTAATGTTCGAGAGGAGTGCCAACATTTTCAGAGACGATTCGCGCCTAAACGGGTCTGCACCTTTTATATGAATTCTCAATTCTCTAACATCGGTATTATCAGTGTGAAAACTATAATTTCAATGATGATTGAAGTCACAAAATCACAATAGGGGAGATTTTTTTCAATCTTCTTTTTGTTATATGTACTTGTGAATAACGTGTTAAAAATCATTTAGTCTAGGAATTCTTCTTCTCTACCGACTACCGAGTAGAGGCATTTTCTTCAACAATGATCTCTAAAACGTCCATTCGTGAGAGATTGGAGTGAACTAATGAAAATTAATACATAAGTTCAATTGTGAGAGAAATTTTATTTTGGTTTCAATACAGATTATTTTCTGCAATACGATAATTTTATTCATATTGTTCATTGTGACATTTATTACAAAAATGGTATGGCACAGGTGAGGGTTTGAACCCATTAGATATGTAGAAAGATCTCTAAATTTGCATTGAAATAACCTACACACATGTCTAAGTACAATACTATTAAGTGAATCATATGTCTTCCAAAATTCTCCATCTCCTCAACAGTAAGATAGATCCATATATATAAGTGTAATTGTTCAACTGCTGAATTTTCCCACTCAACTAATGACAGTGTAGATATTATCTTAACTGTTAACCAAGAAGCATAGGCTACTTGTATCGGAAAAAAAAGAAATATATAAGATATTATCTGAACGGTTAAGCAAGAAGTCTAGGCTACTTTGCGTCGGAAAAAAAATCGAGACTACAGTACTCTACAGACCAGGAAGAATAGATGTCGAAGATTTAGAATAACCTTCTAGGAGTGACATGACCCTGGCTCCATGAATTCAATCATTGTTTCAGGTAATGATAATTTAGTGGTACATATAACTTCAAAGCCGAATCTATTACTTCAAAGCAAAATATATATCAATCTTAAGCTACGTAATAAAGAAAGTTGATGTCTTCCGTATCTTGTTCCATGAAAAAGTATTTATCAGAAGAGTTAATGACATGAAATTGTACAAGAGATGCAATCCAAAAGCAAAGTTCCTGACTCCCACAGTTTCAAATCAAGCATAGAAGAGTCTGGTCATATGGTTTCCAAATTCTGTTGTTCCTTTGGGCAACCTATTTGGCATTGTGATGAGTATAATACGGAATGAATAAATAACATATATCACCTAGTAACTTCGCATTGAACTGGTCCTAGTTTTCACTAGAGGGAGGATGACTCTGTCTAAGTGTCATAAGAAACTAAGAATATAGACTGTGTACTCGACAGTCGACACATCCAAGAGAGGGAGAATATAAGTATATACGTACTATCTACTTCAGATTCAAGCAGTCAATTTTATTTCCTATCCATAAATTAATTCAAGCTGCATCAAAAATCAAAAATGGTTGTAGCCGGGAATAGATATAGGCTTGAATGTGTTACCTTATTTCTTGCATTGCCTTCAACAACATCTTTTAAGGTGATCAAAATCTTGCGCTTCACATCTCTGTTGTGAATGGTCCCAAGGATAGAAATTATAATATCAGTGAGCCCTTCAATAGTCATCCAGTCCTTGTTAATCAAATTCTCTCGCATAAGCTCTTGCATTTGGCTTAAGGCCTCTAACATTGACGTCTCAACATCTGATACCATTTTTAACTTGGAAGACCTGATCTTGAGGCAGTAATTAAGTTCCCTCCACTCTTGGATAGACTTTCTTAATGGAACGTTAGACCTCCAGGAAGTATCTTCAAGCAACTCTCTAGTTTCTGGGTCAGTACTCTCCCCAATGTCAAACCAGTCTGTGATGGCAGCTCTCTCGCATGTAGTACCGGTGCAAAGGCTGACTGGTTCAACCATCACGGTTCCTTTTATACAGCAAATAAAAGGTTTAATTGGTGGTATGTATTCTTCACTAATGTCATATCTCTCTATGGTCTGAACACTTTGATGTTTCTTGGGGTGCAACAGGCTATAAAAGTACACAATTTCTCAGTCTCGAGTTCAGGGTCAGGGAATGGTTCGAGTACTTTCAACTTTACCCAGTACATAAAACTGTGAATTGATCATACGATAAACAAGGAATGCAACTCGATCAGCTTATGTTTGCAGGAATTGCAGGTGCTTAAAAGATTCAGAATCAACCATCAAATATGCTCAACAGTGTTCAGCCATCCGAAAACAAACCAACAAGATGTCAGTCCACCAAACAGAAGACAATTCTTCAAAAAATTGTAGTGTCTTCTAGCTCCAAAGCATACCCGAAAGAAAGTACAGTACATAAGGCTACTTGTATACAAGATGGCACGTAAATTAGATATCTAAACAGTTCCATCCATTCAAGACTTCATGAGATCAAAACTTCAATCTTTTCCATAAATAGAATGATATACATAAAGTTTCAACATGAAATTGGCCGGCTGAGTTTGAACTTATAAGCCAGAATATGATCGAGTTCACAGTCCGAAAGGCTCAAAATGGAAATGGGGACATTATCACATTCATATTTTACAAAACAAAAGTGCCAAAGCCACTGTCAACATTAGGCCACAATGATCCACTTATCATAACCACTACTTTATTTTGAACCTGAAACGAAAACATAGCATTTGCCGCAGAGCAACACTTACAATTGTTACATACAACCCCCACCGAATCACCATCAGATGGCATCAACGCGCATTGTTCTTCCGAGCTAGCTCACGTGCCATCTCCCTCATTTCCTCCGGAGATGGGGGCCTCGGCGCCTCTGGTGGATATACTACATAAGACCGCTGCCCACGGAAAAAAAATAACAAAAAAAATTACTATCACAACTCTAAGCAAAAAAAAAAAAAAAAAACTTGTACAAAATCAATAAAAGAGACCAACCCCAAGTTTCTTATAATACAATTCACAGCAAGAAAAAACTAATAAACACATAAATCGAAAGCTTACGTTTCCCATGAACCTCTGGATGTTCTTACTGTTGTTGGCAAAAGTGTACATGAGAACAATGGGAATGGCGACATAAAGCCCAAACTTGGCTATCTCCAACACTCCCTTTGAAGTTCCAATGTTAGACATTTTTTCCTATTTCGATTCAGACAATCAAAAACTATAAATTTAAAGACCAAATACCACAGTTCATTAACTCAAAATTTCAAATTGAAACTATTCAATTGCAAATTCTGACCCTTTATATTTACAAATGAATTGGAAAGAAGAACGATTAGAAATTGAAGAGAGAAGAACTTACCGGCTTCAATTCTGTATCGTTGAGAGAAGAGAGAGAGAGAGAGTGACGACGGGAGAGATTTGTACCAAAAGAGGCCTTCTAATTTTGAGCTGGGCTGGGCCTGTGCTGAAGCGGATCTGATTTTACAACCCATTTCTATTAATTAATAATTACAAATTACAATTAATCACAATTATTTTGATTATTTGTTGAATATATATGACAAAATTACATTAAAAAAATACAAAATTTCGATTGAATGGTCAATCAACGAGACTAAATTTTCACAAACGCATATAGTTACGCATAAACCGCATAAGAGACTTTTGTGAAGTCGAATTGGCCACTTGAGTTTTTCGAAAAGTGGGATGTCACGAATTAACCATGTGTATAACTATGTGGTTTAAAAATTTTAATAATATTGAAGAAACATGAACTTTCGAATGCGAAATGATAGAACAAAATGAAATTGAAAGAAAGCAATCGTAGTATGTAGATATAGAACTATTTTACACATGGTCTTAGCCGGTTTCATCATCGTCTCGACCTCGATCTATGTGGTCAACCTCGATGGTCGTTTATGACCCTATTTTCATTGAGAAAACCATTGAGCGTTGAGAGTTGAGAAGTACATCATCGGCGAAGACGATGGTTAGTTCAAGGTTCGGGTTCGAAGGTATTGTGGTGATGGAGATCTTGGTTCCTTGGGATTCTTACAGGTTCCCTCTTTATCCTTTTCACTCGCCATTTTCTTGTCAATGGAAGGGTTGGGATTGGATGTTTGAGAATGATGGTGGCGATGAAGATGTTAATGGTGATGGTATGGTGGTGTTTGGGCCTAAATAAAATATTTACTTTGGGCCTGGATGGCCGAGGTCTATCAAGCGGCCCATCATGTTATAAGTTCCTATCGAGGAAGTTAAGTATAAAGTGGCTAGCGAGATTCGTATCGAGCTTCGCTGGATTAGAACTGTGTCTTATCGAGCTGGTTCCACGCGGCTTAGTTTCTATCATAACTAGTTGATGTTTGCAGGACTCTTAGAAGAGTTATGATGGAATTAGAATACCTATAAGTGGTATAACACGTATGCTGGTATGGAGATTCAGACAAGATTACGAGAGCAAAGGAGTTAGAAATAGAATCAATGACTGATTTGTAAGCGAGTATATAAGGAATGCAAGGATCTTATGTAGAGGGAGACGAACAATCAATCAGACAGCCTTGTTATACGCAAACAAACCTAGACTGGACGTCTCGTCCTCGAGATTTCTATCTTTCTTGCAACCAGAAGGTCTGAGTGTTGTTCACCTATCGAGTGAAGGTATTTACGACTCCAAGGAAGCAATTGCAACTCGAAGGTTGAAGAGCGGCTCACTTGTATGTTGAGAGCTTGAATACTCAAAGGAAGCGAGTGTTCTCAAACACTTCATCAAGAGATTGCTCTGCTCTACACGAGAGACGTGGGAGTATCGATTTCTGAGCAGAGAGGTACACATATCAAAGTCCTAGGTTTCTAGGCAAAAAGAACCTATTCGAGCAGGGTTGGTGCTCTCCCTGTTCTAATTGCTTACATAAGAAGTCAGGCGGCTGTAATCAGTCCATATTTCGTTGAAGAACGGTGGCACGCCAGCATACGAAGCACAAGCAGGATAGACCGGCTCACGCGGTTAAGACATCCGAGATAAAAGAGACTGCTTCGCGGGAAAGGTCTCTCCCGAGAGATATTTCTGCATCGAACATTTTGGCACACCCAGTGGGACTGTCAATACTTCTTTGCGTCTCTAAGCGACAATTGGAGACCCTTATCGAAGGGTTTATCCTCAGTGTCGTAAACATCCACAACCGGCATACCGTGAACACACTTCTAGCCGGTGTCGTTCACTAAGTGATCAAGCGGTTGAAATTATCTTCGCTAGCAACTTCAACACTATGGAGTTCGTACCCCTAAGTGAAGAGGAGATAAAAGCGTTCACGTATGAAGAATACATGGCCTATACAATCAGGCGGGACTTACACCAGACTAGTAGTTTCCGATTGTTCGAAGATAGACTTGGGCAACAAACAGACCATCTCGTTGCTCAGACCGACTCCATAAAGGAGATAGCGAGTAGTATGCGGTCTATGCGATTAGATTTGAATCAAGAACAAGAGGATAAAGAATCCATAAACGCTCAGGTGACTAGTTTGGCAGAAGGCCAAGAATGCCTACGGGCTGATGTCTAGAGCCTTTTAGACAAAGGATTGGAAGAATACCGCCGGTCAGCGGCGGCTATCACTCAAAGAGTAGATAAGGATCTGGGTTCTCTAACCAAAACCGTATCGGACTTGGCTAGGAAAACCAGACGATCAGATGATTTGGCTTACGAGTGGGAGGCACGTATAAATAAGTTCATGGACGATTGTAAAGTAAAATTATCCAAGATGCATGAGTCTTACGAAGCACCGTTTCCTCTGACCAAAGACGATCCTAATGAATGGCATTGGCCAAAGTTCTATAAACACCAAACCTTCCAGACATTCTCTGGTGATGCTGATGCTAATGCGGCAACACATTTGGCTTACTTTACCTTGCAGTTGGGCCAATTTGCTGAGGACGAGGGACTCAAACTGAGGGTCTTCGGATCATCATTATCAGGATCAGCCCTCGTGTGGTACATTGGCATCGAGATGGGTTCGATCAGTACGTGGAAGGAGATGGAGGCCTTGTTCATAGACCACTTCGGAACGGAACGACCAGAAACTACCGTAGGAAAATTGGCTTCTCTTAGCCAGTCAGTGACCAAAAGTCCGGTCACTTTCCTACACCGTTTCCGCTCGGAGTATAACCTATGTAAGACCCCTCTAAGCAAGGAGGAGGTGGTCGAGATGGCCAAGAATGGGCTGGAAGATACTTATCACCAACTATTCTTAAATAGCAAGTATTTCTCTCTGAACGAGTTCATCGCTGCAGTGACCAGAGCTTATAGCAATATGCAAGAGAGAGATAACAGGAAGAATGCGTCCAAAGGGACGTACAACAATAGAACCTATGATAGGATAAAGCCAAAAACAGTGGCTTATGTTGAACATATGGATGACCAGGAGACAGATTCTGAGGATGACCAAGTAGGGGCTGTGGATCTAATGTCAAGCAAAGTACTGAAACCCCGCAAGCTTCAAAAGAATAGAGGTCCCATCAAACTCTCAACAGTGGCTTTTACTAAGCCAGAGTTCGAGAAATACACTTATGATGCCAACATGGCTCATGAGATACTAGACGAGCTATACAGCCTGCGCGTGGTCAAGGCAGACTTCGGACCGCTCCCCACAGCTGAACAGTTGAAGGGTAAAAAGTACTGTAAGTTCCATGGGGCATGGAACCACCTTACCAAGGACTGTATTAAGCTGAAGGACCAGATCCAGAAGTGGATCAATGAAGGGAAGCTGGAGTTGGAAGGCTCGTCCAAGACAGCAGCATTGGTGGATTCTGAGCCATTCCCTGATCCACAGGTGAGCATGGTTGGCATAAGTTGGCCATCACCCAAAAGAATCCTTGGAGACAAAGAGGCTTGGAATCAACCAGCCTACTTAACCTGTTCATTCAAGACAGACTTGTTGGATGAATACCTGGATAGGTTAAAGAGTATGGTGCTGATCTTCTTCTACCCAGTCTATGAGCTTAGACATCTACGGTATGAAGAGCCAACCCAACACTTTTGTAGGTTTCACAATCACTTCGGCCATCGAACATCAATGTGTTCAACCTTAAGGGATAAGATTCAGAGCTTGATTAATTGGCAAGTGATTGTGATCAACGAAGAAGGAGAGATGGATTTTCACCCCGAATACCCTCACAGGACGCCATCTCCTCCGGTCACAGAACCTCCCGTCAGCAGTGCTTCTTCAGAACATAATCAAGATACACCGACTCAGGTGAAGAAGAAGTCCAAGCGAAGGACCAGGCGAAATATAGCCTTTAGCCGACCCAAGCGGACACGTATAACTTATGACGCGTCCTAGCAGGAAGAGATATTTGAAAAGCTATGCCTAGAAGGAATAGCAGTGGTACCCGACAATTGGGGATCTCCAGACCCACATCCTAATGATGTTAGGGGTCTCCCTTATTGTCAGTATCACCACAAGTGGGGAAGTCACACTACAGCTGCCTGTAGGGATCTGAAGTATAAGATTCAGCAGCTGATCAATGAAGGAGTAATAGCGATCGAACAAAAACCATCGCTCAATTTAACAACTCCAATCCCCATGATCATTGGAATGTTGGACGTCACAGAAAATAAAACAAACAAGAGAAAGCAATCCAACGACCAACCAACTGCTGGCGAGAATCTACCTCGTACACTGAAGAATAAAGGAAAAGAGAAGGTGGACCCTAAAGCAGACTCGCCAGTGGCCCTTTGTGCACACTGCAAATTGAGAAGTGGGCTGAAGATCTCTTTCGAAGAGCTGGCTCAGGCAGCCAAAGCTTTCCCGAAACTATTTTCCAATAAAGATCATCAATCCCCACCATCAAAACAAAGGGACATTCCCGCTCCCAAGCGTCAGAAAGCAACATACTAGACCAGTGTGGTTAAAACACCTGATTCTAAGGTTGCTGATACGCTCACCAAGCCATATGTTCCTCCGGCTTCCAGGAATATCACGAAGGAAGACGTATGGTATATAATGGAGAAGGGAAAGACAGTCGAGGTGACTCCAAGTAAGAGGAGGGACCTACAGCGACGCTTTGGTAGGGCTAAGAGAGCATTGGATGCTTACGAGGCTGGCCTTATCAAGGAAGAAGACCTGGAGTTCCCTCCAGAAGTGCTGCAGAGGCGATTGAACACTCTTGCAGCAAATCCATTAGTGGTCTTTGGAAAGAAATCTCACGAGCCCAAAGTGAGGGCCCAAAGACCAGGGGTTTTCGAAAGAAACCCAGAACTAGCAAACAAAGGGAAAGAGCCCGAACCTACTCAGGAGGTTCATCGTGTAATTACTAAACGACATCCAGCAAGGAGGCGCCTTGCTTTTGAAGAAGACACGGTGAAGCAAGTAGGGCTGAAGACACCTCCCAAGGGAACAGAGGGGGCACAGAAACAAAATATCCTAAGCAAGCCATCAGTCTTACAATGGAAGCCAAGGCCTTTAGTTGTGGAAGAGCAAGCGAAGGCCAAGAAACTAACCCCAGTTCCCAAGGAAACAGCTACACCGCCAACACCGCCAGCAGCTATCGATCCTATTCCAGAGGATATAGTACAGCAGGTTGCTCACCTCGAACTGACTACAGTGTCTATCGAGGGAGGACAGTCATCGGCTGAAGGTGATATCTACAACGACGATGAGGAGTTGGTGGACTACGGTGAGGATGAGGTCGATGAAGTACAAGGTTCCATCGAGGAGGACACTGCAGCCATTAACATGGTGTATGTCCTATCCTCCAAATATGCTCTGCCCTCATCAGCAACAAGAGATGAATCCAGGAACATCAGTAGCGTGATGTTACAAGATGAAGAATCGAAGGGGCCAGACAGCTCCACGCTAGATGACACATCAAAACTGGATTCACCAGACACAAGAGGACAAATGATGTTTTCCAAGCCCACCATTGACATGGCCATGCATATGCGGCCACTATATGTCACAGGATAAGTCCAAGGAGTTCGACTAAATAAACTTTTAGTGGACTCAGGGGCAGCGGTGAACATCATCACCTTTAAGGCATTGGCCCTTATCGGTGTTCCCAAGTCAGCTATCCAAGAGACCTCGCTGAGTGTCAGGAACTTCCAAGGTAGCATAACGAAGACTTTGGGGATCGTCTTCCTACAGGTACACATCGGAATAGCTTCGGGCACTTACACATTCTTTGTGGTGGAATGTACATCACCATATAGTGCGATCCTAGGACGTGATTGGATCCATCGAAGTTATTGTGTACCATCTTCGCTCCATCAGCAGATGCTACTGTGGAATATGGAGTCCGGCGAAGCAGAGTTGGTCAACGCTGACCCTTGCCCATATTCTGTTTCTGCTAATGCTCTAGAGGCCAGGTATTACCACATTGACCTTAGGCCATTAGAGGTATGTGGCATCGATAGCAAAGGCCGCCCAATGGGTGTTACGGCCTCTGAATTAGCTCAGTGGGGGATTATTCAAGCGAATCAGGATAGTCAAAGACCCTACACCATCGAGCTACCGTCTAGACGTTCAATGAGTCTCTATCAGAGATAGAGACTGAGGCTTGTCTTTCGTTGCACAAGCACTTTCACAACTTTATGTTAGAAAGCCAAGCCTTTGAGAAGGTTCCAATGATTGCAGCATTGGAATATGTGAATGAAGACGTTTTGCAAGACTTCGAAGATGAGGATGAGATTCAATTGGCTCCAGCAGCTTTAGATGATATACCTCCTAAAATCAAAGATCCCATCGAACACATTCAGATTGGGACACAGGAAGAGCCAATGTCTGTGGCTATAAGTACTTTCTTGGAGCCTGAAGAGAGGCTCAAAATGATCAGGTTGCTGACAGAATATGCAGATTGTTTCGCAGAGAAATACGAGGACATGCCTGGTCTCTCACCAGACCTAGTTTGTCATAACTTGCCCGTCATCGAGGGAAAGAAGCCTGTAAAACAAGAAATGCGTCGCATGAATACAGAGACAGCAATTCTAGTCAAAGAGGAGGTTGAGAAAATGCTCAAGTCAGGGATTATACGAGTGGCCAAATATAACGAGTGGCTGTCTAATATAGTTCCAGTCAAGAAAAAGAATGGGAAGATGCGAGTATGTGTCGACTACAGAGACTTGAACAATGCAACCCCTAAGGACGCTTATCCTATGCCAGTAGCCGATTTGTTAGTTGACTCAGTTGCCCGCCATGAGATGTTAACATTCATGGATGGTACTGCAGGATATCATCAAATCCCAGTGGCTGAAGAGGATAGACATAAAACAGCGTTTCGATGCCCAGGCTTTGCCGGTGTTTTTGAGTACGTGGATATGTCATTTGGACTTAAAAATGCAGGGGCAACCTACCAACGTGCAATGAACTTGATCTTTCATGATCTTATTGGTAAGACCATGGAGGTCTATATAGATGATGTGGTAGTCAAAACGAAACATCGAAGCGACCATTTTGAAGACTTGAGACAAGTGTTTCTCAGAATGAGGCAGCATCAACTGAAGATGAACCCAGCCAAATGTGTGTTTGGCGTCCAGGCAGGTGACTTCTTGGGTTTTCTAGTTCATCAACGTGGGATCGAAATACCAGATGATAAAAAATAAGCGGTTATCAGTGCAGTCCCACCAAAGAGTAAAAAGGAACTTCAACGTCTATTAGGAAAAATCAACTTCTTACGACGGTTTATTGCCAACGCTGCTGGGAAGACACAATCATTCTCTACTCTCCTCAAGCTTCAAAATCAGAAAGACTTTGTATGGGAGCCTATACATCAAGAGGCCTTCGATACCATCAAAGCATACCTAACGAACCCACCAGTCTTAGTTCCTCCAAGACCTGGGGTTCCTCTTAAGCTGTACATTTCAGCTACAGAGCTCTCCATTGGAAGTCTACTGGCTCAGGACGACACAACGGGGGTTGAACGTGCTATTTTTTACCTAAGTCGTACCTTGAACGATTGTGAAACGAGATACTCTCCAATGGAAAGGTTATGCCTAGCCTTATACTTTTCAGGGTGTAAGTTGAGGCACTATATGTTATCCTTCACTACGTGTGTCATTGCACAAACAGATTTAGTGAAGTATATGCTATCCAGACCAATTCTCCGTGGTCGTATTGGAAAGTGGATTCTGGCCCTCTCAGAGTTCTCTTTGCAATATGTTCCTCAGAAGGCGGTGAAAGGCCAGGCAGTGGCCGATTTTTTGGCTCATCATCCCATGGAAGACGTCGTTGACGGGCCAGAACTGGATCTCGCTCGTATCGATTTGGCCCCTTGGTGTTTGTATTTCGATGGGTCCAGTACGAGTACTATGGCTGGGGCAGGGGTAGCTTTGGTCTCCCCATGCGGCCAAACTTATTCTTATTCTTTCAGGTTGGACTTCAAATGCACAAATAATCAAGCAGAATATGAGGCTATAATCATTGGCTTAGAACTTCTGTTAGATATGGAGATCAATGACGATGACACAAGAACCATCAATAGACCCTGAGGCTTTCCTTGATAGAACTTCGCAAACCAGTGTGCAATAGTAAATGCGATGGCCGAGCAAGCACTAGACCCTGAGGCTTTGTTACTCCTTTGATCGAATGAAGCAAGGAAGACTCGAGCGATGAGGCGTAGTCGGTCGTTTCTGCTCCTGAATCGTGAGTCTAACCAAACCCCACTCTCTGCCTCTGGGGCCTGCAGCTTGGGTTTCTTAGATCTCGAGGGCTACAAGGGGGTTAAGAGTCAATATCAGGGAAAGTGGTGGAAACAAGGTTGTTCCGAATAGGTAATAGTTCGAAATACTTACAGATGGTCTGGAATGCTTGGTCATTTTCTTCTTGAAAGAATGAATAGCCATGGTTACATCTGGCTCTGGGTCACACTGTGAGAGGAAGAGAAGGATGGTCATGTTAGATCCTAAGGTTACCAACACAAGTGAGAAATTTCTGAACTAAAGACATACCTGAGGCCATGGGGTTGAGCTCGAGTCAGGGTGAGGGTCGATAAGTGCATCTAAGTCTACCTTTAGCGAAAATTTCTCATCGAATCCATGAAAAATGGTAGCGAAGCATAGTTCTGGTCCCTGGTGTCGTTTCTCAATCCAAAGTTGGGAATACCAGGTGAGGTATGTTGGGGTAACCAACCTCGATGGAGATAGTGGCTTGGTAATCTCAGGAACTAACACCATTGGAAAGCCAAATTGTTCATCGATGGCTTCTGTTGCATTGGGCTTGCTCTCTGCTCGCCAGAGAGTATATTTGTTGACATAACATGCAAGGGGCATAGGGGCATCCTGGCTGAGCCCGAGTTGCCTGCAGAAGTGGTTGGGAGCGTAAAGCTCATACCCGGAGTCTGGGAGTGGTAAGTCCTGGCAGGTGTTCGATTTAACGAACAAGCTCCTCGCTTGATTATCTTGATCAGGAGATGGCATGAAACTGCTGGAGAGGAGGCCAGGGTGGCGACGACCCAGAATTGTTGCAACTGCATTGTAAGGGAAGTCCTTATGGTAGCAGAGATATTTAAAGCAGTTGAGGTAGGACCATTGCTTAGTCCTGGGCGATGTAGCAACTAGCGACTTACCCAGCAACTTTTGTTCTTCGAACCTAGGAGTTTTGGAGGGACAGAAGAATGGGAAATAAATCTGCAGCCAGAGGTCTACCATCCAAAGTGGCCCAGATTGGTTCAAGTCGAGCTTCGATAGAGTTACTCGCTTGAGACTATAGTAAATGGAAGCGAGGACAGGTTCAACCAAGCTCAGTGGTTCTCCGCTGTAGAGGCGTTCAGTGAGATTGGTCCACGTTTTGATAACCTTCGCTGAGGTTGTGCAGAACAAATACTTCAATAGCCAGTACTCCAAAAGAGCTATTCCTCCTTGTGCTGTGTCTTTCACCTTTGAGAAATGTTTCACCCAGGCGGAGTAGGATGGAGGCCGCACTTCTGAGGCTTTGTCAGGGGTCTGGCTGAAATCCTGAGGGGTCCAACTTTTCTCGGTGACGGGAATTCCAAAAATGGTGTGGAGGTCGAGCATTGTGATGCTTACGTCTCCACAGGGGAGTCTGAAGCAGTTCACTGTATAATCCCATAAACACATTGCTGTGGCAAGAGGGGGTTTGTTTGCTCCAGGCGGAAGAGAAAAACATAGGTCAATGAGTTCAGCAATTCCTGCTGCTTCCCATCGTTCTTTATCCTGCCTCCGGTGTTGGTGGTACCAGTCAAGGTCGTCAGAGGATGTGTGTGGCCATTTCCCGATGGAACAGAGGCTATCTTTCTGTGACCATGACTTTGGGTCTGCAGAAGGGTTTACCTGAAGTAGAAGGGAAGAGTTGCAGATGGGTTCGCGAAGGGAAGTGAAGAGATCTGGATTCAATGGAGATTCTAAAAATGGGCCGAGAAGACCTGTATTTTCTTCAGTGTCTATTGTAAGGGTGCAGATGGTGTCTGGGTTCGATCGAACAGCGACTTCCTTGAGCTGTTTGACAAACTTCTTGGCGTCAACGCTGTCAAAAGGAATAGTAATGTCCTTACGCGGAGGCATTTTTCTAGGTTAGGGTTTTTGACGGCGGTGAGAAAGAAAGGTTTAGGTTTTTTGATTGTGAGAGTTAAAAAGTTGCAGGTTTCTGAGCAATTGAAGGGTTTTGATGAAAGATGGAAATTGTGGATATGAACTGTTGTTCTTATAGAAGAGTCAGTCGAGCGTCATACTTTTTCGAAGTGTTGGTTAGACGTGGCGTTCGAGTGACGGTGTAGCGTTTCAAGGTCAATGAGTACATTGTTCAAGGTATATTCAAGTCTTTTCACTTGTTCAGAAAGTTTCCAAGTTCAAGACCTGAGGGGCAATGTTTGGGCCTAAATAAAATATTTACTTTGGGCCTGGATGGCCGAGGTCTATCGAGCGGCCCATCATGTTATAAGTTCCTATCGAGGAAGTTAAGTATAAAGTGGCTAGCGAGATTCGTATCGAGCTTCGCTGGATTAGAACTGTGTCTTATCGAGCTGGTTCCACGCGGCTTAGTTTCTATCATAACTAGTTGATGTTTGCAGGACTCTTTGAAGATGTTGTTGGCGGTTTGGTTGATATGCCTCAACATCGCCGGATCCGGATCCACCGCAAATTGTTCCTATCAGAAATAAATTGGAAATTATAATCGTATATATTATAAAATTATATATAACTAATATTAAAAATAGTATATAATAACTAAAATTGTACGTATTACGTACCGAAAGATCCTTAAAGACTTTCGCCTTCTCCGAATCCGGCACCTCCCTCCAAGTAGGGGCAGTGATACGAACCCGGTTACGAACAATCGACCCAATGCTATGAGCCGAGAGACTTGCTAGCTGAGGTGTGGGAGGGCCACCGGTGAATTCGTCGTAAGGCAAGGCGATCTTGCTCCCGGTCGCCTTGCAAATTTTCTCCGCCTTTCCACCTTTAACGAGACCCCGAGTCTTTTTCGGTTGGGGGTCAGTGGGGGCCCTCCTTTGCTTACGGCGGACGCTGTACATGATAGACTCGGCCGTCGAAGACGCCTGAGTACTTCCCGTTGAAGCGGTACCGGGCGTCGGAGTTGAAAAGGGGTCGACGTCATCACCGCTTGAGAGAAATGGGGCAGAGGGAATTTCCCCAGAAGGCCCCGGATTGAGGGCGTCTACCTGCGGTTGAACCCAACCGACTTGGGCCGCCAACATTTGGAGCATCTCATCTTCTGACTCCTGTTGGGCTTTCTTCTTCCCGGATGTGATCTTTGGCGGAGCCATTTAAACCTAAGAGTACGTACGGTGTTAAAATACCTACTTACCATAATAATTACAACGACGGAGAATTTACGCTAATTAATTAAGTACGTTTAAGATTTAAATAGAGTACACTAGCTTGGCATTTTCGGTCGTTCAATGGACGTGCGACCCGCGCGATAAAGTGTAAATTTTCAATTAATCAGCCTTGGTTAAATCGAAAAACATGGCCAGTTAGGGATAGAGATAACGCGAGAGGCAGGACTAATTTCGACAAAAGTCTTTCTTAGTCCAAATCCTGTCACCAGTCATAACCCGTTTCTAGACACCATGTCCGACATTCGGCCAATTTTTCGAAAATTTACACTCCCTCAAGTCCTTTGCAAACTCCGCCCTCAACCTCGTGTCCATAACTTCACTTAGGTTATGGTGTGCGGTGATGAAATCCACACATCACGAGGGGTTAAGGAGATAAGCAAGGAAAAGAGGCGTCATCTATTCCAAAGAGTGCGACTTAATTACACCAAGCCTATGTACTAAATTTAAATCGAACACGTACTACCATGCAATTTACTAGAAAATACATATAATTATCAATTAATTATTATTTATCATGCATTTAATAATAATTATTCATTTACCAATATAATCAATTATTATTATTACTATTATTTAATTTTAACTAATAATTATTCATTACCAAATAATTAACAACTAATAATGATTACTAAATAATAATAATAACAAGAAAATAATTATTATAATTACAACTATTTATTATTTAAAACTAATAAATTAAAAGTATTTAGAATTTAAATAATTAAACAAATAAAAAAATTGTTAAAGAGTTAAAATTTCGAATTATTACCTCGTCGGAATTTCGCCGGAATATTGGAAGAGTAGAGTCGTCGGAGAGGGGGAACCACGCCGGAAAATTGGTCGTCGGAGCGTCGCCGGAGGAGGATCGCCGGAGTGAGAGAGAGAGGAGAGGAGAGTATAGAGGAGGAGATGGAATGATGAGAAAATGAGGGGGGGTGCTCCTCCTTATATAGAGTTTCACTTAGACGACGGAGAACTATTCTCCGTCGTCTAAGTGCACTTAGACGACGGAAACAGTGTTTTCCGTCGTCTAAGTGAAGGGTCAAATTTTTTCGAACCGGCGCCAAATAAATGGGCGGGCCGTTTCACCGCCATAAATGTTGACTTAGACGACGGAGACAGTGTTTTCCGTCGTCTAAGTGGAATTTCAAGCGGTGCCGAAAATTGAGGCGGCAAATCGAACCGCCATGTTATTTCGACTTGGACGACGGATATGTAGTTTTCCGTCGTCCAAGTGAACACTTGGACGACGGAAAACGACATATCCGTCGTCCAAGTCAATATTTACATCGAAAAAATAATAAAAAATTATTCGAACCGCCATGGTAATTTGAACCTAGACGACGGATACGGTAATTTTCCGTCGTCCAGGTGAACACTTGGACGACGGAAAATGACCGTATCCGTCGTCTAGGTTCAAATTATGCAAAAAAAATATTTAAATTAATTCGCTAGGAATTTAGCGATCTGTCATTCGAGTGAAATAGTCGTACAATATCGATGAACGCATCGTATATATAAACAGATAAATTTGAACCGCCGAATAATTTTACGTTTTGAAAGTTGTTAAGTATCGACTAATCTTTAAGACTTTAGTGTTCATGAGTAGTTGCTGATTTGCAGCAGAGTACTAACGAAATTGAATTTGGACAAAACAACCGTTGGATATGTTCGTCGTAACATAATATATAATTACTATAAAGGACCAGGAAATAATAAGTTCGGGAAGGGTTTCATCGGCACAGTCAACCGCAAAACCGAGAATTTCACAAACCGGAAACGTGGATACAGGACATTTCGCAACTCCGATTTTCGAACCGTCGAAGCTCACACACCAAGAATATACTACTCTAAAGTCTTGACGAAAAGAATACGCATTCGAAGATGGTCTAGATGGTCGTTGTCTTAGAAAAAATTACGAAATTTACACCTGGACGACGGATACGACATTCTCCGTCGTCCAAGTAGACACCTGGACGACGGAGACGCTAATATCCGTCGTCCAGGTGTGTACTTGGACGACGGATAATGTCGTATCCGTCGTCCAGGTGAATATACCCTGAATTCAGGGGTTAGGGGTCCTTAGGGTTTAGGGTATAGGGTTTGTCACTTGGACGACGGAGACAGTCATTCTCCGTCGTCCAAGTGTGTACCTAGACGACGGATAATGCCTGTCTCCGTCGTCCAAGTGTAAAAACCCCGAATTCAGGGGTTAGGGCCTTAGGGTTTACGGTTTAGGTCGTCCCCGGTCATTTGTGTGTGCGTTCAATTATTCTGATTCAAAAATATAATTAAAAAATTGATCGATCGATCCGAACTGCTAGATTTAGGGTCCAAGATTTAGCTAGGGTTTTATATGAGATTGAGATTTGGCGCCAAAGGTGAATCTGCAATTAATTTCTCCGTTCTCGGTTAGGGGTCCTTAGGTTTAGGGTATAGGGTTTAGGGTGAATATACCCTGAATTCAGGGGTTAGGGGTCCTTAGGGTTTAGGGTATCGGGTTTGTCATCTGGACGACGGAGACGACATTCTCCGTCGTCCTAGTGTGTACCTAGACGACGGAGAATGACTGTATCCGTCGTCCAAGTGTAAAAACCCTGAATTCAGGGGTTAGGGCTGTATGGTTTAGGGTTTAGGTCGTCCCCGGTCATTTGTATGTTCGTTCAATTATTCTCATTCAAGAATATAACTAAAAAAATGATCGATCGATCCGATCTGCTACATTTAGGGTCTAGGATTTAGGGTTTGAAGGGCTGCGTGAGCGAAATGTAGAGCAGCTTCAGCTTACTTTTAATAAGATCAGAGAATACACCGATGAAGTTGAAAGCAAAGAGAGGGGCCGGGACTAGAAAAACAGTCCAAAGACATTCAATTGAAACAGAGAGAAGTCGACTTAAAATCTGAGGAAGTTAAGCTGGCGGAGATCGATGTTAGTCCAGGTACAAACAACTTTTATATATATATACTACAATATTTGTGCTCTCAATAATACTATCACAAGTCAATATATATAATCATATATAGGGACCCATAATTAATCCAATTTATACATAAATAGTATTTAAAAACAATAAAACCAACCAAAGCTGGACGAGGAATCTTAAAGTCTCGACATAATAGAAATCTTTCACCTTTTTACGATGCATCGATCGATCATATATATATTACAATAATAAATTAGGGTTTACCAAGTAATGATCCTCGTCGTGTGACCGTACTCTTCGTCATAATCGTCATCATCATCATCACCGTTATCCGATTGCTCATCCTCCTCATCGTACTCAACATCGTCCGAGGAATAACCAGAGTCGTCGTCATCGTCCTCATCCTGCACGTCTTCTTCATCTACCTCAATGATCTCTTCTTCAGTTAGATCTGTACAACCATCAGGCATGGGTAACCGTTCACCGTCTTGAACCAGGTCCATTATGTCGGAGCGGATGACAGAAATATTAGGCTCTTGATAGGCAGGAATGTCTCTGTCTGGTTCAGCAGCATCTTCAGTCGTCGCCGGTGTCCCTTCAATTGTCTCTGTATTCCAAACTCCTCGATGAGAGATCTGGTTCACTATTTTCCACCCGTCACCAGCTTTCGGATCGTCGAGATAGAACACCTGCCTAACTAAGGTGGCGAGAGCGAAAGGCTCATCCTCATACCAGCTTGAGTTTGTATCGACTGATAAAAGTCCCAGGTCTTCCTTTGTACGCTTGAACCATCTGCACTTGAATAGGAAAACGTTGACATCATTCCCGTAACATAGCTGAACCACATATACGATCATTCCGTAATATAGATCAGGGTCTTTCCCAACCGCTATCCCACTGTTTTGTGTTCTTCTTCCTTCATCTCGCGCCATTGAATGGAACTTCACACCGTTCACAAAACATCCCGGATAAATATAGTGTTTAATCGGCTTCCCTGCTAGCAAGTGCTTTGGCCAAGACCACCACCCCCCGTGGTTTTCGGATTTTTGCAGATCAATCATCTGCGAAAATGGAAAAATGTAAGGGTTTACTTTCTACAAATTAAACATGCATGATCTCAATATGTATATAAATCACTAAATACGTACCCATTGGAAGAAATAATCGGGGAACTTTTTCTTAACCATTTTCTCAATCCACGCCGAACTCTTGTCTGGATATAACGCCTGAAGCCTCTCCCTGTATGACATCATGTACGGCTCAACTTCGTCACAGTCTCGTAACACTACCCAATGTGCCTCAATAAGTTCTTCCCGTGTTAACGTTTCCTTTAATACTCCTCTAAACGGTCGGACGACATTGGTGACGACAGAAAGATTGATGCGGGCACTGGGATCGGAGGCAGTTGGAGGTGGTGGATCTTTGAGGTACCTGTTGCAGTAAGTAACGCACTCATGCATTAGGTATGTCTCTGCTATGGAGCCATCCGGGGCCGACCTGTTTTTGACGAATGACTTATACTGTCCAAGCTGTCTACAAAATTAATCAAACGTACAATAAAAATAAGTACATGCATATAGCTAGCTAGTAATCTCCAGTGGAACAAATTATGAATCGAAAAAACTGTATAATTAATTAGTTGTACGTACCTTTCTTGAGGATACATCCAAGTGTACTGGACCGAACCAGAAATGAGAACCTGCTCGGGCAGGTGGATCATTAGGTGAATCATTATGTCGAAGAAAGCAGGCGGAAAAATCCTCTCTAGTTTGCAAATGATGTGCACAATTTGTTGTTGCAATTCCACGACATCTGACTTCTTTAATTCTCTGGCGCATAACCTCTGCCACCATCTGCACAATGCCACTATTGGTTCTACGACGTCGCGAGGCAAATATGGTCGAATTACCACTGGAATCAGACGTTGCAGCATAACGTGATAGTCATGTGTCTTTAGACCAACAAACTTGTGTTGCACCTCGTCCACTGCTCCAGTTATAGTAGCTGCATACGTGGCCGGATAACGAACGCCCTTAAACCAGTGAAATACAGAACGTCTAAGTGTCGGCTTCACTGTGTACGGTGCAGCTGGCATCTTGTTGTACACTCCTTTCCTATCCCTCCTCAACCACAAGGGACGACGTAGATTCATTGATTCCAAATCTTTGCGCGCTTTGGGAGTATCTTTAGTCTTGAACTTAATACCGAGAATTGTTCCCACCACGCTGTCGCACACATTCTTTTCTATGTGCATCGCGTCCAAGTTGTTCCTCAGCTTCAACTTCGACCAGTAAGGGAGTTCAAAGAATATACTCTTGTGATCCCAATAGCTCAGATCATGTGGAGGAATTGGATTGCATTTCTTTACATCCGCGTCGTTAGTCAACACACCAAAGTCGAAATAGCTCAACCTCTCTAAAATCTCTTCGCCCGACCAACTACGGGGTTTAGGATTGTTCTCTACCGTCCCGTCGAAATGAGCTTCATCCTGTCGCCAAGGGTGGTCGTGAGGGAGCCATCTACGGTGACCCAAGTAACACACCTTCCCTGCGTGCCAACTAGAGTTCACGTCGTCCAAACATATAGGACATCCATTATATCCTTTTGTCCTGCACGCTGCCAACATCCCATACGCTGGAAAATCGCTGATCGTCCACATTACGGCAGCCCTCATCGTGAACATCGTGTCAGTGAATTTGTCATAAGTTGGGACTCCATTTTCCCACAACAGTTTCAGCTCGTCGATCAAAGGTCTGAGGTAGACATCTAAGCACTTCCCTGGAGATTTAGGACCTGGAATTAGTACAGTAAGGAAATTAAATTCCTTGTTCATGCACATCCACGGAGGCAGGTTGTACGGCATCAGAATTACTGGCCAAGTGCTTACGGCGGAGCTATTACTTCCCCAAGGATTGAATCCGTCTGTAGATAGGCCGAGTCTAACATTTCTAACCTCTGCAGCAAAGTTTCCGAATTCTCTGTCGAAATGTTTGAAACCCTCCCCATCCGCGGCGTGTCGCAGGACATCGTCATCTATTCGCTTTTCTGCGTACCATCGCATCGCCTCTGCTGTGTGTAGAGACATGTACAGGCGCTGCAATCTGGGAATCAAGGGAAAATATCGAACAACTTTCACAGGAATTCTCTTTTTCGAACTCTTCCTATTCACCTGGAATCTGCACTGGCCACATACGGGACAATAGTCCAAATCTTTATACTCTTTGTAAAATAGCACACAATCATTCGGACATGCGTCAATTATCCTGTACTTTAGGCCGAGGCTGCTCAAGATATTTCTAACCTTATAATGAGATTTAGGAAGATTGTGATCATCAGGAAGCAACTTACATATTTGCTCCTGAATTTCGTCAAAAGCACTGACTGACATTTTGTGCTTCACTTTTATCTTCATTTGCTCCATCACATATTGCAACACATTCTCTCGACATCCAGGGAACACCGGGGTCTGCGCTTCAAGTAGCATCCGGTTGTACTTATCCATCTCACTGGTGTCAGTGGCCAAGCTAGCAGCGGGGAATGTGTCATCATGCTCATGAGTGGTACTGTAACCTCCGTCTTGGTGTTGGTGTCCACTATGACTAAATCCCGGAAACGCATCATGGACCAAATCTACAGTTGGATTGCAAGCTGGGGGTCCGGCACCACTGCCGCTGGATGAGGCACCATGGTAACTGTACCCTGAGCTGAAGTCTGCTGCGCTGAACTCTACTGCTTCACCATGCTCGCTCCATGTAGTGTAACTCCACATCATACCATTTTCGTACAGGTGTTGCACCATAACATTAACCTCCGCATACTGACAATTAAGACATTTCTGGCACGGACACCTGAAACGCTTCTTTCCATGACCATGTTCTATCGCAAAATTCACAAATTCGCTAATTCCATCCATATACCGGACATCACATCTATTCTTTAACTTCATCCAACTCTTGTCCATACTGCTATAAAATATTATAATTAAATAATTATTACATATATATATATTAGTCCATTAATTTACCATTAATTATACGTACTCGATCTACATCGATCCATCAAATTACGTACGTAATTTAATCTGTATATATAGCTAATTAACATTCATGCATGTATGTACGCACGTACGGTTTCCCTAAATATATATATATTTAATCATGCAAATTTTAACTGCCTACGTACGTACCTGCTGGCCTTCTCGATATCTGCAGTTAATTAAGCTAGCTAGTGATCGAACACCGGAGATCCGATCCTTTAATTAATTTCTAGCCCCGGCCTAGCCTAATCCGGCCTTCTCCTTCTCCTTCGATCTCAAAAATTCCCCACGGGAGAAAATATAATGGAATGATCGAAGCTAAGAGAGTTTGGCATGGCCTATATATATAATGCTTCACTTAGACGACGGAGGTGTCGGTACGTCGTTTAAGTGGAACTTACACCACGACGTGTCGGTCCGTTGTCCAGGTGATCACTTCTCCGTGGTCCAAGTCACACTTAGACGACGGAGAATTACATCTCCGTCGTCTAAGTGTTACTTGGACCACGGAGATTTCTCCGAGGTCCAAGTAACACTTAGACGACGGAGATGTAATTCTCCGTCGTCCAGGTGATAACCTGGACCACGGAGAAGTCTCCGAGGTCCAGGTTCTTACCTAGACGACGGAGAAATTTCACATCCGTCGTCTAAGTTACACTTGGACCTCGGAGATTTCTCCGTGGTCCAAGTAACACTTAGACGACGGAGAATTACATCTCCGTCGTCTAAGTGTTACTTGGACCACGGAGAAATCTCCGAGGTCCAAGTGTAACTTAGACGACGGAACTAATACTGTTCCGTCGTCTAAGTCCTCTTTTCTTGTAGTGATTAATAATAGTAAGTCAGAACAAATAAAACATAGAGCATGCACAGTACAACAACCATTCTAGCCATAACAGAGGCTTGCTAGAAAATATCTAAAGTAAATGATAACGATTCTAGCAACAGAGAATACATAGTACAAGCATAGTTCAACAAAAACCTTACTCAAATCTTATGAAACTCTATGAATCTAACGAGCAACTAAAATAAGTCCAATTAAGATCAGCATTGCTTTAAGAAACTCCATGAACCTCTTTGCAAGTTCGCAAGCAATTTGAACCATGTTCGTGAATTGGCTGTCTTTGATGGCTATCTATTCCTGCACTGCAGTCGCAGTCACATTCAGTTGAGTCTCATTCTTCACCTTGGTAAAACTACAGTAGCGAGCTCTCACACACCCAATACCAATAATAGTAATGCAAAAGCCAGAAGCAAGGAAACCATATACTAGAATTGAGATAGGAACTGAGTGTAGTTTTTAACTCTACTTTGGAAATCAGCTTTAAGGGTACTATGACTGGAGAAGCTTGAGTGGAATTGGGTATCTTATGTTCAAAGAGCCCAGAAAGTTGAGTAGAGGAGTGAATTGGGTGGTCACACTAGTTTTCTGCCTGAGCAGCAGAACTGAGAAGCAAAAACAAAAATAATAATGAGAAGATGGAAGGACCTCATGGTCGGTGAAAGAGTGAGTTCTGGGAAATGGCGATGAACACAAAAGTGAAGAGGGCTTGAAAAGAAAATAACAACATGGGCTCAATTTGAAATCATTAGTTTCAAAAATACTAAATACTCTAACTTTACTTGCTTTGATAATTAGTTGTTGTGTGTGTTAAAGATGATTTTAATTATCCTGCTATTTTGTTTTCATTACTTTGATGTTTACAAGTACAAAGATTTATAATAGTGTACATTGACTGCTATGATTTATTTGTTGATGGTGAGGATAAATACTTGTTGGAATCACTCAAATTGACATTATTGGCATTGAATTAGGAAGACCTATTAGAATACTTCATGTATCAATTTGTATATATTATGTAAAATCACTACTACAAAATCATTGGTAGATAACGGTGTAAAACTATTATTTATTGACAAAAAAATTCGTCTTCTAAGTGAGTGTTGTCTTTTATCCATATTTTCAACATCGTTTTTAAACCGATGTCTAACACAATAATGCATAACGTTTTTTTAGTTCAAAACTATTGCAACACTTGTCATCCCATAGTGTTGGTATCGAATATACCGTTGGCTATAATATTAAACAATAACGATTTTTAATAACAAATGATGTGTTTACACAGTATAAACATTATTTTAGTATTCCAATCACACCATTTTTTGCCAAAAAAGCGTTGTCTTTCAAAAATTTATACATCGATTTTTAGTTCAATAACGTTGTCTTTGAGTAGTTTTTACAATGGTATTTAATTCAACAATGCTGTATATAAAGAACATATACATTAAATTAGGGCTGGGCATGAGACGAGATGGGACGTGATTGAAGTCATCCCACGTCCCGTTCCGGTTGTTACACAGAGGACGGGCCTTACATTTTTTAGAGTAAATCCCGCCGGGCCCAATCCCGGATGGGACGGGACGGGATCGGGACGGGACGGGACTGGCCCAATCCTGCCACAAAATTGGAAACAAAAAAGAAGGAAAACCTGCTTACATTCATAAATCACAACATGCATATATGATCTGATTACAATTACACAACTTGCTTACATTCATAAGTCACAATCCATAACCTAATAATATTAAACATAACAAGAATAACATCCATAATTTGTTACACAAGTTCACATATCATAAGTTTAACAAAAAAAAAGAAAATTAAAAACATAGCAATACAAGATTAAAAACATAGCAATACAAAATTGAAATCAACGGTCAAGATCAATTTTAATTTATATATGGGACGGGACGGGCCTAACAGGACGGAAAATTTCAGTCCCGCGTCCCGTCCCGTTGTTTTTCTTACGGGACGGGACGGGACGGGACGGGACGGGATTGACATTTTTGGTTTCAAATCCCGTCGGGATCGGGACGGGATCGAGATGGGACCGGGATTTGCGGGATTTGTGCCCAGGCCTACATTAAATTCTAGTCCGTAACTGTTGGTAAAGAATGATTTACCACCCCAATATATAACAGTACATCGTTAAAAGCGTTGTATATAAGATGTTCATACATCGGTTTGTGAGCTAACAACATTGTAGATGACAGTGAAAGAACAACAATTTCTATAATACTACTGTTGTCAACGAAAAACATATACAACAAGTATTATTTTCATCCCTACTATTTTAGTGAAGAATTCAAATAATATTAAAGTATCATAAAACGAAATGAGTATACGCATACAATACTTGAAGATCTTACTTCAAAGTCGCATTTCAGCTTAAACACACAACATAAAAGGAAACAAATAGTAGTTGAATCCTTATCAAGTTGATAAGATAGAGATAATATGCACTTGTCTAGTACTATTAGGCAACAATAAAGTAATAAACTAGCATTTCATACTTCATAATGCAAACATCTCAAGATAGTGCTCTGTAACAAAATCTGCTCACTCAATGCGAACTTCATCAATTTCCTCTTGCTTGTACGTAGTCTCGTTTATTCCCTCCCACTACAATAAGACAAGATAGAAACATGACTCAATGCAAAGCAAAGCAAATGAAATCAAACAATAGATAGAATTTTCTTTTTCCAGTTGTCATAGCACATGTGGTACTTTACACAAATATGATAAACGTGAATTATTTTTTTCCTACATGATTATGTTTCTCATACCAACATGAACTAAATAGTTTCAGTTTGTGTGGCATAAGTAAATAAATAAACCTGCTTGTTATGAAGAATACGTTGAATGCATAAAGCCATAAATAAGAGAGAACAAAAACAACTAGAGCCCAATTTTATGTTTGCATATTGATTTTCGTATACATGAAAGGTTGAGACAATAGCTTTTCTAGTGCACTTTGAATGCCATGTATAATCAAGTCCCTCATGAAACGCATGACGTAATAACCACATTCTACATTTGTTGGTTATTTTGGAGCACCCTAAAAGATTACAGAAAAACAAACTGAGTAGATGATAAAAGAAGAGAATTAGCACACTACATTTTTCTTTCAAAAGATGGAATGGAAAAGCATGCCATCATGACTTTCTATTGTGGAGCCTTACGCCCTTGCTTATTCTTTTTCCGATTATATATATCAATACCACTTCAAAAAATATATAACAAGCATTAATATCGATCACGTAACACTGAATATTATTGAAAGAAGTTAAAAAGAACATTAAGAAATTACTCATTCACAACATGTTGCCATTCATTGTCAATTATGTTTCGATAGACTAAGTCAACCAAACAAATGCACTCTTTGGCTGGATTTACTATAGTAGGATCCAATGGTCGCTACAATACAAACTTCTTTTGTAAATAATTTATGACTAATGATAAAATAACAGAATTATATAATTTACTTAAGTTTGTGTCAAGTTTCTTACTTTGAGTTGTAAGGAATGAAAAATATTTGGTCATTCTTGGCTCCTTTGCACCTCTTTGCTAAAAGACGAGATCTTACAAAACTACTCCCACAATATGGAGCAAAGATTGTAGCCGGATCAACAAATGTAACAGAGCTTAACATGTCTGACTCTTGAAGTATATTATATAGGTACCTAAAATGCAATAATTTAAATAAGAAAATCCTCACATCATCATCACCTCAATTTACATATACAAGACTAGAACACAATAACACATAAACACACACATAGTTATAGCTTACTTTCAATCATGGTCACCTATTTTACATAAACATGCACGACAACACAATAAAAGATAAAAATATATTAAATTCTACTTCATATGCTCTCAACAGAATAAAAAGTACCTCATATATACCACTATACAAGTGGCTGATAATCTTTCCATACTACCAAGTTGTAAAATATCTTCATGCAAGATAATAATAGTTCGAGGTGAGCCAAATACTTCATTCTCTATTTCAAATTGAATGCATTCCATCTCTTTCTTGATCATATTTTGAGCATACCGACACAGAACTTTCACTGGCTTTGGTGTTCAAGTGAAATCCAATTCTGGGACTTCATTCAGTTTTTCACCATGTTGGGGCTTTTTAGGCTTCTGATATACCAAAAAATGCATTAAGTATTTCTAAAAAATAAAACAACACTCGTTTATTTTAAATTAAACATGTGCTATAAATTACCTTATTTCCTGGTGATCGATAAGATTATATTTTTTTGCCAAGTCTCTGCATAACCTATTGCTTGACCAACATAGAATATGTCATCACGTTTAACAGGAAATGGCAATAATGCATCACCAATGACTCGCTCATTATCTTTTTCAAGAGGAACACCATGAACTGTTGGGTTGGTTGAATCGATTTCTAATATAGTACCATGAGCAACAATATTGTCAATGCGATCAACAACCAATTTGCATTGTTTTCCCTTCAAAAAAAAGTTGAAGTCACTATTGGATGGTTTTAAAAGCTTACATGCTTGAATAAAATTTAAAACGTACCTTTAAGTTTCCACTGATTTCTCCTCCATTGTCTTATTCATTAACATTCATATCCAGGTTCTCCTCATCCAAGCTAATCTCTTTGGAAACTGCACTTGACTTCTTTGATGCACATTCAAACTTTTGGGGAGTTGATTGAACTTGGGGAGGGATTGGGACCTTTTTTTTTTGAGATTTTGATTCTAGGATCGCCGTCAATTCAACAAATCTTTCCATCCAAAACTTATTGAGATCAGCAACCACTTGTTTCATCTCCTCTCTCTCCTTTTCAAGCATATTTTTAACACTCTCTTCGACAACTTCTTCAACTCTCTCTCTCTCTTCGACGTCTAGGCTAGTTAAAATAAAAACTTGGAGTCATATATCCTCCAACACCTCTAACTCTTCCACCGTGCTCGGGAGTTTCAAGTGCCATAGTCAACACATCATCACTGCCTTCTACTATCAGTTTACCATCAACAACCTTTTCTTTTAATTCATCCTGCATTAACCAGATCAATTTTATCTTTCTATTATATAATATTACATTGCATGTTCATGTTAATGAACAAAGCAAGCATAGTAGTAACTTGTCCAAGAACACAAAACTAAGAAGAAAAACAAACCAAAAAACATATGCACAGAGATTATGAGCTGAATGGACTTCACTACTCTAAATAGAACTTAATAAAATGATACATAAAATAGACTCAATCAAATAATTACAGAAGGAAACACTCTTACATAAGGGCAAGGGATTATTCTAGACATACTAATATTCTTGAGTCCTCTAGCATAAACAACTTTGGAACTAACAGTAAAACTAAAGACGAAATAGATGTTTCAGTTTTCAAAAGGAACTTTTAACTTAACACATGTGGTCATGCATATTTAGAAATTTGAGATTATGTGTGATGCATAACATATTAAATTATTTAACTTACAATCTTATCTGCTTTCTCTTTCGCCTTTTCATTTGGAATTCTTCTAGATTTATCTTCACGTGCTTTCTTTCACAGTGTAGCACGATCAATGTCCTTCGCATTCATTGTAGTTTTCTTCAAGAAATAACATAGATAAATAAACAAGTTTAATGAGAATAATACAAATTTGATAATTTACATATGTGAACTAACCAATTCATCCTCTAAACCAGCGTATCCTAATCGTGACATACGATGAGGATACTCACAAAGTGCTCTTCTCTCACTTTGCACATTGTGTAATACCCACAAATAAAAAATATATTGAAAAAACATGTAAGTATAATATATAGATTGATAGTCATGAGTAAAAGCTACACTGGAACCAATAATTTACCTCCCATTCTTCTGATGATCTAGAAGAAACAAATGTTTTCCAATCAGCCAACTCAATGAAGGCATACTCCTCAGGGGGTGTTTGTAAGAGTTCCGAGTCATCTTTAAATGGTAAAATGAACTGATTTGTCAATCTAGATTTAAACTCCCTCTATTTACATGTTGCAGATGCCAACACCATTTTTTTGCTTTCAGGACCAAGCACAAATGCCATTTGCAAAGAAATAAAGACAAAAGATAAGAACAAGAAATCTAATGACATCAACGTACCCTTAAAGTTCTGTTAGATGAGTTCCACCTAATCTAATATCGGCATAATTATATATTTACACATGTCAACAGACACCCATATCTTATTTTTTTTATCTCTTGATCGACCTTCTTCCTCTTGGGAATACTGATAGGGATCTTGGTGCCAGCTAACACCCCTATATAAGACTGCAGTTCTTTCGCAGCCTTCCCATGTGGCTGATATTTCTCATTGTACTCCACATTCTTTCTAATACCCAAAAGTTTTCTTCTTTCAATGCGATGCATTGTGTTGATCCCACGCTTTCCTTTCTTCTCATTGATGTCAGTTGTACTAGAATCCATAGCAGCCACCTTTGATTCTCTAGAAATAGTGTGTTTCATTTCATTGGAAGAAACAAGTTCCTTAGGAGAAGAAGCATGTCTACTTTCAGGTTCATTCACAGTCAAGTTCCTCTTCAGATTAGAACCAACAAGTTTCTTCTTAAAAGTGGTAGTCGGAGGTTTCTCTTTAGAAGAAGAGGTCGATTGCGGCTTCGGCTTTGAAGAACTCATTCTCTGACTCTCAATGTGGTGTGTGTGTGTGTGTGTGTGTGTGTATATATATATATATACACACGAGATGCAAGCGAACACCTTAATGTTAATACATCAATTAAAGAAACAAAACACTGAAGTATAATGAGCAAGAAATAAAAGACAAACAAAAGTACCTTACAGTTACAAGATTTGAATTTGCATAAGTCTTAAAGAAATTAATTCATAAACTGAAATTATATGGGTGCAAAAGTCATATGCACGAATGACCCAAACAAAAGATAATAGAAGGATCAAACCAAAGACTAAATGACTAGAATGATCCAAACAAATGCAACGCCAAACTAGAATGCAAATGTTAAAGCTAAAGCTAAATCAAATAACAACAAATATCATCAAAATTCATCAATCAATATATCTTCACAGTCAGTTCGCATGAAATTTGTCCCCATCTCAGCATCTAAGTCATCAAAAGATTCAATGTCCGGTAAACCTCTTGAAAATGGCAAATGGTCATCCAAATTATCAACCAACTCTTCATCATTATCAGAGCCACGATAATCTCGATCCGGTGTTAATACTACCACAAACCACCTTGAATCTAGAGGGTCTTCGATATAAAATACTTGTTTGGCTTGAGTAGCAATAACAAATTGATAATGCTTATGACCAATCCTACTCAAATTTACCAATGTAAATCTCATATCGTCCACTTTAGTGCCACTGTCTGCAACCCAGTTACACTTAAAAATAGGAATTCGAACCTTAGTATAGTCAAGAACCCAAATTTCTTGAATTACCCCATAGAACCACATATCTAATACAATAGGGTTCTTGTCCTTGGCAAAAGCAACTTGCATAGTCTTTGCGAATAGTCTTACTCCGCTATTTTGAACCGTCCACATATTATCTCGCGAATTGGTGTCAAATTGAACACCATCGATTTTGTAGCCCTAATACTTAAGCACTTCTTTGTTGGGTTTATTTGCTAACCACCTCAATGTTTCAGATATGGTATGATTCTCACATGTAAGTTCATGGGCAACCTTCAAAAAGTATGAAATGGGAAAAACTTCAGTAACTCCATCTTTCATAAAAGTAAAATATTGTAATCATATAAAAGTAAGAAGCAACACCTACCTTCTTTTTAAACCATCCAGCAAAGGTTGTCGTATGCTTATCTTGTAACCATTTGTCTTTTTTTTTTTAAATCATGGATAAGTAGCATTCAAATACTTCATATGCTCCCTACAATGAAGGTGATGTTAGCATGCATAATACTGAAATCATAACAAAATTTATAAATACAAACAAAACAGCTGAAAAAGATAAATACTACACTTATTCCATGTAAGGTAAAACCTCATCTGTATTCTCCAATATAGTGAGATGAGCTTGATTGAATAAAGCATCATTAACTATCACTGACTCAAATGAAGTTGTTGAAGTAGGCTTTGATTTACCCTTTTTCTCTATTGATAGTATTCCAACAGTTCTCAGGTTGCACATATGTTGTGTGCAATACTCCACAGCTTCTTTAGCAATGTAGCGCTCGGCTATGCAACCCTATGGTTTATTGGGATTTCCCACATAACCCTTCAACACCTTCATGAATCTTTCAAATGGATACATCCATCGAAAGCATACCGGTCCACAAAGCCGAACTTCTCTAACAAGATGTACAACCAGATATACCATAATATCAAAGAAAGAAGGCGGAAAATAAATCTCAAGTTTACATAGTGTAAGCACCACGTCCTCTTGCAACTTGTCCAGCTTAGAAACATCTACCACCTTCTCGCATATGGCATTGAAAAAAATATACAATATGATAATAACATTCCTTACATGTTTAGGCAGCACAAAACGTATAGCAATAGGAAGCAACTCTTACATTAACACATGACAATCATGTGATTTCATACCAAGAAGTTGCAAATCTTGTAAAGATACCAGATTTTTGATACATGAACAGTAACCTTCATGAACTTTCATGCCATAGAAAGACTTGCACATCACTCTTTTCTCATCTCTTTTTAAATTCCAACAAGCAGGAAGCAATTTCTTTTGTCCAATCTTGGGTTTCAAATCTAGCTTTATTCCCATGTCCACCAAATCCAAACGGTCAGCCTCTCCATCTCTTGTCTTTCCAAGTATGTCTAATAATGTACCAATTATACTATCACATAAATTTTTCTCGATGTGCATCACGTCAAGACAATGTCTAACATAAAGTTTCTCCCAATTCTCGAGCTCAAAAAAAATTTATTTTTTCTTCCAACAACGTTTAACGCTATCATCTGCATGTTCATGATCACCATTTTTCTTCCCCCAGTTAGCTTTGAAGCATTCCACCTTCCTCAATATCTCCTCCCCCAATCAACGGAACATGAGCTAGTCTTGGTTCTTCTTTTCCATTAAATTGTGCATGCTGCTTTCGATATGGATGATTTTCAGGCAACCATTTTCGATGGCTAAGATAACATATTTTCTAACCATGCACCAGTCTATGACCATCTATATGTTCACCAAAAATAAGACAAGCTTTATAACCTCTTACTGTGCACCCAGAAAAATTACCATAAGCTGGAAAGTCGCTTACAGTCCATAACAAAATACCCTTCAGCTTAAAGTGTTCCCCTCTATATGCATCATACACTCCTTCAATACCATCCCAAAGTCATTTTAACTCATCAATAAGAGGTGTTAAGTACACGTCAATATCATTCACAGGTTGTTTGGGACCTGATATAAGTAAGCTTAACATCATGAACTTCCGTTTCATACATAACCAAGGTGGAAGATTATAAATAACCAAGATCACAGGCCAACAACTGTATTTGCTACTGAGGTTACTGTGGAGATTAAAACCATCTGTGCAAAGAGCAAGTCTAAGGATTCTAGGTTCTTTACCAAATCCAGGCCACTTATGGTTTACAAACTTCCAAGATGGAGAATCTGCAGGATGACGCATGTGGCCGTTTCTCACCCTATGATCTTCATGCCAAGTTAGATTTTCTGCTATTTTACTTGTTTCAAACATCCTTCTGAACCTCGGAATAATCGGAAGGTGCCACAACACTTTTGCAGGCACCCCCACCTTAACCTTGTTATCCTTGGTTACTTTCTACCTTGAAGCACCACATGCAGGACAATTCGCTACATCTTTATGCTCTTTTCTGAATAAGATACAATCATTTGTGCAGGCAAGTATTTTCTCATAATCCATACCTAATGCACGCAGAGCCTTCCCAAGATACATAGAAGAGGGTACTCCATGACCTTCAGATAGCATTTCCCCAATCATAGTAAGCATTTTAAAGAAATTTGTGTCACTTATCCAAAATTTTGCATTCATGTTATAACATCTCACAAGTGAAGATAGATTGATGAACTTTGCACAACCTGGATACAAGGGTTGATCGGCCTTCTCAAAAAAATCAACAAACTCGTTGGCAGGTATTTCAGAATTTTCACACATATTAACTTCCATATGCACTGATTCGAAGTCAAAAGTAGGTTCCCGAGCTTGTGTAGCACCAGATTCATGTTCGTGTGGATTACTAGGTTCACAGCCCTGTGTACTACCACCATGAAGGCCTGTGTTTGAGGTTGACTTGGAGGGTTCACCATGCCATATTCAATTCTGATAGCTTGTTGTGACTCCAAAATGAAACAAATGACCTCTAATAATATCCACACCAAACTTCTTTGTGTTATGACACTCCTAACAAGGACAACAAATTTTGTTCTCGTTTCTAGCATTTTCAACTGCAAACTTCAAAAACTCTTTGACTCCTAATTCATATGCTCGTGATCTTCTACTCTTGACCATCCATGACTTATCCATCTTATTTTCATTTCACAGACAAAAAGAAGAACTATTTTACCCAATACGTCATGCATAGACACACAACTTAGATGAAAAATCCCACCAATAATGCACTCAAATACAGATGGAGACATAATACCTCATTTGTGTCTTTTTGAAACCGTAGTTCAAAATTGGCATGTTGATGTGGAGGAGGTCAATGACAAGTTGTATTTTTAAAAATGTTGTAAGAAATTTGAGATCGAAAATAGCTTGAAATAAGAAAAATTTGTACTATTCCGACATTTTGGAAGTGGCCAATTCCAAGGCAATATATTTGGAATTAGCCAAGTAAACAATACGAAGATAGAAGTCGTAAATGATGTGAAAACAAAAGTTGTATCTGCTGGTACAATCGTGGTGTACTTCCCATCTCCATTGTTAACTTCTCTAGCTCACATAAAAAAAATTAGTTGTAAAACAGAGATTAACTCCAAATAAGGAAAAAGAGTTACATATCATGCAAAGACTAAAAGGAGTTCTACATCTGCCAATTAAACATGCTAGTGAAGATGAGGATGCATAGAAAACAAAGAAGAAAACAAAGAAGAAGAAGAAGATTATTGAAGAGGAAGATGAAGATGGAGAAGATGATAGTATAAATTTTGAAGATTGAAGACGAAGATGAAGATGGAGAAGATGATAGTATAAATTTTGTAGGCTTTGGAATCTACTTATATGTATAACTATTATGTTTAAGTAACTATATTTTTTCACCATAATTTTATGCATCCTTTTCTATTAGAATTATATCTAGAGGGACAATATTTTGCCATATGTGATACAGTACCACAACCCAATTAGTCAACTTTGTAAGTAATGATTAACAAACGTAAACATCTTTGATATACTGAATGACAACATGTCCAAGGATTTTAAGCCTCGATCTTCAAGTGGTATTTTATTACAACAACTCTCACAAGTTTTCGTATCGCTATCGACCCTTAAAGGTTCGAAGGTAACTCCACTGAGTTTTAAAAATTCAGTAACTGTGTCATCTTCACACCTGCCGAATTTAGCAATGAAAGAAAATGAGCTCCCAACATGAGGTCAGCTTGTGAATTTTATCCGACCATCCACCAGTTCCACCAGACACTATTAGTGTCTCCATAATGCTTAGAGGTCGAACAGTCTGTCTACAAGAAGGGTGTAAAACTATTTCTACGGCATTTCACGGTAATACTAATTAGTATCTTCCACAGATATTGTCAAAGAGACATACTCAGAAGCCTCATTAGTGGCAACCACATTAATTGAAAAATCAGTCATGTGTTCTTCACTTAAAGTTATTCCAACTATATATTCTGATCATTAACTGCTTCACATCCAATTCCATTATAAGTATTCAGGCATCATCTTCTGGTTAATTTCCTGTAGTAGAATATACATCATATTGATGTATATCTTCTCACTTAAAAGAAGAATAAGGATAATGTGGTACTAGTTAAAAATTGACATGTGTGCTATGGCAATGACAGTTTTTGTCCTAACATCAGTAGAAAAGTATAGGTAAAAATATTTAAGGTAGAATGTAATACTTTCATTCATTTCCGAATTGGGTACATAAAAAGCTTTACAAGGCATATTCCTAATATAAAGAAATATCTATAATAAATAATAAACCAATTCTAATTACAATATAAATCTAGAATATCTATAGTATCAATACTTTCCAACACTCCCTCTCAAGTTGGTGCGTAGATGTCAATCATGCGCAAGTTGACCAACCATTTACTAAAGGATTCATGTGACAATCCTTTAGTAAGAACATCAGCTAACTGTTCCTCAGACAACACAAAAGAAAATCGAATAATCTTCTTGTCAAGGTTATCCCTCAAGAAATGTCTATCCACCTCCACATGTTTGGTTATATCATGTTGTACTAGGTTATGAGCGATCTCAACAGCAGTTGTATTATCACAATGCAAATTCATAGGTTTTTGAAGTCTGAAACCTAACTCTTTCAACACATTCTTAATCCACAATGATTCACACACTCTATTTTCCATTCCACAATATTCAACCTCCGCACTGGAACGAGCAATTACATTCGACTTCTTACTAAGCCAAGTTACTAGACTTCTACCAATAAAAGTAAAATAACCAAAAGTAGATGCCCTAAGTATAATCACCAGCCCAGTCTACATCAATATAGCCTGAAACACACACCTCACAAGTAGCCAGAAACACAAAATTCATTGTTTCTTGCAAATAAAAAACTCTTACCAGGTGTGCCCTTTAGATACCTAAGAATACGTAATACCGCACTCATATGACCTGCTCCAGGACTATGCATAAATTAACTCACCACACTACGACATATGCAATATCAGGTCTAGTATATGATAAATAATTGAGTCTCCCAACTAAACGTTGATACCTGCCCTTATTCGTTGGAACTTGATTTGGAAGAAGTTCCAACCTCTGATTCTGCTAAATAGAAGTGATAGCAGGTTTACAGTGCAATAATCCAGTTTCAGCAAGAACATCCAAAACATACTTCCTTTGAGACAATGTAATCCCTTGCTTGGATCTTGCGACTTCAATTCCTAAGAAGTACTTCAAATCACTCAGATATTTCAAGTCAAACTCCTATGACAGCTGTTTCTGCAAGCTTGCCATCTCGAACAAATAGTCTCATGTAACCACCATATCATCAACATACACAATTAAGGTTGTAGTCTTATCATCCTTGCACTTCATAAATAAGGTGTGTTCAGAGTTACACTGGCGATACCCAAACTTTTTCATTGTCTTGGAGAAACGTCCAAACTACGGTCTAGGTGATTGCTTCAAACCATAGAGAGACTTGTTCAAATGAAATACTATTCCCTCATTGCCTGGTTTGCAATTAATTATTGGTAGAGTGTCCACATATACTTCTTTTTCTAAGTCACCATTTCGGAAAGCGTTCTTCACATCTAACTGGCAAAGAGGCCAATCATAATGATCAACAAGGGCAATAAGGATTCTTAAAGTATTAATTTTTGCAACAGGTGTGAAAGTCTCCTGGTAGTCAATTCCATACTTCTGGGTATAATCTTTGACAATCAGCCTAGCCTTGTAGTGATCAATGCTCCCATCAGCTTTAAGTTTCACAGTAAACACCCAGTGACATCCAACAATCTTCTTACCAGGTGGTATATGGACCATTTCCCAAGTTTCATTCTTCGGCAAGGTTTCTAACTTCTCGTTCATAGCTTGTTACCACTTGAAATCTGCCAAAGCATCATGTACATTGCTAGGAATAGATATTGAAGATAATTAATTACCAACAAGTGCATGAGATTCAGACAACCTATAGTGGGAGATATAGTTAGCAATAGAATATTTGGCTTTGACGTCTATCCTAGATTCATATTGTTGCTTACGCATTCCTTTAATAATACGATTAGATTTACGTACCTCAGGTGAAACACTCTGAACGAAGATCTCAGTTGGTGATGTAGACAGGGGAACAGAAACTTCAGTATTATCTCGCTACTGTTTAGAAGGTAAATCAATCATCAGGTTTTCATTGGTCTGAGAGGAATTCGGGTCTTCTAATACAAGGTCTTCGATGCACCAAGAAATACCCTTCGATGCATCGAGGCAGTCTCTCAGGTTGACAAGACCCAACCCAGATTACCATTATAATCTAGGATAAGTCTTGTAGGACCCGCATTAGAGTATCTAGCACTGCCTAATCGGTACCAACTACCCTAACACAAGCAACCCAAAAATTTAACTAAGAACCTACATACCTTGAGTAAACAGAAGTTGTGGACTATCATGCCTCGCACTCTGAACGATCACGACTTCAACCGGCTAACCTACAATCTGGGTAATTAAAACTAAAGGGCCCAGTGAAAGGCATAAAAACATAAACGTTAGAGTGTGTGGACAAAATAATATAATCTGCGTAAACCAATTAAAACTTATATAACATGTCTTTTCACTAATTTTCGTGAAATAAAGCGAGTTCAAATCTAACAAACTGAAATGCATTGGAGGTGGTCGTTCAGGGTGTTTGTCCTAACCCAGATGCTTGTATGTATGAAAAGTAGTAAGGTGATGGGATCGTCTAGGGCGTTTGTCCTAACCCGAGACAATCTGGCTTGGGCAGGGTGTTTGTCCTAACCCGTTCCGACCAGCTATCCGGTCAAATAACATACTTCTCGAACTAATGATGAACTTTAATAAAATTCTCAATTCTAATTCTTGAATCCTTTTTAAAGTCGCAACATATTATTCAGACGTTACGCGACTCGAGGTCGAATCGATAATTGATTCCACTGTTCGATATAATCGTACAATCATTTAATTAATATCTGATTAACCACATGTCTTAAATATTAATGTCCAAATCAATTCAATAACCTCTTCATTACAATCGGTATGTGATTATGAGCAAAATGATATAAAATTAACATCGAAATATCCTTTGCCGAAGCGCCGCCATGGACCACCACCGACGGCGGAGGCATGGCGGCAACTTGAAGCATAAATGCAAGCTCTCAATGAGCCCAACACACTGTCCAACTACACCTACGACTAATTTGACAGGCAACCCGTCCAAAACTGGCCTAAAAACAAACTCGCCGGGAAAGTTCGAATCTTGATTCTAACGCCGTCGAGCCACGTCAGGGATCGAGGCCGATTGGGTTCGAAAACCATGAAGGTGGGCCAAAAAACCCCTAACCCCTCGTCAGCCAAAATCACCGGCAACGTCGACCATGGCAGTGGCCAATTCAAAACCAATCGAGGATCATTTTTAATTCCCCCCGGTTAAACTTGCACCAAAAATCATCTCACAATACAAACACCACACAAAACCTAGTCAATTCTTACCCAAAACGTCACTGGAGACCTCGCTGGAAATGGCGTCGAATCCACCCGAATACCAAAAACTTCTCACCGTCGATTCTCCCAATTTCGGCTTCGATTCCTCAAAATAAAGGCATTGAAAGGATCTAGGCGACGAGTGCTCTCTATTCTGACCAGAAATTGACCCAACACGGTGGCCGTCAATGCTTTCGAGTCGGTAAGCTTAGTCAATGCGGGTCAACACTGGTTGACCCAAAATGGAAACTATGACTTTTCATTTTTGGAAAGTCCAATTTATAGGTGCGAGTTGCGACTAATCATTTTCGTAAAATCGCACAAACTTTCGTTGACCACAATTCCTTCATCGTAACTCCAATTTAAATACTTGACTTGGTCACGAACTCGTCTCGATAAACTCTACGACTTTTCTCAATATAAATTCCTGAAATAGAAATTCCAATTTATACTAGTTCATTTACGACTATTATATATATGATAAACTTCCACTTATCAGAACTTTCTCGTACCTCCGTTTTCGGCATTCTACGCGTTTACGGACTCGTATCGACAATTTCTATGACTTCCATCCGAAGTCAACCAACTTTTACAATTTAGATAAAAATTCAACTAAAACGCCCTCAATTATTTACCGACAATAACAAAACTAATTACCTTTCTTGATTAACCTTAAATAAATCATAAAAAATAAATTCTTGGGACGAGATGTCACACGGGTCCTCACTGCTTGAAGTCTTCGATGGATTGAGGGAATGGTTTGATCCATCAAAGCCATCCCTCGGGTCTTCATTGCTCGGAGTCTTTGATGAATCGAGGGAAAAATTCAATCCATCGAAGCCATCCCTCGAGTTTACACTTGTCCGATCCTTTGATGGATCGAGAGGATCTTTCGATCCATCAAATGTAACTCTCTGATCATCCGTTGGAGACATGTCAGAATCCAAAAATCTCAACTCCAATTGTTCAAGCTATTCAAATTCCAGCAAATTCAGAGTATGTCCTTCACATCTGCTTCTCTCCCTTTGAAGGTAAGACTCTGACACTCCCCCTAAGTAAAAAGGTTCAGATTCCCGAAAGGAGACATCAAGAGAAACATGAGTCTTCTTGGTTAGAGGATCATAACACCGATAACCTTTTTGAAAATCTGTATAGCCAATGAAGACACACTTTAAGGCACAAGGATTAAGTTTGCCTCTCAATTGCTTCTGGTATGGAGACTGAAACTCAATGATACGGGACGGAGTACAGTTGATCAAGTAAGCAACAGAAGTAACAGTCGCACCCCAATAAGAACGAAGAACGTTCATGCCAAACAAAAAGGCACAAACAACCTGGCATGAACGTTCTTCAACAAAGTCCTGTTTATACGCTTTGCCAAGCCATTTTTTTAAGGAGTGTAACCAATAGAGGTTTGATGATGGATTCCATGGGAGCTCAGATAAGTAGACATGGTGTTATTGACATAGTCACCACCATTATCAGATTGAAGAACTCGAATAGGTTGTTGGTATTGAGTTGCCACCAACTTACGAAATTCAACGAAGCGGGAGAACACATCACTCTTATTAGTCATAAAGCAAACCCATGTCATCTGAGCACACTCATCAATAAAAGTAACAAAATAACGAGCTCTAGTAGGTGTAGAAATCTAAGCAGGACCCTAAACATCAGAGTGAATTTTCATAAAAGGAACTGAGCATTTATTCAAACTTGGAGAATAAGTAATACAATGGCTCTTAGCCAGTTCACAAACATTACAATTAAACTCGGGCTTATCAACACCCGAAAAAGATGGGGTTGTAACCTCCTAAGATGACATAAACGACGATGCCATAACCAGATAGTTTCCTTAGCCTTATTCAAACTGCTAAAACTGCTGGCTTGACTCAATGAACTCAGCTGCTTTTCTCCACTTGATGTCAAATCGAGATAGTATAATTTTCCCCGTCTAATACCATACCCAGGAATCTTCCAAGTCGGAATGTGTCCTAAAAAATACAGAAATTGGAATAAAACGTGACGGAGCAAGAAATGGCCATAGTGGTTTGGCTAACATACAAAACATTATATGAAAGAGAGGGAACAACTAAGAAAGAATCAATGTTTAAAGATGGAGAGAGAGTAACAAAGCCTTCACCAACAGCAGAAGAAGGGGAACCATTAGCAGTAGAGACACTAGGTAAGGGAGAGGGATGAATAGAGTGAACTAAGCTAAGCATATTAGTCATGTGATTAGACGCACCAATATCAATTATCCAAGCATTATTCCCACAAGATGTAGCAAGAGAGGTCTTACCAGACATACCTGATTGGACTATATTAGTAGAGGCAGTTGAGGCAGGAAGAGTCTTGCATGGATGATTGCTCCACCAATCCGGATATCCAATAGCAACAAAGCAATGATCTTTGAAGTGACAATTATCCTTGCACAATGGGCATATAGAGTTGGCAAATGGGTTGAGAGGATGAAAAAAGCGGGAGGTAAAAGAGGACCGTCGTTGAGTGATGGCAGCCTGAGCATCGGGAGTGGGAACCGGTGGTGGTGATGGTGGAGATGTGGTGGTGGTCATGAAAGCAGGCTGACTAGGGCCAGTAGAATAAGTAAGGCGGTCATTGTGAGCTCGACGAACATAGACATAGGTCTTGTCAAGACTCAACAACTCCTCCCTATGAAGAAGCTCCCCCCGAATTTGATCAAACTCAGATCTAAACCTCCCAAGAACATGTGAACCTGAAACATAGATTTGTAGTTGTGGTCTTGGACAATATCAGCCACGATATCAGAAAAAGAGGTCATACGTTGATCCAGCTCCTCGAGCCAAACAACCAACTCGTTGTAGTAGATAGAGAGAGGCCGCTCAGCTTGTTTGGCGGTGAAGCAAAGGCGGTGCAATTCATAGATCCATGTAAAATCTTGATCATCATAGTAGGTAAGATGTAAGGCCTTCCAAATTTCAACAGCAGTCTTGAGACGGAGACAGCGTTAAACGATACCAAGAGACATGTTATTGATCAGTCAACTCTTCACCTTCTCGTTGTCAGTAGCCCAAGTAATATAGTCAGGGGTGACGCAGGACGCCTTAGAGAATAGAGAAAGAACAAGAAAATAGCAGTACTGGAACAAGGTTCCCAGATCTAATATTCTTCTTCAATTTGATCAAAAAACTCCCTCTCTTTACAGCTTTGCCCCCTTTTAAAAATAGAGGATACGGGGATAATACAGATAATAAAGTCTGGAACAAGTTTCCAACTAAGCACAGCTAACTAAGAGTTTTAGTTATTGGAATCTGTTAGGCTTAGTAATGACCCTCTTTGACCTGTCCCTAACCAAATTATAATCCTTCAAGTCTTGACTTGGCTCAATAGATGACCCTTCATCAGTCTCCCCAGCTTGAAAATGACTCGTCCTCGAGTCTAAGTCTTGCTCAGTACCAGCCTCATAGTACGGCTGCAAATCAGCAACATTGAAGGTTGCTGATACTTCCATATCCCAAGGTAATTCAAGTTGGTAGGCATTCTCACCCAGGCGTTTAAGCACTCGAAATGGACCATCAGCTCGAGCATTGAGCTTACCAAATTTACCTCTTGGGAACCTTTCTTTACGCAGATTGACCCACACCAAATCCCCTTCCTTGAACTCAAGGTACCTTCTGTGCCTATCTGCTGCAACTTTATACTTCTTATTACTTTCTTCCAACTTCTTCTTAACTTCAGAGTGAAGACTCTTGATGTGCGCTGCCATATCCTCAGTATCACCACTGAATCTGTTGTTGATGGGCAGGGGAATCAAATCAAGAGGACAATTTGGAGTCACCCTATAAACTATTTCAAATGGACACTTCCCTGTTGATCTATTCACAGACTTATTGTATGCAAACTTAGCTTGTGACAGAATGAGGTCCCAATTATGTTTTTCTCCTCCAACAAGGCTTCTCAATAAATTACCAAGGGAACGATTTATCACCTCCGTCTGACCATCTGTTTGAGGGTGATGAGAGCTACTGAATTGAAGACAAGTTCCCATTTTGCGCCATAGTGTCCTCCAAAAATGGCTAACGAATTTAGGATCACGATCAGAGGTTATGGTCTTTGGCACCCCATGAAGTTTGACAACTTCTTTGAAATACAGATGAGCCACATGAGTTGCATCAGAGATTTTGGAGCAGGGAACAAAATGTGCCATCTTGGAAAACCTATCTACCACCACAAGAATAGAATCAACCCCTCGTCTTATCTTAGGCAGCCCCAAAACAAAGTCCATAGAGACATCTTCCCAAGATGATTCAGGAACCGGCAGCGGAGTATACAACCCTGTGTTTTGAGACTTGCTCTTGGCTATATGGCATTCCCGGCATCTCTCCACATGCTTAGTAACATCTCGATGCATTCCAGGCCAATAAAATTTCTCAACCACCAATCCCAAGGTCTTGTCACGCCCAAAGTGTCCCCCAAGACCTCCACCATGCAAATCAGCTATTATAACAGTACGCAATGAACACCTTGGTACGCACAAGCGGCTGCCATAAAACAAATAGCCATCATACAACAAGAACTTAGACTCCTTCCCTTCTTGGCAAACTTTAAAAATCTGCCCAAAGTCAGGATCATCCGCATACTACTCTTTTAAAACTTCAAACCCAATAACAGTGGCCTGCATAGTACTCAACAAAAGTGATTTCCTACTTAATGCATCAGCAACCTTGTTTTGGATGCCAGATTTATGCCGAATAGAAAAAGTGAATTCCTGCAAGTAAGCCACCCACTTTGCATGTCTAGCATTCAATTTATGTTGGCCATCGACATACCTCAAAGCCTCATGATCTGAGAACAAAACAAACTCTTTGTGAATCAGATAGTGGCGCCAATGTCGTAAGGCCTAAACAATTGCATAGAACTCTACATCATAAGTTGAGTAGCGACGTTTTGCATCGTTGAGCTTCTCACTAAAGAATGCAATTGGTTTCCCATCTTGACTTAAAACAGCTCCTATGCCCTTATGGGAAGCATCACAATCCAAAGTAAATATCTTTTCAAAGTCTGGCATTGCTAATACAGGGGTGGTACTCATTTTCTTTTTCACTAACTCAAAGCTTTTGGCAGCCTCCTTATTCCACTCAAAATCACCTTTCTTTAGTAAATCAGTGAGAGGAGCTACAATTGAGCTGAAATTTGGGATAAACCTCCGATAGAAAGAAGCTAACCCATGAAAACTTCGTACCTCATGAATATTAGTAGGAGTTGGCCAATTCTGAATAGCCTCCACCTTGCTTGGATCAACCTTAATTCCCTCCTTTGAAACAACATATCCAAGAAACACCAAACTATCAGTTAAGAAATCACACTTCTTCAAATTGGCGTACAACTTTTGTTCTCGCAGAACTTGTAAAACTTGTCTAAGGTGATCAACATGCTGATCTTCATTCAGACTGTAAACCAAAATATCATCGAAGTAAACAACAACACTCTTACCAATCAAATGTCGAAGTATGTAAACCATGAGGCGCATGAAAGTACTTGGAGCATTTGATAACCCAAATGGCATGACAAGCCACTCATACAACCCGTCTCTAGTCTTGAAGGCTGTTTTCCACTCATCTCCAAGTCTCACTCTAATTTGATGGTACCCACTTCGCAGATCAATCTTAGAAAACACTCGAGCGCCACTTAACATATCAAACAAATCATCTGGACGAGGAATAGGAAAACGATACTTCACCGTAATTTTATTGATAACCCGGCTGCCCACGCACATCCTCCAGGTCCCATCTTTCTTTAGTGTCAAAAGAGCTGGAACTGCACACGGACTCATGCTCTCTCGGATCAGCCCCTTCCTAATCAACTCCTTGACTTGTCTCTGCAACTCTTGGTGCTCAGCAGGGCTCATTCGGTAAGCAGCTTTGTTGGGTAAATTAGCTCCTGGAATGAAATCAATTTGGTGCTGAATATCCCTCATAGGTGGTAGACCAGTTGGTAGTTCTTCAGGTATAACATCAGAAAATTCCTCGAACAAAGGTTCGAGCTGTTGAGGAACTGAATGTCCAGCATTGGCCTCTTGCATCACAAGTGCATACACTTGAGTCTCACCTTGAATTTCTTCCATAAATTCGGCCATTGTAAGGAAGGTAGCTCTCTCTTGCAGGTTGCACTGGGGCACTGCCTCACTTTTTGATGGCCCCAAAATCACCTTCACTCCGTCCTTCATAAAGGTGTACGTGTTCTTGTATCCATCATGAAAAGCCTTCCGATCATATTGCAATGGCCTCCCTAATAGAAAGTGACAGGCATCCATAGGCACCATATCACACCAAACTTCATCCTTATATGACTTCCCAATAGAAAACGAAATTAGACAACGCCTGTCCACAGGTACCTCGTTTCCCTTTTTGAACCAAGCAAGCTTGTAAGAAGTTGGGCGCTTCTCAATCTTCAACATGAGCTTGTCCACCATTTCTTGGGACACAACATTTTCACAACTCCCGCCATCAATTATAACATCACATACCTTCCCATTGGCAGTGCACCTAGTATGAAAAATGTTATGTCGCAACCAATCACAGTTCTCAACTTTTGAAGTACTCATGCTTCTGCGTATGACTAGAGCCTCCCCCTTATCACCCCATGTAACTTCTTCATCCTCACCTTTATATTCATCATATATAGGAGCATCATCGTGTTTCTCAGATTCCTCCCTAGATAAAGCCTCTTCTGTGTAATTAATAAAACTTCGATTTGGACAATCAGCTTGCACATGCCCCAAACCTGAACACTTGAAGCATTTCACAACTTTACTGCTTGGTCGATTAGAACTGGAGCTGCCATCCACACCTCCCTTCTCAAAAGGCCTTACATTTTGCTTCTCCCGTTCTCGAATGGACTCTAAAGGCTACTCTTTCCGAATAGGATTGCGAATTCCAAATCTAGTAGTTGTGCGACTAGCCTTGTGCTTCAACTGCTTCTCTACTTTGACTGCAAGCTTGTAAACATCATCATAAGACCAATATGGTTGCAAAGTTACCACATCATGAATCTCTTTCCGTAACCCACCTAGATAACGAGCAATGGTTTGCTCTTCCGGCTCATCAATACCACAACGAATCATGAGCAAATCAAACTCCTCAGTGTACTCATCCACTGATTTGTTTCCTTGTGGGAAATTATATAAATTTGAGAACCATTCCTGAAGATAATTGTCTGGAAGAAACTTATCTCTCAGTGCCTTCTTCATCTTCTCCCACGTTGTGATTCTTGATTTCCCCATCCTTAGTCTCCTCATATTCAACTGCTCCCACCACGCTGAAGCATGTTTTGTCAATTTGACAGCAACAACTTTCACCTTGCGATGGTCAGGCATGTTCTTGTAGTCAAAAACTCTTTCCACAGTATTTAACCAATCGATAAACACCTATGGCTTGATCTTCCCTTCGAATTCCGGAATGTCCACCTTCATATCAAATTGACTGAAATGTTCATACCTGCCCTCTCCACCTGGCTCTTCATGTGGAGCACGAAAGTGAAAGGGATTCTCATCTCCCCCGTCAAAGGCCGATTCGTCTTCCTCATGACTCTGGGTTTCAAAGCGTTCAAGCTGCTCTGTCAATTGCTGCACTTGTCTCCTCAGCTCCTCATTCTCGATGTCGCGGGGGTCACGTCCCTGATGACCACGGCCGCCACGGCGCCCACCACGAACCATGACGTTGCAATACAGTCCCAAACCTTGTGGCTCTGGTACCAACTGATGCAGGACGCCTTAGAGAATAGAGAAAGAACAAGAAAACAGCAGTACTGGAACAAGGTTCCCAGATCTAATATTCTTCTTCAATTTGATCAAAAAACTCCCTCTCTTTACAGCTTTGCCTCCTTTTAAAAATAGAGGATACGGGGATAATACAGATAATAAAGTCTGGAACAAGTTTCCAACCAAGCACAGCTAACTAAGAGTTTTAGTTATTGGAATCTGTTAGGCTTAGTAATGACCCTCTTTGACCTGTCCCTAACCAAATTATAATCCTTCAAGTCTTGACTTGGCTCAATAGATGACCCTTCATCAAGGGGTGTCGGTAGCTAGAGCAACCGAAGCACCGGTAAGGAATTCAAGTTTGTTACGGCCTCTAATGTGCAATTGCATAGTATAGGTCCAGGTAGAGTAATTGGTATCAGTCAAGAGAACTCCAATAGGAAAATAGGAGCTTTCTTGATGGTAATGGATGGATGGATGTGGAGGTAGATGAGATATGGGTTTGGGTTGAGGAGAATAAACCAATTCTCATTACAGTAGGAATCTAAAATATCTATAGTATCAATACTTTTCAACAACATCATTCCTCAATGCATGAAGAACCCCTGACAGATATAATCATAGCATGAACGACATCAAAACCCATTGCATAGTTTTCTCATCTTTTATTTGTTGTGAGAAATGGAAGGAATCATTCTAATTTACTTGCCTCGGTATGATATTTCAGCTTCAGAATCTAAGCGGCTTCATCAAGGATCAATATAGTCGGGTCTCGAAGAGTGTCCCTGTCAATTGCAATGCGTTGCTTTTGTCCGCTGCTGAGAAGATTTTCATCAACTAGAGTTTCATACACATCCGGAAGAGATGAAAGGAACTCATGAGCATAAGCTCGGTCTGCAGCCCTTTTTATTTGTTCCTCTTTGATATCTTCAGGTGCAACCATATGTTATAATTGAATGGATGTTCATATGAAATTGATTTAATTGGTTCCTGTTTTGTTCACAATCCTACAGTCAACTCCAAAAAAAGTTGTCATTTGTGCATTCCTGCGCAACGTATCCGACTGACCGACTCTCCCTCTCAGTCACCTGATATACAGCTCATTGAGAGGAAAACCATCAATATAATTCTGTAAACATAATGAGCTTGGGTAAGATGGCAGACTAAAGTACTAAAATATAATAATGATGGAATGAATTTGTTTGGATGAAGAAAAACTGGAAAGCTTACTTGACCACTTATTGGCTCATAGACATAACTCTATCTGTCGTGTCCTTGCGGTATATCATTATCAACGTTAACTGTGTTGTCTTTAGATTTGTATCTAGTGATAGAACATAAAGATATTATTCTCTACCATCAAATTAAAATCTAAGAACTGTTTAGTAAAAGACCTCCAAAAGGGTATTCGACCTTAATATATAGGAGCAAAACCATTTGATCTCGTTGAAAAGCAAAGCAAAGCATCAACATCCATTTTATAGCAGCTTTTCTTTTATGTTGACAACGTACATAGGCAATTGGTTTCATCCTACCACTAAGGGGGACACATCCATTTTGTACGTCAATGTACGCCTACTTCATAGTATCAACGTGAAGGTTATATTAAGTCAATGACTGACTTGATCTCAAGAGAGCTAGAAAGCTTTTCTAAGCCTGCAGAGCTGCATTTTATTATTTCAAGGACGAATTTGGAATGGCTAGTTTATTTCAATTAGTTCTTGATGTTTGGTCACATAATATGAGTATACACGTGGTTAGAAATTGTTGGCATCAATGGTATGGTAACACAATATGAAGGTTACATTTTGTATGCACATTAGGTCATGATATTTTCAGTGCCCATGGGGTACCGCTCAATTATGTGAAGGATTATGGAGATCCTCACAGAGATCAAATGGAGTGTATCTTCTAAATTATGGAAGAGAATGAAGAGATGGAAAGCTAAAGGAATCAATAATGAACATACTCTTGGAATAAATGGCTCTTGAATCCGGCATAAAGAATTGGGGCAGTGTCCCTGCCCTTGGACTTACCCCTTCATTCATAACAGATCTGGAGGTTGCAGTTATATATATACTGAAGCTCTACCACTAGCAGAAGCTGCTGCAGCTCCAAAGACTACCTCAACAGTCGATCACCACCCTATCAGACTGGCTTTCAAAATGTTCTTTGGTTCATTTCTAGTCTTTTTCTGGGTTTTTTTTTCCTAAGATGCTAATGGCATTCAGGAACCACCTGATTTGAGTACTCCTACGGATTATAATAGGATAGCAATAGAATGGATAGGTGAAACACTACGAGGAGTACTCCATTTTCAATTGACCCTCATACAAGGAACAAGCCTGCAGTTCATGAGTCTTTGACAAATAAGTTCTTTATTTAGGCCTCTCTGAATTTACAATGGTATCAACCTATGGTACATTTCTACATCATTCCTATACTAATTGTACAATAAGAGTTTGGAGAAAATCCCACGTAAACAGCTCACACCAATCGTGATATATAGTAGTTCACCCACTCAATTCAATATCGGCTAGCTCTAAGCTGCCATCGGGTCAACACAAATCGGGTGCTTGCTATTGACTTGTTTTCAAGTTCTAGCTATGCATGCATGCTTGTCTAGGTTCCTCATGTGTAATATTCCTTGAAGTAATAGGTAATTAAGTTCTAGCTATATATGCATGCATGCTTGTCTACGTTCCTCATGTGTAATATTCCTTGAAGTAGTACGAGTCGAACTTATAACAGATGGTTTTGATTCTTATTAGAGCCAAGCCTTGCCGTTTTACACCACCTTAATTATATTTCTCATCTTACATTTTCTACAAAGAGATCAAGAATGTAGCATGGGTTGGCAAATAAAATCATGAAAAGCGAGTTTCAATCTTCTGAATGAGGTGATCGATCGACCATCATGAACAGAATTAGTGAAAATGAGTGATTGGGCAGCACTAGTAATTGCGTGGCTCTGTTAGTGTATACTGTATAGTAGGGTAGAGATCAAGAATGGAACATGGGTATATATTTAGTTTTGGTTCTAGCTACGCATGCTTGTCAAAGTCATTTCTTTTTCATTCCTTTCAGCTATAGGAACTGTGAGAGCTAGTGATATAGATTTGCAAATCAATTCCTCTCGTTGGAGTGGTCTATTAAAGAAACGAAGCATCTAATCATGCCGTTTTATTGGTCCCAAATCAACAAAAACGTCCAAGCATTTGAGCTAAATAAAATGAGAGGGCCATGCCTGCTGATTTGTTTTCACCGATACTTGTTTTTCCTGATTGAACAATTTCTTTTATTAATAACGATCCTAGCTAAATAGTTGAAATGTTACGAATAACTCCACACACATTCTAATAGTTCAACTCTGTTCAATTAGAGCAGGCGAAGAAAAAGAAAATAAAGATAACAACAAAATACATTATGGTTTTCAATCTTCATTTCCGAGTATTCAACCTACCTTCAGGTCATACTGGAGTGCGTATTTAAATTCAATGAAGACTATATATTCTAGTAAAGTTTGTCCTCAACTTTGGTACATAATGATTTAGGTTAATTTGGCACCGTTGATTTGTTTACTGGAAACTAATTCTTCATCATCATTGTTTTTCATAGATTAATTTTATACGATCAAATATAGTATCGAAACTTTATTTTGAGAGAACATTTCCTCAAGCTTAAGCTCTAATATCAACTTCGATCAATATATTCTTGTAAGAATAAGACATCCATTAACTTCGAAGTTATCAAAGATCAATTTAGTTTAGTGGACAGAACTCGTAGGCCATTGATGGCCACTAAACCTTCTGTTGTAATTGGAAGTTTCCTTGTCCCTGTCCCAGGCACAAGGAGTCAATCTATAGTTTATACAAGAGTACGTACGTAACTAATGACATAATTAAGACTATACTAATTACCCACAAGGGGGTTTGGCCATTATATATGATATGTTAGTTGAGTAATATTTTACCAATTAATCAGATGCATGATAAAGAGTAAAGACACGCTTATATATGAAGATTAGTACATACAAAAGCATATCGACCGGATATGCTACTTAATTAATAAGAGTGATAACGATTAGGGTTTTCTTGTCCGCGCCGGACTCATCGTTAATTAGTTCTCCAAAATTAAGCCAGCTAGAATGCATGCATGCATGCATCATGCAAGACTTGATTTTTGCCCTAGCTAGTAAGGAATTAGAACGAGTACTTTACAGCTACATTCTCTCTGCCAGGGACTGCCGTGGAGACAAGGAAGAACCCTAGCTAGCTCGAAGCTCTTGGTCTTCTTCATCCTCAGCTCCTCGCTATTTCTGTTGACAACTTGACATCTATTACATATTCAATAACAAAATTAAAGCCCCCAATAAGATATAATGGAGGATTGGAGGGACTCAGGGACGCGCGCGCGCGTGTGTATATATATATATATATTAATGTACGCAACATTGAGATAGAGTTGTGTTTCTAAAACTCTTCTATCAAATTTTTTTTTTATATAGAAAAAACTCTTCTATTAATTGGATGGGAGAAAAAGCCTGCAAGATTAAGGCCACTAGCGTGAGATGCGTATTGAATCGCTTAATTACTCCAGTTTAAGGCGACTAGTCAAACCAGCATGCAATTCGAGTAGGTGCTCGACATGTCCACGGCCGCCGAACAATACTGCCCAGTGTAACTCCATGCATGTGGACAATAGCATGTAGAATAATATATAATCGATGGAGAAAAATAAATAATATTGTACAGAATTTAGTGGTAATTAGCTAGCTAGTGCCTAAAAATGCAGATCGAGTATTGAGTTACTTTGTTAATACTGGATCGGAAACTCTAAAGCGAAATGCTTCGGGCATTCACGTATTCACCAAAGTAGTGATCGACTTTTACTTGTTAGTGACTTAGTGGTGATCGAGTTTCTAGCCTTCCTTGCCTATATATACACGCATACAATGATACAATTTCGGATTTTTAGCTAGAGCCATGCCTCCTGATTTGTCTTCAACGATGCTTGTTTTTCCTGATTAATTGAACAATTTCGTTTATTAATAACGACCCTAGCTAAAATGCTAAATGGTTGAAATGGAGTGATTCACCAAATTGATGATACTAAGAGCATCCGCACCCATAAAATGGAGAGGAAGTCCTATTTTGAAGAAGTCCTCACCCTTTTGGGGAATTCCTCAAAATAGGAAGTTTTATTTCTGTTTTTCGTGCAGCGGTACTAAAAATAGGACTTCCTATTACTATTCATTATTATTTAAAATTTTAATTTTTTATTTTCGGGTAATATTTTCAACTAATTTCCAAGTAATAGGAAGTCCTATTTAGACGCGCGTTAATATGCTTTGAATCAATTTTGTATGCCGGTAGCATACGGTAGTCTCGCTGACCGGTCAGTGAGTCGGGGTCCAGGGGCGACCCGCCCTGGTGGGGTCTCGGGGGCAACGCCCCCGGAGCTAAATGTAATCCGAGTCATGGTGGACTTAGGTTTTTTGTTGAGCATACATTCGTTATAACAACGTGTTTATTATGATTCTTTATTTCGTCGCGATTCAAAAATGACATTTTTTTAAGTTATGATTTTTGACTCATTTTCTTCACGAAAGTTATAGAGGACATTACTATGAACCTGTCAGTATTTTTATTGAATTTTTCGGAAATCCGAGCTATTTATTATGATTTTTTTAAGTTTTAGAATAAATAATTTATTTAAAATTATTTTAGGAGCTGCCACGTGGTGCGCTGTGATTGGCCAACGGTAAAACCGTTAAAAAAAATTTTTTGCCGGCGCGTGTAATACACCCGCCTGGTTTAAATTTTTTTTGTTCCCGCCTAACGTCAGCCTTGCACGTGGCTGACGTCAGCGAGAACGTCCCCTTCGCCGATCGATTTCAGCACGTCCTCTCGGACGTTCTCGCCGTCAACAATCGGTCCACCCTCCCTCCCACCCCCGCTGCACGCCTCTCCCACCCCGGACGTCCTCCTTGCCGGTGGGCCCGTAGATTTTTAGGGAGGACGTCCTCTGTTTCTCCCCACGGTACAGTTGTTCTAATATCTCGTTTTTCTTTTTGACAGTGTAAATATCTTGCTTAAAATTTGGAAAACAAAAAAACCTCTGAAATTTGTGGTTGTCTGACTTGTCTCTCCGTGATTTGCACGAATGGGGAAAGAATATACCAGCTGCCCCAAAACAGCAAGTTAATTACTGCCTGTGTCTCCCTCTGGACAAGTCTGGTCCCAAATGACCAAAAAAACCCCTTCTCCAATCATTAACAAAAACTGAACCAGCCCGCGTAATTGCTGAGCAACTCGGACAGAACCCCATGAGCCTTCGCAGAAAACCAGTGAGGTGGAATTATTTCTACCTAATTTGACCCCCTTTGCATTTGGGAGGTCATGATGCCAAGTTGAAGTTGCAGCCTTGCAGGAAGCAACTAAGAGTCAGCAGCAACCAAAATGGTCCGTCCATTTTTCTTTAAAGAAAGTGTGATTGATTGATAAGTTTTTTATACGTTCAAAATTTTTGGTCAGTCTTCTTTAGTAGGGATCATGAAAGCTCGTATTTGGTACTTGGAGCTGGTGCATATCACTTTCCAGCTTCATTCTACATATAAATTGACAAACCATCGAGATCGAGGTCCACCTCCTCCATTGGTCAAGGTTTACATCCCAAGTTCTTTTATCGTCAATTTGATATGGCAAGTTAAATTTCAGCAAAAGGATTACTAAAAGAAATTTTGAAAAACGAAAAGGTGGCCATTTTGGAATAATCTAAGCAACAAGTCAATAGATATGAAGCTAAGATGCAAACTAGCACCATCTCAAGTAGTAAATCGACTAATATTCTTACCGTTGTACTTAGCGTTGCGACTTGCAAATCAGTTTAACATATACTAGCACGGCACACACGATGCGTATACATTTTATTTAAAAAAAAATACATTTTTTGTAATTATTTTGATGCATAATAATAGAAGAAAAAAAACTAATTATACTTATATAACTCCAGAAAACTAATAAATATCAAGATGAAAACTAATTTATTAAATTGGGGAGGCATTATACCGTTGGTCAATTAACCCACCGCTGTTGCATAATGAGCTTTAATTTCACCATGGAAAAGACTTTAACAAATACGGAGGAACAAAAATAGCAGAAAATGTTAACACACACCTCAAAAACTTCTTTTAGCTCTGATATCCATTGAGACCAGCTTCAATAATCAAGTTTTATATCTTAATTTGAAAATTCTCTCACTTTTGAGCTCTCTCGTGGTAGTAATACCTCATAAAACCAGTCTCATACCTCAAGTCAGATCTCATTTTGAGACCGAATTTGTGGACGGACCAGGCGGACAGAATTAAAGGAAAGACAAGAGAATTATGAGGAGGTATAAGATTGTAATGTTGGAAATGAAAATTATCATGAGACTATAGTTCATTAAAAATACTCTACTCTTAAAACTAATCGCATTACCAGTAGTCCAATACTATATAAGGTCATGAGTTCTATAGTCGTTTAGATCGTAGTGATAATGCTCGGCCATCGAACTTATTAGTGGAAGAATGTAATACATTAATTAATATACAACCAAAACTAATACATTTGATGTTTCTCCTTTGGTTTTGTATTCTTGATTATCGATGCAGTCATTAGTTTAGTACTTTAAAGTGCTAGTGGCAATGCTTTTACATTGATGCGCATTTCGCTTTCTAATTCCTTCTCTACGTTATGTTTTGTCACCTCTGACTTAGAAAGTACGTAAATGGAAACTCTCGAGTAGTTAATTCCTTTTGAATCCTCCATTTCCATCATTCCATGGTGAGCGATATTGTCCAAGTGAAAAATATCTGATTCAGAAGTGAGCAAGTCAGAACCACCACAATAGCCAGCTCGTTTCCTAATTAATATTGGCAGTTGATATTGAGATTCCTTTTTTTCTTCAAACTTACTATTGGAATTCCCTTTTCTTTTTTGAAAGGCTTTATAAAATAAAAAAATTATTGTTCCAGGTAGAAAATTATTCTATAAACTTACGAGTTCGAGGTAGTGTTCGTAAGAGAACGAACTCGCCGACGTATCGGAAAGATAAATTGTGTTATGTTGCCGGCCAACCAGAATGAACAAAGATCATTAACCCAAAAGGAATTGTGAATGAATCCATATATAAACGCAAGATCAATATGATATCGTTCAATAACCATAACTTTGAGAGAACCTTTGCCGCGTGAACAAACAGACTCCATAGCCATGCCAAGCTCTCGGGAATACACGAACCAAATGGAGAGATTGTTCTCATCCATCTCAAAGGACCCGAGCAGAATAATGCCGCCGAAAGAAAGCCGATCCCAACACCGCCTAACATTCCACACGATGTGGCCGCCGCCAAGAAATTTGTCTCTCAGCTAACCTGAACAACCGCCACCTAAGAGTGCCAAACGCCTCACCACTACCGAATATAGATTTGAGTCTAAAACCTTGAACAGTCTCAGGGAACAGCAAAAGAAAGAAATGGAAAAGGAAAAGAATAAAATATAGAAATACAGAAATGGAGAGTTAAAAGTGGAATGTTGAGAATTTATTCTATAAAAATAAATTAAAATCGAAAAGGGAGCCGGGAGTCTCCATAGTAATTTTTAAGAAAAAGGGGAGTCATAATATCAACTCTCTTAATATTTGACCATATCTCGGTAACTAGCTATATATTTATCAGCTAATTTCATCTATCTACGAATGCCTGCGGTATTGTATTGTTGGTGTGAACTTGGTTGAGAATTAATCAGATTTTTTTTCCTGAATAAATGGAAGTACGTGTTAAATAATAGGGGGTGGAAAATTATTTTTGTGCTTGATTCTCGCTGAAATCGGTTGACATGAAAATTATTATAACTTATGAGTTGGAATCTAGTAAACATGTTTTCAAAAGATCCGCATATGGTATGTTGGTATAGGAAAAATATCCAAACGCATATGGAAAAGCAACGAAGAGACCTAGGTATTGAAAGAGATAAATTCTAGAACCAATGAAAATATTATCCCGTTGGAGTTGACTGGCAATTGGGTCCTAGTTAATTAGTTATTACAAAAAAAAAATGTAGTTGGATAACATCAATCCGATGTAAAAGCATATAAATTCACCGATAACATAATGATAACTATTTGTATTAGTTAGAACCAAAATATCTCTTATTTCCCTACTCAACTATAGTGTTCGACAAATTCATGGTCGCCTGGACAGACATTTTTCGATAAGTTACAATGTGCTACCAACGCATCCGCGTAAAAAATTAAGTTACTTATTTTTTTACCATAGTTAAAGGAGTCATAGGGGTCAACTTGTGGAAAGGCCAACCAAACCGAAGGGGGTAGAATAGGAAACGGAAAAAACAAAACACACTGGCTATAAATACGGTGAACCAGAGCCAATCAATACCTAGTCTCTCTTCAACACTCTTCACTCTCCGCTTCCCTCAACCCTAGCCATGGGCCTTGGGCCCCCCACCCCCTCCGCCACCTCCGCCACCGCCCCCCCCATCACCAACGCCACGCTCCTCGGGAAATACGAACTGGGCCGAATGTTGGGCCGTGGCAGCTTTGCGAAAGTCTACAAAGCCAAATCCTTAACCGACGACATCCCCGTGGCGATAAAAATAATCGACAAGTTGAAAACCGACGCCGCCACGGAGCCTTTAATCCTCCGCGAGATCTCCGCCATGCGCCGCCTCCAGGACCACCCCAACATCCTCAAAATCCACGAGGTCATGGCCACCAAATCCAAGATCTACATAGTCGTCGAGCTCGCCACCGGCGGCGAGCTCTTCGCCAAAATCTCCCGCCACGGCAAGCTTCCCGAGTCACTCGCCCGCCGCTACTTTCAGCAGCTCGTCTCCGCCTTACGCTTCTGCCACAACAACGGCGTCGCTCACCGTGACGTCAAGCCACAAAACCTGCTCCTGGACTCCAACGGCGACCTCAAAGTCTCCGACTTCGGACTCTCCGCCTTACCGGAGCAGCTCAAAAACGGCCTCCTCCACACCGCCTGTGGGACCCCCGCGTACACCGCGCCCGAAGTTCTCTACCGGGTCGGGTACGACGGGTCGAAAGCTGACGCTTGGTCATGCGGCGTCATCCTCTTCGTTCTCCTCGCCGGACAACTCCCCTTCGACGACGGAAACCTCGTCGCGATGCACAAGAAGATCCAGCGGCGCGATTACATCATCCCGGCGGCGATTTCGAAACCGGCGAGGCGGATCATACACCAGCTCCTCGACCCGAACCCGAACACGAGGCTCAGCGTCGAAAACCTAATGGAGAAAGCCTGGTTTCAGAAAGCCATAGATCTGAAGCTCGTCTCCGATAACTGCGATGTCTTCTTTTCTGAGAATTCGAAACCTAAATGCGGCGGCGACGTCGTTTCGGGGATGAACGCGTTCGACATAATATCCATGTCGTCGGGGCTGAATCTGTCGGGGCTTTTCGAGGCGGAGAATCGTAGGAGCGAGAGGCGGTTCACGGCGAATGTGGCGACGGAGAAAGTGGCGGAGAAGGTGGAGGAGGTCGGGGAGAGGCTGGGATACAAAGCGGAGAGGAGAGTGATAAAGAAGAGCGGCGGCGGCGGAGTTGGGTTAGTGAAAGGGAAAGGGAAAGGACGACGTGTCGTTTTAATGGTGGAGATGATGGAGGTGGCGAAGGGTTTGGTGTTGGGGGAAGTGAAGATGGTGGAGGGTGGTGGTGGTGGTGGTGAGTTTCCGGAGCTTCTTTGGGAGGACTTGAAGGCTGGGTTGGGCGACGTCGTTTTGAGCTGGGATAATGAACGGCACGTCGTTTGATTAAGATCTCGCTTCACGGGTGTACATAATATAATATGCAGAACTGCATGTATGTATCTATCAATATCTATATGCTTTGGAATTGGACCTGATTGGCGAAAAAGAACACGAAGAAGAACAACGATGGACTGATTAAAGAAAATTAGTGGGAATATTAGATCAGTTCGGTATAGAAATTAGGTTCCTTTTGATCGAGATCTTGTACATCAGATTAATTAGTGCTAAGAAGTATTACTGCTCAATTTATCAAATATTAGGTTCATTTCTATCTGCATCTTCTCGAAATTTCTCTAATGCATGCTCTTTGATCTACTATTTATTATCCTTATTTTAATTTTTGATTTTTGATGTAAGAAAAGTCAATATCCGTTTCGGTGGTTTCTTCTTTGAGAGTAATATCAGGATGATATGTTCGAACGCTATATAAGCTAGAAACTAATATTGCTTGGACGTGTTTCATGAACTCTTCCATATCGATCTGTCTATTCTTGTTTGGCTATATTTGTTAAAACTCGTACCGAAAATCACGCACTTATCGAACCATGTTACACGTTATCGCGAATTAAGCCCGTTATTAGGGTTGTTAACGACTTTTTTACCGGGCGATAATTTGACTTGATTTTCTTTACGAGAGTTGTAGAGTATTTAATTTTGAGTTCGTAAGAATTTTCGAAGAATTTTTCGGATAAGCGAGTTATTTTTAATGTTTATCGAAAGTTTATGTGAAAAATAATTTAAATATATTTAGTTTTTGATTGGTTTAATCATGACCGTTCGATCGAGATCAGAATAATTTTGGGCCATTGATTTGGGCCAGCACCTTATACGGATATATATACATGATGTTTTTGAAAAGTTTCCAAATTTGGCAGAAATACGTACGGAGCACGACCCGTTTCACTTGAACCGACCCGAACCGCCATTTCCGGCCACTTCTGGTGACACCCCAAGTATGGAGAGGAAGCTTTCCTCCTCCTCTTTCATTTCATGTGTTTGTGGTTGATTTTGGATGTGAATCGATGCGAGGAAACAACTGGATTTCGGGGTTAACGATCGGTGGTGTTCCGACTATTTTTCGGCGATGAGGCTAGGTGGGTTCGACTGAGTTTTATCCCATGAGTCGAACCCCTGTGGTCTTGAGGACTTAGGGGCAGCGACGGCGACGATTTCGGCCGGAAACCGATTTTAGGGCCGCAGGGTTTCAGGCCATTTTCCGGCCAAACGGCGGCGATATATTCGGGGCTAGGCCCAGTTGGGAAAGTTGTTGCTCGTGGCAGCAGCTTTCTAACGTGGGGTCGAACGCTCCCATTGGAGCTGTTCGGCAGGGAGATGCGTGTGGCTCACACATCACCGCTTGTGGAGTTCCATGATGGTTTTCCAGTGAGTCAGTTTTCAGAAATTATTGGCGGGACTTCCCCATCATAGTTTTACGCATATTTTGATGTCGAATGATCCGTATGTATAGGACATCGAGATCACGACTCTAGCAACGAAGGAAATTTCGCGGGACCCCAGTAGTAGTCACAGACTTGTGAGTGAACCTTTATTTTCACAGTTGATTGTGAGTTCATTATTTTTACGCAGTACGCTTTATGATATGTTTTGAAAACGTTTATTTGGAGGCTTGCTTTGTGATGGTTTATTTAGTTGCATTGATGCTCTAGGTATTCAGCTGATCACCGGATAGTTGGTTTTGAGAGGTTAAGTGGCCTCGTCTAACGCAGATCGACTCAAGTTAGGTGACCTGGGGACGGTCCCGTCACATTTTTTCATATTTTTCATTTTGGTTTAACTCCTCAGGTTAGGTGGCCTGGGAGAGCACCTCCATTTATATTTCAGTTATTCAGTTTAGAACTCGCATTATTTCACAGAAAATAGCGGAAATGCATGAAATTGCAGTTTAGCAATTTACGAAAATTAGTATATTATTTTTGTCCACTCACTTTAACGTTTTATATTATAAATATTTTTCCCTGGGCTTTTCAGCTTCTGTTGCCCAGGTTGCAGTGTTATTTCTGAGCGTGCTTGGTATCGTCGAGAGCTCTGAGTCCACCAGTCATCCTCTCATCAGTAGGTTTCAGCTCACTGTCAGCTTGTATCATATGTATATAGAAGTCAGTCTGGATATCAGTTTTTTTTAGTGTTGTTACAATGAGACTATTGTGAATAGGTTGTTACTCGAGTAGTCGTCGAATTTGTTTTTCCTTGTATTTAGAACCAGTTTTTTGTAACGTATGTTTTCAATCTTGAATTTTATATCTGGTTTAGTTTCTGCTATATGTTGAGTAATCCGGATGAATATCGGTGGTCCACGGTTTGTTTGTGGGATTTATCTGCGGAGTGTCATTCTTCCTGCAGATTTTTGGTTGTCTCAGTTTTAAAGGGAGTTAAGTTAAAAAATTTACAGAATTTCATAGATTATGATAAGTCGTTAGGGATTGATCCTAGATTACTAATTAATCTAGGGTTGATTCCTTTCAATATTATCAGTTGGGGATATAAACCATGCATGAAGTATATATTTCCACGTACTTCTAAAGTTCGAAACAGATCTACAAGTCTAATTAACAAGACTAGAAGAGCAAAGTGCTTAATTATGAAGCAGAGCTAGCCATTATTTACAACTTGTCATGTAGAAACCGTAGAGAGAAAAGCTGAGCGCATATATATATATATATATATATATATCATGCATGGCAATAATACAGAAGAAGATAGAAGCTGCAGAACACAGTTGAGAGCCATAATTCTTCACGCGCATCGTTCTTGTTCACCGTCAGAAGATTCACACGAAACGTCGAAATGGCATGCAGCTAGCTAGCTAGCTGTGAGTTTTCAATAATTAAACAGTATATTATTTCCAATAATTCTTCTTTATTGGTGATTTTGATGTCCAATGTCACTTAGTTTGTCACAGATTGATTTGATTACCATAGCGGTAATGTTTATCAACAAGAAGAAAATAAGTGTTATAGATATAGGACACCGATATATGGTTCTCTAGCTTTTGACATTGAAAATGATATACATGTTGTTGATCAACATCATATGCCCCTTTCAAAACTTAAGAGTGTGATCGATGAACATATCAGACAAGGACGGCATCCATCATCCATGCATTCATATCTTTAACTAGATTCTCGTCGTTCAAGTAGGTCATATTTTTTGAGAAGCAAACGGTGTAGCACATAAGTTAATGTATTTGATAAGTTTGGTGAAACAGGCGGACATTGCATCCTTATCACTCCGGGGCCAAAAAAACAGTCTATATAAAGTCATAAACCTTTCAAGCTTCAACTAAAGACAGTTGGCATGGCCACTTGATCATTACAAATGTAGACTCATTTGCATGTCACTTGATCTTGAAGCTGTCAAGAAGTGTTTCGTTGTTCTGCTAGGTTGAACCAAACACCGTTGGCTATAAAGAACAATCATACAATTCGAGGCATATACATATCAGGACCATCCTGTGATGACCGAAGAGTTTTGTATGCTTCTACTGCAGCCAAAACTCTCGGCACATTGATTATTTTGCTCACGTTGACAATGAAACCTCTAATCCACCGAGGTCGGCATTGTGTTTAGAGAAATTTTAGCAATACCTCAAATGTCAACCATTCATCACGTCACTACCTCACATACAAAAAGCCAAAAACTATCACAACCGGACCTCAACTTACCAATCCCAAAACAAACTGTTGTGTTGTTAGCACAAAGTTACCATGAGTAAGATTTCTGCACAAAAGTAGCCGTGCTGCGGAGTATGGTAAAAATGATTTCCATGCTGATGGTCTAGTGTTTTACTAATGGAAGATATCAGAAACTGTAAATAGCTAATATATGGTCTAGCATTTTACTAACCGGAGACCATCAGAAATTGGAAATGTAAGATAGCTTGGAGTCCTCATGAGGGCCTCAAAATGACCATATTCACATGAAGTTTCTGATAATACAGTTATGAATCAATATCAATGTCTCCTGAAGAGAGTACCATTTAGATGCCAAGATTCTGCCCATTTAGAACAAATACTTCTTGAACTATTTGTCAATATTAAGAAAGCTCTCAAAGTTCGACTGAGGCCTGCAAATAGGAATTTGAATGATTAAAATCGAAGCATGGACATATGCTTGGCTGTAGCTTTCACTAATTTGTAGAATACACAACCAAACTGGAAGTCATGTTTACCAGCTGTCGATTGCATGAGTATCATTAGGGAACACAATAACTTTGACAGGAACTCCTTTTTCCTTCAGTGCCCGAGCATACTGCAAATAATGAACCAAACTGGAATTTGTGCATACTGGAACCCAATAGGAATTTGAATGATTAAATCGAAGCATACTGAAAATCACATCTCTTCTCATATCGTTGCAGTTTAGTGGTCATTGATGGATTGAAGTTCCACACAGCAAGGTTGGAAAAGGAAATTATTTAAAATAAATGGTTTGCTAAATAAAAGTAGATGAAGAAAAGGGATTCAGAGATTAAACTGTTTTTTTTTTCAATATTTTCTTTCTGCAGTCTCATTCCACTGCTAAAATTGGACTATTCTAATTTCTAAGCAGTATTACAATGGGAACAGATAAGCTTACCTGCAATCCGATAGAAATTGGAAGACGAATATCCTGAGCACCCAAAAGAAAAAGAGTGGGGGTTTTGACCTGCAGAGAGATCTTCAAGTTTAAGATATTGCAGACACTCCACAGAAGATGATATTGTTTGAAGTCTTAAACTTTTCCAAGAGAAAGATCTCAGTTACAGAAGGCTTCTTAATTAATTTTAGCGCAGTAAGTAAGTCTTCAATCCAGTATAGTAACATATGATCCTACAAAAGTTACGAAATGGTAGAAGCAAAATACTCTCTTAAATGGCGTAAGGATGAACTTGAATTAGCCACTCTCAAAGATCATACATGCACTTAACGTATTCTTGATAGCAGGACTAAACAGCCGAACCATGACATAGAAAAGGCCACTTCCTAGGCTCCTGGGCTCCTTATAAATTTCCATCTATATTTTCTATTTTCAGTTTCTTATATTTTGCGGCTTTAGCTTCACATTATCAATCATGATCAATAGCTTGCTGAAGCAAGGATTGTACATCATGTTACTCCCTATTCAATGAAAATCGATGCATTATGTATAAGAAGTAGTGAAGGGCCAACTGTCAATTTTGTTCGGTACTAAATTTTTCACTAGATTTTCCTTCTATCAGAAAACTGCTTTTGTTGAAGCTTCAAAATCAGCTCGTTGATATAGTAATAGAAGCCTAAACAAGCATACCTTTGAAATATGTGAAATAGGAGACTTGCTGTAGAAAAGAGCCAGATACTCCGCTGAAGGTGCTTCCGTATAGCTATTTTTACCTTCACTTCCATAGGCCTCAAAATAGCACCAATCAGGGATGTCTGTTGTACCAACCATTAATGCAAGATTACAAGCAGGATTCCTTGTTGCAGCCGCGACAAACTTCTCTGGTGCAGCATTTTACCGCTAAAGATTAGTATTACCCATATTAAATATGTCATTCTTGAAAAAGCTTGAACATAATGCAATACTCCCATTCTAAAAACTCAAACAAGCAGCTATCCAATACTACAACAACCCAAAAGGAAAAAAATAGATTACTGCAATCTACCAACTATCGGTATGCAGGACTTGGGGCATAATGACAACAAGGCACAATATGTTCACGACCGTTTAATTGATGTCACAAACAATCTGTGAACTAGCACACCTGACCAATCAAGTGAATTGTTAGAAAGCCACCATGAGAGCCACCACGAACTGAAATTTTTTATGGATTAGCAAGGCCCAAGTCAATGGCATGATCTATAGACACCAGTACATCAGTCACATCCTGTAGAGAATGGTACTAAGAGATTAGGAACTATAATTCACACACATACTATTTAATATATATTAAATAATTAACTGCAGAATTTAAGGTATTCTAATAATAAAATGGCACAAGTGAATGCATACATAATATTGACTACTCCTTGACAGTAGACAAAACACAATAGACTGAAGATCATCAAGGAAAACAATTGAAGATGTGGGCATCAAATACCCATCTCATAGGAAAATCAGGTTATTTATGCATTACATAACATGTGTTTTCATCTAGGATAGCAATTGAGGCACATATCTCTGCTGTTCTGATATGATTCTGGAAACATGTTCATAACTGGTTTCTGTTGCCTAGGTTACTCTTGATTTTGTATGCACGTGATTTACAGCAGCCTAGGTCATTTTTAATTCAGAATACATGTGCTTTGTTTCATGATAGTTGACTTTATAAAATGTGTGTTTGAATTAAGATGCTTTAGGCTCACATGTGACTTTTAGGATTGTGTGTTGCTTTACAGCCTGGAAAGTTATCTTTGCTTTCTCCAGTTTTCTTCTTCACGTGCTTGCTGTAGTTGACTTTGCCATTTCTGGTATTAGGCTTTCAAAGGCTTTTTCTCTCCTAAAACACTTCTTGCCCAAAATGGAAACTAATGTTGACTTTACATATTGCCTCTAAGTATGCATTTGCTTTGCAAACTGTGTTCAAATGTCAAATCTAGGACAGTTTTAGGTCTGCCATAGGGTGACTCTATAGTTGGTTAATTTTTCACGTGCTTTCTTGATGCTTTTGACCTCTATTTTACTGTGCCTACTTGCTGCTGTTTGCTGCTGTATTGCATTGTCTATATAAGGAGTCTAAAGCTGTCTTGATTGTTGTTGGTTGAGTGAAATATTTTTTGGGTAGATATTCTTTAGGGTTACTCTTTGAGAGCACAAGTTTCTCTTTTCTCTTCTCTTCCCCTTCTGTGTCTTTTGGTTGCTCTTTACAGTGCATAATAGACATGGATTCTCAAGCATAAAAACTATTTTCAAAACTCATATGCATCATTGCATAGTGCATTCCATTGAGATAGGTATGGAGACACTACAAGAAAAGAGGACTTAGACGACGGAACAGTATTAGTTCCGTCGTCTAAGTTACACTTAGACCTCGGAGATTTCTCCGTGGTCCAAGTCACACTTAGACGACGGAGATGTAATTCTCCGTCGTCTAAGTGTTACTTGGACCACGGAGAAATCTCCGTGGTCCAAGTAACACTTAGACGACGGATGTGAAGTTTCTCCGTCGTCTAGGTAAGAACCTGGACCTCGGAGACTTCTCCGTGGTCCAGGTTATCACCTGGACGACGGAGAATTACATCTCCGTCGTCTAAGTGTTACTTGGACCTCGGAGACTTCTCCGTCGTCCAGGTTATCACCTGGACGACGGAGAATTACATCTCCGTCGTCTAAGTGTGACTTGGACCACGGAGAAGTGATCACCTGGACAACGGACCGACACGTCGTGGTGTAAGTTCCACTTAAACGACGTACCGACACCTCCGTCGTCTAAGTGAAGCATTATATATATAGGCCATGCCAAACTCTCTTAGCTTCGATCATTCCATTATATTTTCTCCCGTGGGGAATTTTTGAGATCGAAGGAGAAGGAGAAGGCCGGATTAGGCTAGGCCGGGGCTAGAAATTAATTAAAGGATCGGATCTCCGGTGTTCGATCACTAGCTAGCTTAATTAACTGCAGATATCGAGAAGGCCAGCAGGTACGTACGTAGGCAGTTAAAATTTGCATGATTAAATATATATATATTTAGGGAAACCGTACGTGCGTACATACATGCATGAATGTTAATTAGCTATATATACAGATTAAATTACGTACGTAATTTGATGGATCGATGTAGATCGAGTACGTATAATTAATGGTAAATTAATGGACTAATATATATATATGTAATAATTATTTAATTATAATATTTTATAGCAGTATGGACAAGAGTTGGATGAAGTTAAAGAATAGATGTGATGTCCGGTATATGGATGGAATTAGCGAATTTGTGAATTTTGCGATAGAACATGGTCATGGAAAGAAGCGTTTCAGGTGTCCGTGCCAGAAATGTCTTAATTGTCAGTATGCGGAGGTTAATGTTATGGTGCAACACCTGTACGAAAATGGTATGATGTGGAGTTACACTACATGGAGCGAGCATGGTGAAGCAGTAGAGTTCAGCGCAGCAGACTTCAGCTCAGGGTACAGTTACCATGGTGCCTCATCCAGCGGCAGTGGTGCCGGACCCCCAGCTTGCAATCCAACTGTAGATTTGGTCCATGATGCGTTTCCGGGATTTAGTCATAGTGGACACCAACACCAAGACGGAGGTTACAGTACCACTCATGAGCATGATGACACATTCCCCGCTGCTAGCTTGGCCACTGACACCAGTGAGATGGATAAGTACAACCGGATGCTACTTGAAGCGCAGACCCCGGTGTTCCCTGGATGTCGAGAGAATGTGTTGCAATATGTGATGGAGCAAATGAAGATAAAAGTGAAGCACAAAATGTCAGTCAGTGCTTTTGACGAAATTCAGGAGCAAATATGTAAGTTGCTTCCTGATGATCACAATCTTCCTAAATCTCATTATAAGGTTAGAAATATCTTGAGCAGCCTCGGCCTAAAGTACAGGATAATTGACGCATGTCCGAATGATTGTGTGCTATTTTACAAAGAGTATAAAGATTTGGACTATTGTCCCGTATGTGGCCAGTGCAGATTCCAGGTGAATAGGAAGAGTTCGAAAAAGAGAATTCCTGTGAAAGTTGTTCGATATTTTCCCTTGATTCCCAGATTGCAGCGCCTGTACATGTCTCTACACACAGCAGAGGCGATGCGATGGTACGCAGAAAAGCGTATAGATGACGATGTCCTGCGACACGCCGCGGATGGGGAGGGTTTCAAACATTTCGACAGAGAATTCGGAAACTTTGCTGCAGAGGTTAGAAATGTTAGACTCGGCCTATCTACAGACGGATTCAATCCTTGGGGAAGTAATAGCTCCGCCGTAAGCACTTGGCCAGTAATTCTGATGCCGTACAACCTGCCTCCGTGGATGTGCATGAACAAGGAATTTAATTTCCTTACTGTACTAATTCCAGGTCCTAAATCTCCAGGGAAGTGCTTAGATGTCTACCTCAGACCTTTGATCGACGAGCTGAAACTGTTGTGGGAAAATGGAGTCCCAACTTATGACAAATTCACTGACACGATGTTCACGATGAGGGCTGCCGTAATGTGGACGATCAGCGATTTTCCAGCGTATGGGATGTTGGCAGCGTGCAGGACAAAAGGATATAATGGATGTCCTATATGTTTGGACGACGTGAACTCTAGTTGGCACGCAGGGAAGGTGTGTTACTTGGGTCACCGTAGATGGCTCCCTCACGACCACCCTTGGCGACAGGATGAAGCTCATTTCGACGGGACGGTAGAGAACAATCCTAAACCCCGTAGTTGGTCGGGCGAAGAGATTTTAGAGAGGTTGAGCTATTTCGACTTTGGTGTGTTGACTAACGACGCGGATGTAAAGAAATGCAATCCAATTCCTCCACATGATCTGAGCTATTGGGATCACAAGAGTATATTTTTTGAACTCCCTTACTGGTCGAAGTTGAAGCTGAGGAACAACTTGGACGCGATGCACATAGAAAAGAATGTGTGCGACAGCGTGGTGGGAACAATTCTCGGTATTAAGTTCAAGACTAAAGATACTCCCAAAGCGCGCAAAGATTTGGAATCAATGAATCTACGTCGTCCCTTGTGGTTGAGGAGGGATAGGAAAGGAGTGTACAACAAGATGCCAGCTGCACCGTACACAGTGAAGCCGACACTTAGACGTTCTGTATTTCACTGGTTTAAGGGCGTTCGTTATCCGGCCACGTATGCAGCTACTATAACTGGAGCAGTGGACGAGGTGCAACACAAGTTTGTTGGTCTAAAGACACATGACTATCACGTTATGCTGCAACGTCTGATTCCAGTGGTAATTCGACCATATTTGCCTCGCGACGTCGTAGAACCAATAGTGGCATTGTGCAGATGGTGGCAGAGGTTATGCGCCAGAGAATTAAAGAAGTCAGATGTCGTGGAATTGCAACAACAAATTGTGCACATCATTTGCAAACTAGAGAGGATTTTTCCTCCTGCTTTCTTCGACATAATGATTCACCTAATGATCCACCTGCCCGAGCAGGTTCTCATTTCTGGTCCGGTCCAGTACACTTGGATGTATCCTCAAGAAAGGTACGTACAACTAATTAATTATACAGGTTTTTCGATTCATAATTTGTTCCACTGGAGATTACTAGCTAGCTATATGCATGTACTTATTTTTATTGTACGTTTGATTAATTTTGTAGACAGCTTGGACAGTATAAGTCATTCGTCAAAAACAGGTCGGCTCCGGATGGCTCCATAGCAGAGACATACCTAATGCATGAGTGTGTTACTTACTGCAACAGGTACCTCAAAGATCCACCACCTCCAACTGCCTCCGATCCCAGTGCCCGCATCAATCTTTCTGTCGTCACCAATGTCGTCCGACCGTTTAGAGGAGTATTAAAGGAAACGTTAACACAGGAAGAACTTATTGAGGCACATTGGGTAGTGTTACGAGACTGTGACGAAGTTGAGCCGTACATGATGTCATACAGGGAGAGGCTTCAGGCGTTATATCCAGACAAGAGTTCGGCGTGGATTGAGAAAATGGTTAAGAAAAAGTTCCCCGATTATTTCTTCCAATGGGTACGTATTTAGTGATTTATATACATATTGAGATCATGCATGTTTAATTTGTAGAAAGTAAACCCTTACATTTTTCCATTTTCGCAGATGATTGATCTGCAAAAATCCGAAAACCACGGGGGGTGGTGGTCTTGGCCAAAGCACTTGCTAGCAGGGAAGCCGATTAAACACTATATTTATCCGGGATGTTTTGTGAACGGTGTGAAGTTCCATTCATTGGCGCGAGATGAAGGAAGAAGAACACAAAACAGTGGGATAGCGGTTGGGAAAGACCCTGATCTATATTACGGAATGATCGTATATGTGGTTCAGCTATGTTACGGGAATGATGTCAACGTTTTCCTATTCAAGTGCAGATGGTTCAAGCGTACAAAGGAAGACCTGGGACTTTTATCAGTCGATACAAACTCAAGCTGGTATGAGGATGAGCCTTTCGCTCTCGCCACCTTAGTTAGGCAGGTGTTCTATCTCGACGATCCGAAAGCTGGTGACGGGTGGAAAATAGTGAACCAGATCTCTCATCGAGGAGTTTGGAATACAGAGACAATTGAAGGGACACCGGCGACGACTGAAGATGCTGCTGAACCAGACAGAGACATTCCTGCCTATCAAGAGCCTAATATTTCTGTCATCCGCTCCGACATAATGGACCTGGTTCAAGACGGTGAACGGTTACCCATGCCTGATGGTTGTACAGATCTAACTGAAGAAGAGATCATTGAGGTAGATGAAGAAGACGTGCAGGATGAGGACGATGACGACGACTCTGGTTATTCCTCGGACGATGTTGAGTACGATGAGGAGGATGAGCAATCGGATAACGGTGATGATGATGATGACGATTATGACGAAGAGTACGGTCACACGACGAGGATCATTACTTGGTAAACCCTAATTTATTATTGTAATATATATATGATCGATCGATGCATCGTAAAAAGGTGAAAGATTTCTATTATGTCGAGACTTTAAGATTCCTCGTCCAGCTTTGGTTGGTTTTATTGTTTTTAAATACTATTTATGTATAAATTGGATTAATTATGGGTCCCTATATATGATTATATATATTGACTTGTGATAGTATTATTGAGAGCACAAATATTGTAGTATATATATATATAAGTTGTTTGTACCTGGACTAACATCGATCTCCGCCAGCTTAACTTCCTCAGATTTTAAGTCGACTTCTCTCTGTTTCAATTGAATGTCTTTGGACTGTTTTTCTAGTCCCGGCCCCTCTCTTTGCTTTCAACTTCATCGGTGTATTCTCTGATCTTATTAAAAGTAAGCTGAAGCTGCTCTACATTTCGCTCACGCAGCCCTTCAAACCCTAAATCCTAGACCCTAAATGTAGCAGATCGGATCGATCGATCATTTTTTTAGTTATATTCTTGAATGAGAATAATTGAACGAACATACAAATGACCGGGGACGACCTAAACCCTAAACCATACGGCCCTAACCCCTGAATTCAGGGTTTTTACACTTGGACGACGGAGACAGTCATTCTCCGTCGTCTAGGTACACACTAGGACGACGGAGAATGTCGTCTCCGTCGTCCAGATGACAAACCCGATACCCTAAACCCTAAGGACCCCTAACCCCTGAATTCAGGGTATATATATTCACCTGGACGACGGAGACAGTCGTATACCCTAAACCTAAGGACCCCTAACCCCTGAATTCAGGGTATATTCACCCTAAACCCTATACCCTAAACCTAAGGACCCCTAACCGAGAACGGAGAAATTAATTGCAGATTCACCTTTGGCGCCAAATCTCAATCTCATATAAAACCCTAGCTAAATCTTCGACCCTAAATCTAGCAGTTCGGATCGATCGATCAATTTTTTAATTATATTTTTGAATCAGAATAATTGAACGCACACACAAATGACCGGGGACGACCTAAACCGTAAACCCTAAGGCCCTAACCCCTGAATTCGGGGTTTTTAAACTTGGACGACGGAGACAGGCATTATCCGTCGTCTAGGTACACACTTGGACGACGGAGACAGTCATTCTCCGTCGTCCAAGTGTAAAACCCTATACCCTAAACCCTAAGGACCCCTAACCCCTGAATTCAGGGTATATTCACCTGGACGACGGATACGACATTCTCCGTCGTCCAAGTACACACCTGGACGACGGATATTAGCGTCTCCGTCGTCCAGGTGTGTACTTGGACGACGGAGAATGTCGTATCCGTCGTCCAGGTGTAAATTTCGTAATTTTTTCTAAGACAACGACCATCTAGACCATCTTCGAATGCATATTCTTTTCGTCAAGACTTTAGAGTAGTATATTCTTGGTGTGTGAGCTTCGACGGTTCGAAAATCGGAGTTGCGAAATGTCCTGTATCCACGTTTCCGGTTTGTGAAATTCTCGGTTTTGCGGTTGACTGTGCCGATGAAACCCTTCCCGAACTTATTATTTCCTGGTCCTTTATAGTAATTATATATTATGTTACGACGAACATATCCAACGGTTGTTTTGTCCAAATTCAATTTCGTTAGCACTCTGCTGCAAATCAGCAACTACTCATGAACACTAAAGTCTTAAAGATTAGTCGATACTTAACAACTTTCAAAACGTAAAATTATTCGGCGGTTCAAATTTAACTGTTTATATATACGATGCGTTCATCGATATTGTACGACTATTTCACTCGAATGACAAATCGCTAAATTCCTAGCGAATTAATTTAAAATTTTTTTTTGGCATAATTTGAACCTAGACGACGGATACGGTCAGTTTCCGTCGTCCAAGTGTTCACCTGGACGACGGAAATAAAATTACCATGGCGGTTCGAATAAAATTTTTTATTTTTTTTCGGTGTAAATATCGACTTGGACGACGGATATGTAGGTTTCCGTCGTCCAAGTGAAAACTTGGACGACGGAAAACTACATATCCGTCGTCCAAGTCGATATTTACATGGCGGTTCGATTTGCCGCTTCAATTTTCGGCACCGCTTGAAATTCCACTTAGACGACGGAAAACACTGTCTCCGTCGTCTAAGTCAACATTTATGGCGGTGAAACGGCCCGCCCATTTATTTGGCGCCGGTTCGAAAAAATTTGACCCTTCACTTAGACGACGGAAAACACTGTTTCACTTGAACCGACCCGAACCGCCATTTCCGGCCACTTCTGGTGACACCCCAAGTATGGAGAGGAAGCTTTCCTCCTCCTCTTTCATTTCATGTGTTTGTGGTTGATTTTGGATGTGAATCGATGCGAGGAAACAACTGGATTTCGGGGTTAACGATCGGTGGTGTTCCGACTATTTTTCGGCGATGAGGCTAGGTGGGTTCGACTGAGTTTTATCCCATGAGTCGAACCCCTGTGGTCTTGAGGACTTAGGGGCAGCGACGGCGACGATTTCGGCCGGAAACCGATTTTAGGGCCGCAGGGTTTCAGGCCATTTTCCGGCCAAACGGCGGCGATTCGGGGCTAGGCCCAGTTGGGAAAGTTGTTGCTCGTGGCAGCAGCTTTCTAACGTGGGGTCGAACGCTCCCATTGGAGCTGTTCGGCAGGGAGATGCGTGTGGCTCACACATCACCGCTTGTGGAGTTCCATGATGGTTTTCCAGTGAGTCAGTTTTCAGAAATTATTGGCGGGACTTCCCCATCATAGTTTTACGCATATTTTGATGTCGAATGATCCGTATGTATAGGACATCGAGATCGCGACTCTAGCAGCGAAGGAAATTTCGCGGGACCCCAGTAGTAGTCACAGACTTGTGAGTGAACCTTTATTTTCACAGTTGATTGTGAGTTCATTATTTTTACGCAGTACGCTTTATGATATGTTTTTAAAACGTTTATTTGGAGGCTTGCTTTGTGATGGTTTATTTAGTTGCATTGATGCTCTAGGTATTCAGCTGATCACCGGATAGTTGGTTTTGAGAGGTTAAGTGGCCTCGTCTAACGCAGATCGACTCAAGTTAGGTGACCTGGGGACGGTCCCGTCACATTTTTTCATATTTTTCATTTTGGTTTAACTCCTCAGGTTAGGTGGCCTGGGAGAGCACCTCCATTTATATTTCAGTTATTCAGTTTAGAACTCGCATTATTTCACAGAAAATAGCGGAAATGCATGAAATTGCAGTTTAGCAATTTACGAAAATTAGTATATTATTTTTGTCCACTCATTTTAACGTTTTATATTTTAAATATTTTTCCCTGGGCTTTTCAGTTTCTGTTGCCCAGGTTGCAGTGTTATTTCTGAGCGTGCTTGGTATCGTCGAGAGCTCTGAGTCCACCAGTCATCCTCTCATCAGTAGGTTTCAGCTCACTGTCAGCTTGTATCATATGTATACAGAAGTCAGTCTGGATATCAGTTTTTTTTAGTGTTGTTACAATGAGACTATTGTGAATAGGTTGTTACTCGAGTAGTCGTCGAATTTGTTTTTCCTTGTATTTAGAACCAGTTTTTTGTAACGTATGTTTTCAATCTTGAATTTTATATCTGGTTTAGTTTCTGCTATATGTTGAGTAATCCGGATGAATATCGGTGGTCCACGGTTTGTTTGTGGGATTTATCTGCGGAGTGTCATTCTTCCTGCAGATTTTTGGTTGTCTCAGTTTTAAAGGGAGTTAAGTTAAAAAATTTACAGAATTTCATAGATTATGATAAGTCGTTAGAGATTGATCCTAGATTACTAATTAATCTAGGGTTGATTCCTTTCAATATTATCAGTTGGGGATATAAACCATGCATGAAGTATATATTTCCACGTACTTCTAAAGTTCGAAACAGATCTACAAGTCTAATTAACAAGACTAGAAGAGCAAAGTGCTTAATTATGAAGCAGAGCTAGCCATTATTTACAACTTGTCATGTAGAAACCGTAGAGAGAAAAGCTGAGCGCATATATATATATATATATATATATATATCATGCATGGCAATAATACAGAAGAAGATAGAAGCTGCAGAACACAGTTGAGAGCCATAATTCTTCACGCGCATCGTTCTTGTTCACCGTCAGAAGATTCACACGAAACGTCGAAATGGCATGCAGCTAGCTAGCTAGCTGTGAGTTTTCAATAATTAAACAGTATATTATTTCCAATAATTCTTCTTTATTGGTGATTTTGATGTCCAATGTCACTTAGTTTGTCACAGATTGATTTGATTACCATAGCGGTAATGTTTATCAACAAGAAGAAAATAAGTGTTATAGATATAGGACACCGATATATGGTTCTCTAGCTTTTGACATTGAAAATGATATACATGTTGTTGATCAACATCATATGCCCCTTTCAAAACTTAAGAGTGTGATCGATGAACATATCAGACAAGGACGGCATCCATCATCCATGCATTCATATCTTTAACTAGATTCTCGTCGTTCAAGTAGGTCATATTTTTTGAGAAGCAAACGGTGTAGCACATAAGTTAATGTATTTGATAAGTTTGGTGAAACAGGCGGACATTGCATCCTTATCACTCCGGGGCCAAAAAAACAGTCTATATAAAGTCATAAACCTTTCAAGCTTCAACTAAAGACAGTTGGCATGGCCACTTGATCATTACAAATGTAGACTCATTTGCATGTCACTTGATCTTGAAGCTGTCAAGAAGTGTTTCGTTGTTCTGCTAGGTTGAACCAAACACCGTTGGCTATAAAGAACAATCATACAATTCGAGGCATATACATATCAGGACCATCCTGTGATGACCGAAGAGTTTTGTATGCTTCTACTGCAGCCAAAACTCTCGGCACATTGATTATTTTGCTCACGTTGACAATGAAACCTCTAATCCACCGAGGTCGGCATTGTGTTTAGAGAAATTTTAGCAATACCTCAAATGTCAACCATTCATCACGTCACTACCTCACATACAAAAAGCCAAAAACTATCACAACCGGACCTCAACTTACCAATCCCAAAACAAACTGTTGTGTTGTTAGCACAAAGTTACCATGAGTAAGATTTCTGCACAAAAGTAGCCGTGCTGCGGAGTATGGTAAAAATGATTTCCATGCTGATGGTCTAGTGTTTTACTAATGGAAGATATCAGAAACTGTAAATAGCTAATATATGGTCTAGCATTTTACTAACCGGAGACCATCAGAAATTGGAAATGTAAGATAGCTTGGAGTCCTCATGAGGGCCTCAAAATGACCATATTCACATGAAGTTTCTGATAATACAGTTATGAATCAATATCAATGTCTCCTGAAGAGAGTACCATTTAGATGCCAAGATTCTGCCCATTTAGAACAAATACTTCTTGAACTATTTGTCAATATTAAGAAAGCTCTCAAAGTTCGACTGAGGCCTGCAAATAGGAATTTGAATGATTAAAATCGAAGCATGGACATATGCTTGGCTGTAGCTTTCACTAATTTGTAGAATACACAACCAAACTGGAAGTCATGTTTACCAGCTGTCGATTGCATGAGTATCATTAGGGAACACAATAACTTTGACAGGAACTCCTTTTTCCTTCAGTGCCCGAGCATACTGCAAATAATGAACCAAACTGGAATTTGTGCATACTGGAACCCAATAGGAATTTGAATGATTAAATCGAAGCATACTGAAAATCACATCTCTTCTCATATCGTTGCAGTTTAGTGGTCATTGATGGATTGAAGTTCCACACAGCAAGGTTGGAAAAGGAAATTATTTAAAATAAATGGTTTGCTAAATAAAAGTAGATGAAGAAAAGGGATTCAGAGATTAAACTGTTTTTTTTTTCAATATTTTCTTTCTGCAGTCTCATTCCACTGCTAAAATTGGACTATTCTAATTTCTAAGCAGTATTACAATGGGAACAGATAAGCTTACCTGCAATCCGATAGAAATTGGAAGACGAATATCCTGAGCACCCAAAAGAAAAAGAGTGGGGGTTTTGACCTGCAGAGAGATCTTCAAGTTTAAGATATTGCAGACACTCCACAGAAGATGATATTGTTTGAAGTCTTAAACTTTTCCAAGAGAAAGATCTCAGTTACAGAAGGCTTCTTAATTAATTTTAGCGCAGTAAGTAAGTCTTCAATCCAGTATAGTAACATATGATCCTACAAAAGTTACGAAATGGTAGAAGCAAAATACTCTCTTAAATGGCGTAAGGATGAACTTGAATTAGCCACTCTCAAAGATCATACATGCACTTAACGTATTCTTGATAGCAGGACTAAACAGCCGAACCATGACATAGAAAAGGCCACTTCCTAGGCTCCTGGGCTCCTTATAAATTTCCATCTATATTTTCTATTTTCAGTTTCTTATATTTTGCGGCTTTAGCTTCACATTATCAATCATGATCAATAGCTTGCTGAAGCAAGGATTGTACATCATGTTACTCCCTATTCAATGAAAATCGATGCATTATGTATAAGAAGTAGTGAAGGGCCAACTGTCAATTTTGTTCGGTACTAAATTTTTCACTAGATTTTCCTTCTATCAGAAAACTGCTTTTGTTGAAGCTTCAAAATCAGCTCGTTGATATAGTAATAGAAGCCTAAACAAGCATACCTTTGAAATATGTGAAATAGGAGACTTGCTGTAGAAAAGAGCCAGATACTCCGCTGAAGGTGCTTCCGTATAGCTATTTTTACCTTCACTTCCATAGGCCTCAAAATAGCACCAATCAGGGATGTCTGTTGTACCAACCATTAATGCAAGATTACAAGCAGGATTCCTTGTTGCAGCCGCGACAAACTTCTCTGGTGCAGCATTTTACCGCTAAAGATTAGTATTACCCATATTAAATATGTCATTCTTGAAAAAGCTTGAACATAATGCAATACTCCCATTCTAAAAACTCAAACAAGCAGCTATCCAATACTACAACAACCCAAAAGGAAAAAAATAGATTACTGCAATCTACCAACTATCGGTATGCAGGACTTGGGGCATAATGACAACAAGGCACAATATGTTCACGACCGTTTAATTGATGTCACAAACAATCTGTGAACTAGCACACCTGACCAATCAAGTGAATTGTTAGAAAGCCACCATGAGAGCCACCACGAACTGAAATTTTTTATGGATTAGCAAGGCCCAAGTCAATGGCATGATCTATAGACACCAGTACATCAGTCACATCCTGTAGAGAATGGTACTAAGAGATTAGGAACTATAATTCACACACATACTATTTAATATATATTAAATAATTAACTGCAGAATTTAAGGTATTCTAATAATAAAATGGCACAAGTGAATGCATACATAATATTGACTACTCCTTGACAGTAGACAAAACACAATAGACTGAAGATCATCAAGGAAAACAATTGAAGATGTGGGCATCAAATACCCATCTCATAGGAAAATCAGGTTATTTATGCATTACATAACATGTGTTTTCATCTAGGATAGCAATTGAGGCACATATCTCTGCTGTTCTGATATGATTCTGGAAACATGTTCATAACTGGTTTCTGTTGCCTAGGTTACTCTTGATTTTGTATGCACGTGATTTACAGCAGCCTAGGTCATTTTTAATTCAGAATACATGTGCTTTGTTTCATGATAGTTGACTTTATAAAATGTGTGTTTGAATTAAGATGCTTTAGGCTCACATGTGACTTTTAGGATTGTGTGTTGCTTTACAGCCTGGAAAGTTATCTTTGCTTTCTCCAGTTTTCTTCTTCACGTGCTTGCTGTAGTTGACTTTGCCATTTCTGGTATTAGGCTTTCAAAGGCTTTTTCTCTCCTAAAACACTTCTTGCCCAAAATGGAAACTAATGTTGACTTTACATATTGCCTCTAAGTATGCATTTGCTTTGCAAACTGTGTTCAAATGTCAAATCTAGGACAGTTTTAGGTCTGCCATAGGGTGACTCTATAGTTGGTTAATTTTTCACGTGCTTTCTTGATGCTTTTGACCTCTATTTTACTGTGCCTACTTGCTGCTGTTTGCTGCTGTATTGCATTGTCTATATAAGGAGTCTAAAGCTGTCTTGATTGTTGTTGGTTGAGTGAAATATTTTTTGGGTAGATATTCTTTAGGGTTACTCTTTGAGAGCACAAGTTTCTCTTTTCTCTTCTCTTCCCCTTCTGTGTCTTTTGGTTGCTCTTTACAGTGCATAATAGACATGGATTCTCAAGCATAAAAACTATTTTCAAAACTCATATGCATCATTGCATAGTGCATTCCATTGAGATAGGTATGGAGACACTACAAGAAAAGAGGACTTAGACGACGGAACAGTATTAGTTCCGTCGTCTAAGTTACACTTAGACCTCGGAGATTTCTCCGTGGTCCAAGTCACACTTAGACGACGGAGATGTAATTCTCCGTCGTCTAAGTGTTACTTGGACCACGGAGAAATCTCCGTGGTCCAAGTAACACTTAGACGACGGATGTGAAGTTTCTCCGTCGTCTAGGTAAGAACCTGGACCTCGGAGACTTCTCCGTGGTCCAGGTTATCACCTGGACGACGGAGAATTACATCTCCGTCGTCTAAGTGTTACTTGGACCTCGGAGACTTCTCCGTCGTCCAGGTTATCACCTGGACGACGGAGAATTACATCTCCGTCGTCTAAGTGTGACTTGGACCACGGAGAAGTGATCACCTGGACAACGGACCGACACGTCGTGGTGTAAGTTCCACTTAAACGACGTACCGACACCTCCGTCGTCTAAGTGAAGCATTATATATATAGGCCATGCCAAACTCTCTTAGCTTCGATCATTCCATTATATTTTCTCCCGTGGGGAATTTTTGAGATCGAAGGAGAAGGAGAAGGCCGGATTAGGCTAGGCCGGGGCTAGAAATTAATTAAAGGATCGGATCTCCGGTGTTCGATCACTAGCTAGCTTAATTAACTGCAGATATCGAGAAGGCCAGCAGGTACGTACGTAGGCAGTTAAAATTTGCATGATTAAATATATATATATTTAGGGAAACCGTACGTGCGTACATACATGCATGAATGTTAATTAGCTATATATACAGATTAAATTACGTACGTAATTTGATGGATCGATGTAGATCGAGTACGTATAATTAATGGTAAATTAATGGACTAATATATATATATGTAATAATTATTTAATTATAATATTTTATAGCAGTATGGACAAGAGTTGGATGAAGTTAAAGAATAGATGTGATGTCCGGTATATGGATGGAATTAGCGAATTTGTGAATTTTGCGATAGAACATGGTCATGGAAAGAAGCGTTTCAGGTGTCCGTGCCAGAAATGTCTTAATTGTCAGTATGCGGAGGTTAATGTTATGGTGCAACACCTGTACGAAAATGGTATGATGTGGAGTTACACTACATGGAGCGAGCATGGTGAAGCAGTAGAGTTCAGCGCAGCAGACTTCAGCTCAGGGTACAGTTACCATGGTGCCTCATCCAGCGGCAGTGGTGCCGGACCCCCAGCTTGCAATCCAACTGTAGATTTGGTCCATGATGCGTTTCCGGGATTTAGTCATAGTGGACACCAACACCAAGACGGAGGTTACAGTACCACTCATGAGCATGATGACACATTCCCCGCTGCTAGCTTGGCCACTGACACCAGTGAGATGGATAAGTACAACCGGATGCTACTTGAAGCGCAGACCCCGGTGTTCCCTGGATGTCGAGAGAATGTGTTGCAATATGTGATGGAGCAAATGAAGATAAAAGTGAAGCACAAAATGTCAGTCAGTGCTTTTGACGAAATTCAGGAGCAAATATGTAAGTTGCTTCCTGATGATCACAATCTTCCTAAATCTCATTATAAGGTTAGAAATATCTTGAGCAGCCTCGGCCTAAAGTACAGGATAATTGACGCATGTCCGAATGATTGTGTGCTATTTTACAAAGAGTATAAAGATTTGGACTATTGTCCCGTATGTGGCCAGTGCAGATTCCAGGTGAATAGGAAGAGTTCGAAAAAGAGAATTCCTGTGAAAGTTGTTCGATATTTTCCCTTGATTCCCAGATTGCAGCGCCTGTACATGTCTCTACACACAGCAGAGGCGATGCGATGGTACGCAGAAAAGCGAATAGATGACGATGTCCTGCGACACGCCGCGGATGGGGAGGGTTTCAAACATTTCGACAGAGAATTCGGAAACTTTGCTGCAGAGGTTAGAAATGTTAGACTCGGCCTATCTACAGACGGATTCAATCCTTGGGGAAGTAATAGCTCCGCCGTAAGCACTTGGCCAGTAATTCTGATGCCGTACAACCTGCCTCCGTGGATGTGCATGAACAAGGAATTTAATTTCCTTACTGTACTAATTCCAGGTCCTAAATCTCCAGGGAAGTGCTTAGATGTCTACCTCAGACCTTTGATCGACGAGCTGAAACTGTTGTGGGAAAATGGAGTCCCAACTTATGACAAATTCACTGACACGATGTTCACGATGAGGGCTGCCGTAATGTGGACGATCAGCGATTTTCCAGCGTATGGGATGTTGGCAGCGTGCAGGACAAAAGGATATAATGGATGTCCTATATGTTTGGACGACGTGAACTCTAGTTGGCACGCAGGGAAGGTGTGTTACTTGGGTCACCGTAGATGGCTCCCTCACGACCACCCTTGGCGACAGGATGAAGCTCATTTCGACGGGACGGTAGAGAACAATCCTAAACCCCGTAGTTGGTCGGGCGAAGAGATTTTAGAGAGGTTGAGCTATTTCGACTTTGGTGTGTTGACTAACGACGCGGATGTAAAGAAATGCAATCCAATTCCTCCACATGATCTGAGCTATTGGGATCACAAGAGTATATTTTTTGAACTCCCTTACTGGTCGAAGTTGAAGCTGAGGAACAACTTGGATGCGATGCACATAGAAAAGAATGTGTGCGACAGCGTGGTGGGAACAATTCTCGGTATTAAGTTCAAGACTAAAGATACTCCCAAAGCGCGCAAAGATTTGGAATCAATGAATCTACGTCGTCCCTTGTGGTTGAGGAGGGATAGGAAAGGAGTGTACAACAAGATGCCAGCTGCACCGTACACAGTGAAGCCGACACTTAGACGTTCTGTATTTCACTGGTTTAAGGGCGTTCGTTATCCGGCCACGTATGCAGCTACTATAACTGGAGCAGTGGACGAGGTGCAACACAAGTTTGTTGGTCTAAAGACACATGACTATCACGTTATGCTGCAACGTCTGATTCCAGTGGTAATTCGACCATATTTGCCTCGCGACGTCGTAGAACCAATAGTGGCATTGTGCAGATGGTGGCAGAGGTTATGCGCCAGAGAATTAAAGAAGTCAGATGTCGTGGAATTGCAACAACAAATTGTGCACATCATTTGCAAACTAGAGAGGATTTTTCCTCCTGCTTTCTTCGACATAATGATTCACCTAATGATCCACCTGCCCGAGCAGGTTCTCATTTCTGGTCCGGTCCAGTACACTTGGATGTATCCTCAAGAAAGGTACGTACAACTAATTAATTATACAGGTTTTTCGATTCATAATTTGTTCCACTGGAGATTACTAGCTAGCTATATGCATGTACTTATTTTTATTGTACGTTTGATTAATTTTGTAGACAGCTTGGACAGTATAAGTCATTCGTCAAAAACAGGTCGGCTCCGGATGGCTCCATAGCAGAGACATACCTAATGCATGAGTGTGTTACTTACTGCAACAGGTACCTCAAAGATCCACCACCTCCAACTGCCTCCGATCCCAGTGCCCGCATCAATCTTTCTGTCGTCACCAATGTCGTCCGACCGTTTAGAGGAGTATTAAAGGAAACGTTAACACAGGAAGAACTTATTGAGGCACATTGGGTAGTGTTACGAGACTGTGACGAAGTTGAGCCGTACATGATGTCATACAGGGAGAGGCTTCAGGCGTTATATCCAGACAAGAGTTCGGCGTGGATTGAGAAAATGGTTAAGAAAAAGTTCCCCGATTATTTCTTCCAATGGGTACGTATTTAGTGATTTATATACATATTGAGATCATGCATGTTTAATTTGTAGAAAGTAAACCCTTACATTTTTCCATTTTCGCAGATGATTGATCTGCAAAAATCCGAAAACCACGGGGGGTGGTGGTCTTGGCCAAAGCACTTGCTAGCAGGGAAGCCGATTAAACACTATATTTATCCGGGATGTTTTGTGAACGGTGTGAAGTTCCATTCATTGGCGCGAGATGAAGGAAGAAGAACACAAAACAGTGGGATAGCGGTTGGGAAAGACCCTGATCTATATTACGGAATGATCGTATATGTGGTTCAGCTATGTTACGGGAATGATGTCAACGTTTTCCTATTCAAGTGCAGATGGTTCAAGCGTACAAAGGAAGACCTGGGACTTTTATCAGTCGATACAAACTCAAGCTGGTATGAGGATGAGCCTTTCGCTCTCGCCACCTTAGTTAGGCAGGTGTTCTATCTCGACGATCCGAAAGCTGGTGACGGGTGGAAAATAGTGAACCAGATCTCTCATCGAGGAGTTTGGAATACAGAGACAATTGAAGGGACACCGGCGACGACTGAAGATGCTGCTGAACCAGACAGAGACATTCCTGCCTATCAAGAGCCTAATATTTCTGTCATCCGCTCCGACATAATGGACCTGGTTCAAGACGGTGAACGGTTACCCATGCCTGATGGTTGTACAGATCTAACTGAAGAAGAGATCATTGAGGTAGATGAAGAAGACGTGCAGGATGAGGACGATGACGACGACTCTGGTTATTCCTCGGACGATGTTGAGTACGATGAGGAGGATGAGCAATCGGATAACGGTGATGATGATGATGACGATTATGACGAAGAGTACGGTCACACGACGAGGATCATTACTTGGTAAACCCTAATTTATTATTGTAATATATATATGATCGATCGATGCATCGTAAAAAGGTGAAAGATTTCTATTATGTCGAGACTTTAAGATTCCTCGTCCAGCTTTGGTTGGTTTTATTGTTTTTAAATACTATTTATGTATAAATTGGATTAATTATGGGTCCCTATATATGATTATATATATTGACTTGTGATAGTATTATTGAGAGCACAAATATTGTAGTATATATATATATAAGTTGTTTGTACCTGGACTAACATCGATCTCCGCCAGCTTAACTTCCTCAGATTTTAAGTCGACTTCTCTCTGTTTCAATTGAATGTCTTTGGACTGTTTTTCTAGTCCCGGCCCCTCTCTTTGCTTTCAACTTCATCGGTGTATTCTCTGATCTTATTAAAAGTAAGCTGAAGCTGCTCTACATTTCGCTCACGCAGCCCTTCAAACCCTAAATCCTAGACCCTAAATGTAGCAGATCGGATCGATCGATCATTTTTTTAGTTATATTCTTGAATGAGAATAATTGAACGAACATACAAATGACCGGGGACGACCTAAACCCTAAACCATACGGCCCTAACCCCTGAATTCAGGGTTTTTACACTTGGACGACGGAGACAGTCATTCTCCGTCGTCTAGGTACACACTAGGACGACGGAGAATGTCGTCTCCGTCGTCCAGATGACAAACCCGATACCCTAAACCCTAAGGACCCCTAACCCCTGAATTCAGGGTATATATATTCACCTGGACGACGGAGACAGTCGTATACCCTAAACCTAAGGACCCCTAACCCCTGAATTCAGGGTATATTCACCCTAAACCCTATACCCTAAACCTAAGGACCCCTAACCGAGAACGGAGAAATTAATTGCAGATTCACCTTTGGCGCCAAATCTCAATCTCATATAAAACCCTAGCTAAATCTTCGACCCTAAATCTAGCAGTTCGGATCGATCGATCAATTTTTTAATTATATTTTTGAATCAGAATAATTGAACGCACACACAAATGACCGGGGACGACCTAAACCGTAAACCCTAAGGCCCTAACCCCTGAATTCGGGGTTTTTAAACTTGGACGACGGAGACAGGCATTATCCGTCGTCTAGGTACACACTTGGACGACGGAGACAGTCATTCTCCGTCGTCCAAGTGTAAAACCCTATACCCTAAACCCTAAGGACCCCTAACCCCTGAATTCAGGGTATATTCACCTGGACGACGGATACGACATTCTCCGTCGTCCAAGTACACACCTGGACGACGGATATTAGCGTCTCCGTCGTCCAGGTGTGTACTTGGACGACGGAGAATGTCGTATCCGTCGTCCAGGTGTAAATTTCGTAATTTTTTCTAAGACAACGACCATCTAGACCATCTTCGAATGCATATTCTTTTCGTCAAGACTTTAGAGTAGTATATTCTTGGTGTGTGAGCTTCGACGGTTCGAAAATCGGAGTTGCGAAATGTCCTGTATCCACGTTTCCGGTTTGTGAAATTCTCGGTTTTGCGGTTGACTGTGCCGATGAAACCCTTCCCGAACTTATTATTTCCTGGTCCTTTATAGTAATTATATATTATGTTACGACGAACATATCCAACGGTTGTTTTGTCCAAATTCAATTTCGTTAGCACTCTGCTGCAAATCAGCAACTACTCATGAACACTAAAGTCTTAAAGATTAGTCGATACTTAACAACTTTCAAAACGTAAAATTATTCGGCGGTTCAAATTTAACTGTTTATATATACGATGCGTTCATCGATATTGTACGACTATTTCACTCGAATGACAAATCGCTAAATTCCTAGCGAATTAATTTAAAATTTTTTTTTGGCATAATTTGAACCTAGACGACGGATACGGTCAGTTTCCGTCGTCCAAGTGTTCACCTGGACGACGGAAATAAAATTACCATGGCGGTTCGAATAAAATTTTTTATTTTTTTTCGGTGTAAATATCGACTTGGACGACGGATATGTAGGTTTCCGTCGTCCAAGTGAAAACTTGGACGACGGAAAACTACATATCCGTCGTCCAAGTCGATATTTACATGGCGGTTCGATTTGCCGCTTCAATTTTCGGCACCGCTTGAAATTCCACTTAGACGACGGAAAACACTGTCTCCGTCGTCTAAGTCAACATTTATGGCGGTGAAACGGCCCGCCCATTTATTTGGCGCCGGTTCGAAAAAATTTGACCCTTCACTTAGACGACGGAAAACACTGTTTCACTTGAACCGACCCGAACCGCCATTTCCGGCCACTTCTGGTGACACCCCAAGTATGGAGAGGAAGCTTTCCTCCTCCTCTTTCATTTCATGTGTTTGTGGTTGATTTTGGATGTGAATCGATGCGAGGAAACAACTGGATTTCGGGGTTAACGATCGGTGGTGTTCCGACTATTTTTCGGCGATGAGGCTAGGTGGGTTCGACTGAGTTTTATCCCATGAGTCGAACCCCTGTGGTCTTGAGGACTTAGGGGCAGCGACGGCGACGATTTCGGCCGGAAACCGATTTTAGGGCCGCAGGGTTTCAGGCCATTTTCCGGCCAAACGGCGGCGATTCGGGGCTAGGCCCAGTTGGGAAAGTTGTTGCTCGTGGCAGCAGCTTTCTAACGTGGGGTCGAACGCTCCCATTGGAGCTGTTCGGCAGGGAGATGCGTGTGGCTCACACATCACCGCTTGTGGAGTTCCATGATGGTTTTCCAGTGAGTCAGTTTTCAGAAATTATTGGCGGGACTTCCCCATCATAGTTTTACGCATATTTTGATGTCGAATGATCCGTATGTATAGGACATCGAGATCGCGACTCTAGCAGCGAAGGAAATTTCGCGGGACCCCAGTAGTAGTCACAGACTTGTGAGTGAACCTTTATTTTCACAGTTGATTGTGAGTTCATTATTTTTACGCAGTACGCTTTATGATATGTTTTTAAAACGTTTATTTGGAGGCTTGCTTTGTGATGGTTTATTTAGTTGCATTGATGCTCTAGGTATTCAGCTGATCACCGGATAGTTGGTTTTGAGAGGTTAAGTGGCCTCGTCTAACGCAGATCGACTCAAGTTAGGTGACCTGGGGACGGTCCCGTCACATTTTTTCATATTTTTCATTTTGGTTTAACTCCTCAGGTTAGGTGGCCTGGGAGAGCACCTCCATTTATATTTCAGTTATTCAGTTTAGAACTCGCATTATTTCACAGAAAATAGCGGAAATGCATGAAATTGCAGTTTAGCAATTTACGAAAATTAGTATATTATTTTTGTCCACTCATTTTAACGTTTTATATTTTAAATATTTTTCCCTGGGCTTTTCAGTTTCTGTTGCCCAGGTTGCAGTGTTATTTCTGAGCGTGCTTGGTATCGTCGAGAGCTCTGAGTCCACCAGTCATCCTCTCATCAGTAGGTTTCAGCTCACTGTCAGCTTGTATCATATGTATACAGAAGTCAGTCTGGATATCAGTTTTTTTTAGTGTTGTTACAATGAGACTATTGTGAATAGGTTGTTACTCGAGTAGTCGTCGAATTTGTTTTTCCTTGTATTTAGAACCAGTTTTTTGTAACGTATGTTTTCAATCTTGAATTTTATATCTGGTTTAGTTTCTGCTATATGTTGAGTAATCCGGATGAATATCGGTGGTCCACGGTTTGTTTGTGGGATTTATCTGCGGAGTGTCATTCTTCCTGCAGATTTTTGGTTGTCTCAGTTTTAAAGGGAGTTAAGTTAAAAAATTTACAGAATTTCATAGATTATGATAAGTCGTTAGAGATTGATCCTAGATTACTAATTAATCTAGGGTTGATTCCTTTCAATATTATCAGTTGGGGATATAAACCATGCATGAAGTATATATTTCCACGTACTTCTAAAGTTCGAAACAGATCTACAAGTCTAATTAACAAGACTAGAAGAGCAAAGTGCTTAATTATGAAGCAGAGCTAGCCATTATTTACAACTTGTCATGTAGAAACCGTAGAGAGAAAAGCTGAGCGCATATATATATATATATATATATATATCATGCATGGCAATAATACAGAAGAAGATAGAAGCTGCAGAACACAGTTGAGAGCCATAATTCTTCACGCGCATCGTTCTTGTTCACCGTCAGAAGATTCACACGAAACGTCGAAATGGCATGCAGCTAGCTAGCTAGCTGTGAGTTTTCAATAATTAAACAGTATATTATTTCCAATAATTCTTCTTTATTGGTGATTTTGATGTCCAATGTCACTTAGTTTGTCACAGATTGATTTGATTACCATAGCGGTAATGTTTATCAACAAGAAGAAAATAAGTGTTATAGATATAGGACACCGATATATGGTTCTCTAGCTTTTGACATTGAAAATGATATACATGTTGTTGATCAACATCATATGCCCCTTTCAAAACTTAAGAGTGTGATCGATGAACATATCAGACAAGGACGGCATCCATCATCCATGCATTCATATCTTTAACTAGATTCTCGTCGTTCAAGTAGGTCATATTTTTTGAGAAGCAAACGGTGTAGCACATAAGTTAATGTATTTGATAAGTTTGGTGAAACAGGCGGACATTGCATCCTTATCACTCCGGGGCCAAAAAAACAGTCTATATAAAGTCATAAACCTTTCAAGCTTCAACTAAAGACAGTTGGCATGGCCACTTGATCATTACAAATGTAGACTCATTTGCATGTCACTTGATCTTGAAGCTGTCAAGAAGTGTTTCGTTGTTCTGCTAGGTTGAACCAAACACCGTTGGCTATAAAGAACAATCATACAATTCGAGGCATATACATATCAGGACCATCCTGTGATGACCGAAGAGTTTTGTATGCTTCTACTGCAGCCAAAACTCTCGGCACATTGATTATTTTGCTCACGTTGACAATGAAACCTCTAATCCACCGAGGTCGGCATTGTGTTTAGAGAAATTTTAGCAATACCTCAAATGTCAACCATTCATCACGTCACTACCTCACATACAAAAAGCCAAAAACTATCACAACCGGACCTCAACTTACCAATCCCAAAACAAACTGTTGTGTTGTTAGCACAAAGTTACCATGAGTAAGATTTCTGCACAAAAGTAGCCGTGCTGCGGAGTATGGTAAAAATGATTTCCATGCTGATGGTCTAGTGTTTTACTAATGGAAGATATCAGAAACTGTAAATAGCTAATATATGGTCTAGCATTTTACTAACCGGAGACCATCAGAAATTGGAAATGTAAGATAGCTTGGAGTCCTCATGAGGGCCTCAAAATGACCATATTCACATGAAGTTTCTGATAATACAGTTATGAATCAATATCAATGTCTCCTGAAGAGAGTACCATTTAGATGCCAAGATTCTGCCCATTTAGAACAAATACTTCTTGAACTATTTGTCAATATTAAGAAAGCTCTCAAAGTTCGACTGAGGCCTGCAAATAGGAATTTGAATGATTAAAATCGAAGCATGGACATATGCTTGGCTGTAGCTTTCACTAATTTGTAGAATACACAACCAAACTGGAAGTCATGTTTACCAGCTGTCGATTGCATGAGTATCATTAGGGAACACAATAACTTTGACAGGAACTCCTTTTTCCTTCAGTGCCCGAGCATACTGCAAATAATGAACCAAACTGGAATTTGTGCATACTGGAACCCAATAGGAATTTGAATGATTAAATCGAAGCATACTGAAAATCACATCTCTTCTCATATCGTTGCAGTTTAGTGGTCATTGATGGATTGAAGTTCCACACAGCAAGGTTGGAAAAGGAAATTATTTAAAATAAATGGTTTGCTAAATAAAAGTAGATGAAGAAAAGGGATTCAGAGATTAAACTGTTTTTTTTTTCAATATTTTCTTTCTGCAGTCTCATTCCACTGCTAAAATTGGACTATTCTAATTTCTAAGCAGTATTACAATGGGAACAGATAAGCTTACCTGCAATCCGATAGAAATTGGAAGACGAATATCCTGAGCACCCAAAAGAAAAAGAGTGGGGGTTTTGACCTGCAGAGAGATCTTCAAGTTTAAGATATTGCAGACACTCCACAGAAGATGATATTGTTTGAAGTCTTAAACTTTTCCAAGAGAAAGATCTCAGTTACAGAAGGCTTCTTAATTAATTTTAGCGCAGTAAGTAAGTCTTCAATCCAGTATAGTAACATATGATCCTACAAAAGTTACGAAATGGTAGAAGCAAAATACTCTCTTAAATGGCGTAAGGATGAACTTGAATTAGCCACTCTCAAAGATCATACATGCACTTAACGTATTCTTGATAGCAGGACTAAACAGCCGAACCATGACATAGAAAAGGCCACTTCCTAGGCTCCTGGGCTCCTTATAAATTTCCATCTATATTTTCTATTTTCAGTTTCTTATATTTTGCGGCTTTAGCTTCACATTATCAATCATGATCAATAGCTTGCTGAAGCAAGGATTGTACATCATGTTACTCCCTATTCAATGAAAATCGATGCATTATGTATAAGAAGTAGTGAAGGGCCAACTGTCAATTTTGTTCGGTACTAAATTTTTCACTAGATTTTCCTTCTATCAGAAAACTGCTTTTGTTGAAGCTTCAAAATCAGCTCGTTGATATAGTAATAGAAGCCTAAACAAGCATACCTTTGAAATATGTGAAATAGGAGACTTGCTGTAGAAAAGAGCCAGATACTCCGCTGAAGGTGCTTCCGTATAGCTATTTTTACCTTCACTTCCATAGGCCTCAAAATAGCACCAATCAGGGATGTCTGTTGTACCAACCATTAATGCAAGATTACAAGCAGGATTCCTTGTTGCAGCCGCGACAAACTTCTCTGGTGCAGCATTTTACCGCTAAAGATTAGTATTACCCATATTAAATATGTCATTCTTGAAAAAGCTTGAACATAATGCAATACTCCCATTCTAAAAACTCAAACAAGCAGCTATCCAATACTACAACAACCCAAAAGGAAAAAAATAGATTACTGCAATCTACCAACTATCGGTATGCAGGACTTGGGGCATAATGACAACAAGGCACAATATGTTCACGACCGTTTAATTGATGTCACAAACAATCTGTGAACTAGCACACCTGACCAATCAAGTGAATTGTTAGAAAGCCACCATGAGAGCCACCACGAACTGAAATTTTTTATGGATTAGCAAGGCCCAAGTCAATGGCATGATCTATAGACACCAGTACATCAGTCACATCCTGTAGAGAATGGTACTAAGAGATTAGGAACTATAATTCACACACATACTATTTAATATATATTAAATAATTAACTGCAGAATTTAAGGTATTCTAATAATAAAATGGCACAAGTGAATGCATACATAATATTGACTACTCCTTGACAGTAGACAAAACACAATAGACTGAAGATCATCAAGGAAAACAATTGAAGATGTGGGCATCAAATACCCATCTCATAGGAAAATCAGGTTATTTATGCATTACATAACATGTGTTTTCATCTAGGATAGCAATTGAGGCACATATCTCTGCTGTTCTGATATGATTCTGGAAACATGTTCATAACTGGTTTCTGTTGCCTAGGTTACTCTTGATTTTGTATGCACGTGATTTACAGCAGCCTAGGTCATTTTTAATTCAGAATACATGTGCTTTGTTTCATGATAGTTGACTTTATAAAATGTGTGTTTGAATTAAGATGCTTTAGGCTCACATGTGACTTTTAGGATTGTGTGTTGCTTTACAGCCTGGAAAGTTATCTTTGCTTTCTCCAGTTTTCTTCTTCACGTGCTTGCTGTAGTTGACTTTGCCATTTCTGGTATTAGGCTTTCAAAGGCTTTTTCTCTCCTAAAACACTTCTTGCCCAAAATGGAAACTAATGTTGACTTTACATATTGCCTCTAAGTATGCATTTGCTTTGCAAACTGTGTTCAAATGTCAAATCTAGGACAGTTTTAGGTCTGCCATAGGGTGACTCTATAGTTGGTTAATTTTTCACGTGCTTTCTTGATGCTTTTGACCTCTATTTTACTGTGCCTACTTGCTGCTGTTTGCTGCTGTATTGCATTGTCTATATAAGGAGTCTAAAGCTGTCTTGATTGTTGTTGGTTGAGTGAAATATTTTTTGGGTAGATATTCTTTAGGGTTACTCTTTGAGAGCACAAGTTTCTCTTTTCTCTTCTCTTCCCCTTCTGTGTCTTTTGGTTGCTCTTTACAGTGCATAATAGACATGGATTCTCAAGCATAAAAACTATTTTCAAAACTCATATGCATCATTGCATAGTGCATTCCATTGAGATAGGTATGGAGACACTACAAGAAAAGAGGACTTAGACGACGGAACAGTATTAGTTCCGTCGTCTAAGTTACACTTAGACCTCGGAGATTTCTCCGTGGTCCAAGTCACACTTAGACGACGGAGATGTAATTCTCCGTCGTCTAAGTGTTACTTGGACCACGGAGAAATCTCCGTGGTCCAAGTAACACTTAGACGACGGATGTGAAGTTTCTCCGTCGTCTAGGTAAGAACCTGGACCTCGGAGACTTCTCCGTGGTCCAGGTTATCACCTGGACGACGGAGAATTACATCTCCGTCGTCTAAGTGTTACTTGGACCTCGGAGACTTCTCCGTCGTCCAGGTTATCACCTGGACGACGGAGAATTACATCTCCGTCGTCTAAGTGTGACTTGGACCACGGAGAAGTGATCACCTGGACAACGGACCGACACGTCGTGGTGTAAGTTCCACTTAAACGACGTACCGACACCTCCGTCGTCTAAGTGAAGCATTATATATATAGGCCATGCCAAACTCTCTTAGCTTCGATCATTCCATTATATTTTCTCCCGTGGGGAATTTTTGAGATCGAAGGAGAAGGAGAAGGCCGGATTAGGCTAGGCCGGGGCTAGAAATTAATTAAAGGATCGGATCTCCGGTGTTCGATCACTAGCTAGCTTAATTAACTGCAGATATCGAGAAGGCCAGCAGGTACGTACGTAGGCAGTTAAAATTTGCATGATTAAATATATATATATTTAGGGAAACCGTACGTGCGTACATACATGCATGAATGTTAATTAGCTATATATACAGATTAAATTACGTACGTAATTTGATGGATCGATGTAGATCGAGTACGTATAATTAATGGTAAATTAATGGACTAATATATATATATGTAATAATTATTTAATTATAATATTTTATAGCAGTATGGACAAGAGTTGGATGAAGTTAAAGAATAGATGTGATGTCCGGTATATGGATGGAATTAGCGAATTTGTGAATTTTGCGATAGAACATGGTCATGGAAAGAAGCGTTTCAGGTGTCCGTGCCAGAAATGTCTTAATTGTCAGTATGCGGAGGTTAATGTTATGGTGCAACACCTGTACGAAAATGGTATGATGTGGAGTTACACTACATGGAGCGAGCATGGTGAAGCAGTAGAGTTCAGCGCAGCAGACTTCAGCTCAGGGTACAGTTACCATGGTGCCTCATCCAGCGGCAGTGGTGCCGGACCCCCAGCTTGCAATCCAACTGTAGATTTGGTCCATGATGCGTTTCCGGGATTTAGTCATAGTGGACACCAACACCAAGACGGAGGTTACAGTACCACTCATGAGCATGATGACACATTCCCCGCTGCTAGCTTGGCCACTGACACCAGTGAGATGGATAAGTACAACCGGATGCTACTTGAAGCGCAGACCCCGGTGTTCCCTGGATGTCGAGAGAATGTGTTGCAATATGTGATGGAGCAAATGAAGATAAAAGTGAAGCACAAAATGTCAGTCAGTGCTTTTGACGAAATTCAGGAGCAAATATGTAAGTTGCTTCCTGATGATCACAATCTTCCTAAATCTCATTATAAGGTTAGAAATATCTTGAGCAGCCTCGGCCTAAAGTACAGGATAATTGACGCATGTCCGAATGATTGTGTGCTATTTTACAAAGAGTATAAAGATTTGGACTATTGTCCCGTATGTGGCCAGTGCAGATTCCAGGTGAATAGGAAGAGTTCGAAAAAGAGAATTCCTGTGAAAGTTGTTCGATATTTTCCCTTGATTCCCAGATTGCAGCGCCTGTACATGTCTCTACACACAGCAGAGGCGATGCGATGGTACGCAGAAAAGCGAATAGATGACGATGTCCTGCGACACGCCGCGGATGGGGAGGGTTTCAAACATTTCGACAGAGAATTCGGAAACTTTGCTGCAGAGGTTAGAAATGTTAGACTCGGCCTATCTACAGACGGATTCAATCCTTGGGGAAGTAATAGCTCCGCCGTAAGCACTTGGCCAGTAATTCTGATGCCGTACAACCTGCCTCCGTGGATGTGCATGAACAAGGAATTTAATTTCCTTACTGTACTAATTCCAGGTCCTAAATCTCCAGGGAAGTGCTTAGATGTCTACCTCAGACCTTTGATCGACGAGCTGAAACTGTTGTGGGAAAATGGAGTCCCAACTTATGACAAATTCACTGACACGATGTTCACGATGAGGGCTGCCGTAATGTGGACGATCAGCGATTTTCCAGCGTATGGGATGTTGGCAGCGTGCAGGACAAAAGGATATAATGGATGTCCTATATGTTTGGACGACGTGAACTCTAGTTGGCACGCAGGGAAGGTGTGTTACTTGGGTCACCGTAGATGGCTCCCTCACGACCACCCTTGGCGACAGGATGAAGCTCATTTCGACGGGACGGTAGAGAACAATCCTAAACCCCGTAGTTGGTCGGGCGAAGAGATTTTAGAGAGGTTGAGCTATTTCGACTTTGGTGTGTTGACTAACGACGCGGATGTAAAGAAATGCAATCCAATTCCTCCACATGATCTGAGCTATTGGGATCACAAGAGTATATTTTTTGAACTCCCTTACTGGTCGAAGTTGAAGCTGAGGAACAACTTGGATGCGATGCACATAGAAAAGAATGTGTGCGACAGCGTGGTGGGAACAATTCTCGGTATTAAGTTCAAGACTAAAGATACTCCCAAAGCGCGCAAAGATTTGGAATCAATGAATCTACGTCGTCCCTTGTGGTTGAGGAGGGATAGGAAAGGAGTGTACAACAAGATGCCAGCTGCACCGTACACAGTGAAGCCGACACTTAGACGTTCTGTATTTCACTGGTTTAAGGGCGTTCGTTATCCGGCCACGTATGCAGCTACTATAACTGGAGCAGTGGACGAGGTGCAACACAAGTTTGTTGGTCTAAAGACACATGACTATCACGTTATGCTGCAACGTCTGATTCCAGTGGTAATTCGACCATATTTGCCTCGCGACGTCGTAGAACCAATAGTGGCATTGTGCAGATGGTGGCAGAGGTTATGCGCCAGAGAATTAAAGAAGTCAGATGTCGTGGAATTGCAACAACAAATTGTGCACATCATTTGCAAACTAGAGAGGATTTTTCCTCCTGCTTTCTTCGACATAATGATTCACCTAATGATCCACCTGCCCGAGCAGGTTCTCATTTCTGGTCCGGTCCAGTACACTTGGATGTATCCTCAAGAAAGGTACGTACAACTAATTAATTATACAGGTTTTTCGATTCATAATTTGTTCCACTGGAGATTACTAGCTAGCTATATGCATGTACTTATTTTTATTGTACGTTTGATTAATTTTGTAGACAGCTTGGACAGTATAAGTCATTCGTCAAAAACAGGTCGGCTCCGGATGGCTCCATAGCAGAGACATACCTAATGCATGAGTGTGTTACTTACTGCAACAGGTACCTCAAAGATCCACCACCTCCAACTGCCTCCGATCCCAGTGCCCGCATCAATCTTTCTGTCGTCACCAATGTCGTCCGACCGTTTAGAGGAGTATTAAAGGAAACGTTAACACAGGAAGAACTTATTGAGGCACATTGGGTAGTGTTACGAGACTGTGACGAAGTTGAGCCGTACATGATGTCATACAGGGAGAGGCTTCAGGCGTTATATCCAGACAAGAGTTCGGCGTGGATTGAGAAAATGGTTAAGAAAAAGTTCCCCGATTATTTCTTCCAATGGGTACGTATTTAGTGATTTATATACATATTGAGATCATGCATGTTTAATTTGTAGAAAGTAAACCCTTACATTTTTCCATTTTCGCAGATGATTGATCTGCAAAAATCCGAAAACCACGGGGGGTGGTGGTCTTGGCCAAAGCACTTGCTAGCAGGGAAGCCGATTAAACACTATATTTATCCGGGATGTTTTGTGAACGGTGTGAAGTTCCATTCATTGGCGCGAGATGAAGGAAGAAGAACACAAAACAGTGGGATAGCGGTTGGGAAAGACCCTGATCTATATTACGGAATGATCGTATATGTGGTTCAGCTATGTTACGGGAATGATGTCAACGTTTTCCTATTCAAGTGCAGATGGTTCAAGCGTACAAAGGAAGACCTGGGACTTTTATCAGTCGATACAAACTCAAGCTGGTATGAGGATGAGCCTTTCGCTCTCGCCACCTTAGTTAGGCAGGTGTTCTATCTCGACGATCCGAAAGCTGGTGACGGGTGGAAAATAGTGAACCAGATCTCTCATCGAGGAGTTTGGAATACAGAGACAATTGAAGGGACACCGGCGACGACTGAAGATGCTGCTGAACCAGACAGAGACATTCCTGCCTATCAAGAGCCTAATATTTCTGTCATCCGCTCCGACATAATGGACCTGGTTCAAGACGGTGAACGGTTACCCATGCCTGATGGTTGTACAGATCTAACTGAAGAAGAGATCATTGAGGTAGATGAAGAAGACGTGCAGGATGAGGACGATGACGACGACTCTGGTTATTCCTCGGACGATGTTGAGTACGATGAGGAGGATGAGCAATCGGATAACGGTGATGATGATGATGACGATTATGACGAAGAGTACGGTCACACGACGAGGATCATTACTTGGTAAACCCTAATTTATTATTGTAATATATATATGATCGATCGATGCATCGTAAAAAGGTGAAAGATTTCTATTATGTCGAGACTTTAAGATTCCTCGTCCAGCTTTGGTTGGTTTTATTGTTTTTAAATACTATTTATGTATAAATTGGATTAATTATGGGTCCCTATATATGATTATATATATTGACTTGTGATAGTATTATTGAGAGCACAAATATTGTAGTATATATATATATAAGTTGTTTGTACCTGGACTAACATCGATCTCCGCCAGCTTAACTTCCTCAGATTTTAAGTCGACTTCTCTCTGTTTCAATTGAATGTCTTTGGACTGTTTTTCTAGTCCCGGCCCCTCTCTTTGCTTTCAACTTCATCGGTGTATTCTCTGATCTTATTAAAAGTAAGCTGAAGCTGCTCTACATTTCGCTCACGCAGCCCTTCAAACCCTAAATCCTAGACCCTAAATGTAGCAGATCGGATCGATCGATCATTTTTTTAGTTATATTCTTGAATGAGAATAATTGAACGAACATACAAATGACCGGGGACGACCTAAACCCTAAACCATACGGCCCTAACCCCTGAATTCAGGGTTTTTACACTTGGACGACGGAGACAGTCATTCTCCGTCGTCTAGGTACACACTAGGACGACGGAGAATGTCGTCTCCGTCGTCCAGATGACAAACCCGATACCCTAAACCCTAAGGACCCCTAACCCCTGAATTCAGGGTATATATATTCACCTGGACGACGGAGACAGTCGTATACCCTAAACCTAAGGACCCCTAACCCCTGAATTCAGGGTATATTCACCCTAAACCCTATACCCTAAACCTAAGGACCCCTAACCGAGAACGGAGAAATTAATTGCAGATTCACCTTTGGCGCCAAATCTCAATCTCATATAAAACCCTAGCTAAATCTTCGACCCTAAATCTAGCAGTTCGGATCGATCGATCAATTTTTTAATTATATTTTTGAATCAGAATAATTGAACGCACACACAAATGACCGGGGACGACCTAAACCGTAAACCCTAAGGCCCTAACCCCTGAATTCGGGGTTTTTAAACTTGGACGACGGAGACAGGCATTATCCGTCGTCTAGGTACACACTTGGACGACGGAGACAGTCATTCTCCGTCGTCCAAGTGTAAAACCCTATACCCTAAACCCTAAGGACCCCTAACCCCTGAATTCAGGGTATATTCACCTGGACGACGGATACGACATTCTCCGTCGTCCAAGTACACACCTGGACGACGGATATTAGCGTCTCCGTCGTCCAGGTGTGTACTTGGACGACGGAGAATGTCGTATCCGTCGTCCAGGTGTAAATTTCGTAATTTTTTCTAAGACAACGACCATCTAGACCATCTTCGAATGCATATTCTTTTCGTCAAGACTTTAGAGTAGTATATTCTTGGTGTGTGAGCTTCGACGGTTCGAAAATCGGAGTTGCGAAATGTCCTGTATCCACGTTTCCGGTTTGTGAAATTCTCGGTTTTGCGGTTGACTGTGCCGATGAAACCCTTCCCGAACTTATTATTTCCTGGTCCTTTATAGTAATTATATATTATGTTACGACGAACATATCCAACGGTTGTTTTGTCCAAATTCAATTTCGTTAGCACTCTGCTGCAAATCAGCAACTACTCATGAACACTAAAGTCTTAAAGATTAGTCGATACTTAACAACTTTCAAAACGTAAAATTATTCGGCGGTTCAAATTTAACTGTTTATATATACGATGCGTTCATCGATATTGTACGACTATTTCACTCGAATGACAAATCGCTAAATTCCTAGCGAATTAATTTAAAATTTTTTTTTGGCATAATTTGAACCTAGACGACGGATACGGTCAGTTTCCGTCGTCCAAGTGTTCACCTGGACGACGGAAATAAAATTACCATGGCGGTTCGAATAAAATTTTTTATTTTTTTTCGGTGTAAATATCGACTTGGACGACGGATATGTAGGTTTCCGTCGTCCAAGTGAAAACTTGGACGACGGAAAACTACATATCCGTCGTCCAAGTCGATATTTACATGGCGGTTCGATTTGCCGCTTCAATTTTCGGCACCGCTTGAAATTCCACTTAGACGACGGAAAACACTGTCTCCGTCGTCTAAGTCAACATTTATGGCGGTGAAACGGCCCGCCCATTTATTTGGCGCCGGTTCGAAAAAATTTGACCCTTCACTTAGACGACGGAAAACACTGTTTCACTTGAACCGACCCGAACCGCCATTTCCGGCCACTTCTGGTGACACCCCAAGTATGGAGAGGAAGCTTTCCTCCTCCTCTTTCATTTCATGTGTTTGTGGTTGATTTTGGATGTGAATCGATGCGAGGAAACAACTGGATTTCGGGGTTAACGATCGGTGGTGTTCCGACTATTTTTCGGCGATGAGGCTAGGTGGGTTCGACTGAGTTTTATCCCATGAGTCGAACCCCTGTGGTCTTGAGGACTTAGGGGCAGCGACGGCGACGATTTCGGCCGGAAACCGATTTTAGGGCCGCAGGGTTTCAGGCCATTTTCCGGCCAAACGGCGGCGATTCGGGGCTAGGCCCAGTTGGGAAAGTTGTTGCTCGTGGCAGCAGCTTTCTAACGTGGGGTCGAACGCTCCCATTGGAGCTGTTCGGCAGGGAGATGCGTGTGGCTCACACATCACCGCTTGTGGAGTTCCATGATGGTTTTCCAGTGAGTCAGTTTTCAGAAATTATTGGCGGGACTTCCCCATCATAGTTTTACGCATATTTTGATGTCGAATGATCCGTATGTATAGGACATCGAGATCGCGACTCTAGCAGCGAAGGAAATTTCGCGGGACCCCAGTAGTAGTCACAGACTTGTGAGTGAACCTTTATTTTCACAGTTGATTGTGAGTTCATTATTTTTACGCAGTACGCTTTATGATATGTTTTTAAAACGTTTATTTGGAGGCTTGCTTTGTGATGGTTTATTTAGTTGCATTGATGCTCTAGGTATTCAGCTGATCACCGGATAGTTGGTTTTGAGAGGTTAAGTGGCCTCGTCTAACGCAGATCGACTCAAGTTAGGTGACCTGGGGACGGTCCCGTCACATTTTTTCATATTTTTCATTTTGGTTTAACTCCTCAGGTTAGGTGGCCTGGGAGAGCACCTCCATTTATATTTCAGTTATTCAGTTTAGAACTCGCATTATTTCACAGAAAATAGCGGAAATGCATGAAATTGCAGTTTAGCAATTTACGAAAATTAGTATATTATTTTTGTCCACTCATTTTAACGTTTTATATTTTAAATATTTTTCCCTGGGCTTTTCAGTTTCTGTTGCCCAGGTTGCAGTGTTATTTCTGAGCGTGCTTGGTATCGTCGAGAGCTCTGAGTCCACCAGTCATCCTCTCATCAGTAGGTTTCAGCTCACTGTCAGCTTGTATCATATGTATACAGAAGTCAGTCTGGATATCAGTTTTTTTTAGTGTTGTTACAATGAGACTATTGTGAATAGGTTGTTACTCGAGTAGTCGTCGAATTTGTTTTTCCTTGTATTTAGAACCAGTTTTTTGTAACGTATGTTTTCAATCTTGAATTTTATATCTGGTTTAGTTTCTGCTATATGTTGAGTAATCCGGATGAATATCGGTGGTCCACGGTTTGTTTGTGGGATTTATCTGCGGAGTGTCATTCTTCCTGCAGATTTTTGGTTGTCTCAGTTTTAAAGGGAGTTAAGTTAAAAAATTTACAGAATTTCATAGATTATGATAAGTCGTTAGAGATTGATCCTAGATTACTAATTAATCTAGGGTTGATTCCTTTCAATATTATCAGTTGGGGATATAAACCATGCATGAAGTATATATTTCCACGTACTTCTAAAGTTCGAAACAGATCTACAAGTCTAATTAACAAGACTAGAAGAGCAAAGTGCTTAATTATGAAGCAGAGCTAGCCATTATTTACAACTTGTCATGTAGAAACCGTAGAGAGAAAAGCTGAGCGCATATATATATATATATATATATATATCATGCATGGCAATAATACAGAAGAAGATAGAAGCTGCAGAACACAGTTGAGAGCCATAATTCTTCACGCGCATCGTTCTTGTTCACCGTCAGAAGATTCACACGAAACGTCGAAATGGCATGCAGCTAGCTAGCTAGCTGTGAGTTTTCAATAATTAAACAGTATATTATTTCCAATAATTCTTCTTTATTGGTGATTTTGATGTCCAATGTCACTTAGTTTGTCACAGATTGATTTGATTACCATAGCGGTAATGTTTATCAACAAGAAGAAAATAAGTGTTATAGATATAGGACACCGATATATGGTTCTCTAGCTTTTGACATTGAAAATGATATACATGTTGTTGATCAACATCATATGCCCCTTTCAAAACTTAAGAGTGTGATCGATGAACATATCAGACAAGGACGGCATCCATCATCCATGCATTCATATCTTTAACTAGATTCTCGTCGTTCAAGTAGGTCATATTTTTTGAGAAGCAAACGGTGTAGCACATAAGTTAATGTATTTGATAAGTTTGGTGAAACAGGCGGACATTGCATCCTTATCACTCCGGGGCCAAAAAAACAGTCTATATAAAGTCATAAACCTTTCAAGCTTCAACTAAAGACAGTTGGCATGGCCACTTGATCATTACAAATGTAGACTCATTTGCATGTCACTTGATCTTGAAGCTGTCAAGAAGTGTTTCGTTGTTCTGCTAGGTTGAACCAAACACCGTTGGCTATAAAGAACAATCATACAATTCGAGGCATATACATATCAGGACCATCCTGTGATGACCGAAGAGTTTTGTATGCTTCTACTGCAGCCAAAACTCTCGGCACATTGATTATTTTGCTCACGTTGACAATGAAACCTCTAATCCACCGAGGTCGGCATTGTGTTTAGAGAAATTTTAGCAATACCTCAAATGTCAACCATTCATCACGTCACTACCTCACATACAAAAAGCCAAAAACTATCACAACCGGACCTCAACTTACCAATCCCAAAACAAACTGTTGTGTTGTTAGCACAAAGTTACCATGAGTAAGATTTCTGCACAAAAGTAGCCGTGCTGCGGAGTATGGTAAAAATGATTTCCATGCTGATGGTCTAGTGTTTTACTAATGGAAGATATCAGAAACTGTAAATAGCTAATATATGGTCTAGCATTTTACTAACCGGAGACCATCAGAAATTGGAAATGTAAGATAGCTTGGAGTCCTCATGAGGGCCTCAAAATGACCATATTCACATGAAGTTTCTGATAATACAGTTATGAATCAATATCAATGTCTCCTGAAGAGAGTACCATTTAGATGCCAAGATTCTGCCCATTTAGAACAAATACTTCTTGAACTATTTGTCAATATTAAGAAAGCTCTCAAAGTTCGACTGAGGCCTGCAAATAGGAATTTGAATGATTAAAATCGAAGCATGGACATATGCTTGGCTGTAGCTTTCACTAATTTGTAGAATACACAACCAAACTGGAAGTCATGTTTACCAGCTGTCGATTGCATGAGTATCATTAGGGAACACAATAACTTTGACAGGAACTCCTTTTTCCTTCAGTGCCCGAGCATACTGCAAATAATGAACCAAACTGGAATTTGTGCATACTGGAACCCAATAGGAATTTGAATGATTAAATCGAAGCATACTGAAAATCACATCTCTTCTCATATCGTTGCAGTTTAGTGGTCATTGATGGATTGAAGTTCCACACAGCAAGGTTGGAAAAGGAAATTATTTAAAATAAATGGTTTGCTAAATAAAAGTAGATGAAGAAAAGGGATTCAGAGATTAAACTGTTTTTTTTTTCAATATTTTCTTTCTGCAGTCTCATTCCACTGCTAAAATTGGACTATTCTAATTTCTAAGCAGTATTACAATGGGAACAGATAAGCTTACCTGCAATCCGATAGAAATTGGAAGACGAATATCCTGAGCACCCAAAAGAAAAAGAGTGGGGGTTTTGACCTGCAGAGAGATCTTCAAGTTTAAGATATTGCAGACACTCCACAGAAGATGATATTGTTTGAAGTCTTAAACTTTTCCAAGAGAAAGATCTCAGTTACAGAAGGCTTCTTAATTAATTTTAGCGCAGTAAGTAAGTCTTCAATCCAGTATAGTAACATATGATCCTACAAAAGTTACGAAATGGTAGAAGCAAAATACTCTCTTAAATGGCGTAAGGATGAACTTGAATTAGCCACTCTCAAAGATCATACATGCACTTAACGTATTCTTGATAGCAGGACTAAACAGCCGAACCATGACATAGAAAAGGCCACTTCCTAGGCTCCTGGGCTCCTTATAAATTTCCATCTATATTTTCTATTTTCAGTTTCTTATATTTTGCGGCTTTAGCTTCACATTATCAATCATGATCAATAGCTTGCTGAAGCAAGGATTGTACATCATGTTACTCCCTATTCAATGAAAATCGATGCATTATGTATAAGAAGTAGTGAAGGGCCAACTGTCAATTTTGTTCGGTACTAAATTTTTCACTAGATTTTCCTTCTATCAGAAAACTGCTTTTGTTGAAGCTTCAAAATCAGCTCGTTGATATAGTAATAGAAGCCTAAACAAGCATACCTTTGAAATATGTGAAATAGGAGACTTGCTGTAGAAAAGAGCCAGATACTCCGCTGAAGGTGCTTCCGTATAGCTATTTTTACCTTCACTTCCATAGGCCTCAAAATAGCACCAATCAGGGATGTCTGTTGTACCAACCATTAATGCAAGATTACAAGCAGGATTCCTTGTTGCAGCCGCGACAAACTTCTCTGGTGCAGCATTTTACCGCTAAAGATTAGTATTACCCATATTAAATATGTCATTCTTGAAAAAGCTTGAACATAATGCAATACTCCCATTCTAAAAACTCAAACAAGCAGCTATCCAATACTACAACAACCCAAAAGGAAAAAAATAGATTACTGCAATCTACCAACTATCGGTATGCAGGACTTGGGGCATAATGACAACAAGGCACAATATGTTCACGACCGTTTAATTGATGTCACAAACAATCTGTGAACTAGCACACCTGACCAATCAAGTGAATTGTTAGAAAGCCACCATGAGAGCCACCACGAACTGAAATTTTTTATGGATTAGCAAGGCCCAAGTCAATGGCATGATCTATAGACACCAGTACATCAGTCACATCCTGTAGAGAATGGTACTAAGAGATTAGGAACTATAATTCACACACATACTATTTAATATATATTAAATAATTAACTGCAGAATTTAAGGTATTCTAATAATAAAATGGCACAAGTGAATGCATACATAATATTGACTACTCCTTGACAGTAGACAAAACACAATAGACTGAAGATCATCAAGGAAAACAATTGAAGATGTGGGCATCAAATACCCATCTCATAGGAAAATCAGGTTATTTATGCATTACATAACATGTGTTTTCATCTAGGATAGCAATTGAGGCACATATCTCTGCTGTTCTGATATGATTCTGGAAACATGTTCATAACTGGTTTCTGTTGCCTAGGTTACTCTTGATTTTGTATGCACGTGATTTACAGCAGCCTAGGTCATTTTTAATTCAGAATACATGTGCTTTGTTTCATGATAGTTGACTTTATAAAATGTGTGTTTGAATTAAGATGCTTTAGGCTCACATGTGACTTTTAGGATTGTGTGTTGCTTTACAGCCTGGAAAGTTATCTTTGCTTTCTCCAGTTTTCTTCTTCACGTGCTTGCTGTAGTTGACTTTGCCATTTCTGGTATTAGGCTTTCAAAGGCTTTTTCTCTCCTAAAACACTTCTTGCCCAAAATGGAAACTAATGTTGACTTTACATATTGCCTCTAAGTATGCATTTGCTTTGCAAACTGTGTTCAAATGTCAAATCTAGGACAGTTTTAGGTCTGCCATAGGGTGACTCTATAGTTGGTTAATTTTTCACGTGCTTTCTTGATGCTTTTGACCTCTATTTTACTGTGCCTACTTGCTGCTGTTTGCTGCTGTATTGCATTGTCTATATAAGGAGTCTAAAGCTGTCTTGATTGTTGTTGGTTGAGTGAAATATTTTTTGGGTAGATATTCTTTAGGGTTACTCTTTGAGAGCACAAGTTTCTCTTTTCTCTTCTCTTCCCCTTCTGTGTCTTTTGGTTGCTCTTTACAGTGCATAATAGACATGGATTCTCAAGCATAAAAACTATTTTCAAAACTCATATGCATCATTGCATAGTGCATTCCATTGAGATAGGTATGGAGACACTACAAGAAAAGAGGACTTAGACGACGGAACAGTATTAGTTCCGTCGTCTAAGTTACACTTAGACCTCGGAGATTTCTCCGTGGTCCAAGTCACACTTAGACGACGGAGATGTAATTCTCCGTCGTCTAAGTGTTACTTGGACCACGGAGAAATCTCCGTGGTCCAAGTAACACTTAGACGACGGATGTGAAGTTTCTCCGTCGTCTAGGTAAGAACCTGGACCTCGGAGACTTCTCCGTGGTCCAGGTTATCACCTGGACGACGGAGAATTACATCTCCGTCGTCTAAGTGTTACTTGGACCTCGGAGACTTCTCCGTGGTCCAGGTTATCACCTGGACGACGGAGAATTACATCTCCGTCGTCTAAGTGTGACTTGGACCACGGAGAAGTGATCACCTGGACAACGGACCGACACGTCGTGGTGTAAGTTCCACTTAAACGACGTACCGACACCTCCGTCGTCTAAGTGAAGCATTATATATATAGGCCATGCCAAACTCTCTTAGCTTCGATCATTCCATTATATTTTCTCCCGTGGGGAATTTTTGAGATCGAAGGAGAAGGAGAAGGCCGGATTAGGCTAGGCCGGGGCTAGAAATTAATTAAAGGATCGGATCTCCGGTGTTCGATCACTAGCTAGCTTAATTAACTGCAGATATCGAGAAGGCCAGCAGGTACGTACGTAGGCAGTTAAAATTTGCATGATTAAATATATATATATTTAGGGAAACCGTACGTGCGTACATACATGCATGAATGTTAATTAGCTATATATACAGATTAAATTACGTACGTAATTTGATGGATCGATGTAGATCGAGTACGTATAATTAATGGTAAATTAATGGACTAATATATATATATGTAATAATTATTTAATTATAATATTTTATAGCAGTATGGACAAGAGTTGGATGAAGTTAAAGAATAGATGTGATGTCCGGTATATGGATGGAATTAGCGAATTTGTGAATTTTGCGATAGAACATGGTCATGGAAAGAAGCGTTTCAGGTGTCCGTGCCAGAAATGTCTTAATTGTCAGTATGCGGAGGTTAATGTTATGGTGCAACACCTGTACGAAAATGGTATGATGTGGAGTTACACTACATGGAGCGAGCATGGTGAAGCAGTAGAGTTCAGCGCAGCAGACTTCAGCTCAGGGTACAGTTACCATGGTGCCTCATCCAGCGGCAGTGGTGCCGGACCCCCAGCTTGCAATCCAACTGTAGATTTGGTCCATGATGCGTTTCCGGGATTTAGTCATAGTGGACACCAACACCAAGACGGAGGTTACAGTACCACTCATGAGCATGATGACACATTCCCCGCTGCTAGCTTGGCCACTGACACCAGTGAGATGGATAAGTACAACCGGATGCTACTTGAAGCGCAGACCCCGGTGTTCCCTGGATGTCGAGAGAATGTGTTGCAATATGTGATGGAGCAAATGAAGATAAAAGTGAAGCACAAAATGTCAGTCAGTGCTTTTGACGAAATTCAGGAGCAAATATGTAAGTTGCTTCCTGATGATCACAATCTTCCTAAATCTCATTATAAGGTTAGAAATATCTTGAGCAGCCTCGGCCTAAAGTACAGGATAATTGACGCATGTCCGAATGATTGTGTGCTATTTTACAAAGAGTATAAAGATTTGGACTATTGTCCCGTATGTGGCCAGTGCAGATTCCAGGTGAATAGGAAGAGTTCGAAAAAGAGAATTCCTGTGAAAGTTGTTCGATATTTTCCCTTGATTCCCAGATTGCAGCGCCTGTACATGTCTCTACACACAGCAGAGGCGATGCGATGGTACGCAGAAAAGCGAATAGATGACGATGTCCTGCGACACGCCGCGGATGGGGAGGGTTTCAAACATTTCGACAGAGAATTCGGAAACTTTGCTGCAGAGGTTAGAAATGTTAGACTCGGCCTATCTACAGACGGATTCAATCCTTGGGGAAGTAATAGCTCCGCCGTAAGCACTTGGCCAGTAATTCTGATGCCGTACAACCTGCCTCCGTGGATGTGCATGAACAAGGAATTTAATTTCCTTACTGTACTAATTCCAGGTCCTAAATCTCCAGGGAAGTGCTTAGATGTCTACCTCAGACCTTTGATCGACGAGCTGAAACTGTTGTGGGAAAATGGAGTCCCAACTTATGACAAATTCACTGACACGATGTTCACGATGAGGGCTGCCGTAATGTGGACGATCAGCGATTTTCCAGCGTATGGGATGTTGGCAGCGTGCAGGACAAAAGGATATAATGGATGTCCTATATGTTTGGACGACGTGAACTCTAGTTGGCACGCAGGGAAGGTGTGTTACTTGGGTCACCGTAGATGGCTCCCTCACGACCACCCTTGGCGACAGGATGAAGCTCATTTCGACGGGACGGTAGAGAACAATCCTAAACCCCGTAGTTGGTCGGGCGAAGAGATTTTAGAGAGGTTGAGCTATTTCGACTTTGGTGTGTTGACTAACGACGCGGATGTAAAGAAATGCAATCCAATTCCTCCACATGATCTGAGCTATTGGGATCACAAGAGTATATTTTTTGAACTCCCTTACTGGTCGAAGTTGAAGCTGAGGAACAACTTGGACGCGATGCACATAGAAAAGAATGTGTGCGACAGCGTGGTGGGAACAATTCTCGGTATTAAGTTCAAGACTAAAGATACTCCCAAAGCGCGCAAAGATTTGGAATCAATGAATCTACGTCGTCCCTTGTGGTTGAGGAGGGATAGGAAAGGAGTGTACAACAAGATGCCAGCTGCACCGTACACAGTGAAGCCGACACTTAGACGTTCTGTATTTCACTGGTTTAAGGGCGTTCGTTATCCGGCCACGTATGCAGCTACTATAACTGGAGCAGTGGACGAGGTGCAACACAAGTTTGTTGGTCTAAAGACACATGACTATCACGTTATGCTGCAACGTCTGATTCCAGTGGTAATTCGACCATATTTGCCTCGCGACGTCGTAGAACCAATAGTGGCATTGTGCAGATGGTGGCAGAGGTTATGCGCCAGAGAATTAAAGAAGTCAGATGTCGTGGAATTGCAACAACAAATTGTGCACATCATTTGCAAACTAGAGAGGATTTTTCCTCCTGCTTTCTTCGACATAATGATTCACCTAATGATCCACCTGCCCGAGCAGGTTCTCATTTCTGGTCCGGTCCAGTACACTTGGATGTATCCTCAAGAAAGGTACGTACAACTAATTAATTATACAGGTTTTTCGATTCATAATTTGTTCCACTGGAGATTACTAGCTAGCTATATGCATGTACTTATTTTTATTGTACGTTTGATTAATTTTGTAGACAGCTTGGACAGTATAAGTCATTCGTCAAAAACAGGTCGGCTCCGGATGGCTCCATAGCAGAGACATACCTAATGCATGAGTGTGTTACTTACTGCAACAGGTACCTCAAAGATCCACCACCTCCAACTGCCTCCGATCCCAGTGCCCGCATCAATCTTTCTGTCGTCACCAATGTCGTCCGACCGTTTAGAGGAGTATTAAAGGAAACGTTAACACAGGAAGAACTTATTGAGGCACATTGGGTAGTGTTACGAGACTGTGACGAAGTTGAGCCGTACATGATGTCATACAGGGAGAGGCTTCAGGCGTTATATCCAGACAAGAGTTCGGCGTGGATTGAGAAAATGGTTAAGAAAAAGTTCCCCGATTATTTCTTCCAATGGGTACGTATTTAGTGATTTATATACATATTGAGATCATGCATGTTTAATTTGTAGAAAGTAAACCCTTACATTTTTCCATTTTCGCAGATGATTGATCTGCAAAAATCCGAAAACCACGGGGGGTGGTGGTCTTGGCCAAAGCACTTGCTAGCAGGGAAGCCGATTAAACACTATATTTATCCGGGATGTTTTGTGAACGGTGTGAAGTTCCATTCATTGGCGCGAGATGAAGGAAGAAGAACACAAAACAGTGGGATAGCGGTTGGGAAAGACCCTGATCTATATTACGGAATGATCGTATATGTGGTTCAGCTATGTTACGGGAATGATGTCAACGTTTTCCTATTCAAGTGCAGATGGTTCAAGCGTACAAAGGAAGACCTGGGACTTTTATCAGTCGATACAAACTCAAGCTGGTATGAGGATGAGCCTTTCGCTCTCGCCACCTTAGTTAGGCAGGTGTTCTATCTCGATGATCCGAAAGCTGGTGACGGGTGGAAAATAGTGAACCAGATCTCTCATCGAGGAGTTTGGAATACAGAGACAATTGAAGGGACACCGGCGACGACTGAAGATGCTGCTGAACCAGACAGAGACATTCCTGCCTATCAAGAGCCTAATATTTCTGTCATCCGCTCCGACATAATGGACCTGGTTCAAGACGGTGAACGGTTACCCATGCCTGATGGTTGTACAGATCTAACTGAAGAAGAGATCATTGAGGTAGATGAAGAAGACGTGCAGGATGAGGACGATGACGACGACTCTGGTTATTCCTCGGACGATGTTGAGTACGATGAGGAGGATGAGCAATCGGATAACGGTGATGATGATGATGACGATTATGACGAAGAGTACGGTCACACGACGAGGATCATTACTTGGTAAACCCTAATTTATTATTGTAATATATATATGATCGATCGATGCATCGTAAAAAGGTGAAAGATTTCTATTATGTCGAGACTTTAAGATTCCTCGTCCAGCTTTGGTTGGTTTTATTGTTTTTAAATACTATTTATGTATAAATTGGATTAATTATGGGTCCCTATATATGATTATATATATTGACTTGTGATAGTATTATTGAGAGCACAAATATTGTAGTATATATATATATAAGTTGTTTGTACCTGGACTAACATCGATCTCCGCCAGCTTAACTTCCTCAGATTTTAAGTCGACTTCTCTCTGTTTCAATTGAATGTCTTTGGACTGTTTTTCTAGTCCCGGCCCCTCTCTTTGCTTTCAACTTCATCGGTGTATTCTCTGATCTTATTAAAAGTAAGCTGAAGCTGCTCTACATTTCGCTCACGCAGCCCTTCAAACCCTAAATCCTAGACCCTAAATGTAGCAGATCGGATCGATCGATCATTTTTTTAGTTATATTCTTGAATGAGAATAATTGAACGAACATACAAATGACCGGGGACGACCTAAACCCTAAACCATACGGCCCTAACCCCTGAATTCAGGGTTTTTACACTTGGACGACGGAGACAGTCATTCTCCGTCGTCTAGGTACACACTAGGACGACGGAGAATGTCGTCTCCGTCGTCCAGATGACAAACCCGATACCCTAAACCCTAAGGACCCCTAACCCCTGAATTCAGGGTATATATATTCACCTGGACGACGGAGACAGTCGTATACCCTAAACCTAAGGACCCCTAACCCCTGAATTCAGGGTATATTCACCCTAAACCCTATACCCTAAACCTAAGGACCCCTAACCGAGAACGGAGAAATTAATTGCAGATTCACCTTTGGCGCCAAATCTCAATCTCATATAAAACCCTAGCTAAATCTTCGACCCTAAATCTAGCAGTTCGGATCGATCGATCAATTTTTTAATTATATTTTTGAATCAGAATAATTGAACGCACACACAAATGACCGGGGACGACCTAAACCGTAAACCCTAAGGCCCTAACCCCTGAATTCGGGGTTTTTAAACTTGGACGACGGAGACAGGCATTATCCGTCGTCTAGGTACACACTTGGACGACGGAGACAGTCATTCTCCGTCGTCCAAGTGTAAAACCCTATACCCTAAACCCTAAGGACCCCTAACCCCTGAATTCAGGGTATATTCACCTGGACGACGGATACGACATTCTCCGTCGTCCAGGTGTAAATTTCGTAATTTTTTCTAAGACAACGACCATCTAGACCATCTTCGAATGCATATTCTTTTCGTCAAGACTTTAGAGTAGTATATTCTTGGTGTGTGAGCTTCGACGGTTCGAAAATCGGAGTTGCGAAATGTCCTGTATCCACGTTTCCGGTTTGTGAAATTCTCGGTTTTGCGGTTGACTGTGCCGATGAAACCCTTCCCGAACTTATTATTTCCTGGTCCTTTATAGTAATTATATATTATGTTACGACGAACATATCCAACGGTTGTTTTGTCCAAATTCAATTTCGTTAGCACTCTGCTGCAAATCAGCAACTACTCATGAACACTAAAGTCTTAAAGATTAGTCGATACTTAACAACTTTCAAAACGTAAAATTATTCGGCGGTTCAAATTTAACTGTTTATATATACGATGCGTTCATCGATATTGTACGACTATTTCACTCGAATGACAAATCGCTAAATTCCTAGCGAATTAATTTAAAATTTTTTTTTGGCATAATTTGAACCTAGACGACGGATACGGTCAGTTTCCGTCGTCCAAGTGTTCACCTGGACGACGGAAATAAAATTACCATGGCGGTTCGAATAAAATTTTTTATTTTTTTTCGGTGTAAATATCGACTTGGACGACGGATATGTAGGTTTCCGTCGTCCAAGTGAAAACTTGGACGACGGAAAACTACATATCCGTCGTCCAAGTCGATATTTACATGGCGGTTCGATTTGCCGCTTCAATTTTCGGCACCGCTTGAAATTCCACTTAGACGACGGAAAACACTGTCTCCGTCGTCTAAGTCAACATTTATGGCGGTGAAACGGCCCGCCCATTTATTTGGCGCCGGTTCGAAAAAATTTGACCCTTCACTTAGACGACGGAAAACACTGTTTCCGTCGTCTAAGTGCACTTAGACGACGGAGAATAGTGCTCCGTCGTCTAAGTGAAACTCTATATAAGGAGGAGCACCCCCCCTCATTTTCTCATCATTCCATCTCCTCCTCTATACTCTCCTCTCCTCTCTCTCTCACTCCGGCGATCCTCCTCCGGCGACGCTCCGACGACCAATTTTCCGGCGTGGTTCCCCCTCTCCGACGACTCTACTCTTCCAATATTCCGGCGAAATTCCGACGAGGTAATAATTCGAAATTTTAACTCTTTAACAATTTTTTTATTTGTTTAATTATTTAAATTCTAAATACTTTTAATTTATTAGTTTTAAATAATAAATAGTTGTAATTATAATAATTATTTTCTTGTTATTATTATTATTTAGTAATCATTATTAGTTGTTAATTATTTGGTAATGAATAATTATTAGTTAAAATTAAATAATAGTAATAATAATAATTGATTATATTGGTAAATGAATAATTATTATTAAATGCATGATAAATAATAATTAATTGATAATTATATGTATTTTCTAGTAAATTGCATGGTAGTACGTGTTCGATTTAAATTTAGTACATAGGCTTGGTGTAATTAAGTCGCACTCTTTGGAATAGATGGCGCCTCTTTTCCTTGCTTATCTCCTTAACCCCTCGTGATGTGTGGATTTCATCACCGCACACCATAACCTAAGTGAAGTTATGGACACGAGGTTGAGGGCGGAGTTTGCAAAGGACTTGAGGGAGTGTAAATTTTCGAAAAATTGGCCGAATGTCGGACATGGTGTCTAGAAACGGGTTATGACTGGTGACAGGATTTGGACTAAGAAAGACTTTTGTCGAAATTAGTCCTGCCTCTCGCGTTATCTCTATCCCTAACTGGCCATGTTTTTCGATTTAACCAAGGCTGATTAATTGAAAATTTACACTTTATCGCGCGGGTCGCACGTCCATTGAACGACCGAAAATGCCAAGCTAGTGTACTCTATTTAAATCTTAAACGTACTTAATTAATTAGCGTAAATTCTCCGTCGTTGTAATTATTATGGTAAGTAGGTATTTTAACACCGTACGTACTCTTAGGTTTAAATGGCTCCGCCAAAGATCACATCCGGGAAGAAGAAAGCCCAACAGGAGTCAGAAGATGAGATGCTCCAAATGTTGGCGGCCCAAGTCGGTTGGGTTCAACCGCAGGTAGACGCCCTCAATCCGGGGCCTTCTGGGGAAATTCCCTCTGCCCCATTTCTCTCAAGCGGTGATGACGTCGACCCCTTTTCAACTCCGACGCCCGGTACCGCTTCAACGGGAAGTACTCAGGCGTCTTCGACGGCCGAGTCTATCATGTACAGCGCCCGCCGTAAGCAAAGGAGGGCCCCCACTGACCCCCAACCGAAAAAGACTCGGGGTCTCGTTAAAGGTGGAAAGGCGGAGAAAATTTGCAAGGCGACCGGGAGCAAGATCGCCTTGCCTTACGACGAATTCACCGGTGGCCCTCCCACACCTCAGCTAGCAAGTCTCTCGGCTCATAGCATTGGGTCGATTGTTCGTAACCGGGTTCGTATCACTGCCCCTACTTGGAGGGAGGTGCCGGATTCGGAGAAGGCGAAAGTCTTTAAGGATCTTTCGGTACGTAATACGTACAATTTTAGTTATTATATACTATTTTTAATATTAGTTATATATAATTTTATAATATATACGATTATAATTTTCAATTTATTTCTGATAGGAACAATTTGCGGTGGATCCGGATCCGGCGATGTTGAGGCATATCAACCAAACCGCCAACAACATCTTCAAAGATTGGAAGTACAGGCTCCATCAGTACTTCCGAACTAACGGTCCCGTGCCTCCCCCCGAAGAGCTGCGTGGGGATAGAGAAGATGAGTGTGAGTGGTTGTGTAACCACTTTGCCGATGAGCAATTTCAGGTGTTAATTTACTTTTTTTATTTCAATTAAGATAATTGAATACTCTAAATTTTAGTTACTTATAAATTTTTTAATGATTTCATTATGTTGTGTAACAGAAATTCTCCGGTGTCAACAAAGCCAACCGGGGGAAGAAGGACAAGCACCATACTTCCGGCGCCAAGCAACTCATTCAAATTGCCAAGGAGCACAGGGATAAGGGCTCCAAACACCCTTATCTCGATGCAAGCGTAAGCGCGTACGTGACGCCTGGGCTCGATAATGAAGCGAGTCAACGCGGCGTAAGTCATATATATATATATATATGTGTGCGCTAATAATTATAGTAATTATTATTTAAATATTATTTCATTATAATAAATTTATTATTCTTTTGTAGGCAAGAGTGATAGAGCGTGCGCAGGAAGAATTGGCTAACACTCAGCTTGCGTTCCCAGATGTGCCGCTAGAAGACCTGCCTCCTCTATCTGTGGAGAGCCAAATAGCAATTGCGGATGAGGTCTACGGTCGTAGAGCTGGCAAGGAGGTTAGGCACTTCGGGCCTAAGGTGGTTCGAGATTTGTCGACCTCTGAGTCATCATCTACGGGAGGTTCGGGGCGGCGGAGAAGTTCTCAAGCTGCGGCAGCCTATGAAGAGGCTCGAATCGCACGGGAGGAGAATATTGCCATGCGCCAAAGAATGGACCAGCAAGACGAGCGAATAGCCCAACTCATCGCCCTTATGCAACAAGCTCAAAGACAATGTCAACCTCCTCCGAACCCATTCCCCGACGACGACGACCCGGCTGGAGGCGGAGGACGAGGCGGCGCATCTGCTCCTCCAGTGTTTTAGCTAGCTAGTAGTTCATTATTTCGTTTCTTAATTTCCGCATTACGAACAATATTTTCATTTTTAATTATGGGTTTTTTCGATTATGTATGTACGTACAAATTAATTTTAATTATTTTATTAATTTAGTGTATTTAATTAATTTAATTAATTTTTTTTCAATTAATATTAATAATATTTTTGAATTTAATTTTTTTTTTAAATTAATTTTTCACTTAGACGACGGAGATTAATGTCTCCGTCGTCTAAGTCACTACATGGGCCACGGAGAAGCTAACAATCTCCGTGGCCCATGTAGGGACTTAGACGACGGAGATTAATGTCTCCGTCGTCTAAGTCACCACCTGGGCCACGGAGATTGTTAGCTTCTCCGTGGCCCATGTAGTGACTTAGACGACGGAGACATTAATCTCCGTCGTCTAAGTCACCACCTGGGCCACGGAGAAGCTAACAATCTCCGTGGCCCAGGTGGTGACTTAGACGACGGAGACATTAATCTCCGTCGTCTAAGTCCCTACATGGGCCACGGACTATCTCCGTGGTCCAAGTGAACTTGGACGACGGAGATTAAATTCTCCGTCGTCTAAGTACTTAGACGACAGCACTTGGAGCACGTACCTTGGACGACGGATTTTCCGTCGTCCAAGTACTTAGACGACGGAGATAGGCACTTAGACGACGGAAATTCTCCGTCGTCTAAGTCACTTTTTCTTGTAGTGAGATGCCCAACCCAAGAAGTAGATCAAGAAGATTTAACTTGAGAGTAGTTAAGATCTAAGTTAATGCTTATGAATATTTTTCCAAGTGTAAACACATAGTTCAAGTAGTGTAGCTCTGTTAGAACTGGTAGTCAGACTAGTTAGGATAGCATACGGGTTATGTATCCCCAGAGTACGAGAGACTTGTAATTGAGTGTGTTACTTGATAGTGGAAAGGTTTGTCCCTCAAGAGTTAGGGGCACGCAGCTTTAATCCTGGTTGTTGGATTTCTGCGTTAACAAAAACATCTTGTGTTATTCTTTACTTTCTGTCTTTACGCTTTAACACTCGTATCCTGTATTTCGGGATATGTCTCTATCTTGCTATCCCGAGAACAGATTAAGCAAAAAATTGGTAAAATGCCTATTCACCCCCCCTCTAGGACCTTTAAGTGGTATCAGAGCAGCCATTAGCCTTTGCTTGTGAGATCCTCTGAGGGGCCAGATATGGATCGTGAAAAAGGCTCATCCATAAATGTTCCTCCTTTTTTTGATGGTCATGATTTCTCACAGGGAAAAATCATGATGAGTGCCTTCCTCTCCTACCAAGATGATGGTATGTTGTGGCAAATCGTAGAGGAAGGTTGGTCACATCCCACAAAACCAAACGGCGATGAATCGAATGAGAAATCCATTGCTCTAAGTTTGGTTAAAATTGAGGTTGAAAAGGTGCTTGAAAATGAAGATGATAATAATGATGAATTTTCTTTTCTAACCAAACAATTTGAGAAATTCTTAAGGAAAAGGAAATCTTTCAACTCTAACCGGAACTTCTCAAAAGGATCTAGTTCTAAGCCTTTTAGAAATAAGGATTCACAGAGAGGTCGGGATATCAGGTCCTCTCCTATCCCAAGAATGGACAATAAATGTTTTGAGTGCAATGGAGTGGGACATAAGGCTGTGGATTGTGCTAACATGAAAAATAAGTCTCATAAAGTACTAAAAGCAACTTGGAGTGATAGTGATTCAAATGAAAATTCTGAAACCGATTTAGATGAAGATGAAAAGGTTGCCTTTGTCACCCAAGTCACATTAGATGAGTCTCTTGAGGACAAGGATTCTGATGACGAAGGGCATGATATGTATGTACGTTTATGTAAAGCATCTAAGTCTATGCTTGCTAAAAATGAAGCTCTAACTAATGAGCTATCATTGAGTAAGGAGACACATTCCAGGTTACAAGGAGAGTACATATCCCAGAAAGCAGAATGGTGTTCTACCAAAACTCAACTAGAAGAACAAGTGATTTTCCTCAAATGAGAACTGAACTGTCAGTCTTTTTCTATAATGGTGTTCACTGCTGAGAAGCTGAAACTTGAAGAATCCCTGCTGGACGCCAAGAACCAGTTTGCAAAGTTCTCCATTGGCTAGGAGAATCTATCCCAAATCTGTGGGATGAGAAGACTGGATGGCAGCAAGAAGGGTTTGGGGTTTGAGGATGATGGCAAACTCAAAGGCTCGGGGAAGACTACATTTGTAATTAAAAAGCACCGGTTTGGTGTTGGGAAAGCCTCCGCCTCAACTGAAGATTGATGCTCCTGAAACTTCCAAGGTGTCCAAGCTCAAGAAAAGCTCACAAATAAGGTGCTTTCACTGTGGGAACAGTGGACACATTCGGCGGTACTGCTACAAGCTAAGAAGGAACCCTGTACCGGCAAAGATCTCATAGAGCAATGAACTGCTCGTCCATTTTCAAAAATCACTCGACGAACTGACCAGGATTGCACAGACACTTGCCATCCCGAAGCAGAAGAACAAGCCTGTCTCTTCATACTGGGCTAGAAAGTCTTCTCGAGAAAACAGGGATACCAGAAGGTTCATCTCTCCCAAAGAACCTGTTGTCAAGAAGAAACATGAAGATGTTATTTGCTTCTTCTCACGAGTCAATACCTCACCCACTGTTGCAAGAAAGGTTGTAGCTGTTTGCAATGTTGCCCTAACTGCCCTTTCCACCAGAAAGTCCAACTCTTGGTACATGGACAGCGGCTGCTCGAAGCACGTGACCGGCGAACAAAAATGGTTCACTTCCATGGATGATACTCATCTTGTTGGTGACGTCATGTTTGGTGACGGAGCCAAGGCAGAGATTATTGGAAGCGGGACGGTTGACACTCCTGGTCTCCCAACCTTGAAGAATGTTCTGCTGGTGGCAGACTTAGAAGTTTGCTTGCTGAGTGTGAGTCAGATTGTCGATGAGTATGAGACGGTAACATTTGATACGTCTCAGTGCACTGTCCTTGATGGGAAAGGAAGGTGTGTGATGAAAGGCGAGAGGTCTAGAGATCACTGCTACTGTGTTCGTGCCAACAAGAGATTGGAACCTGAAATTTTCTTTCGATCATTGACACAAGAAAGCGCCCTAGATCTGTGGCATAGGAGGATGTGCCATCTCAATCATCAGGATGTGGTGAAGTTGTCCTCAAAGGATGGAGCTCGAGGTTTGCCCAAACTGACCGGGAAATCAGCAGGAATGTGTGGAGACTGCAAAATGGGTAAGCTATCCCGAACCTCCCATCCTGTTTTAAATGCTAAGCCAACTTCAAATGCTCTTGAATTGCTTCACTTAGATCTTGTAGGTCCTGTTGAAACTGAAAGTATTGCTAAAAAGAAATATGTGCTTGTTGTGGTAGATGAATTTTCTAGATTCACATGGGTTATGTTCTTAAGTGATAAAACTTAAGGTCAAACTTTTGGGAAGTTTTTAGAATTGGAAAAACGTATTTCAAATGAAAAGGTTTCTGAAAATAAACGCATAATAAGAATTAGGTCGGATCATGGAACCGAGTTTGAGAAGTCTTTGTTTGCTGAGTATTGTGAAGAGAATAATGTGCACCATGAGTTTTCTGCCCCCATCACACCACAACAAAATGGGATAGTAGAAAGGAAGAATAGAGTCTTGGTTGAGATGGGGAGGGTAATGCTTAGTTCAGCTGATTTACCTCACATGTTTTGGGCCGAAGCAATTTTTAATGCTTGCTATACACTTAACCGTGTGATCTTTAGGCCGGGTACTAGAAAAACACCATATGAACTTTGGAAAGGTAAGAAGCCAAATATCTCACACTTAAAAGCTTTTGGTAGCCCTTGCTTCATTTATAGAGATCGTGAGTATTTGACAAAGTTTGATGCTAAATGTGATCGAGGTGTTTTTCTAGGTTATGCTTTGAACAGTCGTGCTTACCGTGTCTATAATAAAAGAACTTGCAAAGTCATTGAAACGGTAAATGTGGCTATCAATGACTCTCTTGTATGCTCTCACAACCACTCTTCAAGAAATGTGCAGGTTGAGGATATGAGTACTGAGACATCTCCCACAGCTGCTGAGACTCCTATCGATAAACAGAATCTCATACCTGATGATGTATCCCAGGATATAGAATCTGACACTGAAGGTGCCGGGATAGATCAGACCCTGACTATCCAAAAGTCACATCGTATTGGGAAACGCCAAGTTCAAAAGGATCACTCTCCCTCGGATGTGATTGGCACGGTCGATGAACCAAGAAAGACCCGAAGTAAGTCGAACATGCTTGTGAGTAATCTTGTTAGTCTCAAAAGTTTTCTTACAATGCATATGCTAGCTATCAATCGAATTGCATGCTATGGTTTTGTTTCTAACGTTGAGCCTAAAAACATTAAAGATGCTTTGAAAGACTCGGATTGGATTGTGGCTATGCAAGATGAACTTAATCAATTTGAGAAAAGCAATGTTTGGCATTTGGTTCCTAGACCTAAGGATAAGAATGTAATAGGAACAAAATGGGTTTTCAAAAACAAGACGGATGAAAAGGGAATCATTACTAGCTAGAAACAAGGCTAGCTAGGTTAGTTGTGCAAGGATATTCCCAAATAGAAGGCCTAGACTTTGATGAAACTTTTGCTCCCGTAGCTAGACTTGAGTCCATTAGATTACTCTTGGCCATTGCTTGCTTTCTAAAATTTGATCTCTTTCAAATGGATGTGAAAAATGCTTTTCTAAATGGGATCTTGAAAGAAGAAGTTTATGTGGAACAACCTCCGGGATTTTAGAGCTCTTGCTATCCCGATCATGTTTAAAGATTAGACAAAGCTCTCTATGGTTTAAAGCAAGTTCTTAGGGCTTGGTATGAAAAATTGTCTACACATTTGATTGACCATGGGTATGTGCGAGGGTCTATTGATAAGACCATGTTTGTTAAGAATGTTTCACATCATATGATTATTGCTCAAATATATGTGGATGATGTGGTGTTTGGTTTCACCTCTCAAAAACTTGTTGAGGAGTTTGTCACTCTTATGAAGCAGGAATTTGAAATGAGTCTTTGTGATAAACTAAGCTTCTTCCTTGGACTACAAGTACAACAAATGAAAGATGGTTTGTTCATTTCACAGGAAAAGTATGCGAAGGAACTGGTGAAGAAGTTTGGGATGGAATGAGCTTCTCCCATCCGAAACCCAATGGGAACCTCCTGCAGAATCAATGCCAATTTGGAGGGGATCAATGCTGATCAAACTCTATATAGAGGCATGATTAGGAGCTTACTCTACCTCATAGCCAGTAGACCCGACATCTCCTTTAGTGTGGGTGTTTGTGCTTGGTATCAAGCCAACCCTAAGGAATCCCATGTGAAGGCTGTCAAGCGTATAATTCGATACGTTTCAGGTACGTGTGCCTTTGGGATACTATATACAACGGATACTAACACTGAGATTGCAGGGTATTCGGACTCGGATTTGGCTGGAGATGCCACGGATAGGAAGAGCACCTCGGGAGGTTGTTTCTTTGTTGGGAACAACTTGGTATCGTGGCATAGCAAGAAGCAGAATTGCGTATCCTTATCCACTGCCCAAGCAGAGTACATAGCTGCAGGGAGCTGTTGTACACAACTTCTCTGGATGAAACATATGCTGAGCGACTACGGATTTGAGCAAGGTATCCTATCCCTGTTCTGTGATAACACCTCTGCAATTAATATCTCAAAGAATCCTGTGTTGCATTCTAGGACCAAACATATAGAGATTAGATATCATTTCATTAGAAACTTGGTCGAAGATAATCAGCTTGAAATGACATTTATTCCAACTGAACAACAATTGGCTGATTTATTCACTAAGCCCTTGGACAACCTGAGATTTGAAAGTCTTAGGAAGGCTATTGGTGTATGCACCATCACTTGAGATATCTCCCTCACTGGTCTAAATTTACTTTTCAGCACTTTTCTTTATCGAATAATTTTCTGGAAAAAATAATTGTTGGCTCACGCTGGGATACGAGTCTGTGGATGCATCCCTGGAAATATTTCTGAACTTGATCTAAAATGCTGTGTTCTTATTTCATGTTTCTTGATAGACACTTGCTGCATCTTTCACTTGTGTATATGCATCTATGTCCTTAAGAATGTTAGTGCATGTGGTCTAAATTATTCTTGGAATGAGAAAGAACTCTTGAGCACAAAAGTTACTCTTGTGGGGTGTACACAGTTTGAGCTAGAAAATTGAGATGAGTTGAACTAGTTACTGAAAAACAAATGTGAAAATCTGGTGATTATTGATGAATGAATAAAGTAAATGAATGGGCTAATCTTTTGCTGGGTGCACCTTAATCGGAACTAGTGGGGATCCCTGAGATCTTATCTATCCTTCGATGGGTTCGGACTAGTTATCCACTGAGTGTCCTTGAAACACACATTATTCTTTCGAGCATTGCGCTCAGGACATAATGATAACGACTCTGCTACATGGATCTACGAGGACGTATTTCTTAGATGAGCTCTTGGCCAAATTTAAAGAGAATGGCAAAAATGTCTTGAACATAAATGGCAACGGCCAAAGGCCAAGTTGGGACAAAGTCCTTGATATGCTGAAATTCCAGAACTCCCAAAAGGTTGTGACAAAGTCACTTGGTTACTCTTGATGTCCTCATATCATTTGATGCTCTAAACTTGTACTCCCTTAGATGAAATTTTCACACACACACTCTTATGGTTCCAAGGATTGAATTGTCAAAGAACATAGCATTGATGTTACTTTATAGTCATATACTCATGTGAAAAATTTGAGCCATCAAGACATATAAAAATTTGTTGTCACATTTTTGTGAGTCATGCTTAAATCTATCCTAATGTCTGGGATTTCACTGACTGTTTCCATCCCAAGGTACATGCTGACAGGTTGTAAATATCCTGAAATCAATCCTTCTATGTTTCTTTTATGCACCACGTGAGGGGGAGCAGTTCTTGTACTGATGGGTACACTGGTATCTTCTGTTTCTCAGGGTACCTCAGATATCCCAGTAGATATTAGGGGTATACGTGCATGGGTGCCCTTTTGTTTGCTTTTGAGGAGTTTTCTAGGTGCATGTGAGCTTTACCTAGGTATAGGTCATTATTGCATTTTATTTCTGACTTAACTCTGCAGAAGTTTGAAAGTGAAGGTGGTGTGTTTAAGAGGAGAAACCTCTTGGTTCAAGAATTCATGAGTGGTCTTGATTCCGCTGCAACTCTCTCTCTCCCACTTGACTGTTTCTCTTCCGTTCTACTTTTACTTAATCCCACTAAATTGTAAGGATAAGAAACGACAAGCCACACATCTCTTCTTCTCACACCTTCCATCTCCAAAATTCTCCCATGGCAAATCCCGATCCCTTCATCCCTGAAGAAATCTTTCTTCTGCCACCTCCTCCTCCTAAGCCATCTCCACCGGACCAAGACACTAAAAGCAAGAAGCCCTCTCCTGCTAAAGCCACAACCACCTACCAACGCCATCGGCATACACCCAAGCACTCTTCAAAGTCAGTCAAAGCCACCACGTCTGTGCCACCTGCCTCTAAGGAGCCGTCTCCTCCTCCCTCTCCGCCTCGGGTCATCGACGAATCCGGTCTCCCTTATCCTCCACCATTAACTCATGTTGTTGCTGAATCACCACAAGTCTCTCCAATGAATGCTGTTGTACCTCCTACTTCTCCTACGGCTGCACAACCTCAATCCGTCTCAGCCACTATCTCTCCTGCTGCCGCTCGTTCCCTTGGCCTCCCATCGGGAAGCAGAAACGGACGGCTATAGCTACCGTTTGCTCCTCTGCATCATCTTCGGCCTCGTCATCTTCAGAGCCTCTCGGGAAACGGGTTACCCGGTCCAAGGCTAGGTCAACTTCTGTGGCTGCCAAGGGCAAGTCAGCGGCTCCAAAGCCCAAGTCCAGAGCGCCCTCCAAGCCTCGTCCTGGTGATTCCTCTTTACTACCTCCTACCTCTCACTTTGTCTCTTTAGAAGCTTGTCGTCTTTTTGGATTTGTGACTGTGAACTGGCCCATTGTTGCTGAGTGGCCCATTGATTTCGCCTCCCTGTACCCTGCCTTTCACTCCTTAGTCTCCCGTCTGGGATGGGTGATGGCACTGAGCTCCCTGCCTAGGTACAATCGTACCTTAATGCAAGAGTTCTATGCAAACTTCCCTGAGACGGTGTCAACGGAAGTGCGTCTACGGTCGAAGCAACAAGTTTGTATTTCTGTTCGAGGTGTTGACGTCAACTGTTCTCCGTCTGGGATACGACGTGCCCTAGGTCTCCCTATCACTACTGACGGCGTTCTACAAGGCTATACTGCATATTCAAACTCTTATACTATTAATGACTTAGCCACTCACCTCTGCTCCTTTCCTCCAGCAGAACCAGTCACAGGCACCTTTCTCTCTAGTAGATATATGACCGAATGGTTCAAGGCTCTCGGGTTCTTGGTTCAGACGCTTTTTCACCCAACCTCCCAAACCAGTAAGATCCCTCATAAACAAGCAGTGCTGATGGCCTACCTCAACCATGATCCTTCTTGTCCGACTCTTCCTGCCGAATATTTCATGTATCAAGCAATCCGGACTGCCGGTGTAAGTCATCGCGGCTCCCTGTCCAAAGCTTTGGTGTTTCCTTGTCTCATCACCAAACTTTGTGGTGATGCTGGAGTCCCAATCTGGGAGGGTGATGCTCTTGGTCCTGAGCCCTGCATGGTTGATGCACTTACCATCAACAAATCTGCACATCAATCCAATGAGTACGTGGAGCCCATGGACCAGCAGTTCCTGAAGGCAGCGGTTCAGTCTATGATCAGCTCGGCGGTCAAGGAGATGAAGGAGCATCTGGTCGACCAATTCGAGAAGTTTAAAGCAGAAATCTCCGTCCTTGTCTCGAGCACAGCTGGACCTGTTCCTGTCCCAGAGCCTACTGTTTCTTCTCCTCCGGCGGATAGCACTGCGGACTCGTCTCCCTTAGATTCCGGTGCAACTATCCTCCTTGGCGAGATTGGTGCTGAGGACGAGGATGCCTATGGTGATGCCGTTTGATCTGCTACCCGATAATCTATGATGTCTCTGTTTGTTTCCTTTTTTGTTCTTTTTCTGTTTTTCCCTGAACATCTTGGGTTTGGTTTTGTGTTCTGCTTCTAAACAATGTTACTTTTATCTGCTGTTTTTATATCATTTGTGGTTTTACCCTTTGTCTTTCCTAGACAAAAAAGGGGAGAACTAGCTAATATGTGCAGGTAGTTTTTGATGCGGATAACTACCTGGCTGGGATAGGTACTTGTGTTCATATCATGGTAAACCAGTCAGGATGAGTATTGAATTGTACTTTGAACACTTTTTGGATGCATGTGTTGTTTGTGTTATACTATTCTCATGCAAGTACTATTTGAAGATTGTGTTTTGTCAAGAAATGTCAAAGGGGGAGATTGAAGGCATACATAATATTGGCTACTCCTTGACAATAGACAAAACACAATAGACTGAAGATCATCAAGGAAAGCAATTGAAGATGTGGGCATCAAATACCTATCTCATAGGAAAATCAGGTTGTTCATGCATTACATAACATGTGTTTTCATCTAGGATAGCAATTGAGGCACATATCCCTGCTGTTCTGATATGATTCTGGAAACATGTTCATAACTGGTTTCTGTTGCCTAGGTTACTCTTGATTCTGTATGCATGTGATTTACAGCAGCCTAGGTCATTCTTAATTCAGAATACATGTGCTTTGTTTCATGATAGTTGACTTTACAAAAGGTGTGTTTGAATTAAGATGTTTTAGGCTCACATGTGACTCTTAGGATTGTGTGTTGTTTTTGTGTGTTGCTTTACAGCCTGAAAAGTTATCTTTGCCTTCCCCAGTTTTCTTCTTCACGTGCTTGCTGTAGTTGACTTTGTCATTTCTAGTATTAGGCTTTCAAAGGCTTTTTCTCTCCTAAAACACTTCTTGCCCAAAATGGAAACTGATGTTGACTTTACATATTGCCTCTAAGCATGCCTTTGCTTTGCAAACTGTGTTCAAAGTGTTTTGTCAAATCTGGGACAATTTTAGGTCTGCCATAGGGTGATTCTATAGTTGGTTTTTCACATGCTTTCTTGATGCTTTTGACCTCTGTTTTACCGTGCCTACTTGTTGCTGTTTGCTGGTGTATTGCATTGTCTATATAAGGAGTTTAAAGCTGTCTTGATTGTTGTTGGTTGAGTGAAATATTTTCTGGGTAGATATTCTTTAGGGTTACTCTTTGAGAGCATAATTATGTGTAGTTTCTCTTCTATCTTCTCTTCCCCTTCTGTCTTTTGGTTGCTCTTTACAGTGCATAATAGACATGGATTCTCAAGCATAAAAACTGTTTTCAAAACTCATATGCATCATTGCATAGTGCATTCCATTGAGATATGTATGGAGATGCCCAACCCAAGAAGTAGATCAAGAAGATTTAACTTGAGAGTAGTTAAGATTTAAGTTGATGCTTCTGAATATTTTCCTAAGTGTAAACACATAGTTCAAGTAGTGTAGCTCTGTTAGAACTGGTAGTCAGACTAGTTAGGATAGCATACGGGTTATGTATCCCCAGAGTACGAGAGACTTGTAATTGAGTGTGTTACTTGATAGTGGAAAGGTTTGTCCCTCAAGAGTTAGGGGCACACATTTTTAATCCTGGTTGTTGGATTTCTGCGTTAACAAAAACATCTTGTGTTATTCTTTACTTTCTGTCTTTACGCTTTAACACTCGTATCCTGTATTTCGGGATAGGTCTCTATCTTGCTATCCCGAGAACGGATTAAGCAAAAAAGTGGTAAAATGCCTATTCACCCCCCCGGACCTTTAACAAGAATAGGCAACCGAAGGCAACATGCCAAATACCTCATCTAAAAATAAAGGCAACATGCCATGTAGAACAGCAAGAGTAAAATTATTTTATGACGAATGCAAGGTATATATGTCTAAGCACCTGGGTGCCAATTTTCCCCGGAAGAGATTGAAGCGCTTCCTCACCAAACCACAGTGAACCTCTATAACAAATTATCATAAATTGTGAGAATATAGAAAAATGGGAGCTACTGATGTGCAAACAGAAGATCTTTCTTAAGCATGGGATGTTGAGATATGGAAGCATTCGAACAAATCAAATTGAGATGAGAGCAAAGATTTAACATGACCAAAAACAACATTGAGTACAGTTATTGTAAAGCACTGACAATAATGTTATAATGTAGCAATGATTTATAGAATGTTCAGAAAACCAAATTATCATACCTTTTCAGAGCATTCATTTGTTGGGCTTGGTACATCTAACCAATTCCATGCAGTACTTTTACTCTCTTTACCAATAAGATAATCATACTTGATATGAGGTAAATCTACTGGACTGCCAGACACTTCAAAGATCAAACAAGAAGTAGCAATTTTATCACACATCTTCAAATTTTTGTTCCTATCTATGAGTAAATATAAGATTTAATGTTACCAGCAACGATATTGTCCCCATCCAGCGAAAGAACATTCCATGAAGAGTTCGAATCAGCAGGGCGGATACGTAATACTTTACCACTGTAATGTCAAATAACTGTCACGGTTACTTAACATAACGAAGGTGATAGAGGTCTGTGAGTTATATGAACAATAATTTTACCTCAATACGTTCACAGATAGTATCACTTGACAGCTGCCCCAGATGGAAGATATCATTGTGCATCCATCAAAAAGCCATGGCTTACTAAGGAAACTTGAACAGTAAAGCCCAGGGAAGCAACCATCATCCGCACACGTGACAACAGGGATCTTCAGAAGAAAATTCCATCAACACTTCAAGCGTAAACCGGAGTAAGCGAGGGAGACAGAGAGATTATAACTCAAGCATATTCTACATCTACTATATATATGTTGTGGACTTGCGTTAACAACTTTATGAAGATAATATAGATCTTGCTCAAATGGCAGAGGAGGCAACCTAAAGTTGCTCCCCTCATTTATATTTTTAGGAAGGCATATTAGGTCTACAGGCACTTAGAGTTTCACCACTGGGAACTAAACAATGTAAACATCAACCTCCAAGATTCAACGTAGCAGACAATTGGTTGATAATATGCAAAACAGCATATGATTTGTATACATCAGCCAGTAGCAACAAGCCATATACTTGTCCAGCATAACAGTATTCTATTATGCCATTTCAGATTCATGATTTTCAGTCCTGGATGTGAACAAATAAATCTTTTTACATTACTTGGACTAAAAAATTAAGCCAAGAATCACACAAAACTAATGTAGTATAAAACGAAAATAACAAAGAAAGAAAAACAGAAGAGACTTAACAGGTAAAGATGAATAGCTTACCACATCAACGACTTTAGAAGTGGAGCATGGCAGTCCATCTGCTGGCCAATTAATTTTGTGAAGAGAATCTGTTGCAGAATGTGCCCCAGAATCCACAAAACTTCTTGCAGATAAAAACAGAAGCAATTTTCCATCTAGGCTGAAAGAGCATTGATGATATTTCACTTACAGGCAGTCATCAAGTAGATAACTTTTACAGCTTTTTCTGAAGAAAGTAGATAAGTTAACAGATCGAGTAAGCCATCTAGTATAATACAAATAAAACAGCAAGAGCCATTTCAATACTGCTTTCTATAAACTCCCGGTATCAGTATCAGTATCAAAATTGAAGCAAGACATGTTACATAAGTAGTCATTTCTATCAAGGCTAGCTGCGAGCACTTCAAGATACACCTTAGCCTAAACAAATTGTATTCCAGTGCAGATGTAGTAGATCCAAACAAAGATTCTCTGAAACCTAAAGCAGAAATCTGCATAAGATACAGCAGATTATATAAAGGAAAACAATTGCAAGTACTTGTGGAAAAAAGACAATATATGTTAGTATAGCATCATTAGTTGTCCAATTAAGTATACTTATCCACTTAAGCAGGTAATCAACACCTACCCGACCACCCGAAAGACCACCAGGAAGGCTACAACTCTGCCCACAAAACTGACCCCACCCGAGTACGCACGCGCCCGACAGGCGCACATCCGAATGTGCAGATCACATGACAGCAAGAGCAAACCAGTCCCACATCGAGAAACACAAGCAAGCAGCAAACTCAACCACCTATATATGAAAGGTATTTATTACAGGTAACAGGATCGGATCACAACTAATCTCGAGCACAAAACACTCCAATCTACTTTCACGCACGCTCGCCTGACTGTTATATCCAATACATCTTCTAACTTAGGCATCAGAGCATTGAAGGCAGGCCACCCCTGTCTCGACCATCTGACTGTCTGTTTGTCGTTGTATTCTTCTAACAGCCATACCCGAACACGCGTACCCGCACACCCGAAGAGAGAAGAAGCTCCCGACCATCCGAACAGCACGAGCGTTCGGACGAGAAGAAGAAGAAGAAGAAGAAGCTCGTACTGCTTCTGCTAGATTACGTCCCATGTAATCTGGTAGAAACAGTTGGCGCCGTCTGTGGGAAACTTACAAATTACAAACCTCGTACAAACACCACCAACCAAAAGCCCACATGCATACCCAGGAGACGAACGCAAGTGACACACCCGTCGGGGAAACGCCCCCAGGCGCGCAGGAGCGGCAGGCAATGGAACTAGGAAGGGGCAGCAGTAGCTAGGAGCGCGTCGACGGCCTGCTTCAGGAACTACGAGAGGCAGCACTCGAAAGAGCAGAGGAACGCCAGATCCGGCAGAGGCTGGAGGAGCGACTGGACGCGCTCGTCGGCTAGCAGCGGGGGCAACGCGAACGGACCCAAGAAACCACCGACGAAGAGCAACATCCGTTCGGCAGGGTCGACGCCCGGACAGCTCATGCGCCCACACCAGTAGGGGAATCGCCACCCCTGACGGACAACGCCCGGATCCTTCGGAGGATGGAAGAATTGGCGGAGGAAGTATTGCGCCTACGGAAAGACAAGCTTGCCGGGCAGGGCGGGATGTTCACCCCCCGGGTCAGCCCGTTCTCGGCGCATATACTAGAAAGGGGAAGAGACCTCCACGCGAAAACAGCGAAGATCACCTGGTTCGACGGGAGTGGGGACCCCTGTACGCACATCGACGAGTTTCGATCCGCTACGGACGAGACCAAATATTCGGACCCGACCCTGTGTTTTCTGTTCCAGGAGACGCTGACCGAGGAGGCCAGGAGTTGGTTCTACGAGATTCCGCCAGGCTCCATCCATTCATTCCTCGAACTGGCGGAGAGCTTCCAGAAGAGGTACAGGCTCCAAGGAAAGTACAACACCACGGGCATCCTCCTCAAGGTCCGCTAGGGGAGGGACGAGGGCCTGTCAAGCTACATAAACCTGTGGAGGGCGCTCGCGGGCACATGCAGGGACCTCGACAAGCGAGTGGCCAAGATAGCCCTGATGGACAACATGCTCGCCACACCATTCGTAGAGAAGCTGGTGCGAAAAGAACATCTCGACTACGACGAGATTATGAACCTGATCGTGTAGAAAGCGTTGGTGGAGACACGAGTGTACGGGTCCACCTCCGAGTCTAGCACCAGCAGACCGGAGAAGGAAAGCGCTCAACCGCGACAATCCGCGGACGACGAAGAGCCAACCGGGGGCTATAAGAGGGGCCGAAACGCACAAGGACAGAATCACCAGAGGCCATCCTCCCGCAACTATCACAACAACCGCCACAACCAGGCGAGGGGATCGGCGCCATAGGAAGCCCGTCTACCGCCGGCGCCATGGTACCGACCGGCGGGCTAGGAGGTATACGCGATCAACCGGCAGTCAAACGCACAACTACTCCGCCAGCACCGACACCGGATTCCACCACCAAACAACATGTCGAAGGCAAGGGCCCCGATCAGCCAAACCCCGAACATCTGGTGCGAATATCACAACACCGCCACCCACCACACCAACGACTGCATCATGCTGACAAAGGTGTTCGCGGATATGCAGAAGGACGAACTGGTCACCCCTCCTAGGGCGGAGGAGCGACCGCGCGAGGCAAATATCGAAACCCGGGGGACTATCAGCACGATATCCGGGGGAAAGCGGAAGGAGGGGACCTTGTCGCCCGATCGCTCGAGCAGGGAAGTGCTGACGATCGGGGCAGGCCGGACGCACAAAACAGGAAAGAGGGTGGCGCTCGCCATTTGCTTCACGGCGGAGGACGAGGAAGGGAACCCGAAGGACAGCACCCTACCATTCGTGATCGACGCGATCATCGATCGATTCCTCGTGAAGAGGGTGCTGGTGGACAATGGGGCGTCCGTGAATGTGATCTACCTGGACGTGTACACGGCGCTTGGCAGGCCCGCGCATAAAATGACACAAGACCACGAGTGCGTCGCCAGCTTCACGGGCGAAACGTCGTACCTGATAGGGAGCGACAATATCCAGGTCGGAATCGGCGCACCCGACTCCCCGTACAGCAACGTCCGGACAGACTTCATCGTCATGGACACCTCCTCCCCATACAACGCCATACTCGGGAGGCCCGGGATCAATAAGTTGAAACTGATCATTGCGAGCACGGGGTCGGATATGTCCGGGGATACAACTATGAGGAAGCGATGAAGCCCCGGAACAGGCAGGAGGTCCTCACCATGGAACCTGCACCAGGAACGGAAGTACCAGACGACCCACGCGACGGACTGGTGGCAGTATCGCCTGTTCCCGAGCGCGAAGAGCTGAGGACGATTCAGCTATCCCCTGAACATCCGGAGAGGACGATCCAAATCGGGGCATCATTGGCTCCCGCGATAGCCGAACGGCTGATCGAGCTACTAAAGGAGAAGCAGGAGGTGTTCACATGGTCGTACAAGGACATGCCCGGGATCAGCACAAACATCATATCCCACAAGCTGAGCGTCAGCGCCGGCGCACGGGCGGTAAAGCAGAAACGACGGGCGTACAAAGCGGAACACTATGCGGCGATGCACGAGGAGGTGGAATGACTGCTGGGCATCGGGTTCATCCTCAAGGTGGACTATCCAAAATGGATCTCCAACGCTGTAATGGTGCTGAAGAGTAACAAAAAATGGAGGATGTGCATCGATTACAGCAATCTCAACAAAGCATGCCCCAAGGACAGCTTCCCTCTACCAAGGATCGACCAGTTGGTAGACGCGATAGCTGGGCACGAGCTCCTCTCGATGATGGACGCATACTCAGGCTACAACCAGATCTTCATGGACACCGAAGACCAGGAGGCGACGACGTTTGTCACGGACAAGGGAGTATACTGCTACGTCATCATGCCATTCGGGTTGAAGAACGCTGGCTCCACATACCAGAGACTCATGAACGTGATGTTTCATGGCCTGATTGGCAACATTGTGGACGTGTACGTGGACGACATACTGGTAAAGAGCGCCCAGGCGGTCGACCATGTCCAGAACTTGGGGACTGTGCTCGATGTCCTCATCAGGAACGACATGAGGTTGAACCCGGCCAAGTGCACGTTCGGAGTCAACAACAGCAAATTCTGTGGGTATATCGTCAGCCAGCGGGGAATCGAGGCCGCACCCGCCATGGTAAAAGCGATCATCGACATGAAACCGCCCGTCAAGAAGGCAGACCTGCAGAGCCTCACGAGCAAGCTCGCATCACTGAACAGGTTCATATCTCGCTACTCAGACAGATGCGCCCCATTCTTCAAGGCTCTCCGAACAACGAACAAGCGGGAGGTCGCGTGGACGCCCGAATGCGAGACATCTTTCCTTCAAATAAAGGAGTACCTGGCCTCCATCCTACTCCTCTCCAGACCCGTTCGAGGGGAAATATTATACATCTACCTGGCCGCCTCACTCACAGCCGTCAGTTCTGCCCTCGTCCGCCGGGAGGACTGCACGGAACTGCTCGTTTTCTTCTCAGGAAAGGGCATGACGGGCGTTGAGACCCGATATCCGACGATCGAGAAGATGTCGCTCGCACTCATCACCGCCGCCTGACGGTTGAGGCCATACTTCCAAGCGCACAACATCCACATCCTCACGAACGTGCCCCTGCTCCAGATCCTCCAATCTCCCGACCACAGTGGCCGCTTGGCAAAGTGGGCAGTCGAGCTCAGCGAATTCGACCTTCAGTACAAGCCCCGAACGGCAATCAAATGGCAGGCAGTGGCGGACTTCATCGACGAGTACACGGAAGCAGAAGCGGCGTCGGTCGACGCATCCGACAGCCCGACGGTAGAGGCATCCGACAAACCGGAGATCAAGGAAGGACCGTTGTCGGAGTGGAACCTCTACGTCGACGATTCATGCACGAAGAAGGTGAGCGGCGTCGGGATCATCCTAACCGGACCAGGAGGGGTAAACGCGGAGTACGCCCTCAAGTTCGAATTCAAGACAACCAACAACGAGGCCGAGTACGAAGCGCTCATCGCAGGCCTACAGCTGGCCAATAACTCAGAGGCGCCCGACCTCAATGTATTCAGTGACTCGCAGTTGATGGTGAGCCAGGTCGAAGAAGAATTCCAAGCAAAGGGGGAGTCCATGATCGCCTATCTGAAGTACGTAAAGGCGCTGATCAGTAGGTTCAAGTACGTCAACATCAACCATATATACCGAGGACTCAACGCGAAGGTAGATAGGCTTGCCCGATTGGCCACGGCCCCCGTACACACGGGACCAGGGCAGCGGATCGTCGAAATGCTGCGACGACCGAGCATCTCGGGAGCATAGCAGGTCCTGGCAATCGAACCGCACGAGCACAGCTACATGGACGCGCACATCACTTACAAGGCAAGGGGAGAGCTACCAGAAGACAAGCGAGAGGCCAGAACCATCGTCGCACGGGCGGCCAACTTCAGCGTACGGGATGGAGCGCTGTATCGACGGGGGAGGACTTGGGCGAGCCTCAAGTGCGTCACTCCAACAAAGGGCAACTCCATCTTGCAAGAAATCCACTCGGGCACATGCAGCCATCACGCGGGCGCCAGATCGATCGCACACAAAGCCCTTCGGTGTGGATTCTGGTGGCCCACCATCTACGCGGACGCTACGGCGCTAACGGGCAAGTGCCACCAGTGCCAGCTACACGCGCATCACCACCACACGCCCGCCGTCCCACTATCCATCCTCCTGTCGCCCGTACCGTTCGCACAGTGGGGACTGGACCTGATCGGGGAGCTCCCAAAGTCGAAGGGGCAGTACAGGTACCTGATTGTCATCATCGACTACCACACCAAGTTCATCGAGGCCCAACCGATGGCAAAGATCACGACAGAGAAGGTCGAGCGCTTCCTCTGGCGTTTCCTCTTCTGTCGCTACGGGACTCCAATCAGCATCATCACGGACAACGGGCCACAGTTCAACAACCCTCGGCTCACGGCCTTCTGCAAACGGCAGGGAACGGACCTCATGTTCGCATCACCAGCGCACCCTCAGACAAACGGACAGGTGGAAGCAGCGAACAAAATAATCAAAGCAGGCATCAAGAAGAAGATTGAAGATATCGAACCCGGGGACGCGGGATACGTGCGCTGGCCCGAGGTCATCCCGGAGATCCTATGGTCCATCCGAACGACCGCCAACGCAGCCACGGGCGAAACCCTGTTCAGCCCGACGTTCGGAACGGAAGCCGTGCTACCCTTGGAGATCACCCATCAGAGCCCACAGATCGAGGGGTACGATCCACGCACGAACAACGAGGGGCTACGACTCAACAACTACTTATCACCAGCGCACCTCCACAACGCCGCGAACAAGCAGAGGATCGCCCGACTGTATAACCAGCGTATTCGGGCTCGACCAATCCAACTGGGGGACTAGGTGATGAAGGCAATCTAGCAGAAGGTCAAGGCACTTCGCCCGTTATGGGAAGGTCCGTACGTCGTTGACGAAGTGATAAGCGTTAGCACCTTCTACATTAGAGACATGCAAGGTCAACGACTACGGCACTCATGGAACATCCAACACTTGAGGAAGTACTTTCATTAAATTTTGTTGTGTTATACTTAATTGTTTTTTTTAAGTTCATTTTGTTGTTACGTTCGCTTGTTCTTAACCCGCCCGCCCGATACTCGGGGGACTGGGGAGAAGTTGTTCGCATTAATGTAACACTTATAAAAAGAAAAAAAGTAAGGAACGCATGCACGCACGAGTCATTCAAAAGATGCAAAAAAAAAAACAGAAGCTAAAGGCACACGCACGGAAAGAAAAGAAACTTCATTAAATAAAGAGCACAAGGCCCGATTACAAAAATCCTACCCTATTACAAAAAAAAAATACAGAAGAAAATTCCTACAGCTACGCCCCCGTGTTCACCTCCAGCTCCTCCACCTCATCAGATGACGCCGGCTCCGCCCGCTCCGCCTGGTCGGCTGGATCCACCTGCACCAGCACCGGCTCCGCCTCAGGGGCCGCCCTAGAAGGCCCCACCCCTCCATCATTGGCTGAAGCCCGAGCGCTCGCCACCCTCCCTGTCTCAGACCGCACGAATGCCCGGTACTCATCCAGCTTGATGAAGGGAGTCACCGCCTCGCGGAACGCGGTCACTTGCTCCTCCATGTCAGCCTTCACTAGTTCGCAGAGCTCGTCAGACTCCTTGAACATTGCTACAGCCTCCGCACGAGCAATGCGATCCACCTCCAGCATCTGGAACTTCGCCTCTGCCTCCCAGGTGGCTGCTTCGGCACGAACACGCTCCAGCTCAGAACGCATCCGCTCCACCTCGGCCACCGCGCTGTCACGCCCAGCGCCCACCAGGGCCTCACGAGCAGCAACCTCTGCAGCCCGGGCAGTCGCCTCCTCCGCGCTGGCGGTGTAGCGGTGGACCAGGTCATTGGCCTTGTCCAGGCTGGCCACGAGCCTCGCCGTCACCTTCTCCGCCTTCAAGGCATCCGTCCTGAGGCGTGCAAGTTCCATGTTCTCCCGGGTGCGCACGCGGAAGAGCTGGTGCTGCAGACGGGCGCAGGCAACGAACACCCTGTCCAGCCCGTCGAGGGCGGCATTGTCCAGCGGCTGGAGCAGGGCCCCCAGCAACGCAGCGCCATCCACGAGCGCACGGCGCAGAGCGTCAACAACACCGGACGCCGACCCACCTGCGTCCGGAGGAGAGGAGTCTTTCGTCCGAGGGCGCTTCTGCGGGGGCTCAGCTTCACCGTCCGGGGCACCGGAAGAGAGATCTGCACCACTATGAGAGGACCGGCGCGACCCTGAGCCTTGGGAGGCCTCGCGACGGTCCTGCTGCTCGACCCGCCGCTGGTCACGGTCCACCTGCCTTTGCTCATTTTCGCGGTGGAGGCGGTCCCGCTCAGCCCGACTTGGGCCCCGACTGGCTGGTGGAGGAGGAGGAGGAGGAGGGATATGTGTTCCCTGCCCGACGGTAGCAGCAGTGGAAACAGAGGGCCCAGCGCCCGACCTCTGGCGGATGGGGGAGGCCTGCGAGTTGACGGCCGGCGCACGCATGGTGGGCTGAACTTCACCACTGACAAGCATCCCGCCCAAGCCGTCCACCACGACGCGGCGTACGGTATCTGCACCCTCTAACAGCATGTTGAGACGGCGCACGTGCTCCTCATCCCGATCGGTCGCCTTGGACTTAGACATTTTCACTACAAAATAGAAAGAACGTTCAGGTCAGTAACAGTCGATCAAACTACACTACACGTACATTTCAGATATCACCACCCGACAGACCAGGTGTTCGCGCCAGGCGTGTCTTCTCGATCAGGTCCCAGTGACACGCCGCCCTGAAGTGCCTCGCCTCGGGCCTGGGGTCGAAGACAAACTTCAAACGGGCAATCCTGCCTTCCTCCTCGGGCGTCAGGGGATACTCGTTCGTGTCCAACCAGTGGAAGCGCTGGGGGACTCGGTGGACACGACGGGCGTTGGCTGCAATCTCGGGGGCGTGAGCGCCAAACTCCCAGTCACCTCCGACCAGGCAGTTGATCGTGTGCCAGCTGGTGGAGAAACTGGGAGGATCGATGAGCCACCACTTCACGCGTGGTTCCACCGTGAAGGTGCCCGAGTCGCGCCGGCGGGAGGAGTACTTCAGGCGGAAGAATTGGAGGAATTCCGCCCGTGTGGGATGGTCCAACCCGCTCGAACGGAAGATGTTGAAGAACGCCACCAACGTTCGGGTCAGTGTAGCCCACACTGACCAAGGGAGATCTTGAGGAGTGCCAGGATGTATTGAAAAAACGGGTGAAGGGGCAGCTTTATCCCCGCCTTCAGGTGGAATTTACTGATGCACACATGGCCTGCGGGCGGTCGAGTGAACGTCTCCCCCTTCCCTGGCATCTTCAGCCTAACGGACGACGGAGTGTGATAATCCCGCGCCCACCGCGCCATCTCCTTGACGCTCGGCGCCCGCTCGGGTTCTTGCACTGGCACCCCATCGGGGAGCACCCAGTGAACACGCCCGCCCTCTGGAAATTGAGGCACGGGCTGATTCGATCGAACAGGTTCGTCACCCCATGGCCCGGACGATGAGGACCCGCCCGACGACCCAGACGATTCCCTTAAACCTGCGGCAACGAGCGCTTGCTGAGGATCCATTGGCTGCACCACAGGAGAAGCATTAGGGATGAACCGAAGAGGCGTTACACTCATCACGGAATCGGACGAGGTCGTGTCCGATCCGCTCATGTATGAACCACAACTAACCCACCCCGCCCCCGGTACGTATATCCGTTCACGTGACTGGCCGCTCGATATCTCTATTGGCTCCATCTCCTAGACGCACGCACGCGAAGCTCACACTTAGCAAAAAAAAACCAACTACCAGAAACACCAAAAACCCAGAAATCCTACCCCAAGCAAGATCAAACCAGGCACGCCTCAAGAACACGCCTTGTTCTTGAGACGGAAAACCCAGAAAAGGCCAAAAACCCAGAAACCGTGGAGGAGAGAAACAAACAGAAACCGAAAAAAACCAAAAACAGAGGAAAAAGCAAAACGGAAAACAGCAAAAACAGGTTAGAGCCTCACCAATTACTGAGATTGAAGGCTGAAGGTGGACGTCGACAAAGGATTCCATTACAGAGCAAGATCAGAAAGCACAAAGAGCAAGAACACAAACGAAGATGAGCAATTTGTAGAGTAATTTCTCCAGAGTTTCAGTAAAATATGAAAGTAGTAAGGAAGACGACACCAGAGCCCCTATTTATACTGATCGCACGATACACGCGAACGAACGCCAGCCGTCCATTTTCGCGTGTCCACCGTCAGATCACGACACGTGGCCCCGAGGCGGTTCACTTACCAGCCTAAGTAACCGCGCTCACCCTTCGGCTTCACGCCTCGGTTTCAAACCCTAGCACGATCTCCCACGTCATGCCACGTGTCAGCCATACAGCACCACACGCGCCTACGCGCCTGACGCATGACCTCCGAGCAGTTATTACGTCATCAGCATTTAATGCCCAGGGCACGCCTGCATTAATTACGCCGGCTAGCATTTATTACACAAACGGTTCCCAAGGAGAAGTCAAAAGGAATGTCACCTCAAGCGCCTCACCGAAAAAAGAATCACCACACCCAAGGCAAGACGACACACGCCACAACTCCCGCCATTCGGACTGGCGCACTCACCACGTGCACGACAAAACACCCGAAAAACCTCACAGACAAGCAAGTGCCACCAGGTAAGTGAGAACACCATTTAGGCAACCCGGCAGAGGATTAACATCCGCGTTCCCTTCCCGCGTGCACACGCTATATGAAGAAACTCACCACCATGGGCATGGGACACCTCCCCTCCGTACGCATACCGGTAAGCACGGGCAGGGGGTCCGTCCCCTCTTTGGGCGCGCTAAGACCGATGGGCGGCACGGGTGTGGGGTCCGTCCTCTCCGTGTGCGCAACGTTAACGATCGACTCGCCGACTTAGGTGGCAAAGGCTTGGGGTCCGTCCTCTCCTTGGGCACACTAAGACCGATGAGCGTGGCTTGGGGTCCGTCCTCTCCTTGGGCACACTAAGACCGATAAGCGTTCCGAGTGTGGGGTCTGTCCTCTCCGTGCACAAAACCAAGCCGGATTAGGCGGCACTGGCATGGGGTTCGTCCTCTCCTTGCGCGCGCTAAGCCTGATGAGCGGCACGGGCATGCGTCCGTCCCTCCGTGTGCGCTGCAACACATGTACGTAACGGTCCTGATCCCATCGTTGACGCTACGATAGGTCGGCGCCGATGAGTTACTCCATCCTCTCGGGCACCTAATGCAAGAACGGTCCGGGGCTTAACGACTCCTGGGGGGTCGGGGTCAGCTCGGATCCATCCATGCATCAAGAACGACCGTTCCGAGGCTTAACGGCTCCAAATTGGGGGGTCGGGGTCAGCTCGGTTCCACCCATAACATTTCAAGAACGACCGATCCGAGGCTTAACGGCTCCCTACTGGGTGGTCGGGGTCCAGCTCGGATCCATCATGCACGCGATCATACATATATTTGCATAGACCCGCATACTTATATATCTGTATTGCACCCATTTGTGTTCACCAGGCAAACTCCACGGGCGCGCGGCTCCAAATAGCAAGATTCGTTTGGAGGCTGGGCCCAGAATACAGGACCGCACGAACAGGTACACGATCGGACGCACAGGTACCCACTCCGTCAAGCGAGCCCTTCCTTGACCGGAGAGTTGGGGGACTTGGGGGTTACAGGATCATACATCACTGCTCAATCGGATAAGTATTTTTGTTTAATCGCACGAACCCTTTTTCAACTCCCCAGTCAAGAAAGTTCTCTTTGACTTGAGGACTTGGGGGACTTGTTAGTATAGCATCATTAGTTGTCCAATTAAGTATACTTATCCACTTAAGCAGGTAATCAACACCTACCCGACCACCCGAAAGACCACCAGGAAGGCTACAACTCTGCCCACAAAACCGACCCCACCCGAGTACGCACGCGCCCGACAGGCGCACATCCGAATGTGCGGATCACATGACAGCAAGAGCAAACCAGTCCCACATTGAGAAACACAAGCAAGCAGCAAACTCAACCACCTATATATGAAAGGTATTTATTATATGTAACAGGATCGGATCACAACTAATCTTGAGCACAAAACACTCAAATCTACTTTCACGCACGCTCGCCTGACTGTTATATTCAATACATCTTCTAACTTAGGCATCGGAGCGTTGAAGGCAGGCCACCCCTGTTTCGACCATCTGACTGTCTGTTTGTCGTTGTATTCTTCTAACAGCCATACCCGCACACCCGAAGAGAGAAGAAGCGCCCGACCATCCGAACAGCCCGAGCGTTCGGACGAGAAGAAGAAGAAGAAGAAGCTCGTACTGCTTCTGCTAGATTACGTCCCACGTAATCCGGTAGAAACAATATATGTTCTATATTGCATAGGAGAAGACATATATCAATATGTATACATATATATTTGAGGTACTGGAGGTATCTTACCAGCGCCAGATTTAATCCATGCCTTGTCAATGCTGGATATATTAGTGAAATCTTGGAGTAAAGTAGACTGCAAAGCATATTCATCCTCGGTTGCTGGATCTATTGCCAGAGGCATTTCCTTCGTTGGGGTAGCTTTACAACCATCCATGGTTGAAAGTATTTTACTACTACACATGAAATGGCAAGGAATGTCAGTCAGTCACTAGAAAAAATAAAAAAGATAGAAGGGGAGCCTATCTTTAAATCCCTGATATCATCCACATAATAATACTATATAACTTGGATGGTCAAAAACTTTGTAAGTAGCTAAATCATTAAACTCCAAGAATGCATCTTTTAATCCTAACATTCTCTGATACCCAAAAGATGACAGTTGTGGAAATGCAAACATGCCCAAGACAAGAATCAACTGTTAAGGAGCCAGTAATAAATATAATTAAGTACTTTCATTAACATAAAAACCAAACGAGATTCGCGAAAAAGAAAAAGGGTAAAGAAGAAACAAGGTGATTGAACACCTCAGAACTACATTCATTACATTGAATTGTGAAACAGAATTCTACTTTGTTCTGTCCCTTAGATTAATACAAATGAGAGATAGCATGCCATTTATCCTCCCACTGATTATAACACAAGTAGGTACCAAGATCAAACACTAAAACAAGTACTTTGTAATTAATAACGAATCCTACAAACAACTAATGACAATTGGGAAGCAAAGTAAGAACACTGTACATAAATCTTTTCTTGCCTACTCAAATTCTTCTCTACTTCGCATTACCTAAACTATTCTCTCCTCAGTTTACACCAGGACTTTACACTATTCATCAAAACCTACGGTACATAAATCAGATTAAATCCTAATGATAACATCCATTGTACTTCTATTGAAATCCAAACTGTATATCATATCTTGAAGACTTGAACAGATTAAAGTGGTAACTTTTAACTCAAAGATTCGAACTTTATCCAAAGAAAAGGAAAAGATTCAGACCCAGAAGAGCAAAAGAAGCAGAATCAAAGCAGTGAGCACAGTGATGTATATAGATGAGAGAAAACACTATAAAAAAATAGAAACATAAGAAGAAAAAATGCAGAGAAGAGTGGGAGAGTGAGAGAGAGACACTTACATGGAGATGAAAGAGCAGAAGAGTTTTGGAGTGAGGAGAGTGGAGGAATGGTGAGATATAAGGCGTTCACAAACCAATTCAGAGTGAGACGGAGAGTGGCATTGGCAACATTTGGCATCTGTTCAAATCAAGAATAACGGCGTATTCAAGATATGACCAAATGTTAATGTTTAGTATCCGTGTTATGGATATCGGGTGTTGGGCGAGATTAGGAACGGATGGAGATCGCGGATGATCAAGGTTGAGCGGTATCGGCTTGTGTTCGATGTTGGGCGGTATCGATGAAAGATCGATGTCGGGCAGTATCGGTGTAGGATTGATGTCGGTATTCCACAGCGATCCTGATACTGCTAAGATCAACAACGGTTAAGGAGAGACGGGATGACCCGCCTTCAACCCTCCGATGCCTAAGTCAGAATCGATATAGAGATTGGACAGAATAACGGTATAGTAAGTTAAGAGCGCGTACCATTTAATGTTCAGTTGACCGGTATATATTGGTGGTTGGAGGTTGGGCTGTCTTCTTGCTTTCGATGTGGGACTTGGTGTGTATGTTCTTCTGCTGGGTGTTGTCTAACCGGTATCGGTAGTGGCGCGTGTGCGTTATCCTGATCGAATATCGGGCGGGTTTGGTCGTCGAAGTTGGAGCCTTCCTGGCGGTGGTCCCTGTCATGGTGGCGGTGAGACGTATTATAACATATAATTGGAGTCGCCTAAGCATGTGTGTAGGTGATTTAGCCGGGTATATGTACAAGTCCCCCAACTTGCTCAGCCAAGGGGATCAACCTTGGTTGGCGATTTGAAAAAGAAGTGATACCGGCGAGATCACCAGGACGTGCTTCGGCGGCGATGTGTACCTTTGTTTAGGAGCCGGGTATCATGCCATACAGTCCCCCAACTTGGCGACCTAGGTTGTGGACCTTGGTTGTGGGTGCTCCTGTACCTGTACGTGTCGTTCTGATCGGCTTGGGGCGAGATCGGTGAGTAGCTAGTTCACCGTTCTGCCATAGTACTTCGTAAAAAATGGTGTTTATGTATCTTTTGTTGTTTGAGCGCTTCTCCGTTTGTATCGACCAGGGGGGTCGCTGTTTATGGCCGCTATGGTAGGGGGAGCTCGTTTGAATTGGTAACCCTTAAGTCCCCGAGTCCGTTCCTCCTAGTGGCCAGTAATGACGAGTGATGCAGCGTGATGAAGAGTGACGGTTTATCTGCTTGTGGGCGCTATGGAAGGGGGAGCTCGTTTGAATTGGTAACCCTTAAGTCCCCGAGTTTGTTCCTCCTAGTGGCCAGTAATGACGAGTGATGCAGCGTGATGAAGAGTGACGGTTTATCTGCTTGTGGGCGCTATGGAAGAGGGAGCTCGTTTGAATTGGTAACCCTTAAGTTCCCGAGTCCGTTCCTCCTAGTGGCTAGTAATGACGAGTGATGCAGCGTGATGAAGAGTGACGGTTTATCTCCTTGTGGGCGCTATGGAAGGGGGAGCTCGTTTGAATTGGTAACCCTTAAGTCCCCGAGTTCGTTCCTCCTAGTGGCCAGTAATGACGAGTGATGCAGCGTGATGAAGAGTGACGAGCGATATTGGTGATGAAGAGTGATGGGCGATATCGGCCCGTTCTTTGGCTATAGGCTCTCTGTCATCGATATGGGCCTTTCTTGGTCGGTGTGGTTGGTGTATCTGCTCTACCTATCATTAAATGTTGTCTGTTGTCGTGCTGCCATGTGTCCGAGTAGGGCGTCTTGGGGTTCCCAAACGTCCCGTCGTAGTCATAAAGCGTGATGATTGTTTTTCGAAGGTCGCGCCCTCCTCGAAACGGTGCGTACCGGTTCTCGTTCCAGACCCTTCTGATTCTGGTTGACACGTGCCGGGATCCCCTTGATCGACGTGTCTGTTCCAACGGTTGCGATCTCGCCGTTTTGTCTATATATATCCTTGTTCGCTGTTTTGTACGTTTTTCTTTTCTGCTTTTCTTGCTCCTGAACTACTTCGCTTTTTTCTGCCGTCGGATTTTCTTGTTCTCCTCCTATCTCTGTCGTGTTTGTTGCTGCGCCGCTGTAGGTTTTCCAGTCTTCCTCACCCTCTGGTAAGGACTCGCTGCTTAGTACCTTTTGTGGTTTTTTGTTGCTTCGAGTTTTGGTTTTCTTTTGGGTTTTGGGTTGTCTGTGTTGCTTGGTGTTCTTGGTTGATCCCTGCTTTGTTGTAGGACTCTACTGTTTTTCTCCTCGTTTTTGTGTTTCTTCTTCTTCTTCTCGCGTTTTTTTTTTGTTTGCCGGGGTGGTATGTCGCCTAGGAAACTAGTTGCGGGCTGGTGAACCGTTTAGGTTTTGACATTGTCCGTGGCTGTTTCGTAGGTGCCATGTCTTCTTCTTGCCACGACGCCGACACCGGCTCTGGTTCTCGCCGTTATGGGCTCGACGGGCCTCTCCTGTGGACCCTTAGTGATGGTCAGGAGGTTGATGAGCCTGCAAAGGCGTTATCCATGGCGAAGTTGGACAAGGTAAGGTCCGAGTTTCAGATCGGTGCCGGTGTTACTCTGAAGTCCCCGGCTCCTGGTGAGCAGTTCTCTAGGCCGCCTAAGGGTTTTATCGCTGTTGATCGCGCTCAGCTCCGATATGGTCTTCGCCTGCCTCTTCACCCCTTCCACGAGTATATCTTCGGCGAGCTGGGTTGTGCTGTGGGTCAGGTGTCGCCGTTAATGCTTCAAGTGCTGAGCGCGATGTTCACACTGTGGAAGCTGGCCGGTCTCGACTATCCTACTCGGAACGAGGTGCTTTATTATTTTGATGTGGCGTATTCCACGAAGAAGGGTTGTGGTGGGACGCTCTCGCTCCGTCAGCGACGAAAGAGTTCGCTGGGTTTCACCGACTTCACGAGTTCGTGTCCTGACTGGCGGAGTGAGCATTTCTTTGCTAGTGGGTGGTCGTCATTCTCCCGCAGCCGTGTGCCTGCCCGGTTTCGATCCCGAGGTGACGCTTCTATTCCGACGTGACTCCCGTCGTGTGTCGCCTGTGTGTTTGTCTTACTTGTTTTTATTTTTGTAGTTATTCGTCAGTATTCTTTGACCGCTATGGAAAAGCGGCTGTGTCATAGGATCGAGAGCGGTTTCAGTGAGAAGTTTAAGAGTGTGTATTTTCTTGCTGATTACCGGATTATGGAGATGACCGGTCTCGCCAAGGCGCCCAGTATGCCGTCTTTGCTTGCTTGTTTGCCTGTTTGTGTTGCTTGCTCTTTTTTTTTTGTGCCTTCTGTTGTATCTTGGTGTCTTATCTTTTTTGCCTTTGCCTTGCAGTTGGGTACAAGAATCAAAAGCGGGACCGGAAAATGTCGAGTTCCTACGGTGATATCGACGAGATTCTCGCCCAATTGGCGGAGGAGGCCGCCAACGCCAAGGTGATCGACCTGGATGTGCGTTCTGGGAGGAATGTTATTCTCTCGGAGCAGACGGACCTGCCTCCTCCCCCGGAGTCCCAGACCGATACGGTGGGGAGTCGTGTTCCTGTTCGAGTTGTGACCGGTCAACCTGAGAGTCCTCCTCGCTCTCCTGTTCGTCTGAAGAGGAGGTCTAGAGATGAGGGCGCTCCACTTAAGCGCTTGAAGCGGATGGGCGAGATCCCTGAAGCTCCCATCCCCGTTCACGATGACGAGGAGGCCTCCCGTGTTACCGTTGCAGTCCCCGGTTCCCGAGATGATGCTGCCGAAACGGGCGATGCTGCTGAAATAGGTGACGCCGATAATCTTTGGTACTTAGATAAGGAGGATACTTGTCTTCAGGTTGATGATTCTGATATTGGTCCTTATTGTCTGTTAGGCGATGTTCCCTGGGGCGATCCCAACCTCGCCGTTGACGAGCGCGTCGTTATTGCCCGGTCAAGCAACTGGGAAGGACCACCGCCGTACTCGGCCGAGATACTCGCTCTCCTACCTCCAGACGTGGCTACGGTGGCCAATGTCGAGAGTGGGGCCGAGCAGTGTCTGCGGTCCTTTTCCGCCTCTCTCCAGTTGATGTGTCATCAACGCCATACCTTGGTGGCGTCGTCCGAGGAGCTGGCTCGTGTCAATGGCCTCCTGTCGGTGAGGGATGAGCAACTCGTGAAAGCGAGCGAGGAGTGGCAGTCCTTGCAGCAGAAGTACGAGGTTTTGGAGGGCGAGAAGAAGCTTGCGGATGAGTGCCTGGATGCTTCCTTTATCCGGGGTCGTCAGCTCGAGCTGGAAGTTAAGGAGGAGCGTCAGCGGGCTGAAGGTCTGAAGGCTCGTCTGGCCATTGCTGAGGGCCAAGTCACTGCCTTACGCGGCCAGGTGAAGGAGTTGGAAGATCGGCGTGAGCAGGAGCTGATCGATGCCGTGGATGATTTCAAGGCCAGCCACGAGTTTGATGGCGCTGTTAAGAAGGCTTTTACTGACGGCCTGCAGCAGACTCAGAAACGCTTCTTCGATAACGGTTGGGTGAACGAGAAGTATGACGTTGACCTGAAGCGTATTACCTAGGAGCGCCGTTTGAAGCGTGAGGCCAATGTTAAAGCCTTTATGAAGGTTAAGGAGGAGAAGGTCGATGAGGAAGAGCGGCAGAGGTCGAATGTTTCCCAAGGTATGACCCCTGATGGCTTTCATCCTTTAACGCCTAGTGCGTCTCCGTCGACTCCTCTAACTCGTCACATTCGTGACGTTGAACTTTTTTCTTAGGCACGGAGTGAGAGGCTGGCCGGCTTGTATCAAGAGCGGTTTCTTGAAGATGGTGCTGCAGACCTGTTGTGAAGCTCGGGCATCTTTTACCTTGTAGTTTTATCGTTTTCCTTTTGCTTAGTGTAGGCGTGTTTGAACTTTGTATCCCTGCCGTGATGGCTTTTAAATGAAATGAGATTTTTTCCAAGTGTTGTCCGGTATTGCCAACGATGAAAGGTCTGAAAAAAATTCGTTTGTCTGTTTGTGGATTCTAAGTGTTTGGGGTGACCGGTATCTTTAATAACGCTTGAGAGTGATATAGTGTTTGGTGTTTTTACCAAAAATAGCCAAGTATCCTGGCAACTCGTAGGTAAATGAGACAAGTGTTTTTATAGTGGTTCACCAATTTGGCTACTCCACTTGTGCCTCGCTGGGCTTTTACTATGCTTTCTTTGCTTTACAAGTATCGGGGTCTGGGAACGCGATATAGTCAAACGACAAAGGTCTGGAGAATTTTTGTTTCATTGGTGGCGGTGCCGGATGACCGAGCGAGATGAGTCCCCGGTGTGATGGTGCTGATCGATTGGATGCCCCGACCATGTTGTTGCGTGGGATTTGTCCTACTGGTGGCAATATCAGAGGTGTTCTGTATTCCACGTGCGTGGTATCCTTAGGCCGTTCTTGTCTTGGAGGATGAATGTGGTTGGTGTGACGCTCTCGGTGATTTTAAAAGGGCCCTCCCACGTTGGTGCTAGGCCTTTGGGTTTGGGGATGACCTCTCTCCAGACCATATCGCCCACGTGGAGCTTCCGTGCCTTTACCCGTCTGTTGTAATGTCGGGCGACTAGTTGCTTGTTTGCCGAGAGTGCGATAACGGTATCGTCCTGCCTTTCTTCTCGGAGTATGTTGGCCATGTTTAAGCCGTGCTCGTTGGTGTCCTGGTCGTATCCCTCGAGTCTCGGGCTTCGGTGTGTGATTTCTAATGGTAAGACGGCCTCGGCGCCGTATACCAGTGAGAACGGTGAGTCCCCGGTTGCCTCCGTCGGCGTTGTTCGTATCGCCCGGAGAACCTCGTAAAGGCTTTCTGCCCATTTGTGGTTGTAGTCCTCCATTCTCCTTTTCAGGCCGTTCTTTATTTTTTTGTTTGCCGCTTCTACTTGTCCGTTTGTCTGAGGGTAGTATACCGATGCGAATACCAGGCGAGTTCCTAAGTTGCCGGTGAATCTCTTCATCTCGTCGTTGTTGAACTGTTTCCTGTTGTCGGTGACTATGGTTAGTGGGGCTCCGTACCGGCAGTATATGTCCTTCCAGAGGAAATTGATGACCTTTTTCGTGGTGATGAGGACGAGCGGCCTGGCTTCGATGTATTTCATATGGTAGTCTATGCAGACGATAATGTACTTGAATTGGCCAGCAGATGCCTTCAGTGGCCCGATTAGGTCGAGTCCCCATTGTGCGAACGGTATAGGGCTAACGATGATGGACATTGGCGCTGCCGGGGCGTGTATCCAGTGAGCGTGCTGGGCGCAGGCCTGGCACTGATCGACGATATTTCTTGCGTCCTGTCGCATCCCTCGGTAGTAGAACCCATATCGGAGTAATTTGTTATGATGTTATTTGGTCCGCCGTGGTTGTCGTACTCGCAGTCGTGGAGGTTTTTCAGCATGCTCCTGCCTTCCGTTTGCGTGACACACTTAAGCATTGGGAATCCCCTTTTGTTCATGTACAGTTGGTCGTTCTGTATGCTGTAGTATGCCGCTCTTTGGGCGAGTTGTCTTGCCTCTGTTCGATCGGTTGGCGTTGTTCCATCTGTGAGGTATTTGGTTAAGCTTGTTCGCCAGTCTTCCTCTGGTGCCGTTGGTGGAGCCGCTGTGGTTATTGTGAATATTTCCTGAAAGCTTTTGGATATGCTTGGTCGTTCTAGTGTTTCCACCATTGTGTGTCCCCTTGCCGCGATTGCTGGGGCGGTTGCTAGTCTTGCCAGGGCGTCAGCCCTCTTGTTCTGCTCTCTTGGGATGTGTGTTATGCTGTAGAAGGAGAATTTGCCCAGTAGCGCCTTTACGTATCCTAGGTATGCCGACATCTGTGTCCCTCGTGCCTCGAATTCCCTGGTTACGTGATTGACTGTTAGTTGGGAGTCGCTGAATATATTAACGTCCCTGGCTCCCGTGTCCAGGGCGAGTTGTAGACCGGCAATTAGGGCTTCGTATTCGGCCTCGTTGTTGGATGCCGGGAATGTGAATCGTAGGGCATACTCGGCGTAGGTTTTGCCGGGACCGGTTAGGATTGCCCCCGCTCCTGCTGCTATGGCCGTTTTGGATCCGTCAACGTATAAGTTCCAGTACGACGGTGTTGTTACCTGGGTTGTGGGCGATGTGCTGGGCGCTGGTTGTTGTTGGTCGGTAATTGTCGGTGTCAGTTCTGCTATGAAATCTGCTATTGCCTGCCCCTTTATTACTCCTCGTGGTTTATATTCGATGTCGAACTCGCTGAGTTCTATCGCCCATTTGGTTAATCTTCCGGAGTGGTCGGGGCTAGCCAGTACTTGGCGTAGTGATTGGTATGTTAGGACGTGTATAATGTGGGATAGGAAGTACGGTCGCAGGCGTCTCGCCGCTGTTATTAGCGCTAGGGCCAGTTGCTCGAGTGCCGGGTATTTTGCCTCTGCATTTTCCAATCCTTTTCCGGTGAAGAATACTGGTAACTCGGTGTCGGTATCCCGTCTAACTAGTGCTGAGCTTACGGCGGTGAGCGAGGTGGCGAGGTAGATGTATAAGACCTCGCCCGGAACTGGTGCGTAGAGGAAAGGGATGTGGGCGAGATATTGCTTGATGGCGGTTAGTGCCGATTCGCACTCGTCGGTCCATTCTACTGCCTTCTTTTTGGTGAGTCTGATTGCTTTGAAGAACGGCCCGCATTTGTCTGTATATCGTGCTATGAACCAGGCCAGTGATGCTAGCTTTCCCGTTAGCGCTTGAAGCTCTTTTTTTGTTATTGGGCGAGTTGTGTCGAGGACGGCCTGTACTTTTCCCGGGTTAGCCTCGATCCCGCGTTGGCTCACCATGTATCCCAGGAATTTCGTTGTTGTTACCCCGAAGATACATTTTTCCGGGTTGAGCCTCATGCCGCTGCTGATGAGCGTGTCTAGCACTGTCTTGAGGTTTCTTACGTGGTCCTCCCGGCGTCGGCTTTTGACAATTAGGTCGTCCACGTAGACTGCGACGGTGTTGTTGTCCAGTGGCGCGAGTAGCTCCGTCATGAATCTTTGGTATGTTGCTCCGGCGTTTTTCATTCCGAAAGGCATGACGTTGTAGCAGTATAGCCCTCGGTCGGTGATGAAACATATTGCTTCGCTGTCGGCCGGGTTCATTTTGATTTGGTTGTACCCGGAGTAGCAGTCCATTGTTGACAAGAGTTCGTGGCCGCTGGTGGCGTCGGCGAGTTGGTGGATCTGTGGTAATGGGAAGGAATCTTTTGGACATGCCTTGTTGACGTCGGTGTAGTCTACGCACATTCTCCATTTGTGGTTGCTTTTTTTGACCATGACGACGTTTGAGACCTATTCCGGGTAGTGAATCTTTCTAATGAATCCTATGTCGAGTAGCCTGGTTACCTCTTCTCGCATGGCGCTGTATTGTTCTTTGTTGTACGCTCGCCGCTTTTGTTTCTTTGGGATGGCGTCGGGTGAGATATTTAGTTTGTGTGAGACGATGTCCGTTGCTATTCCTGGCATGTCGGCGTATGACCATGCGAATACGGTACCGCATTCCCTGAGTATGTTGACAAGGGCGGTCTCGATTGTTGGGTCCAGGTTGGTCCCGATTTTGATGGTTCGCTCGGGGTGTTCGTCCGAGATTGAGATTGGTTTTGTGGCTGTCTCGGCTGATGGGCGGGCCGTTAGCGATTCCGTCCGTGGATCTTGGGGAGCCTCGTGAAGTCTGTTTCCTTTTAGTGCGTATACCTCTCTTGCCGGGTAGCTGGCGTGTTCGGGGGATCCTGGTAGAGTGGGCGTCGTTCCTCTGACGGTGCATACTCCCCCGGTCGTTGGAAATTTCATTATTAGCATCCGTTGTGATACGATGGCGTTTATTCTGTTTAGGGTGTTGCACCCGATGATGGCGTTGTAGAATGATGGGGCGTCGACAACCAGGAATTCGATGTGTGTTTCGGCGCTGCAGCCCTCTTGTCCCAGCGCGATTCTGAGGTAGTCGCTTCCCAGTGGTTGTATTTGGTCGCCGTTGAAGCTTACTAGTGGGTGGTGGTCCCTTTTCAGTTTAGATGGGAGTCGCTCAAGTGCCTCGTATGCCGGCCGGAATATGACGTTGACTGACGAACCTGTGTCCACGAGGCATCGCCCGACGCTGCATAGGTCGATCACGGCGTCCACTAGGAAGGGGTAGTCTTCAGATACCGGCGGTCTCTCCTGTTCTTCTGATTCGTGGAATGTTATGGATCCCCATCCGGTTTTGGCGGCCTTTGCCGGTCCCTGACGTAGGTTACATATCGCTCGTTCGTTTCTTCTTTCCGTTTTGGACTTGCCGCCCGTGATTGCGTTGATTCTTCTGACGCTATTGATGTTTGTCCCCGAGCGTTCTGGTTGAGCGCTGTGCCCTGTTCTGAATGTCGCTAGGTTTCATTTCTCCAGCTGTGCCTGTACTGCCTTTTTCACATCGTGACACCTTTCTGTGTCGTGGGATTCGTTTTGGTGGAAGTCGCACCACCTCCCCGTGTTTCTGTAATCTGTCGCCCGGAATGATTTTTTGGGTAGTGTGAATAGTTCTGGGTGGGCCGTGAGGATATCGGCGTATTTGGCGTTTAGCACGCTGAACACCGGCTGCGGTGGCGGGGTGGTGAAGTTTGTTTTCTCGTCTCGCTGACTTTTTCCGGTGTTGGTGTAACCTTTGCCGTTGTTGGCATAATTGTGCCTTCCGGCGTTGTGTCGTTGTCCGCCTTGTCGCCATCGTTGTTGGTCCTGGTCCTGTGATCTTCCCTTATTTCTGGGTGGGGTTACCCGTGATCCATCGTGGGCGGGGAGCGCTTCCTGTATGTTTGTAGTGAATGTGTTTACCTGTTGCGTTGTCCGTGGGATTGGAGCCGAAAGTTTGCAGTTCCAGTTGGGCGTGAGATGTCACGCGGTCTAGTAGGTCGGCGTATGTGGTAGCTGGATTCTCGTTGAGCTTCCAGGTTAGCGATCCTGGTTGTAGGGCGTTTCTGAGTACGCAGAAGGCTGAGTCGCTGGATATGCCACGGCAGTTGGCGATGGCGGTGTTCCAGCGAGCAATGAATGTGGATAGTCCCTCCGTGGGTTCCTGTTTTATAGCCTGCAATTGATTGTAAGTTAGTGAGCAACTCGCCGATGTGATGTATCTCTTTAAAAAAGCTTTAATGAGTTCTGGGAAAGATTTTATGGATTTTGGCGGGATGCTGAAGAGCCAGCTGAGTGCCTCGCCCGTTAGGCTCTCCATGAATAGGTAACAGCTTGTGGCGTCGTCGTAGCCCCTGCCGGTTGTTGCTAATGTGAAAACGTCGATGTTGATGGATGGGTCTGTTTTCCCCTGTATCGCTCTAACTTGATTTTTGCCAATGGGTGTCGCCCTCGGCGCATAATGTCGCTCGAGAATGGTTCTTTGGGTACTGCTGGGAGTGTGCGGTCGAGGTAACTGGGTTCCGGTTGTGATAACCGTCGTATCACTATTTCGAGGTCGGCTACTCGTGCCGCCATCTGTCCGCTGAGTGGGTCCCCTGCACTCGTTCTATTGTTGATGTGTGGGGGCGGTGATATCGGTGAATGGGTGAAGTCATTTGGTTCTGGTCCGTCAACGCCTTGCAGTCCGTGATCTCTTTCGGGCGATTCTGGCTCTCGGTCGTTGGATTGGGGTGGGGGGGGGGTGCTTCTGATAATAGGCATGGGTTAGCCCCCATGTGTTCCGTGGCTCTCATCCCTGCGGATGCCCCAATGTATCGCTGGTGTTCGAAGTCCCTGGCCTTTTCGAGCTCTACGCATCTTTCCATGGCCGCCTCGTACCGGCGTTGCATGTCGGCGATATGGTTATGCGTGACGCTTACGTGGCGTTTACCTGGCCGCTGGAACGTCTGATAGTTATGTTCGCCATCGTGGTGGGTTTCCCGTTGTTCGGTACCGGGTGATATTCCCAATGTCAGGCTGGTGTCCATGCTCGTCGCTTGCCGAGAGTTTCGTGGTTTGAAAAAAAAAATTCTTGTGTGCGATTCCCACAGACGGCGCCAATGTTCAAATCAAGAATAACGGCGTATTCAAGATATGACCAAATGTTAATGTTTAGTATCCGTGTTATGGATATCGGGTGTTGGGCGAGATCAGGAACAGATGGAGATCGCGGATGATCAAGGTTGAGCGGTATCGGCTTGTGTTCGATGTTGGGCGGTATCGATGAAACATCGATGTCGGGCGGTATCGGTGTAGGATTGATGTCGGGCGGTATCGGTGTAGGATTGATGTCGGGCGGTATCGGTGTAGGATTGATGTCGGTATTCCACAGCGATCCTGATACTGCTAAGATCAACAACGGTTAAGGAGAGACGGGATGGCCCGCCTTCAACCCTCCGATGCCTAAGTCAGAATCGATATAGAGATTGGACAGAATAACGGTATAGTAAGTTAAGAGCGCGTACCATTTAATGTTCAGTTGACCGGTATATATTGGTGGTTGGAGGTTGGGCTGTCTTCTTGCTTTCGATGTGGGACTTGGTGTGTATGTTCTTCTGCTGGGTGTTGTCTAACCGGTATCGGTAGTGGCACATGTGCGTTATCCTGATCGAATATCGGGCGGGTTTGGTCGTCGAAGTTGGAGCCTTCCTGGCGGTGCTCCCTGTCATGGTGGCGGTGAGACGTATTATAACATATAATTGGAGTCGCATAAGCACGTGTGTAGGTGATTTAGCCGGGTATATGTACAGCATCAAACAAATTAAAACTCACGTGATTATCAAAGACAACTTGTTGTTACTTTTGTTAGATCAGAGACTTTGAATTGTGCTTTTCTCATACAACAGGTAATGTTATTGACTTGTGCTTTTCATCATTGAGTATGAAGCAAAGTAGTCAATCCAATACTGAATATGTCTTTACTTTACTTTAATCAAACAAGAACATTATGGACCTTCATGATTCATTGATGCCCTTACCTGAGGTGAATAAACGAAACTTCCTCAAATGGCTATGCAAGCAAGACACCCCTGTTCCTAGAACGCATGGAAACTTTGAAGCCATTAGCTATTGAATTGAGATTGCCACATCCTAAAAATGGAGATAAAAAATTTGGTTTCCCTAGCAATGTCTACACTACATCTAGCGAAGCCGTTGAGAGTCATCAGGTATTGAAAGTCACTCTAGTTGGAGCATCAATGCAAATACATCAGAGTGCATTTCTCCATGCTTTTCTTATACGACTGAATCACCTGCAACTTATAACACCACTTCCTCAGAAAACACTGAAAAACCTCCAAAGCCATTTCCCAACTCAACTGCTCCTTCAAAATTATGCGCCTTTCTTTGTTACTAAGCCTCTCTTCCCACGGTTTCAGAGCCTCATCCAAGTCCCCGACTTCCTCCAAAGGCACAATTGTAGGTGTGCAACCACCATATCTCAGCCATTTCGTCGAAGACCTGGTGAGCAATTTCTTCGCCACTCTCCATCCTGTTCATAGCCAGAACTATTCCTTTGTCATGAGCACCATCACCCAGAGTCTCCAATCTGTTATAGTCGACTGGTTTCCTCGTGGATATTTTTGCTCAGGTTCACAATGAAACCTCTAATCGACAAAGTTTGGCATTCTGTCTAGAGAAAATTTAGCAATATTACCTCAAATATCAATCATTCATCACATTAGTACCTCGGATACGAAAACTATCACAACTGCTGTGCTGGCAAAAAGCTACTATAAGTACAATTTCTGCATGAAATTAGCCGTGCTGTCAAGTCTGGTGAACATCAATGATTTCAGTGCAGATGGTCTAGTGTTTTACTACTTGAAGATATCAGAAGTTGTTGTTTGGACCTAAATAAAATATTTACTTTGGGCCTGGATGGCCGAGGTCTGGCGAGCGGCCCACCTTGGTTAATAGTGCTCTATCGAAGGAGTCACGCTATAAAGTGTCTAGCGAGCTTCGCTAGGAAGAAGACTTTGAGTTCTATTAGAGCTGTGTCTTATCGAGCTGGTTTCACGCGGCTTAGTTTCTATCATAACTAGTTGATAATTGCAGGACTCTTAGAAGAGTTATGATGGAAGAAGAAGACCTATGAGTGGTATAACACGTATGCTGGTATGAGATTCAGACAAAATTACAAGAGCAAAGGAGTTAGAAATAGAATCAATGATTGAGTAGTAAGCGAGTATATAAGGAATGCAAGGATCTTATGTAGAGCCCCCCCCCCCCCCCCCCGAACAATCAATCAAACAACCCTTGCTATACGCAAACAAACCTAGACGGATATCTCGTCCTCGAGATTCCTATCTATCTTGCAACCAGAAGGTCTGAGTGCTGTTCACCTATCGAGTGAAGGTATTTACGACTCCAAGGAAGCAATTGCAACCTGAAGGTTGAAGAGCGGCTCACTTGTAAGTTGGGAGCTTGGATACTCAAAGGAAGCGAGTGTTCTCAACACTTCGTCGAGAGATTGCTCTGCTCTGCACGATAAGGCGTGGGAGTATCGATTTCTGGATTTGGCAGAGAGGTACACATATCAAAGTCCTAGGTTTCTAGGTGAAAAGAACCTATTCGAGCAGGGTTGGTGCTCTCCCTGTTCTAATTGCTTACATAAGAAGTCAGGCGGCTGTAATCAGTCCATATTCCGTTGAAGAACGGTGGCACGCCAGCATACGAAGCACAAGCAGGATAGACCGGTTCACGTGGTTAAGACATCAGAGATAAAAGAGACTGCTTCGCGGGAAGGATCTCTCCCGAGGGAAATTTCTGCATCGAACATTTTGGCACGCCCAGTGGGACTGTCAATACTTCTTTGCGTCTCTAAGCGACAATTGGAGACCCTTATCGAAGGGTTTATCCTCAGTGTCGTAAACATCCACAACCGGCATACCGTAAACACACTTCTAGTCAGTGTCGTTCACTGAGTAATCAAGCGGTTGAAGTTATCTTCGCTAGCAACTTTAACACTATGGAGTTCGTACCCCTAAGTGAAGCGGAGATAAAGGAACTTACATATGAACAATACTTGGCCTATGCGATCAGGCGAGATAGTCACCAGACTAGTTATTCTCGATTGTTCGAAGACAAACTTGGGCAACAGACAAAACATCTCGTTGCTCAGGCTGGCTCCATAAACGAGATAGCGAGTGGAATTCGGTCTATACGGATAGATTTGAATCAAGAACAAGAAGATAAAGAATCCTTAAGTGCCCAGGTAACTAGTTTAGCAGAGGGTCAAGAGCGCCTACGAGCTGATGTCCAGAGCCTATTGGACAAAGGATTGGAAGAATACCGCCGATCCGCGGCGGCTATCACCCAAAGAGTTGACAGGGATCTAGGTTCTCTAACCAAAACCGTATCGGACTTGGCTAGGAAAACCAGGCGAACAGAGGAATTCTCTCTCGCTTGGGAGGAACGTATAAATAAGCTCATGGATGATTGTCAACTAAAATTATCTAAGATGCATGAGTCTTACGAAGCACCGTTTCCTCCGACCAAAGATGATCCTAATGAGTGGCATTGTCCAAAGTTCTACAAACATCAAACCTTCCAGACATTCTCTGGTGATGATGATGCAACACATTTGGCTTACTTTACCTTGCAGTTAGGCCAGTTTGCCGAGGACGAGGGACTCAAATTGAGGGTCTTCGGATCATCACTATCAGGATCGGCCCTCGTGTGGTACACTGGGATCGAGAAGGGCTCGATCAGTACGTGGAAGGAGATGGATGCCTTGTTCATAGACCACTTTGGAACGGAACGGCCAGAAACTACCGTAGGAAAATTGGCTTCTCTTAGCCAATTGGTAACCGAAAGTCCGGTCACTTTCCTACACCGTTTCCGTTCGGAGTACAATCTATGTAAGACCCCTCTAAGCAAGGAAGAGGTGGTCGAGATGGCCAAGAATGGGCTGGAGGACACGTACCACCAGCTATTCTTAAATAGCAAGTATTTCTCTCTGAACGAGTTCATCGCTGCGGTGACTAGAGCTTACAGCAATATGCAAGAGAGAGATAACAGGAAGAATGCGTCCAAAGGGACGTATAATAATCGAACCTATGACAGGTTAAAGCCAAAAACAGTCGCTTATGTTGAACAGATGGACGACCAGGAATCAGATTCCGACGACGACCCAATGGGTGTTGTTGACTTGATGTCAAGTAAAGTGTTAAAGCCCCGCAAGCTTCAGAAGAATAGAGGTCCCATCAAACTCTCGACAGTGGGTTTTACTAAGCCAGAATTTGAGAAGTACACTTATGATGCCAATATGGCTCATGAGCTTCTGGACGAACTATACGGTCTGCGTGTTGTCAAGGCAGACTTTGGACCGCTCCCCACAGCTGAACAGTTGAAGGGTAAAAAGTACTATAAGTTCCATGGAGCATGGAACCACCTTACCAAGGACTGTATTAAGCTGAAGGACCAAATCCAGAAGTGGATTAATGAGGGAAAACTGGAACTAGAGAGTTCGTCCAAGACAGCAGCATTAGTGGATTCTGAGCCATTCCCTGCTCCACATGTGAACATGGTTAACGTGAGTTGGCCATCACCTAATAGAATCCTTGGAGACAAAGAGGCTTGGAATCAACCAACCTACTTAACCTATTCATTCAAGTTAGACATGATAGAAGAATACTTGGATAGGTTAAGGGATATGGGGCTGATCTTCTTCTACCCAGTCTATAAGCTTAGACATCTACGGTACGAAGGGCCAGCCCAACACTTTTGTAGGTTCCACAATCACTTCGGCCATCGAACATCGATGTGTTCGACCTTGAGAGATAAGATTCAGGGTCTGATCAACTGGCAAGTGATTGTGATCAATGAGGAAGGAGAGATGGATTTTCACCCAGAATATCCTCACAGGACACCATCTCCTCCGGCCACAGATCCTCCCGTCAGCGGTACTTCTTCAGAACATAATCAAGATACAATGATTCAGGCGAAGAAGAAGTACAAGCGAAGGTCCAGGCGAAATATCGCATTTGTCCGACCTAAGCGGACATGCATAACATATGACGCGTCCTGGCGAGAGGAGATATTTGAGAAGCTATGCCTAGAAGGGATAGCAGTGGTACCCGACAATTGGGGATCACCAGACCCACATCCTGATGATGTTAGGGGTCTGCCCTATTGTCAGTATCACCACAAATGGGGAAGTCATACTACGGCTGCCTGTAGAGACTTGATGTACAAGATTCAGCAGCTGATCGATGAAGGAGTAATAGCAATCGAGCAAAAACCTTCGCTTGATTTAACGACTCCCATCCCCATGATAGTTGGAATGTTGGATGTAACAGGTAGTAAAACAAACAAGAGAAAACAGTCCAACGACTAACCAACTGCTGGCGAGAATCCACCTAAAACAGCAAAGAACAAAGGAAAAGAAAATGTGGACCCCAAAGCAGATTCGCCAGTAGCCCTTTGTGCACACTGCAAATTGAGAAGCGGGTTGAAGATCTCCTTCAAAGAGCTGGCTCAGGCGGCCAAAGCCTTCCCGGGGTTATTTTCAAATAAGGATCATCAATCCCCACAATCAAGACAAAGGGACACCCCAGCTCCCAAGCGATCAAGAGCAACAAACCAGGCCAGTGTAGTTAAAACACCTGAATCTAAAGTTGCTGATACGCTCACCAAGCCATATGTTCCTCCAGCTTCAAGGAATATCACGAAGGATGATGTATGGTATATAAGGGAGAAGGGAAAGACCGTCGAGGTAACTCCAAGTAAGAGGAGAAACCTACAGCGACGCTTTGGTAGGGCCAAGAGAGCATTGGATGCTTACGAGGCTGGTCTTATCAAAGAAGAAAACCTGGAGTTTCCTCCAGAAGTGCTGCAGAGGAGATTAAACACCCTCGCAGCAAATCCATTGGTGGTCTTTGGAAAGAAATCTCATGAGCCTAAAGTGAGAGCCCAAAGACCAGGGGTTTTCGAAAGAAACCCAGAACTAGCAAATAAAGGTAAAGAGCCCGAATCTACTCAAGAGATTCATCGTGTAGTTACTAAACGACAACCAGTAAGGAGACGCCTTACCTTTAAAAAGACACGGTGAAATCAGTAGGGCTGAAGACACCTCCCAAGGGAACAGAGGATACAAAGAAGCAGAGTACTCCAAGCAAGCCACCAGTCTTGCAATGGAAACCAAGGCCTCTAGTTGTGGAAGAGCAAGCGAAGGCCAAGAAATTAATCCCAGTTCCCAAGGAACAAACTCCACCACCACTACCATCAGCAGCTATCGATCATACTCCTGAGGATCCAATACAGCAGGTTGCTCACCTTGAAGTGACTACAGTGTCTAACGAGGAGGGACAATTATCGGCTGACGGTGATAGCTACAACGACGATGAGGAGTTGGTGGACTACGGTGAGGATGAGGATGAAGAGGCACAAGATTGCATCGAGGAAAACATTACAGCCGTTAACATGGTGTATGTTCTATCCTCCAAATATGCTTTGCCCCCTCCAGCACCAAAAGGTGAAACAGCGACATCAATAGTGTGTTGTTACAGGACGAAGAATCAAAGGTGACGGACAATCCAACACCGGATGACACACTATAACTGGATTCATCAGATATAAAAGGACAAATGATGTTCTCTAAGCCCACCATTGACATGGCCATGCACATGCGGCCATTATACGTCACAGGACAAGTCCAAGGAGTCCAATTAAATAAACTTTTGGTGGACTCAGGGGCAGCAGTGAACATCATCGCCTTTAAGGCATTGGCCCTTATAGGTGTTCCCAAGTCAGCTATCCAAGAGACCTCGCTGAGTGTCAGGAACTTCCAGGGTAGCATAACGAAAACCTTGGGAATTGTCTTTCTACAGGTACACATCGGGATAGCCTCGGGCACTTACACATTCTTTGTGGTGGAATGTACATCGCCATATAGTGCAATCCTGGGACGTGACTGGATCCATCGAAGCTACTGTGTACCGTCTTCGCTTCATCAGCAGATGCTACTGTGGAACATGGAGTCAGGCGAAGCAACACTGGTCAATGCTGACCCTCGCCCATATTCCGTCTCTGCTAATGCACTAGAAGCCAGGTATTACCACAGTGACCTTAGGCCATTGGAGGTATGTGGCGTTGACAGTAAAGGCCGCCCAATGGGTGTCACGGCCTTTGAATTAGCTCAGTGGGGGATTATTCAAGCAAATCAAGATAGTCAAAGACCCTACACCATCGAGCTACCATCCAGATGTTCTCCATGAGCGGGTTTCTATTAGAAATAGAGACCGAGGCTTGTCTTTCGTTACACGAACGCTTTCACAACTTTATGTTAGAAAGCCAAGCCTTTGAGAAGGTTCCAATGATTGCAGCATTGGAATATGTGGATGAAGACGTTCTGCAAGACTTAGAGGAGGAGGGCGAAATTCAATTGGCTCAAGCAGCCTTAGATGACATACCTCCTAAAGTCAAGGATCCCATCGAACACATTCAGATTGGGACACAGGAAGAGCCAATGTCTGTGGCTATAAGTACTTTCTTGGAGCCTGAAGAGAGGCTCAAAATGATTGAATTGCTGAAAGAATACGCAGATTGTTTTGCAGAGAAATATGAGGACATGCCTGGTCTTTCACCAGATCTAGTTTGTCATAACTTGCCCATCATCGAAGGAAAGAGGCCTGTAAAACAAGAAATGCGTCGCATGAACACAGAGACAACAATTTTAGTCAAGGAGGAGGTTGAGAAAATGCTCAAGTCAGGGATTATACGAGTAGCCAAATATAATGAGTGGCTGTCTAATATAGTTCCAGTCAAGAAAAAGAACGGGAAGATGCGAGTATGCGTCGACTACAGAGACTTAAACAATGCAACCCCTAAGGATGCTTACCCTATGCCAGTAGCTGATTTGTTGGTTGACTCAGTTGCCTGCCATGAGATGTTGACATTCATGGATGGTACTGCAGGATATCATCAAATCCCAGTGGCTGAAGAGGATAGACATAAGACAGCGTTTCGATGCCCAGGCTTTGCCGGTGTTTTTGAGTACGTGGATATGCCATTTGGACTTAAAAATGCAGGGGCAACCTACCAACGAGTAATGAACTTGATCTTTCATGATCTTATTGGTAAGACCATGGAGGTATATATAGATGACGTGGTAGTCAAAACGAAACGTAGAAGTAACCATTTTGAAGACTTGAGGCAAGTGTTTCTCAGAATGAGGCAGCATCAACTGAAGATGAACCCAGCCAAATGTGTGTTTGGCGTCCAGGCAGGTGACTTCCTGGGTTTTCTGGTTCATCAGCACGGGATTGAAATACCGGATGATAAGAAACAAGCGGTTATCAGTGCAGCCCCACCAAAGAGTAAGAAGGAACTACAACGTCTATTAGGAAAAATCAATTTCTTACGACGGTTTATTGCTAACGCTGCTGGGAAGACACAATCATTCTCTACTCTCCTTAAGCTTCAAAATCAGAAGGACTTTGCATGGGAGCCTATACATCAAGAGGCCTTCGATACCATCAAAGCCTACTTAACGAACCCTAATTTCTTGGTTCCTCCAAGACCTGGGGTTCCTCTTAAGCTGTATATATCAGCCTTACTGAACTCTCCATTGGAAGTCTATTAGCTCAGGACGACACAGCAGGAGTTGAACGTGTTATTTTCTACCTAAGTCGTACCTTGAACGATTGTGAAACGAGATACTCTCCAATGGAAAGGTTGTGCCTAGCCTTATACTTTTCAGGGTGTAAGTTGAGGCACTATATGCTATCCTTCACTACGTGTGTCATTGCACAAACAGATTTAGTGAAGTATATGCTGTCCAGACCGATTCTCCGTGGACGCATTGGAAAGTGGATTTTGGCTTTGTCAGAATTTTCTTTACAATATGTTCCTCAGAAGGCGGTGAAAGGCCAGGCGGTGGCTGATTTTTTGGCTCATCATCCCATGGAAGAGGTGGTTGAGGGGCCAGAACTGGATCTCGCTCGTATTGACTTGGCACCTTGGTGTCTATATTTCGATGGGTCCAGTACGAGTACCATGGCCGGGGCAGGGGTAGCTTTGATCTCCCCACGCGGCCAAACTTATTCTTATTCTTTCAGGTTGGACTTCAAGTGCACAAATAATCAAGCAGAGTACGAAGCTTTAATCATTGGATTAGAACTTCTGTTAGATATGGAGATCAATTATGTGCATGTCCTTGGAGATTCCCAACTGGTGATCAGACAACTTGAGACAAAATACAAGGCAGGTCCAATACTAGAACCTTATGCGAGGAGGGCCTGTGACTTATTAAAGTTGTTTACAGAAGTGGAGTTGAGTCATGTTCCTCGCGAGAAGAACTATGCAGCTAATGAGTTGGCTCAACTAGCAACGGGTGTAAGCTTACAAGATGGAGTACGAGAGAGAATACTAAAGGTTGAAAGAAGAACCCTTCCATCTTTCCTTGCACGACAAGAAGATAAAAACGAATGGTACGTTGCTACACTTGATCACATCGGCAAAGACTGGAGACAGGAAATTATCTCTTATCTCCAGGATCCTAATAATCCGGTTGACAAGCGGATTCGATTCTTAGCTCCCAATTATGTGCTCAAAGATTCTGAGTTATATAGAAGGGGAGAAGAAGGCATACTATTAAGGTGTGTCTTTGGACGTGATGCTAAGCGGTTAATGGGAGAAGTCCATCTTGGGATTGCAGGGGCTCATCAGGCCGGCCCCAAGATGAGATGGTTATTAAGAAGACATGGCTTTTATTGGCCAGGAATGCTCAGAGACTGTATCACGTTCGCTAAAGGTTGTGAAGAATGCCAGAGACATGGTCCAGTCAACCATATGCCCAGAATACCATTACAGCCTATAATCAAGCCTTGGCCAGCTCGAGGATGGGCTTTGGACTTAATTGGAATGATTCATCCTCATTCATCTGAAGGGCATAAGTTCATCATAGTGGCTATCGATTTCTTCACAAAGTGGGTCGAAGCTCGACCCCTCAGGGTATCTTCAGCGAAGGCCATTCGACAATTTTTATTTGAAGATATTATTTGTCGGTTTGGCATCCCTGAGTGTTTTGTTTCAGACCGAGGGGCAGCTTTCATGTCTGGCGAAGTGGATACTTTAATGAAGGATCTTGGGATCCATTTTCTCCACTCTTCTCCATACTATGCCCAATCCAACGGTCAAGCTGAAGCGAGCAATAAAATCATTATTCATATCCTAAAACGGATGCTCGCTAGCAATGTCAGACTGTGGCATGAAGAACTTTTTCATACCTTGTGGGCTTACAGGACTAGTAAGCGGACACCCACAAGTACAACTCCTTATGCACTGATGTTTGGGCACAATGTTGTTTTGCCTTTGGAGATCAATGTTCAGTCTTTACGGGTGATGGAGCAACACAATTTGATCGGTGAAGACTATGTCCAAGCGATGTGGCAAGAGCATGAAGACCTCGATGAGCATCGAATACACGCTTATGAAAGTCTACGTGCTGAGAAACAAAAGGTGGCTCGTGCCTATGACCAACGAACAAGGGGCATGAGTTTTGCAGAAGGAGAACTTGTCTGGAGGGTGATTTTTCCTATTGGCGAGAAAACTGAAGGACGAGGAAAATGGTCAGAAAAATGGGAAGGACCATACATCATCGATTGACTGTTGGGTAAAGGAGCAGTTCGCCTGAGAGATCGAGATGGTACTATACACGCGAACCCAATAAATGGTCGTTACCTAAAGAAATTCATACAACCAGTTTGGGAGTATGATGATCCTCCAGATACTGCTTAATCTAGTTTATTCATGCCTTCGCATAAATAAACTACAGGGGCAACACATATACTCATCGAGGATCATGTAAAATAACCTATTAATGGGGTTAAATAGTTAGTGCCTATAGTCAAGGCCAAATTTTGTAATCAGAGTAGTTATTTATTCCAAGTCAAAAAGTTCATGTTAGGCCAGTCTTTGTGGCTTAAATTTTTGAGCAAACTATATATGAGTTTATCAAAGTAAAAGAACTTTTACACTTCAAAATAAATATTACATTCAAATACTTGAAATAATACAAAGGCTTTGCGGCCCCAGGCTCTGATACCATATGGTGAAGATGAATCTTGGACAATTGCAACAAAGAAAATAAAAACAGATTCATTCTTCACAAGATCCTCTGCGTTGCTCGATTCCATCTCCCAAGAAGTTAAATTTAAGAGATCGACCTCGGCGATTGGAGAGGAAGAGATCGACCTCGGTGATGGAGAGGGAGAGGAAACTGAATCGTCAAGACAAGAGGAGAAGCACTACAACAAGAGTTGCACCTGCCTTGACGATTGTCGCCTTCTTCCCAGGGTGACGCCCCCATCTTTCCCCATGTATCGTAGGAGGCATTGAAGAGTACTACCACCTCCAATGCCTATCGGCACCGAGCAGGTGTGAGGCGGAAGACGAAGAGGATTGCACCTCGGGATTGTGGCTTCTCCCTTCTTGACTCCTTCAATCAGGGAAAGCCAAGGCAACGCCTGGGCATAAATATTGCTATCTAGTCCAGGTTTGGGCATGGATATTTCTATCTAAGGAACAGAACATGGAAAGATTTATCTGGAGGTTTCTTTGGATAGTAAGACCAGAGCAAATAGAGTTGGGTCTGATTCATTCTCGCAAGGGACTTGGTTCATTTTACACAGAGAGAAGGAAACCTTTTATAGCCAGGAGTCACAACGGTTTGGTTTCGCGTGAGTAATTACACCCAACAGTAGAGAGTACGTGTCCAATTACCAGTGGACCATGGAAGCGGTTTATCTGCTCGCAAGAAGTGCATGATAAATGAAAAGATCCTTGGGGCAGGTAAAACGTATTTCAAAGATTTTGATTGTTTGACGCGATACGGATTCCAAGCGTAGAATTCAATTCTATTTATTGTTGGACAATCAAAGTAGTTAAAATTAATTACAGCCTAAAACGAGGCTGGATCAAAACTGGCAAAGGGGCTTATTAGAAAAGCCCAGTTGGGTTTTTAGACCCAATACAGACTTTGTTGTCAAAACAATGTGGATATATAAAATCTTTAATGTTTGATAACGATTACAAAAGGCCTATACTAAAGGCCCAAAAAGTTTACAACTGGAAGATAAAGCTCCTTATCGAGATTTTAGCATGCTCTGAGGCCACCCAGGCTTGTCGAGCTGCTAAGCGAGCGTCGTTGGCTTTCGCATGTGCCTCTTGTAAAAGCTGGGCTCGGGTCTCGCCTTCATTCAGGAATAACCGCATGGCATCCTGGTAAGTTGGAATGTTAGTTTCCAATGCATTTGCTTTTGCTCTAAGTACAGCGAGATCTGCTTCAAGAGCAACTATCTGGGCACGTACGGTCGATAGAGTTTCTTCCCTTGTATCCTTCTCCTTCAGAAGCTTCTGAATCTCCTCTGTTTCCCGTTGAGTCGTTTGCTCCAGGGTTCTCGCTGCTTCTTGCTCACGTTCTGCCTCGAGTGTCAAGTGGTGAAAGGCTTCGCTTTGGTTCAGGAATTCATAGAAAGATTCTTCTAGCTCATCCAAACGAGGAATGAAGTCTACAGGGGCAGTGGTTCGCAAGTCCTTCACTTGTTGTAAGATGGCCTGAACATCCGTTATGGAGTCTAGGGGCCCAGAAAGAATTTCTCGGAGCAGACGAGTGAAGTCAGTGTGCACAGGAGGAGTGCTCAGTGTACTCAGTGTGCCTACAAGTTCTTGAATCTTGGTCGACTCTTGTACACTGAGCAGTTGGAGTTGTTTTCCCTATGATGAAGAGGGGACAGGAATTTCCTCGCTTGGAATTGTGGGTCATTCATCATCGATGTTTGGAGTACTATCAGGATGATCTTCAGAGGCTATCGAAATCAGCTCGCCTGATGTGCTCGCTTGGTTCCTTGGACTATTGGGAAGGCTTTGGTGAACGTCCAGGTCCACAGGAACGACTTTGGACTGCAATATGAAAATAACAGGTCATGTTAGGACTATTATAAAAAGATCATTAACCTAAGGAGTGGGGTTACATTTGCTTACTTGTTGGGGAGACAATGTTGGTGTTTCTTCACAAGTTTGAACTTGTTGCTCTGATGAGGAAGGACTCGATGCTTCAACCTCTGGGATAGTCTCGACCAGGACTTGTGGTTGTTCAGATATGGGCTCTGGTGAGGAGACAATTTGCTCAGCTTCTGGGATGACTTGTTCATCCTGGGCACTGGGATCTTCGCCAGAAGTGAAAGGAATGTAGCAACCTTGAATTTCGATTTGAAGACGCCTGTACAGAGTCCCAAGGGCTACAATTTGTTTCTTCTCCTCTTCCTCAAGCTCTGCTCGATGGACTCCAGCTAAGAATTGGACTATGAAATCCTTGCAACACTCTTTGTGGCTGTTAATTATAGCCTTGTCTGCAGTGTTGGATATGGTGCTGGACTCATCGAACTTCAGAATGAAGGCTTGGCAGTGTTCCTCTTGGAGCCTTTCTCCTAGTGAGTCAATTATATAGAAGACTTTGTCTTCAGCCTTGAGGACGAAGAAGTGATCGTTCCAACTCACTATGAAGACTCGGGGCTTCTGGCTCTTCTGAATGTGTTCCCATAAATCATCAAAGGACGGAAGGCCGTTCAGATTAGCAAACTTCTCAGGATCAAAGTACCCCACGAAGGAATCATCAGCTGAAAATTGAAGCGGCCTGATGTTTGCCTTCAGAATAGCATCCAAATCAAAATGTTGGTCTGGGTACTTGCGTGCAAGGGACTCGTCCTTGCATAACTCCTGCCACTCCCTTGAACCTTAAAGGAGGAGGTCATCGAACTGGGAGAGAGTTGGAGCGCTATTCGGATTTGCACAAAACCAGTGTGCAATGGTGAAAGCTATGGCTGAGCAAGCACTTGAGCCTGAGGCTTTTTTGCTCCTTTGGTCGAAAGAAGCAAGGAAGACTTGAGCAAAGAGGCGTAGTTGTTTGTCTCTGCTCATGACCCATGAATCTAACCAGACTCCACTTTCTGATTCTGGGGTCTTCTTGATCCTTTTGGCCTTTGAAGACTGTTGAGGGGAGTCAGGGTCAATATCAGGATCAGTGATAAAATCAAGTTTGTTCTGGATAGGTAGTAATTCGAATACTTACAGGTGATCTGGAACGCTTGGTCCTTTTCTTCTTGAAAGATTGAAGAGCCACAGTTACATCCGGCTCAGGGTTGCACTGTGAAGGGAAGAGAAGGATGGTCATTTATGATCCTAAAATTGCCAATACAAGTGGAAATTTCTAAACTAAAAACATACCTGTGGCCATGGAGTTGAGCTCGAATTGGGGTGAGGTCCGATGAGTGCTTCCAAGTCTGCCTTGAGTGAGAATTTCTCACTAAATCCATGGAAGATGGCAGCGAAGCACAGGTCTGGTCCCTGGTATCGCCTTTCAACCCAGAACTGGGAATACCAGGTGAGGTATGTTGGGGTGACCAACCTCGATGTCGATAGTGGCTTGGTAATATCAGGTAGTATCACCATTGGAAAGCCAAATTGTGCATCACAGGTTTCTGCTGCAATGGGTTTGTTGTCTCCTCGCCAAAGAGTATACTTGTTGACAGAACAGGCAAGGGGCATATGGGCATCCTGGCTGAGCCCAAGTTGTCTGCAGAAGTGGTTGGGAGCATAAAGCTCGTACCCGGAGTTGGCTGAGTCTGGGAGTTGTAGATCCTGGCAAGTGTTGAACTTAACAAATAAGCTCCTCGCTTGATCATCTTGTTCAGGAGAGGGCATGAACCCACTTGAGAGGAGGCCAGGGTGATGACGACTCAGAATTGTTTCGACTGCAGTGTAGGGAAAGTCCTCGTGGTAACAGAGATGTTTGAAGCAGTCGAGATAGGACCATTGCTTAGTCCTGGGCAATGTGGAAACCAGTGACCTGCCCAACAGCTTTTGTTCTTCGAACACAGGGGTTGCTGAGGGGCAGAAGAAAGGGAAATAGACCTGCAGCCAGAGGTCTACCATCCAAAGTGGCCCAGATTGGTTCAGGTCGAGCTTCGATAGAGATACTCGCCTGAGACCATAGTAGATGGAGGCGAGGACAGGCTCAACCAAGCTCAGTGGTTCTTTGTTGTAGAGACATTCAGCGAGATTGGTCCACGTCTTGATAACCTTCGCTGAGGTTGTGCAGAACAAGTACTTCGATAGCCAATACTCTAGAAAGGCTATTCCTCCTTGTGCTGTGTTTTCCTCCTTTTGTGCGAAATGTTTCACCCAGGAGGAGTAGGATGGAGGCCGCATTGCTGAGGCTTGGAGAGGAGTTTGGCTGGAATTTTGAAGAGCCCAACTGTTTTCAGTAGCAGGAACTCCAAATATGGTGTAAAGGTCGAGCATTGTGATACTCACATCTCCACAGGGGAGTCTGAAACAGTTCGCTGTGCAATCCCAGAAGCACATTGCTGTAGCAAATGGGGCTTTGTTTCCTCCAGACGGAAGAGAGAAGCATAAATCAATGAGTTCAGCAATTCCTGCTGCTTCCCATCGTTCTCTGTCTTGTCTACGGCGTTGCTGGTACCAGGCGAGGTCGTCTGAGGGTGCATGTGGTCATTTCCCGATGGAACAAAGACTATCTTTTTATGTCCATGTCTTCGGGTCTGCCGAAGGGTCTGCCTGAAGTATAAGGGAAGAATTGCAGATGGGTTTACGAAGAGAAGTAAAGAGCTCTGGATTTAGTGGAGAATCCAGAAATGGGCCAAGAAGACCTGTATTTTCTTCAGCGTCTACTATGAGAGTGCAGACGGTGTCTGGGTTCGATCGAACAGCGACTTCCTTAAGCCGTTTGACAAATTGCATGGCGTTGACGGTGTCAAAAGGAATAAGAATGTCCTTACGAGGAGGCATTTTTCTAAATTAGGGTTTGACGGCGGTGAGAAGGAAAGGTTTAAGCTTTTTGACTGAGAGAGTTAAAAAGTTGCAGGTTCTGAGCAATTGAAAGGTTTTGCTGAAAGATGAAATTTGTGGATATGGACTATTGCTCTTATAGAGGTGTCAGTCGAGCGTCATACTTTTTCGAAGAGTTGGTTAAACGTGGCGTTCGAGTGATGGTGTAGCGTTTCAAGGTCAATGAGCACATCGTTCAAGGTATATTCAAGTCTTTTTGCTTGTTCAGAAAGTTTCCAAGTTCAAGACCTGAGGGGCAATGTTTGGGCCTAAATAAAATATTTAGTTTGGGCCTGGATGGTTGAGGTCTGGCGAGCGGCCCACCTTGGTTAATAGTGCTCTATCGAAGGAGTCACGCTATAAAGTGTCTAGCGAGCTTCGCTAGGAAGAAGACTTTGAGTTCTATTAGAGCTGTGTCTTATCGAGCTGGTTTCACGCGGCTTAGTTTCTATCATAACTAGTTGATAATTGCAGGACTCTTAGAAGAGTTATGATGGAAGAAGAAGACCTATGAGTGGTATAACACGTATGCTGGTATGAGATTCAGACAAGATTACAAGAGCAAATGAGTTAGAAATAGAATCAATGACTGATTAGTAAGCGAGTATATAAGGAATGCAAGGATCTTATGTAGAGCCCCCCCCCCCCCCCCCCCCCCCCCCCCGAACAATCAATCAAACAACCCTTGCTATATGCAAACAAACCTAGACGGATATCTCGTCCTCGAGATTCCTATCTATCTTGCAACCAGAAGGTCTGAGTGCTGTTCACCTATCGAGTGAAGGTATTTACGACTCCAAGGAAGCAATTGCAACCTGAAGGTTGAAGAGCGGCTCACTTGTAAGTTGAGAGATTGGATACTCAAAGGAAGCGAGTGTTCTCAACACTTCGTCGAGAGATTGCTCTGCTCTGCACGATAAGGCGTGGGAGTATCGATTTCTGGATCTGGCAGAGAGGTACACATATCAAAGTCCTAGGTTTCTAGGCGAAAAGAACCTATTCGAGCAGGGTTGGTGCTCTCCCTATTCTAATCGCTTACATAAGAAGTCAGGCGGCTGTAATCAGTCCATATTCCATTGAAGAACGGTGGCACGCCAGCATACGAAGCACAAGCAGGATAGACCGGTTCACGCGGTTAAGACATCCGAGATAAAAGAGACTGCTTCGCGGGAAGGATCTCTCCCGAGGAAAATTTCTGCATCGAACAGTTGTAAATAGCTAATGATATAGCATTTTACTAACTGAAGTCCATGAGGCCCATCAGAAATTGGAAATGAAAAATGGCTTAATGTCCTCATGGGAATGTGGTACTCTTTCTCCTTGAATTTGCAAGAATAATCAGGGCCTCAAAATGACCATGTTCACATGAAGTTTCCTATAGTACAGCTATGATTTCATATCTATGCCTACTAAAAAGAGTACCATTTAGATGCCAAGATTCTGCTCATTTAGAACAAATACTTCTTGAACCACACGCCAATATTAAGAAAGCTCTCAAAGTCCGATTGAGGCCTGCAAATAGGAATTTGATTGATTAAATCGAAGCATGGACATATGCTTGGCTGTAGCGTTTAATAATCCGTAGAATACATAACCATACTGGATCTCATGTTTACCTGTCGATTGCATGAGTATCATTAGGGAACACACTTTGACAGGAACTCCTTTTTCCTTCATTGCTCGAGCATACTGCAAACAATGAACATATAAATCACATCTCTTCTCATATCGTTGCAGTTTAGTGGTCATCGATGGATTGAAGTTCCACACAGCAAGGTGGCAAAGGAAATTACTAAAAAGAAATAGATGAAAAAAAAATTCAGAGATTCAAACTGTTTTTCAATTTTTTCCTTCAGTAGTCTCTTTCCACTTCTAGGTTAGACTATTCTAAGCAGTTGATAATGTTGTCAAATGCCTAGTTAATTAGAATGGGAACAGATTAGCTTACCTGCAATCCGGTAGAAATTGGAACACGAAGATCCTGAGCACCCAAAAGAAAAAGAGTGGGTGTTTTGACCTGCATAGTGATCATCAAGTTTAGAATACTGCAGGCACTCCACAGAAGATGATATTGTTTATCTTAAACTTTTCCAAGAGAAAGATCCCAGTTGCAGATTCAAGGCTTCTTAATTAATGTTAGCGCAGTAAGTCTGAGTCCTCAATCCAGTGCAGTAACATATGAACCTACAAAAGTTACAAAACTCTAGAAACAAAATACATTGTCGTATTGATGAACTTGAATTACCCACTCTCAAAGATCATATATGCACTATATTAAAATTCCATAGAGAAAATGCCACATCCTAGACTCCTGGGCTCCTTATAAACTTCCACCTTAAATAACTTTTTCCATTCACAATCTGACTTATATTTTGCGGCTTTTGCTTCACATTATCAATCATGATAAATAGCTGGCTGAAGTAATGGATTGTATATCATGTTACTTTCTATTCAATGAAACTCAATTCATTGTATACGAAGTAATGAACAGCTAACTGTCAATTTTGTTTGCTCCTAAAACTTTTCCCTAGAGTCTCCTTCTATCAGAAAACTGTGGTCACTGAAGCTTCAAAATCAGCTCGTTGATATAGTAAAATCAGCTTAAACAAGCATACCTTTGAAATATGTGAAATAGGAGACTTGCTGTGGAAACGAGCTAGATCCTCCGCTGAAGCTGCTTCCGTATAGCTAGTTTTACCTTCAGTTCCATAGGCCTCAACATAGCACCAATCAGGGATGTCTGCTGTACCAACCATTAAAGGGAGATTACAAACAGGATTCCTAGCGGCAAAACTTCTCTGGTGCCTGCAGCATTTCACCGCTAAAGATTATTTAACTCTGATGCAATATTACCTATGTTAACATGCAATCTTACAGCCTTAAATATGTCAATGATGAAAAAGCTTGATGATAATGCAATACTCCCATTCTATCAAATAAAATAAGCAGCTATCCCTAATAGAAATAATTAGATTACTGCAATCTACAAACTAGTGGTATGCAGGACTTAAAATGCATAATGACAACAAGGCACAAGACTGTTTAAATGTGTTTGCCAACTATCTGCAGACTAACACACCTGACCAATCAAGTGAGTTGCTAGAAAGCCACCATGAGAACCACCAAGAACTGCAATTTTCGATGAGCTAGCAAGCCCCAAGTCAATGACATGACCTATTGCCACTAGTACATCATTCACATCCTGTGGAGAATATACTAAGAGATTAGGAACTTGAAGACACATACTACATAATAACTAGTTAGCTGCAGATTCTAATAATGAAACGGCACAAGAATAGGCAACCAAAGGCAACTTGCCAAGCACCTCATCTAAAAATAAATAAAAAACCAAAATGCCAAGTAGAATTACAAGAGTAAAATTATTTAATGATGAATATATGTCTAAGCACCTGGGTTCCAACTTTCCCTGGAAGAGATTGGAGTGCTTCCTCACCAAACCCCAGTGAACCTCTAAAACAGATTAAAAATCATAAATATAGAAAAATGGGAGCTACTGATGTGTAAATGGAAGATCTTTGTCAAGCATGGGATGCTGAAATCCATATGCATCCAAACAAATCCTAACAAGTATCTCATATGCAGTCGAAGACAAGATGATCTTTAAGAAGATATGTAAGGAGACTATATATGCCAAATTTGGCAATAAACAAGTAGTAAAACTTATCCATACCATCAAATTGTTGGGCAGCCAGCATCAATAGATTAATGGCAATGGCTTGCTACTCTATGATTATAATCTGGCTTATAAGGATTGTGCAGTCAGAGGGTTTCTTTTAAGAAAATATTAAAGGAAAAGATTTCATACTAAAAGTTAAAAGCTTTAGCATTAATATATTAATTTACATTGATGTACCGTACTATGACTGGGCTCTTAAATTCAATAAACAAAAGAAGGGCTTCGAACTCAAAAGCATCGAGCCAAAGTGATATTCAACTAAGGTAGAATTAGAACACTGTTTTTCTTTCACCCAAGTATCCTCCCCTTCCCTTTAAACAAATACTTTTCAACAGAGAAGACTATCTTACAGAAGATATAGTTCTCTGAGTTCATTTTCCTTTTTCTTTTTTTTTCATGTACATATAATAGCAGACTGACAAAGAGTAATCTGGTATTATATCCAATTAATTCTAAGCGTGTCAAAGAAATTAAAGAAGACAGAAAATCATAACTTACCTATAATTTACAAGTAACAAGTTGAATCCAATTGAAGAGAGAAATGCCAGCGACTTGGAAAAGCTTGTCAAATAAACAGAATGTGGGCCACCATGAAGGATTACAATTAACGGATCCACTGGGTCATTTCTTTTAGTTTTGGAAGATATAAATGTAGCTTCAAAAAAGGTTTTCTAGCACCTGAAAGGTTCAAGCATATGCATGACATCAAAATCAATTACAAACTCACAAGGAAAGAGATTAGCTTTTAATACCTTTACTTAGGCTATCAGAAGTATCCCCGACAGGAATCTTCATTATACTGAATTTAAGAGATGAGAGCAAAGATTTAACCTGACCAAAAACAAAACTGAGTACAGTTATTGTAAAGCACTGACAATAATGCTATAATATTGCAAAGATTTATACAATATGTTCAGAAAACCAAATTGATATACCTTTTCAGAGCACTTATGCGACTATCACAAGGCTATCTTCCCCCGCACAAGAAAGAGGCCGTAATTCATCAAGTGGAAAAGCATGGTCCATGTACCCATTAAATGCATGATAAAACATTTCCCTGACCTACAACCAGATGTCTATACTGTCAAGTTATTTAAGCACCATATCGTAAGTAGAACGTGTGCGACAACCTTACAGCAAAACTATTATAGATATGTATGTCAGTTGAGAAACTTTGCTTAAAGTTTTTGCAAATGTATTCAACAAAGACAGCTTAAATTCAGAACTTCTTTGTTCTCAAAAAAGAGAAGTCCAAGAAGAAAATTCTTCGGCAATCTTGATGCTAGACATCTAATATGAATACAACACGAAATTTCTGGACAGTATTATCTTGTTCCAACATGCAAAACTGTCGCCATAGGGACATAGCATATCTGTATAAGCAATATCAAAATCTGAAACTTGTGCCGAGAACTGCTAATTTTGAGTTTTGACATTACGCCCGAAATCATGGCCAATCCCCACAGGCATTGCATACTCTCTATCCGAAACCTTTACTCCAATCCATTAAAAATCAAACTTTTTACAAGTAGCTAGGTGATGAACAACATGAGTGAGCAGTCAATGAACTAAATTGGTAAAAGATCGCACCTTTATACAAAATTGAAGTTGATGTTCTTCTAAAGGTCTCTAATTTACTCTAATCAGTACAAATTCGATAACTTTTCAACTAAGAGTCACTGTCAGATCACTCAAAGTAACTTCAAATAATAGTAGCCAATCAAATCAAAGCATTCCCATATTGAATTGAATACCCAATTGGGTTATTGCAGAAGAGGGGGGATTGGTATTGGTACTGTACCTCGTCCTTAACTGTTTGGCTTCCTCGGGAGTGACGCCATCGGCGAAAGCTTTGATGTTGGAATTTGATGCAGAGAGGAATATGAACAAGGAAAATAGTAAAGATGGAGCTGAAGGCTTTTTCTTCATAGATTGCATTGTGTATGAGTTTGTGAGGCGCTTTTTTACATGAAGGATGGAAGGAACACACCAGTTTAAAACTCTGTTTTTGTACGTTTTTCGCTGCATTCTCTCATCCCAGAGAGAGCTGGGTACGTAACCCTTTTTTAATTTACAAGAAAGAAAGAAAAATGTCAAAAATGAGAAAAATGTTCTTTTTTTCAAGGTTTTTTTAAGGTAAAACGGTAAAAATTCATTGCATGTGGTAATTTACAAGAAGTCGATCGGTCACCAGTATGATAGAAAACGATCCCTTAAAATAAACTACACAAACTATTTACACTCAAAACCTGTAACTTGACAAAGAGGAATAAGGTGAAGAGGGTCTAAAAAAATTGATACCTCACTGTCTAATCAAGCTATCTACTTTGACCAAAATGACCATAAAAGTCTTTCAACAAATTAACATCTCAACAAAAAGACACAACTAAAATAAAATAAACAATTGAAAGACACTTGGACCTTGGGCTAATCTCTCGGCTCAAACCGAGCAGCAACAGTACTCCAGTAATTGCAATGAAGAAACACAATCCAAGCCCGTTGTCCATCAACAGTACGCCGCCACCAGAGTAAGCTCTCTGCCTTCTGTCAAACTGCCCAGCCCGACCACGAACAGAATTGGCATCTTAGGACCCGAGGAGATCGGCCAACGCACTGAAGGCCACACGTACTGTTGTTTAAAAAAAACAGCAGTACGTGTACCATAATGTTTTAGCTCCCATTTTTCTGACCCTATATCAGGATTAGTAAAGGTTAGAAATGCATTGTATACGTTCTTCTTTTCTTTTCCTGAACCCGCTATGCTTGCCCTATTGGGCCTCACTTCACTGCTTATATTTGGCAACTAATAGCTAGTATAAAATTAGATAAAATGGTGTTTATTTATTCAAGTCTGAATAAGTTGTAAACAAAGTCCACTGAATATATCTTGTGCGTTTTCAGGGTTGCCCAGGACCAAGTCATGGGAAAAAGTTTGGTGTATCATATATTATCAAAAGACATGAGGAAGATTCCAAAAACCAAGGAGAGCTAACTATTTCTGAGAGCCGATCGGTGGCGGTAAATCCGAGTCAAAATCCTGATTATTCATCCTCACAGACCACGAATAACCATGAAAATATGGTGGAATCAAGTGAGGGAGAACCAGCAACTGCTATACCTCAAAAAAGATGATCATCGTGGCCCCTGTGCAGATATTTTGTTTGGCAAACAGATACTTTGACCAACACATGATTCTGGTAGGTGTCTACTCCAGCCTGTCAAACTGGTACCGGCTGTTAACTGTCTGTAACAAAAGCATTAGAACTGCTTGAGATTCTCAACTTCGGACTTGTAAGTTATGCGACATTACAATGAGGTTCTGCCAGAGATGCTTGCTGGTTATACAGATATAGTTACCAAGACCTGGAACAGGTACTCGGTCATCTGTTAGGTACAAGTAAGTTTGCCATAGTTAGCACTTGGCACAATTATGTACTATATTTTTTTTCTTAGATAGGTCTGCAACTTTTAATCATCACATGGGGGCAATCAGCTTATAGAGAAATAGGTACTCAGAATAGTCAAATATTCTTGTAGGGTACAGTCCAAGTTGGTCATTATTTAACGCAGGTGCTAGACATTTTTACTTGTTGAGGACACTGAGATCTACAGAAATATTCTACTTTCACAATTGTATCTAAAATACAATACAATGAGAAGTTAGAACTAGCTAATCTTGCAGAGTTATTATAAAATCTTTCCGGACCTATAGCATTTTTCTTACTGATATGTTCGGTTTTGTGAAGGGTTTTAGATCATCTCCTCGTGTTATTTTCACTATGAAAATGATCACCTTGCAATTCTTGAAACAATTGTAAGATCAACCTCAAAAATATTGAAGGTATACCTGATATTGGCTACTCCTTGATAATGGACAAAACACAATAGACCGGAAGATCATCAAGGAAAGAGATTGAAGATGTTGGCATCACATACTTATCTCATTGGAAAACCAGGTTGTTCATGCATTACATAACATGCTTTTCATCTAGGATAGCAATTGATGCATGTATCCCTGCTGTTCTGATGTCATTCTGGAAACATGTTCATAACTGGTTTCTGTTGCCTAGGTTATTCTTGACATGCATGTGATTTGCTAATGCCTAGGTCATCCTTAATTCAGAATACATGTGCTTTGTTTCATGATAGTTGACTTTACAAAAGGAGTGTTTGAATTAAGGTGCTTTAGGTTCACATGTGACTCTTAGGATTGTGTGTTGCTTTTTACATGGTGCTTTACAGGTTGGAAAGTTATCTTTGTCTTCCTCAATTTTCTTCTTCATGTACTCACTTTTGCTGTCTTTGCTATTTTTGGTATAAGGCTTGGAAATGTTTTTTCCTCCTAAAACACTCTTTGCCCAAAATGGAAAACTGATGTTGACATTACATATTGCCTCTAAGCATGCTGTTGTTTTGTAAATTATGTTAAAAGTGTTTTGTCAAATCTGGGACAGTTTTAGATCTGCCATAGGGTGACTCTAAAGTTGGTTTTTCATGTGCTTTCTTGCTGTCTTTGACCTTTGTTTTACCTTGCCTACTTGCTGCTATTTGCTGCTGTATTGCATTGTCTATATAAGGAGTCTAAAGCTGTTTTGACTCGTTGGTTGTTGTGTTGAAAAATTTCTGGGTAGATATTCTTTAGGGTTACTCTTTGAGAGCACAATTCTGTGTTGTTTCTCATCTCTCTTCTCTTCCCCTTCTGTTTCATTTGGTTGCTCATAATTGTGCATAATAGACATGGATTCTCAAGCATAAAAACTGTTTTCAAAACTCATATGCATCATTGCATAGTGCATTCCATTGAGATATGTATGGAGATGCCAACCCAAAGAAGTAGATCAAGAAGATTTAACTTGAGAGTAGTTAAGATCTAAGTTGATGCTTCTGAATATTTTCCAAGGTGTAAACACATAGATCGAGTAGTGTAGCTCTGTTAGAACTGGTAGTCAGACTAGTTAGGATAGCATACGGGTTATATATGTATTCCCAAAGTACGAGAGACTTGTAATTGTGTGTGTTACTAGTGGAAATGTTTGTCCCTCAAGAGTTAGGGGCACGCAGTTTTAATCCTGGTTGTAGGATTTATGCGTTAACAAAAATATTTTGTGTTATTCTTTACTTACTGTCTTTACGTTTTAACACTCGTATCCTGTATTTTGGGATAGGTCTCTATCTTGCTATCCCGAGAACAGATTAAACAAAAAAGTGGTAAAAGGCCTATTCACCGGGTTTAAATCACACTGGCGTTAAGTTTGTGGCAAAGCTCTATTGGGTGTGTCTATCAGAGGAAAGTGATAATGTCACTGCATCTAATTCGTAGTCCCTCCGTAAGGGAGATCATTACTGTGTGGTCTAATATTGTGTTTATGCATGTCTGATAAAGTTGACTAATTTATAATTTTAGTCCAAGGAAAGAGAGATGACTTTCTTATGAAATGGAGCCTAATGGCCAAACATAAACAAATTAAAGATTCAGATGCCTCCCAACTAATCTAAATCAGTGATAGAATATTAGTTGGTTAGTGTAAAGTTTACGAAGTCCCAAATATTTTCTATTCTTTTGTTAAGATTTTCAGACAAAAGAAAGCATAACTTATTGATTTTAATTTACCCAAACACCGACTTACTGACAGCTTTGCTTAGGATAGATTCACAGAGCAGTATCTTAAAAGCTGCCAGGAAAAAAGGGATTATCTTTTAGTTTTCCAGAAATGTATATCAGAAGAGATGCATCATTATGTGTATTAATTGTGCAGGTTTAATTTGAGTTGACTATGATCACAAACTTAAACCCTAAACGACGTCGTTTTGTTGAGTAAACACAAGATTAGAACACACCGTGATGGAGTTGAACGATTACATATATGTAATCAGCCCCAGTCGTTCATTATAATTGCTTGAGTGGCTTTGAAAGGTTTGGATGTATAAAGTGTTAATAGTTTAATACAAATTCAGAAATTCTAGATGCAAGTTTAAGATGTATACATGTAACATGTTTATATAGAAACCATCAACAATACATATATACTGCAAACCAAAACTTGCTACATATCATTCAAATATATTCATTTTATACAATCTAATAAGAGAACCAAAATCTCTCTGTATGCAGTTTTGGTTTGGACTGAACCATCAGAAACAAACAGGAAAGCATCACAGATGCACAAATAAACCACGTACAACAAATCTAGCTTTGCTGCCAAACTTATATGTAACTTCGACTAGACGCGACATGCATGCATTAATCTCTCTTCTATAATCCTTTGTTACATCTCCAATCAAAGAAGACCAGTCGATCAGTGAGGAAACTGAGATTAAATCGAATATGTATTGTCTCCGAAAACCCGAGCTGTGAACCATGAGATCGATGCACATCTCTCTAGCTTTAATTTCTTCTCTTACTCTTATGGATCATACACCACAGCCCAAGCCTCTAGCTTCTGACCCTTTCATGATCCTCAACTTCTTGCATGATGACACGAACATTCTGTAATAAAAACAAAAAAAGTTGAAAACTTGTGAGTACAAGAATCCAACAATATATATAAACCAATTAGTTAAAAGAGATCAACATGCAATAACTGGATCTAGATCAAGAGAGAACTTACTCCCATGGAACATCTCCAACCAGCATCCAATCACCATCTTTGTCCTCATAAGTAGGTACATAATCGGATCCTTTGTAGCCTTCCCTCTCTGAGTACAGGCCTACAGTGAATTTAAACATGGATTCTAAGGCCTTTAGGAGATCTGGGTACCCTTTGTAAACCCTGAGATCAATCTTTCTGAGGTAAGGTGCTCCATCCATGCTCACTTTCACATAGATCCCAGGAGTCTCAGCCTCACTGTTACTCTTCTGAAGGCAGTTCTTCCTGTAAGATCTAACTGGTGGCCACCCCACTATTTGTGCCCTGCAAGTTCAACACTTATCAAAACCTATAAGCATGATACTCATTTCAAATCCAAGACCAATTGTTTTTGACATTAACTTGAACATGCAAGATAAAGATACTTACTTTGCAGGAGGGGCAGTCTCCTTTACAGAATGAACCTTGGATCCAGACTCTTCTTCATTTTTCTCAGGCAATGCTCTCTTCTTATTCAAAGCATTAGGAGAAACAGCTGGTACTGCTTTGTCTTCGCTTTCTTCTGAGCCAGGCAAGCCCAATCTCAGCTCCGTTGCCTTGAGGTTGAGGTTCATATCATTCTCATAGCTCTTGCTTTCCATTTTGATAATCTTCACCAGCAAACCAGTCAGATAATTCTTCGATGATGATCGATCAAGTTCTTCTCTTTGGTTCAGTCAATGTTTGTATGGTTTGGACTAGTTTGAGAAATGTGTTTGATATGTGAGAAGGTGGAGTATTATATAGAAATGATGTAAAGGGGTTGGAGTAGAGATGTGAAAGGCTTTTGTTAATTTCAAAATTGCATGAATTATAGACAAAGGAAAGCAAAGCTTGTCGGTAGCAATAGCAGCACCTTTGAGGCAATGTGTCCCTGTATTTGGGAGACAAGGTCGGGACAGTAAGCCCCTCCCCTATGCATGAATGAAGACTCGGAGTGACGGTCAAGAAGGGTTTTAGGGTTTCTGGAGAGGTCATCAGGACCATTGATTTTAAGAGAGACTTGGGGAGCATCTCCATGTGGAAAGGTCCACAAAGATGTTGGATATCTGAAGAATGAAGCATTTCCATCTCCATGTGAGAAGAAACTCTTCGACCGGGCAGTCGAATCGCGTATGCAAACCTTTCCAGTGATGTGTTGTCAAGTGTTCTCCGATCCGGAGATTTGACGAACCAATAATATACGGCTCTCTAGAAATGACATCATTTGAAATTTGTCATTCTAAGTACTCCGTCTTAACTTGTAATTTATGGATTTAATTCGAATTATCTTTTTAGATTATGAAATAAAGTCGGAAATTTCATCTTAAATTTTGATCTACCGTGTCAAGAACTTAGGTCATCGATCATGATTTCTACAACAGTAAACGTTTTCTATATTTGTTGGCTTTGTAGGGATTGGCCGGATTGCCATTGTTGGTTTGAATTGGTTATAGTAGTGAAGTAAGAACTGATAGAAACGTTCATCAGAATTCACACAAAGTATGTGTGGCTTACAACAAATCAGCAAGCTACACACCACATACGATGGGCAACAGCTCTCCCTAAATTGTAAATAAGCTGTGGCTTAATTTTTAGCGTAAAATTCTAAATTTTGAAACTTATCTCCCCTAAATTTGTACATCTAGCTCTTAAATTATAAGTAAACTTATTTAAAAAAAATGTAGTCCCCTCAGTATAAAATCCTAATTCCGCCCTTCAAATAAGCATGGCCTATTTCAGCACTTCAAATTGGTAAGGCTAATTTGTGGTGTCTTAACTATATAAGCTTGCTCGGCCACAATCTTTTTTGCCCTAACCAAAATACTAGAGACCGAATTCACTTACAGAGAAAACGATACACAACTACTTACTCATCAATTATGAAGAAATCCATTAAATTTTATAGCCAGCGACTGATGAGTTAGGTCAACATTATGATCAGGTTGGCCATGATTTAACTCGTCGAGAACAATGCATATATGCAAAGCTGCTCAGTCGAGTCAATTAAAGCTACATTTGCATGCATTTTCAGGCCAGTCGACAATTTTTGACTAGGTGTATATATGTATGTGGCTAGCTTGTTATCCACGAAAATATATGTGACTTGAGGAGGTGACGACGGCCATGTTTTGCATGTTGAATAATTAGATAGCAGCCTGCTGCTAAGATATAATATCATGATATTGAGTCACCGTGTCGTGAAATCGTTTGAAGTAATTAGACATTAAGTTTTGTAGAATCAAACTAAATTTTCTCAAGACGTGCATCGGAACTTAAAGTAGTATATAACTATATATACGGGATCATATGAGACTCGGTATATATTTCTGTTTTTGCATATTGGTTTTGATCGAATTGAATATACACTAGTGCTCCAATTTCTGTATCATCTCAAAGTTGTTTAAAAGGACAGACTCGAGAGAGTTCAGGTTGCTCAAAAATTGAAAATTATCTTATATGTAAAAGGACTACTTCTAATATTAACCGAGACTTTTTGGATAAGACCCAACACCTTAAAGGTGATTCAAGTTGGGATAATATCAGTTATATTGGGAGTCCACATGCCACGCTTGCCGCAGTTTGACTACTATGGCATGCATGGTTGTACTGTTGTACATGCTAGCTTGTTGTATTGTGGCTGCTTAAGCAGACAATTTGTCCCGAATACAGGATGCCATTATATATATGGTTGGAAGTAATATATGGTACTCTAGCTAGCTCCAGAATTTGCTCAATCAATTACAAAGTCGGTGCTATATGTGTTTGCTAATTTGCTCAAATACTTGAGCAGCTAGCTAGCTATCTATCACATTCAGATAAATTCGAGTATTATTTAAGCTAGCTAGGGTTAAAAACTTCCGTAAAAACTAGGGTCAAAGATCGTTTATGCATTGATCAGCTTTGAAAGATTAAAAGTAATTTAATAAGAGAAATATTGCGTTTACATTCTCTTGTTAAGCTAATGTCCTAATGTAACGTACGTACACTTAAATTTTGTAGCCAACTAATTTTAAGAACACCGATCTAAGACATCTGCAACTACAGTAGGTATTGCATTAAGCTGAAAAGGATGAATCATTGATATACGTTAATTTGCACCAAGAAAATCAGAATGAGATGGATCATCTCCTAATGCAATTTGCCTAATATTACCTAATGGTACAATGTGGCCATCATTCACTTGCAATTGGTTTGGAAAGAGAAATAGAGGAAATGGACTTGGTCACATGCATGATCAAAATTCAATAGCCTAGATCACATCATTTGGCAATGTTAAACAACTTTCACTAGGAGATTGCCTCATTCTTAGGATCATCTGTCCACTTTGGGGCAAAATATGTTTGAATACAACTCACACTTATAATTTAAGTACGTAATGGCATATAACACCGACATTAAGCATCTCGGGTCAGAGTATTAGCGCTAATAACTAGCTAGTCTTTCTGGGGCACCCCAAAACTCTCTCTCTCTCTCTCTCTCTCTCTCTCTCTCTCTCTCTATATATATATATATATATATATACACCTTTAAGAATAAGGGACTGAGCTGTTTTTCATGGCTAGCTGTTGGGTATATGCGTATACCCTCCTCGCTTCTGGCATATATATCGGCCATGCATAGACATATCGACAAAAGACAAGTAAGCTTTGGTGCAGCGGTCTCCTGAAAGAGGCACCCCACAAGGCGGAGCTGCGTGCACATGATGAGTACTTGACAAAAGATTAGGGTTTATATCGGAACTCGGAAGGTGCTGCACCAGTGCCACTTAGCTTTCTTCAATAAATCCGTGGGCTTTCCATAATTATCTCTTTTTCCTCCACGAATATATTTATGGAATGGACCGCCATTGCATCTGGTTCCACCAATTTGTTTAAGCTTAATTTGCTCTATCCATTGTACACCTCAATTTGAATATCTTTTGGCAATTCATTTTTGTATGAATCAACTCGTGTGTGGGTGTGTTCGTTAGCCAGAAACAACCCAATCCAAAAGCCCTACCCTACTCAACCACCACGTACACTCCACTGTCTCTTTCATCGATTAATCAGTAATCCATATATACTGTATATGTAGACTTGTGGAGCTCGTTTGTACTAACGGAAGATATTTTGATGATATTAATTTATATACATAGAAGTCTTATGATCAACACAAATACGTATACGTGTAGGAGAGTAATCTTTCGTCTATTTGCTTGCATGCACTCTTTATTTGGATGTAAATCGAGTCAAGCTAGGTGATAGTACGTATATATGTAGATTAGTTGAGACGAGACGGTGTAGATTGATATGTAGATCAATATTGCACATAGATGCATGGTAGATCATTCCCCATCTTGTCGTCGATTACTAATATCTTTGTTTAAATCTTGGTAGGCATGGAGTCTTCAAATTCGAAAAGTATGTTTATATAAATACACACGTGCATTTACATTCACTGTATGAAGGTCGATAATTTGCGCAAAATTAGTTTGAATGCATGGATGCACCAGTGGTACACACTAAACGAAGCAATATATCCAGATTCAAGTATGACTTGTTACATGCATCTATATGCATAAAATAGATTAAAGGTACGTTGGATCGATAAGCATGTGTTATAAATGAACGTCTGAGCTAGCTATCTAAAATTTTGTTTTGATTGATTCTAACACCACTTGCTAGCACACGAACTATTTCTTTCATTATAAGTGCGTCATATATATACTGATGCTGTTTTTTCAATAAAAATATGTACGTAGAAAAACAATACAAACAAGATATGTATAGAAAGACAAAACCTCTTTCACAATTTCAACTCATTAGATCAAACTCTATTGAAAACATTTCCTAGAAAGAGCTCCACTAGCTGTAATAAATCTTGAGCAATAGTAAAGATTCGCCGAGATGTGTCTATGGACTTGTTCATAGAGTCGGTCATATAATTAACTTTAGAATCTCCTTGATTGATCAAGGGAGGATAAAATTCCATACCATCTCGGTATCTATGTGTAAGTCTGATCGATGTGTGAAATCATGCTCCCCTCATTATGAACTAGATAAGCTAGCCAACTGACCACACTACTGGAGGAGGAAATCGGGGCGACGTAGAAAGGTCGTCGCCTCGTATGAATTTTACGTCGCCTCGATTTCTTGTGACCAAAACGACGTCGCCTCGTCTTGTCGCTTCAGATTCATCACGCCAACATTGGGGCGACGTAGATACAATATACGTCGCTTCGTTTCATTTCACGTGACGTAAATAATACTACGTCGCTTCAATTGAAGCGACGTAGATTGATCACGTCGCTTGAACTGAGGCGACGTAGATTGATCAATCTACGTCGCTGAATTTTATTTATTTTTAATTTATTTTTCTTTTTTTAATCCATTAAGGCGACGTAAATTGATCAATATACGTCGCCTCAATTTATTTAATATTTATTTTATTTTATTTATTAAATAAATGAGGCGACGTACATTGATCAATTTACGTCGCCTCAATTTATTTAATTTTTATTTTTTTTTATTATTTAATAAATTGAGGCGACATACATTGATCAATTTACGTCGCCTCAATTTATTTAATTTTTATTTTTTTTTATTTTTTAATAAATGAGACGACGTACATTGATCAATGTACGTCGCCTCAATTTATTTAATTTTTATTTTTTTTTATTTTTTAATAAATGAGGCGACGTAGATTGTTCTATCTACGTCGCCTCATTTATTAAAAATTTTTATTTTTTTTTATTTTTTAATAAATGAGGCGACGTAGATAGAACAATCTACGTCGCCTCATTTATTAAAAAATAAAAAAAAATAAAAATTAAATATTATTGTACCAAGTCACGACCTATCGCAATTTACAAACACAAAAACGCATTCAAATTGCGTTTTACACATTCAACCAAAAAAACGCATTCAATCACAAATCAAAACGTTAAAAGTTTATACAAATCAAGTTTATACAAATCCTATATACAGTTTACGAGCCGGGAGCTGGTGGAGGAGCTTGCGGTTGTTGATTCGCAGCCTGGAATGATCGCATCATGGCCTCCATTTCTTGCATCCTTTGGGCGATCGCACTCGCTTCCGCTATAGCCTTCTGCGCCACCTCGCTCGATCTGCGCGCCGCCTCTTTGGCTTCATCGATCTCCTTTTGCATTTGAATTTGGCGTTCCTGGTTTACCCGGGCCCCTCCTCTCGGTTTGGGGTCGCGTGTGAGAGCGCGCCCCACCCCTGTAACGTCGAACAAGAACAAATATTAGTAAACTATATCGTAAACCAAAATGAAGCAAAACGTAAATCGAGATATGCATCGACGGAATCGTTTTGGAGATTTATTACCTCTTATAGAGGTCCCGTGCCTTGAACCGACCTCTTCCTCTATGATATTTATTTGTGTATCAAGAGGAAGAGGCTGGGGTTGGGAAACCTCTTCGCCGTCAACTGGGCCCGCAGCACTATCTTGTTGCGACAAGACTTCATCGAGTCGACGCTTCACTGCCGCCTGCTCAATTAAAATAGATAAAATAAATAATATTACAATTTAGTAGACAACAATAATTGAAATAACGTAACGTGAACCTATTTGAGCTTACCACTTTCTCAGCCGCCACTACAACATTTTTACACATTGCCGGCGACTTTTAAGTCGCCGGTAATGTCCAAAAACAAGGCCGGCGATTTTTGGACATTACCGGCGACTTAAGTCGCCGGTAATGTAATTTTTTTTTTTTTTTTTTAGACATTGCCGGCGACATGAATTTATGTCGCCGGTAATGTCTCGAAGCTAAAGACATTGCCGGCGACATAAATTCATGTCGCCGGTAATGTAAAAAAAAAAAAAAAAAAAAGACATTACCGGCGACATAAATAAAGTCGCCGGTAATGTCTTTTTTTTTTTTTTTTTTACATTACCATCGAGGGATTGCCGGCGACGGACATTACCGGCGACAAAAATCGCCGGTAATGTTAAAAAAAAAAAAAAAAAAAGACATTACCGGCGATTTTCCGGCGAAAATCGCCGGTAATGTCTAAAGACATTGCCGGCGACTTAAAAGTCGCCGGCAATGTCTCCAAATGTTGTAGTGCGCATTCCTCTCCGGCTGGTATACGTTAATCCACGTCTGGACGGCGGGCGCTGGATGACCCTCCTTCTCCAACACCTCGCTTCGGTACGAGAGGGCGAGGGATCCCGAATGGTGGTTGATCTGCTGCTCCTTGTTCTTGTTTCGGTTCCCTCGGTTCCGTTCGCACAATCGCTGCCACACACACACAAAAATCATTTTAAAATAAGAACAGATAAACATGCATATTGTTCGAACGTTTGACCAAAACTGTAGGTTCGTTTATGAAACTCACCAAGTAAGCAGGGTCTTCGAAGTGGGCTTTTAACCACGCCCATTGGTCTTCCCTCCCGAGAAACTCGGCCGGAGTCTCCTGGCTGACGTGGAGATAATGTTGATGGCAATCGTACTTCCAATCCTTATAGATTGTTTGCGCCGTCCTATCAATGAAGTTCCACATCTCCACATCAGTCGCCGGGATGTCGTAGTTCGTCTAGCACAACACATTTAAATTCCGTTATGTAAAAATTATATTTACATTTACTACAGGTATGTAAGTAAGCTCAGAGTCCAGCAAGTATACCTCAAGACTCCGGCCGACGATATCGCGATGCAAATCGCTAAGTCCCAAGAAGCTAGATGCAAGCATTGGAACTTTTCCGCGGATGATGCTACCGATGTCTCGGCACATCAGACTCCGCATTTCCCTCGTCGCCGGCCCCGCATGCCTCGTAGAGTAAGCGACTTGTAGTCGCCTATTGTTGTTCATCCGGACGAGGTACTCCGTCTTCGTCCCGACAACGACTCCGCGCTGTTCCGTCGTCGGGTCTCCGGTTGCCATGTCGACCATGTCGGGGAGTTTGGTCTTCTTGCACCGGATGCTGAGGGCGGGAGGGTGCTGTGACGCCGTAGTGGCGTCGCTGCTGTCATCCGCTCCTTGCGGAATCGCATCCTCAAGTGGAGGGGCGGGCGTTAAAATGGGAGCTTCTGCAATCGACGGGGTCGCCGATTGTCCCGTGGGGCAACCAGACCCGGAAGCCCCATCTCGGCTGAATGCTCGCCACCCCGCCTCCGCCGCCTCCGCAGCTGCCGCCTCCGCAGCTGCCGCCACGGCCGCCGCTTCCGCTTCACGACGCTGCATCAACGCTTTCCTCCTCTTGTATGCAGTATCTCCGGGAGCCATTCTTTTATTACTAAACTGTTATTTTTAATTAGATGTTAAACTCGTTTGTACTTCTATAATGCTTATCATCACATATAAACATTCATGCTTATCATCACATATAAACATTCATGCTTATCATCACCCTTAATCCTTAATCCCGAGAATACTACAATCATTACGCATATGTTTTCATTTAACCAAACCCTTAATCATTACGCATATGTTTTCATTTAACCAAACCCTTAATCATTACGCATATGTTTTCATTTAACCAAACCCTTACGCATTCAATCATTACGCATATGTTTTCATTCAATCATTACGCATATGTTTTCATTCAATCATTACGCATATGTTTTCATTATCACAAAACACATTCGAAATCATCATCATCACAAAACACAATACTTACATGAAGCTAGATTGAAAACACATTCGGAATCATTATCACAATACACATTCGGCACAGTATAAAACACAAAGCAATATAGCTTATCAACACACAAAACGCATATAGCAACTTCTACATACTCGTCATTTATCGCATATAGCTTATCAACTACACATGAACAGCAACTAGATATGGGATAAACTCTCTAAAATGATTATAGACATGAAAGCCTAAACATGAAAAGCAACTAAACATTCGGGAAGGGATTCTTACCCAACAAGTGGCACTGCTTGTGAAGTAGACGAAGTATTGTGTTCAAGAAACTCGCAGGCTGTGATTACAATCGGCTCAGCAAACAAAACCTAACACCGAAAATCAACTTCGCGATGAGTAGTGAGGAACAAACCCAAACTTTGAACAGAATCCCTTTTCGATACATAACCTCACTCTAACTATTCTCTACTTCAACTGAATCAAACCCAAACTTTAAAGGCACAATGTCAATTATCTTCCTATCCTTGTAAACTAGCTACAGCCATATAAAAAAAAAAACCGTCTTGATCACAACCAAATCAAACCAGATCAAACAACTCATTAACTCAACCACCAATCATTTCCAGCAACAACAGTAGTACAGTACATTGAAACCATGTGCACTTACATCAATATAAACCAAAGTAGCAAGAATTGTAATTCATCAAGGTCTTCATGCTCAAGACTCAACAGAACTAATCATAACACTCTTTACGCAGAAACATATACATCAAATTTCGATCAAGATACTAATCATCAAGACTCTAAAGTTTCCCTTTCCAATTTACCACACAAATATCTACATCATTACCCATTACAGTACATCAAGAAGGTACACAAGCATTGTACAACAGAACCTCTCATAAGTAACATCAACCAAAGCAGAAGAGTGATACACCCAATTCGTCAAAACAGCATAACTTCATTTCATACCAAACATGAACAAAAACAAGAACAAACAGCAATTGAATCAAAACATATGCAACTGAATCATCCAACATTTCAGTAACAACACAGAACACATAATCATAAGATGGTTTCGAAATAGAATGAGAATGGAGAGAGAGTGAGAAGAGAGAGAGAGAGAGAGAGAGACGAACCAGTGATTAGGGAGGGGGAGGAAGAAGAAGCTTTCGGGATTAGGGCTTTGGGTTGAGATGGAGGGTTGAGATGGAGGGGTTTAGAGGAGGATAGGTCGATTAGGGGTTAGGGATTTGGGGGCGCGGCGCGAGGAAGAAGAAGAAGATTGGACGAAATGAGGCGAAGAAGAGAGAAACTGTGATTCTGGGATTATAAAGCCAACGAGGCGACGTAGATTGGAATCTATGTCGCTTCGATTAATAAATCCCTTGAGGCGACGTAGATTGATCAATCTACGTCGCCTCAAGGGATTTAAATTTTTTTTTTTTTGAATAACTGAGGCGACATAGATTGGTCAATCTACGTCGCCTCAATTTATTTAATTTTTATTTTTTTTTATTTTTTAATAAATGAGGCGACGTAAATTGATCAATGTACGTCGCCTCAATTTATTTAATTTAATTATAAATTAAATAAACTGAGGCGACATAGATTGATCAATGTACGTCGCCTCAAGGGATTTAATTTTTTTTTATTTTTGAATAACTGAGGCGACATAGATTGCTCAATATACGTCGCCTCAGTTTATTTAATTTAATTATAAATTAAATAAACTGAGGCGACATAGATTGATCAATCTACGTCGCCTCAAGGGATTTAAATTTTTTTTTTTTGAATAACTGAGGCGACATAGATTGGTCAATCTACGTCGCCTCAATTTATTTAATTTTTATTTTTTTTTATTTTTTAATAAATGAGGCGACGTATATTGATCAATGTACGTCGCCTCAATTTATTTAATTTAATTATAGGATTTTCGATTTTGTTTTTTTTAATATAGGATTCATCATGATTCACCATGATTTAATATATGATTCATCATGATTCACCATGATTTAATATATGATTCATCATGTATATGATTCATCATGTAGATTTAATATATGATTCATCATGATTCACCATGATTTAAATGAATTCACCATGATTCACCATGATTCACCATGATTCATCATGATTCACCATGATTCACCATGATTCATCATGATTCACCATGATTCACCACGATTCACCATCATAATAAAATTAGTTTAGTCCTCGTCTTCGTCCTCCTCCTCCTCCTCCTCCTCCTCGGCTTCGTCCTCGTCCTCCTCCTCTTCGTCTTCGTCTTCGTCCTCTTCCTCGTCCTCGTCCTCTTCCTCTTCCTCGTCCTCGTCATCGTCTCCTTCTTCGTCCAAAAGTAGTTGAAAATCTGGGTAAAATTGTATCACCGTGGGAGTGTCCTCTTGGTAAGGCTCGAATATATGATCTCCTGTACGGGCTATGTTTTCATCTATGGCCAGAACTTCGGCGCTGTAGACATTGCGGTGCGACATCTCTTGTACTACCTTCCAAGTACCACCAGCCTTTGGATCGTCTATGTAGAATACCTGTTTTGCTTTGGTTGCAATTATGAAGGGTGAATCCTCATAGTAACTGTTGTTTGTATTCACTGATATCAGTCCATGATCTTTTATAAGGGTGTCAAGATCTTCAGGGTCCTCGGAGTTGTGCCATGTGCACTTAAACAACACCACTGGCATACGGCCTGCATATAATACTTCGACCACGTAGTTAACATGGCCGTAGAACTTGGATGAACCCATGTCTATCATGACACCGCTGTTTTGAGTCACGGTTCTTTGATCTCTATCAAACGATGTGAACTTGACACCGTTCACATAACACGACTTATAAACCCGACATTGCTGAGGTCCTTGAGCTAATGACTTTATTCCTGCAACCAAGCTGGGGTCCGAGTTTTTTTCTTTAAGGGACACCTGAGAGATGAGTGTTAAGAGGAGTTAAAGATAAGTGTTATAAACCCTCAAAGAACCTTACAAGAATTAATAAGCATATGTACCCATGTTAAGAACCATCGAAGAAAACTCCTCCTCCGCTGCCGCTCGTCGAAATCTTCACCATTTTTAGCCTCGAACCTTCTGAGATGTTCTTCTAGGTAAGGTTTGACTTCGTCTGTTTCCACCAAGACTTGCCAGTGAGCCTCAGCAGTCTCTGACTCAGTCAACCTGAACTGGCGACGAGTCTCGATAATATCTGGTCTTACTAAGAGTGAAACACAGCTGACATTCCACCCAGATATGGAAGTGTCGATATCTTCGTTGTCCATCCGTCTGAGATAAGCCTTACAATACGTCACCGACTCATGTACGAGGTACTGTTCAGCAATACTACCTTCCGGGTAACGTGTATTCCTCATTGACTTTTTATATTTTCCTAATTGCCTGCAAAAACACCACTCAAGATTAGTACAATATTTTCATAATTGCCGACATATTACATAAGATTAGTAGGAATCAATATTAGTACAAACATATTTTCCTAATATTAGCAATAACAAAACATTTTACCTTTCAATTGGATACATCCATGTATAGTGTACTGGACCTGTAAGGAATACTTGTTCGGGCAGATGAACCATGAGATGAACCATAGATGTAAAAAAATGTGGAGGAAATATGAGCTCCAAATTGCAGAGAATCATCACTATCTCAGTTTCCATGTCACGCACAACCTCCTTCTTAAGCTCCCTACTGCATAGTTGACGAAACCAATTTGACAGTGCTATCAATGGCTTGACAACGTTTTCTGGCAGGAACCCTCTTATAACCACAGGCAGAAGACGTTGAAGCAAGACATGGCAATCATGCGTCTTCAATCCATAAAACTGTGACTGGGAACTTATTTTCACCTTACTTCTCAAACTACCTGCATAACCAAGAGGATACTTAACATCCCTGAACCACTGGAACACATCTTCTAGATCATCCTTTTTAACTAAAAAAGGTGCATGAGGAACTTTCCCCGTAGCCAAGTCACCCGCTCTTTGCCACTGGTTTTTTCGCACATTCCTCTTCTTCAAAGCAGCGCGAGCTTTTGGACCATCCTTAGACTTCGATTCAATCGAAAAAATGGTTCCAAGGATGTTGTCACAGACATTTTTTTCAATGTGCATGACATCTAGGCAATGTCTGATCTTCAATGATGACCAATACGGCAGCTTCCAAAATATGTTTTCGTGAGTCCAACACTGTCTGTTATTCGGATTGTACGGCACCTTCAAGTCTTCATGTTGGCTAAGAATAGGGTAAACGTTTGACCTAACGTCCTCCAAAATTTCATCTCCACTCTTACGATAGGGTCTTCCGCCAAACTCCTCATTCCCGTTAAATGCCTTGCTCAATCTCCAAGGGTGATCCTGGTGGAGCCATTTTCGATGACCTTCATAAACTATCCTCCCACATATATGCTCTGAAGTTAGCTCATCTAGACAGATTGGACATGCCTTGTACCCTTTCACAGTTGACCCCGCAAGCATCCCTAAACCTGGAAAGTCGCTAATAGTCCACATTACCGCTGCCTTCATCACGAATACCTCATTGTCTACTCGATCAAAAGTATGGACTCCAACGACCCATAAATGTATTAGCTCCTCGATCATCGGCTCAATGAGTACACTAAGGCACTTTCCGGGAGATTTAGGGCCTGGAATCAACACTGATAACATGTTATATTCCTTCTTCATGCACATTGATGGTGGTAGATTGTACGGCATCACAACAACGGGCCATGTACTATGCAAAGTTCCCATTGTTCCGAATGGATTGAAACCGTCTGTTGCTACTCCAAGGCGCACATTCCTGCAGTCCCGTGCAAAACCTGGAAAAGTTCTGTCAAAATGTTGAAACGCTTCTCCGTCAGCTGGGTGGCTGAGGCTACCAGCCACGCATATCCGCTCCCCCAGCCATCGCATATGCTTGGCAGTGTGTGGGGACATAAACAAGCGCTTCAACCTTGGTGTTAGAGGGAAGTTACGAATTATTTTTTTGGGAATATCATTCGTATTTGGCTTATATCTTTCTGAATAACACACTGGACAAATCCTCTCGTTTACAAGCGCCCCCCTGAACAACACACAGTTAAACTCACACGCATCAATTCTTTCGTAACCCAGTGAAAGATCACTCAAGATTTTTTTTATTCTCGAGTATGAACAGGGGAATGTGTGCCCTTTAGGAAGAAGTTTATTAATGTAAATACATAAAGAGTCAACACTTGTGTCCGACCATCCATTTTCATTTTTCATTTCCATTGCATCTAATATGGCACTCAAAACAGTTTCCTCACTGCCTTCATATAATGGGGTCTGTGACTCCTTCAATAATCTATCGTACTTTTCATAATCATCGTCTACCATGTCATTGAAGTTCATGCCCGAATTATCTTCCACAAATTGTTGGGGTGGATCTGCATGGTATCCAGGATAATAGGGATATGCATCATGTAGAATCTCCAACTGCGGGTTCACTGAAGGACCGGCACCACTAGAAGGACCGACTCTGTCTTGAAGCCACTGTCTTCGTTGACTGAGCATTGCCGGTTCACCAGAAACTTCCCCGTGAAGGTGCCAGACTGTATAAGTAGGACTCATACCACTGTGTGATAAGTGATGATACATGACATCCATAGTAACCTTGAACGGACCGTTCTTACAACGTTTGCACGGGCAGAAGTAATAATCGGCTCCGTTACTATGTAGCCGGGCAAAATTCATGAACTCGAATATGCCGTTGATGTACCTTGGATCAGCACGATGATATGTCATCCAAGTTTTGTCTGGCAGTCCGTCCATGTTTCCTGTCAACATAAACAATCAATATGAACAAAGTTACCACGCCACAGTTGCGATTCAACCAAAACCCCACACTTCTTCGCCTTATGCCTCCGGGTTGGGTCCTATCCCCTTCAGGGGAACACGACATTTGTCAACGCTTTTGCACCCATGTGTTTCAGCTCCAGTTTAGGGAAATTTCGGCAGCATCTCCCTACAGTTCCCCGAGTGCACACATATCTAAACAACCTAATTTGCACTCGGGGAACATTTAAAGGAGACACTGTCGAAACCATATCCCAAAACTGAAACTGAAATCACACGAATAGCAAAAGGATGAACAAAGTCATGTTCACCTAAAGTGTCCAAAAATGGGACAATTCGAGAATCAACAACTCAACTCGATCAACTAGATGAGTTGTTGATTCTCAAACGGGAGTTCTAAGTTGATAAACACCACAATTATATATAGCCATAATACTAATAACACTACTAATTAAGGCTCGAATACACATAATCTACACTAATCATCAATTAATTTCACTAAATTTAACCAAATTTCAAACATTAATCATGAACCCATATCATGATTTATCACAATTCAATGCTTAACACACTAAAACTACAACATAACACCAAATTCAATTCAACTTCAAACATTTCACCAAAACTTCAATTTCACTTCTAATTTAACATATTATGGTCATAAAGAGGGTTAAAGAGATACAAATCAAACTAACCTTACTCAATAATCAAATCAATGGCAAGAACAACCTTCTTTCTCAATTTCCTCTAATTTCTCCCCAAAATCGCCCAAAACAGCTGCAGAACGAAATGAAACTGTTTTTCTAAACTTCTCACTTTATGAACGGGTTGACTTTAAGAAGAAGAGTAGATCCAGATTGTAAAAAAACGAGGCGACGTAGATTGATCAATCTACGTCGCCTAGTTTTCTTTCCAAGTGACCAAACTAATCTACGTCGCTTTGATTCAAAACGAGGCGACGTAGATTGATCAATATACGTCGCCTAGTTTTGAATCGAAGCGACGTAGATTAGTTTGGTCACTTGGAAAGAAAACTAGTCGCCTCAGTTTTTTTAAGCGACGTACTTCAATATACGTCGCCTCAATTTTTTGAAGCGACGTAATTTTTGTCAAAGGTATTTTACGTCGCCTAGTTGAAAATCGGAGCGACGTAGAAATGTAACTACGTCGCCCCGATTCCTTCCTCCAGTAGTGCCATTACACACTCGACATCTCCGATATAGTTAAGAGAAAGCTAAATCGCTGAATGGTTTAAAACGAATGAACAATGTAATTTGATGTATATTTTTTGTTTTCTATATGACAACATAGTAATTCTAGTGCACGTTTGGTTTCTATACATTAACTTGAAAAAGAGAAATAGAAATATGAATTAAGGCTGGAATCTTAATTAGATTCATATGAAGGAACTAGGGTTTTTGCAAAACAAATCGTGGATTTGGAATAATTAGTTGGAATGTATCTGTTGCGAGGAAACATCACGTAGGGTTTATTTTAGCATGCACACATATATAACACCGATACACCAGTGGTGTCTGTGAAGCATGTCGAATACTAGGTAGGTCCCAAAGTCACACGAGAGGTTGGAGACGACGGAGTGATCAAGACTACTGGCCTGGGCCCGGTGGAAGAGAGAAGCCATGCATGATATATCTGGGAAGCTAGCAGAGTGCTGGTGGGCGTTTTTGTTGTCAGTTGTCGCTGCCTCGGCAGATAACCAATTTGATTGAAAATATTGATGACTTTGAGCTCGACAAGAACCAACTGGTTGTTGGAGTGAGCCACGTCTACGCATCCATGACCATTCATGGTAGTGGAAGCTGCAGTACTCTCTGAGCAACCTGGGAAATTGAAACACCATCATTCATTACTCATTTCTATTATTTGATCGGGTCGGGATTTGCTAGGACGTCCTCTCTCTATATATAAAAACTTGTGTAGCTCTTATCAAAAAGAAAAGAAAAAAAACTTGTGTAGCTAGGCTAGCCAGAGGATCTTACCCGGCCACTACTCATGATCTTAAAACGACCGGAATCGTGTTCATCCGAAATTCTAAATATGGTTTAGACTTCAGAGAATTGGGATTGATCAGGAATACCGATCACTTATTTTTCATATTCTTGTGTCAATTGTTATTTTTATCAAATGTGGATGTATCAGTTGTTACTGAAAACGTACTATATATATATATTTGGTATCAAGGGTTTTCTTAGCTGTACGCTAGCTATATATATGTATATATATATATGTCCTCTCCCTTGCTCAGCTTGGTGATAGTTGTCCGAGAAACTCTACTACATGTGTAGGTACTACGTAGCTTCTCAAATCTCAAACCCATTTGTAAAAGTTAACAGAGAAAAAAAAAACAAATGCAAGAAAAAAAGATTAGAAGAAGAAGGAAGAACCGAAGGAGGAGGAGAAGGCTTGGCTTCTGTAGGAATTGTCCAGATAATTTGGATTTGATTTAGCGCTCTCAGTTGCGGCTTTGCCAATAATCGCTTGAGAGGGCCTTAGATATATCTTGTAGGTAGGCTTCCAATTAAGGTGGACTGCAGATCGATCGATATGAATGGCCTATCTATGCCTTGATGGCATTGCATGTAGCTACCTCATTATCTTAGGTAACATGTTAATTAGCACGCTAGTAGCTAGACATGTTTTCACAAACATCGATTACGTATACACTAGCTAGGTTTAACCATAAAATTAATGTCTATACGTATATATTTCCTCAACTAAATTAGCCTTTCTGATGTTTACTTCAAAAGTAATTACATTATCGATATATGCCGGTACAATAAACCTAGTTTGAAAGATAATTAGTATTTCCATCTTACACACGAAAACTAGCTTTAACTTCCGATACGAAAAACCTATTGAGTTCAACCTCCATTAAATAATATCGGATTGATCCGTATCCATTTTGGTTTAACTTAAATAGATGTGAATCAATTTTGTCAATCATGGACATACTATGTAATCACTCCCAGACTATAACATGTCGTCTCGAATGACTTCAACCTATTTAAAAAAGAAATTGATAAAAAAAAAAACAACTAAATTGATCGTCTTCCATCTCTTTTGCATTCATACTTACATAGTTACATAGATTTTTTGATTCGATTCTTATTATTACTATTAGTTTTATGAAAGTTGGATTTGATTATGCATACCTGGCATATGGTTTGATTCAAACCGCGTTAGTTAGAGGAATGATGAAGATGATAATGAAGAAGAGGCAGCCTGGTGACTTGGTCGATCGCGAGCTGCATATATATTTTAACAGTTCATCATATGTACTCTGAACAAAGCTTGTACTAATGAGCCCCCACTATGGTATCCATTGTCCCAAGTTCTACCAACATATGGAATACTATTATTGCCATGGAATAACTATCATAGTGGAGAAGATTCTTAAACGTACATAAATTCCTTCGTAGGACCAGCCATCTAAATAAACTAGATCAATCGAGCAGAGAGAGTACTTAAATAATTTGACTAACTTAATTGTTACCTAATGCGCAACTCAATGTTTGATGCATATGTTTTGCTTTACAAAAGTATAAAATGAAAATGGATCAACTTTGGATTTTGATTGTTATTCTGTCAAATATGTACACTATTGAAAGCAGCTAGATCCCAAACTTGAAATTCCAGAGTTAATAATCTCTATGTTTTATGTTTACGTACTATTTAATTCTATAAACTATTTAAACTACCAATTTTTTTTTAACGATTTAACATCCAATTTTAAAAAAGTTCACAAAGTTAGTTACATAGCCACTGTTCAACATATATACAACGTACAATTACAAGTACTAATACTACCCGAAAAAGCTTCTTAATTAGACGACGAAAACTTACTAGTTACATCGTTTAAGAGGTCTTAGAAGATGCAAATCTATTATGTCTTCTAAGACAATACTTAGACGACGAGTAATGTATTTGCGTCGTCTAAGTGGAGTCTTAGACGACGCAAGTCTATATGTCGTCTAAGTGTTGTCTTAGATGACGTAATGGATTTGCGTCGTCTAAGACAACGTACATTTAGATGACATATAGACTTGCGTCGTCTAAGTGGACTCTTAGACTACGGATCAACACCATTTTTAGGCGTCGTATAAGAAATCAATTAGACGACGGATCTACTTAATTACGTCGTCTAAGTGATATCTTAGACGACGAAAAATTAATACTTGCGTCGTCTAAGTAAAAAAGTCCAATTATATATATCAATCAACTTCTTATTCATCTCTTCGTCATTCTCTCAATTCTCAGCTTCGAATTCTTCATTTAGCTCTCTTCATCAATCTCTCTAGCTAGCTCTCTCAAATAAAATAATATATATATATAAGCCTAGCTAGCCTACCACTAGGTAGCTCGATCACTTCATTTCGATCAAGGACGACGTCGACCGACCGGCTAATAATTATCGACGAATTAAGGTACGTACGTATATTCGATTTGGTCGATACTAATAATTCTGATCCGTGAATCGATCATTCCGAAGGTTTTAATTTGTTTGCATATATGTATAAATATTATTTCATAATGTGAACCTAGGTAGCTAGCTATTTTGTTTAATTATTTGTGTGCTAGCTAACTAATTATTGATGAACAATATTGCACTTGAAATTCGTGTGTGTGTGTGTGTGTGTGTGTGTGTGTGTTGATCGATATATTAATCTCATAATTAAATAATGTTTATTAGAGATAGATTAAAGGCCGGAATATGGTTTCCGACTCCAAACTCCGTCGTTGAGCCACAGCGGAGCTCAAGACATGTACCAGTCGACTCGCAGCAGTGAGAGGAGCAAAATCCCTCTCCCTCACCGGCCAAAACCGTCGTGCATGGCGGAGGCCGAGAATAACCGATCGGAATCGATTCGATTTCGTCAATTAGTACCTGCAACCAAAATATACCATACAACATCACAAAGAGCATACAAAAAGCTTTCTAACCATAACAAAAACTCGACCAGAGGTGGCCAAAAAAATTGTCGACGACGTGGCAATACCTTAAAATTATCTCTCGATGATTCTCCTTCTACAAGCCTAAATCCCCAAAATTGGGGACATTAATGGAAAGAGGACGCCAAAACCGATCGAACCCGACTGGTATAGCGGTCGCAGATGGCCGAACAGCGCCTTGCCACTGGCGAACTGAGTTTTAACCCACACGAGTCGAAACTGAGTGAGGAAGGAGAAGTTGACCGAGGTCAAATTGGAATGCTTCCCAAAGAGAAAACCACCCGTTTAAATACCTTTCATTGACGGTAACTTCGGTAATAACTTTACGACAAGCTTCCAATAGTCGTAACTCCAATTTTGACGATTCTCCAGTCCGCAAAGTTGTATCAATAAATACTATGATTTTCTCCAAAAGTCAATCGACTTCGAAAATTCGATAAAAAGTCAAATCGAGACACCTCGATACTTACCAACGGTAATTTTTTTTACCACGATCACTAAATCGAACTCAAATAATTTGTTAATAATAATAAATAATATAAAAAGATCGGGATATCATAATATATCCCCATTAAAATAATTTCATCCTCAAAATTACAAAAGTTAAATCGTAGAATATATCTGCGAAAAATCGGGCAGAGTCTCCTCTATAATTAGGAAACCTAAAAACCTGCAAATATCGAAACACACTTCTATAATCATTATTCACAACCTATATTGCAAGCCACTAATGCTCGGCCAGATTTCTCAACTACCACATCTCAACAATGTCAGAACCATATATACAAAGCTTAGGTACAATCAAATTACACATAAAATAGTGATATCACTATAAATGTACCTAGAGATAATGCGAGTCTAAAAATATGATCATCCAAGTACTCCTGGGTACTATAAACTATATGCCTACGACTCGGGTCACCCGACCTCAAGTCCTAATACTGCACGTCAGTGCATCGATGCATCAACTGTGACTATGCTCAGTGTAAAAACATAGTAATAAAATGCATAACCGTAAAATGCATAATCATAGACTTGTAAATCAATAGTGAAAAAAAGTGTCCACTCACTGCCCAGGTCAATTGTTTGTCCTAACCCTCCTGGGTACTGTGTAATATGTGGAGGTAGTAACTTGAGTACATTTTCCTCAAAGTTACAAGAATGCCCAGGTCAGGTGTTTGTCCTAACCCTCCTGGGTACTATGTAAATCATGGGTAAGGAGTTTGTCCTATCCCTCCCAGAGAAGAATGCCCAAGTCAGGTGTTTGTCCTAAACCGCCTCGGTACTGTAAATCACGGGTCAGGAGTAGTTTGTCCTATCTCTCAGGGAGCATCTCGGGGATCAACCAAGAGGCCAGTGTATCGATACCATAATTGAGATCGTAACAATTTCAGTTGAATAATTTTCAATGAATCCCATTGGATTCTAATCAAGTCACACTAATCATAAATCATGATCATCAATCGTTTTGCATCAATATGCAAATAGTCAATTCGTATATTGTACATATTATACAAATAATCACAAGTACAATAAAATAATATACTTTTCATTTTCGTTGATCGTTATAATATCACGTTTCCATTTCGTTTGACAACTCATGTTGTTGTTTCGTTACCACATTGTAACGATCTTAATTTTTGTGTTATCGAATATCGTATGTTGTAACACAATATAACAATATAATATTCGAAACTATATATCGAAAATAAATCTTAAATAAAATAATTGATAACTAAATATTGATAAACGAATATCGATAAATGAATATTGATAACTACACTGTATCTACAAGAAGTAGTACAAAACCGCGTACCTCAGGTTCTGCATCGACAAATGTGTAACCTCTTCACGTCCAAGACCACCACTTCTTCGTCTTCGCAACGATCATAATAATACAAATCACATAATTCTAAACTCATACTTCACGACTAACACAAGACACAACGAAAGCGAAGTCCGAGAGTTGAATCGTGCTCTGATACCATTTGTGACGACCCGACCCATCTCGAAATTGTAAAAATAAACAAGGTAGTAAAATAATTGGATAAATCGAGGAAGTACTCGATATCAAGAATTTCGACTAATTCAGTTAAAGAACAGATTCGATAACTTGTTACGACGAAACAATCGTAACGATAAACAACAGAACTAATTTCTCCGTCGCCCGCACCATCTCTGGTGGCGAACCCCGTCATCACCGCCCACTCATTGTGACGACGAAGCCTAAATGATATTTTAGACCTCACGATTGTGTTCGTATCGCCGGTACAAACCGAACAACATATAACTCGACATGTTTCAAAAATATATTTTCTGGTTACCATTTCCGGTCACGTGCCGCCCACGCACCACCATTGGTGACCACCACCGGCGGCGGAGAATGACACCTCAATGGAAAGCTTCTGAAGAACCCAACAGCATTCCTCAAAGGGCCATAGGCAGATTTCGGCGCGTTTGGCCAGAATTGTCCTCGAAAGCTCACGGCCGGAATATGGATTCCGACTCCGATCTGCTCCATTGTACCACGGAGGAGCTCGAGACATGTACCAATCAACTCACAGCAGTGAGGGGAGAAAAACCACTCTCCCTCATCGGCCAAAATTGTCGGTAACACTGTGCACGGCGAAGGCCGAGAATAACCGATAGAAATCAGTTCGATTCCGTCGATTAGTACTTACAACCAAAATATATCATACAACATCACAGAGAGCATACAAAAAGCTTTCTAACTGTACCAAAAACTTGACCAGAGGTGGCCAGAAACTCGCCGACGATAGTGGCGATTTTGCCACCGAAACCCTAAAATTATCTCTCGTTGATTCTCCTTCTACAATCTGAAATCCCTGAAATTGAGGACATCAATGGAGAGAGGATGCTGAAACTGATCGAAGCCGATCGGTATAGCGGCCGGAGATGGCCGGATGGCGCCTTACCGCAGGCGAATCGAGTTTTGACCCACACGGGTCGAAACTGAGTGAGGAAGGAGAAGTTGACCGAGGTCAACTCGGAATGCTTCCCAAAGAGGAAAGCTCCCCTTTAAATATGTTCCATTTACGATAACTTCGGTAATAACTTTACGACAAACTTCCAATAGTCGTAACTTCCTTGTCGTAACTCCAACTTTGACTATTCATGCGTCCACGAACTCATATCGATAAATATATACTACGATTATCTCCAAAAATTTTAACCGACTTCGATAATTCGATAAAAAGTCAAATTGAGACATCTCGATACTTATCGACGGTAAAAATCTTTTACCACGATCACCAAATCAAATTCAAATTATTCGTTAATAATAAGAAATAACATATAAAGATCGGGATATCACAGGTGTTTGCTTGTTCGAAGTATTTTTTCTTAGTTTGTGAATTCAAGTGTTTGGTTTCCTTTTATTTTAGGGGAAACTATATCAAATTTTCGGTAGAAATTAAATACCCATTCATATATCTTCTTCATAATTTTGCAGATGATCAATCTAGAAAAATTTTGAAACCACGAGGGTTGGTGGTCTTGGAAAAAGCACTTATTAGCCTATAAGCCAGTCCAACACTATATTTACCCCAGATAGTTTGTTAACTGTGTACATTTTCATTCATTAGACCGAGATGATAGAAGAAGAACACAAAACGGTGGGATCACAGTTGGGGAAGACGCTGAGTATATTACGGGGTACTTGTTAATGTCGTTAAGCTACTTTAAGGAAATGATATCAATGTTTTTCTATTCAAGTGTAAATGGTTAGATCATACGAAGGAAGATTTGGGCCTTTTATCAGTCGATACAAAGTCAAGCTGGTATGACGATGAGTTATTCGCTCGTGTCACCTTAGTTAGGTAGGTGTTCTATCTGGATGATATGAAAGATGGTGAAGGTTAGAAAATAGTAAACCATATATCTCACTAAGGAATATAGAATGCCACAACACTTGAAGGAACGTTGGCGACTAACACTGAAGTACATAATGACAATGCATATTAAGAGCCTAATACTTTTATCATCCTCGACATAAGAGAACTGATCCGGTCTAACAAACACTTACCCTTGTCTAATGGCGCCACAGATCTTACTCAAGAGGAGATCAACAACCTAGAGAAGAATGCCTATGATAAGGAGCTGGAGGATGATGACGATGTCGTCATATACGATTCAGACGATAGATATTATGATGATGAGGATCATTTACTTGAGAGTGAGGAGGATGAATAAAAAATGATGATTTATGGCGATGATAAATATATGTAATACTTAATAATAATTAATTAATAGATGGCGATAATTTTATCGAATTTTGAATTTCGAAATTTGAATATATATATACGCGTGCATGCATAATTATCAATTAATAAATTAAGGCACACTAATTAAAATAAGTTTATTTAGAGTGTTTATAATACTTATTATGTCTTATATGAATGATTTTAGAATAAACGAATGCAAGATGCTTTTCTGGTAAAGAGGACATCTTAGACGATGAAATCATAGAATTTCGTCGTCTAAGGTGCACTTAGACGACGAAATAAATTAATTTTCATCATCTAAAGAACTACTTAGACGACGAAAATAATTAATTTCGTCATCTAAGTACATGTACAAACTCTATACCCTAACCTCGACTCTAAATCCTTTCCCCTAAGTACATGACGAAACTCAACATATTTCGTCCTCTAAGTAGCGTTTCACAATCTGACATCTATGAGCATGATCAAGTGTACTATATTAGATTACAGATTATATTCTTCGATGGCATAGAGAAAACAATTTTTGGACTATGAGTGTTGACGGTTCAAAAATCGGAGTTACGAAGATTTGTATATGAACGTTTATGTTTCGTTGAAATTTCGGTTTTATGTTTGACTACACTAATCAAACCCTTAACGAACTTTGTATTGAATGAAAACTCGTCTACTTACATATTAAGTTATGATGAATACATCTAACAGTTATTTTGTCTAAATTCAATTTCGTTAATATAGATGTAGAGTAAATACAGATATACGAACACTTAAGTTATACAATATTAGTAGATGTATAAAAAGTATTAACTCGTCAATCTAGTTTTTATGTCAAATTTTAATTAATTTATAACTAATTGATATATAAAGTTTCGACATAAGTAGAAATGCTCGTAACGTCGGAACTAATTTTATGATTAATAATACTTGCGATCGTTTCCGTCTTTTAAATTTTTGTCGATATTCACAAAACTGTATCGATCGAATACCAAACTGTACCTAATTTGCATCATTTTTTTTCTAAAATATTATATAAACGTAATGACTAAATTTGACGGTTGATTTCTTCGTATTTTTAGGAAGGTAGCCAAAAATATATATATTACTTAGACGACGAAAAAAATGTAGGTTTCGTCGTCTAAGTGAATTCTTAGACGACGAAATAACGTGATTTCGTCGTCTAACCCAAAATATTTGGCAGTTTTTTTTTGCGCCAATTTTTTTGGGGCATTTTTAAAAATGAATTAGACGGCGAAATACGTATGATTCGTTGTCTAAGTCGATCACTATGAATCGATCTGGGAATCAATTTCCCCAAATTCGCTCCGGACCCTAAAAAAATCCTCTTTGTCTCTCGATCCTCTCAGTTCTCTCTCTCTCTCTCTCTCTCTCTCTCCTCGCCTCCATCTCTCTCCTTGCCTCTGTCCCACTCCTCACATCCATCTCTCTCTCTCGCATGCTCCGATCTCGTCACCTCAGCTGAAGTTTCAGCCAAACCGACCCGATTTCCTTTCTCTCTCCTCACCTTCGTCTCACTCCTCGCATCAGTCTCTCTCCTCGCCTCTGCCTCGATCTGTTTCCGTCTCTGTCTCTCGCACCTATTCATCGCCTCTAACTCTCCCTCCCTCCCTCTCTCTCTCTCTCTCTCTCTCTCTCTCTTGTATATATATATATTATAAAATTAGTTGTATTAGTTTGTTGAATGAATTTGTTGGTTAATGAATTGTTGAATGAATTTGTTGGATTGTTGGATTGTTGATGGACATTATGAATTGTGGATTGATGAATTTAGGAGTATGTATTGTTATTGATGAAGATTATGTGGACTTGTTGTTGATGAAGAGATTACGTAGATTATGTAGAATTGTTGTTGATTATGAAGATTATATAGAATTGTGTTTCGATTATATTAAATAGAGATTATGGTGAATATGTTCCGATTATGGAATATATGTAGAATTATTGTTGATGGGTCCTTGAATTATGTAATTTGTTGAATGAAAATGGATAAGGCATGAATGAATAAGGAGGTGCATGTAATGAGGGTTAAGTTGAATATGTACTGGATTAGAAAAATTTTTTGTTTTTTTTTTGTATGGATGTGTTTTGATGAATATGATTTTGTTGAGTAAATGTTGTTGATTTCTGATGTCGTTGAGCTTATTTAAGATGTCTGACGGTAGAAAGAGGCGCACTACACAAGAGAAGGCCGTCGAATTTCAATCCATAGGACAACAGCTAGATTGGGGTCAAACCTCATGGGAAACAGTTACGACTGCTATAGCTCCTGTGGCTCCAGATAGGTCACAGACAATACCAAATGTTCCCAATTAAGCGGCTAAAGCATATAGAGTCGAGCAAGGGATTTTCACTTATGAGGCATCACAAGGTCCCCAAGAATTCATTAACGAGTCTGTTTGCTATAACACTAGACACAAAATGAACATGACGGACCCTCAACCGTGGCCCCCAAAAGCACTCGGGGACTTGTGAAGGGAGCTAAAGTCGAGAGGATAGTAAAGTCAATGGGGAAGAAGATCGAGGTATCGTTCAACAAGTTCACCCGAGGCCCTTTGATATTGGAGCTGAGTAGTTTGTGCTCGCACATTATTGGATCTATCATACGGAACAACATACGTATGAAGGCTCCTTTTTGGGACGAGTTGCCCCAAGCCGAAATGTTTAGGGTGTACCGCGAACTCTCGGTAATAGGGTCTATTTAATTTTATTTAATTTCATAATTAATTACAAAGCATAGAGGCATAGGGTCTAGAAATTAATTAATTAATTTATTTATTTATTTATTCCCAGGTACATAAAATATCAAGATCCGAACCCAAACCCGAATTATGTAATACGGGTTAGGGTTGATTAACTTTTTTAGTGAACCCGAACATAACCCAACCTGAATAATTCGGGTTTAGATTTTTCGGGTTCTAACAACATTATAGATTGGACAAAAATAAAGATACACAAGCCTAAAAGTAGTGAAAGTAGTCAAGTACATAGTTCATGATTCATACTGCATTACTACATAATCCTTAAATCTATTAGAACTTTACGACTTGCTGCACTTTCAAGTGCACAAATTTAATAATAGAGAGTTAGAGACCTAGAGTAGTCACAAAATACACAAATCCAAAATGATGAGAGATCTTCAATTAGCAAATCCAGTTAAGCTGCAAACCATAGTTGCAGTCCACAGAAGTCATCAGTCCCTACTCCACAATGCCCATAGTTGCATGATGGACTCCACAATTAGGGTTAAAGAGAAAACATTCATTATATATGGGCTGCAATATGGGCTTATTGGGCTATATTGAAATAAAAGTTAGTGTACTAACTATTTTATTCGGGTTTTTCAGGTTTACCTATTTTACAATAGCAATACCCGAACCCAAACTTTGAGTTCAGTCTGGGTTTGACAAATGAGATGGTTTTTATTTTAAGGACTTGACCCAAACCCGTAAATTTCGGGTAAGTTGGTTTGGGTTTTAGGGTACTCGGGTCCAACGAACCAGCCCTAGGTACATTATGAATATGAAGCCAAACTAGAGATCGATGTGGGAATTTATAGAGGAGACAGCTACTCGTATTTACAAGGATTGGAAGTACAACCTGCACAAGTACTACATGAAACACAATGCCTTGAGTGTCCCAAAAGTGTTGCAGGCGGAAAGGGAAGACGAGTGGGAATGATGGGTTAGGCGCTTTGAGTCCGAGAAGTTTAAGGTTCATCTTCCTTTTCTTTAATGTAATGAAAATGAATCATTTCTTATTTTTAAATATTTATTTATTATTTAATTTTCCTTGTTATGAAAAAGATAAGGTCGGAGGCCAAGAAGACTAATCGTGAGAAGAAGACCGAGCACCATAAGTCAGGCTCCAAAAGAATGATCGACATCGCAAAGGCTCATAGAGATGCGAGTTTGAGGCATTGTTTTCTTGATACCAGCATGTCTGCTTACGTCAAGCCCGAGCAAAGCCGATACTGCGAGTGAACATGGCATAAGTAATCCCCCATTTTCTGAAATTGATTGAGTTTAATCTTACCGTTGATTTTAAGAAAAATGAATCATGATTAGGACATTAATTAGGTTGTGTTATTGGAATTTGGTTTAGTTGTCTAAATTAAGCATTATTCTAAACTTGAGAAATCCGGATGGGAATCGGTGCCCACAGTTAGTTATTTTGAAATTGGTTATTTGAAGTGTTTTCTTTCAAACAAGTTTTTGATTTCCTCCATTTTTAGGGAAAACTATGTCAAATTTTCTTTAGAAATTGACATTCATAAATTGTTCACAGTATTAATTTCTAGAAAGTTTGATACAATTGGCTGGGGAGGAATTGTCGCGTGCACCTTTGTAGAACCCGGAGATGATGCCCAAAAAGCTACTTCATCTATCGAATGAGACTCAAATCCATATTGTAGACACAGTTTTCAGCCGCTGACCTGGGAAGGAGGTTCATGGCCTTGGACAGGCAGTTCAGCGAGATTTGAGCCAGTACGTCTTCGGTTTTGTCGAGTAAGAATTCGACTGTTGCGATTGGCAAGGAACGAGTCCAAGCAGCGGAAGAGGAGACTCGAGCGGCCCAGACTCGGACTGCTACGTTATAGACTTAGATGGATCATATACTCAAGTTTCTCGAGACTAGGCTAGACATGGGTTCTGATTCCGTTTGTCATCCGATTGTCACGCCTAGAAATTCTGGACACGATGACGACGATCCGGGCATCGGAGGAATCGACGGGGTCCAAATTCCCACATATGTCGATATTTCTGTTTAGTTATGTTTATATTTCGATCAGAACCATACAATTTTTATGTACAAATTATTTAATGAGTATTTTCTTAATTTATTATTTAATTTTTAATTCAATTTATATTTTTTAAATAATTAAAAAAATTACAACTTAGACGACGAAATATTGAAATATTTCGTCGACTAACATGTCCACTTGGATGACGTAATGGTAATAGTTCATTGTCTAAGGGAACAAGTTGAATATTTCGTCGTCTAGCAAGAATATTCAGACGACGAATACTAAATTTCGTCGTCTAAGTGAATTCATTTGGACGACAAAACGATTTTATCGTCTAAGTTACAACGTGTACATAGACGATGAATTTTTTTTCGTTGTCTAAAGTATTGTACACGACGAATTTTTTTCCATCTTTTGCAGAATAATTTCATTGTATAAACACTTAGACAACGAAGTAAGTTTCGTCATCTAAGATGTAACTTAGGCAACAATTTTTTTTCCGTCATCTAAGTGCTTAACAACGACACTTAGCCGACAAACCTTAGATGACGGAAAAGGCTTCTTAGGCGACGAAAATGCAACAAATAGTACTTCCTCACAAAATACATATTGGCAACAATTTCTTTGATTTTTTCATTGAACACATTCGCGTGATCACAATGTCCCACCCCTAATATTAAGTACACAACTTAGAATGTAACACACTAAAGTATAAAAATGTATAGTATGAATTGAGGGATCGATAACATGTTTAGGGTTAAGGGTCAAGTTTTGTAGCTAATAGGAATTGATTTTGGTCTCCCTTTATATTAATAAAATTTAGGGTTTAGGGTTTACAGTCTAGAGTTTAGGGTTTGGTTTAGATATTTGTATATCAATCTTATCATATCCAGAGCGGAGATGCGTTTTGAAAAAAAACGAAGCAAAACTACAATTTTCACAACATTGACGCAGTGACTCGTCCATTGAAACCATTTATCATGTAGATTACTATTTAGGAATCGATCATGCTTACAAAAAATCAGTCTAGCTAATAAAAAATATTTTGACAATTTAATCGAATACAAAGAAATATGTTATTTTAATATGAAGCTTCACATATGATAGAATTTGTGTACATATATGTATACAGAGAAATAAGTTATTTCAATGCGAAGCTTTGCAAATAAGAAATACTTCACAAAAAATATAATAATAATAATAATATATAATAATAAGCAAGTTTATAAGAAAACTTCACCAAAATACCACAAATGTCCATCACCGTAATAAAGAGTAAAATTAATGAATATGTAGTATGTATAGGGAGGATAAGAGCATCTCCAACAATGTCACTTAAAATTTTCCTATTTTGTTCCAAAATATAGCTCAAACCTATTTTAGCTAAGCATTTGTAAAAATTTACTTCAACAATATTACTCATAATTTAGCTAAATATGAATAAATACTTTGTTTTGATTGGTTAATAAAAATAATTAACATTTATTAACTTAGAAATTGATTACATTTACAACCTTTTAGGAAACAATTAATTACAATGTTGACTTTTACATCGATCACCTAAAATTCAAGCTTTAGGTATGGGGATAGGGGATGAAAACATGAAATATAGGGAATCCCTAAAATAGCTAATGTGATAGCAGATCTCTTGGAGCTGATTTTAAAGCAAAAACCTCATATTATGGATAAAATTGACTTTTAGGGGATCTGCTGGAGTTGCTCTAACACTGTAAATCTATAAATGAATATATATATATACACACACATATATTTATATATTTATACATAAACGAAAAACTAAGAAAATCCTAGGCTATAAAATGAGTGAGAAAGGGCTCAAGCAACCGCACTAGAGAGAGAAAAATCCTGGAGAGGGTACTAGTTTTACATGCATTTGCTTGGCTTTTGTTGGCTATCCGGATTAGTTGGAATTCAATTAGGTCAAAGATGGCCAAGTAGCCATGACCATGATCAAGGATTTAAGGAGGACGGTGTTGGTTCATTGTACAAGGTGAGCCAAGCTTCCTTTTGTGTTATTAGAGTTTGATTTCTCGTAAAATTTTCGTTGAGCTAGTGCTGGATATGAAAAATAAGGGTATAAATATAATTGTCTTTGGTTTCAAAGAGGTGCTTATAGGGTTTGAATTTATGCGTAGCAGTAGTAAAGTAGTAATTAACTACGTACGGATCTAGGTTCTTCAGTTTATTTTTTATTTTCATTTATTTCTTTGTACTTTACTTTTTCTATAAAGGAGAATCGATGAAATTCGTGAGGTTGAATATTGATCGAGAAGAATTTAGCCAGTATAGATCGGTTGGTTCGATATATAGCTCGTGGCATGGGCCATTGGCAACTGATATGATCGATGTTCTTTTCTTCTATCAGTTTATCAATTGCAATGAGTTTTTTTTTTTTGGATTCCCTGTGATGAGTTTGTTTTTCATTGTGGTTTTTATTCCTTTCATTCTTATGCATCCATTTTAGTCTTCATTTTGTTTCTTATGGACAAGTATTCCACTTTATCACATTATCATTTCAGGCTAAGATATAATTCGTCTCAGAATTTGATGAACAGACGCTCATTCATGATCTTCATGTTGAAACAAAGAAGATAGACATTAGCTTGGTGGTGAGTTTTCTTACTATAGTGTCATTCTTTTTCTCTATGTACGTGTCAATAATAGATGGTGGCAACGGTTTTGTGTTTTTTTTTTCGATAGATGTGGCCACGGTTTTGCTAATAGTGGTATATGATGGATTCTTTATTCACCGATGGATGGATATATATCTTAACAACAGAAGAGCTGTACGTGGTCATGAGATAGAATTCTTACTAAGCTTAGCTTTGATACTCTATTGTACTTTAGAGGTTTCATTCCTGCCACTTGTTAATTGTTATCATGTTTTTTCTTCTAATGGAGATGTTTAGACTTTATATCCCATTCTCTTTTTTTGTTGTAATTTTATAATTATTAATAATAGTGTTTTCTTATGCGTACACTTGTTTATTATAATTTATTTTCAGTGTAAACGTTCATAGTATTTGAAATTATTTAAAAACACAAAACAGAGAGAATTATCATTCATGATTAAACTGTAACCATATATTTGAGATATGCAAAACCTGGAATTAGAAATTTGTGACAAAAATTCATCATCAAATTTAGTAATACAACAAATATAAGCCCTTGTTTCTTAGTTTTGAAAGAAAAATAAAACCTTGCATATGAAAGTTGCGACAAAAATAGCAAGTCGCATTTAGTAGTTTCGATAAAAATAAAACGTCATATTTATTAATTACAACAAATACAAAATCGTGCTTTTTACATGTCAAACAAAAAGAGAAAGCTTTGGGTTTGAATATGCAACAAACAAAAAACCTCACATTTATTAGTTTTTTCTATAAACGGCAAGCGTCACATTTAATGTTTGCGACAAAAGACAAGCGTCACATTTAATGTTTGCGACAAACGACAAGCATCGCATTTCAGGTTTGCGACAGATGTCAAACGTTACATTCAATATTTGTGACGAAAATGAAGCGTCAAACTTATATTTTGTAACACACTCATATTCCTCACTAAACATAATATACGACGAGCCAATTACGTCACAAATGGAAAATGCGACGAAACAAGTTATTCGTCACTTTTTACATTCCGCCAAACAAATAGAGCGACGGATCTTGCAACGACTCAAAATTCGTTGCAATTTTAGTTTAGCAAAGAATTCTCACTTTTATCGACAAAATTCGGTCGTCGCCATAATCGATTTTTCTTGTAGCGCTATAAGTTAAGGTTTCAGAATCACAATCATCTAGATCATTTTTTTAGAATAAACGAAACTTCATTCAATCACTAGAAATGAGCATGACAACCTATAGCTTCATCCTTGTTCACAAGTCGAACTATAAGAGATGTATGCATACCCATACTGTAGAACTGGCTATAAATCATTAGAATTTATATATAATAAAAGACACTATGAGAAAAAGTAACTTAGATGACGAAACAGTAAAGGTTTCGTCGTCTAAGTAGAATTTAGATGACGCCAATAAATTATGTCGTATCAAACATTTTTTCATCGTCTAAGTGTGACTTAGACGACGAAAAAAAGTTTTTGTTGTCCAAGTGATGGGTGAGACGACACACCGACACATTGTCGTCTATGTGACTACTTAGACGATGCAGCATCAGTGCGTCGTCTCATTCATCACTTGGGAGATGGAAACTACACATAGTCCGTCATCTAACACTACAAGAAAAATGCACTTAGACCACGGAACCTTAAAGGTTCCGTCGTCTAAGTAACACTTAGACCACGGAAACTTCTCCGCGGTCTAAGTGAACACTTAGACGACGGAGATGTCTTTTTCCGTCGTCTAAGTGAAACTTAGACCGCGGAGAAAATTTCCGCGGTCTAAGTGTCACTTAGACGACGGAAAAAGACATTTCCGCGGTCTAAGTGTCACTTAGACGACGGAAAAAGACATTTCCGTCGTCTAAGTGAATTTTTTTAAATTTTAAATTTTTTTTTAAAAAATAAAAAAATATTTTTTAAAATTAAAAATTTAAAAAATTTAAAAAATTTTTAAAAAAAATTTAAAAATTATTTTAATTAAAAAAATTATTTTAAAAAAAAATTTAAAAATTCACTTAGACGACGGAAATACTCATCTCCGTCGTCTAAGTACTGTAACCCTAAACCCTAAGGCCTTATCCCCTAAACCATGTTTTTACTTAGACGACGGAAATGTGCATTTCCGTCGTCCAAGTAAGAACTTAGACGACGGAAATGTGCATTTCCGACGTCTAAGTGAAAATTTCGTAATTTCACCTAAGACAACGACCATCTAGACCATGTCCCAATGCATATTCTTTTCGTCGAGACCATAGAGTAAACAATGCTTGGAGTGTGAGCGTCGACGGTTTTAAAATAGGACTTACGGATTTTCGTATATCCAGGTTTCCGTTTTGTAAAATTTTTGGATTTGCGGTTAACTGTGCCGATGAAACCCTGAACGAACTCAGTATTTAGTGGAAATTATTCTACTTATATATGGTGTTATGGTGAGTATATCCAACGGTCGTTTTTTCCTAATTCAATTTCGTTAATATCAATGTGCATTGAGCCTATACGTACCGACACTTAAGTTATACATAGTAGTAGATACTTAACAAGTTTGAATACGTAAATTAATTCATCGTCTTAAATCCCACTTTTTATATATACGATTCTTTAATCGATATTTTACGACAATTCCATTCAAATTACAAGTCCAAAAATTCATTACAAATTATTTTTAAAAAATAATTTTACGGAATTTTCACTTAGACCACGGAGATGGTCATCTCCGTGGTCTAAGTGAATTTTTAAATTTTTAATTTTTTAAAAAAAAAATAAAAAAAAAATTTTAAAAATTTTAAAAAAAAATTTAAAAACTCACTTAGACCACGGAGATGGTCATCTCCGTGGTCTAAGTGAATTGTTAAATTTTTTTTTTAAATTTTAAAAAATAAAAAATTATTTTAATTAAAAAAAATTCACTCAGACGACGGAAAAAGACATTTCCGTCGTCTAAGTGAAATTTTGAATTTTTAATTTCTGGCGGTGTTTTTCCCACTAAAAATTTGGCAAAAATTTAAATCCACTTAGACGACGGAAATTTGTCATCTCCGTCGTCTAAGTAAACATAATTGGCGGTATTCTTTTCCCGCTAAAATTTTGGCAAAAATTTAAATCACTTGGACGACGGAAATACTGATTTTCCGTCGTCTAAGTGAAAAATTGGCGGTATTGTTTGAAAATTTAAAACACTTAGACGACGGAAATACTGATTTTCCGTCGTCTAAGTGTTTTAAAACTCTATAAATTCATCATTTTCTCAATCTCTCTTCATTTTTTCCTCTCCCTCAATCCACTCTCCCTCTCCCTCTCTCCCTCTCCATCTCTCCCCCCCCCCAATCAAACCACCCACCATATATCATCACCATCACCATCCACTATCATCATCACCACCACCACCGACATCACCACCGTTGCCGCCATCACCGGCATCACCACCGTCGCTGCCACCACCACACACCACCACCACCTACAACGTCGCCTCCACCACCACCACACACCACTAGCTACCGCCTACATTGTCACCTCCACCACCGGCCTCCACATTCCGGCCAACACCACCGGCGCCGCCACCACCACCGCCGCCTATAATTAGTTTAGTTTTAGCTTAATTTTGTTTATTTAGGCTAGATTAATTTACTTTATTGTATTATGAATTTTGTATTCATTGTATTTAAATCCATAATAATTTAAATTATTTATTCATTATGAATTTTGTACGTATTATATATTATTAATAATTAATATTCAATAAATTTTACAATATTATGAATATTGATATACAAAAAATTAAACAAAAAATTCATTAAATGCTAATTATTAAATTATTAATTAGCATTTCATGAATTTTTAATTTACATTTTTTTTAAAAAAAATAATTTTATTTTTTTTTAAAAAAAATTAAAATTTAAAATTCACTGTCATCTCCGTCGTCTAAGTGAATTTTTACATTTTATTTTTTTTAAAAAAAATAAAATTATTTTTTTTGATAAAAAACGTAAAAATTCACTTAGACGACGGAGATGACAATCTCCGTCGTCTAAGTGGACACTTAGACCCCGGAGAATGTCCGCGGTCTAAGTCTCACTTAGACGACGGAATTCTCCATCTCCGTCGTCCAAGTGCTTGGACGACAGCACTTGGAGCACGGAGCTTGGACGACGGAAATTCCGTCGTCTAAGTACTTAGACGACGGAAAATTGCACCTAGACGACGGAAATCGTCCGTGGTCTAGGTGCATTTTTCTTGTAGTGTAAGTAGTCACTTAGACGACAAATACTCATTTTCGTTGTCTAAGTAATTACAATTATATATTATGCGTGCCAGATTGTTTTCCTCTTCGCTCACTCATTCTCATTCTCTCTCGATCAGACTCTCCTCACACGTACAACTAGCACTATATATATATATACATATATATATATATATATATATATCTGGCTCCGACCACCGATTCGCCATATATCGGTGATAGCTAGGTACGTACGTAGTTAATTTCCAATAATCTTAACGTTTATATATATATAATTAATTATACGTTTGATTGATTTCATTGTTAGTACGACTAATATTTATAATTAAGTTAGGTAATTGATTGATATTTATATTAGTTAATTAACGAGTATGCAAGGATGTTTAAAAATTTGGTTAATATTTAGTTAAAACGTACATGCATGCTAGATATGTTAAAGTAATTGATGTATAATATATTCACTGTTAATTAATAAAGGTAATTAATAAATATTTTAATTAATTATACGTTAATAATTAAGGTAGTTGAAAATTTGTATATATAATAGTTTAATAATTACATGAAAATATGTATATATAATAGTTTACTAATATGATAATTATTAAATTTCGTAGAAGTATGGACAAAAGTTGAATAAAGTTGCGGAATAGAAGTGATGTCCGGTATATGGATGGAATCAGAGAATTTGTGACTTTTGCAAAGCAACATGGTAAGGGAAAGAAGTGTTTTCAGGTGTCCGTGCAAAAAATGTCTTAACTATTAGTATGTGGAGGTTAATGTTATGATGCAACACCTGTACGAAAATGGTATGATGTGGAGTTACACTACATGGAGCGAGCATGGTGAAGCAGTAGACTTCAGCTCAGGGTATAGTTACCATGGTGCCTCATCCAGTGGTAGTGGTGCCGGCCCTCTTGCTTGGAACCCAACTGCAAATTTGGTCTATGATGCATTTCTGAGATTTAGTCATGGTGGATACCAACACCAAGAGGGAGGTTACAATACAACTCATGGGCATGATGACACATGGAGCGAGCATGGTATGATGTGGAGTTACACTACATGGAGCGAGCATAGTGAAGCAGTAGACTTCAGCTCAAGCTTGACACATTCTCTGATGTAAGCTTGACCACTGACACCATTGAGATGGATAAGTACAACACAATGCTACTTGAAGCCCATACCCTGGTGTACCCTGGATGTCGAGAGAATGTGTTGCAATATGTGATGAAGCAAATGCAGATAAAAGTGAAGAACAAAATGTCAGTAAGTGCTTTTGACGAAATTCAGGACCAAATATGTAAGTTGCTTCCTGATGATCACAATCTTCCTAAATCCCATTATAAGGTTAGAAATATCTTGAGCAGGCTCGGCCTAAAGTACAGGATAATTAACGCATGTCCAAATGATTGTGTGCTGTTTTACAAGGAGTATGCAGATTTGGACTATTGTCCCGTATGTGGCTAGTGCAGATATGAGCAGAATATGAAGAGTTCGAAAAAGAAAATTCCTGTGAAGGTTCTTCGATATTTTCCATTGATTCCCAGATTGCAGCAATTATAGATGTCTCTATACACAGCAGAGGCGCTGTGATGGTACGAAAAAAAGCGAATAGATGACGATGTGCTAGGACACGCCGCGAATAGAGAGGCTTTCAAACATTTCGACGGCGCATTTGGAGATTTTGCAACAGAGGTTTGAAATGTTAGAGTCGGACTATCTACAGACAGATTCAATCATTGGGGTAGTAATAGCTCTGCCGTCAGCACTTGACCAGTTATTCTGATGCTATACAACCTGCCTCTGTGGATGTGCATGAACAAGGAATTTAATTTCCTTACTCTGCTAATTCCAGGTCCTAAATCTCTGGGAAAGTACTTAGATGTCTACCTCAGACCTTTGATCAACGAGTTAAAATTGTTATGGGAAAATGGAGTCCCAACTTATGACAAATTCATTGACACAATATTCATGATGAGGGCAACCGTAATGTGGACGATCAGTAATTTTCCTGTGTATGGGATGTTGGCAGTCTATAGAACGAAAGGATACAATGGATGTCCTATATGTTTGGACGACGTGAACTCTAGTTGGCACGCGGGGAAGGTATGTTACCTGGTCACTGTAGATGGTTTCCTAATGATCACCCGTGGTGACAGGATGAAGCTTATTTCGACGGGACGGTAGAGAATAATTCTAAACCCCGTAGTTAGTTTGACGAAAAGATTTTAGAGAGGTTGAGCTATTTCAACTTTGGTGTGTTGACCAATGACAAGGATGTACAGAAACACAATCCAATACCTCCACATGATCTCAGCTATTGGCATCACAAGAGTATATTCTTTGAACTCCCTTAATGGTCGAAGTTGAAGCTGAGGAACAACTTGGATGCGATGCACATAGAAAAGAATGTGTGCGACAGCGTGGTGGGAATAATTCTCGGTATTAAGTTCAAGACTAAAGATACTCCCAAAGCGCGCAAAGATCTGGAATCTATGAATCTACGTCGTCTCTTGTGGTTGACTAGGGATAGAAGAGAAGTATATAGCAAGATGCCAGCTGCACCTTACACAGTGAAGCCGACACTTTGAGGTTCTGTATTCTACTGGTTTAAGAGCATTCATTATTCAGCTACATATGCAGCTACTATAATTGGAGCAGTGGACGAGGTGTAACATAATTTTGTTGGTCTAAATACACATGACTATCAGGTTATGCTGCAACGTTTGCTTCCATTGGTAATTCGGCCATATTTGCCTCATGATTTTGTAGAACCAATAGTGACATCATGTAGATGGTGGCAGATGTTAAGCGCCAGAGAGTTAAAGAAGTCAGATGTGGTGGAACTACAACAACAAATTGTGCAAATCATTTGCAAACTAGAGAGGATTTTTCCCCCTGCTTTCTTTGACATTATGATTCACCTAATGATCCACCTATCCGAGCATGTGCTCATTTCTAGTCCAGTCCAGTACACTTGGATGTATCCTCAAGAAAGGTACGTACAACTAATTAAATATACAGATTTTCTGATCCATTATTTGTTCCACTCGAGATTACTAGCTATATTTACATATTCTACAATTAATTAATTGAATGTTTGATTTTGTAGACAGCTTGGACAATATAAAGGATTTGTGAAAAATAGGTCGGCCCTGAATGGCTCCATAGCAGAGACATATCTAATGCATGAATGTGTTACTTACTACCACAGGTACCTTAAGGATCCACCACCTCCCACTGCCTCCGATCCCAGTGCCCACATCAATTTTTTTGTCGTCACAAATAACATACGACCTTTTAGAGGAGTATTAAAGGAATCATTAACACGAGAAGAACTTATTGATGCACATTGGGTAGTGTTGCGAGACTGTGACAAAGTTGAGCCTTACATGATTGCGTACAGGGAGAAGTTTCAGGCGTTAAATCTAGACAAGAGTTCTGCATGGTTTGAAAAAGTGGTTAAGAAGAAGTTCCCAAATTATTTCTTCCAATGGGTACGTATGTTTACTTATTTAATTTATATACATGTTTGTAGAAATTAAACCCTTTAATTATATATATATTCTTCCCATTTCACAGATGATTGATATACAAAAATCCGATAACCACGGGGGGTGGTGGTCCTGGCCAAAGCACTTGCTAGCAAGGAAGCCGATTAGACACTATATTTACCCCGGATGTTTTGTGAACAGTGTAAAATTTCATTCATTTGGCCGTGATGAAAGAAGAAGAACACAAAACAGTAGGGTAGCGGTTGGAAAAGATGATGATATATATTACGGGGATCTTGTATATGTCATTCAGCTATATTACGGGAATGATGTCAACGTTTCCCTATTTAAGTGCAAATGGTTCAAGCGTACAAAGGAAGACCTGGGCCTTTTATTAGTCGATACAAACTCAAGCTAATATGAGAATGATCATCTTGCTCTTGCCACCTTAGTAGGTAAGTGTTCTATTTTGATGATCCGAAAGCTGGTGAATGGTGGAAAATAGTGAACCATATCTTTCATCGAGGAATATGGAATACCACGATAACTGAAGGGACGCCGGGGACTGACGATGCTGAACCGCAGAGAGACATTACTGCATATCAAGAGCCTAATATTCTTGTCATCCGCTCCAACATAATAGACCTGGTTCAAGCTGGTGAACGCTTACCCATGCCTGATGGTTGTACGGATCTAACTGAAGATGAGATTATAGATGTAATTAATGAGGTCGATGAAGAAGAGGCACAGGATGGCGACGAGGACTCAGGATATTCGTCGAACGATGTTGAGTATGATGATGAGGAGGAGCAATTGGATAACAGTGATGAGCATGATGATGACAATTATGACGAGGAGTACAATGTAACGACGAGAAATATTAATTGATAATTAATTATTGTAATTAAACTATTTTGACGTAATGATGCTTGACTAATTATATTACGAGGAGGAGTAGTTATAATTATTAATTCTGAACTTAATTTAATAATTAATTAATTATAACTTTTAACCTTTTCGCATAATTAACTTCAAGTTAATTAAAAAGTGAGGTTCCTTCGACAAAATACAAAAATTCATACGACCAAGTGTCACATTTTTCCTAAACCCTAAAACCTAGACGACAGAACGACTTTTCGTAGTCTAAGGTAAACACAATTATATAACCCTAAACCTTAAACCTTTATCTTAGACGACGCAAACGGGTCATTCCGTCATCTAAGTAAACCCAAAACCCTAAAATTTTATCTTAGACGACGCAATGACACGTTTACGTCGTCCAAGTGTGCACTTAGACGGCGCAAATGAGGCCATTTCGTCGTCTAAGTCATGATATCGTAATATCACATCTAAGACAACTACCATGTAGATCATGTCCCAATACATATTCTTTTCGTCTAGAGCATAGAGTAAACAATTCTTGGAGTGTGAGCATCGACTGTTCTAAAATAGGAGTTACAGATTTTCATGTATCCACGTTTCTGGTTTGTACAAATTTCGATTTAACGGTTGATTATGTCAATAAAACCCTTAACGAACTTACTATTTACGGAAAATTATTCTACTTATATATTGTCTTATGGTGAATGTATCCAACGGTTGTTTTGCCCAAATTCAATTTCGTTAATATTGATGTGCAGTGAGTTTATACTTAATAACACTTAAGTTATACACATTAGTAGATACTTAACAAGTTTGAAGACGTAAATTAATTCGTCGTCTTAAATCCCACTTTTTATATATACGATTCTTTAATTGATATTTTACGACAAAAAAATCGAATGACAGATCGGAAACTTCCTTACAAATTATTTTTAAATATTATTTTTAGAGAAATTATACTTAGACGACGAAGTAGGAGGACTTTCCGTCGTTCAGGTGAGTACTTAAACGACAGACAAGGCCAACTCTGTCGTCTAAATTCAAATTTTGAGCAGTTCAAATTTCACTGCCATTTATTTTGGGACCGCTCAAAATTTGAACTTAGACGACGGAAGCTGAGTGTTCGTTGTCTAAGTCATCACTTGGATGATGAAAATGTTTGTTCCATCGTCTAAGTTCAAATTTTGAACGGATTCCAAAATAAATGCCAGTCAAGTTCCACCCGTCAATTAATTGGGGGAGAAACCGAGATTCACTTAGACAACGGAAAGCTGAGTTTACGTCGTCTAAGTAGACACTTCGACGACGTAAAATCAGTTGTCGCCGTCTAGGTGAGGTGAGTTTCACTTAGACAACGTAAAATCACCCTCCATCGTCTAAGTGAAATAGTATAATTACAGATTCTGGACAGTTTCGATCGATCACTCTCTCTCACACAATTCTCTCCTTCTCTCTCTCTCTCTCTCTCTCTCTCTCTCTCTCTCTCTCTCTCTCTCTCTCTCTCTCTCTCTCTCTCTCTCAAACTCCGGCGACACCTCATGTCTCCCTCCGACGACTCCCACTGGGCGACCTTCCACCTCCTCCACTACCTCCCACCTCCTCCTTCCCTCCACCTCGTACGTATGCATCACTCTCGCTCCCTCCCTCCACCGTATAGCCTCATCCATCCACCTATGTCGCCTCCCACCGATAGCGCCACCGGTCGGCCCCTTCCCACCGCCGCCCCTCCACCGTCGATAATTTTTTTTGTTTTAGGTACGTATGTATTTATAATTTCTTTTTAATATGTATTTAGGTATAGTACTACGTATTTAGGTATAATACAGTGTATTTGTGTTTAATTGTAAATTAGTAAATTGGTAAAAATTGTAAATTAGTAAAAATAATAAATTGGTTAATATTTTGTAAATTCAGTTAATATTGTAAATTGGTAATTATTTTAAATTAGTAAATATTAAAATTGGTAATTATTATAAATGGATAATTATTGTAAATTGGTAAAAATTACAAATTAGTAATTATTGTAAATTGGTGAATATTGTAAATAGGGTAAAAATGATAAATTGATAAAAATGGTAAAAATATAAAAATTGAAGGTAAATAAAAAAATAAAAAAAACTAAATATGAAAAAAATGGTAAATAGAAACATGATAAAACCAAATAGTAAATAATAAAAATTGTAAATTGTTAAAAAAGGTAAAAATTACAAATAGTAAAAATTATAAATTGGTTAATATTAAAAATTGGTAAATATTAAAAATGGTAAATATTAAAAATGAAAAATTTTAAAAATAGTAAATTTTGTGGTAAATATGAAAAAGAATCAATATTGTAAATTGGTAAAAATAGTAAATGGTAAAGTAGTTATAATTAATGGTAAAATAGGTTTAATAGTTGATTTTTACAATTCTTAGGTTAAAATCACTACCACATTTTTGTCCATTACCAACGAAATGGAAAACTAAGGCCGACGATTTAAAAAATCAACTATTGCCAACGATTTGGGGGAAAAATCGTCGGTAATAGGCAAAAAACTATTGCCGACGACTTTTATGAGAATCGTCGGTAATAATATTATTGCTGACGATTCTCATAAAAGTCGTCGGCAATAGTTTTTTGCCTATTACCGACGCATTATTGCCGACGATTTGGGGGAAAAATTGTCGGCAATAGTATTATTACCGACGATTTTTCCCCCAAATCATCGCCAATAGGGAAAACTATTGCCGACGATTTTTTAAATCGTCGGCCTTAGTTTTCCATTTCATCGGTAATGGACAAAAATGTTGTAGTGAATGGCCCTATAGAGTAAAAAGAAGGCACAAAAAGAGGCCGAAAATGCTCAGCTTCGACGCTTCGCAAAGCAAGTGGGTTGGCAGAGCTTTGAGGACAACATCGCGGCTCCTCCGGACCCTTCAGTTGGTCCCTCGGCTGCGGCGATTGGGAAATTTTTTAATGCCCCAGTTATACAGAGCGATGACGATAACACCCATTCCGGCCGATCATCGATGTCAGAAGGTGCCCAGGAGTCAGCCTCCGAGTCTATTCTCTACAGAGCGCGGCGCAAAGTCAAAAGGGTCATGTCAGACCCTCAACCGAAAAGGACCCCGAGAACTCAAAAATGGTGGAAAATCCGAGAAATTGTTCAAGGCGACCGGACAAAAAATCCATTTGCCATACGACGATTTCACCGATGGCCCTCCTACCTCGCAGCTAGCTAGTCTCTCATCACACAGCATTGGGGCAATTATTCGCAACAAGATCTGTATGGTTGTGCCTAGCTGGAAGGAGTTGCCGGACTTGGAGAAGGGGTGTTTAAAGAACTCTCTGTAATACAATTTTAATTTATTTTTTAATAACCAATAAAAATCATAATTTCATAATATATACGATTTTAATTTAATTTTTTTTTTATAGGAACAATATGCGGTGGATGGCACACCGAAGATGCTTAGGCACATCCACGCCACCACCAATACCATTTACCGTGATTGGAAGTACAGACTTCACAAGTATTACCTCCAATTCGGCCGCTCGCCTATCCCGGTAGAGCTGTGTGGGGATATGGAAGATGAGTGAGAGTGGTTGGTCAACTAATTCGAAGAAAAATTGTATCTGGTTCGTCTTTTTTTATTTAAATTGACGAAATCGAATAATTTATTTTTTAGTCATTTATTAGTTTTTAAATGATTTATGTTGTCTAACAGAAGAAATCAGACGTAAACAAGGCCAATCGGGAGAAGAAGGACAAACATCATACCTCCGGCTCCAAGAAGATGATACAAATCGCCAAAGAACACAGAGATAAAGGACTCAAACACCCTTATCTGGATGATAGCATCACCACTTACGTGACGCCTGAACTCTACAATAAAGCGAGTCAAAGCGGCGTATGTGTCGTATATATTTCCTCTCAATTAACGTAATTATTATTTATTTAACTCTCGTACAAATTTATAATTATTTAATTTTTATTATTATTTTCAGATGAGGTTGGTAGAACTGGCGCAGCAGGAATTTGCCAATACGCAGCTTGCACACCAAGATTTGCCGCAAGAAGATCTGCCTCCTCTATCGAGGGAGAGCCAAATTGCAATCGTTGATGAGGTATACGGTCGTCAAGCTGGCAAGGAGGTTAGGGGGTTGGGACGCAAGATGCAGCGAGATTTATCTTCTGACTCATCTATGGCACGCTCGGCAAGGACAAGTGCTCAGGATGCGGCAGTCCAAGCAGCCCTTGAGGATGCTCGACTCGCACGGGCGGAAATGCTATCTATGCGTCAGAGGCTTGATGAGCAACAAGTACAGATAACCAACCTCCTCGCCCTCATGCAAAACAGGGTTCAACAAGATTGTCGTCCTTCTCCGACCCCACACCCCGACAACGACGACATGGTTGGAGGTGGGGTACTTGGCGGCGCGTCTACTCCTGCCGTATTTACTTAGTTTATACGTAGTTTTTAATATTTCTTTTTTTCCGAATGATATCGATGTACGTATAATTTTTAATTATTTTAATATTTAAATTAAATTTATTATTTTAATTAATTTAATAATATTTTACTTTAAATTCAAGTTTTAATTTTAAAAAAAATTATATTCACTTAGACTACGAAAGCATATACGATTTTGTAGTCTAGCTAAGTCATTACTTAGACTACAAAATAATATATGCTTTCGTAGTCTAAGTGATGACTTAGACTATAAATTCATATATATATATATATATACATACGTGGTCTAAGTCATTACTTAGACCATGCAATAATTTCATACTCTAAGTTGTACTTAGACGACGTAAATGTTATTTGCTTCGTCTAACCCTTATTTGGACGACGGACCATTTGCGTCGTCTAAGCCATCACTTGGACGACGTAATGATATATTTTCATCGTCTAAGTACTTAGAATACGGCACTTGAACGGCAGACTTTAGACGACGAAGATTCCGTAGTCTCAGTACTACGACGGAAACTCAAATCTAGACGACGGAATAACTTCGTCGTCTAAGTGAGTTTTTTTTGTAGTGAGATTTGATCCATTCAGATAAGGTTACCCTTCTGATATTATACCTAGCTAAAACATGTAATTGAAAGCAGTTTTGAAGTGTTTGCAGGTGAAAAATATTACGATCTAAATCTGGATGGTCTAGCATGCATATATGTATTACTATTCGAATCATACATATTCGAGCTAGCTAGGCCGATCAATCTCCACATATAAGCTAATTGTATAACAACGTGACTTCGACCAAACTTTTTCTTTTCTGTTTCTTGGTCGGTTCAGGACATTTGAATCAAGAACCGATTCATGATCTACAATATGATACTCAAATGAAACTTGTAGCCATGTTCCAACATGAACCCAGATTTGAGACAATTGCCATTAATTTTCTCTTCTTTTTCGGCCTAAGTTTCCAAACTTGCATGAAAAATTCAATCGAAGTTGATGAGCTGAACAAGTCCACACGTAGTGGGATGGCATGTGCTCTCACATGATCGATGCATTTGATATCCACAAGCATAGCTAAAAGGTTTTGCAAAAGAGGCATAGATTCAATTTAGTCTTGGCACGAAGGTCCTATGTCCTCGATCAATAAGAAAGCTACAATAACTTTTTAACCATGCAAGTGTTGTTTTTATGTGTACATGTAAGTTACACGTACACGATTATAATGACACGGCCACCGGTCAATAGTGTTTATATCCTTTCTCTTTTCTCTCGTGTAATAATCTGATCGATGCATGAGACAAGTTACTAAGGTCAAGTAATATAGAAGGATATGCCTTAGTTTGAGATTGAGGTGAAAATATTTTAAAAAACACAATTTAAAAAAAAGTAACTATTCACTTGCTTATTTTTAACCGTAATTTTTACACTTAAAAATAAAAATAAATAGTTTTTCTTATTTTACCAAACACTACCAGAAATGGAGACATTACCGGCGACCTCCCGTCGCCGGCCTTGTCTATTTTTTTCGCCGGAATTGTCATTACCGGCGACAAGTCGCCGGCAATGACGTCGCCGGAAATCCCCCGCCGGTGTTAACATTGCCGGCGACGGCGTGGCCGGAATGTGAGACATTGCCGGCGACTGAGGTCCATGTCGCCGGCAATGTCTGGAAAAATTTTGAAAAAAAAACGCGGTTCTGGATTGGGCCCAATTCCAGAACCTGCATTGAAAGACATAAACCGTACAATCATACAAGTTCAACAGTACACATAAATGTCCAACGTACAGTACAAATAGCAACGACGATACGAAAATTAACCACAACTACAGGTCAGGGTCGAGGAACTTGCGGGTCAGGGTCGAAGTAATCCATGTACTCATTTGAATTCCGGTGGCTTCCTTGGTCTTGCTCTGGCGTTGACTGGTGCGGTGGTGGTGGTGGATAGCTAGGGAACGGAGGGACCGGGACCGGGGGAGGTGTGGGGAACGGTTGTCCGGTAGTCTGAGCCTCGTACATCGTCTGCATCCATGTGTACATCTGAGCCTGCATCTGTGTATGCTGCTGGACCATGTTTTGGTACTCGGCCATCTGCCTCTTTTGCTCCTCCAACTCCCTCTGCGTCCTATGAAGCTCCGCTGCGAGGTTACGACTAGAAGTTGAACTTCTTGACCCGGTAGAGTATTGTGAAGTGGTTTTCAATACTCCTTCGCCCGCCGAGCCCATTCCCCTACAGTAGTAGGTATTCTTTCCAGTCCCGCACGCTTTTGCCATGATCTGAGCCGCTATCGGGGGATCAAGCGGATCGATCTGAGAGGCATACTGGGTGACTTCTTCCTCGGAGCAGTCAGGATAGTTAGTCCGAGCTATACTCATGGTCACTTCTGCGGTCGCCTCCTCCACTATCGCCTAATTGAAAAGCGAAAATGAACAACGTATTAACTAACAAAATCTATTAATATCGAAAACGTTTGTATTATTAACACATGGAGAGGCGAAAGACTTACCGCTTCGTCAGGGCACTGCGGATAGAACTTCTGATGAATATACACCAATGGGTTCACTTATTGTTGTTGCTGTGCCTTAGTCGACCAACCCATGTAGTTGAGTGAACCTGCATGATGGGCCCTGGTGTTTTTCAATCTATTCGCCCGGTTCGTCTTCGAAATCGCCTTGTTTGATAAACATATGGAAAAAAATTAGTAACTAACTATTTCAATCTGATACGATACATTAGGCTTGTATGATATATTAAGGATGCATACCCGAGCTTTGGGGTGCTCGAAGTGGGCTATCAGCCACAGCCACTCGTACTCCCTAAACCGGAATTCGCTAGGGGTAGAACCTCGGCCTAGCTCCTTGTATACAGTGTAATGGGAAGAAAGCTCGTTCTTCCACTCTTTATACCTATATTAAAACAAGGAAAAAAAGTTAGAGATATTAAAACACTTGATAAACAAAAATCTAACTCGATATATATTCAAATAAGTCGAAGCACATCACCTTATATGTAGTTGACGCTCTACCCACGTGTGAATAAGAACTTCATCCACGTCAAAGCACACCTGCAATATGAATATATAAAAGGTAAAATTATATATTTAAGTGGACTTAATTAATAAATGTAAAATTTACGTAATGAAAATACGATTTTACTCACACTGAGTGCATTATGCACTTGCATCTTCACGTAGATAGGCACAGATTCCCAATCTGGCCAAAGCATTGGGACCTTGTCCCGCACGATCGCACCGGCCATGCTGACATATTTGCGCGTGCTGTCGAATGCCTCGATCACCTCGCCATCCTCATTGGCCCTTATGGGCGTTTTCCTTCCGCCGGTGGCCTGCTCAAGTCTCTTCCCGGTGCAGGTGCCTCTAGCCCCTTTCCGTTTTCCAGTCCCATTAACGAAATTGCCTAATAATACAATGTCAACAAATTGATATCATTAATTGAACCTATCGCAAGTCTTAAGTAATAATTAAGTAATCAATCTGATGTTAAATAAAATTTACCTGCATCGTCCGTTTGTTGGTTGGTGCACCTCACACTCCAAAGATACACGGGGTCGAACGGGAGGAAGTTATACGCTTCCTCCACGGTAAGGAACTCCGGCCGTCCTTCAACATAAACAGGCATCCCCCTATCATCGAATTCAGGGATGACAAGAATCTCGTCGGGTAGGAAGAGACCGGACGGCGGAGATAGACGAGGCCTGGACGATGAGGCGCCAGCACCACCATGTGCCTCAGATGATTCCCGTGAAACGGGAGTAGGCACCATTCGAATATGGGGCATTCGGATTGAGGGAGTTTCTGATGCCCCCGTTGACTGTCGCTCGTCTGAGGCTCTGCCACCGGAGGGACGTCTGCTGATTGAGCGTCTAGAGACTGAGGCTCGAGCCTCGACTTCCGGTTCCACGGCTCTTGATCGTGCAGCTTCCTCCTCAGCTCGCGCCTCTAGCAAGGCTCTCGTGCGAGCAGTCATCATTGGCCCACTGGGCGTGTTGCTAACTGCGGGCGAGGAGGAAGCTTGACTACTGTTCCCTCCACTATTTCGGGAACCTCTTCGAAGCCAATTAGCCGCAAAACCTCCTGGACACCGTAATAGTCATAGATTCGGTTCAATAACAAATCGGAACCGGAACGGTTTGGAACCGGGACCATTAGAAACCGAAACTGTTTGTAACTGGAACTGTTTGTAACCGAAACCGTTTGTAACATAACGGGAAAGGTTACAAACAGTTCCGGTTTCAAACTGTTCCGGTTCCAAACCGTTTCGGTTCTATAACAAATCGGAACCGGAACGGTTTGGAACCGGAACCGTTAGAAGCCGGAACTGTTTGTAACCGGAAACGTTTGTAACATAACGGTTCCGGTTACAAACAGTTCCGGTTCCAAATGGTTCTGGATCCGCGCGGTTCCGGTTTAAAACCGTTCTGGTTCTAAACCGTTCCGATCCCGATTTCCACCTTCATTTATACGATTAATTAACAACTATATCACCTAAATTAACATATATACATTTTCGATGTATATATATATACATCATGCATCTTAATTAAATTTAATTTTCACATATTCATCCAAATCACAAACCCTAATTAATTTTCCACATTTTTCACACATATATATATCATGCATCTTAATTAGGTTTAATTTCCACATATATATACATCACATATTCATCCAAACCACATATATACATAATTTTCACATATATATACATCACTTAATTTTCACATACCTAAATATATATATACATCACATATATTTCCATTGCATATAAATTTAGAACTTATCACCCTAATTTCCAACTTAGCACCCTAATTAATTTACACATACACATACACATACACATACACATACACATACACATACACATACACATACACATACACATATACATATACATACACATACACATACACATACACATACACAAAAATAATTAAAAATTGAGAGAGAGAGAGAGGGAGAGAGAGAGAGGATCGGACCTGCCATGGATTTCCACCTACAATGCTTTGCCGACTACAATGGTGAGGGGAGGAGAGGAGGGGAGGAGGGGAGGAGGAGATTTTCGGAGGAGGAGAGGAGAGGGGATCGGTAGAGAGGAGGAGAGGGAGAGGAGGAGTAGAGGATAAGGAGGAGGAGTGGGAGAGGAGGAGGAGGAGGTGAGCTACTTTGAACTCACCGGACCGATTTGGGAGGAGGAGAGGGAGAGGAGAGGGAGAGGAGGAGGAGAGGGAGAGGAGGAGAAATGGAAGGCTCGGGCTCGACTGGGTTTCTATCCAGAAAACATTGCCGGCGAGTTTCTTATAACTCGTTGGTAATGTCATTACCAACGAGTTGCTTATAACTCGTTGGTAATGTCATTATTTCCCGAAGAATATCCGACAACATTTTCCGTCTACGATTTTCGGCTACATTTTCCGACTACAATTTCGATTATCAATTTCCGTATACGTACGATTAACGACTACATCTTCCGACTACAATTTCGATTATCAATTTCCGTATACGTACGATTAACGACTACAATTTTCGTCTACGATATCCGGCTACGTACATTTTCCGACTACAATTTCCATTATCAATTTCCGTCTACGATTAACGACTACAATTTCCGTCTACGATTTCCGGCTACATTTTCCGACTACAATTTCGATTATCAATTTTCGTCTACGTACGATTAACGACTACAATTTCCGTCTACACTTTCGACTACATTTTCCGACTACATCATATTTCCGACAACAATTTCCGACTACATCATTAACGTACTAAGGATGATAATCGTAATCATCATCATCACTTGAGTCTGACTCAGTTTCATAGGTAACCTCTGGCAATATGTGTCTCTCCTCGTCATCTGAATCAGTGTCAACTTCATATGGATTAACATCGAGAAGTTCTGCTCCAGTAATTCGAACCACACTCCCAGATCTCACATTATTAAGGCGAATCGTAGATGATTCCGGAATGTCAAAAGCGTTCGGCTCTTGGTATGCAGTAACTTCCTCATCATCTGCGGTATCACCAAGTGTGGCAGCACTGTATATGTTTCTATGAGCAACATGGTTAACCACCTTCCACGGGACTTTGTTAAGAAGATCGTCCAGGTAAAACACTTGTTTTACTGATGAGGCAAGAACGAAAGGGTCTTCTTCATACCAGGTAGTAGCAGTATTCATCGAAAATGTTCCGTGCTGATCGGTCCTTGTGTTCTCCAGGCTAGTATCAAACCATCTACACTTGAACAAGTGCACTTTCATGCGGTTCCCATAAATTAGTTCAACAACTGAATGAAGGACACTGTAATAGTCAACGTCATCCTGCCCACCATGGACCATCACCCCACAATTCTGTGTTTTCAGTCGGTCGTCTCTATTTTCACATATAAATTTCACGCCATTGACCTGACACATCGAGTAAACTTTTGAAGCTATCGGTTTCATCGCAAGGACTCTCAATTCGTTTGACCACTCTGGGTAACCATCATCTGCTACATGGTTCATCTGAAAACGATAAGAAACCACACAAGACATTATGAACATAGAAACCACAAAACCACGTACGTACACACATGCTATATAAGGAAAATGGCAATAAAAAAAAGACATATACACATATACCCTTACCCATGGATCAAAGTAGTTTGCAAACGTCCTGTTGTGGTAATCAACATTTCCGGCAATAGCAGGGCAGTGAAGATGATAGTTTTTCCAATATTGTACTTCTTCACAGTTAATCAGTACCGACCAGTGGGCAATGACTACCTCATTTTCATCCAACTTGTACGACTTTGGCAAGCTTCCCTGTACTACAACGTCATTGGAGATGATAGAAAGGTTGAACTGAGGTTCATCTATCGGCATCTGTTGTTGGGGGTCCTCAAGCGCTCCCAAATACACTTTGGTGTACGTGACACACTCGTGCGCAACATATGCTTCAGCGATACACCCTTCAGGTGCATATTTATTCTTCACATAGTCCTTGTAGGCTCCCAATTGTCTACAAGTTAACAAGTGCATGTTAAAAGGGGTAAAACTAAGACTTTACATATAAAAACAGAGGCAAACCAAATGTACCTTTCCATGGGATACATCCAAGTGTAGTGTACGGGACCGGTAAGCAACAATTGTTCGGGAAGATGGATCGTGAGGTGAGGCATGATGTCGAAAAAATTTGGCGGAAATATCCTCTCAAGCTTGCACATGATAAAAATGATGTCATCTTGCATCTCCCTGAGATCTGATTTTTTAACTTCCCTAGTGCATAACTTCTGAAAGAATCTTGACAAGGTCACCAACGGCTCCACCACCTCCTTGGGCAGGTACCCTCGAATGAAAATAGGGAAAAGGCGTTGAAGCAGTACATGGCAGTCATGACTCTTTAATCCGTACATCTTATTGTCCCGGTAGTTAACACACCTGCTTATATTTCCTGCATAGCCATAAGGATACCTGCATGTATATATATATATATATATATATATATATATATAGCCATAGGCAACAATTATATTTATCGCATATCACCATAATCCGGTAAAAATTAAAGGCAAACCAATTTCCGTACTGCATAGTCATATATAAGAATATTTACCTGACATTACTCAGCCACCGAAAAATTTCATGCTTATGCTTCGGCTTGACGGTATAAGGAGCTTGCGGCATTTTTCTCTTACCATCTCGTAACCACAAATGTTTCCGCAGTCCCATAGCTTTCAGATCAATACGTGCCTTAGGGATGTCTTTTGTTTTCCCCTCCAAGTTAAGAACTGTGCCCACCACACTTTCACACACATTCTTCTCTATGTGCATGACATCTAGGTAATGTCTGATAAGCAACCTGGGCCAGTAGGGGAGTTCCCAGAATATGCTCTTGTGTGTCCAAAACTTATACCTTTCGGGCTTGTCTGGAATTGACGCCACTATGTCAGGATGATTGCTCAGCTGGCCAAAATCATATTCATTCAACACTTCCAAAATTTCTTCCCCTGTCCATCGCCTGGGTGCCACACCTGTTTCCACAGTCCCATCAAACGCGTCTGGATCCTGCCTAAATGGGTGATCATATGGAAGCCAACAACGGTGACGCATCTGAACAATTTTACTGCAATGAGGACTGCAACAATCAACCGTCATGCACTCTGAACAAGCCCTGTAACCCCTGGTAACGTTGCCCGACAACATACCGCGGGCAGGAAAATCACTGATGGTGCCAACAAGCATGGCATGCATCTGGAACATCTCCTTTTTGAACCTATCGTAAGTGGGGTGGCCACACTTACTCAGGTACTTAAGCTCCTCAATCAAAGGCCTCAAATACACATCGAGACACTTTCCTGGATAACCCGGGCCCGGAATTAACAGAGTGAGCATATTGTATTCCTTCTTCATGCACATCCATGGTGGAAGGTTGTACGGTACCAAAATAACTGGCCATATACTGTATTGAAGACTCATGTTACCAAAAGGGTTGAATCCGTCAGATGAGAGCCCTAGCCAAACATTTCGGACCTCTGCTGCAAAATGATCAAACTCCCTGACCATGTGCTTCCAAGCCTCTCCGTCGGAAGGGTGTATAAGGGTGTCATCGTCAGGCAAGTTCCTCTCAGCCCACCATCTCATTGCCTCGGCCGTGAAAGCACACATGAACAACCGCTCCAGCCTATCAATAAGCGGGAAATATCGAAGTATCTTCACAGCTTTCTTGTTGCCTGCAGGAGTCAACTTATACCTTTCTGTAAAACATACCGGGCAGGCTTCAAGGTCTTCGAGATCTTTTCCCCAGAAGAGAATACAATCATATCTGCATGCATGGATTTTGATGTAGGAAAGCCCAAGATCTTTCAGGATATGTCGCACCTTATGATGAGTGGTAGGAAGACGATGACCGGGTGGCAGTAGCGAAGCAGTCCACTTCAACCAAGAATCAACAGCTTTGACAGACATTTTGTTCTCCATTTTGAGCTGCATCACTCCCATCACACTTTCAAGAACAGTCTTACTACAACCGTCGTACAACGGAGTCTGTTGCAATGCAATCAGGTTGTTGTACTTGTCCATACCGCTTGTGTTGACATGAGCTCCAGGTAATGGTTTGACTGGCTCGATATGGGGGAAACCCTCAACGACGGGAGGGACATTTGGTGCTTCATCAGCAAATACACCGCTCTCATGAGGAAACATATCATTGATTAACATCGATGTTGGATCATATGATGAACTGCCCCTCTCAGCAAAATCTCCATGATCATAGCGTGGACTGGCCCTCTCACCAAATTGTCCATGATCATGCGGACCCGCTACCAATGTTTCACCGTGATAAATCCAACAAGTGTACTTATCCCAAAACCCGTATTTACTCAGGTGCCTCTGGACTTTATCAATGGGAAATCGAAATTGATCGCTGAAACACTTACATTATTTACACGGGCAATAATGAAGTGTAGTGTCTCCACAATTAGCCTTCACAAAATCCACAATACTCCTAATTCCCTCGTGATATCTGACATCCCATCTTTCGAGGCTCATCCAACTCTTGTCCATCCTGAAAATTCTAACAATTTACGTATTAATTATATATATATACACACATTCACTACTAATAATCGACGTGATATCTCAATTCAACTCTAATTAAATCAACACATGCATGCATATATATATATATATCGATCTAATCTCTGAATTCGATTCAGTACTCGATGATAGTATTCTCCTTTTTTCAATTCAAAACGTATTTGACTGGGTAGGAGGCTCTGTTAAGCCTGGCTCCGATAACAATACGATAATACCAGTCATTGATTCAGACACAAGATTAACTACAAGCTGTTTTCTCGTTTCGGTGACCGTACATCAACAACATTTCATATATATCTCACGAATTGGATTTGATCAACACACACACATATATATATATACCACATATACGTATATATACACCTACCTATATATATAGCTTCCCGAGTGATCGAGTTTTCGACGCGCGCCTTAATTTTGACAATATACCGAATGATCGATTTCAGAGCGTACGTTTTCCTTCTTTCGATTTCTCTGGATTTTTTTCGATCAAAATGATTGAATGATCGAGCTGCCGCATCAGGCATCTAATATAAGACACATTGTCGGCGACGGAGTAAGTCGCCGGAAATGAAGACATTACCAGCGACTTTACGCCGGAATCTCGCCGGTAATGTTCCAAAACATTACCGGCGACTCCAACGTCGCCGGCAATGTCTAGCCACACATTTCCGGCAAAATTCCGGCCGGAAAATCACCGGAAATGTTCGGCTTGACATTGCCGGCGACGGTTGGAGTCGCCGGTAATGTTTTGGAACATTACCGGCAAGATTCCGGCGACATTACCGGCGACGGAGTAAGTCCCCGGTAATGATGGACATTACCGGCGACTTTTCCGGTCGCCGGCCTTGTTGGCCGGAATCTCGCCAATAATGTTTCATTTTCTTGTAGTGAAACACTCATTCTATCAAAATAATTGACCGTAAGCTGATTTAATCCCAAAAACTCAACCGAAGCAATTTTTGTTAGAAGGCCAGATTAGAACCAGAGGAAGTGAAGAGTTCTTTAGAATTTTTGTTTGGATCGTATCAAATTAAAGTGATTTTTCCATGGCGAGTATAAGCATATAATCTTTTCAAAATTACTCCCCGTACGTTGGAGATTGAAATCAGCTTTGTACGTATTTAACTCAATTATGTGATGGACATGATCATATACCTATAAAATTTGAATCTAAATGTGGTGATTCTAATAGCTAGAGACCTAGAGTACGTACGTCTTCATGTGAAGGTTGACTATGAAAAAAGTACAAACAGCTCGATTAAGAAGGGATCAAAACGGGGAATTTTCCTGGAGATTTGGATCGATCGAGAGAGAGAGAGAGAGAGGGAGAGGGGGGGGGGGGGGGGGACATATTAGCCACTAACCTTCACAAAACCTAATCCCGTCGGCAGATGATTGTGTCATATCAATTAAGTCTGGTGCTATTTCCAACTCAAACAGGTCAGATCAAACGTTCCCAATCCTCCCACGTGTCAAACAACCTCAGGATCAGGGGATCGATTTGACCTCTACATGCAAACATAGACACAAACGTCCCACGCAGTTGATATATTATTGTTGGGGGGGTCTGTCTCTAGCTCTCAATCTCTCTCTCTCTCTCTCTCTCTCTCTCTCTCTCTCTCTCTCTCATTTCCCAAACCAACATAATTAGCAGAAGAGGACACAAAGCATCAGAAGAAGTAGAAGCAAAATCAGCTCTACATTTCCCAAAGACATAAGCGCAAGCTAGCATATAAAAGTTCACAAGCTTCTTCTATATCTTCTTAGCGACCTAGCTAGCTAGCTCGAGCTTGTGTGGCCGTGGCTTATTTAAGTTTCGATGGACGTTGTTAGCCGGAAGATGAGTTTGAACTTCAAAGAGACCGAGCTGTGCCTGGGTTTGCCCGGAGGAGCTGAGCCGGAGATCATCAGTACTCCCAAGGCTAACGGAAAGAGAGGGTTCTCCGAGACGGTTGATCTCAAACTCAACCTTCAAGCCAAGGAAGATCTGATGAATGAGAATGTCAACAATGTTTCCAAGGAGAAAAACCTTCCTTGCGTTAAAGATCCAGCAAGACCACTAGCCAAGTAAGTGCCTTTAATTATCGTCAGCTTAATTTGCTTCATTTGATAGTTGATCTCTACAAAACAAATATTGTACGTATGTATATATAAACCCTTTTTCTTACACAAATACATCCCTAAAACTTTTCGAGAATTAAACCCTTGTTCTTTCTTCTCTAGCTATGTGGTTTTGTTATTATAAGCTTTACATTAGTCATAGTAACTTTGGCTATATCCGAACACTAAATTTGTTAATTATGCATGAATCATTTCATCAGGGCACAAGTTGTGGGTTGGCCACCAGTGAGATCCTACAGAAAGAACGTAATGGCGCAGAAGAGCGGCGGCGAGGAGAGTAGCATCACCGCCGAGAAGGCGGCATTGGTGAAGGTTTGCATGGATGGTGCACCTTATCTTCGTAAGGTGGACTTGAAGATGTACAAGAGCTACAAGGAACTGTCCGATGCCTTGGCCAAGATGTTCAGCTCCTTCACAACCGGTAATATAAGTTCATTATATATATAACTAATTTGTAGCTAGCTTAATGTAGAAACTGCAGTGTTTGCAGAGACTTGTTTTAGATCTTGACCAGTGCACATGAAGTTTTTTTATTTTACTAACAAATATATTGTATGAAATGTTGTTAATTGAAGGTTACTGTGGGGCCCAAGGAATGATAGACTTTATGAATGATAGTAAACTGATGGATCTTCTGAGCAGTACTGAGTATGTGCCAACTTATGAAGATAAGGATGGAGACTGGATGCTTGTTGGTGATGTTCCATGGGAGTAAGTTCTTCATCACTAATCTACATCCCCTTGTTTACAAACCCTAATCTCAAAAATAAAACAAAACAAAGAAAAAACAAGCAAAGGATTCTTGACAAGAAGAACAACCTAAACTTACTAATTGAATTTTTCAACATTTGCAGGATGTTTGTTGATTCATGCAAGCGTTTGCGAATAATGAAAGGATCAGAAGCAATTGGACTTGGTATGTTCTTGCTAATTATTTCTTTCTTTCAATATTTTGCAATCATAAGTACGTAGTGAATATGAATAATCTTCAACATGGAAATAATATATCTACTGTAATTAATATGCATTTCTAAACTTCTTCATCTTTTCTTCTAGTGAAATGAATATAATCTTTACTCTTCCATATAATTAATTGCGGTTTTTGTTATTTTCAGCTCCAAGAGCGATGGAGAAATGCAAGAACAGAAGCTGATTGATTAGGTGCGCATGTTCAACGGATCGAGCAAGCCTGGTCTTCTTTGGAAGTGTCTACTGTATTTTATGTGATGATGGTGATGATGATGATGATGATGATGGTATATAGATAGTAACTAAAGATTGCTAATCGAATATCTGTTATCGACAAGAAGCGATAAACTTAACCACTGCTAGTGTCTGTGCTGCGGTTAATCGCCAATGGCTTTTTCCTTATGATTCCCCCTCATTAGTTTTTGTTGTCATACTTGTTGTGTGTTTTATTCCCTTCCAATTCAATACTATCTTCTTTTTTTCCTAAAAAGGATCTCCAATTCATATGATCAATTTCTCTTTTTGTAATCTATTCAATGATTTATTTGATATAGTTTTGTAATAATTTCTCAGAGTAAAGTACTGAAAAACTTCATGAAGACAAGTGAGAGGAGGGAACATGGCCATGTGAATGTTGATGGAGAGCTTTTATTCATGATTCAAGGCCATAATTTATTCACAATATCATCCCCCATAATATCATATGCGTCTACATATATTTCTGAACATGGCCTTAAACTCTATAATTTGATATGGTGGTTAAGGTTAGGAATAGTAGCATTGCTTGTGAAAATCTTCTTTGTTTATGCACTAGTTGGTGGATGATTGAGTTTAGTAGGATCACTAACATGTGATTTCGGCCACTAAAATCCCCTCTCTCTCTCTCTCTCTCTCTCTCTCTCTCTCTCTCTCTCTCTCTCTCTCTCTCTCTCTCTCTCTCTCTCTTCTCATGCATATGGCATGGATCTCTTGGATCTGACATTGTGCGGCAGCTCCATGTTTCTTAACTGGAGGAGAGTTTTGGAGCGACGAAGTTAAGTTTCTTCGTCGCCCCATTTTCAACTGAGGCGACGAAGAATGGAATGGTTGCCTCAGATATTAGTTACGTCGCTTCAAATAATTGAGGCGACGAATATTGATCTTGGTCGCTTTAACTAGATGAGGCGACCAATTTTTACATTTGAGGTGACCAAAATTTCTTCGTCGCCTCGAAGAAGATTGGGGCGACGAAGATTGATCAATCTTCGTCGACGTCCCAATTTTCTTCGAGACGACGAAGAAATTTTGGTCACCTAGAATGTAAATTGGGGCGACGAAAATTGATCAATCTTCGTCGCCCCAATCTTCTTCGAGGCGACGAAGAAATTTTGGTCACCTCGAAGAAAATTTGGGCGACGAAGATTGATCAATCTTGGTCGCCTCGTTTTTTTAAAATAGATTTAGTGAAATTTAGGTGATGATTAGTGTATATTAGGTGTATTCGAGCCTTTATTAGGTGTATTGGAGCCTTTATTTGGTGAGAAATTAATAGATATTTTATGAATTTTTAAAAATAAAACAAAACGAGTTCTCTAAAACATTCAATATATATAATCAAATTGTATTGTAAATATGAATCATGACTCACTAATTAATTAGTCATTCTTAATATTGACTAATCCTAATTCGTACTCCTCGTCCGTACTCTTCCAATATCTTGTTCACCCATTAAACTCTCATGCACCCTCTAAACGAAGGCGAAACCTTTTAGGAAACAACATTTGATGAAGAGATCGATTTCAGATAAGGGCATATAGACAAACACTAACTATACGTATCTTTTACTTTCCATATATGTATGAAAACATGGGATTTCTTTAATCGATCTAGCTAGGTGTAATATTAAACTTGAAACTTCACCCAAGGATAAATCGATCATGATCTTTTTCGTTCATTGTATATTATACATTATGTAAAAATTATAGAGGTGGATTCCAATATTACTATGAATATTGTTTAAAGCGTACATTATACATTATGTAAAAATTATTGATATTTACTTTAAACCTTATATTATACATTATGTATTTGAGAAATTAATAGATATTTTTTGAATTTCCAAAAATAACACAAAATGAGGCGACGAAGATATCAATCTTCGTCGCTTCAATATATCCAGGCGACCAAGTTTGGATACCAATATTCGTCGCTTCGATTAGGGTTTAGGGTCTATGAGGCGACCAAGTTTGGATCCCCAAGGTAACCCTGTGAATGCAAACTTGGTCGCCTCAGTACAATGGAGCGACGAAGATTGAAACTTTGTCGCTTGAGTATATTGGAGCGACGAAGATTGAAACTTGGTCGCTTGAGTATATTGGAGCGACGAAGATTGAAATTTTGTCACTAGAGAAATTCGAGGCGACAAAGAATTAAACTTGGTCACTTCAGTATTTTGGAGCGACGAAGTTTCATTCTTGGTCACTTCAAGACTTCGAGGCGACGAAGTTTGAATTAATCACCTGAATATGGAAGCGACGAATTAAGCAATCTTCGTCACCTCGTATTGTTTAAATAGCCCAGTTGCTCGATTCGATCCCTAACTTCTTCATTCTTCTTCACCTTCTTTCTTCTTCTTTCCTCACCTTCATTTCTCTCCGGCGACCGGGGACAGTGCAAAACCCCCAAAGCTCTTCTCCACCTCTCTCTCTCTCTAAACCCTAAATCCCCAAATCCCTAAATCCCTAACTTCCCCAAAACCCTAAATCCCCAAATAACTTCCCCAAAACCCTAAATCCCCAAATCGGGTTCAAGGTATGCCTCTCTCTCTCTCTCTCTCTCTCTCTCTCTCTCTCTCTCTCTCTCTCTCTCTCATTTCGGTACCCTGGAGTTTGGACTAAAAATATTCTCATCCTCTTCTTCTCTTGGCTTCTTGTTCTCTCCATCTTCGGCTGCTCTCCTGGGATGGCTTGGACCATAGTCAATCTCACTCATTTCATCGTATGTCTCTCTTACTACTATGTCTCTCACTCATTTCATTCATTCGCAAATGCTCAATTGGGTTCTCAGTTTCCTTTAGTGTTGTTGAGCCCGTGTTTGATTTTTTAGTAGTTTGGTCTGGATTGATGACAGGACTTGCTTCTCGTTTTTATGTTATGTTTTCTGTAGTGGGTTTTTGAGCTGCTGAATAATTTGGTACTCTAGCTTGATAACAAGGTGGAATATGGTATATGGATATAGGTTGAATCAAACTTAGTTCTATTACTGATCTGAATTTAAGGAATGAGAATAAACTGTTATTACTGAGATGTGTTGTGAGACTTTGTTAGGTGTTTTGTTTTGTTAAGTATAAAGGCCATGTAAAGATTCCGACTTTGCTTATCTTAGGTTATTCGTGTATTTGTCAAGTCTGATTGTTTTTGGTTGGGGATCTTCTCGCAACCTGGTTCTGTTTGTTTCTTTGCCATTACTCATTCTGCATCTTTTCTGGGACTTGGGAATATGGGAATAGTCGGTATGAATGGATACTAGGTGCTTACTCTTTGATTTGAGGTCTAGTGTTTACTGCTGTTCTGATGTCAATGCATATACATGTTTTAATATAAACTTTTCATTTGTTATTAATCCCCCATATATCAATACAAGCTAGTCAGGCATGAAGTTTCCATCACCAGCTCCCAACCATATATACGTGCATATATGAACAAGCAGTACTTAATCATCACCCTAAATACACCTAATGTGTGATTTTGCTCATACAGTCATTTTGTAGTACATATACAAAATTTAATCATCACCCTAAATTCCCTTATATAATCCTCTGTCATACATCACATAATTTCAGACTGTGTTCTTGTTGTCTTGACAATAAGAGAAGGTAACTGAAAATCGATCAACTCATTGGTGTTCATCCGAAGAGAAATCAGTAGGGAGCAACCATATATGGAGCAGGAGGCTAACAGAAAAAGTACTGAAGAGAGAATGAACTGTGTTTTATATATGGCTTGGTTCAAAGATTTTGTTTCCAGAGAAATTGAAGGGACATAATCTTGAAAGAAAGAAAGATTACTATATGTACATGCATGCATTAGCGATAAGTAATGCATCCTAGACAGTTTCTACTTATTTGATTACAGTTTGATTTGATGTTGGAATGTTGTGATGCTCTTGTAAGCTAGTCACCAAAGGTTTGATGAAGTAACGCAGAGTTTCAATATAAACCAGAGTTTCAATAATTCTTCGCATGTTAAGTAACGCAGTTAGTTGATGATAGACGCAGTCTGTTTTTGCACTATTGTCTTACTTGGCTACATGTTTCAACATCACTTCATTCTGAACCATGTTTCCATGAACTCTTACAATACTGATATTATTTATAAATGCAGTCTGTTTTTGCACTGTTCTTTTACTTGGTTATTTGACAATATTGTACTTGTGGACGTGACATTTGGAAACCCCATAATTTGTTAGGAACTCAGACTGCTTATACATATGATTGAACTTGATTGTGTTTAGGAGTCAAGTATATAATTGGCTTGAGTGAGATGATTATGGCATTTTGTAATTGATCTCTTGATGATTACAATTGAATGTCTGGTTTTGTTTTTACAGAATGGCTCCCGGAACTACAAGTCAACAAAGGAGAAAAGCCACGATCCAGCGTCGTGAAGCGGCGGCGGCGGCAGCTGCGGAGGCAGCGGCGTGGCAACCTTGGTGCAGCGGCGTGGCAACCTTGGTGCAGCGGCGAGGGGCCTTCTGGGTCGGGCAGCCCCACGAGACAGTCCGGGACCCGGACGATACATCAATTGGAGGGTTTAACGCCCGCCCCATACCTTGAGGACTGGAGTCCACCACTGGATGACAGCAACGCCACCGTCGTTTATCTCGATTTACGTTTTGCTCTATTTTTGTGTACTATTCAAATATATTTATTTTTTCTTGTTCGACGTGACAGGGGTGGGGCGCGCTCTCACACGCGACCCCAGACCGAGAAGAGGGGTCCGACTAGAGGAAACCCAATCCCTGAAAAGGGAGGTCGCTGAAGCCAGAGAGGAGGCGCGTAGATCGAGTGAGGAGGCGCGTAGATCGAGTGAAGTGGCTCGTAAAGACACAGAGGATTTTAATAACCTCGCCCAAAGGGTCCAACAAATGGAGGCCTTAATGCGCTCATTCCAAGCTCAAGCTCCTCCACCACCTCCTGGAACGTAATCGAGCTGCATCGCTGTCGCCGTCCCCGAGCACGAGTCTACTATGAGAATCGAACAATAGTATCTAGGCTTTGTATGAGTACTATGTGTACTATATACTGTTTGGATTTGTGGCATATGTGTACTATATATTGTTTGGATTTGTGGTTGAATGAGTTCTTGTGCTGTTAAATTGTGATACGTCGTGACTTGGTACATTAATTTTTAATTTTTAATTTTTAATTTTTAATTTTTAATTTTTTTTATTTGACTCAATGAGGCGACGAAGATTGAGTAATCTTCGTCGCCTCAATTTATATTGAAGCGACCAATCTTCGTCGCCTCATTGAGTCAAATAGAAAAAAAATTAAAATTAAAATAAATTGAGGCGACGAAGATTGCTCAATCTTCGTCGCCTCAATTTATATTGAAGCGACGAAGATTGAGCAATCTTCGTCGCCTCAATTTATTTTAATTTTAATTTTTTTTTCTATTTGACTCAATGAGGCGACGAAGATTGCTCAATCTTCGTCGCCTCGTTTTCAACTGAAGCGACAAAACCTGTCTTCGCGGCAAAAAATCGAGGCGACGAAGAATGTTTTGGTCGCTTCAAATAAAACAAAGCGACGTAATTTTTCAAGCTTCGTCGCCCCAATGGTGAAGGGATGAATCTGAGGCGACGTGACGAGGTGACGAAGTTTTGGTCACAAAAAAACGAGACGACGAGAAAATGATCCGAGGCGACCATGAAGCTTCGTCGCCTTGAATCTCTTTCCCACTAGTGCTTCTTTTATGAAAGATTCAACAAATATTTTTATGATCGACAATGCAAGTTGGCCGGGTGGAGTATAAATTAGCCATAACCGAATGATCGAGGAAGGAACAATACATGTTTAGCTTTATTAAAGTTGACTGCCGATTCACAAATATTTACCTGAGAAGTAATGAGAATTATCATTCCAACTCTATAAATAATTTCTCGGCATGCATGAGGCACTAGTACGTAGGTGCTCAAGTTCAACAGAACGAATTAAGAAGTAATGAGAATTATCTTCTTTTCATTCTTATTTTGTTCAAATGATGAATCAGAGTAAATCCTGTAAGTCATCGTTTGTCATTTGCAACCAAAGTTAATTAGTGATGTGAGTGTGCCATGAATGAATCGAAGCATTCTTCAACTACTCAAGGAAATGCAAATGAAACTAGCTTGTCTCACGTTTTACATGACAAGGGCAAGTCATGCATATTGAAACACTTACCGAATCATCAACTTGGTATACTCATAAAGATATATGGAACTATTTAAACTCACCCCTACGGAGTAAACATCCACACACCAAAGGAGAAGCCAAAACGATATCAGATAGTATCATTCGAGATGTAGAGAGTATCATTCAATATGTTCCTAGGGAAACAAATATGGTAGAACATAGACTCGCATGGTTTCTTCTTTCGAGTCTAGTACAAGCTGTTGTAGGCAGAAATCTCATATCAACGCTCAGGAAGAAGCACGCCGCTCGATGCTGACGCCCACCAGCGCACTCTGATCGCCGGACATGCAGATGAGAGCAGCCAATGTCGACAATGGTGGGTACCTTCTAACTGCTTTAGACTGCAGCAGAAGAGCATCATATCAACCATATTAAAAAGGAGAAATTAAGAAAAACTGCTTGCAACATTTTGAAATTTAATAAAAATCCAACCAATATTTCACTCAAATTTAGTTCCTCGATTTAACTTTTGTTTCTATATCAAGAACAATCATTAATATTTCTTATTTTCAAATTATTACAAGAGAAAATAGAATAGACAGAATGTAGTTACTCTTCTCATTGATAGAATGCCTTAAATACAGACTGATACAATCTGTTACAATAACTATCCTGATATAACAGAGATTCTTTACATTTATCTAATCAATATCCGTATCTAACTAGGACAAGACACACACCGGAATTAATGGAGAATAAATCTCCTTAAACACTCCCCTTGTGTCGATGACCATAAGAATGATGCATGACTTGTTGTCTCATTAAAAACCTCACCAAGCAAACAAAAACCTCATGGGTAAAACAAAACTTTAGTCTAAGGGAAAAAGAGTACAACGCACCAACTACAAAAACTACTACATGTGATGTAGACTCTCCCTGATGTCTACATAAATGTAACTCTCCCTGACTACAAACTCAGTCTAGGAGTTTTGATAACCTGCGCATACCAATGCTTCTCACATGTTTCACAAAAGTAGATTTAGGAAGTGACACGGTAAACAAGTCCGCAGCATTATCAACGGAACCAAACTGGTTCACTTGGATATTTAACAGCTGATAACGCGTAAAACATGCATCAAATATTAACATAAAGTAGACACTCAACACATAGTTCACACGTATGCAATTTAAAACCCTTCTTTGTAGATGTAGCATTGATAAGTAGGGATCGTTCTTAACCGGGGATTGAGGGTACTAATGCATGACAACGTTTGTAAACATAAAATAAAAGGTATGGGGGATTTGAAAGTTTGGTTATTAATCTACGAAATATAAAGACAAAACATGGCAGAAAACACATAGAGAAACCCTAAGTTCTATCATGCTTCAACTCATAGACAAGCTAAAACAAACAAGAACATAGAATCCTAAACATGCTTTCTAAATAGAAAATAAAATCTAAGACTAACATATTTACAAGTGATCATCCCGTCTAATTAACCTAGCCGATTTCATGCTAGAAGACTTTAGTAGACAACGAAATTCATAACTCTAAATCTAACTACACATGCTTGTTTATTGTATAGAAGTGTGACTCAGCGTCTTGACGTTGTTGCCGGGGATTGAACCCAGGCCGCCCGCGTGACCAACAGGAATACTTACCATGCATTATACTACAACTAGCGTCTAAACACCCTAAACAATTTCATCTTAAATAAGTTCATCGAAACCTGCAAAAGAGAGAGACTTAGCGTATCATCTAGAACATGGCATCGAAGCATTAGACTCAAAACAAACATATGTAAAAGACTTAGAATTATAAACACATGGAAGCTACAAAAGAAATCAAAACATATAGCTGAAAACCAAACTGATTCTTCATCAAATAACTGAAACAATCCAATACAAAACCAAAGAATGAAAATAGAAGGTCATGGTTACACTTTGAATCTGTGAATTGCACTGCAACTCTAGGTGCTTGATGACTTCTAGGGAGGATGGTTCTCACTCACAAGGGACTTAGCGTATTGTGAGTGATTCGAGGCTCGTTGAGGCTGAACACTTTGGCTTTGGAGAGGCTGGACGGCTTCTTTGTGGAGGAGAGGTATTTTTGCAGAGCTTTGGCTTCTAAGATGGGTGATGATCTTCTTTGAGTCTGAGCTCCCCTTTATATAAGAGAAGGGTAGGCTATTTCCTACCATAACAAGAAGTCCACATTAATTTCGGAGAAATCTGACCTTCTGTAGTAAAACGCGATTTTCCTGAGTTATACATATCCGAACTGTGTGATTCTTACGGAATTGGAAAGATATTTCCAATGGCTATAAAATATCTTCCTTAATCACCTCAATCGGAGTTGATATGCGATTTCTACAGCCTGTCGAAATCTGCTGTCCTGTAACTTCACATTTCCTTCCTTTTTAAGTATTAGGAATCCCAATCTCATCAAATCTTGGATTTCTTACTCTCCAATTCTTCTTGTCCGAAAATACCATTTAATTGCACATATTTTAGGCTTCAAATCAGGTACAAATAATCTTCAAATATCTTCCATGACTTCGGCTCCAAGGATCTCCATAATTTCGGCAATATTACTCTTTCCTGGTTCGCGCAGGAGAAATGTCTTCTTCCTCATTTGCACCATTTTAGTATCCATTTCATTTGTCAAATGGTTTCGAATTCTTGACACCATGTGGGCATGCATTTTAGTAACCATTTAAAGACCATTTCTCGGACCATTTCTTCTCCAGAATTAGGAACTTCCTCCTTATTGCGTTTTGAGCTCATTTCTGTCTCATTTATTCATTCCTCTTTATTTTGAACCTAAAACAATAAAATAAGTTATACATAAGAATACTAAGGTCATAACTTAGCCAAATGTAGTGAGAAATACATTAATAATCAAGCATAAAATGCGTATCTGGATGTGTGCACTGAGCTAAATATAACAAAGCTCCAATGGCACTAAGATATGAAATTTCATCTCCCAAGATGTCCTCATCGTCATCTAATGGACGAAACGGATCTTTCTTGGGGTCCAGACTGCGTACAACCATTAGTGTGCTAACAGGGTGTGCTTTATCCATATTGAATCGCCTGAGCATCTTTTGGACATAAGCAGACTGGTGAATAAGAATTCCACCAACTCGATGTTCTAGTTCTAATCCGAGATAAAATCGAGTCTTACCTAGGTCTTTCATCTCAAATTCAGATTTTAAGTAGCAAACAGTATCATTGATCTCTTCAAGAGTTCCGATGATATTCATATCATCAACATAGACAGCTACTATAGAAAATCCTGATCTTGTTCTTTTAATAAACACGCATGGGCATAAATCATCATTCTTATATCCCTTCTCAATCAAGTAGTAACTGAGGCGTGTATACCACATCCTACCAGATTACTTCAATCCGTACAGTGAACGTCTCAATTTCATAACATGACCACTCCGTGGTTTAGAGTTACTTGATTTGGGTATAGCAATTCAATCTGGCACTTTCATGTATATCTCTTAATTAAGATCCCCATAGAGATATGCAGTTACCACATCCATCAGCTGCATACTAAGATTTTTGGACACTACCAAGCTTATCAGGTAGCGGAAGGTAATGATGTCCATAATACGTCTCCTCATAATCAATTTTAGGGTGCTGAGAGAAACCCTGCGCTACAAGTCTAGCTTTATAACCCAAGATATCATTCTTCTCATTACGCTTCTAAACAAAGACCCATTTATGTTCAATTGACTTAACATTCGGTAGGTATAGCACAACTGGACCAAAAACTTGCCTTTTATTCAGAGAGTCTAGTCTCTAGTCTAGTTCAGCCTGGATTGCTTCCTTCTATTTTGGCTAATCTGCTCTATGTTGACATTCATCAACTGAGCGGGGTTCCACTTCATCGTCGTCAATAATCTCCTGAGCGACGGAATAAGCAAACATATCATCAACTAACATAGAAGATCTATCCATAAGAACGTGCTCATCATTTGTTCTGAGTGAGATTTCTTGGTTCTTTGATATCACAAAAGGTTCTGGAGCGTTTCCCAGAGATGCCAATTGTGATTCAAGGACATAACCATAATCAGAGACAATCTCATGTGAAGGATTCACATCATTGATGATAAGTGGATCTTTTGGTGCCTTGATGGCTTGCCTTTTAACCAGTGACTCATCTGTGGATTTTCTTGGTCTCCCCCTCTTTCTGGTGGGATCCGAGGCCGAAGTAACACAATCCATATGAGCAGGAGGAACGCCTCCTTGCCCAGTGTTTCTTTTAACGAATCCCTTTACCGAGATTTCTAAGCTTGCATGAACATTAGCAGTATGTATATCCGATCTCGTCACTTTAGCAATATCAGCAAATGAATTAGGCATGGAGTCTGCCACTTGTTGAAGATCGAGTATCCTACACACTTCTATCTCACTCTGAGACGTGCGTGGATCATGATGAGACACTGTGAAATCAAACCATGTCAATTCCTGACGTTGAACTGGAATAAAACTATTCATATCTCCCCCTAACGGTGGGAAGTATGTCTCATCATATTGACAATATGCAAATCTAGCAGTAAAGAGATCTCTTGTCAAAGGTTTTAAATAGCGAATTATCTTGGGTGATTCGAAACCAACAAAAATGCCGATTCTTCGTTGATGACTCATCTTAGTAGGTTGTGGAGGCACAATAGGCACATAAACCACGCAACCAAAAATGCATAAATGTGAAATATCATGCTCATATTCAGTTACCATCTAGTACGCACTGAATGGTTGTCGGGCAACAGGTTTAAAACGAAGAAGCATTGTTGTGTGTAACACTACATAATCCCAAGTAGAGACTGATAAATTTGTATGCATTACTAAAGCTCTAGACACAAGCTGTAACTGCTTAATATGAGCCTCTGCTAGACTATTCTGAGAATGGACGTGGGGAACGGGATGTTCAACATCAATCCAAGAAACATGTAGTAATCATTAAAAGACTTTAATGTAAACTCTCATGTATTATCCAATCTAATAGACTCGATTGGATGGTCCGGGTGGTGATCCCGGAGCTAAATGATTTGAGTTAGGAGTTTTGCAAACGCATCATTTCTTGTGAACAACAAAGCAACGTGTGACCATCGCGTTGACGCGTCTATCAAAACCATGAATTATTTAAATGGTCCGCATTCGGATTTGATAGGTTCACAAATATCACCTTGGATCGTTTGTAAAAATGTAATATTTTCATTGTTATCAACAGCAAAAGAAGGACGAGCTGTCAACTTTGCTAAAGAACAAGCTTTGCAAAACGAGCGATGTGCATCAGAGATGGCAATATAAGAATCTAGTGGGATAACACACAATGCCTCAACAGTATGTTGCTGAGAAGGTGCTATACTTGTTGTGAAGACCAAGTTAGGATTGAGATGGGCAGTCTCATCCTCACCATCTAAACCGATGGAAATAGGTATCCCACATGTTTCTTGGCTCTAAGGAACGGATGACCATGAATATTTTTCAAGATTTTGATCATCATATCACGATCTGGGTGTCCCAGTCGTACATTCCAAAGCTTGTATGAATCAGAATCACACCTAGTAGTGTAAGTCACGGCATTTGATTCAATAATCCAAACCGTGGTTAAGTACAAACCACTACGAATTGCCGGAAACTTCTCTAGAATGCGCTTGCAGCCACAATCAAGAGAGGTTATACACAAAAATTCTTTTCCATTCTCACAATAGGTTTCCAAGTGAAATACGTTGGCACGAATATCCTTAAAACTTAGCAAGGTTCGATTGGCCTTTGGTGCATATAAGGCATCAGTGATATATAATTTTGTACCATAGGGCAGCAGAAACTCTGTACTACCACGCCCCTGAATAATGGGCGCTGCACCAATTATGGTTATCACTGAAGATTTATATGGGAAAAGATCCACAAACAGTTGCCTATTTCGCAGAATGGTATGAGTAGTACCACTATCTGCTAGACACTCAATTTCACCTTGATACATCTACAAAATCAATGTAAACAAGTAAATTTTTGTAGCAAAGACGAGACGTACACTTCAAGTATACACTTGAAGATTTGAGAAGGGTGTGACCCTTATTGAGTGTTGATATGGCATGGAATAAACCTATGTAATACCAACATCATAAGCCAATGAAACAGATGAAAAACTCATCTAAAAACATCACATTCGAGTTGCATTTTCGACGGGTCGAAGAAAGGCCTCGACTGGTCGAGAAAACTCAAAATAACTTGTGATTTTCCGATACCAGAAATTCGACCGGTCTAGAAAGTTTTCTACGGGTCGAATTTGGACCAATTTTCGGACAGAAGTGTGGCTTGGACAGGTCGAAAAAATTTTAGTTCAATTTTTTCGACGGGTCGAATTTGAACCAATTTTGAACAGAAGCATGGCTTCGACGGATCAAAAATTGTTTAGTTCAATTTTTCGACGGGTTGAATCTGCTGTGAACTACTTCAAGTTGTTTTTCAACGTTTTTTTCTTTCTTTCTTTGTCAAAATGGTATCTTGGCTTGCTTTTTCCATATATATGTAAACATCGAACCATACATAAGAATCATATGAAATAGAACATTCTCAAACACTTTCATATACCGAAAATAGTGAAATATTCAGTGTTTGCCAACAAAAACTACATCACAGATGTGTTCTTATTCATAAAACAAAGACAAGTGTCTTTTAAAAATTCTTGACAGAAAAGTGAGCCAAAAATGAAACTAAGACTTGAAAGATTACAGAGACAACTGCCTTTTACATAGACTTAATAAAAATTCGGGGTAGCAAGTTCTTTCCCCTTGTCATCTGCTAAAACTAGGTTGGTGTCAACCTCCATCTCATAATCTCTAGTGTAATATGACTCTTGAGCCAAATACGGTTTGTGTTTCTTGTAGATATTCTGGATTTCTTTACTAGCATGACATTGTTTGTGCAGATGTCTAGTAGAGCCACACTTGAAACAACCAAGCTTGCCAGATTGTTGATACCGTTGACCATCAGGAACCGAACCAAATTGGTTCTTTTGAGAAGGGGCGTTCTGATCTCTATGCCAAGTCATACTTTGGCTGTGGCCTTGGTCACGGCCACGCCCACGCACTTCTCTTCCCCCACGTAGAGCATGTTCACCACGATTATAAGGTTCTGAACGAGCAACCTTCTTATCTTTTCAAGTTTTTTCTCCTGTATTATAACTCTTAAGCTTTTTAACATCAGCCGGTCTTGAGAGATTATTCAAGATGATCACATGATGCTTTTCTTTAGTCGCAATGCTGTTAATGAGATAACTGAATTCGGTAATCCTCCCTTGCTTGTACTCAATCTGGTACTGATGAGCTAGAAGACTCATTGATGTAGGGAAGGTTTGTAATGCCTTCTCGATCATGTCTTCCTCAGATTTTTCCACGCCGCAAAAACTTAATTCAGGCTACAGATCGAGTATAGCTTGGTTTAAAGCATTGATCTTTGGGAAATCCATCATTATGGTATTGTTCCATTTCGCAGTCAACTCAGGAAGTTGTGCATTATGCACATTATTGAACCTCTTTTTTAGAACATCTCACAAAACCATGGGATCTTTCTTATTCAAATAATGCTTCATCATAGATGGGTGAATATGACGCCTCAAAAACATGGGGGCTTGAGCTTTTGTCTCTTCATTAGCTGGGAGGAGGTTTGTTTCAGACCCAGTGGTTTTGATGGTGTTGGTAAGTCTTTTTTCGATGAATATATTCTCTACATCAGAGACCCAACGATGGTACTCCTTGCCTTCAAGGTTAAGAATCTCGAATTCCGGCCTTGCAGGCTCATTCAAACTCATCTACAAAACACACAGAGATATTTTATTAGAAACGATCGAGTACTACGATCACAAAACTTTCAAGTTTAATTGAATAAGAACATGATCCATGATGCATGGTCACAAAATCGATTATAAAAAGGTGGTAAAAACCACACCCAGCGACCATGATACAACAGTCACATAGAATCAATTTCATTTTTCTTTTCTTTTCTTTTCCAAACTGTGACTCCCCAAAGACTATCACGTATACTCTATGGATATATGTCCATAGGAACTAGGGTAACAACATGTAATATTCACAACTCATATCACAATTCCAATAATCCTAGATCTAGGGTTTTATGGTAAATAAGTTTGGCCTAGATCTATCAATAGACGGTTTAGAAAATGTTTACCTCAACAAGTATTGTGCTCAGTATGACCGGTACACTTGATGAAGAAGAAGTTCTTCTGAAACGATTTCTTGGAAGGAGGCCGACGATGGAACTTGGCTACCGGCGGTGATATTTTCTCTAAGTTTAGGGTTTTTTCTATCAACTATGGGAGTCGTGTTGATAACGTGTTGCAGGAAAAAGTAGAATAGACAGAATGTATTTACTCTTCTCATTGATAGAATGCCTTAAATACAGGCTGATATAATCTGTTACAAAAACTATCCCGATATAATAGAGATTATCTATATCTATCTAATCAATATCCGTATCTAACTAGGACAAAACACACGCCGAGATTACTCGTGAATAAATCTCCTTAAACACAAATGTCTTATTTTTGTTTCTATATCAAGAACTACATAAGATAGCGATGCAGCAAGACAGCTTGGCCTGCAATTCAATGCTTCCCCTGCGGTGGTGCTGGTCTCATGGTGGAGTTTATGGAAGATCAGCAATGGAATATATGACTCGTTCTTGGACAAATGACACAGTTCGATTTCGAGACTAGTAGTACAAGCTGATTATCTCTATATATGGTCATATATATGGCTGGCTCCATATATATAAACTCTTCTTGTCGATCGTGAAATCGTTCTTTCTTACTAAAATGTGTCATTTTCCTCGTATTAAACACTGAATAGTTTGTAATCCACTGTACGTTACAAGCAGACCAATTGTAAGTACATTATATACAACTATATATCTAGCTAATATCTAAATAGTTGAAGAATGTTTTAAGTTCAGCTGGCTCACTTTCAAATCATGCAGTATATTTGTTCGAAACAATTTGTTTCTTCTTCCTCTCACATTGCAAAGACATGGGTCTCTTGCAAAGAATAAGCAAACATGGAATTCTGTACTCAGAAGATGTAGTTTACAGTTTCATTTCTTGATAACTCGCTAAATGCGTGCCAGAATTCAGCTGCCCAGCCAGCCTCCTAATTTTATTGGTTCAAGTATGATTCACTCCAATTGTTCCTACTTATGTGCATCTGTCAGGTACAGTAGCACATGAATGAATTTGGCCTGCTTGGAACATTTGATGAGTGATGACTTGAGGGATTATATAAGGACAATTTCTTTAACCTAAGTGAACAGATATGCACAGACTCAACTTTTGATATGAAATGGACAACAGATCCATTTATGCCGGTGATATCTCATCTCTGATCATCCCTGGTCTTGCGTCACTGCCTTACCTGCCAATGCTGATAGCAATGCTGCCATTTTCACCTAGTCCTCAACATTCTAATGAGTGTTGGTGATTGTTGTTACAGGCAAGCTGCAGGTAGAAAATGCGGTCAAACATGAGGTACAGTGCACCAGTGGTCCTGGATATGGTTGGAGGATTGTGATCAAAGCAAGATGGCTCAAGTGACGAGTATCTATAGTGAACACATAATTTGAAATGCAAGTTTGGCCATATGACTGACCTCTACTGACTGATAATTGCTCGGAAGAAATTTCACAAACGAATGAAATGAAACTAACGAGCTACAATTATACTTTACCTAGACTAGAAACACAATTATAACACGTATGATTTAACTCAAAGCTAAAATACTTCTAGATCACATTTTCTTAATCAAGAGACTATATATGAGTGCAGAAGGTCATCTGAATTAGTGTATATACTAATGTACTACTGATATACTCACAGCACGCTGCTGAAGGAAAGACAGGAAGCGATTTTCCTTGTGTAAGCATATGGCAAAACATCTCAGATATCTCTCTACATAGTCAGCAACCCCAGTTTAACCTGTAAAATGATTGAAGAGTCAAATATAATCCTACAACCAATAAAATTGTAAATAGCATATCACACATTATTCTCATCTTATTATAGATACAAACAAGTTTTCATTCTTTCGACGAAGCTAATGTTGTATTCATCAACACTATGCTAACGTAGCTCAGTAACCATGCAACAATAATCTCAAATTTTAGACCACTTTGACACTAACCAGTATTAAAAACTGGACATAAAATCAACACTTGATTTTGAGTTCACCACCACTAAATTATGCGTGAACTGGCTTTCTCCCTTACAACAGTTACAAGTACAAGATACTCAGCAGAAGAGTGTATCATCATTGTCATTTCACTTAAACATGCAGGACAGTCTATCTGAATCACAGGTGACAGTACTGATTCTGCATTCTCCAAGAAAATAGAGCTGTAGGTTGTATGAACTTTTCAAGGCTAACTGTGATACTAGGACAGAGCTAATGCCCGAAAAGAAAATATCAGTAATGCAGTTTCACAAAATAACAGAGTTAAAAACGAGTTTCATTACATATTATTTACTCCGGGCCCCACCCCCTACGGCATGAATATCCCAAGATATAAAGAGAAAAAATTCAAAATAAGAACAAACTTTTCTTCAAAGCTATCAAATCTCTTCTTATGTAGCGATTCTCATTCAAAGTAGCTAAAACAAGAAATGAACATCTCAAGGATGTTCCGTAGTTTTCATTTTCATGAGTAACACCTTCTAGAGAAATAGTCTTAATACAACTCTGCTCCGACTATGTATTCAAATTCTTGCATAAGAAGAAAAGAGAAGTGAAGATAAAATGGTAATATCACCTTTTACAATCATTGTATTTGATTTTCAGGCTGTGAGAAGAAATCTTTGGCATTACGTGCTACCTCTGCTTCAAGAACTGCTTCCAACACAATGTGTGATCCTTGAACGTTTTCTGTCATCAAAACCACTGGTTATTTATATGCACAGATTATACTATAAAAGAACACACAACTATGTGCACATATATGAGTCAGATCAATGTTCAACAGAAATAATTTGATGTTCAAATCGATACACCCTACATAATCAAGGTGAAACTATTTCCAGAAAATATATCTCTATGGCATAAGATTATGCCAATATGTGGGGGCTCACAAAGCTAAATACAGCCACCATACATAGGAAGTCAATTCCATATGTGCAAACAATACACAACTAAGTCATGAACATTGGTGACACCTTTCTTGGCTAACCACACAAAGGCATAGATGAACTAGTTGGTAAAGACAATCAATCATTACATAACCGAAGAAAATGTGGAAGAACGGCAGTGCAAAAATGTAAATATGTTATACAAGACACTCTAGAGAACTGTTGTTTCTCAATATATTGGTAACAAATTCGAGTTCCCAGCTACATTGTGCAGTGTGCTCCTACCGAGACAATAAAGTATTTAATAACATCATTTTATAAGATAGTCGGGATGACTATTAGCATTTCGTTTTGGTAGCATTCGGGTGCTTCTGCTGAAATTGGGAGGACAGTGAAAAGGCCATTTTCATCAATAAAGTCATCTTTCTCCGAATTACTTTTTAAAGAGCCAGTTTTCACAGCTGCAGATTCAGCCAATTTTGCATATGCAGTGGCTTGTGTATGCAAATTAAGTGATTCTGATGTTCTGAAGTTAACATTATCCTGTGAAAGATACATACAAGGAATTCAAGGGCAATGCAAAGTCAGATCTTACATGAGTAAAAAGAGCGAAAGAAATAAAGACCTTTATCAGCCTTGTTGGCGACTTTAGTGCCTCCTTGAGATTCTCGATGGAACTGCTGGCCCCTAGCTAGAAACCACATAAACTGCTAATCATGAGCAAAAACAAAAAAGCATAAATCGGCTAGGCAGTTAAGAATACTACCATTAGGGGGAGGGGCAAGCCCATCAGGATTCTCCATCAGCTTTCGAGTCATAGGAACCGGCATAAGCGACAGGTTACAAACTTCATAACGAACCGAATCTAACTGTGAAAGCACATCTTGTAGTTCTTTTTGAACCTACCCAGCCATACAAACAAACCACACTCTCATCATTCAACTACTTAAAGACATTGTCAATGCACTTGCATAAATCAAGCATAGCTCACACAACGATTCTTTTTACCTGGCGAGCTTGAGATTGCTGCATCACATTGTCGAATTGGCCACGAGCTAACTGAACATACCCGATTGACCTTCCCGTTAACCTCCCCACCATTCTAGCAATCATAGGCAGATCCTTTGGTCCTACATACCCCATTTCATCAAACACTAAATCAATCCATTGTTCAATTTCTTCTATCAAACTACACAAAATCTCATACAACCTTTACAACCCATAAACCAATGCTGAAAAATGCAGTGTCTATAAACCCCAATTCTATCTCAACCAAATTTTATATGTTAAACCCATAAAAACTCAACACGAAAGTTGCAAAATTTAACCATAAAGTAAAGTTCTTTGATTATATGAGAGAGATAAAAGAGATTACAAACAAGAGCAGCTGTGGCTCCGATCAAGAGGAAGAGCTCCACATATGAAATACCAAACATTTTTCTCAAGAAAAGATTGCTCTGTGTGATAAAGCTTTGATTTTTATTGTTTAGAAATAGAGAATGTCTATTCGAACCTCTCATTTTTCTCACTGCACCTTTTTTTAATATTTATTCCCAAACTTTCAATTTTATCCTAAATTACTTAAGAGTATCTTTGTTATATCTGTGAAGATACACGAGTTTGACTCTTTTTCTCTCTCTCTATCTAAATCATTCTTCAATTTGATACGTAAGAAGCTGGAGATGTCAACGAACTCTTATTTTTAAGTCTAATTAATTGAAGTTTCTCCTCCTTACTAGCATTAGTGGTTAATCTTTAAACTATTGGTTCAATGGTTCATCATGAACTATGAGATTAACTAAAAACAACCTCAAAATTCTCCTTGGGAAGATTGGATCGAGATTAACTAATATCGGTTAATCTTTAAACTTTGCATAATCAATGAGAAAGAGAAAGCACCGGTGCTCCCGTGCTCATCTATTATCACTGATTCTTATTAGTTAGATATCATATGACTTTGATTTTTCATTTTTAAATGTATTTATCTGGTTAAGAATATAATAAAATATTTTTAAAATAAAATTGACAAGAAGATAAATTGAGCAATCGAAGAAGTCCCGATAGAAATTCTTTAGAAATAAAAAAGCTTTGGTTTTTATTTAATACGAAGTTACATTGAAATTCTTTAGAAATAAAAAATCTTTTGTTTTTATTTAATACAAAGCTACACTGAACGACGTCATCTTTAAAAGGGTCTACTTTAAAAACCCAAAATTTAAACGAACCTAGCTCTCCTCTCATGAACACAGGGACGAGTCGGCGAGTCATATCTTTCAATCCCAAAGCTTTCAGCTTTAGGGTTTGATTCCAGAATAAGAAACAAGGTTGGAGATTTCTCTCTCTCTCTCATATGGTTTTTTATTATGTTTTTGTATTAATTTTTTTTAACTTTGTGCAATTTCGTTACCAGTTTATCATTATTTCTAGTATCTTGATGTTAAGAAAAATCTGATATTGTAAAGAAAGAAAAACTTGTTGAATTGAGAAGAATGAATAACTACAGATGTTGTTAGATTGCAAATATTTGTCTGATAATAATGATGAACATGATACTTCAGGGTATAGATTGTTACAAGGTCAAAATGGAATCTTTGGTGGAAAAAAATGAGTGGAGGAGATGGCGATTACCAACAAATCATGTGTGGCTGTTCTCGACGGGGAGATCGGTGACATCTTTTTTCGCTGCATTTGATGTGCTGTCTGAAGAAGGAACTGCAACGACTGTATGTAGAGCTTTTGATGAAGTTGCGGATATATCTATACCGGGTTCAAAAGATCACGTCAAGGAGCAGGGTGAAATCTTAGAGGGTATTGTTGCTCGCATTGTAAGCCGTGAGAGCTCAAAGCATATGGAGAAAGTCCTTAAAGGTTTCCCTCCTCCACCTCTGGAAGGAGCTGGTCGTGATTTGGGACCAAGCCTAAGAGAGATTTGCGCTGCGAATAGGTCCGATGAAACACAACAGATAAAAGCCCTTCTCAAGGGCGTAGGCACCTACTTTTGCCCTGACCATTCAGATTGGCTTGGGAATGGAGATGGTGATTCACATTCTAGAAATGCAGAAAAAGTAGTGGTATCAAAATTTCTACAATCTCATCCTGCGGATAATTGTACAACCAAATTGCAGGAAGTGGTTCGTTTGATGAAAGAAAAGCGGTTGCCTGCTGCCTTTAAATGCTACCAGAACTGCAACAGGAATTACTCTACGTCTATTGACAACGTTTCTTATAAGATGGTCATTCATGTCCGTAGCGACTGCATTTGAGTGATACCAGAAAGAGATGAAGTCGAGGCCAGGACTGTGGCCTCTATATCGAGGATTTTTCGTTAACATTAATCTATTCAAGGAAAACAAAGAGAGAGCTGCTCAGATTGTGAAAAACGATAGCACCGTAATGTGCACTGATGGTGACACTGGTATGTCCTGAAAACATGTATTGGCGGAAGAAGATGCAAACCTAATGATCAAATTGAAATTTCTTACATATAAGCTGCAAACGTTTTTGATCCGCAATGGTTTTTTGATTCTTTTTAAAGAAGGTCCAGCTGCTTATAAAGCCTACTACTTGGGGCAAATGAAAATATGGGGCACTTCAGCAGGAAAACAAAGGGAACTCGGCAAGATGCTTGATGAATGGGCTGTGTACATACGCAGACAATGTGGAAAGAAACAGTTACCTTCATCAGTGTACCTCAGCGAAGCTGAGCCATTCCTTGAACAGTATGCAAAATGCAGCCCACAGAATCAGGCTCTAATAGGTTCTGCTGGAAACATAGTAAGAGCTGAAGACTCCTTGGCCATAGTTGAGGGAGGAAAAGATGAAGAGGGTGATCTCGAGAAGGAGTCCGTTCCATCAAGCCCCAGTGCCTCAGTTGTAGGGACCATTCCAAAGACTGAGGGTCTGATTGTTTTCTTTCCTGGACTCGTGGTTCTGCAAAGTCAGCATTGTGCAAGGAACTACTGAAAGATCCCGGAAGATTTGGGGATGATCGGCCAATTCAAAGTCTAATTGGTGATCTTGATAAAGGAAAATACTGACAAAAGGTTGCCGATGAGCGCAGGAAAAAGCCATATTCCATAATGCTTGCAGACAAGAATGCACCAAACATAGAAGTGTGGAGACAAATCGAAGACATGTGCCATATGTTTTTCTCTTCTTCTTCTATCCCTTCATCCTCTTTCTCTTCCGTTCATCATTCGCAAGGCTGCAAATCCTGCAATCAACATAGAATGATTCCGGTGAATGCCATTTCGTTTTCAAATTTAATTCAACCAGCTACCTTCAATCCCGATCTAATTTTCTATTCCGGTGAATGCCATTTCGTTTTCAAATTTAATTCCAAAGCTAGGATCTAAAACCCCTTCGATCTGTCGTTCAATCGATCTATTTCGATCTGGGTTTCCATTAGAATTACATTATCTAAGTCGGCTTAAATCTAAAAGTTTGATGCTATGTATTTACTTATTGGATAAGGACTATATGTAGTAGCTCTATAAAAAAAAACACCATGAAATGTGTGTGTTGGAAGAACTGGATTTAAAATCTTGTAGACTCGTTACAGACCGTGGATTGAAATGTTTAGCAGATGCGGCTTGTTCTAAAACCATGAAAAAACTTGATCTTAGGTACTGCTCTAAGATTACAGATAATGGACTATCTGCTTTGAGGAAAATGTGTGTGTTGGAAGAACTGAATTTGGAAGCTTGTAGACTCATTAAAGACTGCAGATTGGAATGTTTGGCAAATGCATCTAGTTTGGAAACCATGAAAAAGTTGGTATTGGAGAGTTGTGATAAAGTAACTGATTATGAGATCTCGCTTTTGCGGAACATGTGTGTGTTAGAGGAGCTGAACTTGCTTAGATGTAAGTTGGTCACTGAGGACGTTGAAGCTGTACTAATCTCCGCAATCCCAACCCTCAAAAAATTGTTGCGTTGGAGTTATTTTCCTTGCTGATGAGGTTAAAGTGGATTCGAACTAATGGATTTTGTATATCAGTTCATATATTCAGTATAGATTTATTGTCTTATGAATTAAACCCTTGATGCATTCAATTGTTGCTGTTTCAGATTTCATGATCTTATTATTAAGACTAGAAAAAGCCCGTGCACTAATAGAAGTCAGAGTAAAAACATATTTATAGTATTTATTTTGTTCTGAAATTTTTTTTGTTTTTTATTAAGGGTAATTTTAAAAATTCAAAATTTAGTAAGACTGATGATACTAAAATTCATGTTTGGCTTTATAATAATAATAATTATTATAATAATAATAATTATAATAATAATAATAATTATTATTATTATTATTATTATTATTATAGAGATGATTATAAGACCTTATAGGTTATAATACCAGACATGTTTGAACCATAAAAAGATGATTTTTGAGTTTGAGCTTTAAGAAAGAGTGGACGGAGCAAGAGGCTACGCTACCACGCCACAGTAGACTCTGATGCTTGATTAGTAAGCTATTTGAGTTTGCCTTCCAATATTTGCCAACAACATATTGATAATGCGCAACTGTGACTTTTGTTTCCTTTGCATCTTTCGGGAACCTTTCCACCCTCACCCTCATTCACCGTAAAATGTCATCTTTGGGAAAACACTACCTTTTCTTAAAAAGAGTGATAGGGCACATGATTCTTATTTCCTACTAGAATACTTTTGTTGAGTAGTTCTTTGTTCAGGCAATATGTGATAAACAAAGAAATCAAAAGGAACTTTTTAAAGAAAAGAAAGTCTCATTTTGTATCCTTTTTTCGTTTTATTTTTCAATACAAAGAAGAAATAAAGGATTACATTCAAATAGTCGAGGCTCACGAGAACGTAATCTATACTATTCTTTAAGCAAAGCGGGGTTGTTTCCTCACTTTTGCATTTTCTTTCAATTAAACTTTTTCACCATATTCTATCTCTACTATAATAAAGCCATGCGTTGGGTGTGGTGTCATCAAACATACTAAAAATTGAATTTCTAAAATTATCCTTAATGACAAAAGAAATAAAAAAATAAAAAGAAAAATGAAAGATAACTGCAATAAATATATTTATACTCTCCGAAACTCTTATTTGTGTCGCTCCGCACACATCGAGTGCGGATCTTTACTACTCTTAATAAATTGAGGATATTGTAGTAATTCAAAATAAAAGGAAAAAAATAGAAGAATAAAATGAAACTATTTTATGCAAGAAGAAACTACTTCTATATTTTCTCAACTCTTTTAGTACATTTGGAAAAATATTTAGCCCCCTCATTATAAAATCCTAGCTCCGCCCTTGCATAAGATATGTGATTTTTCTAGTGCAATCTAATCAAACAACAGTACTAACAAGTAGCAACCACCAAAGGTGGTCGAGATTGTAAAAATCTCAAGTGTGGAACCCTCGAAAGTAGAAAGCGTTCTGACATGATGTCTCGGCATAAATTTGTTGGAAAATATTGATACTATAAATATTCTAGATTCATATTGTAATTATAATTGGTTTATTCTTTATTGTAGATATTCCATTCTATTAGGAATATGCTTTGTAAAGCTGTACATATACTCAATTCAGGAATGAATGAAAGTATTACATTCTACCATAAATATTTTTACTTATATTTTTCTACTTGACAACAGAGCCAACCCTGTAGGCTTATCGACAAAACCCTATTTTTTGTCACCCACTACACCTTAATTCTGATGTCGTGGCTGAAGGATCCGACTCTGCTGTGATTTATTCTTCCCAACCTCAACTACCTCCACCTCCATCCATCCACTACCACCAAGAAAACTTCTATTTCCTATTGAAGTTCTCTTAAATGATACAAATTACTCTACATGGGCTCCTACAATGCAGATGCGCATTGGAGGCCATAACAAGCTTGAATTCCTTACCCCCGGTGCTTTAGTTGCTCCACATGTCGGCACCCTTGACTATATTACTTGGGCTACTGACAATGAGAAGGTGAAGAGTTGGCTGATCGATAACATGTCTCCTAGTATCGTTCCTAGGGCATATAGGTACTAACGTCAGTGGTGGTCGAATTGGCTGATCGATAACATGTCTCCTAGTATCGTTCCTAGGGCATATAGGAACTAACGGCAGTGGTGCTCCTAGTATCGTTCCTAGGGCAAATGCCACGCAAATCCGAATATCCAATAGCAGCAAAGCAGTTATCCTTGGAGTGACCCTTATCCTTGCACAGTGGGCATATAGAATTGGCATATGGGTTGGGAGGACGAACAAAGTGGGAGGACTCAGAAGAGCGGGAGGTAGAGGAGGACGACCGTTGAGCCACGATGGCCTGAGTATTAGGAGCAGGGACTAACGGCAGTGGTGGTGGTCACATTTTGTCTGTTAGCCAACTCCTAGTATCGTTCCCTCTCTTGCATATAATCTTTTGTCTGTTAGCCAAATCACTATAGCCCTTTTTTGCTCCGTCACATTTTATTCCATTTTCTGTATTTTTTAGGATATTTTGACTCGGAAGATTCTAGGGTATGGTATTAGATGGGGGAAGTTGTATAATAATTATCTCGATTTGAGATCAAGTGGAGAGAAACAACTGAGTTCGTTTGAGTCAAACTAACAATGTTAGCAGTTTGAATAAGGCCAAGGAAACCATTTGGTTATGGCATCGTCGTTTATGTCATCTTAATTTTGGTTATTTTTGGAGGTTACAACCCCATCTATTTTCGGGTATTGATGAGTCTGTGTTTAAGTATGATGTTTGTGAACTGGCCAAGAGCCATTGTATTACTTATTCTCCAAGTTTGAATACATGCTCAGTTTCTTTTATGAAAAATTATTCTGATGTTTGGGGTCCTGCTCAGATTTCTACACCTACTAGAGCTCGTTATTTTGTTACTTTTATTGATGACTGTACTTTGATGACATGGGTTTGCTTGATGACTAGCAAGAGTAATGTTTTCTCCCGCTTCGTTCAATTTCATAAGTTAGTGACAACTCAATACCAACAACCTCTCCGAATTCTTCAATCTGACAGTGGTGGTAAGTATGTCAATAATTCCATGTATACTTATTTGAGCTCTCATGGAATCCATCATCAAACCTCTATTGCTTACACTCCTCAACAGAATGACTTGGCAGAGCATATTAATAGGACTTTGTTGGAGGTTGTTCGTGCCTCTTTGTTTAGCTTGAATGTCTCATTCTTATTAGGGTGTGGCTGTTACTTTTGCTGCTTATTTGATCAACCGCATTCCGTCCCATGTCATTGAATTTCAGACTTCATACCAGAATCTTCATGAGATGCTGAATGTCCATTCTCTCCCTAATTTGGAACCTAGAGTTTTTGGGTACACTGTGTATGTTCATATCCACAAGCAATTAAGAGGCAAGCTTGATCCTTGTGCCTTAAATTGCGTCTTCATTGGCTATGCAGATTTTCAAAAAGGTTATCAGTGTCTCATCAAGAAGACTCATATTTCTCTTAATGTCTTCTTTAGGAAATCAGAACCTTTTTACTCATGGGGAGTGTTAGAGTCATCCCTTCAGGGGGAGAGAAGCAGATGTGAAGGAAAAACTCTGAGTTTGTCAAAATTTGAAGAGCTTGAACAATTGGAATTGAGATTTGGGGTTCTGTCATGTCTCTAATGGAGAACCATAGAGGTTCCTTCGATGGATCGAAAGACTCTCTCTATCCATCGAAAGATCGGACCAGTGAAGACCTGATAAATGGCTTCGATGGATTGAACCATTCCCTCGATCCATCGAAGACTTCGAGCAATGACGACTCAAGGGATATCGATGGCTTCGATGGATTGAACTATTCCCTCGACCCATCGAAGAGTTCGAGCAGTAAGGACCCGAGAGACTGCCTTGATGCATCGAAAGGTATTTCTCGATGCATCTAAGACCCTGTATTAAAGGACCCAAATTCCTCCTCTCAGACCAATGAGAACCTGATGATTGATTTACCTTATGAACAACATTGAGATAGTATTGAAGCTTCTAATCCCCTGTTTACATCACCAACTAAGGTCTCCATTCAAAGTGTTCCACCTAAGGTACGTAAATCTAATCGTATTACTAAAGGAATTCATATGCCACAATATGAGCCTAGGATATATGGCAAAGTTAAATACCATATTGCTAACTATATCTCCCACCATAAGTTGTATGAATCTCATGCACTTGTTGTTAATCAATTATCTTCATTATCTATTCCTAGCAATATACAGGATGTTTTAGTAGATCCCAAGTGGAAACAAGCAATGAACGAGAAATTAGAAGCCTTGAAGAAGAATGAAACTTAGGATATGGTCTTTATGCCACTTGGTAAGAAGATTGTTGGGTGTCGTTGGGTATTTACTATGGAACTTAAAGCTGATGGGAGCATTGATCACTACAAGGCTAGGCTGGTTGCCAAAGGTTATACCCAGAAGTATGTAGTTGACTACCATGAGACTTTCGAATATGTTACAAAAATTAGTATTGTAAGAATCCTTATTTCCCTTGCAGCTCGTTATGATTGGTCTCTACGCCAGTTTGATGTGAAGAACGTTTTCCTGAATGACGACTTAGAAGAAGAAGAAGTATACACGGACACTCCACCAGTAATTAATTGCAAACCAGGGAATGAGGGGAAAAAATTATTTAAAGAAGTCTTTGAATAGTTTGAAAAAATCACCTAGAGCATGGTTTGGACGTTTCTTCAATGCAATGAAGAAATTTGGATATCGTAGTATAACTCTGATCTCACATTGTTTGTGAAGCGCAAGGATGATAAGATTATAACCTTAATTGTGTATGTTGATGATATGGTGGTTATAAGAGAGGATCTGTAAAAGATGACAAGAGTTTAATATGAAAGATCTGGATGATTTGAAGTACTTCTTAGAACAAGTTCACCCGTTGGGTAACATGGTTAGGGTCGTTAGGGCAATACGATAATAAGTCATTGATGTGTCATTCACTTCTTAATAGTTGTTTCCACTCGTTGCGTCAAGGTTTGGGTCAGAACTTCATTTCTATTTAATTTTTATTAATTATTTAAAATAAAATGAAAGTATATACGGTTATCAAATATCACTCTGATAACGTGAAAGTATATACAATCGAGATTAAGAACGCCACCTGACAATTGAGTCAGGTCAGGAGGCTAGAAGTGCCCCAGGGATTGACCAAGGGGAGTTCTTGCCCAGGCAAGAAAACACCGTTGCAGCGTTGATGTTTCACTTTTTCCTATTTTCGGGGCTATATCTACATGGCAACCAGGCAAAACATCCCTCGGTGAACTTGCTCTTAGGAGTTGAAGTCGCAAGATCCAAGCAAGGGATTACATTGTCCCAAAGGAAGTATGTTTTGGATCTTCTTGCTAAAACTAGATTGTTGGACTGTAAACCTGCTGCCACCCCTATTGAGCAGAATCACAGGTTGCAACTTCTTCCTGATCAAGTTCCAACAAATAAGGGCAGGTATTAGCGTTTAGTTGGGAGACTTATTTATTTATCATATACTGGACATGATATTGCATAAGTTGTTAATATGGTGAGTTAGTTTATGCTAAATCTGGAGTAGATCATATGAACGTGGTATTATGTATTCTCAGGTATTTGAAGGGCACACCTGGTAAGGATTTGTTATTTGTAAGAAACGGTGAATTGTGTGTTTCTGGCTACATTGGTGAGGTGTGTGTTTCAGGCTATAATGATGCAGACTGGGCTGATGATTATACTAATAGAGAATCTACTTCTGACTATTTTACTTTTATTTGTGGAAGTTTGGTAACTTGGCGCAGTAATAAGCACAATGTAATTGCTCGTTCTAGTACGGAGGCTGAATACCGTGGAATGACAAATATGGTGGGTTAATTATTGTGGTTTAAGAATGTATTAAAAGAGTTAGGTTTCAGACTTCAGAAACCTATGTATTTGCATTGTGATAATACAGCTGCTGTTAAGATTGCTCATAACCCAGTACACCATGATAGACCTAAACATGTGGAGGTTGATAGACATTTATTGAGGAATAACCTTGACAAGAAGATTATTCGGTTTGTCGTCTGAGGAACAAGTAGTTGATGTTCTTACTAAATGATTGTCATATAAAACTTTTAGTAAATGATTGGTCAAGTTGGACATGATTAACATCTACGTGCCAATTTGAGGGAATGTTAAAAAGTATTGATATCGTAGATATTTTAGATTCTTATTGTAAATATAATTTGTTTATTTTTTATTATAAATATTCTCTTATTATTATGAATATGTCTTATAAAATTGTATATAACTCAATTCAAGAATGAAAGAAAATAATACATTCTACCTGAACACTTTTGCTTATACTATTCTACGAAATTAGTCTCCGAATTCCGATTAGGGCCTTGTGATCTCAATTAAAAATTTATTAAAATTCATCACAGACAGAAAAGGTCCAAAAACTGATGCCGACAGTCGTCTTCCACACAAACTACATTAAAAAGGTCCGAAACAGCATAGATACGCAAGGCCCAGATATATTTAGGGTTCCGGATCCTCTCCTCCTCTACCTTCCGCCCTCAACTCTACTCAACTTTTAATAGCCACCGTCGATTCTCAAATCCAATGCTCTTCAATTATCCAAGTCAAAAGTTTTTTTTTATTTGATTTAAATTTGTATTCCGAGATCACCAAGTCACTAACCACGTCCTTCTTTCAGTTTTCTTCTCCCATTCGTTTCTCTCTTGGAACTCGAAGTAACCAACATTAATGGCTTCCAGAAACCATACAAACCAAAACATCTAAATTCTATGCTTTCAAACTATTTGAACTTTTTTGATCGTCATTGTTTTCTTTCGACAAAATTTTCTACCTTTCTTTATTTTCTGCCGCCCCACTTTGTTGTTTCACCAACGACTAGTTCGTGGACGATCACGACGACGATGATGCCAACGAAATGAGTCACTGTGATTCAATTTTTTTGAATTATTTTGATGAGTTAAAAAATAATAATTGTAACGTAAGAATTAATGGTGGTGAGAGATGAGTCGTGGAGACATGGAGGTGGTGGACCCACATCATGCGTCGTCGGCGGCGGCGGCGGTGAAGAAGAAGTCGTCAAGGAGCTGGGTTTTACTGGACTCGACGGGACAAGCGACGGTGTTGGACGTCGACAAATACGCCATCATGCATAGAGTTAACATTCACGCTCGTGATCTTCGCATTCTCGACCCTCTCCTCTCTTACCCTTCCACTATTCTCGGCCGCGATCGCGCCATTGTTCTCAATCTCGAGGTAACCAAACCAAATTCAGATTGAAATTTCATAATTTTTTCTTATTTATTCGGTGTGCTCATAGTTTCTGTGTGTTTTGCAGCATATCAAAGCGATAATCACTGCAGAAGAGGTTAGTTAGTTAGCTAATACCCAATTTTATTAAGTTTTCTTTTTTGGTGATGGTTAGTTTGTTATAATGGCATGTAGGTGATGTTAAGGGATCCGTTGGATGAGAATGTGATTCCGGTTGTTGAAGAGCTTCAGAGAAGGTTGCCACTAGCAAACTCGCCTCGTGAAGCAGATGGGAAAGAGTTCCCTGCTGCTGCTGCTGCTGCGCAGAATGATGTTAATGCCGGAGAACAGGATGGTATGACTGAAACATAGATTGAGTTTTGGTATCGAGGATTAGTTATAACGAGTTGTTGAGAATGAATTTTGATTGTTGTGTTTGACATTAGACTGATGTTAGGGGTTATACAATGTAGAATCTCCGTTTGAATTTCGGGCCTTGGAGGTGGCTTTGGAAGCAATTTGTAGTTATCTTTCTGCACGTACTACAGAGTTGGAGACTGCTGCTTATCCGGCTTTAGATGAGCTTACATCTAAGGTAGGTCGACAACTATTCTGTCATTTTCTATGTTTTTCTTGTTACGGATTATTCAATCTTTGCATGTCTCCATCCTTCTAGCTACTAAATGGAATAAGTAAACAAAAGAATGAAATGAGGTATTTTCTTCACTGGTTTGGTTAATTTGGGATAATAACTGATAGCAGCCAATAGTACTCTTACTAAATCCTTTCTAGCAGTAGATGATGAACAATGTATCTGCATTTGTGCTTCAAATCAAGAAACTGTGAATGTTTGACTCACTCGAGCTCTTATACAGAACCAGTAGTTTGGTTGGTTGTCTTCTTATTTTCTTTTTTGAATTGGCATACACATTTATTCATTCTTTATGTACTTTTGAAATTTTCATATGGTCAAACTTGGAAGTCTATAAATCTGATTCTTCAAACTATTTACTAAGACATTCTTTTCAACAATTTCACAATGCAGATTAGTAGCCGCAATTTGGATAGAGTCCGTAAATTGAAAAGTGCAATGACAAGGTTGACTGCTCGGGTCCAAAAGGTATACACACATTAACTTTCTTCTGAATGAGTTTCTGGTTGTTTATCTCTAATACATGTGTAATTGCAGTTTAGCGCAACCGATGATTTCTGCAAATTTGGACTAGCCGATTTTTTTTGGTTCTTTCATCTACTTAGGGACATCAAAACTCAAAAGGAATATGTGGTATAACTAACTTACTTACAAATACACTAAAAAAGACTCATGTTTCAAAGTAACCCAGTTGTGAACCCCAGCATCTATGCATAAAAGCTTGGAGTATAAATTAATTGCTTTAAATAGGAAAATGCGTTTCTGGTGTGGAGTTGAGACCAACTTTCTTGGTTAGTATGACTACAGACAAAATTATTGTCCTTTTTACTATTGCAAATCAAGAAAAGAGATAATTTGATAGTATACATTTGCAGGTGAGGGATGAGCTTGAACAGCTACTGGATGATGATGATGATATGGCAGACCTGTACTTGTCAAGAAAGTTGGCTGGTGCATCTTCACCAGTTAGTGACTATGGTCCTCCCGATTGGTATCCTGCATCTCCTACTATAGGCTCAAAAATGTCACGGGCAAGTAGAGCAAGCATGGTGACAGTTCGTGGAGATGAGAATGATGTTGAGGAACTTGAAATGTTACTTGAGGTAAAGACATTCACATGTTTTTTCTCTTTGTCATATATTCTGTGTACTGAACTTTCTTAGTACCTTTGCAGGCTTATTTTATGCAGATTGATGGCACCTTGAACAAATTAGCCACTGTAAGCCCATTTTTGTTTTGTTGGCTTACATGAATTGAACCTAGTCTTATCATTGATTTCATACTGCCTCTTGCCTAAAGATGGTCATTGGGCACACATGGTTAGGATAGCCTAGCATCTTGAGAATTAGGAGGAAAATTAGAGGATTGTGAGGTTGTTTGTGAAGGCTTTGATATATCTGGTGCACAAGTAGGTGTTTGAAACTAATTAAAAGATAAGGAAAAATAGAAAAGGAAAGTAGCACTCAACCCTGAGCCGATTTTCGATATGATCATAATGAAACTAAATAGAACATTACATGACCGTTACCAATATTGTACAATGAAGGATATTTTTTCTTATTGTTCAATCTGAAATTTTGCAGCTGCGTGAATATATCCATGATACAGAGGATTACATAAATATTCAGGTACTTGTTATATGAACTTTTCGATTGCCAAGTACTAAAATCGACAATATTATCATGCGTTTTGATCTTACTTGTGCTTCCATTTTCCAGCTCGATAACCACAGGAATCAGCTAATTCAGGTGTCTCATCTGTCCTATCTAGTGTGTATTATAACTTCTCTTCCTTGTTTTCTTGCTAAATCTGGAGTAGTTGCTGATGTAAGTTTTATTCTTTTCTGAATTCATGGTGCAGCTTGAGCTTTTTCTTAGTTCTGGAACTGTCAGTTTATCCATATATTCTTTGGTCGGTGGAATTTTCGGCATGAATATCCCGTATACATGGAATGATGGTCATGAATATATGTTTAAATGGGTATGTACCCTGTAGATATCCTCTAGTGATCTTGGCTAGTATGACTGTAATAGGAGGCTGAGAGTTCTATCCTTCTTAATGGACAGGTTTGCATTACAGGAGGAATATTATGCTTCTCTGTCTTCGTAGTAATCGTTGCATATGCTCGCCACAAAGGTTTGGTGGGATCGTGAACCTCGTTAATAATCCTTTTGCTGCTACCAAAGACTGCGATTGTGCAGATCTTCTCGTCATGTGGATGAACATAAAATTATGTGTGCTTCCAGGTATATGAAGGAATGGTTATATCTTGGAAGAATTTTGATGACACAAGATTGCTGGTAATTGCTTTTGTGGTTGAGAAGGCCAAGTCTGGGAATTAAGACTAGCAGACCCAAGGTTATTGTTGCTCGTAATCTGCAACAATATCATATAAAGTTACTAATGCATCTGAACTAATTGTTCTGAAGGAATGCAGATACTGAATGAGATACCCATTTATTGAGAATTGAAAACAGATTAGATTATGTTAGCAAGTCAAAGCACGTACCATGATATCTCTTCATTCCAATTAGCAATGGCTTTTCGTTCCAGACTCACCCATACACATGTAGAAAGGGCGAGAAATATTTGAACACGAATCCTTAAATATTAAACTTGGGACCGACAATTGGTAAATACTGCGTCATTGTAGTCGAAGTGGATAGAAATGTTTATGTCGCATTCCTAATGGTTACGTGTTTGAATAAATAGGTAGTTTAGAGTGTCTTGGTATATTTGAGATGTTTTGCATTTGAGTACTGAGTTTTGGCTTGATGTCAGCTAGCAGTGTATGAATTGTGAGTTCTACCTCCCTTATTAACAAAACAAAACTTAATGAAGGGGCCGCTAGTCACCAGGCCCATCAAATTTAGACAAACCAAGAGTGTCGAGACTCTTCACCATTGTCTGTATCCAAATTCTTGAACTCTGAGGAGTGTAGTAGCTACCATTCTCTCCCATGTAAGCGGCCACACATTGATTTCGAAATGGAAGTCATGGAACGAAAACCCATCAGCAAAGCAGCATCGACAAACATTTTGTCACTATCACAAGGCACTTGGCCAACACCGTGCCACTTTTATTTATTTTCACCAGTTTTTTTATATTTTTTATATTTACGTATGTATGAATAAACTCAAGTAAGAAAATACATATAGAGCTTTATTGTATGCATGCTCCTTTTGTTTTTCTTTATTAGATCTCTTTAAGACTATATCCATGTAACGAAAAAGATCAACAAATTCATGTAATTTAATCGAAAAAGCTAGTTGACAACGGCGTGAACCGGTTCTCAGTATTTACGAGAAATATGCACTATCGTCAAATATTTAATAATTAACCTTCTTAGATAAAAATAAATTGAATTACACGTATCACCATTAAATACATGTGGTAGTCTATTTCGTGTTTAAAAATCGCTGATATATGCTCACCACCAACAACTCGAGAGTTATAAACACAAACGAGCGAGACGAGAGTGAAAGAAGAGTGCAGGTCATGCCGTATGGACCAAGAGTTCGAGTATAGATAAGAAATTGATCAAATTCAGGTATGCTATCTGATTTAGATCTTTTCATTTTCATGTTTATGATATGGGTTGAATGCAGTAAGATTAAGGTACAAAAAATTGGGGAAAGGTCATGAATTCATTTCGTTTCAAATACTATATGGTTGAAGACTCATCAGAACGTGATTGTGTTTTCAAAAGATGTTATAGTCATTTGGTCATATATGATCCATAGTATACAGGTTAAATTGGAGGAAAACAATCACAATTTGACAAATTTTAGGCTTTAACCAGATCTCAATCTAGCTTCGTTTCCAGTTTTCCATGGTTGGTGAGATGAGATGAGGTGAGCAACTGAAGTTTTGATTCTGGAGAACAAAGGCTGATCTGTGACTTGTCACTCATGTAGCACAACTGTCTGCATGTCAAATAACAGTTACAATGGGAGGACCAATGTCATTGGTCAGCAAAAATATTAAATACAGAAAAGACTAAGAAAACATAACGTTCTAATTCCTTATGATTGAGGAGTCCATCCTAACTCAATTTCTGTCTTCTCCATTTTCAAAGTTTTCTTATCTTCTCAAATATCAAATGTTAAGAGTGCATTACATTAATTTTTTTAAAAAAAATAGAAAGTAATCATGTCAATGGCTCGTTGTGTGTCAGATTTCGAGTCAAAAACATGTGTCATGAAAAACAAAACAAACTCAAACTTAGTCCGTTTAATAATCAAATAGTGTTAATTTTGTACTAAACGCATTAAGTTTACGAACAAAAAATAACTTATAAAATGATCCACAATGAAAAACACAACTATATTTATTTTCAATAAGTAGTATGTGCGAGTGGTATATAATTCAACCCAATCCGATTATTAAACAAGTTAAGGGGGTTCGTTTTGCCGGGTGGATCACTTCATTAACAAGATATGATAGGTCTTCCCGTGGTTAACCTTTCTTTTAGTCAAGCAGGTTTATTTTGTGCGGGTTACAAATTGTGTTATTGGGTCATGTCAAAATTTTACATGCTTAATAGAAATCCAAAGTATATGTAATTAATTTTATATTGTTTGAAAATTATGTTGTTTGATAGACAAATATATGTGAAGAGTGTTTTAACCGATTTTCATTAGGGAATGTGGTAATAGATAGTAAGATGATTGTGAGGATTACTCCTGATGGATCTCTCTTTCCTCCGCACTTCACCTATCAAACTACAATTCACAAAGTGCGTTAGAGATCGAGACGGGGTGGTCGGCCTTCGATACTCTGATGCTTAAGTCAGTGAATCAGGACTGTAATAGCATTAGTAAAGTACTAGCATGAGATGCGTTACCTCATTCCTGCCATAAATGGGGCCTTAAATAGGCGGTTGGAGGTTGGTTGAGCATTTATTGTTCGATGTGGGATTAACCTTCATTACTTTATCTGCAGTATTTGTCTAATCCCTTAGCTTTGGTGGGCGCGTGTTCCGTCAGGACTTGATCAGTTCAGAAAGGTGCGTTCACCAAAGTTGTTCCTTTCTGGCCAGTCCTTCCATTAGTTTATGAGGTGTAAGTCAATGTTTAGCGTTAATCATGCTTAATTAGGCATGTACAGTGTGGTGTACTAACAAAGAGATTTTTTGAATTTTGCCACTATTGATGTCTTATAATTGAGAGGAATCGAGATCTTAGTTGGTTTGATTAAACTTTTCAATCTCATTCAGAAACTTTGCTACCTAATTCACTATTCACTAATCCATGGGAAGGTACTGAACTTTTATATTTAAAAAATATTTCAGAAGGGATCTCTGAAGTCGAAGGTGGTTCATAGAGCAATTCTTGATCATAATTTCTGGTATGATGTGTTATTAGCGAGCGACACACTTGTTTTCTAATTTGATAAAAAAATTAGTTCATTTTTTTTGTTCATACATCCCTACCCATGTTTTTTTTTGAGTAAACGATAGTTTCATTCATAAACCTTAAAGCCAAAATAGCACATATGTACATCACATGGAAAAAGTAACCTCCTCTACATGAATGACAAAACAAAAGATGAGACAAGTACTATTCTTTAAAAATATTTTAGCTCAACATCACTAGGACCTTGCTAGGGAGACCAGGATGAGAATAAGAGAGGCTAAAGGCACCAATGCACGCAATTGAGATATGTCATTCAACCAACTCAACACGAGCTCCCTAGCAAGATTATAGTAAGCCAAAACTAGACATCGATTACTTGATCTTCTCTTTTCCCTTCCTTGAAGCACTCGAGGAAGAGTCTTTTTTGGCCAGAGCAGGAGGAGTGGGGCAAGTCAACAGTAGAGGAGGTGTAGAAGTAGCTCAGCCAGCCTTCACTTTGTTCTTTCGATCCTAAATGTCAACCTCACTTCTTTTTCTTGTCCACTAAAGTTCCATTCGAGGTCTCCACCAAACCAAAAGAACCAGTATGGCACGTCCAGGGAAAGTAGGGGGGATCTTAATTCGCTTGTCAGCCAGTGATTCCACCAGAACAGCTTCTGATGCGCTGACCTTCAAATTTTTTGGTGATACTGACACCTTCTCCATCCTATCCTTCTTGCCGACCAATGACATTTTTGAAGCCTCTTCTTCTTCTATTTCGGAACCCGAAGTGGCAGTTAGTCTATCTGAGCGAATCATAACTGGACCAGTTCTAACTTTCTTATTTTCCAATCATTGAAAGTCCTCTAGAGTCGACCACTCCTTTGTCGGCAAAGATTGCTTACCAAAAGTAAAGTCAGCAAGCAAAGAAGACCCTAGAAGACTCTCAAAACCAAGCTGGATCTTCTTCCTCATTATTAAAGGAGAAGTCGAGATCACAGCAAGGTCTTGCCCTACCTTAGTGGCCTCCGAAACCCCTGCCTTAGAGGCCTCTGAAGACCCTCCACTCCTACTTGCCTTTGCCGGGAATGTATCACCACTCGGTAACCCAAATCTACGAGTTGCACAATGACCATTCAAGTGTCAGATCACCCCACACGCATCACATCGTCCCCGAAGGTTTTCATAGAAGAACTTGGTTGTTTCAACAATGCATGGCACCATCAACATCTCCTTTTCCATCACAAAGGGAGTATCCAACCTATGTGACAACCAAACCCTAACCATACTTTTCTTGAGCACATCTCGATCATAGTCGAGAAACTCACCCGCCGCCGAGGAGAAGGCTACAAAGTTTTCGGGGTCCTTAAACAGCGGAGGAATGCATGAAATCCGAGTCCAGAAGCGCAAGGAATCAAAGGAAAACTTAGAGAGATCTCCAGCCTCGTCATAGTCTTCGATAGCCAACGATGCTTTCCTATGGTACCAAGGATCGCCCATGTTTTCTTGTTATATTGATTTTTGTAATATTGTACTAATAAATTTGACCTGTTTAACAATTAGAGATTAAGATAGTCGTGACTCTCAGTGTTCCACACTCCAAAATTCAAGTCTTAGCATACATTATCCACATCCAAATGTAATACCCTCTCATACAAAACACAGATCGACGTCATTTGTAATACTATGTTGTGTCCATCATCTCTATTGCATAATCCAACAAATTTGAGTCACTTTGACTTGGCAGAAGCAAACCCTATAAAGAAAACAGAAGTGCAAATCTTCTAACACAGAAAGAGAAGTAGACGTAGAAAATAGTCAAAACACAACCTTTCTTGTTTGCTTTTTCTTTTTTGGCTCTGGTGGAATTTAGGAATAAGGAATAAAACAAACCCATTACGCAAAACACACACAAAATTAGACTTGTGTGCAGCTTCCCGTCATCTCAATCCTACTATTAGTCCTAGATTACTTTCTTGTATTTTTTTGGCCATTCATGTGCGTTTTCTCTATAGTTTAGATTGTTGCTGTTTAGAGCCTCGAACGGATCATCATCAAAGCTCTCATTGTCCAAATCGAAACAAGAACCCTACTAACCCTCTACCCCATTTTACTTCTTCTTCATAATATATCAAGATAGTGAAGAAACCCATATTGGGGTTGGCGTTTTCTTGGTGGTTCTTGATTTGTAACATACACCATTTGTGCTTACGTGAATGAGATAGCAGCAGAGTGCTCTGTTTTTCTCGGTTGGTATTTCGAAAGAAGATAGCAAGATTACAATGACGAAGACAAGCAGCGGCCGAGTGGTGAAAGTTCAGAGAGAGAAGCTCGTGGCTTGCTTGACATGCCCTATATGCAATGATCTATTCAGAGAAGCCACTACTATTTCTGAATGTCTTCATACTTGTAAGTGAAGTCTGTTTTCTCTCTCTCTTTTTCTCACCTGTTTGATTTGGGGATTGGTGTTTCATCTGTTGACTCTTTGGGTTTTGTTATGGCCTTTATTTGTTGTTACGTAAATTCCTATTCTTTTTCTTGTTTTCTGATCTGGGTTTATCGATATTTACATTTTTGGAATCTGGGTCTTTTTCAATTTGCATTGTGTTTGTCTTCTCCATTTTGGAATTTTCCATAAGGTAATGTGTAGTGTATAAGTTCTATAATTTTGGTAGATATATATTTTGTTGGCTAATGGTAGTGTTTGTAGCTGTAATGGCTACAGTTCTTTCGCTAAGATAAAGTGCAGTACTTGAGCCTCCTTGCATTGCTTCTGTACTAGATGCCACCTAAAATTATTGGCTTCTTTCTTTAGTTGGCTGAAGTTTATATGTGGTTAACATATTTTCGTTAGTTGCTTCACATTAATCACATAGCGGCTCTGAATCAACGCGACTGAGTGGTATGCTTTGGTTTTGAGAACAGTTTGCAAGCAATGCATATATGAGAAGATAATCAATGAAGAGTCGAATAAGTGTCCTGCATGCAAGACAGATTTAGGGGTTGCTCCAATGGAAAAGCTCAGGTAAAACCATCAGCATTTTTTAAGTTCAAAGGTCAGCTGCTCACATTATGCATGAGCCTAGTTTAGCCATGTAGACAAAAACAAGGTGTTCAAATGTTCTTTTCCACCTTGTCTATTACAAGCTTACACTTGTGATTTTGGGTAGCATTTACAGTGAACGCTGTGTGAATCTTGTATGTATTCTATATTTTAATTAACTTTAAACTACCTTCTAATAGCTACGAAGTTTCCAGCTGTTCATTTGTAGATGTATGTCAGCACTCATAATGAAGTTACTCATGAAATGCCTGTATGCATATATATGGCTGCAAATCAACTGCACTGTTATGCTTCAAAACACCAGAGCATTTATGCATACTAGTGTAATGCTTCTTCATCTGCAGGGCTGACAACAGCTATGAAGATATAAAGGCAAAGCTTTTCCCTTCTGGAAGTAAAAAAGCGAAGGCACGAGCAGCAGACATCAATCTGCAAGATGCTGGCTTCGAAGACGCTGTGCCATTTCCTTCTGAGACAAGAAAGGGCAAGGACCCTGAAGTTGGTGTGCCTTCCATATCATCACCTGGGAGAAGAAAGAAGAGATATCTCTCTTCATTTGTACCAAGCACACCTACAGCTACGACAAGGACCTCTACGAGTGGAAGAAGGTATTTTACCAGACAGAGTTCAGCTCGACAAGAGAAACCAGTTTCGGTTCAAGAGGAGCCTGTTGACAAGCATGGAAATTATCAAGAAAGGCTTGAAATGGCCATGAAACTTAATAAAGAAGATACCGCATACACCAACCAGGTAAAAAAAAGTTGATTACTGGAAAGGAGTTAATGGATTTGCTTGTCCCTTTTATTGTTCTAATAAACATGTTACAATTTACCATTTGTTGCAGAATGCTACTGAGAAGTTGTCAAAGTTGCGCGAGGAGCATAATGTCAATAACATAGCACAACCAAAAAGGCGAATGCTCCTCAACCTCAACGATGAACCAGAAGATCACAAATCCACGGATGAACTTGGGAATCATGGTGAAGCAACTCCTGAACCATCAACCTCAGTGCCAATTGTCAAAGGCCAACGTGGCCGCAAAAGGAAAGCAAGATCTGAACCTGAGGATGCAAATATTCCAGCACAATATGTGGTACCTGAGCCAAACAATTCTGGTGACGGAGTAAGATGTAAACCAATCTGGTTCTCACTGGAAGCTTATACATGGTGAGACTCAGTTCACTTGGAATCATTTTAAGTTATCTTGATTTTGATTTTGTTTTTCTCCATATTCACATACACTAATTATTACAATCTTGTAACTCTTGCAGGAAAGGATATGCCCCCTTGCCACAGATACCTTCATGTTACTTGAGAGTCAAGTAAGTTTCATGTTGCTTATGCCTGTACCATATTGAAGTGGTAAAAGGACTTCAAATTTTGGTTTGCTTTCATGTCTGATATCTTATTTATTGAAGAATAATTCCACTAAATTTGTTATAATCAAGTGCTGAAATCTGCTTTTAGTTTTTTACCAATTGTGGCTGCACTGAAACAGAACTTTGTTTGTACTATTTCCTTTGTTATTGCAGTAGCATGTACAAAGAGTATTGTCAGTTTAACAAATATGTGTTATTTGCATGTCCTCGACTATGGTGTTCCTGGTTTCTCTTTGTCATTCTTTTGTTTACTGAAAGCTTACTGAAACCCCTGGTTTTCAGACTAGTTTATGAATTTTATTTAAGCTCATATTTGACATGCATCTATGTCTGTTTGTAAACTTGTCTTGCTTGTCTTTTGGTTGCTTGCTACTAAGTGATGCTCATCCCAATAATGCTCTATAAATTGTGTGGCAGATTGCAGTGGATACTGTAATTTCTATGTTTTTTTAGCTGTTTCAATCACAAATTTACACAGGTATGTGTCTTCAATGTATCAGGGATGGTAATTTACCCAGCTCTTTCGTAAAGAAGTATCTGGTGAAAAAGCTAAATCTTCAGAGTGAGGGGGAGGTAACATCCTGGCCTAACATTAATACTAGGAACCGTTTTTACATAGATTTTCAAATATTATGACAAGAGACTGCATTAATTGTAGGATACATACATTCCCTTAGATTTTAAAAATTGGACAGCATAATGCTTGTAGTAGTATCTGGGATATATTGTCCTTTTTGTTGTCAAAACAATTGCTACACATTCTTCTTTTGAGTTGGCCAAACTTGACAGTGAAATCTCAGAACAAATTTGATACTGACTTTCACTTCATTTTCAATACAGGTGGAGATCTTATTGTGGGGGCGTCCAATACATCCCACATTGCTGCTGAATGACTTGGTTGATATTTGGTCGCAGAAAATGCCAGCAGATGAGAAAATAGATTCAACCGTAGGTAGCTCTGCAGAGGACTATGTGATGGCTATTACCTACTGTGGAAAAACGCTGCAGAGCTGGTAGATGCGTTTAAGCGATCAACGCAGTGCTGTTGAACTAATGAAAGTGATGGAAGTCCAAGCACTCAGCCGAAGCTCTTCACCGTGCAGCATTCTGCAGCCTTTTAGCTTTTCAGTTCTTTCTTCTTTTCATCCATGTAGGCGTATAATTGATCTGCTTGCAGTGTGGTGTACCCGGCAATTTGTATAACTATGTCGTAGAAAATGAGAGATTTTGGTAAGGGAACCGTTCAGGATATGGATACAACTGTAGTGACAATAGGATGGAGGTTTCTGTCTTATTCATTTCTGATAATGTCAAGATTTCAATAAATCCAACTCACAAAAGACCAGAAAATGGTAAAAATGTAAACAGAGGTATGCAGAGCGAGTCAGCGAGATATCCATTTAGTTTAGAACTGATGATTTACACCAAGCGATGATTAAAACTACAAAATTGCAGTTACAATGTGCCCTGTTTGCTCCACATTTACCATGAGAAAACAATGGGGTATACACAAGCTTCTCTGCTTAAAACAGGGATTCCATACAGGAGAAAATCTGAAAAGACTACAATGATGTCTACGTAACTACTAAATCCACAAGCATCAGAACTGGCTGACTCCAGAAGCAAACCGCTAGCACCAGGTATGTGCTTGAATAACGAAGAAATGCTATCATCTGCAATGTATACATGGGAAACAACGTAAGAACCAGCATCAAAGGATTTGCTCAAAGTCAATTCAGGCGTACAACACCATGAATAAAGTACTAATTATACAAGGGAGAAACAACTATTAGAGGTATAAAAAAGCACACAATTTGGCTCAATCCCTCACCAAGTCCCTGAGTGATGATAGATAATATCACATGTTCTATACCTCCATGTGACAATGGCCGCAATAAAAAAGTTCCCAGGTAAAAAAGGTATAGCAATAATGGAATGAAACATAGACTGACGAAGAAGAAATCCTACAAGATCACATTAAGGCAGAAAGGAAATCGAAATATTCCAACTTTTAAAACTGATTTTGCAATAGTGCTTAATCGAAGTGTTATAAAGCTTTAAAACATCAAACATCTGCTAGTCTGTAGGGTTTAAGCATCAGGTATCACGACAAGAACTTTTATCAGTGAGGACTCATCTTTCTCCCCCAAAAATGAAATAATTTGGCAGTAGCAGCAATATAGTCAGAAAGTAACTTAGCCACAACCATCTTAAATGGCTCCGATCCATAACTCATTTCTTTTCAAAACATTCTATTAATTCTGACTACTCAAACTTCAACATAATATGTTCTACACAAAAATGAAACATATTCTAATTGAACCTACGAACTTTCCGCAACAATCATAAATCTTTCTACTTGCAAATGAAGGTTAGTATGGCCCTAGAGCTAATACATTAACATTCTCTACACAATTCATAATCACAGCAACGCACATTATGCTAATAATTCATAAATTTCACATAAAAATAAAAGAAAATAAAAAATCAAAATCAAAATTCACACCTCTGATCACATAATGGTGTAATTCCCAGCGGGGTCAGATTCTTCATTCAGCAAAAGACCCCCATACGGCGAATCCTGATCGTCCATCACAAGATCCTCAGTTCCCCTAAGCACCGCATGCAAGCAAACCAAGGCGACTCCAACCACGCCCGATATGAAGACGTTGAGCCACACGCGCGTCACAAACAGCGCCACCACCGTCACCACTCCGAGCACAGCCAACACGACCCGGTCCGCAATCGGAAACCCCAACACGACGATGACGTCATCGTCTTCGCGTGAGGAGGAGAAGTAGAGGAAGAACCAGGCGGCGAGGACGGCGAGGAAGACGAGGAGGGAGAGAGGGCGGGAGACGAGGCTGAGGAAGAAGACGGTGAAGAGGACGAAGGAGTAGTTGGGCCGGAAATGGGCCGCATTCTGGAAGAGTCGGGTCGAAGCGTCGGAGAGAGTTGGAGGGAGGCAGAAGGCGGAGAGGTCGAAGAACTCGGACCAAGGGCGGAGGCCGGATATCGCTGATTGGGTCGATTCTCTGAACCGGGTCGCGATTCCGGTCGACATTTTTGGTCTTTTCGGAGCGAGAAAATCAGAGAAAGACGGGTTTTTCGTTTTTTGCTTTGGTTTCAACTCCACTCAGTTGACTTGACCTCTTCCCTTCCGTTCCCTCTTAGTTACTTGGGCTTATATTGGGGCATTTTACAGAGTTGGGCTTTTTGATTTTTTTTAATTTTTGAGGGATGAGGCCCAAGTTTAGAAACTAATTCAGCCCAGTGGGCTTTCTCACTGAGGTGCATGCATGCAGTGTACGACTGTACGTAATAATTTAGCTCTATCGATGTCCATGCTTTGTGCTGGAAAGGCTTAATGAGATTTGTTGGGGGTAATTCTCATTTGAACTTGGTTCTCCGAGAGTCGACATAAAATTTTAAAGAAAAATAATAATGATCAACCGTCTATGTAATCTCGACGTAAGTTCAGTGTGAATCGAGTTCACACGGCAGCAACCAATTGGTTTGATCAGTTCTTCTTCACTCGATGCCTCGATGCATTACAATCTTAACATTAGATTGAATTCATGCATCGATCTGACCATTCGATTCAGTCCCCCAAGTTATAGAAATTTTGAATTTTCCTCTGTTTACTTTTGATAACAAATGTTAAAGTATTTAGTATTCGATCTTGTTTACCAAATCGATCGATCAGATAGGTAAGCAATCAAGATCAAGAGTCACCGAATTAACTCATAAAGTTATGTAGTTGAGCTTTCCATATTGTTCTATCACTTTCACTAGTTAGTATGCACTAGCCTTCAATCATATATATGGAGTCTGAACTTGAATCATATAATTAACTGGCCGCGGCGGGGTAGCACATATATGATCACCTATGATCCTCCTCAGTCACATGCATGTGTGTAGCGATCTTAGAAAAATCAATTAATTAAGAAACACTCGGTACAGGTCCAGCTATATACATGCAAGTGACAGGAACAAGATCAAACAGGTCCAGGTAGTATGCTTCACACGTACAAAGAAAGTAATGAAAAAGAAAATAGAGAGCAATTATGCCATGTGTGGAAATCAATCATACAGAAGCTTTAATTCGTTCAATACAATATAAATGATGGGAGATAATCCCTGGCTCTTTGCATATGAATCACAAGCGGTACACACGTAGTGTAATTTTGCTTTTCAATGTAACGGTAAACATCAAAATATTCACTTGCAAATCTGTCAAATCTCTAAAAATTAAAAGGTCTCATTTGAGTTTTTCTTTTCAAGGTTTCACACAGGATTGAGAGGAAGATGGCCAAGGCAAGTAATATCCATGACCACATCTCATTACAAAGTTGATGTGAAACCACAGCCATATAACTATATAAGCTAACTATAACTATGTGCTGCTTTGGTTTTCTTCTAGCTTGGCATGATAGGTCTCTATTGACAACCATATACTGAGTAGAAAAAACTTGAAACTGATAGAGGATAATACAGATAGTACGTGATACTATCACTATTGGGGAAGAGATTCGAGGCGACGAAGCTTCATGGTCGCCTCGGATCACTTTCTCGTCGCCTCGATTTGTTGTAACCAACTCTTCGTCGCCTCGATACGTCGCTTCAGATTGATCCCTTCACCATTGGGGCGACGAAGATTGAAAAACTTTGTCGCTTCATTTGATTTGAAGCGACAAAAAAAAACTACGTCGCTTCAATTTTTCGCCGCGAAGATATAAATGTTGTCGCTTCAATTGAAAATAAAGCGACGAAGATTGATCAATCTTCGTCGCCTCACTATATTTAATTTTTTTTTTCTTTTTCACTCAATGAGGCGACGAAGATTGATCAATTTTCGTCGCTCTATTTACATTGAAGCGACGAAGATTGATCAATCTTCGTCGCTTCAATGTATTTAATTTTTATTTTTTTTCTTTTTCACTCAATGAGGCGACGAAGATTGATCGCCTCATTGAGTGAAAAAGAAAAAAAATAAAAATTAAATATTAATGTACCAAGTCACGACCTATCACAATTTAAAAACACAAAAACTCATTCAACCACGAATCAAGTTATATAGAAAATATGCCACAAATCAAAACGTTAACAGTTTATACAAAGCCTAGATACTATTGTTCGATTCACACAGTAGACTCATGCTGGGGGACGGCGATGCAGCTCGATTACGTGCCAGGAGGTGGTGGAGGAGCTTGAGCTTGTTGACTCCCAGCCTGGAATGATCGCATTAAGGTTTCCATTTGTTGGACCCTTTGGGCGAGCTCATTATAATCCCGTGGGGCAGCCCGACCCGGAAGCCCCCTCTCTGCTGAATGGTCGCCACGCCGCCTTCGCAGCTGCCGCCTCCGCAGCTGCCGCCGCCGCCTCACGACGCTGGATCGCCGCTTTCCTCCTTTGGTGACTTGTATTTCCGGGAGCCATTCTGTTAAAACATTAAAAAAAAATCCAACCAAACCTAGCAATATAAGCAATAAAGTCCTACAAGATGTTCTTTTACTTTATCAATAGATGCTAACCAATAACTTAATCATAACCTTTACACACTCATCACAACTACCACTTGAAGTTAACATATGAATCGATTTCTCAAACATGCTTTACCGACCAAGATTTTTACCAAAACAAACCTACACGATGACCATGATATGAATTCGAATGCTTCAAAGTTTCAAACCTACACATGCTTTACATGCATAACTCATACCAACGTACATCAGACTTCTAATATGTATCCATCAACATGACCCTGCATTGTATGTGCATAACTCATACTAAACAGTTGCCATTCCAAGAACAGTTGCAATATGGAGCTATGAAAATTTCTCAAACATGCTTTACCGACCAAGATTTGTACCAAAACAAACCTACATGATTGACCACGATATGAATTCGAATGCTTCAAAGTTTCAAAACAAAGTGATTACACGTACTAAACAGAATGCATTTGTCTAGAATGCCTATCCATTTATCTATATAACTTCTAGTATATGTATATTACATACCTAAACAATATAGAACTGTTGCATGCAATATAGAACTGTTGCAACATGACCCTGCACATATATGCATAACTCATACTAAACAGTTGCAATGAAATTCACATCTACTCAATCAAATGAATTATAACTCCTCAATCATCGAAAGAAACTGTGAATCACATCATCGTTCACATGAATCACAACACTAGCATAACTCCTAAATCATCGTTCACATGAATCACATCTACTCAATCAAATTCACAATATGAGTATCCATACCAACACAAATCACATCTTCCTTCCTAGTATTGCTTTGATATAATACACCGATGGAAAGGTAAAAAAATTTAAAGAAAAAAATTGAAAAAAGAAGAAGATGCTTACCGAGCTTTGAAGAAGATGATTAGAGAGCTTTGAAGATGCTGATTAGAGAGCGAAGAAGATGATTACAGAGCTTTGAAGAAGATGATTAGAGAGGTTTCTCGATTTGGTTTCGGCTTCGAATTCGACGGCGAGTTTAGGGTTTTGGTGGAGGGGAGGGAGGGGGTTTAGGGTTGAGGTGGAGATTTAGGGTTTTGGGGTTCGGGTTTAGGGATTTGGGGCGAGGTCGATTAGAAACGAAGAAGGAAACGAAATGAAAAGAAGAAGAAAGAAACTGTGAATCTGGAATTATAAAGCCAACGAGGCGACGTATATTGACATCTTCGTCGCTTCAATACGTTGAAGCGACAAAGAATTCAATCTTCGTCGCTTCCTCTAATTTGAAGCGACATAGAATTCAATTTTCGTCGCTTCAGCGTATTAAAGCGACGAAGATTGAATTCTTTGTCGCTTCAAATTAGAGGAAGCGACGAACAATGAAATCTTCGTCACTTCAATTTATTGATGGAAAGGTAATGAACTGAAGATGAAAGAAACAATGAAGTTTGGAATTATAAAGCCAACGAGGCGACAAAAAATGCAATATTCGTCGCTTCTATTAATTGAAGCGACAAAGAATTCAATCTTCGTCGCTTCAATGTATTGAAGCGACCAATAATGAAATTTTCGTCCCTTCAATCAGTTGAAGCGACCAAGATTGCATTCTTCGTCACCTCGTATCCTTCATTTATGTTATTTTTTACAAATTCAAAAGTTAGAAATATTTTTTCGAATACATAAATTATGCTTTAAAGAAAATACGAATTTAGGTTTCAAATTCATAATAATATTAGTTTAGTCCTCGTCCTCGTCCTCGTCATGTTATATTCATATAACTGATAACATGTTATATTCCTTCTTCATGCACATAGATGGTGGTAGATTGTACGTCATCACAACAACGGGCCATGTACTATGCAAAGTTTTCATTGTTCCGAATGGATTGAAACCGTCTGTTGCTACTCCAAGGCTCACATTCCTGCAGTCCCGTGCGAAACCTGGAAAATTTCTGTCAAAATGTTGAAACGCTTCTCCATCAGCTGGGTGGCTGAGGCTACCAGCCACGCATATCCGCTCCCCCAGCCATCGCATATGCTTGGCAATGTGTGGGGACATAAACAAACGCTTCAACCTTGGTGTTAGAGGGAAGTTACGAATTATTTTTTTGGGAATATCATTCGTATGTGGCTTATATCTTTCAGAATAACACACTGGACAAATCCTCTCGTTTACAAGAGCCCCCCTGAACAACACACAGTTAAACTCACACGCATCAATTCTTTCGTAACCCAGTGAAAGATCACTCAAGATTTTTTTTATTCTCGAGTATGAACAGGGGAATGTGTGCCCTTTAGGAAGAAGTTTATTAATATAAATACATAAAGAGTCAACACTTGTGTCCGACTATCCATTTTCATTTTTCATTTCCATTGCATCTAATATGGCACTCAAAACAGTTTCCTCACTGCCTTCATATAATGGGGTCTGTGACTCCTTCAATAATCTATCGTACTTTTCATAATCATCGTCTACCATGTCATTGAAGTTCATGCCCGAATTATCTTCCACTAATTGTTGGGGTGCATCTGCATGGTATCCAGGATAATAGGGATATGCATCATGTAGAATCTCCAACTGCGGGTTCACTGAAGGACCGGCACCACTAGAAGGACCGACTCTGTCTTGAAGCCACTGTCTTCGTTGACTGAGCATTGTCGGTTCAGCAAAAACTTCCCCGTGAAGGTGCCAGACAGTATAATCCGGACTCAAACCACTGTGTGAAAAGTGATGATACATGACATCCATATTAACCTTGAACGGACCGTTCTTACAACATTTACATGGGCAGAAGTGATAATTGGCTCCGTTACTATGTCGCCGGGCAAAATTCATAAACTCGAATATGCATGTGACGTACCTTGGATCAGCATGATGATATGTCATCCAAGTTTTGTCTGGGTGTCCGTCCATGTTTCCTGTCAACATAAACAATCAATATGAACAAAGTTACCACGCCACAGTTGTGATTCAACCAAAACCCCACACTTCTTCGCCTTATGCCTCTGGGTTGGGTCTCATCCCCTTCAGGGGAACACGACATTTGTCAACGCTCTTGCACTCATGTGTTTCAGCTCCAGTTTAGGAAAATTTCGGCAGCATCTCTCTACAGTTCCCCGAGTGCACACATATCTAAACAACCTAATTTGCACTCGGGGAACATTGAAAGGAGACACTGTCGAAACCATATTCCAAAACTGAAACTGAAATCACATGAATAGCAAAAGGATCAACAAAGTCATGTTCACCTAAAGTGTCCAAAAATGGGACAATTCGAGAATCAACAACTCAACTCGATCAACTAGATGAGTTGTTGATTCTCAAACGGGAGTTCTAAGTTGATAAACACCACAATTATATATAACCATACACTCGATTTCATGATTAACACTAATAACACTACTAATTAAGGCTCGAATACACCTAATCTATACTAATCATCAATTAATTTCACTAAATTTAACCAAATTTCAAACATTAATCATGAACCCATAACATGATTTATCACAATTCAATGATTCAAACACTAAAACTACAACATAAGACCAAATTCAATTCAATTTCAAAAATTTCACATCAACTTCATTTTCACTTCTAATCATCAATAAATTTCACTAAATTTAACCAAATTTCAAACATTATTCATGAACCCATAACATGATTTACCACAATTCAATGATTCAAACACTAAAACTACAACATAACACCAAATTCAATTCAACTTCAAAAATTTCACAAAAACTTCAATTTCACTTCTAATTTAACATATTATGGTCATAAAGAGGGTTAAAGAGATACAAATCAAACTAACCTTACTCAAGAATCAAATCAATTGTAAGAACAACCTTCTTTTTCAATTTCCTAAAATTTCTCCTAAAATTGCACAAGAACAGCTCCAGAACGCGAATGAACTGTTTTTCTAAAATTCTAACTTTATGAACGGTTTGACTTTAAGAAGAAGAGTATATCCAGATTTAAAAAAAACGAGGCGACGAAGATTGAGCAATCTTCGACGCCTCGATTTTCTTCGAGGCGACCAAACTCATTTTCGTCGCTTCGAATGTAAAAAGTGGTCGCCTCATATTATTGAAGCGACCAAGATCAATCTACGTCGCCTCAATTTTGAAGCGACGTAATTAATATCTGAGGCAATCTACGTCGCCTCATTGAAATTGGGGCGACGAAGAAACGTAACTACGTCGCCCCAATACTCTCCTCCAGTAGTGTATATATGTCACCCATGAAGTGCATTAGTTTGTTCGATCTAGCTTTCTTATCTTAGTCTGTTCGATCAGCTTTTCACATAGCAATACTATATTCTTGTTTACAGAGAGAGGTCTTTCAACACACACATACAAATATCAACGTGTAATACAAACGAGTTTTGGAGAGAAGCAACAACGTACGTACTGAACAACCGATAATGATAGGAACTTTGTCCTGCTCTTTTTATTGCTGAGAGAAAACAAAACGTGTATTTGTTTGGGAAGTAGTGGCCAAGGCTAAAAGCTTTCAGATCAATTTATCTCGAAGCAGAATATATAAAGTCGTTGAGTGGTTCAGTACAGTACAGACCAAATACTAATTAGCCGGGGGGTGTACGTAGGTGGCATACAAATCAATTACCAGTTCATGCATATATATATATATATATATATGAGTCATGAATTGAAGGCATATATACACATGTACGTACGTTGCATGTGCGATATATAACTTGTGAATGAGATTTTCATAGAGTGAAATCAGTGAATGATTGAGACTTAGGACAATAGTACTTATATATATGCACACGTTTCACTGAGTAAATAGAATGAGTCTCTCCAATTAACAACCAAAACTACTACACAGCAATTGTAAAAGTATATACCTCTTGTATCTTTGAGATATTCGAATTTTGAAGTAGCCAGACAAAGAGATGGTCCATCAGAACAGAGAAATGGATTGGTCAATTTTCTTGAAGAGAAAATTCATGCTTTTGGTAATTACTCACCGAATTTGCTAGAGCTTTACTCATCCATTTTAGGAAATGCACTTGATAATTTGATTGTGATCGAAGTTAAGAGAGCATCAACCATCTAATATAATTTGAGATCTACTATTGGCTTATTAATTCTAAAAATACTTAATTTATTTGTTTAATTTTCAATAATTAATTATATTTAGGTCATGGTGTCTCAATGTTGATCGAAGGCTGTAGAGAACTTTGAGAAATGGAAGGAGTATGTCACTGAGAAGGGCTTTGAATTTTGTTTCAAGGCTTACTATGAAAGGGTTCAGTTGGCTAGTCGCCCTTGCTGCCGTCTTGACATTCCGGGGTCTACCCGAAAGGTGCCAGAGTCGATGAAGTGCCCTGATTGCCACTGCAGCATGGAGACTTTTATCAGTTACAAGTGCTACCACATCGATGGTTCTATTGCACATCATTAAGTACGTACCAGCTTAATTGGTGCGTAGAGTAGTCCTTCGATCAGTACCATAGTATAGCACGGGGACTATTATGTTATCTATACTTGCGTGTTGTCTTAATATGCTAGAATAAATGACGCATTTCCAATGCATTGTGATGCTTGGCTATTAACTCCATATTATTGTAACTTTCGTGCTATATGCATGTTACGGATGTTAATCTACGTTTAATGCTATGCGACTTTGATGGAATCATGATATGTAAATTTCGATTTGATGTGACTGATATGTTATATAAATAAAATTATATTTTTGAAATTGATGAAAATAAAAATTTATTTTTAACCTACAAAACCAATCTTGATATTTTGTGTTAATTAAATTTATAGACTCCACTTAATCGAAAACATAAAACCTGATATATCTTGGGGCTTGTTTCTCCTTCCCGTCAAAATTCCTATGTGATCGGAGATTTAATTAGTACACAATTTCCTCATCAATTAGAGATCTGATCCTTGGTTTTGCTTCAATCGCATAATCCAATCATTTTTTTAATATTCTTTTGACAAATTCAAATTAAGCTATGTTATTCCCCTATCTTACACAAAACTTTGAATCACCACTGGTGCGTGTATCGATGTTTTTTTTTTGGAACCCAGGTAATAGTGTTACTAGATTTTTCTTCTTCTGGGTTATCGATATCAATGTAAAAAGGAAAGGAAAAAAATTAGTAGTGCAAGTCATTACGGAGAACCGGAGAATTCATACAATTCATTATAATTCATCTTATAGATTTAGTTAGTGAAGTTTGATTTATTGAGCATATACTGTATACAGTTCAGTCTACATCGATCAGTGACTCCTTACAGGAGAATGAAGAACTGATAAATAATTTTTTTTTTGTAGAGTTATTTGTTGAAAAGGAATTGCTATAGATTTTTTTTTTACCTTTTTTTTCATTATATTAAAAAGGAATTGTTATAAATAAATAATAGCCAATTAGCCATTATATTAATGATGTGTACAAAATTAACATGCCATATAAGATTTAAAACCTACACGTCATGGCCTTATGAGGTTTAAAATTATTTCTCATCTGTGAATATATTCAGGGGCGGAGCCAAGAATTGATATGAGGGAGAGCCTAAGTTTTTATTCTTATACAAACTTGAAAAAAAAAAATTTAACTCAGAAAAGCATGTCATTATAGTGAAAAATATACTGAACTGAAAAATTGAAAAGAATAAGCAATTTTTTGTCAAAAATAAATTGAGAAGAAAAAAAAAACTTAAAAAGAAAGACAATTTTTAGGTGGAAAAATGAAAGAAAAGAAAATACTTAGAATAATGTCATTTTTTGTCCAAAAATTTACTGAAAATAAAATGTGTCAAAAGTTCAAATGTGATGAGCAGGCCGAAGCTACTTGTAGGCGAGCCCAGGTCATGACCCTCTCTTGAAATACAATAAGTATATTTGGTTTCTTCATATTTACTTAAAAGTGGATCTGGTGTAGTGGAATAGTATTTTGTTTTACACATTGCAAATGACCTGAGTTCGATTTCCTACACACTCTTGAATTTTAATCATTTTTGTTTCTAGCTAGCAACGGTTTCTTCTCTTTCCATTTTATAATATTTTTTTTATAAATACTTTTGCATAGTCTGCTGATTGTCTTGTTTTATCAATACTTTCTTTATATGGTTAGTTTTCAATTTTTAATTCTTTTATTTACCCACTTAATTTGTTATAATATTTTTTATCTACTTGTTATTTATATAAGCATTATTATTCTTATTATTTATTAACTTTGTGCCTGCCGCTCTGAGATTCAATCCTGACTCCGCCACTAGTGATGAGCACAAAACTTGAACACATGACTTCTAGCACATAATTCAAATACTTTACCACATGCACCATACTGCTAATGGGAACAAAATGGATATATAGGTCAAGTCGGGAGGCCCCTTCATGGCTCCGCCCCAAATATATTATCTAATTAATTGCTTAGAAGTACGATTATTTTCTACTATACCAAATTAATACGTACTGACTAGCTAACACTATGGGAGTTTATTATATAATTAATAGTATGTGCATATGGTCGCTAAATAAATGAAAAAGCATCATGTTCTCTAATTATTAGGAATCGAACCGCAAGATTCTTTAATTACCTCTTTATTCTGATCGACCATATTCTTTATGGGAGGTGAAGTTGCTCCCGTTATTTATAAATCACATATCTCTTCTTCACATTTAAAAAAAAAAAAAAATTTGTTGAAAATACAAACATGATCTACATCTTGTCCTGTAGCTACAGTTGGATTGCCAAACTACATGTCACATGATAATTTTTAGCTTCGTTAACTTATCATTCTACTTTTTTTCTCTCCACTTTTTGGAAAGAAATTCAAGCTAGGGCCTTATCTATATGCCGCGAACACAGGAGACAAATTGCGTAAATTTCACTAAATTATATTCACGTTAAAAAAAAAGTTGAACCAATAATTAGTGCTATACTTATTAAGAGCATCTGCTGTCACGTTGCTCTCTCTAACAATGTGGAGGCATGCAGCACGAAAACCTGGTCCATCTCAGTAAAGATAGATTGCAACCAGCAATTAAAGAACCTAGAAGGTCACTGTGAATATAATACACCTCATCAAATTTAATACACCTCCTGGTTTTATTAAATACAAACTAAAAGAAATAAATAATTTATATTAGAATAATTAAATTATAGAGAAAATAATTAAATTTTAGAGAAAATAATTAAATTTTAGAGAAACATATATTAAAGTTGTGGGAGTTAGGTCATTTTATTTTAGAGATTCAGTGTTTTAAAATTTTATAATAAAGAATTTTTTTAAAATTATTAGAGATACTCTTCCTTCTGAATATATTAGCCAGCTAATAATATATCGAAGAAGCCCATAATATATGGCTCTAGATTATTTTTTCTGGTGCTCAACGTGTATTGTGAGCATAGTTCATCATGTCCTTTCACTTTTTTTAAACCAACGAAGCAAGATGGAAAACGTGTTGTCTGCTCAGTTTAAGGTTTCACATTGTATTCCCTGATTAACTTTCTCTTCTTCCTAGCTCCTTTTATCTTTGTACCCACGGTTTCTTGATTATTAATGGTCCATGCGTGCCTAAACCTGCATGATTGTACGAGAACGTTGGCACGTGCAACACGAGGGAACAAACGTCGATCATCTCCTTTCAACGTGTATGGACCAAAATCACCTTACAGTGTGACTTTCTATCTAGATAGACTTGTCTGGATAAGTCTCTTTTTCCTCTCTTTATGTTTCCTGCTTTGTCCCACGCAATTGATTTTGTTTGTCATATGCAAATGCAAATGCAAATGCATATGAAAGATCATAATTGCAAAGACTTACAAATTAAACCAGGACGTCATTAACATGTGTCGTGTCAAATTCGTGTAGGATCATGTAATTATTTATGTCGGATAACTACATGTAGTTATTCGTGTCCAAAAAAATAAACTTAAACACAATTTATTTAATAATTATATCAAAAATTTAACTCAAATCTAACTCATTTATAAATGGGTCAACCTGCATAACCGTTTAATAAATGAATCGTGTTATATCACGTTGAATTATGTAACTCAATTAACTAAACAGGTTAAAAATTCAAACAACTTCACTTTTTATATCCAAAACAATAAATTTATTAGAAACACAAACTAAATGTTAGAGTTAAACTTAGAATAAAGTCTTAAACAACCCTTTATATAATATAATAAAATAATATTAATAAAATATATTATTAAATGAGTCGTGTATACGAATAATGTATAAGTCGACCAAACCCAATTAATAAATAAGTTACACAAATATTCATCGTGTTAACGAGTTGACCCATTTATAATAACGGTTTGACCCTCGCTTAACCCCCTCTATTTTGTGTCAAAATTAGCGGACCTAACTTTGATCGTGTCTTTGTTTTAACGAAAATAATCGACACAAGTGACAAAATAATATTAAGATTTGACGGTATGTATGTGCATGTGTGGTATGGAATTGTGATGGGGACAAACTATGTCAGGATTAGATGGACCATGGTCTTTCCCACATTTTGTAAGTAGATGGACCGAATATAGATTTTTTGAAAGCTACCTTGCTCCTAAAGTCTTTTGTAGTTTGAAACTTTTGATATACGTACTCTGGAGCTTATACGCCCTCAAACAACTGTTGGATTTTTTTTATATATAAAATATAATTTTTGTACATATGTAAAAAAAAAATTACGAGAAAACGCACCATAATTTATGAAAGTAAGAGAAGAATACTATATATTAAGTTATGATATAATACAATAGCATTAATTAATAATCTCGTTAAAATAATATTTTTTGTCTGTCCTGATTTAGGATAACGTAGTAAATTAATAATTTGCTAAATTTATAAGATAATAGAAATTCGAAAATTCATATAGACCCTATGCAATATATAAATTAATATTGTCTTAATATATATATATATAATTATTCATTTATGATAACTTCATAAAGAATGACTCAAGTGTGACTTGTTGCTTCTTGAAATTGATGTCACCTTGAATCTCATCTTGAATTTTTTCTAATATGATATAAATTTTGGTGTAGTCTTCTCATAGCACATTTAATATATAACACAATAAATTAAAAAATAAAGTACATTGACAACAATAATAGTTTTTAAAATTAATAAGTTATGAGTTAACCAATAAATTATTAATTTATTAATTAATTAATATCTTCATAAATTAATAAATTTTGTCGATATAATAGTTAGCTTAAATGCATACTATTTGACCGCTAATTATATGTTTTGTGCTTCACGTTTGTGATTGATTAATTTCTTCTCTGAGTCCACACCAGTCATATCTTCCAAATCAAGCCCTCTGCTCATATATATGACATATATACATTTCATGAAATCGAAATTTAGCTTGAGCAACATTTTGGTTAATATCATTTATTGTCTGTGTTATTGGTGCATGAGTAAAGCTATTAGCTATGGCAATATGGCATGAAAGAATTGCATACTTAATTAGCCAGCTAGGTACCACAAAGTGCGCAAGTGAGAGAGAACAATCAAGGTAATATGCATGTGACATTTTTGTTCAAACTATTCACATTGAGGTAGTTGAGAACCGGCCAGTTCCAATACTCTGTTTTACTCCTTATAATTAAGTTTCTACCAACGTTCTGTGACTACTTTAACCTCGATTGGTTTCAATCAGCGTATAGTAGTATGGCACATGCATCTACGTAGTGCAGAATTCACGTGCCTAAAATAAAAGTCACAAAGCATATTGTATTATTGCTTTTGTCACTTTGGGGAAAATCGATCCCTCTATCCAATTCAAATTTACCACATGGCAGTATGTCAGTATAGAGCTGGATCACACTAATAAGCTACTGTCCAAACTCAACCCTGCTATAAATACAGACCCTTCAGCAAGCACTGAACTGCAAGAAGAACCATTTCCTTTAACCAAAGCCATAGGCCAAAATATTCTGAGCTTCTTGTTTCTCTTCTCTTCTGTGGAAGTTAACTAGCTAATCCACCTCCTCTTCACGATGCTAGGCATAGCGAATAATTTGGTGAGCAAGGTGACCTCGACAGTCGCCAACACTGCTCAACACATTGAGAATGAGCTCAGCTTGTTCACCATGTCTGATAACAAAATCTTGGAGCTCATTTACACCAGCCATGTCCATGAGGACGACTCCTTTGATGTCGATTCTCTGTTCTTGGTCACCGAAAACATCATCAAGCATTCTATTCAGATCGTTGATAACATCGTGCAGGTATATATATATACTTAAAAGTTCTACTTTACTATGTGACTGTTTACGAACATCTTCTGATTTGGTCTGTTTATGAGAGAGAGAGAGAGAGAGAGAGAGCTTTACATGCCATGAAGAGAATCAGACCTTATTTTTTGCTTAGATTAAATAAAGACTAGATATACATTTGATTTTAGCTTGCTTGAGATTGAGTACGTTTTAACAAACTAACAATTAATTACTGATCAGTTGAGCTTGGTTATAGCTTCCATGCCAGTTGATGAGAGTATGGTTGTGACTTGTCACAGGGTACCCAAGTTCATGTTGAAACCATAGATGAGAAGCCCCCCAAAGCCAGTTTCAGCTCCCCATTGTGCACACTCAAGTCCATCGCTTGTGAGGTGATCCATAATTATTACTCTGCAGAAAACTACCTAGCAAGAAATTTCTTTCCTTTTTTTTTTGTGGTTGGAGTTACTAAAATCATTTCATGTATTATGAAAATATTAGCTATCATGCTGCTCATGCAAGGGTCCAGGTGAAGAGATTGCCCACAAATCAACACTATCAATCCTGAACAAGCTCTCCACCTATTCATGGGAAGCCAAGGCAGTCTTGGCCTTAGCTGCCTTTGCTTTAGAATATGGTGAGTTCTGGCTCCTTGCCCAAATTCACCAATCCGACTTACTTGCCAAGTCTGTCGCAATCCTCAAACGTGTACCGGTCCTACTCAAGCCTGCTGACCTCCAGAGACGCCGCCAGGCAGTCGTGGAGCTTAACACTCTGATCAAGACCACATTGCAAGTGATTGCGTGCATTTTTGAGCTGGAGAAGCTTTCTGTTTATGATCCAAAAGATGTGCCTGCATTGGCAATTGCAATGGACCATATTCCAGTTGATGTCTATTGGTCAATCATAACCATTGTTGCTTGTGCCACAAAAGTCACCCTACTTACTAGTGATGAGTAAGTTCTAAATTGATGTGACGAGTAAATTCCGATCTGCTAGAAATTGTGTGTATGTGTGTAATGTGTCCATGGTTTTCTTCATTTCAGGGACAAGCCACATGATTTATCTCAGTATTCTCAGAAGATCCATTACATCCTGAACAAGCTGAAAATCCAGCTGATGATGTGCAATAAACAAATAGGTACGTGAGTACATTTTGTTTACTTAATACTTGCTAGTTCTTGTATATCTTGTACTACAATGCTACAAGCAATGCTGAATAGACCCTATTGAAAACAGAGGAGGCAAAGACATACAAGAAGCTGAGGAAACTTTTTCAGACCCCTGCCGAAGTTATGGAGGTGTTCAAGGCCCTGATTTTCACCAAAGATACCGTGCAGCCCATAATTGATGGTTCTACTAACAAAACGGTTTGTTAATTACATCCATATCCCAGCTAGCTAGTACCTTAATTATTGGACTCACTTTACTAATAACATAGTATTTAGGTTGACACTTGGTCTTTACTAATCTGTGCATTTGGTTGGCTATAGATTACCATTGATGTTCTGAGGAGGAAGTATGTGTTGCTGTTCATTTCAAGCCTGGACATTTCTGACGATGACATTGCGATTCTCAAACCAGTTTACGAGGGAATTAAGAAGGATGATAAGTACAAGCTTGTGTGGATTCCCATTGTGGAGCAGTGGACCGATGAGCTTCGTAAGAAGTTTGAGATCTTGAGGACCAAGATGCCATGGTACACAGTGCAATATTTTTCACCAGTTGCAGGCATCAGGTTCATCAAGGAAGAGTGGCACTTCAAGGGCAAGCCTGCAGTGGTGGTGATGAACCCACAAGGCAAAGTAGAAAACACCAATGCTCTCCACTTGATTCGGATTTATGGGATGAAGGCATTTCCTTTCCATAAGGGCATAGAAGAATCTTTGGGAAATGACAGAGATTGGATCACACCAATTGTGCATGATATTCACCCTACCATTCCAACTTGGGTAATTAGTTAACCTCATTCATCATCTCACCAAGTCATACTTCCATAGAATATTTGTTGCTAAAACGTCAATGTGGTTATGTGGACTATGTATATAGTTCTATATGTAAGTTGTCATTGTCATATGGCTATAAATTTTTATAAGTAGTTATCTAATTTGTAAGAACTATTGACCCTTTTACAGATCAAGGAGGAGAAGTACATTTTCTTCTACGGAGGCAGAGACAACGAATGGATCCAGCAATTCACAAAGAGAGCAACCGCCATTGCAAGTGACCCTTTCCTTAAGGAGTTGAAGATCAACATCGAGCTATTTTGTGTAGGTAAGAGCGCTAAAGGAGGCGAAGACCTTGGCATTCTCGGCCGTTTCTGGAGTGGCATTGAGAGCTTGTTCTTCACCAATGTCAACAAGCAAACAGACACCGTAACCAAAGAAGTCCAGAAGCTGCTCTCCTACAAGAACGAGAGTGGATGGGTGGTGCTCAGCAAAGGGTCTACTGTTGTGGTCAGCGGCCATGGCTTCACAATCTTGAAGGTGCTTGAGGACTTCGAGAGGTGGAAGGAGCATGTCAAGGACAAGGGCTTTGAGGTCTCATTCAAATCGTACCATGACAAAGTGATTCAGACTATGAAGCACTGCTGCCGCCTTGATATCCCAAGTGTTGCAGGAAAGGTTCCAGAGACGATGAAGTGTCCCGAGTGTCCTCGCACCATGGAGACTTATGTGAGCTACAAGTGCTGCCACACTGATGCTCCCATGAACGCACACCACTAGATCTATGGTGTTCTTATGAGAAACTAATTAAGAGGGTGCCTCATGCAACTAGCTACTATATAATAGGGATCAATAAGCTAGTACGTGTTATGTTTGCGTTGTTTGTCACTGAATGTCGTCGTTTGTACAATAATAATGGGCTATATCGTTACTCTTTGTAATGTGATGCCCGCCTATATTTGTGAGTCTCATATATGTTCATCTTTGAATGTTATCTTTTGTGTTACTTTGAAAAATTTAAATAGAGCTTGGCTTTCATATTTTCATATTCTAAACTTTGTATATCTTCTACTGCTTTTTAAACGAGAAAACAAGTATATATATAAAGGCTAACAGATCGAGCTGCAGTAAGGAAACAAACACAGTACGTACGTTGCCTCATAAATAAAACAGACAATCAACCAAGGTTTACAGCTGAAACTCAACCAACATTTGAACATATATGAATCAACTCAAGCATTAACTAAATGACGGAAATTTCTGGATATTGCGCTTGAGAAATTAAACGGTGATAAAGCAAGTCAACAGAAAACTCCGAAAAACTACAACTGCAGTTCTCCTAGTTGGACCAGGAAATTAAGTATTAAACTTTAGGGAAAATTCACAGAGATTTGAAATGGGTTGTTAACATCACCGGTGATGTACGTTAATTAGGAACCTCTCCTTAAAGGGTAACACTCTCAATCTCTCATCGATTACTAAAATAAACTGTGGTTTCATTCCCGGGTCTGTTTAGGATGGATTTCTAAAGTGATTTTTAACATTAGCGCTTCTTGGAGAAAACACTTTCAAGATAAAATATCTCTCATGTGCTTCCTAAAAAACTATTTCTAGGTGTTATAAGTGATTCCCTAAATTTTCTCAAAGTACTTTGTATTGTAGTAAAACACCTTGAAATAGATAGAAGTACTTTTTCAACATTGAAAATATTTTCAAAAGTTACACCAAACATGCACATTGTCTTTTATTTTTTCGCTGGTCCGGCTCAATCCAATATATAGAGAGCTCTCATCTTGCCAATCAGTTAGAAGTCTGAACTTTGATTGCACTACTTCAAATTTTCTATTTTGTTTTACGCTTGAGTGGGAGGTTTTCTCAACCTTTTTATTTTTCGATCTCTTTGAACTTGGGGTCTTTTTTTTTATTCCCCTACTCTTTTTCTTGTATTTTTTATTTATGAATAAAAGTAATAAGGGAACGGGCAGTGAGTTCTCAGAGTATTGCAGACTCTTCTCCTTCAAGATTGAGGGTGAGACTTGTTCTCTAAATTATCGAGGAACTAATATTGCCTAATCCCTTATTAATTTTAAAAAAAAAACTAATTAAGCTACTTATATATTCGTAATCATACAAACGCGTAATCACTACCGCCGCAAATATTATAGCCGACGATATATATAAAACTATAGCCGACGAGATAAAAATCTCGGCTATAGTGGAAAAAATGAATTTTTTTTTTAAAAAGACGATGATGGATAAAAACATGGTCGGCTATACTATTACCAACAAGTTTTAACCAACGGACTTTAGCCGACGATATTTAAGGGTCGTCGGCTAAAGTCGGTTGGCTAAAACCTGTCGATAATAGTATAGCCGACGAGATTTTTAAAAAAAAATTTAAAAAATTCATTTTTTTCCACTATAGCCAACGAGATTTTTATCTCGTCGGCTATAGTTTTACATATATCGTCGACTATAGTATTTGCGGCAGTAGTGAATAATATTCTCGTAATTCAACAAAGACTATACGTACACGCAATGAAAAAAATTGACAAAGACTACGTACTTTTCTAAAGGTTGTATTACGTACGTACTCTATATTGCATGTGAATTTGATTAACCTAATTAATTAGAAAGCCGGTAAAAGTCAGTATTTCCTTCCCAAAGAAAAAAACAGTAAAAGTTGTTTTGGGTAATGTTAGGGAGTCTCAATGGAGCCATGATATGGATGCCTCAAAATCTATTTTGCTCTTTCAAATTCAAATATTACAAAAATTAACGCGGGGGAGGGGGGGGGGGGCGTTATGGTTCCTAAAGGGTATGTCATACCTTTATTTATGACTTTGAAAACCAAAATTACAATATATATGAGCAAAAATTTACAATATTTAGGACAATGTTACCACAATGACCATATCTTTTCAGGATTCTTTATAATGTTTATAAATAATTAGATCAAATTTACAACTATGAGAACAATTAATTCAAAAGTTATAACTAAATATCTAAATCAAGTAATTATCTCAAATACAACTAAATAACCCAAAAAATAATTCATATTACCACAATGACCAACAAATTTGTTCTCAAGTAATAAAATAAAATTATTATACCCTTAATACCAAAGAATGATCCAAAACAAAAACTATAATTAAACTCCAGATTGATTCTAGAATCTAACTGGAGTTCCAATCAAATATATATTAGTGCTTGGCTGGAGTTCTAATATATATAATTTCAAAACCTAATGGAGTTCTAATATATATATGTGTAATTCCAAAACCTAAAATTCAATACATAGTTTGTTTCTTGTTTCTTTTGTTTCTTCTTCCGCAATTCCAATTGTAAAATACCAATTGGCTGATCATAAACATTGAAGGTTCTAATTTTCTAGATTATATTGTCTGGCAATTCAAATTGGTTTCAGGGATGACTAGGAAGAGGTGAGGAAACATCTATACAAAGAGAAGCTGGCAATTTCTAGATTATATTGTCAAATTGGTTTTTGGGATGGCGATTTCCAGATCATATATGTCGTCTAATATCCATATTACTCTGCATACATATCAATTTAATTGTCCTGCATGCCATACAGATTTATATATGTTCCTATTTGATTTCGATGAAACCTATATGCAACCAGAAGCTTGCTTCAATATCAACTAGTACTAAAATAATTCTAATAACTCAGGGCTTATTTAGTTGTAGTAGAAGTATAGTAGCATACATCTGTTTCTCACAAACAAAGATCTCGATCTTGTTTGTTAAAATACTTTGATTCTTATAGTTCGATTTCTTAAATCAATAAGTTCATCCCTGGAAGGCTGGAATCGAGCTCTAGCCTTTTCCTCTCAATCATTTGTTTATTTTCAATTAGAAGATTAATTGATTGTAAGAATATTTAGAAAGAAAATATGGTATAAATATGAATTGGTAAAAGAATAATAACATGTACATTATGTGGCAATTCACATAGGATTGAGGCCTCCACCTCATGACCCTATCGAGGCCTAAAATCATTTCTCAAGTTGTTTTTCACCGTTAGCTTAAATTGAAGCACATAAAATGCCTAAAGATGACCGAATTTAAGATGAGATGATGCAAGTACACGGACAATTGAAATAGTACGTAATATTGTCTATATAACCGTTTAACTGAACAAAGAAATGGTAAAGAACACACATACGTTAATATGTAAAAGGAACACTTATAAGTGAATTAGAAACGCCCTTGATGATATGGCACAATGGTGTATATGGTCTGAAGCAGAGTCATAACCAAAAGGATGAAGGCAGCAGTCAAAGAGATAACTTTCCATGGATCAGAGCAGTAGGTACGCTTGAACTTCTCTTCCATCTTATTCCACTTCTGACCATAATGTTTATTGAGTTTACTGCAGAGGCCACCATAGTAGAACTTATTGAGCGCAGTGTCATAGTAAAGCTTGACGATGAACTTTGAAGCGTCCTCCGCGCTGAGCCAGTTATCTATTTTTTTCTTCTCACAAAGAAACTCCATGTCCTTGGTTGAACTGATGAGGTTATCCATCAAAATGGCATAAGACGTTATCTTGTGCGTGTGAACAGGATAGCATTGCTCAAAGGCAATGAGGTTTCTGAACAACGAATCTGTCAACTCTCCAATTGCTAGCTGTGCAATCGCCAAAGTACCATTCTTGCTATAGAATTCGATGTTCATCATATCAGTTGAGGACGGCCTTCGGAACTTAACACCAGCCTCGGCGAGAGCATGCAAGAAAGCAGGATGCATCAACTCTGTCTTCGAGTCATAGGAGGATGAATCAAATTGATCTTTAAATGGGAAGATTATCGTAGTTCTTATCAAATCGAGTATGTGCAAGATTTCATCTTCATCATGTACAACACTATTATTGTTTAGATGGTGTAGATATGAACTAGAACCATGTGCTAGTTCGTGATGTGAACCCAGGACAGTGAGCACTAACTGTCCGAGAGAGTGGTCATCTTTATCGTCCAAGGTAATTAGGGTATATAAACATTCTAGGACAATCCAAGGAATCTGATTTTCCAGTAGCAGAAGGTCATGAAATATATATTGAAGCATGCAATCCGTGTTGAATATGGGGTCACTAAGCATATGTTCCTTACCCCTAAACTTCCTAAATAGCTTTAGCAGGAAGCAACCATCTAGTACCATCATTTCCATGAAGCCACTCTGGTTAAGTGGTTCGGAGTAAAAATCAAGGGCACGTTTCTCAACCTTAATGATCGCTTCAATCAACAATTTCAAACTTATGTTCATGCGTGAGAGAAGGTTATGTAAATACCATTGCTTCATGGTCTCCATGAATTGAAATGTCCCACGGCCACGATGAAACGGTCCAATTGAGAGGACATCCGGTTGATATGCCGTCGGGCTATTTCTCCGAAGAACTGGGGGAACTCTGAAGATGCAGCATATATCAGAAAAGGGTAAGTTGCTTGTAAGGTTTTTCATCGTGCTATCTTGTAAAGCCTCAGCAAGTGTTGTGTCTATGTCATCATCTACAACAATTGAGATATGTCTTGTGTTGCTACTTCTCATACCATTCGGATTCACTGCCATGGCTATACTTCCAATCCAAAGGCTGAAACCAAATAAATTGAACGACAAAATCTTAGCATTTGGAGACAAACAACACACACAAAGGCCTTCTATAGTAAAAGCTTGAAAAAACCAGTGCAGTATAATTCACCGGCGTAAATATGCCAAATTCAAAAGTTGGCCGGAATTTCAGCAATCCATACGTTCAAAACTAATCAAATTGAACAAAGCAAACTGGCTATAGGGATAATGGAAAGCCAGGAAACTGTTAACCTTCATCTTTAGTAGGAGCAAAAGTCTTTTTTATTTTATTTTATCAAGAGTTACATTCATTAAAAAAAAAAATCGGAGGGAAAAATCGCACCAAGCAAGAGCCCTCAACGGCCCAAATACAAAATTAAATTACATAGAAAAATTGTGCCTCGAACCTAAACAACATACAGTCAGGACAATGAAGACAACCCTAAAAAATAAAGGAAAATATCCTAACACTAAACTGCTCCTGTCGCCTCCGTTGTAATATCGCACAAGCACAAAACCAAACCGCCATGCCAAGATTACCAAGAAAAGCATAGTAGAAGTCGAATCCAAGGAATATAATCCGAGCCGACGCCAAAACAATCCCAACACACACATCATTAGATAGCCAACACCAACATCAGTATTGACTCTACCACCACGACCAAGGAGAAACTCAAGCTGTCGATCGGGATCAATTACACAAACAAGGACAAGACCGTAACCAGAAGCGATAGAAAATGGGGGATAAAAAACTCATGCGTGAGCACCCATAATCACCAAGGTAAATGATTTGTACCATCGGGTGGCAAGTCACTATCAGGTGACAACTATAAGCATCCTCGGTCAATCCTCTTATTTCATTGAGGTTGGAGGTAAAGAGAATAAAACTGGTGTAGAAGAGACTAATCAATGATGTGAAAACTTGTGAAATCATCCGACAATAATTGAAACTAAGACTGGACATAGCCAGTGCAACCACCACTCGGGTGTAAATACTGGACAAAGTCAAGAGCGCCACCATGAAAGTGTATAACTGGACATAACCAGGAGAGACACCACAAAGAATATAGACCAATTGGCGATACAAAAGATCACCGATCCACATAGTTGACCTATTGGCAGTGTTAACCACTAGAAGCAAAAGTCAAACTTTTGTTATTCTGCTGCTTGCAATTCACAAGTAATGATAGCTAGCTTATATTATTTTCTTATGCCTTACCAATCCCTCAACTATAGTGTTTGATGTTTAATTATCAATATGAACTTACTAAGAAACTACTCTGTTTGCTGAAAACAAAAGGCCAGCAGCCAGCCGACGTACTCATGAGGATAATAATGTCAAGACGTACTCGGCCAAGCCTTGCAAAACATGTATTCTCTTATTATAATAAATCACGAGGAAGAACTTTGCACCTAATTTCTGCAGAAATATATTATATTGTGTTTATGATAAATTTAACTCACCCACCAGAAGGATCACTATAGCCGAGGACGAAAAGTCGTCAGTCTGTTAACAAATGTCTTCGGTATAGCATCGTCGAAAAAAGATCGTCGGTGATATTATAGCCGAAGAGATAATAGGGTTATCGTCGGCTATAATTCAAACTATAGCCGACGATGTACAAGTCGTTTGGAATAATTTAGACTATTCCCAACGATGAAGTCGTCGGTCTAACCCAGCCCGTGGTCAAAATGTTGACTGATCCAGACTATAGCCAACAACATATTCTATGTGTCGTCGACTATAGTGCAAGAACATCGTCGGTTATAGTTTGAATATCTTTAGCTATAGTGTACAGAAATGTCAGTTTGTAGAAAACTTTAGCCGACGAGATATATTCATGTCGCCGACTATAGTGGATGATTTTTTTTTTAAAAATAAGCAGATTCTAAATTTCATTCCCAGAACCTGCAATTACAAAATACAACACATATTTTTCCAAGAACACATATTGTCCAACAAACATATCAATAAAAACAAAACACATATTCACCCACAAAAAGAGGTAGATACACTAAGGGTTTCCCAAATATATGTTATCGAAAGGATTTGATTGACTACCATGGTCTTGCTGACCCTCCTGCGGCTGTGGCTGTGGTGCACTAAAACGGTGCGGAGGTGGGGGGATCTAGATTCCAGTAGTCTGAAACTGTGCATAACATTCCATGTCGCCATAGATGTCTGCTGCTTGGCTAATCTCGTCTGCTCGGCTAATCTCGCATGCTGCTTGGCTAATCTCGCCCGCTCCATCTCCTGCTGCATTTGCTCCATCTGTCTCCAAGTTTCTTCCATCTCCCTCGCCTACCTCTGAAGCTGCTCTTGTAGCTCAAAGTTCCTAGAAGTTCCCAACCCGTGGGAGAATTCAGAAGTCTTCTTCAAGACTCCTTCACCCCTCTTTTCAAGACCCCCCCTGCAGTAGAAGGTGTTCTTTCCAGGAGGTATCGAGGTTGACATGATCCTTTCCGCTACCGTCAAATCAGATGGATCAATCTGATCAATCAGATGGATCATTCGGGGTGTTAGGATATAGCTCTCTCGCTACCTGAGTCAACATCTGCGACATCACCTCCTGTACTCTCACCTAAGTGACAAGAAAAAAAAACGTTTATTTAAACATACAAAAAAATGTAGAGAAAATACATATATAAGCAAATATGTTAATTAATTTATAAGGGCTCAAGACTTACAGCATCTTCGGGGCACTGCAGATACGCGTGTTGCACCGTATAAACCAACGCAGGGACTTCTGGGTATTGGGCGGCCTCCTCCATCCAACCAGAATATGATCTGGAACCGGCACGATGGTTCTTGGTGTTTTTGCCCCGGTTCTTGGAGTTTCTTTCAAAAATAGCCTTGTTGGATAAACATACATAAAAAATTTTTTAGCTAACTATTTTCGCCAAATACGATACACCACAAATATACTCAGGTTGCATACCTTTAATCTTGGGTTGTTGAAGTGGGTTACAAGCCATCGTCACTCATACTTTCTATAACGAAACTCACTAGAGGTACCATCTCAGTCGTTGCCGTGCTTCTTCCAGTACTTTTTTAGGTCGGCCTTCCACTCTTTGTACCTATATTAATGCAACAAAAATGTTAGAAATTTACAACACCGGATCAACAAAATCTAATTTGATATATACAATATAACTCGAATCGCATCACCTATCCCCTTGCACCTCATCTGCCCACGTGGGTTTGAGCTTGTTCTGCACGTGAAACCACCTCTGCAATGTATATATAAATGGTAAAAATTATATATTTGTTCGGACTTGATTAATAAGTGGAAAAGATACATAATGAATATACAATATAACTCACTGAAAGTGCATTATTCAATTTGTACTTCACGCATTGCGGCACAGAATTTCAATCTGGCCACAGCATTGAGACTCTATCCCGTATGATGCTTCCCACCATGTCGGCATACTTTCGCGTAATCTTTTCCTCCATCACCTCGCATTCGTCCCCGGTCTAAATGGCCACTTTCCCACCACCCTTGATAGCCTGGTCCAGTAGCTTGCAGACGACAGGGCCTCTGGTCTTTCTTTCTTTGCCTCTGGCAACGATTTCACCTAAAGCATGGTAAAAACATTAAAACATAAGCACCCAATTTAATTTACATATTATTAATAAGTTTAAAATTAAAGAACCAAAGTTGTTAATTAATATTTACCTGATTCGTCCGTAGCTTATCCCGGAACCCTCACACTCCAAAGAGGTTTCTCGAATGGTACATACACGTATGGTTATTCAGGGGTAGTAAAATTGTTGTACTGGAATAAGAATTCCCGTGTCATCGACGACATGTATGGTAGGTATCTCCAGGGGAAAGAAGAGGGTAAACGGTAGACATAATCATACCCCGGGAGACGAACTACCTGAAGCATCAGCCTCAGATGAATGAGGAGTCTGAGCCATACAGGGAGAAGGTTCCGGCCGGTGAATGTCTGGCATACGGACCGAGGATTGAGTCGCACTATCCGTTGAGGGCATGTGGTTTTCATCATAGAGTCTTCTCGCCCCGGGCCCCTACTTCCTGCTGCGACGTCGCCCCCTGACCTAGTAGCTGAAGGCAGCGAGAGCTTGGAGGGCTGCTATAAGTGTTGTCGATAGTGACGGACCCAGAATGACTAGCGCTAGTCCCATTTTCACCTTTAGATCTCGACCCGAATCTCGCGGATTACCGTAATTTAACCAATTCATCATTTCTAATCAATTTACATAGCATAATCAATTAATCAACAACACAAAATTCTCCAACACAAAATTCACCAACACATACACATATTCACCAACACAAATTCAAAAACAGTAGCAACACATACACATATTCTCACAACCCTAATAATCACCTAAGCCTAATCACAAAATTAATAGCCAAAATTAACAGCCCCAATTATCCAAACCTAATTAACAGCCCTAATCACATAAACCAAAACCATCACTACTTTAGTTCAATTAGTAATAACTCAATTCAATTCATCAAAAACTCAATATCATAATCAAAACAATAATCAAATTAACTAAAATAATAATCAAATAAACATATTACAAAAACCTTATCATAAACCAATCAACACAGCAACATTTTACATCACACAACACAACAATAAATAACCTGCAAATTGAATGCCATTTCACATCACACATCACAAACATCAATACCATTTGAACTGTCGATTTCAAAACAATAACAACACCCAATCATGTATCATAGAACAAACAACAATATTTTTCATCTTAAAGACCTAAACACTAGCACAATAGCACAATTTATTCAAGTTAGCACACTAACACAACAATAAATAACCGAACTCATGCAATTCTGATTTTCTATACTAACACATAGCCAAATCAAGCACATTTCACTACTAGAGCGCACGCGCGTGTGCGAGAGAGAGAGAGAGAGAGAGAGAGAGAGAGAGAGAGAGAGAGAGAGAGAGAGAGAGAGAGAGAGAGAGAGAGCAAATACAGGAGAGAGCAGTACGGGAGAGAGAGAGAGAGAGAGAGAGAGAGGGAGGGGCAGCGAACGAAGTGCGACGGAATTAGAAATTTAGAGTTTTTGGTAGTTTTGGTTCGTGCTAGGTGGTGTAAGGTTGATTCTGGGTAATAAACCCGAAAACTATAGCCGTCGACATTCATTTAAAACGTCGTCAGCTATAGTGTGATTTTTTTTTTGGCAAAGTAGACTCATGTGGAAACACGTTGCCCACAAATACCTGTTTAACTAATTGAAGAACATAGTCAGAATCATCGCTAATTAAACACATTTCTCACAAATACTTAGGCTCATATGACCAACAAACATACATGTTTATAGTCAAATACATATTTAACTAAGGCTCATAATCAGAATCATCGCTTGAGTCTGACTCGGTGTCCGAGTTAATTTCTGGTAAGATGTGCTGCTCCTCGTCGCCTGAGTCTTCGTTGTCTTCATTTGGATTAACATTAATAAGTTTTGCTCGAGGAATTCGAACCACACTACCCTGTATCACATTATTAAGGCAGATTGTAGAGGATTCATGAATACTAATTGCGTAGGAAGGCGATGACCGGGGAGCAGCAGTGAAGCAGACCACTATAGCCACTCATCAACGGCCTTGACACTCATTTTATTCTCCATTTTGAGCTTCATTACTGCCATGACACTTTCAAGAATAGTCTTATTACAGCCGTTGTACAACGGGGTCTGTTGGAAAGCAATCAAGTTATTGTACTTGTCCATACCAGTAGTGTTGACAGCTCTAGGTAATTGCTGGACAGACTCAATATGAGGGAAGCCCCTAACGGCGGGAGAGATATCTGGTGCTTGAGCAAATACACCGCTCTCATAAGGAAACACATCGTTGATCAACCACGTTGTTAGATCATTGGATGTACTGGCCCTCTTAGAAAATTGTCCATGATCATGCTGACCCGCTGATGATGTTTCATCGTGATAAATCCAACATGTGTACTTATTCTAAAACCCGTTTTTCTTCAGGTGTTCCAATACTTTATCAATGAGAAAACGATATCGCTCGTTGCGACACTGACATTTCGTACATGGGCAATAGTGAATTGTCATCCCTCTACCATTAGCCTTCACATATTCCACAAAACTCATAATTCCATGGTGATATCTTACATCCCATCTTGGAAGGCACATCCAACTCTTGTCCATCTTAAAAATTCGAACTGTATATATATATATATATACATGCTCTAATTAATTAAAAATTCATCATTATATATATATATCGATCTTTAAACTACAAATTACATAATTTAATTATTCTACTTCCTAATTACAAATTAACACATATATATCAACAATATATATTTATATATATATATTCATCGAATTCAACTCAAAATCAACAATTAATTACTCAAAATCAACAATCAACTCTACATCAACAATCAACACACACATATATGTATATATATATACACAGACATACCAATATATAGCTTCACGAACCTATTTTGGACAGCTTCCGACAACACCCAACGATTTCAGAACATTTTGAGTTTTTCTCAACGAATTATTTTTGAATGATTGAGCTACTTCCCAGATCGATCTGTAATAAAGAACTATAGCCGACGATTTAATAATGTCGTCGGCTATAGTTGAAAAATATCGTCGGTATTTGTCAAAAACTATAGCCGACGACGGCCCCGTCACAAACACCAACGACATTTTTTTGGTCGTCGGCTATAATACTATGCCTGATGACCAAAAATTATGGCTGACAAACCCTTTTTGTCGTCGGGTATATATACTATAGTATATCTGACGACATCAAAAGTCGTCGGCCTGTTTTTTGTCCTTTCGTCGGCTATAATACTTATTCTGGTAGTGACTACTAGCTAATAGTGCAGTGATTGGCCACTATGATATTACTCTCATAGCTAGGCTGAGAGGTCATGAGTTTAATTATTCACAAAACTGATTTCCGAGCGAATTAAATTTATTTTCTTAAAAAAAAAAAGCTATTGATCACGACTACTGTTTATTTTGGGATATTTTGGTTGTTTCTTTATAAAATAGGATAGATTAGGTCATACGTAATCCCAAAATGATCTTCCAGTGGTCTGATCGAGTGAATTTTATTTGTTTTTTTTTTCAATTTAGAAATGGTCGGTAAAATTTATTAAAAATATAAGAGCAAGACAATAAAAATATTATTCGACTCGAGAAAACGAAACTCCAACGCATCACAAAAGAAAAATACAAGTCTAATTAAGCCTAGACTATTAAATTAGAGTAACTATGAGAACTATCAAAAATTTAAAATGTATCACTCCTTAACTAAGCTAGACACTACGTTGCAGCTCTTCATCTCTATTTTCACGGGAAGTAAAACCGACCTCTTCTTCGGAGACTCTCTCTTGTTCACCACCAATGCCACTCCAAGCTTCAACAAAGGTCATTCGAGTTTCTGATCTCTTCCCGCAGCCTACGACGTCCAACACTAACACATGCCGCCCATTTACGCATACCAAAGGAGGCATTCGGTTCACAAGGCACCATATTCCGTACACGAGCCCTGAGGAGAAGTTGACCCTCCCAATAACATGAGCTGAGAATCCTGAGCATCCGACTTAGCCATTATTGCCTCCAAGCTCTGCATTAGTACGTGCTCCAGTTTGAAGTTGGAACTGAAATTGGCACGTGTCCATCAACTTGTACTTGAGAAAAAACAACATAATATGCGATGTTTCCCTCCAAAGAGGATTCCCCTACATGGTAGCCATGTGTCTCTGGCCATCTTCCTGATACACCTCCATCTCTTCCACCACTGGCTCACCGCTAGACAACACCACACTCTCACCTATCACCATCGTCCCCTCAACCACCACCGACACCACAGGACACTCGTCTTCATCACCTTCGGCGACCTACCCGGAATCACCCTAACCCTCAGACTCGAAGCACCAAATTGATGAACTGGCTTTAGCAAATCCACCATAGACTAAAAACCACCACCATTACCTCCAAAACCCTGCGGGGCACCACTCACCAGTGATGACCAACAAGCTGAAGCTGTTGCCGCCACACCTCGACATCCGCCACCCAAAGCCCATACCCAGTTCACCACCGCCCACTAGAAGAGCCAGAGGCCTCGGGACCGCCAACAAAACCACTCGGCTACACACACTTCCACTAGTACACCCACCACTCCTATGATACTCCCACAAGGAAAACACAATAGGGTTGACATTGACATATTCTAAATCAACATCCACCACATACGAAGAGGAAAAATAATACCTCTGAGCCAATTGGAATAATCAATGAAAATCAAGCTCCACCAAATACCTGCATCTGATCCTGAAATTTTAGCTGGAATTGATAGTAGCTCTTATATGCTTTGATTGACGAGCCAATCTGCTTGCACCAGCTCTCCATGAGAACACAAGTTTCAAGTTGACCGCTACGAAGAAGAATCTGAACCCAAACCTTGTTTACCTCCGTCGACACCTCCAACAGATTCGCGATCGACATCTTGTCGAACTTATGAACCACCACCGAGTAGTCCAGAAAATAACCACCCTTAGTCTTGGCACGATGCCAATCCTCTTAGATTTAATTTTTGCACATGAAGCGGTCACAACTAGGGCTCGACAATGTGTCGGGCCGGGCAGAGCTTGAGCATAACTTCTCTAAAATTAAGGCCGGATGTTTTTGAATTTTTAAAGTCCACGAGTTGTCCATGTGTCCGGTCTTTTCGTGCTTTTTTTGGCCGGATATTTTGATATATTTAACAATCAATTATATCAATAATTATATATATTAAATAATATATAAGTCTCAAACTTGATAATTTATATGTGAACGATTCATATTAAGGAAAAATAAAGATTTTAGAAGTTTATATGATAAAGTAATCTATAATATTTACATTCAGTGAGTTTTAAGGACGGTCCTCGATGAGCTTTAGCGAGCCAACTTTTTTCGGGCCAGTGAATTTTGGAACCTTGCGGCCAAACTCAGCCTTATGATCATAGAACCCAACTTTTTGGGGCTAAATTTGGATTAGACCGAACTTTTTGGACGCATTGGCTGAATGGAGACCCTTCCCAGCTCCCGAATGGTTTTCTTTGAGTGGTTGTTAATTAGCTCACAGAAAAAGAAAATTAAAAGTGATTCATAATTACCGCTTAAATGGAAGAACGTTGAATGTCAAATCATGCAGGACTGATCGAATTATAAATGAAAGGATGTGAGTAGATTGAATAGTCGAGACTGGAGACGGAAGGGTATCTTAATATACAAGCTAAGCTAGGGTGTCTTTAGATGAGATCACATGAAGTAGCTAGGAGTTTATATCTGGGAAATGAAGTATCAAGTGATCTAACAACAAAGATCTAGCGTACCAATTTTCAATAATCATTAAATTTTTTATAGTCGATCCGTTCTACATCATTCCTGCAAAATACAAGAAATGTACCACCAACACTGCAAATTACAAGAGCATACTAATTTCCAGAATAAGCAGCTTGAACAGCACTACCCAACACTAAAATTATAAGAACTTAATTAACTAGTACTTCGTGCATAGATAGGTCATAAATATATAGCTAGGTATTCTTATCCAGCAAACCAACCACTACGCAGAACACCCTATCTGCTTCGATCCATTTAATCCCAATAACAACGCAACGAACCGTGACATTTTTCCCAATCCTAGAGTTTGACATCTCATATTTTACAGACACAGGATCATCCTCTCTAAGAACATATTGGTAACCAGGCATCTTCTTAACAGAAAGAAACACATTTTCAAAAGGGCCACATCTCAGACAGACTCCGTGCTTCAACACCTTGTCGACAACTCCGTTTACAATCTCTCCGGTGAAAAGTTTGAAGGTGATGAAGCTGAAAGAAACCGGAAACGTGATGTCACCGGTGTCCTGCCTCACTTTTCCTTGACCTATGCTGTCCACAGTCGTCACCGCAATGAAGTTGCCGAGGTCTTCCGTTGCTCTTTTTGCAGCAAAATCATCCAGCAACTGGCGAGAGAGTTCTGTTTGGAGCTTGACGCCATCTGTCTTTAGGCTTTTGGGAAGGATAACGATACTCCAGTGTAACCCTGCTTTCAGATACATTGCTCTTCTTCTCTTTATCAGACAAAAAAGAGTTACTGAGATCGATGAGAACAAGCCCCTGAAAGGATCAAGATGATTAAACATCGAAACGAAGATCATCATCCACAAATACTATCAGTAGGATATATACAACTCTTGAGGTAATTAATCTCCAGATGACCTAAAACAAGAACATAATGCATGATCATATAGTGACAATTTGACAAAGGGTTTGAAGTAGTTATCATACCAACAATCTCACACAGATTAGATAATTTTCTTAACCAAGCTAGGTCTCTCCTTTTGCAAGCATATATATATATATATATATATATATATATATATATATCTTCCAATAAGAAGATCGAGGTAGAGCCTTCACTGCTATTTAAGCACTGCGAAGTTTTTCTTGAATACACAATCAAAGCTTCTTCTCAGGGCAAACATAGTGGCACAAGGCAAGCCACATCTTTTCATTACTAAAGAACTAAATGATTTTTTTTTTCACAGAAATAAGTAGTCAAAGTAATTTACCAGTAAAAGGAAAAATTAACTTTTACCTCTTCTTCATCTCATGTCAACTGTCATGAACACATATAATTAACTCTGTTTGGTAATTGGTTCACCAAACCTTGAACCCTAAAATTAAAGTTCTATTCATTAGGTGACACATTTTTGTTTCACATTCATAATTAGATATCACTTTTTTTTTATTTCTCTCTATCTATTAAGCATTCATTCACTAGCTTGTTGAAACTTGACAAATTAATACAAACTTTGTTATTAGATCCAGTGATTGGATTCAGATCCTCTCCTAATGGTTAGGTATCTGACGCTTTAATCTTGACTCTTAATCTAATCGGATGGTCAGCATTCACTTTCTGCTCCAACTTCATCTTTGACACAGAAGTACGTTTTGGGTTCTCTGTCTCTCTCTCTTCCCTTCATTGTTAGTGTTTTGCTTCAACTTCGATCGATGTCAGTTCAACTGTTCTCCGATTATAAACTCACAAACATCTCATCATAAACACCAATCTAAACCACATCATCGCCTCAATCCCACTCATCAAAGCCGAAAGACATATATCCCCAATTGATAATCATGTTAAAATTTGGATTCTCGAAGCTTGAAATAATTTTGTTGGCAAAAAAGCTTGAAAATTTATGTGGAACATGTCGAAGTAAAAGTAGATGGGTATAATTGATTCTCTCATCGATAGAAACATGTATAGTTTCTATAATTATCAGTTTATGATCAACCATTACAAACATTGAGATAGGTTGAAATTGGATAAAGATCTATTTTTTTGGAACCAAAAGGGGGATGAACCCAAAAAAGGGATGAACAGAGAACTACAACGGCATGGTTGTGTTGACCTCCAGGAGGCTGAGCGTGTGGGTGCGACAATGTCGACGGTGTAGTAAGGAATGTTGTTGACCTCGTCAGGCGCTCGACCCAACGGTGGAAGAAGGAGGCGTCTGTAAGTTCGGCTTAGAGAGAGAGAGGAGCAATCGATGTACTTAGGATAAGGTGTAGGAGGAAATTATACTCAATTAAATCTGAACCATCTAACTGTAGTGAACAGTTGCAATGTATTGTTTAGGTGAAAGATTAGGAACTCTCGGTTATAAGAGGATCCGAGTCAACACTCATACTTGTTAATAATAGCTAAGAAATGAGCAACTATGCTTCAACGAGGGTACGTAGTTTAAGGATGCATGAGAACAGATCATAGGGAGCTATAGCGCTCAACGAGATGTATGTATGTCTAGGCCGGAACGCCGGGTACGTAAGGCACTGTAAAATCTCGAGAATAAACCAAGGTACGTACGTAGTTGATTTTGTAGGAGCAAAATGTCATGCAAGGCAAGGGAAAATGGAACATGCAATGCATGTTGAATACCGATCGAGTCATCAAAGGCCCTGAGATTCGAAAAAGTTACTATTCCGAAATAGCTGAATTTATCAGAAGCCACCGTTAACATTGCAGGTTATGATTGTGTAAACATATGGGTAGTGTCTCAAAAGTTTGCAAACAAGCTAGTCAATGGTGATATAAACGAATCTTCTGCATTAATATATAACTAATTTCGGACGTATTACTAAATTCTAATAGAATTCGTCTGAATTTTCTATACTATTGACTGAAAAATATATGGCAAATATAATATGGTATGGATAGTGTTTTCTATTTTATTCATTGACTAGGATATTTAGAGCGAAGCAAACTCACCTAAGCGAAAGCTTAATCAATTTAATATTGAAGGGGTTGTAACTAGTTGGTATCTATATATATAATTTACAAACTAAGAAAAAATATACAAAACAAAAAACCAAAAAGCTAGGTCGTTGACTTCCTTGCAACTTTGGCATCCTAGAGCTTGTGTTCAGATTTGGTCATGTAATCATCCTCCCTCTTTAATCTCTTTTTTAGCTTCTTATGTTGCATCAATGAACTCTCAAGAGGTACGTTGTTCCTGATGAGTTGCTCTAAAAAAATATCCAATTAAGATTTCACGACATAAAGTGGTTTATATGATCATCCAATTAAAATGGCAATAGCTGTGATTAGAGTCATAGACAAACCGACAACCCTGCCAAAAAAATTATTCATAACTAAACAGGAATTAGAAAAACATCTTACGATTACATCAAAATACATACCCCATTAGGACAAAATAATATACAGTAAAACTTCGATAAATTAATATTCTATAAATTAATAATTTTGCTCAACTAATATTTTTTTTATCCCGATTCGGGACCGTTTATATTACTAGCAACCTCGCTAAATGCATAAGTTAATAACTTTTCTCTAATTTCTTTAGGTCCATACGAATATATAAAGTAATAATTTAATTAAAAAAATATTAAAATTTATAAAAAAATACATAAAATAGAACGTTTCAGCTAATTTTTTTTTTAATTTTTTCGGGTTGTTGCTTGAAAAAAGACTATTAAACTTATTTTTTTCATCGCATGTAGACCAAATTTAGTTTCGGCTTTAAACTTTTACAATGTGTGCACCACATTTAACAAATTCTTTTCATTTTAAGTAGAAAAATGATGCGTTATGCTCATAAATTTTTTAGTCCTTTCAAATGAGACTCTTTGAAAGACTAGCTAGCTAGACTAAGATTAGATACTCGTATCTCAATAGAAATTTGATCTATCTTAGTTGATTATCTCCATGAAAAATGTATATATAGGCCCTTATCTTGTAGTAAACTTGGAGTTTAAGTAAAAAAAACATACACCAACTATGACTGGTATATATATAAAAAACTTATTATTAAATATAATTTAACTACAAATTATCTAAAAAAGTTCGATAAATTAATAAATTATTAATCTATCAATAAACTAATAAATTATTCATTTATTGATAAAATAATAACTTTATTAAAATAATAAATTTTTTCAGTCCCAAATAATTTATTTATAGAAGTTTTAAAGATTCAAGTATCTCCTGGAGAATTTGTGGTCGAGCAGTGAGGACAAATTGTGAGGACAAATTGTGAAACACCGTACCGGCCACAGTGGATTAGTAGCAAGTAATTTGTCACGTCTTCAGGGATTTTCGGATGTTGTTTGTCGAGCTCCATATGCTGAGAATCACAACGACAATAGCTACAACGAAAGCCAAAATCTTCCACGGGTTAGAAAACTTTTCACTCTTGAGTGAAGCCAACCATGTATACCGTTTCATATTATAACGATCATTCACTTGCTTGCACAAACGAACATAGAGGAACTTATTGTGGGGGATGTCCTTGTAAAGATTGCTGAAGAACTTGCAACCATCTTCATCACTCAGCCAGTTACCTATTACTTTCTCCTCGCAAAGTAATTCCATATCTTCCTTGGAGGAGATGAGGTTATCCATTAAGATAGCATAAGATGTGATTTCGTTTGAATAACCATGGTAGCATTGCTCGATTGCAATGAGGTTCCTAAACACCGTCTCGGATGACATTCCAACATTCAGCTGTGGAATCTCAAGAATCCCATTCCACCAAAATCTGCCTTCTTTGAATCGGATGTCCATTATGCTCTCCCTTTTCACGATTTGGAATTTGATATCGGCCTTTGATAGAGCGGTTGCGGTATGCATTTGATGTTCATCAGCGTTGTCAAAGATAGGTTCATGCACAGCTTTCTTAGCTCCCTTGACTTTTGTCGGAATTCGTTTTGGAGGTTCAGCTGCAGCTCTCTTTTGTTCTTCCCTCTCTTCTTTGGTCTTCAATGGAATAACGATCGAAGCTCTCACCAGATCAAGTATGTGCAGAACATCGGCATCAGAGTGACACTTGATTTTTTGAAGATGCTTATTATATGATGAGCAACTTTGCTTCAATCCTGGAAGTATGGTCAAGGCATTGAGGATGAGAATAGAGAGGGAGGTCTCACCATGGTATATGTCAAATGTAAGTCCATACAAAATATGGATAACAAACCAAGGGAGTTGATTCTCTAGGAGCAAAAGGTCATGGCATAGGAAATGGAACATGCAATCCATGTTGAATACCGGATCATCAAAGGCCCTGAGTTTCGGATCGTCGCACTTTCGAAATAGTTGAACTAGGAAGCAACCGTCAACTATCATCATTTTGATGAAGTCTTCTGGGGAGATGTGATCAAGTGGTTCTCCATAATAACTGCGTGCTCGTGTCTCAAAGTCACCTTCTTTCTTTTGATCCGAGACCTCAATGACTTTTGTGGTCAACTCTTCCAAAGTGATATGATTCAGGGCTGTAAGAACTTCCTTCAAGTATCTCTCTTTCACTCGTTTCATGAGATCAAAATCTTCCTCAGGATCACCTTCTTTGGCTACTTTGTCTTCCTTTCCTTCCTCGCTGCTTTTCTTTTTTCGGTATTGATGAAAAGGTCCAATTGTGACAACGTCAGGTGTATATGCTTCTGGGTTTTGCCTCCGGAGCACCTTTGGAACTCTGAAGATGCATTCCTTGCATTTCTTGATGTCCTCGACACTTATAATTGTATGGTCTCTGCCAGTGTTATTATTTGCAGCCATGAGGACTAATCGTGTTCCTATGATCAGTCCCAATAAAATCACCTATATGAATCAAAAACGAAATACAAAATATATGTAATGAGCATTTGTGTATAGTATAGTGAATACACTGAATAGAAAACTGTAGATTATACCTGTGGGAGGGCTGATGAGAAGTCTGCAGTAGATATGCTGATCGAGAAGTACTTATATACTACAATATGCTGAAAAGGGGATCGTGGAGAAATCGATAAGGGTTTTAGAAGCAAATGAACCGGTAGTGTTTTTGAAAACACAGATAGATCTAGACTGAGAAGGGAATCGGTGAGCGTTTGTTGTAATGTCCAATGAATAATACTTGTTTATATAGGCGCTTACTGAATGAAGGTCACCACATTAGCTAGCTAGCTCATTAATTTGCTCGTCAAGTTGTTCAATTGTTTACTTGCGACAGCGCAGACCTCTAACTCCATGACTCAAAGTCAGCTTCTTACAGTTTCCTATTTGCTATTTTTTTTGTTCCTTAGCAACCTTCAAGAGTCAATTAATTACTCAAGCTAGGAGCTGTCAGCTCTACCAAACTGTTGGTAACTATTCATATTTTAGATATTTTTAGATTCCAATGGTAATTAAAATTGATTTATTTTTTATTTTAGATATTCTCTACGGATCCAGCTCCTTTAAAGTGAAAGAGATCTAAATTCATGGATTATCATCCAAACCTCGTTAACTTTGCTGTTAACAGAAAAAAAATCATACGCTTGACGTATTCTTTTTTACCTGCGGTTGGACTCTTTCATCTAATTCGTTCTCTTATGTTCATTCTCAAGTATATTCTTCCTTCTTTAAGCTTCAATGGATACCGTCGTGGTGGTCAAAATGTCTCTCATAGAATGAGGTGGGAAGGATGTTACTAGACCAGATTTTCGTGAACAACAAGACCTACAGTAGGACCTAGACCTCCTCATCTCAAAACACCGTGCTTCTTAGTAGATGAATATGACCGCACTATTCCAGCAATCGATCGAAGCGACGACTTTCGTCGCTTCAGCACCAAACGCGTAGCTTCACTACCCAAGCGACGATAAGTCGTCGCTCGGCTGTCGTCCCTTCATTTTTGTCGCTTAGATTTCAAGCGACGAACATTGAACATATCTTCGTCTCATGGATATTTCAAGCAACGAAGGAAAAGTTCGTCGCTCTTTAGCTAGCGATAAAGATTGGGTCGTCGCTTTATTGTTCTAGCGACAAACTTTGGTTCAAAATTCGTCCCTTCACGTCAGGTTTTGGAGAAGAAAACATGGGATGATATAATTGAAGCGACGAAATTTGGTTGTCGCTTAGTTGTTCAAGCGACAAAGATTGAACAATTTTTGTTGCTTCATTTTGTGTTACAGAGCAGAAAAACAGGTTTGTGGGTCTGGTTTGAATCAATTTCCTTCACATCCTAATAACACAATCCGCAAGACATTCAAATAACACAATACACACATCCAACATTACACAAACACACTACATTTCACACACACGTAGTTTTCATCTAAAGTTACAATATGTTTCATAACATTGTCCATTAATCTAATTACAAGGAAACTGAAGGGTCCTAGTCTTGGTCTTCCTCAGGAATACATGCTGAAGCAGATGAGGATTTATCGACGACAAAGGGAGTTGCTGCGGCTGCGGCGGCATTGTCACCCGGATTGCCTTGGGCCGAGATGACATCATTGAGGAAGGCCTCCAACCTTGTCATACATTGCTTCATCTCTTCTTTCTCCATTTTTGAGGCTTTGCACCACTTGGAAATTTCTGCTAGTTGCCTCCTCAATTTCTCAACCTTTGCATCGTTGTGGGGCACGTGTGCACCTCCTCTTGGTTTCGGCGGGCGTCTTAATGCACCCCCTAGAACTTAAAAATTGGTAAAAATAAAACAAATAGTCAAATTAAAAACCATATGGTATCTAAAAACAAAAACACAATACAAAAAGTCAAGTGGTTTGTTAAAAGATAAACCATAAAAAAAATATACCTCGGACCCTCGTCCTCGGTTTCCCACCCAGCTCCTGCTCGATTACAGAAATCTACTCATTGACGGTATCAGAGTTAGTCACGTGATTCCCGCCCACTTCATCACTCACTCGACTAGCACACAGCTCATCCATCTTCCTCTTCACTGCTGCCTGCATAAAAATAATTGTCCAATAGATTTGTGTTATTATACTTTTTAATTCCAAGTCAAAAACATATTCGCATAAAACAATGTCACTCACCACTTTCTCCTGTGTATTTTGGGATGATTTATAATCATCACAGACTGTCTGGAGTAAAGGCGCTAGATGCCCATTCTCTTCATTTGCAGCGACCCGAAAACTATAGGGAGTGATGCAAGAATTATGGTTGATTGCATACCCCTTTTCCTTTCCCTTGTTCCGATTAGCGACGTTCCGAGCACACATCGCCTGCAAAAAACCATTTTGAATATATATTAACATATTTCATATGAGAATTAAGAAATTATATGAAATGCAGAAACCGATAATTAATTTTCATTACCTTATAACCGTCTTCCTCATAGTGAGCTTTGAGGTACTCCCACTGCTCAGGTTGGTGGATGAACTCTTCGGGCGTTGCCTTTGATACTTCAATGTAATGAGTATGGCAGTCGTGTTTCCAATCCTTGTAAATTTTTGCGGCAGTCTCGTTGATATATTTTCACATGCCTGTCTCGGTGGGAGGGAGGTCATAGAATATCTAGTAAAAAACAATTCAAACAAAATCAAATGAGCATTTGATTATCATATTTGTCCATATAATGTGACTGAAAAATAGTTTATCGAAATTATTCTAAAACAATGTTTTACCTCCATATAAGTGGTCAATACATCTTGGTGCTCCTCATCCAGCTCAGCAAAGGTAGGCGCAAGCATCGGAACTTTGCTCTCGGAGCTCCCGATGTCTCGGGACATCAAAGTCCTCCATTTCAATTCTTTGGGACCCTTGTGTTCTTCGGCATACTCAACCTTCAGAGGCTGATTGTTGTTCATGCTCTTCAGATATGCTGTCTTTGTGCCCGTTACGATGCCGCGCTTCTCAAGGTTCCGCCCATTCACCTTCTTCCCCGTTCTCATATCAACCATCTCTGCCATATCAAAACACATACCAGGTTGTAAGATAAAGCAATGTTACTAGCAGACCAAAAATTTTATTATCACAACTTACGTAACAATGAAAAAGCTTACCCGGCTCCATAGGACCCCTCTTGGTCCTAATACTTATCGGAGGACCGTCATCGCCGTCCCCAGCGCCACTGTCAGCGCCACCTCCAGCATCCCCCACTTTCTAAACCATTAGATAAGATAAGAGGTGTAAATTTTAAGAACTTCACGCAACTTCACAACTCTCTCACTTTAGAGGAGTCGGATCTATTCTTTACCTATTAGGAATATGTCTTGTAAAACTCTATATATAACAAATTCGGGAATGAATGAAAGTATTGCATTCTAAACTAAACGATTTACCTATACTTTTTTGCTTGGCATCAAAGTCAACCCTGAATGTCGCATATTTATGTGATTATACTATGTTTAATTAAGGAAAATAATTTGTGCTTCCTTAAGACCTAAATCTTAAAGTTTTAGTCCTTGGTAGCTTGCCATGTCATATTTTTATTACCGCATCATTATATGTAAATGACTATTTTATCCAATTATTTTATTACTCATTCTAAGAATTTTTCTTTTCTTCTCTTGCATCACTCCTCGAACTCTCTCCCTCAGCCGCCATATCATGAAAAATTTAATCCCAACCTGTTATCATTGTAAATGAAGCAGACCATATATATAGTGTACTGTGCATGTAGTATGTTGTTCAAATTTCATTGGCTTGGCTTAGTTACTTATTAATCATACAGCTTAATTAGCTTCTCTAGTAGTAGTTGTTTTGGAGTTTCAATTCGATCATAGGATTCATAGCACTCATCCATCCATGCGTGATTGTTTTGAAGAGAATAAGTAATAAAATTAGGTGAAGATGCCAACCTTTGGGAAATAGTTTGGAAGAAATTAAAACCCAAATCAATAACTAGGGTTCTAATTTCTAAATGCGAGGAAAAAACGCAGATCAATTGCTAGGGTTCATAATCTCTTGTATTTACTCAATTAATTAGGATTATTATAATCTAAATTTATATCTGAAATATATATATATAAGGGTAAAATTGGTGTTATGAGACTAATATAATTTTATAGATTTAGATTTAAAATTTTATATATGGTGACATGGAATGCCACATAAAATTAAGAATGTGTTGAAAGAGTTAGGTTATAGGTTTTAGAGACCTATGGATTTGCATTGTGATAATATAACTGTTGTTGAGATTACTCATAACCTAGTACAGCATGATAGAACCAAACATGTAGAGGTTGATATGCATTTCTTAAGGGATAACCTTGACACTAAGATTATTCGGTTTTCCTTCGTGTCGTATGAGGAACAGTTAGCTAATATCCTTACTAAAGGATTATCACATGAAACCTAGCCTTAATTTAGTAAACGGTTGGACAAGTTGGACATGATTGACATCTACGTGCCAACTTGAGGGGGAGTGTTAGCAAATATTGATTTTGTAGATATTTTTATATTCTTATTGTAAATAGAATTGATTTATTTTTTATTATAGATATTCTCTGCCTATTAAAAATATGTCTTTTAAAACTGTATATATACTCAATTTAAAAATAAATAAAAATATTATATTTTAACTTAAACATTTTACCTATACTTTTCAACCAATATACGTAGTTTGCATCAGAGCGATAATGACGACAATAAAAGAAAATACTTAGTAAGAGTCTGTTATTTACCATCGACAACGTAACTCGGGTTTATTATAATTTATTTGGGTATATAATGTAGGAACACATGTATATATAATAGTATGAATGCGATGAGCGTTGTTCAGATGTTAGATTTGAAAGACTAATATATTCCCACCGGTCTAACTTAATTCTTAGCTTAATTTATTCAACTTCATCTGATCAAGCTTGTAGCTAGAAGGAGGTTAATTAGTCTAATTATTTTAATGTTCTTGACTGATCGCCTTCATATGAACTACTTCAAACGTCAACTTCGGCGAGGGAAAATTGTTAAAATAATCACTCAAATATGACACGTTCTAAATTTTACTCATTCATGTATGAAAAATATTACTTTGCTCACTATCGAACTACACCACTTATCACTTTGATCACTCTGAATGTACGTTAGAAATTGAATTCGAGTTCTAATCGGCCAAGGAGACCTATTGGACTTTGTAGCTCTCTTCCTTGTGAGTCTTTTCATACCAAGGTCGAGCCTCAATTCAATCTGAGGAAGGAAAATCTAAGATTTGAAGTTTTTAGAATGTTTTGGTGTTCTTGACTTCAAAGGTTAATTCGACCATTTCCATGATGAAATGGACTTAGGTGTAGTTGAGAAAATTGTTGTTTGGTTGATTTTAGATAGATTTACTTTCGGGTCGCCAGAAATTGGAGCGGTGCCGCCAATTTCTAGGGTTCTGAGTAATCAAAGTGACTAACAGTATTATTCTTTAGTAACTATAATGATATTTTCTATACATGAATGGGCAAAGTTTAGAACGTGTCATACTTGAATGATCATTTTAACAATTTTTCCTTTCAACAATATGGTTGCTAAATATATGGACGTTGTTTTAACGCCTCAAGTAAGTCGATCATGTCAACGTACACATCAACATCACAGTGTGGAAGAACTGGTTCTGATGTCATAATAAAATAATCTGAGGTTCACAATTAAACTAATTGCAATGGTTAGAGTAACCTAACTACTTATAAACTCACTAATAAGTCCCTCATTTCCAATATGAGATTCACATTCTCTAACACTATCTACATATTACAACGTAACAAGCTCTTAAGGAATCGAAGTTAGGTTTAAGGAGTAAAATATCGGATATCGAGAATATATTGATATTTAGAAATATAGATTTTTCAATAAAATTATCGAGAAAATATTGACATTAGTAAAATTTCGATAGATATTACAGAAATTTAAAAATTATAATTAGCTTTTGTTTTTCCATCTCTTATAATCATAGGGTATATATGACCAACCTTCATGAGTAGCAATGTTGGTTAGGGTGCCAGATCAGTTACATCATCACCAGGTTTCGATGATTGGATAGTTTTCATGTCAATTGGATAGTTTGTTATATATATTGTTTAGAATTGCTAAGAATCTTCTTCTGCGTGAGCTTGTGCCTTTATGATTGGACAGTTTTCATGCCAGTTGCATCCATTTTTGGTCATTATCTCACTATCGACAATATTTGTCGCTAATTATATCGGGCTCCTCTTAAAACGATGTTATCAACAAAATTTCATCGATTTAATCTATATTTTATACCCTGGTTAGGTTACAAGAATTGAAGGACAAACCCCGTGTGACAAAAACAGCGATTGCACGTTGTGCCAACTATGGGCTGGCCTAGGGGTGGATTCGGTCCTATTCGGTTCGGTTTTGAGGCAAAACCGGAAACCAAACCGAAAAAAAAATTCGGTCCGGTTCGGTTCGGTTTTTTACTGTTTAGTGATACAAACCGAAAACCAAACCGAACCGTCGGTTCGGTTCGGTTTCGGTTTTTTTCGGGTTTTTTTTTCGGTTTTTTTTTCGTTTTTTTTCGTTTTTTTTCCGGTTTTTTTTCGGTTTTTTCCGGTTTTTTTCGGTTTTTCTACATCACTTTTCCAAAATTTTGTCTCCAATTCTTCTTCACCTACACCTAACATTCCCAACAATCTATACATATATTATCTCCAACACAAAAACTCACATTAAGTCATTATTCATTAACCAAGCTACAAACTAACAAGTAACAAAGTATGCAATAAAAAAAATACAAATACTTCAAACTAAAGTCCATAAATTTGAAACTTATAGTCCATAGTCCATATTAGTTACAAACTTAAAACTTAAAAGTCCACAAATTGAAAATAAGCCAAATAGAGTCTAATCTATTGTTTAAAGTTTACACATTATTCATTTTGGGAGGCAAGTCAGGCAACATAGCTTTCTTAACACCTTGCTTACATGGAAAGTTTGGCATCTCCAAAACTTCTACATGTACAAAAAACAAAATTGAAAAAGAACAAGTTAGATAAGAAAACTATACATGCATGTAATATGAATTAAAGAAGAATTTACTCAAATCTATTCAAGAATAAAAACTTAAAAAAAAGCTATTACCTTTTTCCGCTTCTTCACATATCTCCATCTCCTCACTAGTGGGCACATGATGCAAAGCAATAATTTCACCTCTAAGCCAACTTTGTGTACAAATTAAGGCTTCCACAACTCTTGGACTTAGAGAGCTTCGATGTGGACTAATGACCCTTCCACTAGTGCTAAAAGAAGATTCCGAAGATATGGTAGACACTTGAATAGCTAAGATGTCCTTTGCAATGCGGGCCAATATAGGGTATTTAGAAACCCCATTTACTCTCCACCAATTCAACAAGTTGAAATCTTTATCATCTCCTTCCATGGTATCACTAATGTATCTAACAACATCATTGTTAATAGTCTCGGCTCTCCTTGCCTTCCTCTTCAACTCTTTCTCCTTCATCTTCCTCTCAAACTCCGTAAGACCCTTGAAAGAAATGTCAACCACATCATTAGATGGTTGAGACTCTTCAACCCCTCTCATCTCCTTTTCTTCCTCTTCATACACTTGGTAAATGTCATACAAAAGAGTCTTCACGCTCTTTACAACCCTTTCCACCCTATAGTATTCTTCCTCTTCCCCAAAAACAACCTCTAAATAATCAACAAGCTTCTCAAACTTTTGCCGTGGATCAAGAACAAGAGCAAGAAACACATATTGGTCAACTCATCAAAATCACCCCAATATTTAGTATATTTTTCTACCATTGGAGGTACAACTTCCTCCATCATCCCCACACTTGGTCTATTAATTTCTTCTTGCAAGATACCATATAAATGAAGCAAATCATTAAAAGTGTGATGAATGATAGGAATGTTAGAACAACACACTCTTAATGTAACTTCATAAAATGGTTTCAAAAACTCCCTATACACTTCTCCATTCTTCCATTCAACCGAAGTGGGTGGCCCTTCCTTTGCATTCGCTTCCCCCAATTTGAAATATGCCATAACATTTTCGGTATCATCCACCCAGAATAATCTATCAAAAGCTTTTTGAAATTTCAAAGCCGATTGCAACATCAAGTATGTAGAATTCCACCTAGTAGGGACATCCAACACCACAAGCCCCTTACTCTCTATCTTCACTCTCTCAACACATTTTTTAAAGATATCAAGTCTTTTTGGAGAGGATCTAACATACTTCACCGAATTACGAATAGCTTCGATAGACATACTCATTTGTTTCAAACCATCATTCACAATCAAGTTAAGGATATGAGCTACACACCGCATATGCATATTTTGGCCCCCATTCAAAACCATATTAGGACAATCCCATGCATCTAGCCTCTTGATTAACTCTCTTATTGCAACATCATTTGCCGAAGCATTATCAACGGTGATTGTAAGAATCTTCTCTATGCCCCACTCTAACAAGCAATCCTCAAGAAGTTTAGCTATGGACTCTCCCTTATGATCCAAAATTTGGAAAAAGTTAATGACTCTTTTATGCAACACCCAATCATCATCAATAAAATGCACGGTAACAACCATATAATTAATGTTTTGAATGGATGTCCATGTATCCGTTGTAAGACACACCCTTCTCCCCTTCAATTCATTCTTTAACTTCTCCTTCTCCGACATATACAACTGAAGCACATTTTTTGCTACCGTCTTCCTACCAGGGATTTTCCAAAAAGGACATGCTTTTTTCATAAAACGCTGAAACCCTATACCCTCCACATGCGAAAAAGGCAGCTCATCTAAAATAATCATCTCCACACATAACCTAGTGAGCTCTTCTTCTGTCACAGCCGAGGTATCCAACTCCCTAGTCTCTTTCTTAGAACACAAAATCTTTTGACCCTTAGCCTTTATCATTTCTAGATTAGGAGGATATTTCCTACATCTATGCATATGACTATTTAGGGAGGATGTACCATTTATATTCGGATCAGCACAAAATTCCTTTTTGCAATAAAGACATACACCCTTAACTAAACCATCCACAATTTTTCTTCTAAAATGAGCCCAAATATCTGACCTTTCATTGTCCTTCAACTTCTGCAAATATTCTTCCTCAGTTAACTCCACTTCTTCTATGAAATCTTCCAACATGGCAGAAGCAGTAGCTGCAGTACTTGCTTGTGATCCACCCACACTATGTGTTGTTGATCCACCCACACTATCAACTTGCATCTGCACAAAAAATAGCATATTCAGTAACCTATAACAGATTTATAAAACCATATGGACAAGTAATAGGCAAAGAGAGAAACAACCTATAAAGAAAAACCAAATGCCTACACATTAATTTACCTGAGAAGATGAGGATGATATGTTGGCTGCAGCACCACGACCACGGCCACGGCCACGACCAGCTGACTGAGCTGAGTTCGTTCTGGCCCTCTTCATTGTGTCTGAAAAAGAAAAGGAATCAACCGATATTCATGGCACTAAGCATAAGCAAAACAATGTTTCAAAACATAGAACTTGCAGGCTTGCAGCCCTTCACAAAACACAGTTATTACACAATCAAACCCCACAAACACTAACCAACTTGCATCTGTAATAATGAAAATTCCAATAAGCACACAATTCAATTCCACAACACATAATCGGTAAAACTAAATAAAATGTCCAAATCACACTTTGCTACAACAAATGACATATGTTCTGCTCCTCTAAATCACACATGTTTAACCACTACAAACAAAGCCAAACCAAATCAGACAAGCTAAACTAAATAGGGCATAAAAACTATACACACAATCTCTAATCAACATAATCCTTACTCAAAACCAATCATAACAAAGATAATTACATATCAATTATAGAGTTATGACAAAACATAAGAAAGTACGGCATCATCTGACCTCTTATATACACTTAAACAAAGAAAAGAGACGCACTTCTAAACAATGACAATTCATCAGTAAAGAATCCAAATTTAAATTATATATCAGAGCAAGTATCCATTTCAGCCTATAGTTTTCCATCAAGTTGGAGGCCGAAGCAACTCTTGAGTCAGATTTGGAGTGACAACTTGTTTGTCTACCTCGGGTTCAAATCAATATGTGCCCGACGATAAAAAAAAAACAATCTGTAAATTTCAAACAAGTAGCTTCAAACAACAAATCGACTTACAACATAAACCCCATAACCCTTGAATACCTAACTCATTAACGGAAGAAATGAGAGCTAGAACCCAAAATAAAACAAAACTTCAGTCACAAATCGATTTACAGAAAACCACTGAATCGAAAACCATTCAAAACCCTAACACCCTAGAACATGCAAATCGATTTACATAAGAAACAATAGAACCCAAAGCTTAAAAGCTTTAACCTCTTAATCGTAATCGTTGCTGGGAGTGGTGAGACCAAGGTCGAAGGTGTAAGAGGCCGAGTCGAGGCTGGAAGAGAGTGAGAAAGAGTAGGGGCTGAGCGACAAGGGCCCAGGTTGGCTTCGTCGCCGGTGTGAGGATGAGATGACGATTTGTAGTCTTCTTCCTCCGTCGTACCACTCGTACGGCCGCCTCTATGCGTATGTTTGGGAACCAGGCCGAAAGAGAGGAAAGACCGAAAGAGAGGGAGGGACTCGAGGGAGTTGGGAACTTGGGATTAGGGTTTTTTTTCGTTTTTTTTTTACTTCATCAAAACGACGTCGTTTTGTACCGTTGACCGTTGACTTCGATTTATTTCGGTTCGGTTCGGTTTTTAAGGGGTCCAAACCGGAAACCAGGCCGAACATATCCGGTTCGGTTCGGTTTTTTTCGGTTTCGGTTCGGTTTTCGGCCCGGTTTTTTTCGGTTTTCGGTTTAGAAATTCCACCCCTAGGCTGGCCTTTACTTTGGAAGAATCTTGATCCAAGACCTTAATTTTCTCCGTACTAAAAGGAAATTGAAGTCTTGGTCAAGAAAAAGTAGAAAAGAAATTCAAGTCCAAACGAATGGAAGCCAATTATTGTCCAAAATAAAATAATTCGTTGTTGGCACAATAAGTTAGAAATATTAATAGCACCACTAACGAACATTTAGAATAATAAATAAATTTTTATATTCCATGGAAAAGGAGTGCATATAAAACTACCAAAGTGACGTGGGGTTGTGATGCACAAGCCATCAAAATTAGATGATTGCAAAGGCAAACGTATAAAACCTAATTTTGTTTTTATGTATAACTAATTAATTTATAAGAGCATCTTAAAAAAAATTTATTGGTCTAAATATTCTGTTTGAGGAAGTACAATCACTATTCATCGAATATGAGTTTCTATTCATGTTTTTTGTGTAGCGGTGCAAATTTTATTTATTAATTATAAAAATTTAATCTCTTTATTTTTTTAGTAATATTTTCATCCAATAACAAATAACTTTTTATTACTATTCATTATAAAAATATTTTCATAATATTTTCGTGCAGCGGTGTAGTGTGTGCCTTTTGTGTGTTTTAATTTTGTGTTGTTTGAGTGTAATTTATTATGTTTTAATGTAATGTGCTTGAATTTTATCTATATAAATAAAGTACATTTTTAATTCTTAAAAATTTAAATTACATAATAATATGTCAAACATAGATTTATTATTAAGACAAACTGAACTAATCACTAAAATCAAGGTGGCGGGGGCAATAACAATTTGTAAAGCTTGCATCGCCATCTTCTTCTTCATTGTTATTTTCTTGCTTAAGGATTTCCGTTTTTCTCTTTGTGAAGTACATCTTTGACATTGGGCTCATAGACTCTAAATTCATTGTCATGATCCTTGTTTCTTCCTCTTGGGCCCTCAATTAATTTGTAGTTTTTCTCTTCAAGCATTCGTAGCTTTTCATCACTTGCCTTTTACCAATCAGTAAACATTTTTTGATTAGCCGCATGTTTTTCTAAGTCTCATCTTTAACTTCATTTGTATGTGTCATGACATTTTTCCCCCTTCTTTTTTTTTCATTGGCCGCCTTCACTCCTTGAGGTCTAGCCGAACTCAAGGTACCTTCAAGGTTGCTTTGTAGTGTTGAAATCACTTCATCTTCACTCAAGTTGACGATAGGAGGCACTTCACTAACCGGAGGAGTAGCTTCGAAATTAGAATGGTAAGAATGTGAAGTACTAGTTTCGACGAGTCTAAAAGAAGGATGATTCTTGACCGCTTCCCAACACTCAAAGTTTGTAAATTGTTTCTTCTTTTTTGCCACATAAAGTGTTTGAGCTTTCCTTAACTACAAAAAAAAAATACGAATTGATATGTCACAATAATATCAAATAAAATGGACTTGACATTTTTTATTCCATAAAATCAAAAAAAATTGAGAAGACCAACATAAATAAATCTTTACCTCATCTTGCAAATTTTTGCCAGATTCCGGATTCCTTTTTGTGTATGCAAGCGAAGATTTTCATTGTGTCAAGTTTGGCTTCAACTTTGCAAAACGAGAGGAAAGTGCCTTTTGGGTCCTAGTCTCTGCCCTCAATTCACCATGAGCCATCTCCCAATTTTGTTGGTAATCGGAATAAATTTTTTTCCACAATTTGTTGACATTTAGTTTGTTGTCGGGAATATGGCACACGCTTTGACGACAATAAGATATGCACAATTCGGAAAGAAGCCAATTGGTAGACATCTTTTGCAAAACCTAAAAGGAGTGAGAGAAGAGAGGGAGCGCGGTAATTTTGTTGTGCACAAATTGGTATGAGGTGTGAATGACATGAAGATAATATTTATAGAAAAATTGTATGAGGTTATTTGAAAAATTTTGGAATCTTTTTTGCAACTTTTTAGGGGATTTTGTTGAAATATTTGGAATCTACCGGTGAAAGAGTCATTTTTAGCAAAGTAGCCGTTTTATTCAAATCTTGGCCGTCGGATTAAATTTTTGATTCAAAATGGACGGCCCAGATGGATAGAGACGTTGGGAAGGAGCTGGCAGACAGCCCCGCCATGTGGCGGGCTATCATTGGCTAGTAACTCTACTGATAAAAAAAATACTGTTTTACGGCGAGTGTACAGAACTAAAAAATTCAATGTGTCTTGGTGTCACCCACGTATGTGGACTCCACCAGGGAACGCTTCCTCTTCGGCGTGCGTTTTCCGGAAGCAGTCGAGGAATTCCTCCTCATCAATGTCCGGTCGTCCTCTCCGATTTTTTCCACTGCACCATTTTTTTCAACAGAAATTCTTATCGTCGGCGGAATCCAGCCAGAGAACTTTCTATTTTGGCCAAAAATACCGACCGATGCAGATGCTCTGAGAGAGAATATATACGTACGAATGGTTCTATCAGTTTGAACTATCTGCCCATTGCGGTAACAGTGCTACAACACTCAGCTAGCTACGTACGTACCATGCACGGTCCATCAATATTATATATGTTTTTAACGTCGATCCAGCTTGTAAGTTGTAAATCCACAATATCGAGCAACATATTAATGCAAAATTAACTAATATTGATAAAATGAAATCATTTAGGATACCAAAGTCTGATTTCTCCAAGAAGCTCCGAATGCTATTTGTGGTGGTCCAAAGGTTGAGAGCCAGAAGGAGAATACCCAAGAAAAAGGCAGCAACATTCCATGGATTTGAAAACTTTTCCGTCTTGAATGAAGCCACCCAAGTATACCCTCTGATTTGGTAACCTTGATTCACTCTCTTGCACAGTTCAACATAGTAGAACTTGTTATGGGAAATGCCCTTGTAAAGGTTGTTGAAGAACTTGCAATCCTCTTCATCACTCAGCCAGTTACCTATTACTTCCGCCTTGTACATTAAATCCATATCTTCTTTGCAAGAGATGAGATTGTCCATTAAGATCGCATAAGATGTTATTTCATTTGAATAACCAGGGTAACATTGCTCCATAGCAATGAGGTTCCTGAACAACGATTTGGACAACATTCCTACGTTCAGCTGCGGCATAGTGAGTACTCCATTGAAAACTCGATTAACGAGAAGCCGTCCCTCTTCGAATCCTATGTCCATTGAGCTTTCCCTTTCGACGTTCCGGAATCTAATGCCTGCCTTTGAGAGAGTGGTTGCAGTGTGCATCTGATGCACTTGAGGATCGAAAATATCTTCTTGACGAACTTTCTTTGCTCTCTCGTCTTTGATCTTTAGGGGGACAACTATAGAAGATCTTATTAGATCAAGTATGTGAAGAACATGAGCATTACCATGATAAGTGGTTTTATGAAGTTCGTCTTTGAGAAGTTTGTTTTTGTAAGATATGTAACTATGTTTGAGAGATGGTATTTTCATGAAGACTTCAAGGATAAGAATAGCAAGGGATGAGTGATGATCACCGTGACAATCGGCAATGAAAGAGCTATATACGTTGTCGAGAACAAACCAAGGTAGTTGATTTTCGAGGAGCAAAAGGTCATGGCATAGGAAATGGAACATGCAATCCATGTTGAATACCGGGTCATCATCGTTCTTAAGATCCTCATACTTACATTTCCGAAGTAGTTGAACGAGGAAGCATCCATCTAGAATCATCATCTCCATGAATTCTTTGGACGTAAGATGATCGAGTGGTTGTGCATAGAAGCCATGGGAGAGTTTCTCAAAATCCTCATCACTCTTTTGGCCCGAGTGCTCTACAACTCTCGCCGTCAGCTCCTCTAGTTTTACATTCTTCGTGTCTGAGAGAAATTAATTCAAGTACGTCCATTTTACTTGTTCCATGAGTTCAAACTCTAATCTTTTGCCTTAATTGCCTTCCTCGCACTGGCTGCGCCGTGGAAGACGATGAAAGGGTCTTATTGTGACAACGTCCAGCGTATATGCCTCGGAGTTCTGTCTACGGAGCACCTTCGGAACTCTGAAGATGCATTTCTTGGTTTTCTTGCATTTCTTGCAATCATAGACTTCCATATCAATTGTATGTTGACCTTCCATTGATCGCTGCTGAATAGATTGCAAAGGATTGGAACTTAATTAGTTAATCAAACTATCTCATATAAACCAACAGTTAAAAGCAATGCAACTCACACGCATATATGTCATATGTGATATGTTGTATATAAATCGTACCTGATCGAGCTAGATAGCTTAGCCTGCAGATTCACTTCGAGCAGCCGATCGATTAAGCTAGTAGAGCTCAAAGTGGTGGCTGATCAAGACTGTACGTAATTAGCTAATATCCAGATTTTGTACGGTCTATAGAGGTCAATATATAGAGTTGGGGAATGATGTTCAATACTTAAGGTATGCATGAATATATAGTTCTCCTTCAATTCTCCCTCATCTACCTACTTCACTACTTGTTCTTTTTCTAATGCATGCTTGATGATCGATCTCGCTGGCGATGGCCTCGAAGCTCTTGATGGAGACTCAGGGCCATTAATTAGTTAAGTAAAGGGAGATTTTCCTAATTCCATTTCCTCATTCCAGTCGTTTTTGGCAAATACTCTTTTTAAAGTTGCATACCAACCCCTTCCTAGCTTAATTCGGTCATTAACTGGCGGCTAACCTATCTCTGTGTTAATTTATATGCATGCACCCATGCACACGTCTATTAGTACATAGGACAGTACCAGTTTTGTATTAATCTCTAAACTATACAACGATTATATTATCAAACTATTTCCGGTTGAGTCAAACATATATTTGCAAGCATAATGTTTGGAAGTGATTCAAGACGAGCAGTAGTTTCGATTATTATGCATGTAATCTTATAAATCCAAAGCTAATTCACTCTGTATTTCAAAGTAGACCTCTCTTCTAGATCGAAACTGTATATACATTCATACACGCGTTGAACTACACATGTTGAACTGGTCCAATTGGTTGTCTTCAAGTTTGTCTTTCTATAATAACGAGTCATAATTGGTTGGCCTTCGTTAATTTCAATTATGTTTACTCGTGTTTTGTTTGTGTTAGAGCAACTCTAACAATTTTTTCATTATATAGAAAAAATGGATTTTGGATACACACACCCCTAATTGTTAAATACACACACCTTTTTTTTTGTAAATTTCAAATTCCTGTTTTATCAAATTTTTGAATTACATAATCACAACAATACCTACGGACACTGTCGTACGAGTACATGGGACTGATGGGAGTTGCGTACTTTTGGTTTTGGTAACAGAAGGGCACGTACGTACACCCCAGCTTTGTTCATAGGCTCATAGCTTTGATCAATTTAACATGTCAGTACTGTATGTCTTATATTTTGATCGAAGTAGATTAAGAGTTCGGTGCATTGTAACAAAATGGTCTTCATGCCCGGTCACTTCTCTCACACATTTTTCTACTGGTAAAGTTTCCACCTTTCTCCTTATCCGACAATCCGAACCCGACCCAAATGGAGAAAGAGCCACTACTCCCTTTACCTGCGGAGATAGTTCTCGTCTTTCTCAACCTTTTGGCCTCCCGGTTTGCGACGAAGTCTTTTTTTCCCTTACCTATCCCGTCATTCTCAACTTGTGATGTCCTCTCTCTCAATTCCCTGAGACCCATTCATCCATTTCTCTTTCAATCGAACCCACTGTGCCGGATGGTTCTCCGCTGACAACACATCATGGTTGGGAAGAGAAAGAAGAAAGATGAGGTTGTGGGAATTGTAGAAACGGCTTGGAAGAGCGAACGGGAAAGATTATGACGAAGAATAATGAGGGGTAATATTGGAAACAAAAGAGAAAAATGTCGAAACAAAAAATGAGGGGTGTGTATTAACATTAGTGGGCTTTTGGAAAATACTTTTATACTCCAACAATTTTCCCATCAAAATTTTCAAAATAGAGAAAGGGATGAATCGAAAGAGAACAAACCATTCTTTAAATTTATAGCAACCTGTAATTTTTTGAAAAATGAATTATCATTAATATATTGTGACTTTCAATGTCTTCCAAGCTCTTTTTTCATGAGTTTAAATAAAAAATATATTATTTTATTATTATAATGAATAAAAATATAGTAATAATAAATACAAAAATCTACAAAAAAATCAACTAAAGAAATCATCAACATGCTAGAGAAGTTGAAAATATTTTGGCTTCAACAATAAGGTGGATATGCCAACGAGTCACTACGGACCCGCAATCTCAAAGACGTGATTGCAACAATCAAACATAAATCATTGTCTCAAACTAATATAGATAAATATTTTAATTCTTCTTGAATAATATTTTATATATTATTATTATTGACAATTATTACTATATAGAGGTAACTTTTCTATATATGGGACCAAAAAATCTTATAACTTATAACAATGTGGAGGTTATTCCTATTTATAACTAGTCTCGAGTTGGGACTGAATTTTTTTATCACTATAAAGAGGTTATTTCTTTATAAAATATTCTTAAATCGTGTTTTTACTGTATTCGTCATCATTGGTTGCCATATCATTTCATTTTCTGCTGCAAATGGAGAGTGATCGAGTTTTAAGCATCTATTCTTTTGATTTGATGCAGATGGTCTAGCGAGACGATATGAGTATATGGACAGATCATATGGACAGTTATTGAAATATAGTGATCCGAGACTATAAATGACTAGGTGGAAAGCCCGCGTACAAGGCACGGTGATGCAATCAAGAAGAAAAATTACTTAACAAATAAAAATGATACATTATAGCTACATATTACAAATACATAAAACAAACTTCAAATTTTGTGTTGTTATTCTCAAAGATATGTGCAAACATTAATTAGAAGTGTGATGCTTGAATAATTTCCAGCTCTGAAGTTTCAAATTTCGCATCTCTAGTTACCTTACTCATCTCCTTATATTCTAATTGATCTTTGTTTTTCTGTATGTAAATTTGTAGATAACATTTGCATGACAATACATATGGACAATCCATCTTGACAAATGACACAGATATGCAAGCTCTACTTCTACGTACTTTTTATAGACTTGTTTCAAAATTTTCGGTTCCGTTGAACTTTACGCAACTTTTTCTACTTTAATTTTCTTATTTTTTAAGAGAATGAACTCAATGAAGTGTCGCTTGTGTTTTGCGTGATAATAGTTTCAAAATCTAAAATAGAGACGTACAACTCAATCTACTTGTAATACACCATATTATATACAAAGAAATCACTCAAATTTACAACTAGATATATCTCTTTGCGTGGTAGCGAGTGTCAACCGCATATTTGATTGTAGTTGAACAATTTACAAAGCAGCTGAACTACTCATTTGGTTCATAAATAAGAAATAAGATTAACACATCATCAAAAATGAGGCTTTAAGTTCTAGCATATTAACTATATGTCGTAAGATCACTGGTAAACAGTTGCCCTTTGTTTTTACCATTTTGAATAATCAGATTCTTATTATGAGGTTTAGAAAAACGAGAATATGCAGAAGATTTATGACATCAAAAATTTGTCAAAAATATCGGTAATAATACATCAACAATCACATTCCAATGAGCATTTCAATTTTGTATGATATAGATCGAGCTTGTGACTAAGTGGAATTCAGCAACAACTCTCCATGTTCTCCCTCATGCTAAGCTACAATTCTTATGAAGCGGAAATTGTAGCAGCCTTAAAGGAAGAGTAAAAGATCATGAAGCCCCTAACGTATTTTGCTCTTCGATGCAAAGTCCATGGCAACACCAACAATTTCTATTATTGTACCAATCCTAGTTTGAGTAGAGATTTCATTGCCTACAATATTCAGAAGAGTTAATCACCCACTAATCATGGTAATGAAGCAGGAACTCACTGTAAAGATTTCAAGAACAAAAGATGAAAACACTGGCCACAAAACAATTGAGAGCCCAAAGTGTCCTTTCTTTTCTATTACCGAAATGATTGTACAAAATGTCATCGATCCTCTTGGTTCACCATTTATATGGACTCACATTTAAAGTACAACCTGAATTGATTCACAACCCAAGCTAGGTAGATTGAAAGTTTACTATAACTTCCAGTCACAATGCAAGTATCTAAATATTACCTCACTAAACACAGTCACAAAGCTCATACACAAAGCTCTCACCAAAAATACTTTCGAAAGGCAAATTACTAGAGCAAAATGGTCTAAAAGGATGACATTCTCAAACCCAGCTACAAATTCATATACCCTCTCAGCCTCATCCAAACAATCTCTATTTATTATTCCATCACACACTATATCATTCTAGCAAAGTTGCATATAAAAGTTTCACATCATACAGATCATAGAAAATCAGAGCTCCGCTAAACAACACCACATCACATATAGTACAAAAATTAAAGACGTGGATTATTCAAATAGAAAGACCTTGTCTCAGGAGTCCGTCAGAAAGCAGCGACGGAGCAGATATCAGAAACACTCCGGCCAAGCAGACACAGGAGAAAGCGATAATACAAATATAAAGAGATTGCAACGAGAAATTGAGATCACATGAGACAAAGGTTACAATAACAAACCTGGTCTTCTGAGATGGAAGAGGTGACCGAGGAAAAGTCGGAGCTGATCTTGGAAGCGGAGAGGGAAGGGAGATTGACAATGAGAGCTTGAGAGAGGTCGTCGAGAAATGAAGTGAGCAGGGTTATGCGTTGCGGCTCGATTGCCAAGAGAAAAATAAGGTGGGGCTGAAAAATAAGAAGTAATTTTCCTGCAAATTTTCTAAAAAACATAGTTGAATCTAAATTTACTGTTCATTTCATTTTACTGTTCATTTTCATGTTCTTTTTTTTATACTTTTTTTTCTATGTTTTCATCTTTTACCGTTATCTTGCTGTGAAAAAGCGTTCCCACCTAAGCCATATCTCTCATTCATTCTTCTCAGAGCATCTCCAATCATTAAATCCTATATGGTGTGCTAAATTTATATATAGGACTTCAATTTAGCACTTTTCATTTAGAACTTCAATGTCTCAAATAGTTAAGGTTCTATAACAAAATTGTAATAGAAGTGTTATTACATTTTATGTGTCGGTCCCACATGCTAGAGGTGTTATACCAAATCCTATTTTAGCACTTCATTTAGCACCCGAGTCTAGATTTTTAGCTCCTACATCCTCAATTTTTCTCTATTAGAGAAGACTTTTCTAAAGAAGAGCTATAATTATAGCCCCTAGATCTTAGATCTCCTCTCCATTGGAGATGCCCTTAGAGGTTAAAGCCTTGAAGACTTTTGCAACTATAGTAAAACCTTTATATAGTCATAGTTGGGCCGAGCAAAATTTATTCATATAAATAAGTTATTCCTAAATTGAGGTTTAGTTAAAAATTAGATTACATATACTGCATAAATATCAAGAAAATAATTTATTGAAAAATACCAACAAACTCAAATATGTGATATCAACTATAAAGTATAGATTATCACATCAAATTACAATAGAAATGTATTTTGATTTTTTTCAAAGCACCTTATGTTTATTATTATTGACAATTATTACTATATATATGGAACCAGAAAAAATTATAATTTATTACAATGTGAAAGTTATTCCTATTTATTGCTGGTTCTGAATTTTTTTATCATTATATAGAAGTTATTCCTATGTAGAGTATTCTCGAGGTCTTACTGTATTGTATATTTCGACTAAACTTTTATGTAAACATGCATCCTGAAGGCTAGCTTCACGGAGATAGGGGTTAAATGCTGTTAGGTGTTTCATAGCTCATGCATTGGGGAGAAGATGGAGATCTTTTCCATTCAATGCATGACATGGAAATATGGGCATCTTTTCTTGAGAACTCGATAGAAAATACAAAAAAGTGACTGAAAAAAACTAAGATGATTCAATATAAAGCATCACATTTTCATATAGATACAGGTTGGAGCAGATCTGATGGATATAAAGACTTGACTCTTGTTTCACTAGGCGGTGATATATGTAGTCAAGAGGGAGATTTAAGAGCAAGATCAATGCCATAAAAAAGGAAGTGCAAGAGTAAGAAGAGAAGCACTGAGATGCAGATGAGTGCTTACATTGGCCGGTGAGCAAATTTGGACAGGGAAGATATGGTGAACTGAACACCGGACAAAAGACATAAAAGGTCGTGCTATAACATAAGTGAGAAGAACAAAAAAAAAGGGATAAAGCACCTTCATATGATTTGAAGATACACCTGGAACAGTTATATCCCTGTCTACACTGCATAAAATTCTACCTCCTAAACTTCTAGAGTAAAAACTAGGAAGGAAAATTTGCAAAATTTGCAAAATCAGTGTTTAAAGGAATGCTAAACAACAGACACAACAAACAGAGAAAGGACTTATAAGCTATAAGCATATAATGCCAGAAACAAACACTGCTCCGGGCTTGGTTGGTGGGATGTATATTACCAATCAACCCTGTACCAAACTGCATTAGTAACGGCTAACTCAACAAAGCAGGTAAGGTACCAATCCTACTATTAATCAATGAATCAAGAAGAGAACTCATTAACACCATATTGACATTAGAAATGTAGACTGTTAAAGTCAACAACATAACTTAAAAGTACTAATAGTTTAATAGCATACCATCTACAGCAGCCAGCACTGACATATTAGTTCCATAAATGGAAGCAGACTGCAGACTCTCGTCCGAAGCCAAGGAAAACACACTAAATTGGTCCTAGGTTATCACCATCGAGACCAACCAATGCCTGAAATTCCCTTTCTGCTTCCAGCCACTTCGCTCCTATGACTATGAAACGTATTGTGACATCTTTTTCGATCCTTGAATTTCCTTTGCTCAAGAAGATAGGATTCTCCCCTGGCACATAGCTGTAATCTGGCATTTTCGAAGCCGAGAGATACACATTCTCGAGTGGACCACATCTCAATATAACCCCCTGCTTCAGCACCTTGTGCACCACTCCCTGTAAGATCTCTCCTCTGAAAAGTTTGAAAGAGATGGCGCTGAAGGTAACTGGAAAAAGAACATCCCCAGTATGCTGTCTGACTTTTCCCTCTCCAATTTTCTCCACAGTTGTGAGAGCAAGAAGGTAACCATGATCCTTTGTAGCCTTTCTCTTAGAAAAACTTTCCAGCAGTCGCACAACAATTGCCTTCTGGAGCATCAAGCCCTTCTCATCCAAGCTTTCAGCAGGGATTACAACATTCCATTGCAGCTCAGTTTTGAGATACATCTTTTCTGTTTCCTGTCAGAAATTAAAGAACGAAGCAGCAACAAACTGCAAATTAGTTTTTATAAATTAGTTCTAATTGTACAATATACTTGCTTTCCCAGTATAGGCTAAATCTTTTGCATATACCGACAGCCCTAAGAAGAACTCAGAGACAAATCACTATTTTGAACATCATCCTGAGTTTTACAGTTTAGTTTCGACATATTTTAGGAAGGACTGCAGGAGACCTGTTTAGATTACTACATTACTATAATGATTATGACGTTGCCATATCAATCGTTCTAGCTGAATTAGAAGGCAGTAGGACACATCCAAGCAAAACTAAACAAACAACTGCATGAAACACATAATAGAACTAGTAAAGATAGAGTCAACAATGAACTACGACACATATGCTAGCATTTACAAGTATCAAACAACAAGAGAATCCAGACCTCAACAAAACTAACTTCTTTCACTGAATGATTCTTCAAAACGATATACATCCTTGATTAAAAGTGTGTCCCTCGCTAAACACTATAAGTCCCTAAGTAGCATGCACACAACAAAATGGATTATGTAATATCCTACGGTCTCAATTTACTATCCCAATTCCTAAGGCAAAAGAAGTGTTCTGTCACCATATGTAGCTGTTCAGTAATTCAGTATCTTCAAATTTTCTTCAAACCTCTCAATTTCAGTAAAATTTTTACTCTTTCGTCAGTCAAACCCATCCACATTACTCAAGCACATAAAACCCATACTCAAACTGTCAAACACAAAACCAACTCCATTAACTTCACTGTAACATGTAACAATTATCAACAAAGCAAATTCAGAAAACCACAATATCAACATATAACCTTTTCATTTGTTCAAACTACCTCAATGCCCTATCGATTTACATGCCAAAATAATCAATCTTGGATTCTTGGGTCATTTAGACACAGCCGATTTCAACAAACAACAAAAAAACCCATTACTCAAAACACAAAAAAGGTAGCAACTTTCATCGACTAAACTCCCAAAACAGACCAAAACGCACAAACCCATATCAAATTACTCGAGATAAATTAAATTACACGAACCAAACAATGGAGTATAGAAATCTCAAATATGAAAGCTTAAGGCTTTGAACAACTTCCAAGAGAAAAAGGTGCAACCTTTGAGAATCTAACTTCTAAGAGAAAAGGTGTAACATTTGAGAATCGCAAGCTTCGGGAGACAGAGAGGAAGAGAATCGAAGGCGTCGACCCTTAAAAGACTCGGTTGAGCTGATGAAGAGACTCCGATTGACTCACTGAGGCGATTTGACTCGACCCATCTGAGTGTGAGTATCAGCAAGACATTTCACATTTGTCGCGTTTGTTTTGTTTCAGTTTTTGTTCTTATCGACTCTCGCTTTCAAATGGTGTCTAATATTTACGGATTTACCAGTCTGCAGTTTACAGTTTACAGTTTTAACACCAAAGTTTTCTATCTTTTTCCATGTCTAAAAAATTGGGTATTCTCCGGTTTGGGAATACATGGTTTTTAATTTACAGTTGTAACTAACACTCTAAAAACCCTTCTTTTTTTGTAAGGCTCAAATCCGAAATTATATATTTATTAATTCAATATATAATGTTAACAATAAACATTTATTGGGTATGAGAGAAAAAGCTATTGTTAAGCTAACATAGAGAAAATCCCTAAATCAACTCACGAACATTGTAATCAAAATGAAATACTTAGAGTAACCGAGAACCATGTCACGTGAAAACTAGGCAAACACTAATATGGGTAAACCAAGGTAATACTTGCTTAAACTTGCTACGTACTCCTATGAGTGGAATGGACCTATATGAGAAATAACCTTTGTTAAGGCTATACTCAAGTGCACCATATGTTTTCGTCAAATCTTTGTCAGTACGATTTATTGTATGTGGGATAACTTCATTTTTTTTCCCTGATGAATAGATTACTGTAATACCTTGATTTTTTTTATATAATTATTAATATTGACGAATATTTTTGAATTCAATGTAGCGGACGTGGTAAATAATTTTACTGTCAGTAAATGTTTAGTGAGCTCTGGTTGACTTTTTATTGAGTTGATTATATCGGATTGACTTTGAATATAAGTCGTAGTATTTGTCGAGATGAGTTCATTAGCGCTCAGAACGTTGAAAAACAGAGTTACGGTGAAAAAGTTACAATTAACGGAAGTTTTATCGTAAATTCTGGAGTATAAATAGGAACTTTCCATATGTGGAAAGTCAGTTGAACCTGATATGGGTCAACTCTTTCCTATTCTGGTCGTGATGTGACCCGCGAAGCCCAAAATTGGGGAGTACTATTCCAGCGACGGAGTGCCGGAAAATGGCCACCTCCTGATGCCATATTGGTTGGAAATGAAAGGTTGCTCCCCCTCTTTGTTTTGATTAATTTCAGGCTTCGTGGCTTGAGGAAGAGAAATCAAAATAGTGAAGTTTTAGGGTTTTGGGGTGGATTTGGTGTCATCTCCGACGACATTTTTGGCGTCTATCCAGGTAAGATTAGAGAGGGTTTGAGGTATTGATTATGATTGTATTTGCGTTTTGTTGTTTGCAGTTGGGGTTGGATGGAATCAAATTAATTTCCGTCGAACCCAAATTCGGGCACTGGCGTGATCGGCAGCTGTCGATAAATTTAGGTAGCAGAATCAAGGGGTTTTTGCTCCTTACCTCCTCACAGTTTGATTGGGACCAGCCTCAAGCCCTGTTTTGGATTGATGGCGTTACGGCATCATCTAAAGTATTTTCCTGTGAGTTTGAATTTCATCGTTGTAAGGGCATTTTTTTGCCGGAATTCGACTGAATTTGATGTTGGTGTAGTTAAACATTTTATTGGGCTCGTTGAGAGCTTTCCAGTCGGCGACCTACGTCAAAGGCGGTGAAACGTCTGTCAAAAAATATTTTTGAAATTGTGTTGAGTTATATGTCGTTAGGTTCGTAATGACAATACGAATATAGTAGTGAGGTTTGTTTATCGTTTAGACTTCGTCATTCCAGTGGGAGGGCGGTGATGGTGAGTGTCACTACCAGTGGTGGTGCGGCCGACGGAGAATTTTGGTGTGTCTTGTATTGTTACAACTAATCTTCGATTAGATTAGTCGAAGTTGATTTTAAATCAAGTAATTTTCTGGATTTACGTATATATAATCGAAGTTTATGATATTCGAATAGGTTCGGGTTGTTACAATTACTTCACTAGTGAATAGACTCTTTTATAAAGAACTTTTCGAACAAAAATATTTCAATGCATAACACCTCGGGTTTTTGTTGCTTGTCAACCATCGATCTAGTTGTAAGTCGTAACACCTCATTTTATCTATGTACTTTGCTTAGGGTGTTTATGTATGAGCTTATATAAGTTATATCATAAGTTCATTTGTGGTTACTCAACAGTTTGATTGACACAAACTGGGTTTGAAATCCAAGCTCTTGTGAACTAGGTCGTCACAACAATGAGGTCATGATTTTAGCTGCAGATATGTGTGCTTCATCGTTATTTGTGTTGCGATCTTTAGGGATTTCAGTTATATATCGACATGCAACTTCTGCTTAGATGTGGTGGATGTTGTCTTTAATCATACCCCCAAGATCGGTGTCTTGCATTTGGTGTGATAGAAGTAGGGTCACCATTTGACCTATGGGCTAAAAAAATGAGAAATTCACGGCTCATCGAGTCCAAACCTGGCCTGACACAAATTTAGGTCAGAAAAGTCCGGATTTATAGGCATAAGGTTGGGTTTAGACCAAGGTTGGATTTAGACCAAGGTTCCAAACCCGTAGGCCTGAAAAAATTTGGTCCATTAAATCCCATCAAGGTCAGCCTGGTCCATAAGTTCAAGTTCGTCAAACCTATTAAATATAAATATTATAGATTATTTTACTATTATAAGCCTCTGAAATTTCAAATTCTTTTATTTAATACGTAAAAGAGTCCGGTTGTCCTGTTGTTATGGGATTGGTCTGACCCGAACCCTGAAAATGCTTGGTAAGATGACCCGGCTCATTGGCAGCTTCCGTGCCTCAAATTTTAAAACTTGAGGGGTACTTTGACCAAGGTTCCACCCGGCTCATTGACCCGAATTTTGGAAATGTTATACTCAAACCCGATCTGGCCTAGTCAATTGTTAAGCCCTAGATTGAGGGGTACTTTTACCATGCAGTTGTATTACTATAAAGTCATAATTATTTGTTTGTGATAACTTGTGGATACGCATATTCGGTTGTGGAACCTAATTACGGGTATTGGGTCATGATCTTGGTCTCAGATCCATTTTCGATGTGCATTTCGGATTTAGGAAGTTTGGATTGACTTGTTGTTATTTGTAAGTTTTAGTATAAGTTCGAGTCTAGATTTACGGGTGCCTCTCACTTAACATATTCATAATGATGGTGATGTTAACCATGGTAAACCTAGCTATGGATTTAGAGAAGAGTAACAGAGGTTGAAGAAGATTCTGAGAACAAAATGAAGCAGAGCTATCTCTATTGATGTATTGTTCTTCAGTCTTAAAGATGATTACAGCCACAGAGTCTATATATATGACAAGAGCCAATCTAAGACTAGTCTATGGTCGGCATTAAGAGATAAAAATATCTACGCCAGCTGTCATTTTCATCTAGGCACATAAACTTCAGTCACATATAAACGAAGCTACAGCTATACAAATACTGATTCTGTTAACAGGTGATTGTCGTAGAATAACATTTTTATAATTAAGTCAATACCGTTTCCATGGCGACGGTGTGAACACTATCTTCAATTATTGATCATGTATCAATTGTCGACAAGAAAACAACTGATGTTGATCTATTTTCATGATGTTGATTCTAAGTACATGAAAAGGCCTAACGATAAATTCAACACCTCGGATGGTGGAGCCTAGCTCCCGAGTCTCACAGCGCCCGTTAAAACGACTCCCAGGCCTATTGGTTTAGCACCCCACTCGGTACGATGACTAAGAATTCTCTCTGACCAAAACCCAGGTAGTTGACCACGTGTTAAATGCATTTCTTATTTGATATGAAGAGCCCATTGCACTCATGCTGACGACGACGGATCTGCCTATAGATATGTATCAACTGTCCTCACTCAACACAGGTGCAGAGAGAGAGAGAGAGACCGAGAGAGACAAGATGGACCAGTTTATGCTTGAGGCACTGGAGGGTGATTTTCTATGGTACCAGAATTCTCCGGTGCTGATGAACCAAACAGCTTTTGTGCCTTACACTGATCAGCTGGGAACACCTCTTCGTTCTGGGTCTAATTCTAACATGAACAAGAGGATGGTGCAGTTCTTAAGGAAAAGTTGGCCACCTTCTCCGACGGCGCCGAGGGTCGAAGAAGCTGGAGAGATCAACGACAACGGAAACGAAAAGGGTTTTCGTCACATGATCAACGAACGAATGAGGCGAGAGAAGCAGAGGCAGAGCTACTTAGCACTCCATTCTTTGCTGTCTAATGGAACCAAGGTAGGTAATTATCTTGCATGATTCGAATTCTCAAACTCATGTCATTTGCATATGATATAACGAATATGGTTGGTACTTTTGCAGAGTGATAAGAATTGGATTGTGCAAATGGCGACGACGAATATTCAGGAGCTTGAGAGGAATAAGGAGGAGCTGAGGAAGCGAAACATGGAGCTTGAAGCGATTTTGGGGAGAGAGAGATCAGTGAAGTGGAGCAAGATTAGATTGAAGGCAGCAAATCCAACTTCAGCGGTGGATTCTATGCTGGAGGTTCTCAAGTGCTTGCAGAGATTGGGAATCAAAACTAGAAATATTCAATCAACGTTTACTGCCCATGAGTTTTCTGCAGAAGTGGAAATTGAAACCAAGGTACGTAGATTCGTTTCTATCGAGACAATACGTACTGCACATGCGAGCATTTGTTTTCTGCTAGTTTTTGAGCACGTACCATGCAATATTGTTATTGCGGTACATGTCCACGAGCTGGTTGCAGTTTTTGTTTTGACAAATTATATGGAGTTAATTAAGTGTCAAATGTGAAAGAAAATTAAGCGAAACGGTTATCAGATGACTCCAATCAACGCAGATGTATATTAGATTAGTTGGTCAAAAAACACATTTAAAAAGATGATCCAAGATTTTCCAAAAATTAATAATATCTTCTTGACCTCTTCATAACTTGATCAAACTCTAGCTATAAACCGCTAGCCAGAGAACTAAGTTTAACACTAGTACGTAGGAATTGAATATTCACAAAGTTATATATATATATATATATATATTAGTGAAAAGGCCCTCTATATATATACACACTACGTTCACCTACTTGACAACTATGCATGTCTTGCCGTCACGGCCAAGATTGACAACTACATTTGACAGAGTCGTCGTTCATGGATAGATACAGATATAGTGTCGGTAATGAGAGAACAAGTCTTAAATAAACCCAGTTGAATGGAGCCAAATTAAAAAATCGCACACCTTCACTTCCTTATAGAATAAATATACTAATAATAAGTCTCTTTCAATGTTGACAGATAGGAGCCGCAGTCGTAGAAATCGCAATGCAGGAAACACTCTATGAAGTGGAGAGGGAACTTCTGTCTTCTTTTCCAGGAAGGTAAAAGAGATCGAAGAGAAACATTTGTTCTAGCTAGGCAGCTTCATTTTGTCACCTTTTGGAAATATTTTAGTAACTTTATATCGTCGTGTGGACTATTAACAGGTCAAATATATTGTTTCACATTGGCTTGGAAATTTTCAAGCAGATAAATTAAATGCCACGAATTTGACTTGACAAGCATCTACATATATATAATTTCATGATTGAGATGCATTTCGCCTAACTGAGCAAGTGCAAAAGATGTGATATATCTAGGTCGGGGTACTAACTACCAACACATGCGAGCATTGATCCTTGAAAATTCCAACCAATGTTACATTTCCTCGAATTTGAAGCTTACATCTACAACTTTGAGTCTTGTTTTTTTCTCGATGAGGCCCTTACACCATATTGTCACGGTCTCACTTTTTAGAGCAACGGGAAGTTTCATATATGTCTTCCCAGGATAAATAAGTTTAGAATTTAAGAATATAAAAACAACAAAATTAGAAGAGAATTAAGCGAGAACTTTTTTTTTAATTCATACAAAATGACAAAGATATCATACAAATATTAAAGATGAAGACTACAGTGGAATAAAATCCAAAAATTTGGTCCAAGTCTAGACTATCTCTATCAGAATTCGAGTTCTCTTTTTATAGATTTTTTTTAAAAGGAAAAAGGGGTAATGAACTTATACCAGCAGAGTACTAATAAGCTCATCTCATGTATTGGACAACCAGAGCCTCTCCAACCAGCAGAGTACTAATAACTTGACCTGGTGGTATTGTTCAGAAATCATTGCTCCTATCTATTTCTTACATTGGAACATTCTCTTATGTACAATTGAGAAATTCATACCTATACTAGCTGCCCATTTTATTGCCTGGGGTATGATTTTTATCATACATTGGAATTTCTATGTTCAAGGAGCAAGACAATCACGTTTTGAAGTTTCTGAGTCTACTAATTATGAGGGGATAGATTTGGAGTGTCGAACTTGTGTTGGTGGGTATTGCGGTCGCGCTGAAGTTGATCAGATTGTCCTATTATCAGATACTTTTGTTACAAGCCAAATGAAAGGTGTTGGAAATACAAAATGGTTTGTGCAACTGGCAACAGAGCAACCTGTATTAGCAATCACATTGAACTTGGGAGGAATCCAGGAAGTGCACAACTCAGCAGTATTGGAAGATCATCTGATTTTCTGTCTTAGTGTTTCATATTTCAAAGCCGCTACCGCTCTGGCACAGAATATTATCCATGCGGTTTATTCTGTTATTGCTGTTGTTCACCCACAGGCTGCTAAAATTATAAGCGCTTCGTTCACGGATGCTAAAATTATAAGGTCTTCGTTCACGGTCCAACTCGGTGCATTGCAAATCATGAGGACATGCCTTATTTTAAGGGGGGAGGGATGTTAGGACTCTATTGTATTGACATCTATTGTAATAGAGAATAGTCTGTGAGGTACTATAGTCATCGTATATTAAGAACCTAACTATTGTTATATATCTTCAGCCTCCATGTATTGGAAGACATCAATGATGAAATGAATGAATTTATCTTTTAATATACTTTCAATTCCTGCATTTTAATCTTTTACTTCCCTAGTTGTAATTCTGATCTTATACAATATATAAATACCCCGACCCTTGACAAAATCATTCTCTCTCTCTCCACAGACATCTCTCACCTCTTTCTCAAATCAGATCTGGCTCTCCTTTCTTCTTCCTGGTAGCTGGTGGTTGGGATAGAGTTTGTCATTGAAAGGGAGTACGACGAGGGGAATTTCCGCAGACGACGTCGTAGAGGAAACGAAGCTTTAATGGACGACGGAGATGAAATTTTCTGCGTCAAGAGTGGTAGAAGAGCGAATGGACTACCATTGTAGTTCCAGTAGAACAGCTTCACATAAAACCCTAACCGAACTACCCTCAATCCCGATTAGGGTTCTTGTTCAATTTTGGGTATGATGCACAACCAGAATTGTTACTATAGCGTCGTCGGCCTGTTAACAAAACTCGTCGGCTATAGCTATAGCCGACGATGTCTCGTCGGTTATATCATCGTCGGAAATAGACCGTCGGTGATACTAGCCGATGAGATGTTAGGGTTATCATCGGTCATTCCAGCCCCCGGGGTCAAAATGTTGACCGGATACAGACTATAACCGACGATATTCTCTATGAATGTCGTCGGCTATAGTGTAAGAATGTTGTCAAAAATTGTATGAATTTCGTCGGCTATAGTCAGCAAAATTGCAGTTTATGGAATACTATAACTGACGAGATATATTTATGTCGACGACTATAATTGGTGATTTTTTTTCTAAAAAAAAACTACAGATTCTGGATTGGGCCCAATTCCAGAACCTGCAATTGCAAAATACAACACATATTTTTCCAACAACGTATACATCCATACAAACAAAGCACACATACACCAAGAGTTTTCAAAATCTATGTTGTTTATGTAATCAGAGTGGTGACTACCCTAGTCTTGCTAATCCTCCTGGGGCTGCGGCTGTGGAGCACTGGAAATGTTTAGAGGTGGGACTGGGATCTGGAATCCAGCATGCTGAAAATATTGCTGCATCCATGTCGCCATAGTTGCCTGCTGCTCGGCTAATCTCGCCTCGGCTCTCCCCTGCTGCTCGATTCTCGCCTGTTGCTCGGCGAATCTCGCCCGCTCCATCTCCATCTTCATCTCCCGCCACATCTCCTCCATCTGTCTCTGATTCTTCTCTATCTCCCTCGTCTGCCTCTGAAGCTGCTCTTGTAGCTCAGAGTTCTTAGAAGATCCAGACCCGCGAGAGAATTTGGGAGTCTTCTTCAAGACCCCTTGGCCTCTCTTGCCAGTTCCCCTGCAGTAGAAAGTGTTATTTCCAGGAGGGATCGTGGCTGCCATGATCCTCACCGCTACAATCAGATCAGATGGATCAATCTGATCCATCGGGAGGTCCTCATCCTGGGTCTTAGGATATAGCTCTCTCGCTACCTGAGTCAATACCTGCGGGATCACTTCCTCCACTCTCGCCTAATTGACAAGGAAATATGAATAACGTATTATTAAACATAATTTTTTTAGAGAAAAAACATATATAAGCAAATATGTTAATTAATTTATGAAGGACTTACAGCATTTTCGGGGCACTGCGGATACGCATGCTGCATAGTATACACCAACAGTTGGACTTCTGGGTATTTTGCGGCCTCCTACATCCAACCCGAATATGATCTGGAACCACAATGATGGTTCTTGGTATTTTTTTGCTTGGTTCTGGGAGTTTGTTTCAGAGATTGCCTTGTTGGATAAACATACATTAAAAAATTATTAGCGAACTATTTTTGCCAAATACGCTATAACGCAAATATACTCTGGTTGCATACCTTTAATCGCAGTTGGTTGAAGTGGGTTATGAGCCATTACCACTCATACTCCCTATACCGAAACTCGCTAGGGGTATCATCTCGGTCGTTGCCGTGCTTCTTCTAGTGCTTTCTGAGTTTGGCCTTCCACTCCTTGTACCTATATTAATGCAACATAAGTGTTAGAAATTGACAACACTAGATCAACAAAATCGGACTCGATATATACAATATAACTCGAATCACATCACATGCCCCCTTGCACCTCATCTGCGCACGTGGGTCTGAGCTCGTTTTGCACGTGAACCACATCTACAATGTATATATAAATGGTAAAAATTGTATATTTATTCGGATTTTTGATTAATAAGTGAAAAACATACATAATGAATATACAATATAACTCACCGACAGTGCATTATTCAGCTCGTACTTCACACAGTGCGGCACAAAATTCCAATTCGGCCACAACATTGGGACTCTGTCCCATATGATGCTTCCCACCATGCCGGCGTACTTCCGCATAATATCTCCCTCATTCACCACACCGTCCCCCATTTGAATGACCAGTTTCCCACCCTTGGTCATTTTCTCAAGACCCTTGTCGATGACGGGGCCTCTGGTGTTTCTTTCTTTGCCGACGATTGCGCCTAAGACATAGTAAAAATGATTAAAACATAAGCACCCAATTTAATTTACATATCATTAATAATTTTGAAATTAAATAATAAAGATTGTTAATTAATATTTACCCGATTCCTCTGTCTGCTGTGTCAGAACCCTCGCACTCTAGAGAGGCGTATCGAACGGAGCATACATGTACGCTTGTTCGGGGGTAGTGAAAAGGTCCTGCCCTAGAATAAGGTTTCCCATGTTATTGAAGGCAGGTATGGTAGGTATCTCCAGGGGCAAGAAGAGGGTAGACGATGGACATAGTCGTATCCCGACTGAAGAAGAGGCAGAAGCACCAGTCTCAAATGAACCCGGAGCCTTTGGCGTAGAGGAAGAAGGGGTATGCCGGGGAATGTCTGGCATACGGACTGAGGATTGTGTCGCACGATATGTACTGATCGGCGTGCCATCTTCGTCCCAGAGCCTTTGTGCACATGAGGGTCAGTGGTCGGCTACCTCCTGCTGCGGCGTCGCCCCCTGACCTAGTAGTTGACGACAACGAGAGTTTACGGGGCTTCTATACATGTTGTCCACAGTAGCGGACCCGGAATGACTAGCGCTAGTCCCATTTCCACCATTGGATCTTGACCCAGATCCTGCCGAATTACCTTTTTTGCCAAACCAATTTTTCATGGTTCCTATATGCCGGTCAATTAGCAAAAACTCAATTCAATTCATCAAAAACTAAATATTATAACCAAAACAATAACCAAATTAACTAAAACAATAATCAAATTAACAAAATTCTCAAATCCTAATCACCACAACCATATCATCACCACAGCCATATATCATCACTCATCAACACAACCTAATCAAAATACCATTTAATCAATAAATTCATTACCACAAAGCTATTACCACAAATATATGCACCTAATCTTCACATATAACATTAAATCAACATAATCCTAATCTAACATAACCCTAATCTGTTTTTGTTATAAAAAAATTAGGGTTTACATTGCAGCCGGAGATATATATATATATATATATATAGAGAGAGAGAGAGAGAGAGAGAGAGAACTTGTAGAGGCGTGAGGATCAGGCTCGGCGGCGTTTTGGCAGCGGTGTTCTGGCAGGGGTAGCAGAGGCAGATTGAGAGATAGTGAAAGAGGGCTTCTTTTTTTTCACTTCTTGCGATTCGAGAGTTTGAGAGAGAGATAGGAACTAGGTAGGGTTTTGTGAGAGAGATGGGAACTACCTAGGGTGGGCGGCTGCGTTTCTGGGGAGGTTTGGGTGAGCCATGGGTTTATAAACCCGTACACTTTAGCCGCCGACATAAAAAATTTGTCGGACATAGTATGACACTCGTCGACTGTAGTATATTCGACGAGGAGTTACATGTCGTTGGAAATAGTATAAAACTCATCGGCAATACTATAGTCGATGAGTTGCTTTAGCCGACGACTTTTATAAAACTCATCGGGTTAAGTGTGAAAAACCTGAAGAAAAAAAATAGCCTCAATCATGTGAAAACACGTTTCACACAAATTCTTGTTTATTAAGAAGGTGTTCATAATCATAATCATAGATATATTGAGAAGTGTGAAAATACTATGAAAACATGCATGTTTAACTCAAATACATCTTTAACTAAGACGAATAATCAGAATCATCGCTTGAGTCTGACTCGATTTCCGAGTTAATTTATGGTAAGATGTGCCGCTCCTCGTCACCGGAGTCTTCGTTATCTTCATTTGGATTAACATCAACAAGTTATGCTCTAGGAATTCGAACCACACTACCATGCATCACATTATTAAGGCGAATTGTAGATGATTCAGGAATACTAATTGCGTTCGGCTCTTGGTATGCAGTAACTTCTTCATCATCTGCGGTTTCACCAAGTGTAGCAGCACTGTATATATTTCTAGGAACAACATGGTTAACCACTTTCCACGCGCCTTTGTGCACAAGATCATCAAGATAAAATACTTGTTTTACCGCTATGGAAAAAATAAAAGGGTCATTTTCATACCATCTTGTAGCAGTATTCACCGAAAATATTCTGTACTGATCGGTCCTTGTGTTCTCCGGGCTAGTATCAAACCATCTACACTTAAACAAGTGCACTGTCATGCCTTCCCAATAAATTAGTTCAACCACTGAATGAAGAACACGGTAATAGTCCATGCCATTCTGCCCACCATGCACCATTATCCCAGAATTCTATGTTCTTAGTCTGTTATCTCTATGTTGACATATAAATTTTACGCCATTGACCTTACACATTGGATAAAACTTTGAAGTTACCGGTTTCATCGCCAAGAACCTCAATGCGTGTGACTAGTGTGGGTTTCCATCATCTTGTACATAGTTCATCTGAAATAAACCATTCATTTTAAATATGAACATTGATATTAATTTATTTATATAAGTAAATATATATACACACGTACCCATTTGCCAAAATAGTTTGCAAACGTGTTGTTGTGGAACTCAACATCACTGGCAATAGTAGGGGAGTAAAGATGGATATTTTTCAGTAATGAACTTTTGGACAGTTAATCAATACCCACCAATGGGCAATCACTAGCTCATAAGGTTCCAACTTGTACTCCTTTGGCAACTTTTCATATACTTCAACATCATTTGAGATAATAGAAAGATTGAACTATGGTTCATCTATTGGCATATGTTGTGGAGGGTCCTACAACGCTCCCAAATACAACTTGATGTACGTTATGCACTCGTGCACAAGATATGCTTCAGCGATATACTCTTCAGGTGTTGATTTATTCTTCATGTAGTCTTTGTAGTCTCACACTTGTCTATCAAATTGTAAAGTGCATGTTATGATTATTAAAAAAAATAAGTAAGTGTGTGTGTGTGTGTGTGTGTGTGTGTGTATAAACAGAGCCAAATTCAAATGTTGAATCGTATGTACCTTTCCATGGGATATATCCAAGTGTAGTGTACCAGACCGGTAAGCAACAATTGTTGGGGAATATGGATCATCAGGTGAGGTATGATGTCAAAAAAATTTGGAAGAAATATCCTCTCAAATTTGCACATGATAAAAATGATGTCCTGTTGCATTTTCCACAGATCTGATTTTTTCACTTCTCTAGTGCATAACTTCTGAAAGAATCTTGACAACGCCACTAACGGCTCCACTATCTCTTTGGGTAGGTACCCTCGAATGAAAACAGGGAGGAGGCGTTGAAGCAGTATATGGCAGTCATGACTCTTTAATCCGTACATCGTATTGTCCCCAAAGTTAACACACCAGCCTATATTTCCTGCATAGCCATAAAGATACCTGACATTATCCATCCACCAAAAAATTTCATTCTTCTGGTCAGGCTTGGGTGTAAGGAGCTTGAGAGATTTTTTCTTCCACTCTCTCAACCACAAATATTTCTGCACTCCTATATGTTTCAGATCAATGCGTGCCATAAGCCTGTCTTTAGTTTTTCCCTCCCAATTCAGCACTGTGCCCACCACACTTCCGTACAAATTCTTCTCTATGTGCATGACATCTAGGTAGTGTCTGATCTCTAACTTCGGCCAGTACGGGAGTTCCCAGAATATTCTTTTGTGTATCCAGAATTTATACATGTTGGGTCTGTCAGGTATTGACGCCATTACATCAGGATGATTGCTCAACGGCCCAAAATCATATTCATTCAGTACTTCCAAAATTACATCCCTTGTCCATCTCCTGGGTTGCACACATGTTTCTACAGTCCCATCAAAAGCTTATTTCTCCTCTCGAAATGGGTGATCATGTGGAAGCCAACAATGGTGACGCATCTGGACAATCTTCCTGCAATAAGAGCTGCAGTAATCAACAGTTATGCACTCTGGACAAGTCCCGTATCCCCTGGTAACGTTGCTCGACAACATTCCGCAGGCAGAAAAATCACTGATGGTGCCAACAAGCATGACATGCATCTGGAACATCTCGTTTTTGTATTTGTCATAAGTGGGATGGCCATGCTCACTCAGGTCCTTAAGATCCTCAATCAAGGATCTCAAATCCACATCGAGACACTTTTCTGGATAACCCGACCCTGGAATTAATAGAGTGAGCATATTGTATTCCTTCTTCATGCACATCTATGGAGAAAGGTTGTACGGAACCAAAATAATTGGCTATATACTGTATTGAAAACTCATGTTGCCAAAAGGGTTGAATCCATCATATGAGAGCCTGATACAAATATTTCGGACCTCATATGCAAAATGAGAAAACTCCCTGACCATGTGCTTCCAAGCCTCTCCGTTAGCAGGATGTATAAGGGTATCATCGTCAGGCAAATTCTTCTCATACCACCATCTCATAGCTTAGGTTGTGTGTGTAGACATGAACAACTGTTCCAGCATATCTTCACAGCTTTCTTATTCCCTGTAGGAGTCAACTTATAATACATTTCTGTACCACATACTGGGCAGGCATTAAGTCTTGAGAGATCATTCCCGTAAGCATATTCACCCCAGAAGAGAACGCAATCATATCTGCATGCATGAATTTTGATATAGGAAATGCCAAGATATTTCAGAATATGTCGCACCTTATTATGAGTGGTAAGAATGCCATCACCGGGGGGCAACAGCGAAGTAGACCACTGCAGCTAATCATCAACAGCCTTGACACTCATTTTATTTTCCACTTTGAGCTTCATTACTCCCATGACACTTTCAAGAACAGTCTTATTACACCCGTTGTACAACGAGGTTTGTTGTAAGGCAATCAGGTTGTTGTACTTGTCCATACTGGTAATGTTGACAGTTCTAGGTAATGGCTGGACTGATTCAATCTGAGAGAAGCTTCTAACGGCGAGAGAGGCACATTTGTTGCTTGAGCAAATACACCGATCTCATAAGGAAACACATCGTTGATCAACCTCATTGTTAGATCATTGGATGTAGCGGCCCGCTCATAAAATTGTCCATGATCATGCTGACCCACTGATGATGTTTCACAGTGATAAATCTAACATATGTACTTATCGCAAAACCCGTTTTAGATCAGATGCTCCAATACTTTTTCAATGGGAAAACAAAATCGCTTGCTGCGACACTGACATCTCGTACGCGGACAATAATGAATTGGCATGCCTCCATAATTAGTCTTCACATATTCTACAAAACTCATAATTTCATGGTGATATCTTACATCCCATCTTGGAAGGCACATCCAACTCTTGTCCATCCTGAAAATTTCAACGTACTATATATATATATATACACACCACTACAAGAAAAATGCACTTAGACCGCGGAGCGTTTTCGTCGTCTAAGTGCGTTTTTCCGTCGTCTAAGTACTTAGACGACGGAACCTCCGTCGTCCAAGTTCCGTGCTCCAAGTTCTGTCGTCCAAGAACTTAGACGACAGAGAATTTATTCTCCGTCGTCTAAGTGCACTTGGACCGCGGACATTCTCCGTGGCCCAGGTAAGCACCTGGACGACGGAGATTAAATTCTCCGTCGTCCAAGTGCTTATTTAATTTTTTTTTAAAAATTAAATTGTAATTAAATATTAATAATTTAATTTATTATTAATTGAATTTAAATAATGAAAAATGTTAAAATTAATTAAATAAACTAAATTTGTAATATTACTTAATTAAATAATTAAAATTAATTTGTACATACATAATCGAAAAATGAATAAAAATTAAAATATTGTTCGGAATGCGGAAAGAAACGAGATAATAAACTACTAGCTAATACACTGGAGGAGCAGATGCGCCGCCGAGTCCCCCGCCTCCAGCCGGGTCGTTGTCGTCGGGGTATGGGTTCGGAGGAGGTTGACATTCTCCTCGAGATTGTTGCATGAGGGCGATGAGTTGGGTTATTTGTGTTTGTTGCTCATCAAGTCTTTAACGCATGGATTGATTTTCCTCTCGTGCCAGTCGAGCCTCTTGAATGGCTGCTTCGACGGCCGCAGCTTGAGTCCTTCTCCGCCCCGAACATCCGGTAGATGATGAGTCGGAGGTCGTCGACAAATCTCGAACCACCTTAGGTCCGAAGTGCCTAACCTCCTTGCCAGCTCTACGACCGTAGACCTTGTCCGCGATTGCAATTTGGCTCTCCATGGATAGAGGAGGCAGGTCTTCCGGAGGCAAATCTGGGAACGCAAGCTGAATGTTAGCCAATTCTTCCTGCGCACGTTCTATCACCCTTGCCTACAAAAGAATAATTAAAAAATTATAATGAAATAATATTTAAATAATAATTACTACAATTAAAAGCACATATATATATATATATATCAGTTACACCGTATTAACTCGCTTCATTATCGAGCCCAGGCGTCACATACGCGCTTATGCCTGCATCGAGATAAGGGTGTTTGTAACCCTTATTCTTGTGCTCCTTGGCTATTTGAATGAGTTGCTTGGCGCCGGAAGTATGGTGTTTGTCCTTCTTCCCCCGGTTGGCTTTGTTGACTTCGGAGAATTTCTGTTAGACAACATAATTAAATCATTAAAAAATTAATAAGTAACTAAAATTTAAATAATTCAATTGTCTTAATTGAAATAAAAAAAGTAAACACCTTAAATTCTTCATCCTGAAAGTGGTTACACAACCACTGCCGCTCATCTTCTCTATCCCCACGCAGCTCTAAGGGGGCAGGCACGGGACCGATATTTTCGAAGTACTGATGGAGCCTGTACTTCCAATCACGGTAGATGGAGTTGGCGGTTTGGTTGATATGCCTCAACATCGCCGGTGTCGGATCCACATCAAATTGTTCCTATCAGAAATAAATAGAAAATTATAATCGTATATATTATGAAATTATAACTAATATTAACAATATTATATAATAACTAAAATTGTACGTATTACGTACCGAAAGTTCTTTAAAGACTTTCGCCTTCTCATCATCCGGCACCTCCTTCCAAGTAGGGGCAGTGAGACGAACCCGGCTACGAAGGATTGACTCTATGCTATGCGCCGAGAGACTTGCTAGCTGAGCTGTAGGAGGGCCACCGATGAATTCGTCGTAGGGCAAGTCGATCTTTTTCCCGGTCGCCTTGCAAATTTTCTCCGCTTTGCCCCCTTTAACGAGACCACAAGTCCTTTTCGGTTCTGGGTCAGTCGGGACCCTCCTTTGCTTACGCCGGGCGCTGTACATGATAGATTCAGAGGTCGAGGACGCCTGAGTACTTGCTGTTGAACCGGTACCGGGCGTCGGAGTTGAATAGGGGTCGACGTCATCACCGCTGGAGATAAATGGGGCAGCGGAAATTTCCCCAGAAGGCGCTGCCGACGGACCAGATGAAGGGTCTAGATTGAGGGCGTCGTTGCCCTCCTGTTCAACCCAACCGACTTGGTCCGCCAAGCGGCGGAGCATAGCATCTTCTGTCTCCTGTTGGGCTTTTTTCTTGCTGGATGGAGCCATTTAAACCTAGGAGTACGTTGTTAAAATACCTACTTACCATAATAATTACAACTAAAAATTTACGCTAATTAAGTACGGTTAAGATTTAAATAGAGTACACTAGCTTGGCTTTTTGGGTAGTTCAATGGACGTGCGACCTGCGCGATAAAGTGTAAATTTTCAATTAATCAGCCTTGGTTCAATCGAAAAACATGGCCAGTTAGGGATAGAGATAACTCGAGAGGCATGACTAATTTCGACAAAACACCCCGATGCTAACCAAATGAATGGTATATACTCTATTGGTGTCGTCTTTCTTAGATCCAAAACCTGTCACCAGTCATAACCCGTTTCTAGACACGATGTCCGACATTCGGCCAATTTTTCAAAAATTTACACTCCCTCAAGTCCTTTGCAAACTCCGCCCTCAACCTCGTGTCCATAACTTCACTTAGGTTATGGTGTGCGGTGATGAAATCCACACATCACGAGGGGTTAAGGAGATAAGTTAGGAAAAGAGGCACCATCTATTCCAAAGAGTGCGACTTAATAAACCAAGCTTATGTACTAAATTTAAATCAAAGACGTACTACCATGCAATTTACTAGAAAATACACATAATTATCAATTAATTAAAACAATAAATAATGACAATAATGAATTATTATTTATCATGAATTTAATAATAATTATTAATTTACCAATATAATTAATTATTGTTACTATTATTTAATTTTAACTAATAATTATTCATTACCAAATAATTAACAACTAATAATGATTACTAAATATTAATAATAACAACTAAATAATTATTATAATTACAACTATTAATTATTTAAAACTAATAAATTAAAACTATTTAGAAATTAAATAATTAATTAAATAAAAAAAATGTTAAAAAGGTAAAAAATAGAATTATTACCTCGCCGGAATGTCGCCGGAATATCGGGAGAGTAGAGTCGTCGGAGAGGGGGAACCATGCCGGAATTTGAGTCGCCGGAGCGTCGCCGGAGGAGGAAGGCCGGAGGAGAGGAGAGGAGAGGAGGAGAGGAGATGAGATGGAATGAGAAAAGTGGGGGGGGGGATCTTGTTCTATATATAGGCGTTCACTTAGACGATGGAGCCATATTTTCCGTCGTCTAAGTGCACTTGGACGACGGAAATGGGCTTTTTTGTTATCTAGGTGAAGCGTTAAATTTTTTCGAAGCGGCGCGTTATTAATGGGCGGGACGTTTCACCCGCCATAAATTTGGACTTAGACGACGTAGAATTGATTCTCCGTCGTCTAAGTGAAATTTCAAGCGGTGCCGAAAATTGAGGCGGCACATTGAACCGCCATAATTTTCAACTTGGACGACGGAGAATGAACATCTCCGTCGTCCAAGTGCAATTTACATTGAAAAATAAAATAAAAATAAAAATGAACCGCCATGGTAATTTGAACCTGGACGACGAAGATGTTCATTCTCCGTCGTCCAGGTTCAAATTACGTAAAAAAAAATTTAAAAATTAATTCGCTAGGAATTTAGCGATCTGTCATTCGAGTGAAATAGTCGTACAATATCGATGAACGCATCGTATATATGAACAATTAAATTTGAAACGACGAATAATTTTACGTCTTGAAAGTTGTTAAGTATCGACTAATGTTTACGACTTAAGTGTTCATAAGTATAGGCTCATTTGGAGCAGAGTATTAACGAAATTGAATTTGGACAAAACAACCGTTGGATATGTTCGTCGTAACATAATATATAATTACAATAAAGGACCAGAAAATAATAAGTTCGTGAAGGGTTTCATCGGCACAGTCAACCGCAAAACCGAGAATTTCACAAACCGGAAACGTGGATACAAGACATTTCGCAACTCCGATTTTTGAACCATCGAAGCTCACACACCAAGAATTGTTTACTCTAAAGTCCTGACGAAAAGAATATGCATTGGAAGATGGTCTAGATGGTCGTTGTCTTAGAAAAAATTACGAAATCTACACTTGGACGACGGAGAGGAGCTTCTCCGTCGTCCAGGTTCAGAGACCCTGAATTCAGGGGTTAGGGGCCTTACTGTTTATGGCATAGGGTCTCTGAACCTGGACGACGGAGATGGGATTCTCCGTCGTCCAGGTTAGTACCTGGACGACGGAGACACCCATCTCCGTCGTCCAGATTCAGAGACCCTGAATTCAGGGGTTATGGTCTTAGGGTTTAAGGTTTAGGTTTTGTGAACTTGGACGACGGAGATGATCGTCTCTGTCGTCCTAGTGAGTACCTGGACGACGGAGAATGACCATCTCCGTCGTCCAAGTGTACAAACCCTGAATTCAGGGGTTAGGGCCTTAGGGTTTAGGGTTTAGGTCGTCCCCAGTCATTTGTGTGTCCGTTCAATTATTCTGATTCAAGAATATAATTAAAAAAATGATCGATTGATCCGATCTGCTAGATTTAGGGTCGAGGATTTAGGGAGATAGCTCAAGGTATTTATGTATGAACTTTCCTTCTCGCATGATATATAGATTTAACGCCGTAATAAAAACAACATATATTCCTACTACATTTGTACTCACAATAATACTATCACATGTCGACATAATCAATCATAGAATAATATAGTATAATTTCTGAAACATTTATTTCATTAATCTCTCGCAATATATAATCATATATCGGAACCCATAATTAATCCAATTTACACATAAATATTATTTAAAAACAATTAAACGAACGAAATCTTCTTGGACATAATAGAAAGCTTTCACGTCCCTTTTTTATTGATTAATCCTATAATTAATCCTATTTAATCCTATAATTAATCCTATTTATAATTAATTATTGATCGATGATGCATCGATCATATATTACAATAATTACATAAATTAATTACCAATTAATTTTTCTCGTCTTAGTTAAGTAGTCATCATCATAATCGTCATCATCCTCGTCCCCGGTATCCGATTGCTCATCCTCCTCATCATACTCAACATCGTCCGACGAATAACCTGAGTCCTCGTCCGCGTCCTCATCCTGCTCATCTTCTTCATCTTCTTCATTAATGGCATCGATAATCTCATCTTCAGTTAGATCTGTACAACCATCAGGCATGGGTAACCGTTCACCATCTTGAACCAGGTCCATTATATCGGAGCGGATGACAAAAATATTAGGCTCTTGATAGGCAGGAATGTCTCTTTCTGGTTCAGCAGCATCTTCAGTCGTCACCGGTGTCCCTTCAATTGTCTCTGTATTCCATATTCCTCGATGAGAGATATGGTTCACTATTTTCCACCCTTCACCGGCTTTCGGATCGTCGAGATAGAACACCTGCCTAACTAAGGTGGCGAGAGCGAAAGGCTCATCCTCATACCAGCTTGAGTTTGTATCGACTGATAATAGTCCCAGGTCTTCCTTTGTACGCTTGAACCATCTGCACTTGAATAGGAAAACGTTGACATCATTCCCGTAACATAGCTGAACCACATATACAATAGCCCCATAATATAGATCATTGTCTTTCCCAACTGCTACCCCACTGTTTTGTGTTTTTCTTCCTTCATCTCGGGCCAATGAATGGAACTTTACACCGTTCACAAAACATCCGGGATAAATATAGTATTTAATCGGCTTCCTTGCTAGCAAGTGCTTTGGCCATGACCACCACCCCCCGTGGTTTTCAGATTTTTGCAGATCAATCATCTGCGAAAAAGGGCAAATTAATATAAGGGTTTACTTTCTACAAACATGATCGATATGTATATAAATTACTAATTAAATACCGAGACGTACGTACGTACCCATTGGAAGAAATAATCGGGAAACTTCTTCTTAACCATTTTCTCAATCCACGCCGAACTCTTGTTTTGATTTAACGCCTGAAGCCTATCCCTGTATGACATCATGTACGGCTCAACTTCGTCACAGTCTCGCAACACTACCCAATGTGCCTAAATAAGTTCTTCCCGTGTTAACGATTCCTTTAATACTCATCCAAACGGTCGGACGACATTGGTGACGACAGAAAGATTGATGCGAGCACTGCGATCGGAGGCAGTGGGAGGTGGTGGATCTTTGAGGTACATGTTGCAGTAAGTAACACACTCATGCATTAGGTATGTCTCTGCTATGGAGCCATCCGGGGCCGACCTGTTTTTGACGAATGACTTATACTGTCCAAGCTGTCTACAAATCAAACGTACAATAAGAATATGTACATATAGCTAGCTAGTAATCTCCAGTAGAACAAATTATGAATCGAAAAACCTGTATAATTAATTAGTTGTACGTACCTTTCTCGAGGATACATCCAAGTGTACTGGACCGGACCAGAAATGAGCACCTGCTCGGGCAGGTGGATCATTAGGTGAATCATTATGTCAAAGAAAGCAAGGGGAAAAATCCTCTCTAGTTTGCAAATGATGTGCACAATTTGTTGTTGTAATTCCACCACATCTGACTTCTTTAATTCTCTGGCGCATAACCTTTGCCACCATCTGCACAATGCCACTATTGGTTCTACGACGTCACGAGGCAAGTATGGTCGAATTACCACTGGAATCAGACGTTGCAGCATAACGTGATAGTCATGTGTCTTTAGACCAACAAACTTGTGTTGCACCTCGTCCACTGCTCCAGTTATAGTAGCTGCATACGTAGCCGGATAACGAACGCCCTTAAACCAGTGAAATACAGAACGTCTAAGTGTCGGCTTCACTGTGTAAGGTGCAGCTGGCATCTTGTTGTACACTCCTTTCCTATCCATCCTCAACCACAAGGGACGACGTAGATTCATTGATTCCAAATCTTTGCGCGCTTTGGGAGTATCTTTAGTCTTGAACTTAATAACGAGAATTGTTCCCACCACGCTGTCGCACACATTCTTTTCTATGTGCATCGCGTCCAAGTTGTTCCTCAGCTTCAACTTCGACCAGTAAGGGAGTTCAAAGAATATACTCTTGTGATCCCAATAGCTCAGATCATGTGGAGGAATTGGATTGCATTTCTTTACATCCGCGCCATTGGTCAACACACCAAAGTCGAAATAGCTCAACCTCTCTAAAATCTCTTCGCCCGACCAACTACGGGGTTTAGGATTGTTCTCTACCGTCCCGTCGAAATGAGCTTCATCCTGTCGCCAGGGGTGGTCGTGAGGAAGCCATCTACGGTGACCCAAGTAACACACATTCCCCGCGTGTCAACTAGAGTTCACGTCGTCCAAACATATAGGACATCCATTATATCCTTTTGTCCTGTAGGCTGCCAACATCCCATACGCTGAAAAATTGTTGATCGTCCACATTACGGCAGCCCTCATCGTGAATATCATGTCAGTGAATTTGTCATAAGTTGGGACTCCATTTCCCACAACAGTTTCAGCTCGTCGATCAAAGGTCTGAGGTAGACATCTAAGCACTTCCTTGGAGATTTAGGACCTGAAATTAGTACAGTAAGGAAATTAAATTCCTTGTTCATGCACATCCACGGAGGCAAGTTGTACGGCATCAGAATAACTGGCCAAGTGCTGACAGCGGAGCTATTACTTCCCCAAGGATTGAATCCGTCTGTAGATAGGCCGAGTCTAACATTTCTAACCTCTGCAGCAAAGTCTCCAAATTCTCTGTCGAAATGTTTGAAACCCTCCCCATCTGTGGCGTGTCGCAGGACATCGTCATCTATTCGCTTTTCTGCGTACCATCGCATCGCCTCTGCTGTGTGTAGAGACATGTACAGGCGCTGCAATCTGGGAATCAAGGGAAAATATCGAACAACTTTCACAGGAATTCTCTTTTTCGAACTCTTCCTATTCACCTGGAATCTGCACTGGCCATATATGGGACAATAGTCCAAATCTTTATACTCTTTGTAAAATAGCACACAATCATTCAGACATGCGTCAATTATCCTGTACTTTAGGCCGAGGCTGCTCAAGATATTTCTAACCTTATAATGAGATTTAGGAAGATTGTGATCATCAGGAAGCAACTTACATATTTGCTCCTGAATTTCGTCAAAAGTACTCACTGACATTTTGTGCTTCACTTTTATCTTCATTTGCTCCATCACATATTGCAACACATTCTCTCGACATCCAGGGAACACCGGGGTCTGCCCTTCAAGTAGCATCCGGTTGTACTTATCCATCTCACTGGTGTCAGTGGCCAAGCTAGCAGCTGGGAATGTGTCATCATGCTCATTAGTGGTATTGCAACCTCCGTCTTGGTGTTGGTGTCCACCATGACTAAATCCCGGAAATGCATCATGGACCAAATCTGCAGTTGGGTTGCAAGCTGGGGGTCCGGCACCACTGCCGCTGGATGAGGCACCCTGTCAACTGTACCCTGAGCTGAAGTCTGTTGCGCTGAACTCTATTGCTTCACCATGCTCGCTCCATGTAGTGTAACTCCACATCATATCATTTTCGTACAGGTGTTGCACCATAACATTAACCTCCACATATTGACAATTAAGACATTTCTGACACAGACACCTGAAACGCTTCTTTCCCTGACCATGTTCTATCGTAAAATTCACAAATTCGCTAATTCCATCCATATACCAGACATCACATCTATTCTTCAACTTCATCCAACTCTTGTCCATACTGCTACAAAATATTATAATTAATTAATTATTACATATATATATATATTAGTCCATTAATTTACGCTTAATTATACGTACTCGATCTACATCGATCCATTAATTACGTACGTAATTTAATCTGTATATATATATAGCTAACATCCATGCATGTATGTACGTTTTCACTAAATATATATTTAGCAAATTTTAACTGCGTACGTACCTGCTGGCCTTCTCGATATCAGTTAATTAAGCTAGCTAGCTAGTCAGCGGAGATCCAAATCTTGATCCTTCTCCTTCTCCTTCTCCCTTCTCCTTCTTCTTCGATCTTTAAAATTTCCCGCGGGAGAGGAGATGGAATGAAGAGAGTTTGGCATCGGGCTTATATAATGCTTCACTTAGACGACGGAGGTGTCGGTACGTCGTCTAAGTGGAAGTTACTCGGACCACGGCGTGTCGGTCCGTTGTCCAGGTGATCACCTGGACGACGGAGAAGTCTCCGTCGTCCAAGTGTCACTTGGACCACGGAACAATTACGTTTCCGTGGTCTAAGTGATGTTTTCTTGTAGTGCACATGCACTACTTAAATAAAAATTCATCATTAATTGTAAACTATAAATTACATAATTTAATTCTTCTACTCCCTAATTACAAATTTACATATATATATACATATTAACAATTAATTAACATATATACATATCAACAATCAACAATTACAAATTTACCTATTTACATATCAACAATCAACCCCAAATTTACATATATATAAATATTAATTAAATTAACACATACACTTCAACAATTTACTTATAATTATATATGTACATATTTTCATCGAATTCAACTCAACTCAACTCAACTCAAAATCAACAATCAATTACCAAAATAAACAATATATATATATATCAACTCTACATCAAAATTAATCAACTCTAAATCAACAAATAACACACACCCATATATATATACACACGTACCTATATAGCTTCACGAACCTATTTTGGACAGCTTCCGATAACACCCAACGATTTCAGAGCGTTTTGAGTTTTTCTCACCGAATTTTTTTTTGAATGATTGAGCTGTTGCCTAGATCTGATATAAAGAAATATAGTCGACGACATATTAATATCGTCGACTATAGTTGAAAATCTCGTCAGAAATTGTAGGAAAAAGTGGTCAGCTTTAGTCCAACTATAGCTGACAATTTTTTTTTGGCAAACATCGATGAGTTTTTTTTTGTCATCAGCTTTAGTACTATAACCGACGACGGAAAACTATAGCCAACAACTAGGTTTTGTCGTCGGCTATAGTCGATTAACCTTGTCGTCGGCCTATTTTTCGTGATGTCATCGGCTATAATGTTTATTCTGGTAGTGATGGCTTTTCTATCTCTGCTTCATCTCTTTAAAGTCAAATTGAATAGATGGGTTTTATCTAGGACTTGTGAATTTGGGTAAATCTTTCTCAAATGCAAGTTTTGATTTTGTCATATGGGTTTTGCATTTTGATTAGGATTTTGGTCAAATGTAATGGAATATGGTTACATGTTTGCTCACTCATGGGATTTTGGGTTTTAGAAAGCCTAGGATTTAGGGGATCATTTCATGAAGTTAATTGCGATTTGGGTTTTGTATGTTGAAGAATTTGATGCTTGTATTAAGCTCTTACGAGCAGTTAAGCTCTTTGTTTTGTTGATTGTGATATGTGTCATGTTGGTTTACCATTTTAGAATAATATGAGAACTGTGATTGCTTGAGTTCAGTTTTTAAGGCCAAAGCATCATTCTTTGTTTGTTGTTGATGACATGTTTGTCTTCTCAATCAAAGGTGTCTGCATTGCTTCCATTGATGCAAAGAAGCTTAAAGGTACAGTGCTTTTGCTTTTGTTTTTGTGAATTGATTGAAAGGCAGAAATTCTTCTTTCAGAATGTATGTCGATGAAGTGAAGCGACTTCTGAAGGATGCTGGTTTTCAGTTTACACTGCAAGGTTCAGAGTTCTTGTGTTGTTTGATCTGAAAATCTCAATTTACGGGTAAGTCTACAATTTCTAAAAGTGGGATCTCCTTCTGTTTGGTTTCAATGGTGCTGATCTTGAATTTGATTGGATTGGTATGCATTTTTAGTTGATTAGTATACATATTACTTAAAATTTTGATTAGTATACATGGTGCTATATAAAATTATATGTATAAACTAGCATTCACATGAGTCATCCATTTGTAGTGATCACATTGATCAGTAAGTTACAGTTTGTATATAGGTATTAACGAGTCTGATGTAGTAGTATAAATGTTTGGCAGTGTTTTTGTTAAATTAATTTATCTAGTTCTTTGTTCATGTACCTAAGTTTGACTATGATTCTTGTACAGTGAGGTTTCAGGGGGTAGTGGACTCTATACTTAACTATTTGGGAAGGCTGATCATGATTTATGAAGTGAACTTCTCTCCTTTTAGTAAAAACGGTATTGAACTTAAATTTGATTAGATAGCTTTCTTATGTTTTTCCTCTTGGTATTGAATTCATGCTGGTGTACTTATGTCACTACTACACAATCAGATTAGAGGACACTTGTAATGGAAATACTAGAAATGGCATCAAGGTTTTCTACTCTAGGAATTCGTATAACAACCGACGATGATATACCAGAACTAACAATGCACCAAACATATTATAGTTCAGTTTCTTCTCTATGTTGCTTCATGTCCTACTCATTGAAATGTTGATGCAAGTTCCTTACTAGCTAGTCTGCAAATTTCATCTGCCTTCCTAATTAGTCTTTATAGTTTTAAATCATCTATCTAATATAATTTTTCTTCTTCTTCTATAAACTTGCAATACATCTATCTAATATGGATTGATAAACTGATTCCTCAATTTGTTAGGTTTGGGAGGTACTACATGTTTCTACCGGATTACGCGGGACACAATCTAGCAGAAGCAAGTACGAGCTCTCTTCTTCCTCCTCCGAACGCTCGGGCTGTTCGGATGGTCGGGCGCTTCTTCTCTCTTCGGGTGCTCGGGTGTTCGGGTACGCGTGTTCGGGTATGGCTGTTAGAAGAATACAACGACAAACAGACAGTCAGATGGTCAAGACAGGGGTGGCCTGCCTTCAACGCTCTGATGCCTAAGTTAGAAGATGTATTGGATATAACAGTCAAGCGAAAGTGCGAAGAAGAGTAGGTTGGAGTGTTTGGTGGAGTTGTGATTGGATGAATTCCATTGCTCTTACCTGTAATAAATACCTTTCATATATAGGTGGTTGAGTTTGTTGCTTACTTGTGTTCCTCGATGTAGGACTGGTTTGCATTTGCTGCGATGTGATCCGTGCATTCGGATGCGCGCCCCACGGGCGCGTGCGCGCTCGGATGGGGTCGGTCTTGTGAGCAGGGTTGTAGCCTTCCTGGTGGTCTTTCGGGTGGCTTGGTAGGTGTTGTTCGTCTGCTTAAGCGGATAAGTATACTTAATTGGACAACTAATGATGCTATACTAACAAGTCCCCCAAGTCCCCAAGTCAAAGAGAACTTTCTTGATTGGGGAGTTGAAAAAGGGTTCGTGCGATTAAATAGGATACTTATCCGATTGAGCAGTGGTGTGTGATCCTGTAACCCCCAAGTCCCCCAACTCTCCGGTCAAGGAAGGGCTCGCATGACGGAGTGGGTACCTGTGCGTCCGATCGTGTACCTATATTGTGGGGCCGGCCTCCAAACGAGTGTTGCTATTTGGAGCCGCGCGCCCGTGGAGTTTGCCTGGTGAACACAAATGGATGCAATACAGATATATAAGGATCTATGCAAATATATATATATAATCACGCGCATGATGGATCTGAGCTGGACCCCGACCACCCCGTAGGGAGCCGTTAAGCCTCGGATCGGTGGTTCAAGAAATGTTATGGGTGGAACCGAGCTGACCCCGACCCCCCAATTTAGAGCCGTTAAGCCTTGGAACGGTGGTTCTTGATGCATGAATGGATCCGAGCTGACCCCGACCCCCCAGGAGTCGTTAAGCCCCGGATCGGTGGTGTATTAGGTGCCCGAGAGGATGGAGTAACTCATCGGTGCCAACCTATCGTAGCGTCAACGGTGGGATCAGGACCGTTATGTACATGTGTTGTAGTGCGCACGGAGGGACGGATGCATGCCCGTGCCGCTCATCGGTCTTAGTGTGCCCAAGGGGGGGGGACGGACCGCTCACACCCTTGCCACCTAAGTCGGCGAGTCGAACGTTAACGTTATGCGCACGGAGTTGAAGAACCTCACGCCCGTGCCGCTCATCGGTCTTAGCGCGCGCAAAGAGGAGTCGGCCCCATGCCTTTGCCGCCTAATCCGGCTTACTTTCGCGCACGGAGAGGACGGATCCCACACCCGGAACGCTCATCGGTCTTAGTGTGCCCAAGGAGGGGACGGACCGCACACCCTTGCCACCTAAGTCGGCGAGTCGATCGTTAACGTTGAGCTCACGGAAAGGACGGACCCCACACCCGTGCCGCCCATCGGTCTTAGCGCGCACAAAGAGGGGTCGGCCCTATGCCTTTGCCGCCTAATTCGGCGAATCGATCGCTTACCGGTACGCGCACGGAGGGAGGTGCCCCATGCCCGTGGTAGAGACTTCTTCGTTCAACGTGTGCGCGCAGAAGGAGAACGCGAGCGTTCATCGTCTTCTGGCACATGGTTGTGCGGGTGGTGTGTGCGCAAGTCCGAATGGTGGGAGATGCGATGTATGTTGTCTTGCCTTGGGTGGAGTGATTCTGTCTGTCGAGGTGCTTGAGGTGACATTCCTTTTGGCTTCTTCTTGGGAACCGTCGTGTAATAAAGGCTAGGCGGCGTAATTAATGCAGGCGTGCCCTGGGCATTAAATGCTGATGACGTAATAACTGCTCGGAGGTCATTCGTCAGGCGCGTGGGCGCGTGGGGTGTTGCATGGGTGACACGTGGGAAACCATGCTAGGGTTTGAAACCGAGGCGGGAAGCCGAAGGGTGAGCGCGGTTACTTAGGCAGGCAAGTGAACCGCTCTGGGGCCACGTGTCGTGATCCGACGGTGGACACGCGAAAATGGACGGCTGGCGTTCGTTCGCGTGCATCATGCGATCAGTATAAATAGGGGCTTTGGTGTCGTCTTCCTTACTACTTTTACAATTTACTTAAACGCTGCAAAAATTACTCTGCATACTATTCTTCTTGTTCTTGCTCTCTTACTCTCTGTTCTTTCTCTGTACCAGAATCCTTCGTCGACGTTCATCTTTCATCCTTCAATTTGAATTTGGTGAGGCTCTTTGACTTGTTTTGCTGTTTTCCGTTTTGCTTTTTCCCCTGTTTTTGGTTTCTGTTTATTTCTCCTCCATGGTTTATGGGTTTTTTTGGCCTTTTCTGGGTTTGCATCTCAAGAATAAGGCGTGTTCTTGAGGTGTGCCAGGTTTGATCTTGTTTGGGGGTTGGTTTTTGGTGTTTCTGGTAGTTTGATTTTTTTTTTGCTAAGTGCGGGTGTCGCGTGCGTGCGTCTAGGAGATGGAGCCAATAGAGATATCGAGCGGCCAATCCCGTGAGCGCATATACATACCGGGGGCGGGGTGGATTAGTTGTGGTTCATACACGAGTGGGTCGAGTACATCGTCGTACAAGTCCGTGATGAGTGTAACGCCTCTTCGGTTCATCCCTAACGCTTCTTCTGTGGTGCAGCCAATGGACCCTCAACAAGTGCACACTGCCGCAGGGTTAGGGGGATCGTCTGGGTCGTCGGGCGGGTCCTCATCGTCCGGGCCATGAGGTGACGAGCCCGCTCGATCAAATCAGCTCGTGCCTCAACTTTCGGAGGGCGGGCGCATTCACTGGGTTCTCCCCGACGGAGTGCCAGTGCAAGAGCCCGAGCGGGCGCCAAGTGTCAAGGAGATGGCGCGGTGGGCGAGGGATTACCACATTCCGTCGTCCGTCAGGTTGAAGATGCCAGGGGGGGGAGACGTTCACCCGACCGCCCGCTGGCCATGTGTGCGTCAGTGAATTCCACTTGAAGGCGGGGATAAAGCTGTCCCTTCACCCATTCTTTCAATATATCCTGGCGCTCCTCAAGATCTCCCTTAGTTAGTGTGGGCCTACACTGACCCGAACGTTGGTGGCGTTCTTCAACATCTTCCATTCGAGCGGGTTGGACTATCCTACACGGGCGGAATTCCTCCACTTCTTCCGCCTGAAGTACTCCTCTCGCCGGCGAGACTCGGGCACCTTCACCGTGGAGCCACGGGTGAAGTGGTGGCTCATCGATCCTCCCAGTTCCTCCACCAGCTGGCGCACGATCAATTGCCTGGTCGGAGGTGACTGGGATTTTTGCGCTCATGCCCCTAAGATTGCAGCCAACGCCAACCGCATCCACCGAGTCCCCTAGCGCTTCCATTGGTTGGATACAAACGAGTATCCCCTGACGCCCGAGGAGGAAGGCAGGATTGCCTGATTAAAGTTTGTCTTCGACCCCTGGCCCGAGGCGAGGCACTTCTGGGCGGCGTGTCACTGGGACCTGATCGAGAAGACACGCCTGGCGCGAACACCTGGTCTGTCGAGTGGTGCTATCTGCAATGTACGTGTAGTGTAGTTTGATCGACTGTTACTGACCTGATCGTTCTTTTTGTTTTGTAGTGAAAATGTCTAAGTCCAAGGCGACCGATCGGGATACGGAGCACGTGCGCCGTCTAAACATGCTGTTGGAGGGTGAGGATACTATACGCTGGGTCGTGGTGGATGGCTCGGGCGGGATGCTTGTCAGTGGTGAAGTTCAGCCTACCATGCGTACGCCGGACGTCTCATCGCACGCCTCCCTCATTCGCCAACGGTCGTCGGGCGCTGGGCCGTCTGTTTCCGCTACTGCTAACGTCGAGCAGGGAACATCTATCCCTCCTCCTCCTCCAGCCAATCGGGACCCAAGTCGGGCTGAGCGGGACCGCCTCCACCGCGAAAAGGAGCAGAGGCAGGTGGAGCGCGACCAGCGGCGGGTCAAGTAGCAGGACCGTCGCGAGGCGTCCCAAGGCTCGGGGTCGCGCCGCTCCTCTCAGAATGGTGCAGATCTCTCTTCCGGTGCCCCGGCCGGTGAAGTTGAGTGCTCGCGGACAGAAGACTCCTCTCTTCCCCACACAGCTAGGTCAAATTCTGGTATTGTTGATGCTCTGCGCCGTGCGCTGGTGGATGGCGCCGCCTCGCTGGGGCCCCTGCTCCAGCCTCTGGATAATGCCGCCCCCGACGGGCTGGACAGGGCGTTTGTTGCTTGCACCCGTCTGCAGCACCAGCTCTTCCGCGTGCGCTCTCGGGAGAACCTGGAACTTGCACGACTCAGGACGGACGCCCTGAAGCATCAGAAGGTGACGGCGAGGCTGGTGGCAAGTCTGGACAAGGCCAACGACCTGGTCCACCGCTACACCGCCCGTGCGGAGGATGCGACTGCTCGGGCTGCCGAGGCTGCTGCTCGTGAGGCCCTGGTGAGCGCTGAGCGTGACAGCGTAGTGGCCAAGGTGGAGCGGATGCGTTCCGAGCTGGAGCGTGTTCGTGCTGAAGCAGCCACCCGGGAGGCGCTGGCCGAGTCCCGGATGATGGAGGTGTATCGCATTGCTCGCGCGGATGCCGTAGCGATGTTTAAGGAGTCTGACGAACTCTGCGAACTAGTGACGGCTGAGGTGGAGGAGGAGGTGACCGCCTTCCGTTAAGCGGTGACTCCCTTTATCAGGCTGGAGGAATACCGGGCGTTCGTGCGGTTTGAGACAGAGAGGCTGGCGGGTGCTCGGGCTGCGGCCGCGGATGGAGAGGTGGGGCCTTCTGGGGCGGCCTCTGAGGCGGAGCCGGTGCTGGTGCAGTTGGACCCGGCCGAGCAGGTTGAGCGGACGGAGCCGGAATCATCGGAGGAGGTGGAGGAGTTGGAGGTGAACACGGGGGCGTAGCTGTAGGTTTTTTCTTCTTTTCTTTCTTTTGTAATAGAGTAGGATTTTTGTAATCGGGCCTTGTGCTCTATATCAATGAAGTTTCTTTTCTTTCCGTGCCTTTAGCTTTTTTTTTGGCATCTTTTGAATGACTCGCGCGTACATGCGCTGCCTCTCCTTTTTTGAATGGTACTTTAACCAAGTGTTGTACTAACACGAACAGTCTCGCCTGTCCCCCGAGTATCGGGTGGGAGGGTTGAAAATAAACGAACGTAACAACATAACGAACGTAACAACACAATAAAATTTAATGAAAGTACTTCCTCAAGTGTTGGATGTTACATGGGTGCCGTAGTCGTTGACCCTGCATGTCCCTTAGGTAGAAGGTGCTGGCGCTTACCACCTCATCCACGACGTACGGGCCTTCCCATGACGGGCGGAGGGCCTTGACCTTCTGCTGGATTGCCTTCATCACCCAGTCCCCCTGTTGGATTGGTCGAGCTCGAATACGCTGGTTATACAATCGGGCGATCCTCTGCTTGTTCGCGACGTTGTGGAGATGCGCCGTGTCTCTCCGTTCTTCCAGCAAGTCGTTGTTGAGTCGTAGCCCTTCGCTGTTCGTGCATGGATCGTACCCCTCGATCCGTGGGCTCTGGTGGGTGATCTCCAAGAGTAGCACAACTTTCGTTCCGAATGTCAAGCTGAACGGGGTTTCGCCCGTGGCTGTGTTGGCGGTCGTTCGGATGGACCATAGGATCTCCGGGATGACCTCAGGCCAGCGCCCGTATCCTGCGTCCCCTGGTTCAATATCCTCAATCTTCTTCTTGATGCCCGCTTTGATGATCTTGTTTGCCACCTCCACTTGTCCGTTTGTCTGAGGGTGCGCTGGTGATGCGAACACGAGGTCCGTTCCTTGTCGTTTGCAGAAGGCCGTGAGCCTAGGGTTGTTGAATTGTGGCCCATTGTCCGTGATGATGCTGATCGGCGTCCCGTAGCGACAGAAGAGAAAACGCCAGTGGAAGCGCTCCACCTTCTCTATCGTGATCTTCGCCATCGGCTGGGCCTCGATGAACTTCGTGTGGTAGTCAATGATGACGATCAAGTACCTGTACTGCCCCTTCGACTTAGGGAGCTCCCTGATTAGGTCCAGTCCCCACTGTGCGAACGGTACGGGTGATAGGAGGATGGACAGCGGGACAGCGGGCGTGTGGTGGTGATGCGCGTGCAACTGGCACTGGTGGCACTTGCTCGTTAGTGCCATGGCGTTCGCATGGATGGTGGGCCACCAGAATCCACACCGAAGGGACTTGTGTGCGATCGATCTGGCGCCCGCATGGTGGCTGCACGTGCCCGAATGGATTTCCTTTAGGATCGAGTTGCCCTTGGTTGGAGTGACGCACTTGAGGCTTGCCCAAGTCCTCCCTTGTCGATACAGCGTTCCGCCCCGCATGCTGAAGTTGGCTGCCCGTGCGACAATGGTTCTGGCCTCTCGCTTGTCCTCTAGTAGTTCTCCCCTTGCCTTGTAAGCGATGAGCACGTCCATGTAGCTGTGCTCGTGCGGTTCGATTGCCAGAACCTGTTCTGCTCCCGAGATGCTTGGTTGTCGTAGCACTTCGACGATCCGCTGCCCTGGTCCCGTGTGTACGGGGGCTGTGGCCAATCGGGCGAGCCTATCCGCTTTTGCGTTGAATCCTCGGTGTATGTGGTTGACGTTGACGTACTTGAATCCACTGATAAGCGCCTTCACGTACTTTAGATAGGCGATCATGGACTCTCCCTTCGCTTGGAATTCTCATCCGACTTGGCTCACCACCAACTGCGAATCACTGAATACGTTGAGGTCGGGCGCCTCGGAGTTCTTGGCCAGCTGCAGGCCTGCGATGAGCGCTTCGTACTCGGCCTCGTTGTTGGTTGTCTTGAATTCGAACTTGAGGGCGTACTCCGCGTTTACCCCTCCTGGCCCGGTCAGGATGATCCCGGCACCGCTCATCTTTTTCGCGCAGGACCCGTCGACGTAGAGATTCCACTCCGACAAGGGTCCTTCCTTGACCTCCGGTTTGTCGGATGCCTCTACCGTTGAGCCGTTGGTTGCGTCGACCGTCGTTGCCTCGGTCGTTGAGCCGTTGGTTGCGTCGACCGTCGTTACCTGCATAGATTGAGCAATATACGTCGCCTCAACAATGTATTTAATATTTTTTTTTTTATTTAGACAATGAGGCGACGTAGATAGAACAATATACGTCGCCTGAATGTATTTAATATTTATTTATTTTTTATTTAGAAATAAATGAGGCGACGTAGATTGAACAATCTACGTCGCCTCATTTATTAAAAAATAAAAAAAATAAAAAATAAATATTATTGTACCAAGTCACGACCTATCGCAATTTACAAACACAAAAACGCATTCAAATTGCAGATACGCATTCAATCACAAAAACACATTCAATCACAAATCAAAACGTTAAAAGTTTATACAAATCAAGTTTACACAAATCAAGTTTATACAAATCCTAGATACAGTTTACGAGCCGGGAGGTGGTGGAGGAGCTTGAGGTTGTTGACTCGCAGCCTGGAATGATCGCATCATGGCCTCCATTTCTTGCATCCTTTGGGCGAGCGCACTCGCTTCCGCTATGGTCTTCTGCGCCACCTCTTTGGCTTCATCGATCTCCTTTTGCATTTGAATTTGGCGTTCCTGTACCCGGGCCCCTCCTCTCGGTTTGGGGTCGCGTGTGAGAGCGCGCCCCACCCCTGTAACGTCGAACAAGAACAAATATTAGTAAACTATATCATAAACCAAAATAAAGCAAAACGTAAATTGAGATATGCATCAACGGAATCGTTTTGGAGATTTATTACCTCTTATAGAGGTCCCGTGCCTTGAACCCACCTCTTCCTCTATGATATTTATTTGTGTATCAAGAGGAAGAGGCTGGGGTTGGGAAACCTCTTCGCCGTCAACTGGGCCCGCAGCACTATCTTGTTGCGACAAGACTTCATCGAGTCGACGCTTCACTGCCGCCTGCTCAATTAAAATAGATAAAATAAATAATATTACAATTTAGTAAACAAAAATAATTGAAATAACGTAACGTGAACCTATTTGTGCTTACCACTTTCTCAGCCGCATTCCTCTCCGGCTGGTATACGTTAATCCACGTCTGGACGACGGGCGCTCTATGACCCTCCTTCTCCAACACCTCGCTTCGGTACGAGAGGGCGAGGGATCCCGAATGGTGGTTGATCTGCTGCTCCTTGTTCTTGTTTTGGTTTCCTCGGTTCCGTTCGCACAATCGCTGCCACACACACACAAAAATCATTTTAAAATAAGAACAGATAAACATGCATATTGTTCAAACGTTTGACCAAAACTGTAGGTTCGTTTATGAAACTCACCAAGTAAGCAGGGTCTTCGAAGTGGGCTTTTAACCACGCCCATTGGTCTTCCCTCCCGAGAAACTCGGCCGGAGTCTCCTGGCTGACGTGGAGATAATGTTGATGGCAATCGTACTTCCAATCCTTATAGATTGTTTGCGCCGTCCTATCAATGAAGTTCCACATCTCCACATCAGTCGCCGGGATGTCGTAGTTCGTCTAGCACAACACATTTAAATTCCGTTATGTAAAAGTTATATTTACATTTACTACAAGTATGTAAGTAAGCTAAGGCCAGCAAGTATACCTCAAGACTGTTACTGACGATATCGCGATGCAAATCGCTAAGTCCCAAGAAGCTAGATGCAAGCATTGGAACTTTTCCGCGGATGATGCTACCGATGTCTCGGCACATCAGACTCCTCATTTCCCTCGTCGCAGGCCCCGCATGCCTCGTAGAGTAAGCGACTTGTAGTCGCCTATTGTTGTTCATCCGGACGAGGTACTCCGTCTTCGTCCCGACAACGACTCCGGGCTATTCCGTCGTCGGGTCTCCGGTTGCCATGTCGACCATGTCGGGAAGTTTGGTCTTCTTGCACCGGATGCTGAATGCGGGAGGGTGCTGTGACGCCGTAGTGGCCTCGCTGCTGTCATCCGCTCTTTGCGGAATCGCATCCTCAAGTGGAGGGGCGGGCGTTAACATGGGAGCTTCTGCAATCGACGGGGTCGCCGATTGTCCCGTGGGGCAACCCGACCCGGAAGCCCCATCTCGGCTGAATGCTCGCCACCCCGCCTCCGCCGCCTCCGCAGCTGCCGCCGCGGCCGCCGCTTCCGCTTCACGACGCTGGATCGCCGCTTTCCTCCTCTTGTATGCAGTATCTCCGGGAGCCATTCTATTAAAACGTACGTTAGTTAAACAACATTCACAATACGACCTAGGTTACCCTTCTTGAAAAATTCCGAACAAATGCATTTGGAACCAATGCACTATTATCAATTATAGCTTAAATAAATTCGGAGTATTAAAGCAACTCATCCATGTTTGAGACTCAAACATGACGCTAGGACACAACGAACCAACAAACTTGGTAATCAACTTTCCTCGAACAAAATTGAAACTCAATACCATTACTCATTTACGGTTCTTTAATTGAGTTCCATACACACCACTTCATTCTGTAAACCTACACTAAAGTACGCTAAATAGCTAACAACCATACGTACATTCAAGCAATTGTAAAACCCTTTCATAAGGTAACATGAACACGGGAATCTGAAACCCTACGACTCTATCAACTACAAGATGGATACAGTATCCTTAAAGCTCCTTATAGCTTCATAGTACATCACACCGGCTAATCACAATCACAATCTGTAATATTCTCACACCAACTATTATAGAAGTTCCAAAATTTTAACCAATCACAATCAAAAACACACTACATCCACTAACTAAAACTTAACCAAGAAATTCAAATCAAATCAAATCAAACCATGACAATATTGACAAGCCACAAACTGTTTCAGATTGTATATAATATCACTTGAACCAACATTTGCACAGATTCCACATCTTACTATACCATATCTCCCTATCCTACTATAGCCACACAATCTATAAGCTGGTAGCAGAATTTTGTTAACAAAACTGAAAGGGATCAATACAGAACCAAGCAAATTCAATTCCAATATTACAAACAAATTCCATACATATACAACACCATACATATTACAAACAATGTGGGACAAAATTCTTACTTGATTGGAAATCCCAGGTCTGTGCTAAACCTCACGTCTTCTTGCACCTGTGAAACAAAATTAACACAATGGAATCAAATTTATCAATAGCTTAACACACCTATAAAGGTCGATCTGTCTAACATTGCCTCGACATGTACTACCTAGCTAATAAATATGAAGAACCTTACAGTCACAACAACTACTCTAACACATTGTTGCATATATTCCAATGCTAAAATTGTTCAATTGCATCACATAACATCAACAATTTCAACCGCACTATGTCTACGCTAAACCGCAACAGCTATGCATAATTATCAATAGCAAACAGTGAACAAAGCACGCAATTGAAATCTAAAAAACAATCACATAACTCAAACCCAGTCTCTAAAAAACAATCACAGATTGAAAACGATTTCAAAACAGATTGAAAACGTAAATATGCTTACGTGAAAACAGAAGCAAAAACAGCTTGAAAACAGATCGTAAGTTCACTTGGTCATTTCATCGAACAGTTGGTGGGCAGTGTACATAGATCACTATCATACAGGTGTATATAGATTCCAAGGCTCATTGAAAATAGATCACTATCATACAGATTACAAGGCTCAGTTACTATATGTTGTATATAGATTACAAGGCGAAGATCACAAGTACCCGAATCAATCGGAAAAAATAGAACTTAGGTTTCAAAGTTAAACACAGAGGAGAACGTGCTTACAGTAAGAAGAAGAAGGAAACGAAATGAACCCACGTGCTTTCCGGTTTGGTTTCGGTGGGAGTGTCCGGCGATTTTAGGGTTTCCGGTTTGGTTTCGGTGGGAATGTAGATTGATCAATCTACGTCGCCTCGTTTTAGTTAATATTTAATTTTGTTTTTTTTGAATAAACTAGGCGACGTAGATTGATCAATCTACGTCACCTAGTTGAAATTAATATTAATTTTGTTTAATATTTAAATTTTTTTTCCTGGAATAAACGAGGCGACGTAGATTGATCAACCTACGTCGCCTAGTTGTAATTAATATTAATTTTGTTTAATATTTAATTTTTTTCCTAGAATAAACGAGGCGACGTAAATGGATCAATCTACGTCGCCTAGTTGTAATTAATATTTAATTTTGTTTAATATTTAATTTTTTTTCCTGGAATAAACGAGGCGACGTGTATTGATAAATCTACGTCGCCTCGATTTCTTGTTTTTAATATTTAATTTTTTTTAATATTAAAAGTTATGTTTATTTAAAAAAACGAGGCGACGTAGATTGATCAATCTACGTCGCTTCATTGTATTTAATTTTTAATTTTGATTTTTAGAATAAATGAAGTTTATAATTATAAAGTTAATTAGTAATATTTTCTCGAATACATATTAGGTTTAGTAATATAAAGTTAGTAATATTTTCTCGAATACATAAAGTTAGTAATGCTTTAAAGAAAATACGAATTTAGGTTTCAAATTCATAATAATATTAGTTTAGTCCTCGTCTTCGTCGTCCTCGTCCTCCTCCTCCTCGTCCTCCTCCTCGTCTTCGTCCTCGTCCTCGTCCTCGTCCTCCTCCTCCTCCTCGTCTTCGTCCTCCTCCTCCTCCTCCTCCTCCTCCTCCTCCTCCTCGTCCTCGTCCTCCTCGTCTCCTTCTTCGTCCAAAAGTAGTTGAAAATCTGGGTAAAATTGTATCACCGTGGAGTGTCCTCTTGGTAAGGCTCGAATATATGATCTCCTGTACGCGATAAAACTTCATCTATGGCCAGTACTTCGGCGCTGTAGACATTGCGGTGCCACATTTCTTGTACTACCTTCCAAGTACCACCAGCCTTTGGGTCGTCTATGTAGAATACCTGTTTTGCTTTGGTTGCAATTATGAAGGGTGAATCCTCATAGTAACTGTTGTTTGTATCCACTGATATCAGTCCATGATCTTTTATAAGGGTGTCAAGATCTTCAGGGTCCTCGGAGTTGTGCCATGTGCACTTAAACAACACCACTGGCATACGGCTTGCATATAATACTTCGACCACGTAGTTAACATGGCCGTAGAACTTGGATGAACCCATGTCTATCATGACACCGCTGTTTTGAGTCACGGTTCTTTGATCTCTATCAAACGATGTGAACTTGACACCGTTCACATAACACGACTTATAAACCCGACATTGCTAAGGTCCTTGAGCTAATGACTTTATTCCTGCAACCAAGCTCGGGTCCGAGTTTTTTTCTTTAAGTGACACCTGAGAGATAAGTGTTAAGAGGAGTTAAAGATAAGTGTTATAAACCCTCGAAGAACCTTACAAGAATTAATAGGCATATGTACCCATGTTAAGAACCATCGAAGAAAACTCCTCCTCCGACGAAGCTCGTCGAAATCTTCACCATTTTTAGCCTCGAACCTTCTGAGATGTTCTTCTAGGTAAGGTTTGACTTCGTCTGTTTCCACCAAGACTTGCCAGTGAGCCTCAGCAGTCTCTGACTCTGTCAACCTGAACTGGCGACGAGTCTCGATAATATCTGGTCTTACTAAGAGTGAAACACAGCTGACATTCCACCCAGATATGGAAGTGTCGGTATCTTCGTTGTCCATCCATCTGAGATAAGCCTTACAATACGTCACCGACTCATGTACGAGGTACTGTTCAGCAATACTACCTTCCGGGTAACGTGTATTCCTCATTGACTTTTTATATTTTCCTAATTGCCTGCAAAATAATATTGACTTTTAGATTAGTACAATAATATTTTCCTAATATTAGCAATAACAAAAAATTTTACCTTTCAATTGGATACATCCATGTATAGTGTACTGGACCTGTAAGGAATACTTGTTCGGGCAGATGAACCATGAGATGAACCATAGATGTAAAAAAATGTGGAGGAAATATGAGCTCCAAATTGCAGAGAATCATCACTATCTCAGTTTCCATGTCACGCACAACCTCCTTCTTAAGCTCCCTACTGCATAGTTGACGAAACCAATTTGACAGTGCTATCAATGGCATGACAACGTTTTCTGGCAGGAACCCTCTTATAACCACAGGAAGAAGACGTTGAAGCAAGACATGGCAATCATGCGTCTTCAATCCATAAAACTGTGACGGGAACTTATTTTCACCTTACTTCTCAAACTACCTGTATAACCAAGAGGATACTTAACATCCCTGAACCACTGGAACACATCTTCTAGATCATCCTTTTTAACTAAAAAGGGTGCATGAGGAACTTTCCCCGTAGCCAAGTCACCCGCTCTTTGCCACTGGTTTTTTCGCACATTCCTCTTCTTCAAAGCAGCGCGAGCTTTTGGACCATCCTTAGACTTCGATTCAATCAAAAAAATGGTTCCAAGGATGTTGTCACACACATTTTTTTCAATGTGCATGACATCTAGGCAATGTCTGATCTTCAATGATGACCAATACGGCAGCTTCCAAAATATGCTTTCGTGAGTCCAACACTGTCTGTTATTCGGATTGTACGGCACCTTCAAGTCTTCATGTTGGCTAATAATAGGGTAAACGTTTGACCTAACGTCCTCCAAAATTTCATCTCCACTCTTACGATAGGGTCTTCCGCCAAACTCCTCCTTCCCGTTAAATGCCTTGCTCAATCTCCAAGGGTGATCCTGGTGGAGCCATTTTCGATGACCTTCATAAACTATCCTCCCACATATATGCTCTGAAGTTAGCTCATCTAGACAGATTGGACATGCCTTGTACCCTTTAACAGTTGACCCCGCAAGCATCCCTAAACCTGGAAAGTCGCTAATAGTCCACATTACCACTGCCTTCATCAAGAATACCTCATTGTCTACTCGATCAAAAGTATGGACTCCAACGACCCATAAATGTATTAGCTCCTCGATCATCGGCTCAATGAGTACACTAAGGCACTTTCCGGGAGATTTAGGGCCTGGAATCAACACTGATAACATGTTATATTCCTTCTTCATGCACATTGATGGTGGTAGATTGTACGGCATCACAACAACGGGCCATGTACTATGCAAAGTTCCCATTGTTCCGAATGGATTGAAACCGTCTGTTGCTACTCCAAGGCGCACATTCCTGCAGTCCCGTGCAAAACCTGGAAAAGTTCTGTCAAAATGTTGAAACGCTTCTCCGTCAGCTGGGTGGCTGAGGCTACCAGCCACGCATATCCGCTCCCCCAGCCATCGCATATGCTTGGCAGTGTGTGGGGACATAAACAAGCGCTTCAACCTTGGTGTTAGAGGGAAGTTACGAATTATTTTTTTGGGAATATCATTCGTATTTGGCTTATATCTTTCAGAATAACACACTGGACAAATCCTCTCGTTTACAAGCGCCCCCCCTGAACAACACACAGTTAAACTCACACGCATGAATTCTTTCGTAACCCAGTGAAAGATCACTCAAGATTTTTTTTATTCTCGAGTATGAACAGGGGAATGTGTGCCCTTTAGGAAGAAGTTTATTAATGTAAATACATAAAGAGTCAACACTTGTGTCCGACCATCCATTTTCATTTTTCATTTCCATTGCATCTAATATGGCACTCAAAACAGTTTCCTCACTGCCTTCATATAATGGGGTCTGTGACTCCTTCAATAATCTATCGTACTTTTCATAATCATCGTCTACCATGTCATTGAAGTTCATGCCCGAATTATCTTCCACAAATTGTTGGGGTGCATCTACATGGTATCCAGGATAATAGGGATATGCATCATGTAGAATCTCCAACTGCGGGTTCACTGAAGGACCGACACCACTAGAAGGACCGACTCTGTCTTGAAGCCATTGTCTTCGTTGACTGAGCATTGCCGGTTCACCAGAAACTTCCCCGTGAAGGTGCCAGACTGTATAAGTAGGACTCAAACCATTGTGTGATAAGTGATGATACATCTGATCCATAGTAACCTTGAACGGACCGTTCTTACAACGTTTGCACGGGCAGAAGTGATAATCGGCTCCGTTACTATGTAGCCGGGCAAAATTCATGAACTCGAATATGCCTATGATGTACCTTGGATCAGCACGATGATATGTCATCCAAGTTTTGTCTGGGAGTCCGTCCATGTTTCCTGTCAACATAAACAATCAATATGAACAAAGTTACCACGCCACAGTTGCGATTCAACCAAAACCTCACACTTCTTCGCCTTATGCCTCCGGGTTGGGTCCTATCCCCTTCAGGGGAACATGACATTTGTCAACGCTTTTGCACCCATGCGTTTCAGCTCCAGTTTAGGGAAATTTCGGCAGCATCTCCCTACAGTTCCCCGAGTGCACACATATCTAAACAACCTAATTTGCACTCGGGGAACATTGAAAGGAGACACTGTCGAAACCATATCCCAAAACTGAAACTGAAATCACACGAATAGCAAAATGATCAACAAAGTCATGTTCACCTAAAGTGTCCAAAAATGGGACAATTCGAGAATCAACAACTCAACTCGATCAACTAGATGAGTTGTTGATTCTCAAACGGGAGTTCTAAGTTGATAAACACCACAATTATATATAGCCATACGCTCGAAATCATGATTAACACTACTAATTAAGGCTCGATTACACATAATCTACACTAATCATCAATTAATTTCACTAAATTTAACCAAATTTCAAACATTAATCATGAACCCATAACATGATTTATCACAATTCAATGCTTAACACACTAAAACTACAACATAACACCAAATTCAATTCAATTTCAAACATTTCACCAAAACTTCAATTTCACTTCTAATCATCAATAAATTTCACTAAACTTAACCAAATTTCAAACATTATTCATGAACCCATAACATGATTTAACACAATTCAATGATTCAAACACTAAAACTACAACATAACACCAAATTCAATTCAACTTCAAACATTTCACCAAAACTTCAATTTCACTTCTAATTTAACATATTATGGTCATAAAGAGGGTTAAAGAGATACAAATCAAACTAACCTTACTCAAGAATCAAATCAATGGCAAGAACAACCTTCTTTCTCAATTTCCTCTAATTTCTCCCCAAAATCGCCCAAAACAGCTGCAGAACGAAATGAAACTGTTTTTCTAAACTTCTCACTTTATGAACGGGTTGACTTTAAGAAGAAGAGTAGATCCAGATTTTAAAAAAACGAGGCGACGTATATTGATCAATCTACGTCGCCTCGATTTCATTCGAAGCGACCAAACCAAAGTACGTCGCTTAGAATAAAATCTAGGCGACGTAGATTGCTCAATCTATGTCGCCTCGTTTTTATTCGAAGCGACGTAGATTCATTTAGTCGCTTCGAATGAAAAACTAGTCGCCTCAGTTTTTTGAAGCGACGTACTTCAATTTACGTCGCCTCAATTTTTTGAAGCGACGTACTTTTTATCAAAGGCAATTTACGTCGCCTCATCTAAAATCGGAGCGACGTAGAAATATAACTACGTCGCCCCGATTCCTTCCTCCAGTAGTGTATTTTCATTGATCAATAAATCCACTGGAATGGTCCATTGTTATATATATATTGTACGTACACATGTACGTTCTTGGACGTCTCAGCAGTCTAAATGTTATATATCCGGCATCTCTAAGATTGCATTAGGATAGAAATCATAGAATTATTGTGCGATGCATACAAGAAAGAGGCTGTTCCATAGTAATTTTCAAGTACACAAGCTCGATAAACAAGCACACAATTAAAGTCGACTATATTTCTACGAACACTTATAACTCTTGTTCATATCAAGAATAATAAGTATTCAAGATATGACCAAATGTAACTAGACTAAGTGTTTACCGATATGTAAAGACGATAATTAAACGACACGATAATTATAGTGGTTCACCAATTGGCTACTCCACTCGTGCCTCGTTGGGCTTTCACTATCTCGAGCCCAATAATGGTTCAGGCCCAAGTGTTGTATAGATTGTGTGTGTTTGTTTAAGTGGGATAGAGGCCTCCCTTTATAGGTAGGGAGTGCCTCTCCCTTTACAACTTTAGCAATGTGGGAGAGAGGCACAAGTCTCTCAAACCCCCAAATGAAGATACAAATGCTAGCCTTGTTCCTCCTCGGTAATGGATGGATGATTTTCGGTGGTGGCGACGATGGCTTGGCCGGCTCTTGCCGCCGATGAGTAGCTCCGATGTCGGCCTTCATGATATATCCTCGATTACACTTGGTAAATATATGACATATATGTACAAGTCCCCTTAACTCTCCAAGTAAGAAAGATTATTTCTTGCTTGGGGAGTTAAAAAAAATAGATTACCGAGCGTAATCGAGGGTATACCCCTAGTCCCCTGACTCTCCAAGTAAAAAAGATTATTTCTTGCTTGGGGAGTTAAAAAATAGATTACCGAGCGTAGTCGAGGGTATATACCCCCAGTCCCCTAACTCTCCAAGTAAGAAAGACTTTTTTGCTTCTCGGTCGGTGTGGTATGGGTTACCGTTCTCGGCGTCGGATGACTGGGGAAGTCCCCGGTTTGCAAGGTTGAACGGGCTCGGCGCGAAGTCCCCGGGTTACCTTTCTCGGCGTCGAAATATTGGGGTAGTCCCCGGTTTGCAAGGTTGAATGGGCTCGGCGCGAAGGCTTCTCGTTTGAGTGAAGTCCCCTAGCTGAGTGAGCTCGGCACGAAGTCCCCTAGCAGAGCGAAGTCCCCCGTCGGAGCGGGCGTCACTCTGGGAGAGGTGAGGCCGGTTGGAGCCTCCCAGTTTTGAGGACGTTGATGGTGTCATAAGCATACCGGGCATTGAAGCGGCCTGATGATGTTTGAAGTGGGTCGGATCATTTCGCTTAGTAACAGTGAAGTGGGCCGCTAACGGGGCAGTGAGGTCTGACGGTGTTGGAGAGGCCTGCCACCCTTGGTGAGTCTTACCGTTCGAGAGTCTATGTGCTCGGGGAGATAAGCTGCTTGGTGAGCAGAGCGATCAGTCAGGCGTATCGGATCAGCATAGTATATCGTTCTTGGGTAGGGCTTGCTCTCGGAGAGGTGACTGGGTCATAGTCCCCAGTGTAGGCAGTGAGCCGGTCTTGATGAAGTCGGCCGTTTAACGGCGAAAGTGGACCGCTGACAGAGATGCATACTGCCGGATGTGAATCGGGGTGGCGAACCGCTTGGGGCAGACCGGGGTTGGAGTGCATATCTGTGCTTTGAAGATCACATCGATCAAGGGAGTATGTTTGTCGGGGTAGTAAATCGCTCGATGCAAACTAGAGGGTCAGGCCGCTCCGGGGGCCAACCCGGGTATCAGATCGCCCACGGGGAGGTGGCTCTGCTCTAAAGGCAGCAAATCGGCGCTGAGGTTGTGGTTCCGGTTTCGGTGGGAGTGGCTCTCGGGAAGGCACAATAAGCATGTCGCTATCGTACTCGAGAAGCGTGCCGAACTCGGAGTCCCCGGGTGTGGGCGCTCTTAGTTCCAAGGTGGTAGTCTTGGAGCAGCTGTTTCAGTTCGGCGAGGCATAATGCTGTGATGAAGCCTGCTGCTCTCGGAATGTAAATCGGTGCTCTTTCTTCTTTCCCTTAAGCCCTATATTAGGAGCCTGCTTCTCTGCTTCGATGAAGCTTGTCACTATCGGCGAAGTCTGCCGATACCACTGATGGAAAATGTGCTGCTCCCGCTCTCGGACATTATGTCGGACTTGAAGTCCCCAAGTGAAGCCAACCGCTACCGGGGAGCGTGTGACTCTTGCTGTGATCATGCCCACTTGCATATTTGATGTGTTCGCTGTGTCGGGGGACTACATAATCCTTCTGTTACCGTTCGGGTGAGACAACGGTTTCGGGGTTTGTTGAGCAGGCTCGGTGAAGGGTGCCGGTGGTGATGGGGTTGACGGTGGTGATGGGGTTGACGGTGGTAAGGGTCTCGATGCCGGTTGGAGGAAGCGGCCGGTAATGAGTATCTTGGAGCTGATGATTGGCCTTTGTGAATCTCGATGCAGACCGGCGGTGAGAGGCAAGTCAGGCGGGGATGCCTATCGAAGGCGGTCCTCGACCGGCACCGTCAATGAACTCGGGCGGTGCTGGGTATCTTGGCTTTGCTGGAGCCGGGTATGTCGGGCGGTATCAGGAAACAAACCGGTGATGAGGAGCATGCCAGTAAACAATATGCATTAGTAAACCAAATAGTGATTAAAAATTCTTGAATATTCTCTAGTGTGACATGGGGATAGGGACAAGTAACAATGATAAATATGTGACATAATGTTTTGCATCAATGAAAGGTCTGAAGAGGATTCGTTTGCTTATGTCGGCGATGTGTGTAACGTAACCTTTGCTGGAGAGCGTAAGACATAAGCAAAGGTCTGAAGAATACTCGTTGAGTTGATGCAAAAAATAACATATAATCGATATAAGCGAAAATGATATCGGCGAAATCGTGGGTACGTACCTACCGGCGACGTTACCTTTGCTGGAGCCGGGTATCATGTCATGCAGTCCCCGGGTTCGGCGACCTAGGTTGTGATCCTTGGTGATAGGTGTACATGTACCTGCATGTGCCATTTTCATTTAATTGGTTATGGGCGAGATCGGTGAGTAGCTAGTTCACCATTCTGCCAAAGTACTTTGTGTGATGGTAACCATGTTTCTTTTATTGGTTGAGCGCTCTTCAGATTGTGTCGACCAAGGGGGTCACTGTTACGGGTAGCTCAAACTATTGGGGGCGCTATGGTAGGGGGAGCTCGTTTGAATTGGTAACCCTTAAGTCCCCGAGTCCGTTCCTCCTAGTGGCCAGTAATGAAGAGTGATGAAGAGTGACCATGTCGTTATCTGCTTGTAGGCTCTATGGTAGGGGGAGCTCGTTTGAATTGGTAACCCTTAAGTCCCCGAGTCCGTTCCTCCTAGTGGCCAGTAATGAAGAGTAATGAAGAGTGACCAGACCGTTATCAGTGATGCCGAGTGACTAGACCGTTATCAGTGATGAACCATTTATGTAGCATGTATATTGTAACCGTAACATAGCAAAACTATAGATTACATAATGCCAAGGTATAAAAAATGCTCGTTTTGTTGATGCAAAAATAACACATAATCAATATAAACGAAAACGTTGTTTAAGTCTTAACTTAGGCAAAATGATAGAAAGTTGAGTCCCCCATGAGTTGGTACGAAAGTATCATAAGTATCGTAAGTATCGTAAGTATCCCGGAGGATGTAATCGACTCTAACGACGACCATATTGTAACCGTGACATAGCCAATACCAAACTCGGGGTGACCCAATCAAGACTATAGATTACCTAATCAAGCTTCTAGCAACAATTTTCAATCATATATTATTTATAAGAAATTATCATGGAGAGAGTATGTATTCGTAACATAACCTGTATCATAGTAAAGCAGGCTTGAGTAACTAAGCTTGACACATGACACATGAAAATTCTGATATAATCGATTACACACAATGCATCCGCTAGCGCACATCCTCATTGCTCATTTATTACTTCTAAACTACGATAACCGTATTCCTCACTCCCCAACAATTATATACATCTAAAATTTCTCAAAATCCATTATACCTTTAACTAATGAAACCATTACTATACCATACACTCCATTTATCAATCAATCACTCACCATTTTTAAAAACTATAAGTACACTGTATGAAACATAAAAACACATGCTTATATATCCATGATTAGAAGCAACATATAATAAATCTCTGCAAATTTACGCTATATTATTGACAAAACGTGACATAAGCTAAACCATAATAAAATGTGATATCATATGTATCTAACAAAATAATCTATGAACATCATAAGTATTTAAACAAATTCCTATTTAATACACATTTATACTTATTGGCCAGCATTCGATGATAAAATAATAAATTATAAGTATAAAGCTCTAGCACATGCTTGTAATCGTATCATGGCAAGTATGTATTCATAACGTGTATCATAGTAGCGTAAGTGGGCGAGTAATGATAAACGTTAACGCATGCATATGTGTTAATAGACATGGTTCAATTAAAGGGCAACTGATTGAGTTTTTTAAAAAAGGTAGTCCCCGGTTCATGCTTACCAACCCGCTAACGCTTAAGTGTTTTCGTATATTAATTATAGGAATATAAATGCATACCCGTAACATGTATAATAGTAGAGCGTGCGTAACTGACCAAGCTTGACACATGCATATTAGGCACAAAAGGAGACATGCTTCAATTAATAGTAACTAATTTAAGAGCTTTAGAAAAAGAAGCTTAGCTTAGATGTGTGGGCTAGATCAAATAGAAGATTTATTTACTTATGTCGGCGATGTAACATAATTCGGAGATCGTAAAGGTATAAGCAAAGAGCTGAAGAATTCTCGTTTTAATGATGCAAAATAGTATAATTGATACAAGCTATAACATATATCAATTATAAGAACATAAATGTGTAAACGTAACACGGAGAGTACATACTCGTAACATGTATCATAGTAGCATAAGTGAGAGAGTAAGCAAGTAACGAACTGTTGACACATGCGTATAGGTGTTATAAACATGCTTGTTTACATACCATCAAAATTATCATGAGCAAATAATTAAAACAAATGTGAAAGCTATGTACATGCTGTTTGCTGAGTAAGGGACAGAAAAGGAAAACTTACTGACTTGCGGGCTCCTTCAATTAAACGTGGTTGTGTGCCGAAAATGTATCAAACATAAAGGCCCAAAGATGTTTGACTTTTCCTCTCCTCTATCTCCACTTCTCCAGTACTCTGCTTTTCTTTGCAGTCGCTCTGCCCTTTGCTCCAAACTCTCTCCTCTTCTTTTTTTTTTTTTTTGAACTAGATTGCTGACGTGATGAAGGTGAAGACTGCATGAAATGGGTAGTGGTTGCGGTACTCGGTGAGAGAGCATGGTTGATTTCAGAGTGGGTCGTGGCTCTCGGGAAGGTGGGTTCCGGCGAGATGGTTGCATATCGGCGAGTGGGTTGCATATCGGAGTCGGTATCGGTCTCGGCGATGTGAGTCGGTCTCGGTCTCGGTGAAGCATAGCGGCGTTGCTGTCTCGGTGGAGCAAACCGCATAGCGGCGTTGCGGTCTCGGTCTCGGCGATGTGAGCTGAATATTGGAAGAATACAGCGTTGTCGGTCAAGTAGAGATCGTACCGGTGTTGTGAATCGGGAAGTAAAACCGCTCGGGCAAGTGGAGCAGACTGTCTTTGAAATCGTATCGGCATGGGAGATGGGTTCGATCCGATATCAGGGAAGCATAGCGTTCTCGGCGATGTGAATCTCGGAGTGACCGCCGTTGAGGGTTCCTGCTAGCGCTTGAGGGTCGGAGCAGACTGGGAGAGGAAGAAAACCAAACCGGGTTGAAGATCGAAGGGGGTCGGCCGGTATCGTGTATGTCGGCGATGTAGTCTCGGGGTGTCATCGAGGTGAGCAATCTCGGCCGAGGTCAATCTCGGTCTCGGGGAAGTGAATGGTATGGTGAAACCCGCCGGCGTCGAGGGAGTATAGTGGCATAGGAGATGGCAGTACCAGAGTGGGTCACATATCGGCGTGGGAGATGCATCTCGGTGTCGTGGAACGGAGTTGGAGATGTGACTTGGCTCGGGGTGAGCAGTCTCGGTCTCGGGGGAAGGACGGTGTTGTTGACCTCGAGGCAGGCCGGTGTTGAGGGATCCCGGCGATATGGAAACAAGCCGATTGGATGAAGTCGGCCGGCATTTGGAAGCATATCGACGATGTGAGGTGTATGTCAGTATCGAGGAAGCAACTCGGGCTCGGGGCAGTAGCTCTCTTTGGGTCTCGGGGAGGTGGCTCCGGTGTCGAAGTCCCCGGTGTGGGCAGTAGCTCTTGGAGAGGTGGAGCAAACTGCCTTCTGGAAGCAAATTGCTGCCGCTCGGAAAGTAACTCGGCCTCAAAGTCCCCAACCGTTGGTAAGTTTTCATTCCCGCTGTCGCTTGGTTGTAACTCGATGTTGTACTCGCCGTTGTGCTTGTGATTGCTACTGTTGCTTGTTGCTTGCTAACGCTAGGCTTGTTTGATTGATGTCGTTATGGGTGTTGCTTGCTGCCTTTGTTGACTTGCTTGATTGTTGACCTGCTTACACTAGACTAAGCCCAGTAGTCCCCAAATTCATCTCGCTTACGCTTTCATTAACGCTCACCAAACTTACGTGTGTTTAGAAAAAAAACCTGAGAATAAAAATTTCTGCCTATATCTTAACTCGTATGGTAAAGCAACATGTTTGAACTCTTTGTTGCGATTCCCGTAGACGGCGCCAATGTTCATATCAAGAATAATAAGTATTCAAGATATGACCAAATGTAACTAGACTAAGTGTTTACCGATATGTAAAGACGATAATTAAACGACACGATAATTATAGTGGTTCACCAATTGGCTACTCCACTCGTGCCTCGTTGGGCTTTCACTATCTCGAGCCCAATAATGGTTCAGGCCCAAGTATTGTATAGATTGTGTGTGTTTGTTTAAGTGGGATAGAGGCCTCCCTTTATAGGTAGGGAGTGCCTCTCCCTTTACAACTTTTGCAATGTGGGAGAGAGGCACAAGTCTCTCAAACCCCCAAATGAAGATACAAATGCTAGCCTTGTTCCTCCTCGGTAATGGATGGATGATTTCCGGTGGTGGCAACGATGGCTTGGCCGGCTCTTGCCGCCGATGAGTAGCTCCGATGTCGGCCTTCATGATATATCCTCGATTACACTTGGTAAATATATGACATATATGTACAACTCTAATAATATGTTTCTCAGTAGCTGGATTAGCTTGATGAGATATTTGACGGACTTTCCATGCCACATGGTCCAACTCTACAGCTTGATAATCATCATCATCCATTTTTTCTCAGAACAACATCCGGTGATCATCGATTTGGAGTGGCTTAATTAGTCGTAGATCTGGACTTCTAGCCAGTACTACTGAACATATATTTGAGGGTAAGATTATGGCATGGGAGATCTACCTTAAACATTTATTTATAATTAGTTAAATAAAATTATAACTTTTTGAACTAAAAATTACTACATTTAAATTACGACCATTTTTTTCTCATTTACAAACAATTAAACTAAAATGCAACATTGACAACGATTTGTTCTCAAATTTGTAAAAAAATATCATCGGCGGAATATTTACAAAAATTTAAAAAAAATACTAAAAAATCATCTCATTTTACAATAATAACAACAAAATTAGTGAATAAAATCTACAGTAAAGTCACTCCACCATTTTTTTCTCATTTACAAACAATTAAACTAAAATGCATGTAACATTGACAACGATTTGTTCTCAAATTTGTAAAAATTACGACCATTTTTTTCTCATTTACAAACAATTAAACTAAAATGCAACATTGACAACGATTTGTTCTCAAATTTGTAAAAAAATATCATCGGCGGAATATTTACAAAAATTTAAAAAAAATACTAAAAAATCATCTCATTTTACAATAATAACAACAAAATTAGTGAATAAAATCTACAGTAAAGTCACTCCACCATTTTTTTCTCATTTACAAACAATTAAACTAAAATGCATGTAACATTGACAACGATTTGTTCTCAAATTTGTAAAAATATTTTCGGCAGAATATTTACAAAAAATGAAGAAAAAAAAATACTAAAAAATCATCTCATTTTACAATAATAACAACAAAATTAGTGAATAAAATCTACGATAGAGTCACTCCACCTAAAATATACTTAGACAGCCTAGCATGATCGATCAGGTTGGATCAGTAGCTGTAGCTTTGCGTTTTTTTGCTTCTCTCAGCTGTAAAGGTTGCACCTCGTACATAATAAACCCAACGACCTCACGAACTGATCGTACTACAACCCTTCATTTTTCATGTACGTTTAAAGTTCTGCATGAAATAATTCCATTATAATTCATATAATTTACATAAAAGCTAGTAATTGAACGAAGTAATTTAAAGTGCTGATATTTCCATTCATTCCAGGTCAGATTTTCAAATAACTAGTGTTTTCTGAATCAATCAACAAAAGCTATATAAGTTAATTAATCCGATAAAATCACCTTATCCAGGTGAGAAGAAGGGTTGTTGGTTCGTAGGATCCAAACTATTTCCCAGCTACAAAGCCTTTGAGAAAAACAATACTTCTTACAATCAGCCAGACTTTTCCGACGGTTTCGTCATATTGGGCATAAACTGCATCCACCCAAGAAAAGATAACATCAGTTACCAAAAAAGGCACCTATAATGTTCAACTAGCGACGCACCGCAGCCCCGGTCAATTTGAAAAATCCTAGCGTTGCATTCAACACCGGACGTCGGCTTCATCTGATCCATGTCGGAGTTTAATATCCTATTGTGGAATTGTCGAGGAATCTGCAACAATACTACTCAAGATGTTATTATTTCATTGGTTAAACAACGAAACCCTAGCCTCCTTTTCTATGTGAAACCCTAGCTCCCTCGGCTGTTGTCACTAAACTGTCCAGGGATGCGGGCTTTGACGGGGTATATCACAAAGAAAGAACCGACGATTCACGAGAACTGGCTTTGTACGTTCTGGCGCCGGGAGTATCCTATTCGGCTTCGTACTTATTCTACGAACCACATTGATGTAGAAATTGGGGAGAGAGACTCGCCGGAGGAATGGTGTTTGATATAAAAATTTATGGCTATGCGCGGAATGGAGATAGAGTTTGTACTTGGGATCTACTAAGCCTATTATCATCCCAATCATCTCTGCCTTGTTTGGTCGCTGGTGACTATAATGAGATCGTATGTAATGAAGAGAAGTTTGGAGACCCTTTGCGGGGAGACTCTCCTATGAAACACTTTCAAGATGCTTTGGCTGATTGTGACCTAGTTGATTTAGGTTTTGTGGGATCCCGTTCTACTTGGTTTTCTAGAAGGATCCAGGAGAGATTAGATCGTTCCTCAAGTGCATGCACTAGAAATCCAAAAACTTTCCTCTTTAGATGAAACTCTTCTGCTCCTTAACTGTCTATATTCTACGTTCATTTTGCAAAATGTAAATAGCCATCTATCCTTATCACTTCTTCACTTCACTTTCCCAAATCAAAATCCTAAAATCAGAAAGATCTCAATCTTCTTGATTTCGTTTAATTTTGATGGCTCATACTCTTTCTCGCTCCGGTGCCCATTGCGACCCATCTCCCCACCCTGATCCAACCCTGACCGAATCCACCCAGTCCTCCTCGGGAGCCGATATCGATCATGAGGAGGTCGCACCTCAACTCCCCGACTCCAAGATCGGGAGTCTGGCCGAGGCTCAGCTTGACATAGGGTGGGCGAAGATTCACCCTCTGGGGAGCATCTCGATCCGAGTGCTATCCGAAGGCAGTGATATGTACTCCGGCAAGGGGATCCTGACCAACGCTTTGGTGCTCGCAAAGAACCTCTTCGATTTTTGAGTTTTCCACTGCACCCAGCATTCATCCTTCTCTGGGTTCTCCTGGGTTTATACCCCATGCAGCTTTGCTCCAACTCCTACTTTCTCCTCTCGGCATTTCTCACGTATTGCCAGCCAGTAGTGGCGGGTCTCCATTGGCCTCCTCGACTTCTTCTACGCCCACATGTGGGCCAAAATCAGAAACTTGGAGTGGCGTTTCAACCTCCAACACCAACAATTCAAGAAGTGCTTTGATCAAAAGTCCACCAATTTTGCCCACTGGCATATCAGCCCAGTCCTCGTCAAAGGTAACTGGATGCCTCTAAAGCTCGAAGGTCTAGGACTCAAAGTCTCTTCTTCCTTTTCTGATGCTCCAGGTACAACTTCGATCTTCACTTCACTTCTAACTATTTAGTAAAGATACTCATCTATTTCAATTCTGATCTCGAACCTCATTTGCAGCCATGAAACTCGATGTTGCCTCCTTCGAAGTCAGCGAAGAGAGGCTCTTCTGGCTAGAAAAAATTTTGGCAGGCAAGTAGTGGCCCTTAGTCAAAGTTGTGAGCCAGAGAGCTCTCCAGTCTCTAGCCTCGGAGAGGAACTCCACTCTTTTCACTCAATACTCTAGGAAGTCTTGAGATGGAGAGCATTTCCTCGACTGGTTGATCGATGTGGACTACTTCTTTGACCTCTCTTCTGAGACAGACAAGTTGGTGAAGGATGTGATTCGCAAGAGAGACAAGTACACTACCAAGAAGCTAAGCTTTCCCCCTAGCGGTGCCCCCCTCGGGGAAGAATGTCTTCTAAGCTCAGTGACGAAGGTCTTTGAGGAGTCTGAGAACTCCTAAGAAATGAAGAAGAAGAAGAAGAAGAAGTAATTAGAGGGTACTTTGGGGCTCGAGACTATCGATCTTGAAGCTCCTCATCATTCCCCAAGTTCGAGAACCCGAACTTCTCGAGCTGGGAAAGAACCACTCGAAGCAGTCCAAGATATCCATGCACCTCCTCCACACGGTCAAGGTTCTTCTAGAGGTAACCTTTTTCCACTTCTTATTTCTTTCCTTCATTTCTTTACTTTTACCTTGATTTCTCATTTCAATCTTCGAACTTCAAAATTAGCTGTCTCTCTATCACCATCTACTACTTATGAAACTTTCCTCGTCAGCTCGTCCCCCCGGACTCATCTCAGTGATGCTCCTCTGGCCATGCCCTCTATAGATTTCCCGATTTTGTATGATGGTCAACCCGTCTTTTGCAATCACAATGCCGCCTCAATCCTCACCCAACGCTTGGGCAGGAGGGATCCGAAAAGGGATCTCCTTAACCAAAGAGATCGGGTTAATAACCTTCGAGCAGCATACTCATGCCAATTGGATGTAGGTTTTTCAATTCATACCTTCTCGAACTTGGTGATATCCTCTCTTATTCGTATCGACCAGCTACAAACGATGACCTTTGTCTTTTTAACAGATACTCCACACCGAAGCTTGCTTCAAGGAAATGGACCTAATCAATGTCAACCTCTAAGTTAAACTTGATCTAGTTTCCGCAGAGAAGGAAGAGATCTCCTCGAAGCTTGCTGACGCTGAGGAGAAGCTTCGAGCCTCCTCCTAAGATGAGCAAGAGCTTCGAACCACTGCCTCCTCTGTCCCCCTCTTAGAGGAATCTCTTCTGGAGGCAAAACACAGGGTGGTCTTGTAGAGGTTGAGCTCAAACTCAAAGGGACAATAGTTGAACTCCTCGAGTACCAATCCTCAGAACTCCAAGAGACAAACCCCTAATTGGCAGAATCTATTTCCTTATGCCCGAGTTGTGACTTTGCCACCAGATAAGTCAGATCATCTCCCGCTCCTTATTGATGTTGCATCTATTCCTCTGGTGTATGAGAAACGGGCATATAGGTTCCAGTTTGAAGAACTACGGGCACATTATGGTGAATGTGAAAAAAAAATTCAACTCAACTGGGCAATACCATCCACGGGAGATCCACTTCTTCAACTGGGAACAAAAATCAAGAATACAGGTCGAGTTTTACTTCAATGGAATCAAGGCACAGATCACCAACGGAAGAGTGAGATGAAACTGCTACAACGAAAGTTATATGAACTGGCAGGGAGAGCTTATTGTGATGGTCAATATGAGGAGTGTCATAGCTTACAATTTCGTTACAATGAACTATTGTCTCAGAAAATCATTTATTGAAAGCAAAGATCAAGGGTCCTCTACAAGAGGGATGGGGATAAGAACTCGAAGTTTCATCACCGTAATGCTTCTAATAGATGTAGCCGCAACACCATCAAAGGTATAGAAGATTCCGGAGGTGTATGGCAATCAAAGTCGCATGGTGTTACTCGTATCCTAGTCGGGTACTATGAAAATATCTTCAAAACTGAAGGTGTTGATGGCAGTGGTGTGAAGGAGGTTCTGGATTGTGTTTCCCCAAAGGTCACAATTAGTATGAATGAAGATCTTGGTCGTCCTTACTCGGATTAGGAAATGAAACGAGCATTATTCTAGATGCATCTGTCCAAGGCGCCTAGACCAGATGGAATGTCACCGTTTTTCTTTCAGAAGTATTGGAAGACTGTGGGACATGATGTATGCATAGTTGTTCGAACATTCTTAACTACCGGAGTTATTCCAATGTCATCGAACTTTACTCATCTCACCCTTATTCCCAAGACTAAGGAGCCAAAGGCGGTCAAGGACTATTGTCCTATTGTATTATGCAATGTAGCCTACAAGATTGGATCAAAGGTACTCACTAACATATTGAAAGAAATCATTCTGCAAATTATCTCTCCACTTAAAAGTGCTTTTGTACCCGAGTGTATAATCTTCGACAATTCATTGGTAGCCAATGAAGTTGCTCACTTCCTTCATACCTTAAGTAGAAGTAATGGTCATGGTTTCTTCTCATTAAAGCTCAATATTAGTAAAGCGCATGACTGGCTCAAGTGGAGATTTTTAGAGTGGATGTTGGTGAAGCTAAGTTTTGTGGTACCATGGATAAAGATTGTTATGAGTACATTTACTTCGGTTAATTATTCGGTTCTTCATAACAGCAATCCTCGAGGCTATATTGTTCCTTCCAGAGGTATTCGGCAAAGAGACCCTCTTTCCTCATATGTCTTTATCTTGTGTGTTGAAGGTTTGTCATCCTTGACCTCTAAGGCTGTGAGTAACGACATAATTACAAGTATCACAATGTGCCCTGGGGAACCTGTGTTGCATCATTTATTATTTGCTGATGACTCTTTTTTGTTTGGAGAAGCTACGGTGGCAGATGTGAGGCATTTCGGCATGTCCTAAATACCTATGACGGGCCTCTGGCCAAAGCATAAACCTACAGAAAAGCAGTGTCGTTTTCAGCAAGAATGTGACCTTCAACATTCAGGAGAACTCGACCACCGTACTGGGAGTAGAGAGAGTGGAGGATCATGGTCGGTACTTGGAGCTCTCGTTACTGGTTGGCTAGTCAAAATCTACTGTATTTTCTTACTTGAAGGAGAAGCTTACAAAGAAACTAGTAAGTTGGAGGGCCAAGTTTTTAAGTTCTACAGGTAAAGAGGTTCTTATAAAGGTTGTGGCTTTGACAATGTCCTCTTATGCCATGAACTGCTATCTTTTAAGAAAGGGACTTTGCGAGGACATGCATAAACATTGTTGTGAATTTTTTTGGGGAGGCACGGAAGAGACGCAAAATTCATTGGCAATCCTGGGACCGCATTTGTTTAACAAAAGCGGAAGGGGGCTTGGGTTTCAAGAATTTATATGCCCATAATTTAGCAATGCTTATGAAACAAGGTTGGTGCATTATGAGGACCCGGATGCCTTAGTCTCCAGATAATACAAGGCACGTTATCACCTTTTTTCTACTTTTATGGAGGCCTCGGTGGAGGAGGGAGTCTCTTACTCATGGAGGAGTATAATGGCTGCAATGCTAATTTTGAAGGCAGGAAGTATGTGGCGTGTGCGGGATGGTGTCCATGTTGATATTTTAAAGGACGAGTGAATCCCTAATATCCCTTCTTCTTCACTTAGTAGACCAACGGGATGTATGTATCAAAAGGTACAGGATCTTTTTGTGGAGGGAACAAACCAATGGAATTTGGAGAGATTACAGGAGGTTTTTAATGATGAGATAGTTCATGCAATTTTTTGTATTCCTAGGAGCAGTAGGAACACGGGGGACTGCCTAATGTGGAAGCTAGAACATCGAGGGAAATACTCGGTTAAAATTGAGTATTTCATTGCAAGAGATATGGTTATAGGCAACAGCTTGGCGTCAACATCGAATGGTGATGACTTTCGGAAGCTATGGGAATAAATTGTTGGAATATGTATTTGGATGGCCTGCAATGATATACTGCCTACTAAAGATAAGTTGAGCACCAAAGGGTATTCAGGTGAACTCGGTTGTGCTCTGTGTGCTGAACCATTTGAAACAACGATCCATGTCTTTTGCTCTTGCCCTACAGTGAAGCAAGTTCTTCGAGATAGCTCTTTCAACTTACAGGTATTTATGTCTCCTTCTTTTCGTTTTAAAGAATGGATGCTAGAATAAGCTACTTCCATGCCTCTACATCGATTTGGGGGTTGTGGTTTGACCGAAATGATAAAGTCTGGAATAACAAAGCTAAGGAGGCTGCCCATGTTTCTGCGAGATCTTTAGCTACGTATGAGGAGTACAAGAGTGCTAATATGAAGGATAGCACGATGGAAGTGATGGAGGGACCGTCTCTAAAGCATTGGCAACCTCCTCCGAAAGAACAATATAAACTTAATGTTGATGCAGGTTTCAATTCAGGTATTGGAGGAGGAGGGTCTGTTATGCGTGATCATAATGAAAATTTTGTGGCTGGTTTTGTGTACCCCTACAGGGCAGTGGCTTTGGCTCTTCAAGCTGAGTTGAGGGCTATCAGGGATGGCGTGACGTTCCTACCAGAGTTTGAATTCACGGGGGTTATTGTAGAATCAGATTGTCTTGTGGCTATGCAATTGTGTTCTAGGCAGGGAGAAGATCTTTCGGTGCTAGGATCTATTATGGAAGACATCAAGAGCTCATTTGTATCATCCCCATCTATATCTCTTCACTATGCCCCTCGAAGTTGTAATAGAGTAGCTCACTTATTAGCTAATCTAGCTCATGCGTCGAACACTCCATGTGAGTGGTTCAACACAGCTCCAGAGCTTGTTCTGAATGTCCTTAATTACGACATTAGTCGTATTAGTTAATAAAATTGCCTTCCTCACGGAAGTTCATTTTCCTCCAAAAAAACGAAGATAACATCAGCTCCATATTTTTAAAAGTACATCGATCACTGTTCATAAAACAAAGCTGATTGCAACATCAATATATCAGTAACAAGTGGTACACATAAACTTCTCACCCATTCATATCGGACTTGGGCAAATGACTTTGATCCGGTGCTTGCAGATAACATCAACTGACTTCTATTAGTTTTGCCATCTTCTGTTTTCTTCTATTGCAATCAAACAACCACATTGTAGTCAATTGATTAAATCTATTATACTAAATTACTTTACAATTAGTTAATTAATGCTATCGGAAATTGTTTTCCTTGCCAAACTTGTCCCAATGAAGTACCAAATTACACCATTGGTCCTGATTTACATCCTTATCTAGTCATATAAATCATTTGGGGTCTTCTTTGTCAGCTATATAGTAATCTTCATGAAACTTATGCTTGTGTTTTCTCCAACATCCCTTCAATTTCATCATTATTACTTCTTCAATTTTTGACATTATTTCCAGCAAAGACGGGTCAGACAAATCATTTTAGACTACAAAAACACCACCATTTTATATAATTATAGCTACCAATAGCTAAAACAAATGAACATTTCATACCCTAACAGTACAATGATGTCCATTACAAGAGGTTACCACTAGTCTTTTCTTATGTTAATCTGCAGTAAATAACAAGACGAACCTTGTTGATTCGTAAAATAGTGACAGTGCGAGCTATCTGGCCAGCCAACTGGGATTAAAAGAAAAAATTATAAATTAATTAGAAAAATGGAGAGAGAGTGATTGGGTTACCCGAGTGGCGAGTTCGAGGGACTGAGCATTGTGGATGATGGAGCCAGCGATGGCGACGGTGACGGTGACAGTGGGTCTGGCGATGGCGACGGTGCTTTGTTGCTTCTTGTCCTTTGTTTTGATAGGAGTCGTCGTTAACAACAGTGTTGATTTCAGGTTGAGTGGTGGATCTGCTTCGGCTCTCTTCTTGTTTTTACCCATTTCTCTATGTGTGTTTGGTATTACTGTCAAAGCCACGTCTTCACAGGGGTTTTAGGATTACAAGGGTTTTGGAGGTACCAAACCTAGAATAATAATAGCATCTCTAAAACAAAACCCAGAAAAATTGAAACTATAAACAAACTAAAGCTCAAAATAAGGCTAAGTTGTTGATAATTTGAAAGTAAAGATCAAAGAGAGAAAAATGCTTGCCTTACAGAGTCCCGTTATTTGACACAACAAGAACATACTCGATTGAGGCCTCTATTGGTTTTCTTTTTCGATCTCTATCACTCTATTTGGGATTTTGATTTTTTTTCCTTCTGGGTTCGACAGAGAAAAAACGGAAGAGAATAAGAAGAAGAGACAATACAATTTTGGGTTTTTGTCTTTGGGTTTGGGTTGATTTGCGTTCTTCTCTTATTTATTTTTCCCTTCGTATCATCGACGGAGGCAATACTAGTATCAAGTATAATACAGTTGTTTTCCCATGAGGTGCGTTGGAAAATAGTAGTATGAAGTATAATATAGTTGTAGAGAGTATGTCTCAGTGTATTCTACGAAGTTATAGAACAGATATGACTAAGAGCAGCTGCACCGGCAGCATCCTCACCGAGGACGTCCTCCAAAAAATCGTCGGGCGAGCCAAAAAATAGGACGTCCGGGGCTGGGGGGCATGCAGCTGGGAGAAAGGGAAGGGTTGACCGCTCGTGGACCTCGAGGACGTCCTCCCAGCCGTGCCACAATCGATCGCCGGAGAGGAATTCCCCCTGGCGGATCCCACGCTCGTGGGTGAAGTTAGGCGGGAAAAAAAAAATTCGAATCTGGCGCGTGTAATACACGCGCCAGTAAAAACGTAATTTTTTTTTTACATTTTAACGGACCAATGACAGCCCGCCACGTGGCAGGCTGTCGGCCCACTAACCTGGCAACGGCCAGATCAATCTGGTTCGTCCATTTCAAATTTGATTGATGAATCCAAGGGCTATAATTTAAACCAAATGGCTACTGATTGTTCTGATTTTTTCAGAATGGCTACCACCAAAAATACCCCCAAAAAAAATCAAAAAAATCCCAAAAAATACCAAAAAATTTCTAAAAACCCCCCTACTATTTTTTTATAAATACTACCTTCATTTTCTCAATTACTTCACACCAATTTGTGCAAAACAAATTCTCTTCCTCCTCCCTCTCTACTCTCTCTATCTCACAATCTCTTTGTTTTTTTTGGCAAAAAATGTCCACCAATTGGCTCATGTCGGAAGATGTACAACTATGCATATCATATTGTCGTCATAATGTATGCCCTATCTCCGGCAACAAACAAAAGGTCGACAAATTGTGGGAAAAAATTCACGGCGATTTCCAACAAAATTGGGTGATGGGTCAAGGTGAAGCGAGGGCGGAACCTAGGTCTCAAAATGCACTTGCCTCCCGTTTTGCTAAGTTGAAGCCAAATTTGTCACAATGGAAAGCGGCTCTTGCATACGCGAGAAGGAATCCGGAATCCGGCGGAAATGTGTATGATGAGGTAATGATTTTTTTATGTTGGTCCTTTCAATTTTAATTAATATTAATTTGTAACTTGTAATTATAATTTTTTTTAACTTGTAATTATATTTTTTTGTTGGTCTTTTCAATTGATGCCAAAATGAAATATTAATTTCGATAACTTGTATTTTTTTTTTGTAACTTGTAATTATATTTTTTTGTAGTTAAGGAAAGCCCAAACGTTTTATGTGGGGAAAAAAAAGAAGGAGTTTGCACACTTTGCGTGTTGGGAAGTGGTCAAAAATCATCCTACCTTTAGAGTCGTCAAAACTACCACTCAACCTTCTTACAATTCATATTTCGAAGAAAAACCTACCGTTAATGAAGTATCTCCTAGCGTCAACTTGGATGAAGATGAAGTGATGCCAACATCACAAATCAACCTTGGAGGAACCTCAAGCCCGCCTAGACCTCAAGGAGTGAAGGCGGCCAAGGAAGCAAAAAGAAGAGGAAAGAAGGCCATGACACCATCAAATGAAGTTAGAGATGAGACTTTGAAGAGCATTGCGGCTAATCAAAAAATGTTTGCCGATTGGACGAGGGCAAATGATGAAAATCAACGAATACTTGATGAGAAAAACTACAAATTAAGGGCACGAGAAGAAGAAACAAGAATCATGACAATGAATTTCGAGGCTATGACCCCAAATTCAAAGAAGTACTTCATGAAGCGGAAATCAGAGATCCTTCAGCAAGTAGATGACGATGAAGGAGAAGTCGGCGATGCTAGCTTTACCGGTTGTTATCGTCCCCGCAACCTTGATTTTAGTGATTAGTTTAGTAATTTCAATTCATGTAATTTCAATTCATGTAATTTCAATTTCAAGAATAAAAACACACTTTATTTATTGAGAGCTTACCTCAAATTTAAATTCATTGATTATTAAGGGAAACACACATACAAAAGGGTAACACACAAATTGCAAACACACATATCTCGCGCACATTATTTAGAGACGTTCACCGGTTTCAAGAAACCAGTTGTGCTTCACTAAGTCCTTTTGAAGTTCACCATGGAGATAAACTGATTGTAAATCAATGAGCCGGTCGCTAAACCGTTGATGATGTTGATCTCTTCCCACTGGCTCAAATGGAATTCGGTGACCATTTTCATCCACCGGCCCATCATATACTGTGGAAGCAGTCACTGTGTTTTGTAAATCTTCTTCCTTATTCTCCTCAAAATCATCTTCCACAAATTCTTCCTCGACAATCATGTTATGCATTATGATGCAAGCCAACATGATCATTTTCAATGTCGATTTGTGATGACACATGGCTGATCATTTTCAATGTCGATTTGTGATGACACATGCGTGTTGTGAGGTTTCAACATGGCTGAGCCAGAGATGATGATTTTATAGCAAAATTATGATAATCTAATGTTGAAGGATGAATACACGTGTCACATCCTAATTTGTCGGAAATCTCACCGGAAATCTTCAATCGATAACTTATCCGACATGTACACGTGGATGTGACACGTGTCGCATTATCACTGGTTAGAAATATCACCGGAAATCTTCATCAATAATTTAGCCGACAGTGACACGTGGATGTGACACGTGTCGCATTATCACTGGTTAGAAATCTCACCGAAAATCTTCAATCGATAACTTATCCGACATGTACATATATACACGTGTCGCATTATCTCTGGTTAGAAATCTCACCGGAAATCTTCATCAATAATTTAGCCGACAGTGACACGTGTCACAATATGACTCGTCGAAAATGTTATCGAAAATTTGGTTCAATAATGTACACGATAATGACATGTGTCGCCTAATTATTGGATAAACATATTACAAATAAAAAATCAAAATTTAAGTTTATGATTATGAATAGTAATAGGAATTCCTATTTGTTGCACTGCTACGCAAAAAAACTGAATAGGAAGTCCTATTTGCTGAATAGTAACGGGAAGTCCTGAAAATAGGAATTCCTCGTCAATAGGAAGTCTTCAACGGGTGCAGATGCTCTAAGCGTGCCCTTTGGTCAAATTAAGGGATCTGTCCTTTTATCTGTTCCTATAGCCCAATTATGGTGTAGTGTGTACAATTTTCTTACATATATAACGTTCCCTAATTTAATGATCGAAAAGAAATATTCAAACAAAAAAGAAAGAGATAGTGGATTGGGAGCAGCGATTCTGATCTCCATAATTACTATTTGAACCTCTCTTTTGAACAATTTTAATTTCTTTTTGGCCCAAATTTTTTTAATCATTTTGTGTTCTTATTCGCAGCGACACATCCCTTCTTTCTCATCGACAGTAGTTATGAATCCTTCTTCCCCTTGCCACCTTTTTCACAATCTCAAAAGATAATGGAAAACATATTTTCAGGTAAGAAAAATTGTTAGTTTGGTCACTTATGTTTGACAGATAAGACGATATGGTCTGTTTGAAACATATCACTTTAGTCATCCATGTTTGAAACATATCACTTTAGTCATCCATGTTTTACTTTATCATTCAAAATGTTTACTTTGCTCATTATAGATGTTAAAAACCACATATGTGACATACACACACTTTAGTTATATTGATATTTTTGTCATTGACAAGCTAATAAACATACTTATATCTACTTTATAAATAAAGAAATATATTTTTTTAATGTTTAAAATAGACAAAATGACCAATCTGAATGATAAAATAAAACATGAGTGACCAAACTAACAATTTTCCCTTCCAGGTACTCATCTAACATATTCTTTCTCATTGTTAATAAAATCACTTAATCTCATCTAAGATTAAAAAATGAAGAAACTTTATTTGATAAACTTGAGAATCAACCATCAAAATCTTAATTTGAGTTTAAATCAATTAACTTAATTTCCACCAAATATTAGGGGGGTGGGATCGGTTCGGAACGGTTCGGTTCGGTATTAGTTTGGAACTGTTCGGTATTAGGTCGGAACCCGTATTGTATCATAATAAAATATTCGGTTCGGATCTTTGATAAGTCCGTCCCACGAGTTTCGGTCCCAACGGGTTTCGGATTGGTATATTTTGGTTTTGGATCGGTTTTTCGATAAAATTTTCTAGGCGTAAACAATTGTTTAAGTTAATTATTATTTGAAAAGGGCAATATCATAGAGAGATGGAAGAAATGTGAGAGAATAAGAGTATTCTTGTAAGAATTTTCTATATATATGTCTAAAAAGATTCAAAATGGGTGAATATATATTCATTTGTGTAAAAAAATGTACAATTTTGTCACATATATCATTTCGGAATGGTTCAGTTTTATTCGGTACCGTACCATAAAAAATCATTCAGTTCAGCTTCTAAATTAATCCGTCCCACGAGTTTCGATTCGGTTTATTTCGATTTAATTTTTCGATTAAACATCCCACCCCTACCAAATATGCAACCCAGAAAGCTAATCATAAAACCAGCCCAAAACGCAAACATCAAATGCATAATAATCAGCTTGTCCTTTCATTGTTTGAAGCCCAGTAGTACTGCTGGACAAGAATCGAAGATACGGTTTTGTGAATTTAATACCTATTTTCCCATGATATGTACTGTCGTGTACCATTGGAACCCATTGGCTTCAAGACCAGCGTGAGAGAACTGATAGAACTATTATGGAGCATTACTTCATTGGCTTGGCACGAATTGTGATCGCGACGGAGGAAGAACCGGGAAGTTCAATGCATAAAATTGTCTATAGAGATTGGAATAGCAAAAATGAAGGTGTAAATAGACAAACAATCATAGTGAATTTTGTTAGTAAATTACTCTGTAAGAGAAAAAAAAAACCTTTAAATCTACATGTTTGAATGTATCTATAGTCATAGCCAACGAGATGCACCTGCATCAAGATTGAGCCAAAGATTACTCTTGCTGTTCAAGTCAAAGAAGAATGACTGAAAATTAGGTTTTCTTTAAACTTAATTGCATATGATGCATTTACTTAATTAATAAACATGAATTTATTTTTGCTTCCTAAACTTTTTAGCAATGATTTATGTTACTGTTCGGCAATGATTTTTAATTAATTTTTGTCTTTCTGCACTGTATATCCGTATTATCTATTTATACTCAAAAATAATTTCTAATTAATTTATATTTTTCTGTACTATATCTATATGTATTATCAATATTTCATGCGACAGGAAAGCAACTTATGATAAACTTATATATATAGACTGTCGGCGTCATTTAATTAAAGAACATCTCTATCGGTGTGTGCGTGTATATATCTCTACTATAATAAAGTCAAGTTCTCTCTTTGGTGTCATCAGCTTCAGGGACGGAGCCAAGATTCTCGGTGAGGGGGCCGAGGGGGCCAAAACGAAAAAATTAAAAAATAAAAATAATATATTAATTTAAATAATTCAAAATATTAAAATAGTGCTTGTAAAATACTATCTATTACAAGGGTAATTGTCCTCGACGAGGTTTCATATCCTGAAAACGTTTCATAATAACTGCATCGTCAATAGTAAGAAAAATATCTTTCTCAATATAAGAAATCAAACAATCATTCATCAACTCGTCACTCATTCGGCTGCGTAATCGATTCTTCACAATATTCATTGCAGAAAATACTCTCTCCACGTTTGCTGTTGTCACAGGTAGAATCAATACCAATATCACAAGCCGGTAAACTAGCGGATATGTTCTATTTTTAGGTCGACCATGGCTTTGTTATAGATAATATCTTCAAACTTCTTTTTGAATGTTAGGATGATAACTTGAAATTAGCGGGCGTTTAGCGGGATTCGATTGATACTTTTCTATAATATCTTCAGCACGAGACTTTTTCAGATTGTTACTATTCTTCTTTTGAATTTTCGTAGGTGGTTGCTCATCTGATGTTGGAGTAGAAGAAGATGGTTTTTCTTTTCCTTTGAAGTATCTCTCCATATCTAATAAACTTAATAAAAATGATTGTATTTTAATCTCAGGTACGGTAGAGCTTTTGTAAAGAAAAAAACTATAAAATCCTAAACCTGGTAACAGATTGAATCCTAATTGATCTAGTATTTGGATTTTATTATTGAAATATAATATAATAATATTCTTACAAAGTTGTCGGATTGAATTGTCAGTAATTGAAGTTTAGATATACTTCAAATAAATTATAATATTTATATTATATAATAATAATAATATACTAATATTTTTTTCTACATTAACTTAGGGGGGGCCCAGGCCCACCCTGGCCCCATAATATATGCCTCTGTCACTGATCAGCCTTACCAAAATATGAACTTCTAAAAATATCTATAATAAAAAAATAATTATTCCTAATTTTCATAAATAAAAAATAATAAAAAAAAAATAAAAAAGAACTGCTACAAATGTTTTCACTCTCCCAAATTCTATTTTTATTGTTCCGCACACAACGGATACGAGTTTTTTCCGGTATATATAAAAAAGCTATTATGCGGGTGTCCATGCATGATAAAAACCGACGGCTTTATGTCTTTTTGTACTTTTCGGCAATGATATATCATTATTTTATGTATTTCCGTTATGTATCCGTACTACTGCCAGCGTAATCACTATGGCCGACGATTTTTTAAAAACTATAGCCGACGAGTTTTTTTTTCGTTGGCTATAGTACTATAGCCGACGATTTTTTTTAATTTTATTTTTTTTTATAAAAAGTCGTCAGCTATAGTATTATAACCGACGACTTTTTATAAAAAAAACTCGGCAGCTATACTATTATTGACGGGTTTTAGCCAACGGACTATACCCGACGATATTTAGAATGTCGTCGGCTATAATCTGTTGGCTAAAACCCGTCGGTAAGTATAGCCGCCGAGTTTTTTTTATAAAAAGTCGTCGGCTACAGTACTATAGCTGACGAATTTTTATTAAAAAAAAATTATCGACAAAGCCGACAAAAAATAATACTCGTCAGCTATAGTGATTACGCTAGTAGTTGGTACTATCTATTTATTCATACGGCAGGGACGCAACTTATGATAACCTAGATACGTGGAATGTCGGCGTCATTAAATTCAAGAACATTTTCTATCGGTGCATTTAGAATATACATATATTTAGTTGCTATCCACGAAAAAACAATTACCGCTTTATGAAATTCTATATTGTACGGCAATGATATCCAAACAATATGTCCTTTTGTACTGTGTCCGTACAACCTATCTATTCATGCGATCGTGAAAGCAACTTATGATAAACCTAGATATGTGAAATGTATGGTGTCATTGATTAAATGAAAGACCATTTTCTACCGGTGTTGTGCTGTTATCCCCAAAAATAAGAAAAATTACTGCAACTCCGCACAAAAATTTTCATAACCAATTATTCATTGCCTACTCATTTACCTCAATAAATTTGGACCCAAATACTTTTCGTAACCAAATATTCATCGCCTACTCTTTATCAATATTGAAAATGTAATTTTTTTTTCCTAGCCAAGGAATCTTAAATTTTGTAACGAATTATCGCAACACCTAATTAGTTGATCGATTGCAAATCCACTAATGTTGGTCGTATCATTCATATATCGCACTGTAGCTATAGAAGCTAAAACAACATGAACAAATTAAATGACCAATATTAGCTTATTATTCTTAAAAACTGATATACTTCAACAAGGCACCTAAGTGTCTTAATTATCCATGCTAAATTCAACACTGAAATTAGAGTTTGAAAGAACTGTAGCTATTACAAAATGTTTCCTGGTTCAATCAGGAAAGCATTGAGTTAAACAGTTCACATTATTTCTTCTTACAACAACTGTTGTAGAAGGACTGTCACCGAAAATGATGCAAGAGCTAATTAAAATAACCATGGAGTAGTTTTTTTCGCCTTCCCATTGTCTTTTAGGTCCACCAAGGCATTTGCTGTCTCCATAGCTTCCACTGCTTCAACATCTATGTTGGGTGGTATCCCAGACACACCTTCATCTGGTTGGGACTGTGTTGTAATTCTGGCTTCCTTCCTCGCTGCCTCAAGTTCTGATTGAGTTTGATTATATGGTTAAATTAACGAGAGCATTTAGATAATTATAGATGTGAAAGAAAATGAAAAGTTCAAATACCTGATTCTGAAGGTGCCACCAATTTCTCCACAGCTTCAGCATCCAGGGTGGGCAAAATATTGGGTATAAACGACGATGATCCACCTTCATGTAGTTGGGACTGTGTGGCAGTTCTGGCCTTCTTCCTCGAACTCGAAGCCTGTGTGGTAACTCTTGCTCTCTTCCTCGCAGCCTTGAATTCTGATCAAGTGAAATTACATATATTGTTAAACGAGATCATTTATATGAGAGGAGAGAATTAAATGAATAGTTTCTATACCTGAAAATGAAGGTACCACCTCTGCCGTGGTGTTCATTAGGTTGTTCCAGGCTACCTTCAGAAACAACTTTGTATATTCTTTCTCATGGTTGTTATAATTTTCAGAATGACCCCAGGAAGCAACTCGTGGAGACTTGCTTTGCCTGGTGGAACTTCCACCTTTTAGTACTCTCTTCCGAGACTTCACAATGTACAAAAACCAACAAAGATTTAACATGCATATAACGTATATTCAAACAATAATAGAGGAACCCAGATCTCCATGCAAGACTTAACATTTAAACGTACCCCCTCTTCTGTATGCAGTCGTTTGCCGGCTTCCCTCAATTGCTTAGGGCTCACCTCGTACAGGAGAAACCTAACGACCTCAGGAACCGATCGTGCCATGATTTTCGATTCGACATGTGTAAAATACTACGGACAGGAAACATTTCATTTAAATTTACTCCACCATACAAATTTATTTACAACTAATTTAACAAAAGAGTTAAATTATAAATTATTGAACTAGAAATTACTATATATAGAGAACAAATTTATGACAATTTTTGTCATTTACAGAAAATTGAACCAAAATTATAACAATGACAACGATTTATTCTTAAAATTATAAAAATGTATTCATTAGAATAATTAGCTAAAACTAAATGAAATTACACAAAAATAGTTTATTTTACAACAATAACAACATAATAACAACATACTTGACAAAAGTTTTGGTAAATCAACCCTACATACTGTAGAATTATCGTATCTTAATTAACTCGGTCAATATTATTAAATCCTCTATGCATATAGATTAGTGCGTAAGAGTTTCTTCAATAATAATTTATCCAAATTGCAAAGTTACCTTATCGAGTTGTTTACCCGGGGCATTGAGTCTTTCTCTAGTCTCCATTGTCCAGCCACTAAGCCTGTCGGAGAAAGTAAGCCTTCTTGTCCTCTGAGCAATAGCTTCCGTGAGGTCTGCATCCTTGGGCACAAACTGCATGCTCCCAAGTAATAAAAAATGAGATTCATATTCACACAATTATGTGGATCATTGTTCATAACTTCTTCGTTTAGTGCAGCAATATACCCATCGCCAATAACAAAAGGAGCAAAATCAAAATATAAACCTGATTTACTATTTCATCTTCAACCATGGAGTCTGCGGGAACTATGAAGGAAACATCGGAAATAGTGAGCACTGACTTGGTGGCTAATTGGCTTCTTTTTCGCGAGGCCACCTGGACATCAAAAATTGAAGCACACTGAATGAATTCAATTAGGGAAAATAGCTAAAATGATTACTTAAGTATGATACATTCTAAACTTTGCTCACTCATGTATGGCAAATATCACTTTGCTCATTATCGAATTACACTTTTACTCACTTTGATCACTCCGAACCGGAGAAATTGGCAGCGCCACTCCAATTTTCGGTGATCCAAAGCTTAATCTGTGCGAAATCAATCCAACAACAATTTTCTCAACTACACCTAAGTCCAATTCATCATGGAAGTGGTCGAATTAACTTTTGAAGTCAAGAGCACCAAAAACTTCAAATCTTCGATTCTCTCTCTTGGGATTGAATTGAGACTCGACCTTGGTATGAAAAGATCAAAAGAAAGAGAGATACAATAACCAATAAGTTTTCCTGGCCGATTATAACTTAAAAAACCCTAAATTTTGTAGAATTCGAAGTGAGCAAAGTGAGTAAAAGTTTAATACTTCAGTGAGCAAAAGTTTAATACTTCAGTGAGCAAAGTGATATTTGTCATACATCAATGTTCAAAGTTTAGAACGTGTCATACTTGAGTGATCGCCTTTTTTAGCAATTTTTCCATTCAATTATTTATAAGTTTATAACCAAAGAAACAAACAACGTCCAAAAAAATACCAATAACTTGTAAATATAAATATATTAATGAATTGAAGCTTTGATAAAAAAAAATCATATCTATGACTAATCAATTGATTAAGAATCCCTTAGGATAGGAGCTGAAACAAATTAAATTTGCCTCATGCATCTCGAAATTTAAATAAAGTTGCTTATAAAATAGCTGGGTAAGGCTAGGTTTCCATTATAATTAATTTCAGTTACGAGTGTATTTTCACTCTATAGTGTGTTTTGGATGCCATTATGGACTATTGGATCTAATCGTATAACAAATTAATTACGTATCGGGGCTTTATAGTTTTTACTCATAAAACAAATTACAACAATATTATCTAAAAATCACCTTGTTTGGCCCTCCACCACTCTCATTGCCAGCTTCAGGTGCCTGAATCCTTCGCTCATCTACTTCCTCCGCCGCCTATTTCAGCGTAAGGGCAATCAAAATTGGAATAGATCGAGTTTCCCATTAACTAGTAGGGTATGCTTTTGATTCTAATTAAGTTCAATAATGAGTGTATTTTTTTTAGCAGAGTGTTTTCAGGATGTCATTACATATGGACAACTCAATCCAATCGTATAAAAAAATAATTAATTAAGTTTCGCGCCTTCATAATTTTTACTCATAAAACAATTTATAACGATATTAGTTAAAAATTATCTTGTAAGGCCTTCCACCGCTGTCATGGCCAGCGTTAGGGGACTGAATCTTCTGCTCATCTACTCTCTCCGCCGCCTTTTTTTGCATAAAAGAAACCGAAATTTGAATAGAGTTGCTCACAAACTAATTTGGTTTGACTTTGATTTTAATTAAGTTCGGTATTATGTGTCTTTTTCACTCGAGAGTGTGTTCTGGATACCATTATGAACGACTAGATCTACTTGTATAAAAAATTAATAAAGTTTCGCGCCATAGTATTTTTACTATACTCATAAAAAGTTATAACAATATTAATGAGAAATCACCTTGTTAGGCATTCCCTCGCTCTCATAGACAGCATCAGGTGCTTGAATCTGCTCATCTACTTCCTTGGCCGCCTCTTTCTGCATAAGATGGGAGCAACCAAATTTTGAATATAATAGAGTTGATAATAAACTAGCCGGGCCGGGTAAGATTTTGATTGTAATTTTGTTATATGTTCTGATTGCAATTTTGGACGACTCGATCGAATCATATAACAAATTTAAAAAGTTTTGCGCCTTTAAAAATTAAATTATAACAATATTAATGAAAAATCACCATTCCACAGCTCTCATGGCCAACGTCAGGTGCCGGAGTATTCTGCTCATAGACTTGCTCCGCCGCCACTTTCTGCATAAGATCGAGCAACCAAAAAATGGGTGATGATATCCATTTATCAAACAAAAAGAATTACTAGAAACCACCCTATAAATCTAGAGAGATTATAACCAAAGGAAGAGAAAATCACCATGTTTGATCCACTGCCGTCATTTTCAACCTGTTGGCTCATCATGTGCTTACTCTCCTCTTCATCCTTCATCATACGTTGGTTCCTGTGTGATACTTCCAGTAGAAGCTTCACCTTTTTCTGCAATACAAGGAGCCAGTAGTTCAGTTTATCTAAAGTTGATATGATAACCTAGGGTTTGAAATACCTGAGCATATTTCTAGGGCAAACAGTGACTTACAGAAACTATTTCATTGAGGATGGTTTCAAGTCCGTCCTGGACCGTTTGTCTATGGACAACCTCCAAGGGTCGAGGAGAAGGCGTCGCCTCGTCATCTTCGATGGTGACGATTTCTGTGACTCGAGGAGAGTTCACTTCCGGACCTCGCCAGATGACTAAAGCCATGGATTGAGGAGTCGTCGCTTCACCACTCTGTGTCTGTTTGCAGTCCATTTTTTCACCTTTTGGAGAAGATTCTTCCAAGATTTGTTCTGGATCGACTCCGACTAAGGGCGCCATGGTTAGAGGAGGCGTTGCTTCACCACTTTGTGTCTGCTCGTAGTCCATTTTCTCATCATTTGGAAAAATATCTTCCATGGTTTGTTTTGGATCGACTCTGACTAAGGGCATGAATGGAGGAGGCGATGCTTGGCTACTTTGTGTCTGTTCGTAGTCCATTGTCTCATCATTTGGAGAAGAATCTTCCATGGTTTGTTCTGGATCGTCTCCGCTAATCGAAGACACTGTTGTTTCAGATGATATTGATTGACTTGAGGATGTTAGTGATGGAGGTTCAGGCGATGAGATTAGATAGTCGCCGATGGACAGAGACTCATTAGACTCTGATGATGACATGTTAAACTGATCAGAGAGAGAGAGAGAGATTGAGAGATTTGCAGAGAATAAGACTTAGATGAATAGGTGTGATCAGGAAGGAGAAGGTGTGAAGAATTTAAAGAGAAGACAAAGAGGTCTTGTAGCGTTAAGAAAAGATAAACAAAAATGACTATATTTCCATAGGAGGTCAAATGCATTCACCAAATAGGTGCTTTGTCCGCTATGATTTCTTTTCCTTAAAAGTGAAAGGTGATATCAAGAAAAACGTTTCAGAGAGGAGAAAGAAAACCCAGACACGAACAAAAATTTGAGTACCTGGATTTTGGTTTGAACAATGTTTGAATTTATCGTATTAATTGTGCCACATTTACTAGCTTACTTGGATAGAACTTTCTTAACATGGCTGCATGAATTACAAATGGCAAAATTGGTATTGAATCTGTCTTCCACTATACAGCATCACATTTTTTTCATTGTGAATCCGGTAACTATAGGAAATGTATTACTTCATTTTTGTCAATAGGCTCAAAAGGTATGCATTTCGGTGTGATTTCCTTTGACCCCGACTTAAATCCAGTTGCAAAAATCATCAATGTCTGCACCTCTTGAATATATCGATTATGGCCTAGCTCACATAATTTGAACCTAAGACTTGAAATTTAAAAATGAAATAAGGATGGTAGTTTCAACTAGTTAAATTCATATATACTTGTTGAAGAGGAATATATGTAAGCTGAAAAACTGTAACTCTTTTATTGATAGAATGTCTTAAATATAGGCTGATACAATCTGTAACACTTTGTCCCGAAAATTCTCTTTTTATTTAAAGTTAATCGAGAAAGGTAGTTAGTTTTATCACCGTCGATAATTATTGAGCTTTTTAGTTAAATTTTTATCAGATTGTCAAAGTTGCTTGACTTTGGATAGAAGTCGTAGAAACTGTCAAGATGAGTCTGTAGACGCAAATAATGCTGAAAACGGAGTTACGACAAGAAAGTTATGATCAACGGAAGTTCATCGAAAATGTAATAGTCATGAATGGACAAGTAAAAATAAGACTTTCTATTTTGGAAAATTATATTGAGAAAAGTCGTAGAGATTATCGACACGAGTTCGCGGTCATGTCAAGTGTTTAAATTAAAGTTACGACGAAGAAATTACGGTCAGCGAAAATTTTGCACGATTTTAATCGGTTAGTCGCAACTCGCACATATAATTATGACTTTCCAAAATTGGAAAGTCAAAAACTTTCTACTTTGAGGCCAGACTCGTTGATCGGTGCTCTGGTGACAAAAATCGCTGTCGAGCTCGGCTCTGGCGAGGCTCGTCCGGTCACCAAACCGGCTAACCTATATATCAAAATGATCATCTCGAGACCCTTATTCATTCTCCTATGGTTTCCGTTGCCAATTTGACTGGGGCTAGCCAGAATTTTGAGTTGAAACGCTAGAAAAACCTAGGTTTTGGGCCGATGGATTGTGAAACGTACTACATGTTTTTAGGTGATTTCGAGGAGATCGATCAATCTCCGTCGATTCCATTGTGGGTCGCCGTCGTGGGCGATGGTCGACGCTGTTTTGGGTGGCAAGGGGTTAGGGTTTTTTTCCCTTGCAACTCTGAATCGATTGGTGCCAGCGCCGAGCCTCGTGGTGGCTTAACGGCACCGGAATTTGGTCGAGCAATTTTTCGGCGATTTTTAGGGCTGAATGGTTTCGGACCCGATCTCGGCCAAACAGGATGGAATTAGGCATAAGTGTTTTGGAAGAAATTGTTGGGCTTGACTACAGGAAGGATTTGGTATTCGGGTCACCAGGAAAATACATCGGTGCCACTGCCACAGGCAGTGATTCACGGCGGCGCTCCTGCAAAGATGAATTTTGCCAAAAAATTTATGTCGTTTTACTCGTAATTACGTATCGAATGCAATAATGAGGTTATTGAACTGATGTGGACATTATTGATTAAAATGTGTGATTAATCGAATATTAATTAAATATTTTTACAATGTTGTTGCTCGGTCGAGTTGAACATCGATTCGATCTTGAGTCACGCAACATTAAAGAACGTATTGCAACTTCAAAGAGAATTAAGGGTTTACAAATTAGAATTGGGTTTATGCTTTTGAGAAGTTCAGAAAGCACGACATTCGAGAATGCGAGATTCTCGATGATAATGCTCGTCGGTGAATGAGTTTAGATATTCAATATTATTTTCAACGATTAGTTATTAAATGTTAGTCGTTGTTTTAGGATGATGTATTAGCAGTTAGTGGCAAACATATAGAAATGCCGACTGACATGCTTTGGCTTGGTTGAAAGCACGGCACAGTACTGTGAGTGGACACTTTATATTCACTGTCGATTTATGAGTCTATGATTATGCATTTGCAGATATGCATTTTTCAGTTATACTGTTTACAATTATGCATTTGCATTTGGAGGCACATATGATTTATTTTACACAGAGCATAGTCACAGTTGTTGTATCGATGCACTAGCTTCTCGGCTGATTTCCGAGACGCTTCGGGAGGGCTAGGGACCTGATATGAGAATTTACACAGTACCCAAGAAGGTTAAGACAAACACTTGACTTGGGCGTTCGTGTAACTTTGAGGAAAACGGACTCAAGTTATTGCCTCTACACATTACACATTACACAATACCCAGGAGGGTTGGGACAAACATCTGTAAATTTTTAAACTCACATCATTTTTATGTACATTATGGTGAAAGGTATATTATCTATAGTTTTCATATTAAAAGTGAAATATTATTTTCGTCTACTCACTCTAACAGTTTTGTTATTTTATATGTTTTTCCCTGTGCTTTTCGGGCTAAATTACCCAGTTTGCAGAGTTTGTTTCAGGTCGAGCGCGCACGTAGTTTATGGCATAAAAGTATCTACCATAGAATTCAAGGTTGATCATGCGAGTTAGTATTTTACTTTTCACAATAATCTTAATTTTTCTAGTTGCTCTGATGTCGAACTTCGTTATAGATCTTTTATATTTTAATAGTGAATAAATATGTGGAAAATTTATTTACTTCGTGAAATTTGAGTTTTGGATCTCCAGTTCGATTCTTGTGTAATTTAAGCAGACACTTTGATTAGTAGAGTCGTTAGGGTCTAATTCCAGTTTAGGCAACTAAATCGAGGTTGGGTCCTTTCACAATCTATTACAATAATCGTCCCTATAAAATAGGGATTCTCCGTATCTTTATTTAATTTCACTAGGACAAAAGGGTCGATAGAAAACATAACTGTTCTATTGTTGGATAGCTTGAAATCTGTTGTTTATTGTGTTGCCGAGTGATAAGGCCTTGAACAACATAAATTTTCTGTTGTTTAACACCATTTTTAATATCATGACTGTGCGTATAACTTATGTTGTCTATAGGCAACCAAAATATTAAGGATTTTGTGCCTTATATGTTGGTTTAATCCTCTTTATACGACATATATTAACCTTGTCTGATGTTAGAGGTTATCAGTGACCAACAACAACAACAACAACAACAAATATTTTATCTTCTGTTGTTTATTATGTCTTTAATTGACATTTACCTTTTATGTTCTAATGTTCCTTATGTGCTGAAACAACATATTTATATGAATTCTGTTGTGTGAAGTGTTATCAGAGTTTTCATGTACTACATAACTATTATACTTCTGTTGTTGGAAATGTTTTAAAACTACAGATTTCCAGCAATTTATGATGTTATGGGGTTCATGAAACAATAGAAACTGTGGAATTTCTGTTGTATAAAGTGTGAAAGAACTGCAGTTTTTGTGTACTTTTTAAAGTGTGAAACAACAAAAAAGGTGGATTTCTTGTTGTGTTATGTATGAAAGAACTACAGCTTTTGTATATTTTTTGAAGTGTGAAAATGGGAACAACAACAGGGATTTGACATGATATATGTCTTACATTATGATCAGACATCATTTAGCTATTATCACTAGTCATTCATCACAATATACACAATAGCTTAAGCATTTGTTTGTGCAAAAAGGAACACATACAATATATAGCTAGCTAGGTAGTGAAATTGTTAGGTAGCCAACCTACCTAGATCAACACAAAATATATACATGATCGACAAATTCAAACAGCTACATAGTTATCGATCAATCATCACACACACGTTCATTGTTTACAAAAAAGTGTGATGCATGTTAGTTTTACCACCTAAATTGAAGGAGCTAGCTAATTCGAATCCCGAATCTGGATAAGATGATTTACCAATTGAATTCGGACAACATCAATTTCCTTCTGCATGTACAGTTGTTGCTTTTTGGCACTTCTCATGTCCCACTGAAAAAACAAGTGTGCATACAAATTTTAACTAAACGAAAACTCAACGTACAAAGTACTATCATCTATTTAGATGATGTATAAAAGTCATAGGGATATAAAGAATTGTTGTCTTCACTGGCATGGCATGACTATCTTGCTAGTTATAAGTTTATTATCAATATGCACCCTGGTTGACATATCTAACAGCAATATGACTAACTAATCACTTCATATATATATATAGCTATCTAGATTGAGGGGATAGTTCCCTCTTGCATTTTCAACATGTTTCTTGCATTGGTGGCATGAATTTCTCCTCATAATGCCTAACACAAATTTTGTTGCATCCAAATTACATTCATACAAATCAGAGCATGACAACAAAGTTTAGCAGCTACTGTTACATTAGTTGTGAATTCCAGATTCTTGTCCCTCACTATGTCATTCATGTAAAACATTACCCAAAATCCATTGCCTTTGCCTTGTTGTGGCAGAATTCCCATTACAATACAAAAGATCAAGTAAATATATAGATCGCTGAAATATAATTTATGACACAGATATGAAACTAAACAAATTAACAAAAAGAATACCGCTAAAGGCCTCCATGTAACAGATTTCCTGCTTTTCTTGTTCATATTCACATTCACTACAAGAAAATGAGTCATTACCGGCGAGATTCCGGCCAACAAGGCCGGCGACCGGAAAAGTCGCCGGTAATGTCCATCATTACCGGCGACTTACCCCGTCGCCGGTAATGTCGCCGGAATCTCGCCGGTAATGTTCCAAAACATTACCGGCGACTCCAACCGTCGCCGGCAATGTCTAGGCACACATTTCCGGCAATTTTCCGGCCAAAAGTCGCCGGTAATGTCTTCATTTCCGGCGACTTATTCCGTCGCCGGCAATGTGTCTTATATTAGATGCCGGATGGGGCAGCTCGATCATTCAATCATTTTGAGCGAAAAAAATCCAGAGAAATCGAAAGAAGGAAAACGTACGCTCTGAAATCGATAATTCGGTATATTGTCAAAATTAAGGCGCGCGTCGAAAACTCGATCACTCGGGAAGCTATATATATAGGTACGTAGGTGTATATATACGTATATGTGGTATATATATATATGTGTGTGTGTGTTGATCAAATCCAATTCGTGAGATATATATGAAATGTTGTTGATGTACGGTCACCGAAACGAGAAAACAGCTTGTAGTTAATCTTGTGTCTGAATCAATGACTGGTATTATCGTATTGTTATCGGAGCCAGGCTTAACAGAGCCTCCTCCTACCCAGTCAAATACGTTTTGAATTGAAAAAAGGAGAATACTATCATCGAGTACTGAATCGAATTCAGAGATTAGATCGATATATATACATATGCATGCATGTGTTGATTTAATTAGAGTTGAATTGAGAGATCACGTCGATTATTAGTAGTGAATGTGTGTATATATATATAATTAATACGTAAAATTGTTAGAATTTTCAGGATGGACAAGAGTTGGATGAGCCTCGAAAGATGGGATGTCAGATATCACCAGGGAATTAGGAGTTTTGTGGATTTTGTGAAGGCTAATTGTGGAGACACTACACTTCATTATTGCCCGTGTAAAGAATGTAAGTGTTTCAGCGATCGATTTCGATTTCCTATTGATAAAGTCCAGAGGCACCTGAGTAAATACGGGTTTTGGGATAAGTACACTTGTTGGATTTATCACGGTGAAACATCGGTAGCGGGTCCGCATGATCATGGACAATTTGGTGAGAGGGCCAGTCCACGCTATGATCATGGAGATTTTGCTGAGAGGGGCAGTTCATCCTATGATCCAACATCGATGTTAATCAATGATATGTTTCCTCATGAGAGCGGTGTATTTGCTGATGAAGCACCAAATGTCCCTCCTGTCATTGAGGGTTTCCCCCATATCGAGCCAGTCGAACCATTACCTGGAGGTCATGTCAACACAAGCGGTATGGACAAGTACAACAACCTGCTTGCATTGCAACAGACTCCGTTGTACGATGGTTGTAGTAAGACTGTTCTTGAAAGTGTGATGGGAGTGATGCAGCTCAAAATGGAGAATAAAATGTCTGTCAAAGCTGTTGATTCTTGGTTGAAGTGGACTGCTTCGCTACTGCCACCCGGTCATCGTCTTCCTACCACTCATCATAAGGTGCGACATATCTTGAAAGATCTTGGGCTTTCCTACATCAAAATCCATGCATGCAGATATGATTGTATTCTCTTCTGGGGAAAAGATCTCGAAGACCTTGAAGCCTGCCCGGTATGTTTTACAGAAAGGTATAAGTTGACTCCTGCAGGCAACAAGAAAGCTGTGAAGATACTTCGATATTTCCCGCTTATTGATAGGCTGGAGCGGTTATTCATGTGTGCTTTCACGGCCGAGGCAATGAGATGGTGGGCTGAGAGGAACTTGCCTGACGATGACACCCTTATACACCCTTCCGACGGAGAGGCTTGGAAGCACATGGTCAGGGAGTTTGATCATTTTGCAGCAGAGGTCCGAAATGTTTGGCTAGGGCTCTCATCTGACGGATTCAACCCTTTTGGCAACATGAGTCTTCAATACAGTATATGGCCAGTTATTTTGGTACCGTACAACCTTCCACCATGGATGTGCATGAAGAAGGAATACAATATGCTCACTCTGTTAATTCCGGGCCCGGGTTATCCAGGAAAGTGTCTCGATGTGTATTTGAGGCCTTTGATTGAGGAGCTTAAGTACCTGAGTGAGTGTGGCCACCCCACTTACGATAGGTTCAAAAAGGAGATGTTCCAGATGCATGCCATGCTTGTTGGCACCATCAGTGATTTTCCTGCCCGCGGTATGTTGTCGGGCAACGTTACCAGGGGTTACAGGGCTTGTTCAGAGTGCATGACGGTTGATTGTTGCAGTCCTCATTGCAGTAAAATTGTTCAGATGCGTCACCGTTGTTGGCTTCCATATGATCACCCATTTAGGCAGGATCCAGACGCGTTTGATGGGACTGTGGAAACAGGTGTGGCACCCAGGCGATGGACAGGGGAAGAAATTTTGGAAGAGTTGAATGAATACGATTTTGGCCAGCTGAGCAATCATCCTGACATAGTGGCGTCAATTCCAGACAAGCCCGAAAGGTATAAGTTTTGGACACACAAGAGCATATTCTGGGAACTCTCCTACTGGCCCAGGTTGCCTATCAGACATTACCTAGATGTCATGCACATAGAGAAGAATGTGTGTGAAAGTGTGGTGGGCACAGTTCTTAACTTGGAGGGGAAAACAAAAGACATCCCTAAGGCACGCATTGATCTGAAAGCAATGGGTGTGCGGAAACATTTGTGGTTAAGAGATGGTAAGAGAAAAATGCCGCAAGCTCCGTACACCGTAAAGCCGAAGCATAAGCATGAAATTTTTCGGTGGCTGAGTAATGTCAGGTATATATTCTTATGGCTATGTAGGAATTTGGCCTTAAATTTTTAGCGGAGTATATATGGTTATATGCGAGAAATATAATTTGTCCATATATATGCCTTTATCTATATATATGCAGGTATCCTTATGGCTATGCAGGAAATATAAGCAGGTGTGTTAACTTCCGGGACAATAAGATGTACGGATTAAAGAGTCATGACTGCCATGTACTGCTTCAACGCCTTTTCCCTATTTTCATTCGAGGGTACATGCCCAAAGAGGTGGTGGAGCCGTTGGTGGCCTTGTCAAGATTCTTTCAGAAGTTATGCACCAGGGAAGTTAAAAAAGCAGACCTGAGGGAGATGCAAGATGACATCATTTTTATCATGTGCAAGCTTGAGAGGATATTTCCCCCAAATTTTTTCGACATAATGCCGCACCTGATGATCCATCTTCCCGAACAATTGTTGCTTACCGGTCCCGTACACTACACTTGGATGTATCCCATGGAAAGGTACAAATGATTCATAAATTTGGTTTGCCTATGTTTTTATATGTAAATTCTTGTGGTTAAGTAAGTTAACATGTACTTGTTAACTTGTAGACAATTGGGAGCCTACAAGGACTATGTGAAGAATAAATATGCACCTGAAGGGTGTATCGCTGAAGCATATCTTGCGCACGAGTGTGTAACGTACACCAAAGTGTACCTCGAAAATGTAGAGGACCCCCAACAACATATGCCGATAGATGAACCCCAGTTCAACCTTTCTATCATCTCCAGTGACGTGGTAGTACAGGGAAGCTTGCCAAAGTCGTACAAGTTGGATGGAAATGAGGTAGCCATTGCCCACTGGTCGGTACTGATTAACTGTCAAGAAGTACAATATTGGAAAAACTATCATCTTCACTGCCCTGCTATTGCCGGAAATGTTGATTACCACAACAAGACGTTTGCAAACTACTTTGGTCAATGGGTAAGTATATGTGTATATGTATATTTTTATATATATCTTTATATAGCATGTATGTATGTATGTACGTGGTTTTGTGGTTTCAAGATGACATAATTTCTTCTGTACGTATTAATATATGGACGTTTTCAGATGAACCATGTAGCAGATGATGGTTGCCCAGAGTGGTCAAACGAATTGAGGGTCCTGGCGATGAAACCGATTGCTTCAAAAGTTTACTCGATGTGTCAGGTCAATGGCGTGAAATTTATATGTGAAAATCGAGACGACCGACTGAAAACACAGAATTGTGGGGTGATGGTCCATGGTGGGCAGGATGGCGTTGACTATTACGGTGTCCTTCATTCAGTTGTTGAACTAATTTATGGGAACCGCATGAAAGTGCACTTGTTCAAGTGTAGATGGTTTGATACTAGCCCAGAGAACACAAGGACCGATCAGTACGGAACATTTTCGGTGAATACTGCTACTACCTGGTATAAAGATGACCCTTTCGTTCTTGCCTCATCAGTAAAACAAGTGTTTTACCTGGACGATCTTCTTAACAAAGTCCCGTGGAAGGTGGTTAACCATGTTGCTCATAGAAACATATACAGTGCTGCCACACTTGGTGATACCGCAGATGATGAGGAAGTTACTGCATACCAAGAGCCAAACGCTTTTGACATTCCGGAATCATCTACGATTCGCCTTAATAATGTGAGATCTGGGAGTGTGGTTCGAATTACTGGAGCAGAACTTCTCGATGTTAATCCATATGAAGTTGACGCTGATTCAGATGACGAGGAGCGGCACATATTGCCAGAGGTTACCTATGAAACCGAGTCAGACTCAAGTGATGAAGATGATTACGATTATCATCCTTAGTACGTTGGAAATTGTAGTCGGAAATTGTAGTCGGCAAATGTATGTAGTAAAATGTACGTAGTAAAATGTACGTAGTAAAATGTTTAAGGAAATTGTAGTCGGAAAATGTACTCGGAAATTGTATGTAGTCGGAAATTGTACGTAGTCGGAAATTGTATGTAGTCGGAAATTGAACGTAGTCGGAAATCGGAACCGTAGTCGGAAATTATACGTAGTCGGAAATCGGAACCGTAGTCGGAAATTGAACGTAGTCGGAAATCGGAACCGTAGTCGGAAATTGGAACTGTAGTCGGAAATCGAAAATTGAACGTAGTCGGAAATCGGAACCGTAGTCGGAAATTGAACGTAGTCGGAAATCAGAAATCGGAAATTGAACGTAGTCGGAAATCGGAACCGTAGTCGGAAATTGAACGTACGTAGTCGGAAATCGGAACCGTAGTCGGAAATTATACGTAGTCGGAAATTGTACGTAGTCGGAAATTATGTAGTCGGAAAATGGTCGGAAATTGGTCGATCGGATAATAGTCGACAAATAATGACATTACCAACGAGTTGACAAGCAACTCGTTGGTAATGTCATTACCAACGAGTCAAGTCGTTGGTAATGACATTACCCACGACGTACGTCGTTGGTAATGTCATTACCAACGACGTTGACCTACCTCGCCGGCAATGGTGGCGGTATAGCTCGAGCTCGATCTCCTCCTCCCCATTTCTCTTCGGCCTAATTCAATTCTCTCTTCCCTCTTCCCTCTCTTAGCACGAAATTCTCACCTCTCCCCTCTCCTCAATCCTCTCTTCTCTCTTCCCTCTCCCCTCTCTTCCTCTCCTCCCCTCTCTCCTCCCCTCTCTCCTCCTCCCCTCCTCCTCTTCCTCCTCCCCTCACCTCTGTCGCCAGCAAAGTTGGGTCGAGCTCCACCATGCCAGGTTTGAGCTCACTCTCTCTCCCTCTCTCTCTCCCTCTCTCTCTCTCTCATTCCACAATATTTTTTTGTGTATTTTAATTAATTAATTTTTGATAATTGTGGGATGTATATATGTATGCATGTGGACAATATTTGTAAAATGTAATTAAGGTATGTATGAAAATTGTGGGAAAAAAATGTGGATAATTGTGGGGTGAAGGAGCAATATATGTGATGTATATATGTGAAAAATTAATTAATATATATGGAATGTATATATATACGTATGTTTGAAAAATGTGGAAAATTAATTAGCTAGGGTGAATTGGATTAATATGTGATGTATATATATATATATATGTGAATTAAGGTGATCGAACGTAAGATGCATGATCGATGTATATATGTGTGAAAAGTTTAAAGCCGGAAATGATGTATGTATATATGTTAAGTTAGGTGATATAGTTGTTAATTTAACGTATAATAGGTGATATTGGAACCATACCAAATCGGAATCGGAACGGTTTGAAACCGGAACTGTTTATAACCGGAACCGTTTAAAAACAAACGGTTCCGGTTTCAAACGGTTCCGGTTCCAAACCGTTCTGGTTCTGATTTGTTATAGAACCGAAACGGTTTGGAACCGGAACTGTTTGTAACCGGAACCGTTATGTTACAAATTGTTCCAGTTACAAACAGTTCCAGTTTCAAACAGTTCCGGTTCCAAACCGTTCCGGTTCTGATTTGTTATAGAACCAAAACGGTTTGGAACCGGAACCGTTTCGAACCGGAACTGTTTGTAACCGGAACCGTTATGTTACAAACGGTTCCGGTTACAAACAGTTCCGGTTTCAAACGGTTCCGGTTCCAAACCGTTCCGGTATTTCTGATTTGTTATAGAACCGAAACGGTTTGGAACCGGAACCGTTTGGAACCGGAACTGTTTTTAACCGGAACCGTTTGTAATATAACTATTCCAGGTTCAAACGGTTCCTGTTCCAAACCGTTCCGGTTCCAAACCGTTCCGGTTCCGATTTGTTATAGAACCCCAGTTCCCATGACTATTACGGTGTCCATGCCAGGAGGTTTTGCGGCTAATTGGCTTCGGAGAGGTTCCCGAAATAGTGGAGGGAACAGTAGTCAAGCTTCCTCCTCGCCCGCAGTTAGAAACACGCCCAGTGGGCCAATGATGAATGCTCGCACGAGAGCCTTGCTAGAGGCGCGAGCTGAGGAGGAAGCTGCACGATCAAGAGCCGTGCAACCGGAAGTTGAGCCTCGAGCCTCAGTCTCCAGACGCTCAATCAGCAGACGTCCCTCCGGTGGCAGAGCCTCAGACAAGCGACAGTCAACGGGGGCATCAGAAACTCCCTCAATCCGATTGCCCCATATTCACCCGGTGCCTACTCCCGTTTCACGGGAATCATCTGAGACACATGGTGGTGCTGGCGCCTCATCGTCCAGGCCTCGTCTATCTCCGCCGTCCGGTCTCTTCCTACCCGACGAGATTCCTGTCATCCCTGAATTCGATGATAGGGGGATGCCTGTTTATATTGAAGGACGGCCGGAGTTCCTGAGCGTGGAGGAAGCGTATAACTTCCTCCCGTTCGACCCCGTGTATCTTTGGAGTGTGAGGTGCACCAACCAACAAACGGACGATGCAGGTAAATTTTATTTAACATCAGATTGATTACTTAATTATTACTTAAGACTTGCGATAGGTTCAATTAATGATATCAATTTGTTGACATTGTATTATTAGGCAATTTCGTTAATGGGACTGGAAAACGGAAAGGGGCTAGAGGCACCTGCACCGGGAAGAGACTTGAGCAGGCCACCGGCGGAAGGAAAACGCCCATAAGGGCCAATGAGGATGGCGAGGTGATCGAGGCATTCGACACCACGCGCAAATATGTCAGCATGGCCGGTGCGATCGTGCGGGACAAGGTCCCAATGCTTTGGCCAGATTGGGAATCTGTGCCTATCTACGTGAAGATGCAAGTGCATAATGCACTCAGTGTGAGTAAAATCATATTTTCATTACGTAAATTTTACATTTATTAATTAAGTCCGAATAAATATATAATTTTACCTTTTATATATTCATATTGCAGGTGTGGTTTGACGTGGATGAAGTTCTTATTCACACGTGGGTAGAGCGTCAACTACATATGAGGTGATATGCTTCGACTTATTTGAATATATATCGAGTTAGATTTTTGTTTATCAAGTGTTTTAATATCTCTAACTTTTTTTCCTTCTTTTAATATAGGTATAAAGAGTGGAAGAACGAGCTTTCTTCCCATTACACTGTATACAAGGAGCTAGGCCGAGGTTCCACCCCTAGCGAATTCCGGTTTAGGGAGTACGAGTGGCTGTGGCTGATAGCCCACTTCGAGCACCCCAAAGCTCGGGTATGCATCCTTAATATATCTTTCAAGCCTAATGTATCGTATCAGATTGAAATAGTTAGTTACTAATTTTTTTTCATATGTTTATCAAACAAGGCGATTTCGAAGACGAACCGGGCGAATAGATTGAAAAACACCAGGGCCCATCATGCAGGTTCACTCAACTACATGGATTGGTCGACTAAGGCGCAGCAACAACAAGAGGTGAACCCGTTGGTGTATATTCATCAGAAGTTCTACCCGCAGTGCCCTGAAGAAGCGGTAAGTCTTTCGCCTCTCCATGTGTTAATAAAACTATTTTTCAAGATGGAAATAGATTTTGTTAGCTAATACGTTGTTCATTTTCCCTTTTCAATTAGTCGAGAGTGGAGGAGGCGACCGCAGAAGTGACCATGAGTATAGCTCGGACTAACCATCCTGACTGCTCCGAGGAAGAAGTCACCCAGTATGCCTCTCAGATCGATCCGCTTGATCCCCCGATAGTGGCTCGGATCATGGAAAAAGCGTGCGGGACTGGAAAGAATACCTACTACTGTAGGGGAATGGGCACGGCGGGCGAAGGACTATTGAAGAACACTTCAGAATACTCTACCGAGTCAAGAAGTTCAACTTCTAGTCGTAACCTCGCGGCGGAGCTTCATAGGACGCAGAGGGAGTTGGAGGAGCAAAAGAGGCAGATGGCCGAGTACCAAATGCAGCAGACACAGGTGTAGGCTCAGATGTACACATGGATGCGGACGATGTACGAGGCTCAGACTACCGGACAACCCTTCCCCACACCTCCCCCGGTCCCTCATATCCCTACCTATCCACCACCACCACCGCACCAGTCAACGCCAGAGCAAGACCAAGGTAGCCACCGAAATTCAAATGAGTACATGGATTACTTCAACCCTGATGACCCGCAAGTTCCTGGACCTGACCTGTAGTTGTAGTTAATTTTTTTATCGTCGTTGCTATTTGTACTGTACGTTGGACATTTATGTTGAACTTGTATGACTGTCTTTGCTACGTGTACTTTTGAACTTGTATGATTGTACGGTTTATCCGGTTCAATGCAGGTTATGGAATTGGACCCAATCCAGAACCGCGTTTTTTTTTCAAAATTTTTCCCCACATTGCCGGCGACATGGACTCGAGTCGCCGGCAATGTCTCACATTTCGGCCACGGCGGCGCTGCCATTGCCGGCGACGCCGTCGCCGGTAATGTCCAAGACATCACCGGCGACGGCGTTTCCCGTCGCCGGCATTGTCAACACCGGCGGGGAATCTCCGGCGACGTCATTGCCGGCGACAAGTCGCCGGTAATGTCAATTCCGGCGAAAAAAAAAGACAAGGCCGGCGACGGCAGGTCGCCGGTAATGTCTCCATTTTTGGTAGTGATTGTAAATTTTCATTGCACTTTACAATTCAAACAAGAGAAGTATCAGAGTACAGTACAATTATTTTTATAGCAAGACCTTAATATTATGAACTCATTGCGCATGCAAACAACTTCCCAAAGAAAAAACTACTTACTTTTCAACAATAGTTTTCCATTCCCCAATAGATAAACGCCTCCTCGACGGATCTAGGAGGTACACAATTTCTTTATCCAGCTTAATAACCGACAACTCCCAATGATCCTTACATGACACATATAACAATTAAAATGGATAAAGAAAACCCCCAAACATAGGAATAAACTAGCAGTTAGCACTCCTCTGGTTATTAAATTAATAAACCAAATCTTCGATGGATCATTTTTTCCATCCTTCATCTCAGTGCTAGCATACTCAGATATATTTAGCTCGGACCTCAGAGCTCAGTAATGACAACGTGGACTCTAGATTTAACAATGTCCTTTGTTATGCTCAGACTCGAGCAAGAATTACTTGAGCCTTTTGGCAATTTGCACAGATGTTAAGCCAAATTCAAAAGAGAGGACCATAATACAACACTTTAAATTAATTACCTATATGCCGGAGAAAAGTAACAATGAATTAAAGTGCGCAAGACTGAATGATCTCTAAATGTAGCCAATGACTGATCATTGGGATGTCTCGAAGCTCTTGCATAAGCTGGGTACTCCATCCATCGGTAATCCCAGTCATCACTAACCCTATTACTGTTGAAGAATTAAAATATTAGTACACCAAATTGTAGATAGCATAAGAGGAAAAAGGGAATGCATCCACATTCCACCACAAAGATATGCATTAACTTCAGTCCATGAAATGCGTATTTTTTAATGACATGACCACAATATGGGACATAAATATATATATATATATATATATATATTTATATATACACATATCTATTATACTTATAAATTTTAACAATAACTTGCCAAGCTTCATCTCACAAATGAAAAATAAGGCTCTCATTGGCAAGTTGAGACGAGAATGAGATATTGTCATAAGCTAATACATAACCTCATAGGTCCAGTTATCAAGTAGCACTATCATATGACATAAAATGTTAGAAACCAGATACCAGTCCGAGAAAACCATGCATAACTAGATCTATATAGCTCATCATTCATTGCAGTTAATTCAAATATCAAACTTAGTGTTTTATCATCTCTATAATGAATGATATAATCTTGTATATTTCCAATTACATCTTACACTAAATACATCAATATAACCATATAAACAACCAAGTACATGCACTATAGCATAAAACTGTACATGTATGAAAATAACTAAAGCACATAGTATCTGTTAATGTTTATGGATGTGTAACCTCTGTTTGAAAATTCGGAAACATGCGTTCTCATAATCATTCAATAAGCTAGGGTTTATAGAATCAATCAGCTTCAAGAAATCAATCAGCTAGTTTACTAGTCAATGACATTTAGAATCCAGGACAAAGAAGCCCATCTGCTCTCAAATGATTTAGTGTTGAGTTTTTCTTGACACGTCAGCCATTCATTTCTTTGTTTTGAGAAAGCTGAAAACTTGATAACAGGAAAACCCAAGACCTAGGTTACTAGTCACCAGTCCAATCAAAGTATATTAGCCATGATCTTTGATAAAAAAAAGTTGTAATGTTTGTTTTGCATTCAAAGTGAAAATGTTAACTCAGTTGCAAGATTGGATAACTAAATTTAGTGATACCTTGATATTTGTCCATGGGGAAGAAGAAGCTGTTTTTCTTTTGCTGCATCAATTTTGGCAATGATGCTGGGCAGGGCAACAGCAAAACCAGGTATGTAACTGAATACACAAATTAGTTCATTCTCTAGCCAATTCAAAAGTTGATTTTTATAGACTGAAATAATGAAAATTGTCTGCATAACACACATCAATAACCAAATTAGGGGACACGGAGAAAAATAGGGAAAAAAAATACAAAATAAAGTGCAAGGAACACACCTAAAAATTGCTTAAAGGAATTGGCACACACGGAAAAAGCAGTGCAATAACATGACAAACCTGAAGGTGAGTTTTAATAATTGTCTTTCCGATCACTGTTGCAAGAAAAAAATTCCAAAAAGAAATGCCAAATTGTCCACACATAATGCTAGTCATGTTAAAAAGAGGGTTTGACACCTGCAAAGTATGCCGGATATTGGCCGGTGAAATAGTACTTAACGTCAGTCATAGATGAGCATTTCAAGTACTTTAACATGTGAAACTTATATGTGATTCAACCAAACTAAAGAAATATGTCTGAATGTGATCAAAAATAAGCAAATTATTATTGAAACTATGATTTAAAAGAACTATAACTACTCAACCTTATCAGAGCAGATCACATATAAATAGGTCCCTTAAAACCAATCAAATATAGCTTCTCCCTTTCATTACACAATCAGAAGCTATTGAATGCATATATTGATGTCTAACTCTATAAAGTATACTGTTTAGAATGTCTCTAACAACGTGCAACTTCACAAAGCACATAAGAAGGCCACACTAATATGCAATTCTAACAAACTTGAATTCGACCACTTTAACACTGTATGTTCCTTGAGAATATACATAGGAATCCTGGAAATAAAGTTACACCAAAAGTTATGCCTACTCAACCTTTGCTAAAACAACTTCTTCTAAATTGGAATTTCCATTCTTTTCATCAACACAAAACCAGAATATTAACATTGGTCTTAAGAGTGTTATAAACACACATAACATGCTGACAAAATCTTACATGAAAATTGCCAAGAATGCCTACACAAACAGAAATCATGTCGCTAATGATCAAAATCTACAATTTGTACATAGGCTAGATTCTAATCAAAATTACCTAACAAGGTTTCAAATTAAACATACCTTCGAGTCCCAAACTGGACTCCATAACATGCTCAGACCATTAAGCCATAATCCCTCTATTGAACTTATTGTTGATTTCTTTGTACTCTTCTTTTCTTCTCTCTGAAACTCTCGCTATTCTTTATCTTTTTTTCCTCTTCTGCTAGATAATGACTTCCCCATATTTCCTCTTCAGTTGTTGGGCACTTACTGTCAACAATAAAAACAAAAATTGAACTCCCTTCATCCCCACAAACAAAACAAAATTGCAACATATAATACACAATAATCTACAGTTTCACAAAATCATCGGCAAAATCAATCACATGCTCAAAGACTAATGCTTATACAAATTTGACACACCTGATCAGGTCAACTAGAGGAAGCTTAGCCACAAATCTCCGTACCAATGAAACAAACACAATATCAGATATTTTTCTCTATCAAATTTCAGAACAGTAGTAGCTGCAGCACAAATCAACTATATACCTTGGCAACACATATCCAGTTACTAAATGGTGGGCTACAGGTCGAAAACGAAGAAGCATAGTTGCATGTAACACAGCATATCCCCACGCAGAGACCAGTAAGTTTGTTTGCATTACCAAAGCTCAAGACACAAGTTGTAACCACTTAATGTGAGCCTTTACTAAACCGTTTTGGGAATAAACATAAGGAACGAGATGTTCAACTTCAATCTCAGCTGACATCCAATAATCATCAAAAGATTTTGGTGTAAACTCTTCTGCGTTATCTAATTCAATAGACCTAATTAGATGATCTGGGTGGTGAGCCTGAAGCTTAATAATTTGTGCCAAGAATTTTGCAAACGCAAGGCATTCCTTGTGGATAGCAAAGCAACATGTAATCAACATGTTGATGCATCTACCCAAACTATAAAATATTTGAATGGTCTGCATTCTGGTTTGATAAGTCAACAAATATCACCTTAGATCATTTATAAGAATGGAATATTAGTTGTGGTGTCAACAAAAAAAGAAGGACGTGCCTGTAACTTTGCTAATGAATACGCTTTGCAAAATGAGTGATGTGCATCAAAGATTGCAACATATGAATCTTGTGGGATAATGCACGTCGCCTCAGCAGTGTTTTGCCGAGATTGTGTTGCACTCATTTTGGAGACTGAGTCAGGAATGAGAGGAGTAATCTCATCCTCCCCATCCAAAATTATGGATTAAGGTATGCTCACATGCTTTTTCGCTCGGAAGAATGGATGACCATGAAAGTTTTTTCAATATTTTGATCATCATGTCATAACCTGGGTGTCCTAGTCGAAAATGTCAAATCTTGTATGAGTCTGAATCACAAAAAGTTGTGTAAGCCACGATATTGGATTCAATGATCTGGACCGTATTTAGATATAAATAAACCACTCTAAATAGCCGAAAACATCTTTAGAATGTGCTTACGGCCACATTCAATAAAGGTGATACACAATAGTTCTTTTTCATTCTCACAGTGTATTTCCAAGTGTAAACCGTTGGCACGAATATTCTTGAAACTTAGCAATGTTCGATTGACCTTTGACACGTATAAGGTATTAGTAATGAATAATCTTATACCATGAGGTAGCAGAAACTCTGCTGAACCACGCCTTTGAATCATGGTAGTCACTGAGAATTTATATAGAAAAAGATCCACAAACAATTGTCTATTCCACATAATGGTGTGGGTTGAACCAAAATCTGCAAGACACTCAATCTCGTCTTGAGATATCTACAAAAGAAATATAAATAAGTAAGTCTTTGAACTAAAGACCAGGTGAACACTTCAAGTAAACACTTAAATATTTGAATAGGGGTGTCGACGGGTCGAAATTGTGACATTTTGGAAACAGTAGCGTGCAATCGACGGGTTGAAGGTGCAAAAGAGGTGATCGAGGACCACTTTTCGATGGGTCAAAAATTAAAAAAAAACTAATACAGAAGGTGGTATTCGACGGGTCAAGAGAAATCTCGACAGGTCGAAAAATCCCTGAGATCAAAACATTTTCGTTTTATGTCTCGTTTTTATTGTATCTTGGTGTTCTGATGCCATATGCAAATGTAAACATCGAATAATACACTTAATTTGTAGTAAAATATCATTCTCAACACTTTTATATACCGAAAACTAGAGAAATTTCATCACTCACCAACTTTAAAAGTTACATCATAGATATTCTTATTCGAAAAACCAAGACAAAAGTCTACTGAAAATGACTGAAAAGTAAGCCAAACAAAATAAACCAAAAACTTGAATATATAACATAGTTGGTATTCAAAATCTGGAGTTACTAGGTCTTTCTCCTTGTGCTCTGTAATGACGAGACTGGTGTCTGCTTCCATATCGAAATCTCCAGTATAGTTGGACTCTTAAGCCAAGTACTGCTTGTGCCTCTGGTAGATGTTCTGGATTTCTTTGCTAGCACGGCATTTTTTGTGCATATGTTTTGTAGAACCACACCGATAACATGTGAATTTTCTAGAATTTGAAGACCGTTGCCCATCATTTTGAGAACCAGATTGGTTCCTGTTGGAATTCGCATTATGAGCTCTATGTCAAGTTAGATTTTGGTTGTGGCATCGACCATGTCTATGCTATCTTCTCCCACCATGTGGAGCTTTTCCTCCACGCACGTAAGGTTCCAAACAAATGTTTTTTTTCCTTAAGGGTCTTTCCTCCAGTTTGATAACTCTCAGACTTTTTAGTACCAACCAGTCTTGAGTTAATATTAAGTATGATCGCATGATGCCTTTCCATTTTTAGATAGGTTATTGATGAGATCACTAAAGGTTATAATCCTACCATGTTCGTACTTGAGCCGGTACTGATGAGCAAGGATACTCATGGATGTTGGGAAGGTATTCAACGACTTTTCAATCATGTCATTTTCTAACTTGTCCACTCCACAAAAAGTTAACTTAGACTGCAGATCCAATATCACTTTATTGTAATCATGGATCTTAGGAAAATTCAGAAGCCTAAGGGCTTCCCATCTTGTAGTCAACTGATCAGGAAGTTGTGCATCATGCACATTGTTGATCTGTTGCTTCAGAACATCCACAAATCCACGAGATTAGTTTTCTTTAAGTACTGCTTCTTGAGAGTTGGATGAATGTGACGCCTCAAAAATATGAGGGTTTAAGCTTTTGCTTTATCTTTTGATAGAATGTCATTTGGCCCAGTGGGTTTGATGATGTTGCTGAGTCTCTTTTCGATGAACGTGTTTTCCACATCGGAGACCCAACGATAGTATTTCTTTTCTTGGATGTCAAGGATGTTGAATTCTGGCCTAGCCGGCTCATTCAAACTCATCTACAAAATATAAATAGATTTAATTAGTATCTATCGAAGAACCATGATCACTAATATCAAGTTTTAATGAATAAGAATGTGATCCATGATGTATGGTTACAAAAGTCGATTATCAATAAATGGTGGCTCAAAACCACACCCAGAAACTGTGATAAACCATCACATAGTATCGATTTCCCTTTCCTTTTTTTTTCTCATTTTTTCTAAACCGTGACTCCCCTAGGACCGTCACTACCACATTTTCACCCATTGCCGGCGATTTAAAAATCGCCGGCAATGTTTTTTAACATTACCGGAGATTTTTGCCGGAAAAATCACCGGTAATGTCTTCTTTTTTTTTAATATTGCCGGCGACTTACATTTAAGTCGCCGGCAATGTCCCGTTGGTAATGCAAAAAAAAAAAAAGACATTACCGGCGACATAAATTTCCGTCGCCGGTAATGTTAAAAAAAAAAGACATTGCCGGCGACATAATGTATGTCGCCGGCAATGTCTTTTTTTTTTTGCATTACCAACGGGACATTGCCGGCAACTTACATTTAAGTCGCTGGTAATGTTAAAAAAAAAAGACATTACCGGCGATTTTTCCGGCAAAAATCGCCGGTAATGTTAAAAAACATTACCGGCGATTTTTAGGTCAAAATGTGGTAGTGCGTCATTTATATTCTATGGATAGATGTTCATAGAGGAACTAGGGCACAAATATGAAATAATCATAATATCACAATCTTAAGATCTAGGGCACTGCAAGAAGTAAGTTTTATTCCTAGATCTAAAGATTGATGGTTTAGAAAATTTACCTCAATTGATGTTATGCTCGGTACGCGGTATAACCGGTACTGAGTTTTGGCGATGTTAAGGAAGAGTTCATATGACGTGGTTCTTTGAAAGTCGAACAATCTTTTCGAATTTGGAGATTCTTTGAGCATATGCCGCACAAGGATTGCCAAAAGAAGGAGGAGCCGATAGGTGGAGATCAGTGGTGAGAAGTGTTGTCAATGCTGGTAGCTAGTATTTTTAGGGTTAGGATTTTTTTTTTCTGTTTAGGGTTTGGGATGATGGTTATCAACTCAAGAGCTGCTGATAACGTGTTGAAGATGAATATATGATAACTGAAAACTGTAACTCTTTCATTGATAGAATGCCTTATATATATGCTGATACAATTTATTACAATAATTGTCCCAATAAAATATGGATTATCTATATCTCTATCTAGATTAAATCGTATTTAACTAGGACAAGACACACATCAAAAGTTACGGAGAATAAATCTCCTTAAACAATACTAAATTATTTTGAATATATATAATGAAATACACTTGAATTTGAAATGCAGTAATTTTACTTGTAGTCGTACCAGATCAATTTTTATTAATCAAATAGTCCTTCGTAAATTATTACTACAAGCAATACAATAATGACTGGTCCATTACATACCGTCAAAAAAGAACTGGTATATAAAATATGTCAAACCTATCAAACTAGCTAGTTTGATCTCCTAAGGACACATTCTAAGGATAGAAAGGGATGAGCACATCCAATGGTTGTGATTCAAAGACATAAAAACTATAGTGGGGTCGTATAAATTTCTTTCAATCATTGTTGGATGTGTTCATCCTTTTTTATGCCTTAAAATGTATCCCTTAGATGAGTAAACCTCATCAAACTAGTATAAAACCTAATAAAACCTCATTGTACTCTGATTGTACGTCCTCCATTAATCAATACAACGAAAAGTACAATAACGATCGATGTGGAATTACACCTGGATAATATTAAAGACAACAGATAATATCAGAGTAACTTATCCCAACTTCCCTTCAATTGTTTTATCACTCTCTGACCAATTAAAATAAAGCCTCGAAGTAACTGCAAGTTAACCATAAAATCAACTGTTACTTGTAAACTCTATAAATAGGGAAACGTAAAAGTGAAAATAGGAGAGCGTTCATTTACTCTGCCATAATAATCCACTTACAGAGTGTATCATAAGCTCGATCGAAGGATTTTTCATGTAAGATTGAAGGACATCTATCACAAAAACTCAAGTTCATTTATTGTGGTGAAATTCGTTACCACAAATTGGTTCTCTCGTTAAGAGATGAAATTATACTCAAAGAGGTTATACTCTGAGTTCTTCTTTTTAATTTTTATCTCTTTTACTTTTATCTTTTAACGTGCTTGAATCATGGTTGGAACACGAAAGAAAATTATTAGAAGATGGTCGAACATGAATGCAAGAAATTGCAACGTAGATGGGAGTAGTCGTGAGACAATCTCACCTACAGGGTCATTACCAGTAATTGATGTCGCCCATATTTCCAATGTTGACCAACATCTTATAGCAACAGACGCGTCATCAACATCTAAAAGTGTACATGTGCAAACTACACAGGCGAAGGAGAATCAAAGTGTGTTGGCGAAACAAAATGACATGTTGTGCAAGCATGTGCAAGATGTATCCAAGAGATTAGCAGACCAAGAAGCTTTTATCTTAGCAATGAACTAGGAGATCATGCTATTTTGCAATGCACAAATGAACAAATAGTTCGAGCGAATGAGCCGTTCGAGAGAGATCTCTGAAGAAAATTTACATCCTGTGAACATGAGGCCCAAGAAAGAACCAGTACACAATGAATACTCTCCTCCTCATGAGAATCAACACCTTTAGAGAAGAAGGAATAGTGATGTGCGACGCCAAACAGATATGTTACCCACTGATGTTCATACGAGGTTAGAGCCTCAAGGAGACGTTCTCTCGCATCTTGATCCTCAAAGAGATGCTCCTGAATGCTTAGGTCCTCGTATTAATGTAGTCATCAAATCAGATTCAGAAGATATGCAAAACACAACAAGTGGACAAAACCCTTGCTCGAGGAGAAATCCATCGGTGGACAGGTTCGTTGGCATTGTGTACAGACTCAACAAACACGTTTGGAGATCAAGGCGAGTTTGCAAAAATCGAGCCTTACATCCAAGAACCAGTCGATCAACAAAGGGTGCAAAGACGTTTCCAATTCAACGTTCCGCAACAACAAGGTCCACTTATCCTCGAAGGAAGGATTGATGCAGCCGAAGTGGAAACAATGCTCAACAAGAAATTGAAGACCTTAAAAGCATCTATCGGTGAAGATGATGATCTAAATAAGGAAATGGACTGAGTAACAACTTCGCCATTCTCTAAGAGCATCGAAAATGCCCCACCACCGAAATGGTTTCAGACCCCAAACTTTACTTCGTATAAAGGAGATTCTAACCCGAGTAGACATCTTAAGCATTATAAAAGGCTCATTACTCTTTATAAGAATAATGACACATTAATGTGTAAAGTTTTTGTGAATACATTGCAAGGAGCTGCTCAAGATTTGTGAATACATTAATGTGTAAAGTTTTGATGCTTCAATCAACAGTTTTCCAGAGCTTGCTCTTTTATTTCTAAAGGAGTATACATCATACAGAACAATGAAAAAGAAAGTAGATCATTTGTTTACTATTAGGAAAATAGCAACAGAGTCGCTTTGGGATTATCTAAAAAGGTTTAAGGCTGAAAAACCTATAATCATTAGTTGTGACAACTACACAGCTGCTTCGGCATTCATAAAGGGCTTGCCTACAGAACATCCCTTAAATGGAGAATTTTTCATGAGACCAAATCTTAATTTGGAAGATATGTTCATTCGAGCAAAACGACATGCTATCTGAGACGAAGAAAAGGAAGATAAAAAAAATTGAATTCGAGTTGCGATGAACCGTGTAAAGTAAACGGAGTTGGAGGCAAATGAAACTAGAGTTTTGACACACTCGAAGGAAAAGAGATCAGCAGACAACATGCGACACAACTTAAAAAGTATTACCTATGTAGTTTATTATTTTGCATTTTCCTTTCTACGTAGACTAAGAATAAGATTCACATGCAGCATAAGCGAAACTAATGACGTTTTATTGTATTTTATCTCTTTAGCTAAAGATATAAAAAATTTCCTCGAACGAGTTTGTCTTGAGTGACAAGAAAATAAAACTTATCTATTACTGTATGTTTATTTATTATTTTCTAGTGTGTATATGTTTCGTTTGATTTAGGGAATCATATCTTATGCTATATAATGGAGAAATTCAAGTTCTCTCTCTCGAAGGAGAAATTCAAGTTCTAACGAAAAATTACTTCGAATCTATGTCTCAAAGGAGAAATTACATTTCTCTCTCGAATGTTTCTAGCAAGAAAATGCTTCTAACCTAAAATGACTTCGAATGAGAAATTGCGATTTTCTCTTTTATGTTTCTAGAAAATATCTACATCGAATCTTAGATGATTTCAAAGAAGATATTGCATTTTTCTTTCTAGTGTTTTTACCAATAAATTTTTTCAAACCTAAGTTGGTATAGAAGAAGTTAGTAGCAATAAATTACTCGAATCAATTAAATATTGAATATAAAAAATCACATTTCACTCTCGTGCCTTTTCAAAAGTAATTTTTAAGGTGCAACCCTTGAAGCTTCAAAGTATTACCAAAGTTTGAAACAATGTTCTGAACTGAAATAAATTATACTTATGTCTCTACTCTAGCAATATCATAATTGTATCAAAATGATATGTTCAATAGATATGTGTCTCTTCACCTTTAGCGCACATGTATGCTCAAAAACAAAAAGACAGGGGGCTTTTGTGGATACATAAATTACATCTGGATAACATTAAAGGCAACAGATAATATCAGAGTAATTTCTCCCAACTTCCCTTCAACTGCTATATCACTCTCTGACCAATTAAAATCATGCTTCGAGGTAACTGCAAGTTAACCGTAAAATCAACTGCTACTTGTAAACTCTATAAATAGAAAAACGTAAAAGTGAAAATAGGAGAGCTCATTTACTCTGCCATAATAATCCACTTACAGAGTGTATCATAAGCTCGATCGAATGATTTTTCATGTAAGATTGAAGAACATCTATCACAGAAATTTAAGTTTATTTATTGTGATAAAATTCGTTATCACAATCGGTCTATTACAAAATGTTAGGACGAAAAGGTCGTTACAAATCTATCGCACTAGTATAATATCCAAGTAAATCTCATCGTACTCGGATCGTCCTCTACTGCAACAAGCCGTACAATAACGATCAGACCATTATAGGCCAATGCAAAGAGCCGTTACATAGAATATGTCAAACATTTAGAATTATGATATCTAACCTACTACGGGTAAATCTCCACCGTACACCGATCATCTTCCCTTGATCATCAATACAACAAGCAGTACAACAACGATAAGGGCCATTACCTAGTAAACCTCATCGTTCTCCATTAGTCAATACAACAAGCAGTACAATAATGATCGATCCATTATATGCTGTAAAAAAAAGTTACTAGAATATGTCAAACCTATCGAAGTATAAATCTAATCTAGTAAACCTCATCAAATTGCGATTGCCCTCCATTAATCAATACAAAAAGAGGTATAGTAACGATGTAAACAGAGAAAGGATGTCAAGATAATCGAGCTTAGCTAAAGGTTATTGCAATGTACATATCCAGCTGTCAAATATCACATAATAGAAACACGTGTCAACCTAGCATTCAGTCATTTCTGATCTTTGCTCTCGTATAAATACTTCTTCTTGTTCTCTCCTCTGTAACATTCGATATACAATTCAATACAGTATTAATATTTCCTTCCTCTCTCTGGTTTTTACCTTGTCTTCATCAAGCTCACTCAGAAGCTTTCAAACGATTGGACCTGTCAATAATAATCGTTACATAAAATATGTCAAACCTATCAAACTAGTATAAATATCTAACCTAAATCGTATTCCAAGTACGTACGCTTACCTTTTAAGATAAAGTCCGAGACAAACCTCGAAGAGAATACATTTCTAGTTTCGGTCTTCTCATCGATTTTTTTAGTTAAGCATAATTATTTTGACATTTCCAAAAACAAAAAAAATATCCTTTTGTTTAGTCAACACTTCAGATTAAAATCCTGGATCTGAATTTTGTGTGCCTTTGTACCCCAAGTCAGGAAAAGTAAATCAACAACTAGAGAAGGGGAAGACATGAATTACAGAAACCTTACCCTAAAAATACAACAAGTGAACTAAGCAAGGAGGACAAATCCCTTATTCTCCCAAAGATACCGCCCTCTGTTGTGAAATATGGAAATCCATATGTGATTTCGTGTTTGGAGGAAAGAAGCTAAATCTCATAGCTACTATTTTTAGAGCTCAAAGTCACAGCACTGACTATCTAAGTGCCTCAGGCCGTGTCATTAGTTCTCTTGATCTGACTAAGAGTCCAAATTGTTGGACTCGTCCTCCTTTCTGTTACTTCAAGGTAAATTTTGATGCAAGCTGGAAAGCTAATTAATCTACTGCTGACATTGGTGTGATCATCAAAGATGAGTGAGGCTTTATATTGGGGGAATAGCTCGTTCCATGAAGTATGTTTTTGTTGAAGTTGTTGAAGTTCATGCTCTATCTGATGGAGTTATTCTTGCTTCCGAGATGGGTCTCAATTCAAAATTGTCATTTTTGAATATGATGCAAATGGAATGATAGATTTCGTCAAGAATTTGGATGCTCATCATTGCTCTTGGAGAATCTATCCCATTCCATCGACTATTAGAAAGAGAGCTACTGAGTTCTCAAGTGCAAAATGGGATTGGATCCCGCGTGGAGCGAACTCTTCTGCTTATGTAGCTGCCTTGCTTAGTTACAGGATGGTGGATCTTTTAAGATTGGTCAGCAGACCACTACCAATCTTAATTCATGTTCTTAGGAATAACGGTTGTCCTCATGGCCTGTAATCTAGGTTTTATTGACATTTGTTTTTCTGTTTGGCCTCTCTAGCTTTGCCTAGTCTTAATACTATTCAGACATACAGAAAGATTAAAAACAAACAGCCGAGAACGGAAATTTGGAGGAACCCATCAAATCCCTTTTGCAAACACAAACGAAAAGATTAGAACCGAGTGCTACCAACTATGGTAGCAAATAGCAACACACATAATAATGGTCACCCGCACACGAAAATGTTCATACCCAATAACTACTGGAATTGCACCAATTGGCGATTGTATGCACATCCCAGCAGGTAATACAATCGTTTATTCAGTATGGTCGATCAATATAACTACTCCCTTGCAAAGTATATTAGGATTCGAAACAGAAGAATTGTTTAATGCATCAAGTGCACCAGTGCAGAAATATAACTTCATATAGAGTAACCAGATTTAAAAATCACAACAAGATTCATGAGTAACAAACAAAAATTTGATCACCAGGTCTTTTAAAAACAACACAAAAACATTGACTAGATATCTAGACTGCTGCTGACACAGATCTCACTTGAGAGGAATGAACCTCGAAGAGTGAGTGGCACCAATACCAGGACGACCGTGCTTGACAGGCTTGTATGAGATTGAGAACTCAGCAAGGTAGTGACTGATCATCTCAGGCTTGATTTCAACCTGATTGAATGTCTTTCCATTGTACACTCCAATAACGCTTCCTATCATTTCGGGAACTATAATCATGTTACGAAGATGGGTACGGACAGGCTCTGGCTTCTCACCAGGTGGAGCCTCCCTTTTCTGTTTCAAAGTAAAACAGAACAATAATTAGACACAATTCATTCATTAGTAAGCACAACCTAACAAACAAGTCATTCTTCAGCAAGTTACAAAAGAAATGCAGTGTATCAAGTGTACCAGTTTATCAAGTGAGAAACTCAGGACAAAGAAATTCTAAAGTATCAAAATCAAGCAATGTCTGAGAAGATAAGACAATCCATAGCTCCCATTACCGTACAGTTCCAAGAATAACATAAAACTGAATAGGAACCAATTCTCCCAATTGTCAAGTATCAAAATTTAGGGATAGATTGAGAAAAACTTGGTTTTCGACAGTTGAAACATGAGCACACATGTACCAACAATATGAATTGAGGAAGGGAACAAAAGGTAGACATCCAAACACATGAAAATAAATACTACACCGAACAATTTGCCATTATCACTAACTAATCTAATTTTTGATCAATTTCAGCAGTGCAAACAAAACAAATCACACAGTAGTCTGTTCAAAAGTATACGAATTGGAGATACATATTCATAAATCTAAAACCAAGCACAAATCAAACATTATTAAAAAGGAAAATGTGGACTACTTAGATGCAGATAGAGCAAAAAAAAAATTACCGCTTTGCGAAGCTTCTTGATCAAAGCCATGGGCTTGCGCTTCAAACCTCTCTGGAACCTATCAACCAAAATGAAAATCCAACCAAATCAATTCAACTCCGATAAATCTAAATTTAAAAAGCACAGATATTAGTGAGTGAGAGAGAAATTACACAGTACCTTCTGCGAGCTCTGGCAGGGAAGAGCTTGACGAGCTCATCAGTGGACATGTCGAGAAGAGCATCGAGATCGACACCTTTGAAGCTGAACTTCTTGAACGTTCTCTTCTTCGGGACTCCGGCAGCCGCCACGTCGACCTCAACGTCCGCCTGAAAAAAATTAAACAGAGTCGAAATCAGATAGAGAAGAAAGAGAGAGATTGAGACGATGGAGTTGTACTGACCATGATTGGGAGATTTGGGAGGAGCTTGAAGAGTGTGAGTCTCTCTCTAACTCGGAGGAGGAGGATGTGGGAGGCAGCTAGGGGTTTTTTTGAGTTTTAAGCTGTGAATTTATACGTGTGGATTTGGGTGGTGGTGATTTGAAGGTTTTGTGTTGGCCCAAGAATGGAATTGGGCTGAGGCAGTGTGGGGATGATGGCTACGGGCCATGAACTGGGTTGGTGGAGATGATTCGGGTGGATCATATTATTAGGTTGTTAAATTTCTATTTTAATGTTTGTGTTTAAATACACAAGATATTTTGTGGTGTGATAATCCTTTATTAGGTAGATTTGGATGCAGAATATATTATGTAATAAGGAATGCTATTACTTGGTGATCAAGTAAGCATATTTTCATATCTTGTATGGACTAGGATTAAGTCTCCATACTATGACTTTTAGTAGCTAAATACCTTGTTAAGGTGTTTCTTGAATCCCTAAACATGAAGTTTTTTTCTAATACATAGACTTTAACCTAATTTTGCATATTCTTTTGAATAAGGTTTCTATCTCTATGCGATTTAATGACGAATTTCTTGTATGTCTACTTTGGTGCGCAACTTAGTATGCATGCTAGGATTCTATTGTCATAAGATACAGACGACTGAAGATAATTTCTTCCACTGATTTCTGTATAGTGATACACCGAATAAATTATGTGACGACCCAACCCTTGTCGAAAATCGTCAAAATGATAAATTATTCAAATAATTCTAGTAAATGCTCGACTAAAATTTAACTCAATTGAAACAAGTCGAAGACCTTATCGACAACCCCAATATGGTAATACAATCTTAACGATATAAGGTACATCTAGTTCTCTGTAACCCATATCATCATTGGTAGCGACACTAGTCACCACTGCGACAACGAAGTCTAAACGCATTATTAACCTCACAAAACACTCGTAGCATCGATACAAATCCAACGACATATAACACGACTATTTTCAGAAACAATTTCTGGCCAAACGCGCCTCCACAGACAGCGGCGCGTGAAGCCTATGCGCCACTGTCGACCATTGTTGATGGTGGTGATTAACCCACCGTTGAAAAGCTCTAACTGATCCCAATAATCTACCCAAATACCGCCTCAGCCAATTTGGCCGACAACTATTCCAAAACTGCTCTGAAAGCATTTCGCCGGAAAGATTCACGTCTTGATTTCGAAGCCTTCAAGCCACCTCGGGAAAGAACCAAGAGAAGAAGAGCTTCAAAAGCCCCTTAAGCTCGCTACCTATCAACATTGTCAACCACCGCCCCCAACGGCGGTGTTCGAATCATCATCTGAAACTACGCCGGTGACGATGCCCCTTGAAACCTGAAACCCTAAAAATTTCACTCCTTTAATTCTACCAACTAGGCCTTCAATCGCCCGAAATGAAGCCATCCCGAGAAAGACGATGATGAGATGCATCGGTCTAGATCAGAAATATGGCCAGAGGTGGCCGCACGGCCTCCGACTACCAGTGAGCACGTCGGTGCCCATTTTCACCCTCAAACTTGAGTCAACACGTGGTCAACATGGTCAATGCTCAAAATGGCAAGTCTGCCTTTCCAAATATGGTAACTCGTGTATTCACATATTTTGATTTTCGTAAATGTCGTTGAAATTTTTGTTGGCCATAACATTTTCGTAGTAACTCCGATTACGACCCTTCGTGTGACGACGAACTCATCTCGATGAATACTACAACTTCCATGTGAAGTCAACCAACGAAATCAACCAACTAAAAAGTCAACCAAAAAACCTTTCAACTATCTACCATTGGTAGATATTATTTATCGCACTGAATGACTCGATATTGAAATATCCTAAAATACTACTAATTTTAGGAAATGAACGGAATATCACAATCTACCCCCGTTAAAATAATTTCGCCCTCAAAATTACAAAACAAAGATTGCAAAATATTTCTGCAGAAAATTGGGCAGAACCTCCCCTAAAAATAGGTTACTCAAAACCTGAAAACGTCCAAATACACTTCAATAATCACTAATCTCAACCTATGCTGCAAGCCACCGATGCTCGTCCAGATTTCTTCACTAACATATATCAACATATCCAAAAACTATAAACAGAATACACAAATTCGATCAATTACAAAATAATTTAATACTCATATCAAAAGAAGTCTCGATTCTTAAGAATAAATCACACAAAATAATCTATAAACGATAGTGAACATACCTGAAACTCGAAAGAAATCTCAAAATTGTAAAATATCCACTGTCGGGATGTTGCATGATATCTAATGATATATCGTCAATAATCCGCATAACTGCGAGTAAGCAAATAATCTCTCAAGAATAGTGAGAACAACAGTAATTGAATTCACGCCAATCACAACACTATTCAGGAATAATACCGAATCATAGTATAATCACAAAGTGTTGTCACTCTCAAGTGACCCTTGCACAAGATAGAACAAAACTTCAAATCAAAGAACAAGAATACATCAAGTACGAAACATATCGATCTTGCACATTGCAATAATAGAGAATTGTGGTATACTCGCAATAGCGGAAATAACTCTGCCCAAGGTAGTACTCAGAAATTAGAAATCACATCATACAAAGCTGAAGTGAGTAAACATATCATAACATGCAACCTCCACTCGAAGCAGTAATAGGGTAATAACCATCTGCACACAGCAGTAATCGGGTAATAACCATCCTTGAATCCCACATCCACACATAGTGGTAATCAATATCAAGCCTACATTTGCACTCATCTGTAATCAGTAATCACATCTGCATGCAATAACACATATCAAGGTGGTGTGCCACATCTTAATAACAATCTTCGCCCTCAGCGGCAATCACAATCCGAACAAATTAATATCACAATCCAAACAAATCGGTAATCCACCCAAAGCAATTATCGGGTAATCACAAACCAAACAAATCAATAATTAACCAAAGCGGTCCACGGGTAATCACTATTGCACTAAGCAGTCATTGGGTAATCACAAACCGAACAAATTAGTAATCCGCGAAAAGCGGTCCACGGGTAATCACTACTGCACCAAGCAATACTCAATACTCCTCTTCGTACGATGTGAAGATCAATCGAAGATAATTCTACAAAAGACAAAAATCAAAATGATCAAATACGGATATCAAAGAATCATATTTGTGTAAAGCATAAATCAGAACCAACTCCGCACAAAGTGATGATCGTCATCATTTCCTTGCGAAAAGGAAATCAGAGACAATTCCTTAGGATAAGAAGTGTGAGATCTCTCCATACAATGTGGAGATCGAAAAGTCATTTCTATATAAAGTGGAAATCATATATAATTCATGCGCTAAGCGAGAATAGAAATTGATGTGCAAGAAGTGAATATCAAGAATATTTCTGAGCAATGAGGGAATAAAGATATCAAAATCAAATTTACACAAAGTAGTAATCGAGAAAATTTTCAATTAATATGGAAATCGAATAATAATATTCAACTCAAAGCAGAAGTCGAAGAATCATACTTCCGCACGATGCGAAAATCAAGAAATAGTACTTCCACGCGATGTGGAAATCAAAGTACTTCCACGTGATGCGCAAATCAAGATACTTTTATGCAATGCGAAAATCAAAACATCCTTTTCCGTGAAATGTGAAAATCAAGAAACATTTTCGCAAAATGAAAAAATCAAGTAATCGTTTAATTTATGCACAATGCAAAAATAAGAGGATCAGAATGATTTCTACATAAAGCAGTAATCGAGATAATTTTTGCGTGATGCGAAAATTAGTGATTCATTTGTGTAAATGCGGAATTAAAATTATTTCCACGAAATGTGGAAATCAACTACTCCTGCCAGTCCGCGCCAATGAGGAAATCAGGATGTTTTTGTGGAATACAGAAAATAAAGAAGCATTTCTTCACAATGCAAGTATCACAAAAATCAAGAAATCAAAACAATATACATTCATATACAATATATAATAGCAATATCATCATTCTAACATCTAACACATATCGACATCTATCGATAAACTAAACACGCATTCGCGACAAGAAATAGAAATTTGCATACCTCATTGTCGCTAAAATCATTAATTCTGAATCGATACCTTTGATTTCTTTCTTTTCCTCGACTTACTATCGACCATCTTGATCCTCCGTCCTCATAACGATTGCAGATGCGTAATTTACAAACTTACCAATTAAATAAAAAATAATTCACAGATGTCGGTAATTAGTATTAAATAAGAACACAATTATCGATTCAAATCTTGATACGATTTAAAACTAATATGATCTATTCACATTATGTAAAAAAACTTCGAATACAAAGTACGCAACGAGAGCTTGGTCCCAGTGTTGAACCACGCTTTGATACCATTTGTGACAATCTGACCTTTGTTGAAAATTGTCAAAATGATAAATTATTCGAATAATTCTAGTACATGCTTGACTGAAATTTAACTCAATTAAAACAAATCAAAACACTTATCGACAACCCCAATATGGTATCACAAACTTAACGATAGAAGGTACATCTAATTCTCCGTCGCCTGCACAGTCACTGCAGCGACACTAGTCACCACCGCTCACCCAGTAGGACGATGAAGCGTAAATACATTGTTAACCTCACCAATACACTTGTAGCTTTGATACAAATCTAATGACATATAACACGAAAACTTTCAGAAATTTTTTTCGGTCAGACACGCCACCACAAATAGTGACGCGTGAAGCCCACGTGCCATTGGCAACCATCGATGATGGTGGCGATTAACCCACCATTGGAAAGCTCTTGAAGATCCCAATAATCTGCCTAACTACCGCCTTACCCAATTTTCCTTGAAACTAGTCCAAAACTTCCCCGAAAGCATTTTTGCCGGAAAAATTCACGTCGTGATTCTGGCGCCGTCGAGCCACCCCGAGGCTCGAGGTTGGTTGGGAAAGAACCCGGAGAAGAAGAGCTTCAAAATCCCCTTAACCTTACAACCTTTCGACACCGTCAACCACCCCCCCCCCCCCCCCCAACAACGACGTTCAGCTGAATCATCGCTAGAAACTAAGTCGGCGATGACGACCCTTGAAATTCCACTCCCTTGATTCTCCAAACTCGGCTGTCAATCACCATAAATGAAGGCATCTCAAGGTAGAGGATGATGAGACGCGTCTATCCCAATTAGAAACATGGTCGAAGGTGGCCTCACGGTCTTCGACCATCGGCGCCCAATTTCACCCTCAGATCTGAGTCAACGCGGTCAATGCCCAGAATGGCAAGTTTGCCTTTCCAAATATGGTAACTCATATATATTCTCACGTATTCACGTATTTTAGTTTTTATAAATGCCGTCAAAATTTTTTATGACCATAACTTTCTCATAGTAACTCCGATTATGACACTTCGCGCGTCGACGAATTCGTCTCGACGAATACTACAACTTCTATGTGATTTCAACCGACAAAATCAACCAACTTAAAAGTCAACCAAAAGACCTTTCAACTATTTACCATTGGTAGATATTATTTACTGTGTTGAATAACTCGATATCAAAATAACCTAAAATACTACTTTTACGAAATGAATGGGATATTACAAATTATTTTGTCAGGTGATTGAAACCCTAGGTCTAGCAGGACATGCCTATAGTGTACCTGTGAACTCTTGTAACTTTTCAGACCTTTTATAGATCTTAATATTTTCTTCTTTGTAAACCTTAGGGTCCATGACTATGGGTTCATAGAGGGATAGATGTAGGGTAGTCTATGACAAACTTGCACATGCATAAAGATTAAGTAATAGGATGTGGTTGTAACGATCAACTCTTCCTATAACTTTCATTCATTGGATGTATGCATTAGGTTAAGTATATGTAAGAAAGATGGAATATATGGCGGTGGTGAATTGCATTCCTCTTAGCTCATTCATCATATCGTTTAAACCATTTGCATTCATATGCATATTTAATTTTTAGTCTTTAATTTCTACATTAGCAGTCTCTTGGCCGAATTATTTCGGCAACCATGTCAACTTCAAATACTCTTAATTTTTTTTGGTAATCCACCACTAAGTCTCGTATTTTGTGTTAAGTTTTCATAGCATTTACAGTAGCGTAGCTTAGGTTCATGGGCCGGTTTGTGTCCAGTGGTCGAAACTATCAGCTTGCTGACTTTTTTGTCTAGTTAGTGTTTTAAGATTTAGTTTCACCAATCCTCTGCAGATAATGACCAATATTTATCAATTACTATATTGACACATTTTTATAAGAATAGGGATATCTTTGTGGGTACTTTTACATTTATCAAATTTGGCATCGTTGCCGGGGATTGTTTAATTCTAAGTCTTAAAAGTGTCTTTTGATTTTAGTTTTGTTTTGCTTAGTTTCTTTTTCTTTTGAGTCTTACATTTCTACTTGTGTGCAGGAGCATTGTTTATGCATACTAGTCACACTCCAAGTTTTGAGCCACTACTACTTGATCCAGAAATAGAGCGCTCAGCAAAGCAGAACCAGAAACAGTAGAGACAACAGTTGATGCAAGCAACAACAATGGTGGTGAGAATCTTGCACTGGAAATACATTATGATACTAAGTAAAAGCAGTCTATTCCGACGCCACCACCATCAATGGACAACAACCTGAAACTTAAGGAGTCCTTTATTCTGGGGGCAGGTGTTGCAGACGCACCAATTGTGCTTCCAGAGAATTTTGGGTCTTATGCAGTTCTCCCATCTCTCATCACGAATTTGCCACCCTTCAAAGGCACTTCTTGTGAGGACCTTCAAGACTATCTCAATGAGTTTGCATCAATGTACAAAATACAGCAGTCACAAAATGTAGCTAGATATGTTGTCAAGCTTATTCTCTTTTTATTCTATTTAAAGAAGAAAGCAAAGGCATGGTACAACTCATTGTCTTCTCAGTCGATTGATACATGAGAAAAGATGGCTGCTACATTCATGAAGGAAGTAAATCAGCACATTCAGGCAAAACGATGGAGATGAACTACATGAAGCCTGAAGTCGATTCAAGGGCTTACTTCGACGATGTCCTCATCACAAGTTTGATCTCAAAACTTAAATGGAGTACTTCTATGAAGGACTTGATTCTTTCAATAGGCAAAAGTTATATTCAGCTTATGGAGGGAATTAGTGGAGTATGATTGGGACTGAAGCCAAAGAACATGTGGAGAATCAATAAGAGAATTCAAGCTTCAGTCAAGAGATAGAACCATAGGTGCTAGTAGAAGATTTTTCAATGCAGTCACAATTGATGGAGCTATGTAGAAGAGATTGAGTTCTTTGGAGAATGATATTGCTTTGATTTCTAGTGCTTTGAAGGTTAGCAAGAAGACAACAGGTGCTGCAACTTAGGTAGTATGTATTATTTTTTTAGCTAATGATCACCTGGCAGAGGATTGTCCCAATTTCAGAGCAGACGAGGAAGACAACCAAGAAGTGGATGTAAGTTTCATGCAAAGACAGCCTAACACATGTGATGAAATAGAGATCATCCACTCCTTACCTATCGAAGCAAAAATATGCTCAATCCTCCAGTTACTCCACCTGGTTTTCAGTAAAGACAACCTACAGGGGATGAGCAACAATTTTGCTAAAGGCATGTGCCTCAACAACAATAAGCTCCAGCTCAAACATTAACATGAACTTCAACTTTGGAAGCTATGATGCAATAAATGATGTTTGATAGCAAGAAAAACCGAGAGGAAAGCAGCACCTTTCGCCAAGAAGTCAAGGCCACAACAGCAACAAGGGAAGGTTTGACTTGCCAGAGTATCAAGTGAGCCAAATTCAACAACACACTTGCTTAAGTTAATCAATAAGGTCTTCCTAGCAACACTCTTCCCAATCCTAATGGATGATATGAAGCTCATGCTATGATTTTAAAGAGTGACAAGGTGTTAGGTGAAGTTCAAGAGGTCAAAAAACCAAGAAGAAAGTGGGAGGAACCCATATTGGAGCAAATTGTGCTTGAGGAGCCGTTAGAAAAAAGTTATAGGCCTCCCAGATTGACATGTTGAAGGAAATTTTGACATGTCGAAATTCAATAACTCGACATGTCAAAGAAAATTCTCGACACGTCGAGAATACACTTGGAACAAAAATTCTGCCAAGTCCAAAACCAGCCCAGGTATGTCCCTCAACCTCACCTTTGATTATCACTAATTAATGTGCCTTTTTCTAGTAGGTTGAAGAGGCAGGCAAAAGATGACAAGGAAAAGAAGATCCTAGATATCTTCAAGAAATTTAGGGTGAATGTTGGATGTGGTCAAGGACATTCCACAATATGCGAAATTTCTCAAGGACTTGTGCACTACAAAGAGAAATTTCAAAGGAACTAAAACAGTTGTCTTAAATGAGAGGATGTCTGCTGTTCTTCAAAGGAAATTGCCACCAAAGCTAGGTGATCCAGAATGTTTCACTATTCCATGCACTATTAGTGATTACATGTTTGTTGGTGCTTTACTTGATTTATGTGCTTCTATAAATTTGATGCCATATGCTGTGTATGATAGAATGAATATGAGAGAACTTATACCTACTGGGAAAACCATTAAACTTGCTGATAGATCTAACTGTTACCCTAGAGGTTTTATAGAAGATGTGTTAGTGCATGTAGGTGACTTGATCTTTCCATCAAATTTCTTTGTATTAGAGTACCATTGATTCTTGGTAGACCATTCTTGAGAATGACACGAACCAAGATTGAAGGTTATGAAGGTTCACTTAGCATGGAAGTAGCTGGAAAAAAGATCTAGTTCAACATTTTTAATCTTTGAAGCTCCCTAATAGTGATGATATGTACTCTTGTTGTTCTATTGATGTGTTTGAGTGTTTTGTGTAGAAGTTCATTCAATATTTATTGGAGGAGGATCCCTTGAGAAAAGTCATTGAAGTGGAAGGCAAAAGGAGGCTCCATGCCAGAAATCTCGACATGTCGAGGATCCTTCTCGACACGTCAAGAGTATGTCCAGAGGCATTGTTCAATATGTCGAGCCAATTTCTCAACCCGTCGAAGAGACTTCCATGGACGAGAATGAGTCTGTGTTTGAGATAGCTTCAGCCGATGATCTTGAGATAGAGGAAGAGTACTATGTCATGGAAGTGGCATTTGAATAGTTGCCAAGCATGAAATGTAACCCTTCTAAACTCATTCCTCTTCCAGTTTCAATGATGTTCTTGCTCCATCTATTTAGACAACACCTAAGTTAGAGCCTAAACCTCTCCCCAATCATTTGAAGTATGTTTTTCTTGGTGATGGTGAAACTTTACCAGTCATAATTTCTTCAAAGCTCTCAAAATTGCAAGAGGAGAAGCTATTGATTATTCTTAGGGATTACAAGCAAGCAATTGGATGGAAAGTAGAGGATATTAAGAAAATTTGCCCTACTTTATGTACTGACAGGATACATCTAAAGGAGGGAGCTAAGCCAACAAGAGAAGCTCAATGTCGTCTCAACCCTCCCATGATGGATATTGTCAAGAAATAAGTGATCAAACTCCGCAATGTAAGTATAATTTATGTTATTTTTGACAGAAAGTGGGTTAGTCCCGTGCAGGTAGTTTCAAAACATTCAGGCATTACAATGGTTAAGAATGATGATAACTTGTTGGTGCCTCAACGTGTGCAAACGAGATGGAGAGTGTGTATTGATTACCATAAGCTTAACAACATGGATGACTAGGAGAAAACCACCTTCACATGCCCATATGGTACTTTTTCTTACAGAAGGATGCCCTTTAGTTTATGCAATGCTCCTGCAACGTTTTAGCGATGCATGATGCGTATCTTTTCAGACATGCTTGAAAAATCATTGAGGAGGTGAGATATTTTCTTGGACATGTAGGGTTTTATTGCATGTTTATCAAGAATTTCTCCAAGATAGCCAGACTATTATGTGCATTGCTCCATATGGATGTGGCCTTCAACTTCACTGAAGAATGTCTACAAGCTTTCATCAGGCTTAAGGAGTTGTTGGCTACAACTCCCATCATACAAGCACCGGATTGAAATCTTCCTTTGGAGCTCATGTGTGATGGTGCTGTTCTTGGCCAACGTCTAGAGAAACTTCCTCATGTCATCTATTATGCCTTCAGGACTTTGAATGATGCATAATTGAACTATTCAACTACTGAGAAGGAGCTCTTGACAGTGGTTTTAGCTCTTGAAAAGTTTAGATCTTACTTGTTAGGAACTAAAGTTGTTATATAATTTGACAATGTTGCTTTTACATATTTGATGCCAAGCCTAGGTTGATTCGATGGATGCTCTTGCTACAAGAGTTTGACATTGAGATTAAGGACAAGAAAGGTTCTGAGAATGTGGAAGCGGATCACTTGTGCAGACTCACCCATGGTTCCAATATAGAAGAGGATTCCAATACAGAAGAGGATAACCTGCCTCTTATAGATAGCTTTCTAGATGAGCAGCTCCTTACTGTTCAAGATGTGGCACCATGGTATGCTGATATTGTCAATTGCAAGGTAAGTAAGTGCATTCCACCTGACTTCACCAGATCCCAGAAAGATAAACTTATCAAAGAGGCCAAGTATTATATATGGGACAAAACTTATCTTTGGAAACATTACACATATACCAGCATCCGCAGGTGTGTACCAAAATCTGAAGTTCAATCTATTCTAGCTTTTAGTCATTCACACAGAGGTGGTGGACACTTTGGAAGAAAGAAGATAACTCTCAAAGTGCTTGAGAGTGGATTTTATTGGCCAACCTTGTTCCATGACGCACATGTCATGTATAAATCATGTGAAAGATGCCAGATGACAGGTAATCTCGGTCCAAGAGACCAAATGCCTCAACACCCTATTCTTGTTATGGAAATATTTGACGTGTGGGGTATCGATTTCATGGGACCATTCCTAAATTCTCAAGGTTATTTGCATATGATCCTTGCTGTTGATTATGTTTCTAAATGAGTGAAAGCTAAAGCCACCTGAAGTAATGATGCTAAGGTTGTTCTTTGTTTTCTTAAAAAGATTTTTGCTAGATTTGGAACACCTTGGTGCATTATCAGCGATAGAGGATTTCAATTTTGCAACAAGCCATTTGATGATTTACTTTGGAAATGTAATGTTACATATAAGGTGGCAACACCTTATTATCCTCAGATGAGCAGGAAGGTGGAGGTTTCTAACAGAGAGATCAAGCAAATTCTTGAGAAGAACGTTTGACTACCCTGAAAAGATTAGAGTCAATACCTTGATAAAGCGTTGTGGGCTTATAGGACAAGGTACAAAACACCCATTGAGATGTTTCCTTATATGTTGGTTTATGGAAAAACTTGTCATCTTCCAGTGGAATTAGAGCACAAGGCGTATTGGGCTGTCAAGAAGTTTAACTTTGACATGGATAAGCAGGCTTGCTTAGGAAGTTACAGTTGAATGAGCTAGATGAGATTAAATACAATGCATATGAGTTCAATAGGATATACAAGGTAAAGACTAAGGCTTTTCATGACCGAAATATCAAGAGAAACGAATTTGTAGTTGGTCAGAAAGTTTCACTCTTCAGTAGTCATCTACGTTTGTTTTCAGGTAAGCTCAAAAGTAGATGGACTAGACCTTATGTTATCACTAATATTTTCCCTCATAGTGATATAGAGATTGTGAGTTCAAAAATAGGGAAGACATTCAAAGTGAATGGACATCGACTCAAGCCCTTCTATGAGTCATTTGTGGAGCATGTTTTTGAGGATACAAACCTTGAAGACGCGCCTCCTATTATGAATTGATTGGATTTGTCGTCTGACTGGAAACGTTAAACTTAGAGCTACTTGGGAGGCAACCCATGTTGATGGAGAAGCATAGCTACCAGATTTGCTCTCTTGTCCCTTCTCATTTACTTTATTTTTCTCCATAGTGTGTTTTGTGTGTGATATGTGTTGTATTTCATACTTGCTTGGTTTATTGCATGGTTTGAGTTTTTACATTGAGGACAATGCTACTTTTTAAGTGTGGGGTGGAGCTATATCATATACTTAGTGTCTAGATATAATTTTTTTCGTTTCAAGTTTTTCAATTTTGGAGTCATTTTGGGACTATCCAAGAGCCCAGTTCGACATGTCAAACCAAGTTTCTCGACATGTCGAACGTTTTCTAAGATTTTTATGAATTTCGATAATGCGGTCTCGACCTGTCGAGAAAATTTTCTTGACATGTCGAAAACATGTCCAGAATCGTCCCTCGACATGTTGAAGATGATGAGGTCTTTTGCGACGAGTAGGTTGTCGTGGAAGAGCCTCTGCGTCAGTTTTTGGATATTTTTGAGTTTTTCTTTGATTTTCTTATGTGTTTTAGTGTCATATATGAAAAATAAAATATAAAATAAAAAGTGTCAAAGAAAAACACAAAATGAGTTTTGTTTTGTTTTGAGTCTTAGGTGTCTCTAACTAATCGGTGATGTACTTATATCTTCCTACTTTGTGATTAAGAGATGATCATGTGACTTGAGGTTTGTTTGGTGAATTTTGATATATGATGCATATGTGAATATGCAGTGGACGTAGAAACAAGTTATCATGGTACAGATTATGTGCATGCATGCTTAGACACTGTTGAGATTCATTTTAACCTGTGAGCTTTTGAGCCTAAATGTGACATGCATGCTTTCATTGTTGAGTGTCAATTGTTTTTCATAGATTAAGTTAATGGACTCTAGATATTACTAGAACCTGTTCTTGTACTTTTCAAAGCTTATAGTCAATATAAGTTCTGATTGAGGAAGTGATAAAGACATTTAGGATTTACCACCATTGCCATATGAAGCCTGTGTCCTGACTTTGTGTATACAAGATGTGCACCCCTTAGTTAACCCATTTGAGCCTACATATTTAAACTTTTTGTCATCTGCTGGAATATTCTTATTGTAACTAGAATTAATTCTTGTAGATATAACAAGATTGTGTAGATATATTTTCCTTTTGGGAAACGACTTATAAACCTATATTAACCCCAAAATTGGGATAAATAAAATCATTGAATTCTCCATGAAATACATTTTTACTTGGAATCAGAGTCAAATTCCTGGATCTTAAAAACCCTGAATTGAATTGAAAACCTTGAACCACCACCAATTTTTTTTTCCTTCTGATGCATATGAAATCCTGAAACCTTAAAACTGCTGAAATTAAACTTGAATCCTTGAAATTGAAAACCCATATTCACGAAGTATACCCTTGTAATTCTGAATCTTGAAATCCTTACTATTTCATGAAGATGTCGCTTGGATCATCAATTACCTTTGCTCATATAGTTGAATCAGGGTGAGGAGTAAGACATCATCCTTCTCTACATTCTGTGCAAATCCTACTTGGATCATTGATACTGGTGCAACTGATCACATGACGAATACTCATAGTCTAATACAAACCATTAATCCATCCCCTCAACATGTTGTGTCTACTGCAGATGGTTCTCAATCTCCTGTTCTTGGTGAAGGTTCTGTCAAGATATCTGATAATTTGTCAATTGATTCTGTTCTTGTTGTTCCTTCTCTTTCCTATAACCTTCTATCTGTTAGTTAGATAACTACAGTGCATGCATGTTCTGTCACACTTTCGCCAGGACATCACAAGGGGGAATGTTAAAATATGCAAGATATTTTGTGGTGTGATAATCCTTCCTTAGATAGATTAGATGTAGAATATATTATGTAATAATGAATACTATTACTTGGTAATCAAGTAAGCGTATCTCCATATCTTGTGTAAACTAGGATCAAGTCCCTATATGTAGACCATGTATTCTACACATCAATAACAATATTCTCAATAGAGTTTCTCTCAAAACCATCTTATTCCAACAGTTTGAACTTTTTATTTCTTTCTTATTTATTTGTTTTCTCCAGGAAAAAAAATACGACACTCAAATGGGTGCGTCTGTTCACACCTCCAAAATTACTATTTACATCTCCAAAGATTTTTGAACTTTTATAATTCCATTTTTAACCCTATTTCTAACAATTTTTTTTTTTTAAATTTCAGGTTGGGTTTGATGACTAAAACCTAGAATATGGGTGATTCTTTTTTAAAAGTTAGAGTTAGTTGGAATCCATCTTTGTGTTAATTTTTTTTTGGAATTTCCAGGTTGGGTGAATCGATCTTAATTTTATGGTTGTAAGTCATTATTCAATTATTTTTGTTAAGTTCAATGCTGTTAGATCTGAGTTATAGATTCTAAATAATATTCCATAGTTATGTATTTTTGAAGTTGAAGGTTTAGATTTGTGATATGAAAAAAAAATGGAGGTGGATGATGGGGTGACCAGACAAGAAAAAACAACGAAGGGTAAAATAGTAAGATTAGTGATAAATATTTGGAATGAGGTATAAATAATATTTTTGGAGGTGTGAATAGACGCACTCTATCCAAATAGAGATGACCTAAAGTCAATATTCAATGATGAAAAACAATACCTAAATCTCTCACAAAAGTCTCAACACTAAATGCCGAGAAAGATCCTCTATCACCAGTAGTTCACAAACATCCCCGATCCGTTCAGACCACCTTGACATCTACATGTATATAGTGTTCAAGAGAAGAGCCGATTCGATATACGTAACCGGACTATACAGATAAATTATTTAGATGAAAAACCTTAAGAATAAACGTTCAAGCTGCCCAGACATCTACATGCATATAGCGTTCAAGATTAGAGAAGAGTCGATATGATATGCGTAAGCTGACTATACAGATAAATCCTAGATGGAAAACCCTAGGAAAAAACGTTGACTTTTATCCATTTACACTAAAAATATATATACAAATAGATTTCTATTTATTTTGAGAAGACATTCATTTCAGGTACGATTAATGTAAAGGTCCAATCTGCACAGAACAATGGTTGATAATAATCGGGATCTAGCTATTGATTTAAGAAAAATTTCTATGACAATTTGCCTTGAATTTATGCTATCATAATAGCATTGCTGCTATTTGGGTATGTTGGTCGCTTTTGTTATTCTATTTTCCTTTACAAGTTTTGTTTCATACTTTCACCCTTATCTTTATCTAGTGTCTACTCTGTTGATAAATCATTTTCTCTTTGCACGTACAAAGGTAGAAATAATTGTTGGGAATATCAGTTCTCAGTTGATACTAATTAGTGCTTGTTGCGGAAGCTAACACACCAAACAATAAGAGATCGAAAAACACACACACAAGTTTTAACGTGGTTCCACAACAAGGTTGTGTACGTCCACGGGGAGAGTATCCTGAATTCACTATGATGAATAAGAAGATTACAAACTTACTTGCTCACCTAAACAAGAATTCCCTATACCTCACCAAACCTCTAGCTCTCAATGCTAGAAAAGAAGAACTCTCAATGCTCTTCAACTTGTGTTCTATTTTCCTTATGCCTACATGCTCCTTTTATAGACCAAGGTATGTAGACTTACATAATCCAATTAGGAATCGGATTCCCCAATGAAACCAAAACCGTTTATGTATCGGTTTCCTTCTTTGGTATGTACTGACTCATCGAAGTCCAAGCCTTCCTCTAGCGAAGCTCGCTAGACGCTTTACAACGTGACTCTTCGATAGAACACTATTGATCGAGATGGGCCGCTCGCCAGACCTCGACCACCCAGGCCCACTACTTTCTTGATCTCCTCCATCGAGGGATCCCAACAAATCTCCCCCTCCCGAGCCATGGAGGAGAGGGGATTTCCATCACATCTCAATGAAAGGGAGAACGCACCAAACTGAGTCCAGCTTTGGTGCAGCACACTTCATGCTTACTCTTTGGCAGACCTTTGGTCATCATATCTGAGCCATTTTCATCCGTGTGAACCTTCTCCAAAAACAGCTCCTTCTCATCGAGAACTTTGCGTATCCAATGGTAGCGAACCTGTATATGCTTGGACCGAGAATGGAAACTTGGATTCTTACTTACATGGATAGCGCTTTGAGAATCGCTATAAATCACATACCTTCCATGTTCTAATCCAATTTCCCCGAACAATCGTTTCATCCATAGCATTTCCTTGCAACCCTCAGTAATTGCAATATACTCGGCTTCCGTTGTAGATAATGCAACACACTTTTGTAGGCGTGATTGCCAAGACACAGCTCCCCCACCAAAAGTGACCAAGTACCCAGACGTAGATCTTGAACCATCCACATCTCCCGCCAAATCGGAATCAGAGAAACTTTCTAGAATTGGTTTCGATCCACCGTAGCACAAACATAACTTGGAAGTACCTTTTAGATATCTCATTATCCATTTCACGGCCTCCCAATGCTCCTTCCCCGGATTAGCTAGATACCGGCTTGTAACACCCACCGCATGAGCAATGTCGGGTCTTGTGCAAACCATAGCATACATCAGACTCCCTACCGCCGAGGCATAAGGAACCTTGTTCATCTTAGCTCTTTCTTCTTCACTTGTAGGACACATCTTCTTGCTTAACTTGGTTTGAGGAGGGAGAGGGCAGCTAACCGGCTTCGCTTGATCCATGTTGAACCTTTTGAGAACCTTTTCAACATAACTCTCTTGAGATAACCATAGCTTGCCTTTCTTCCGATCCCTAGTAATTTGCATACCAAGGATTTGTTTTGCATGTCCCAAATCCTTCATCTCAAACACCTTCGCCAAGTCTTCTTTCAACTCGGTGATCCTCATCATATCCTTTCCAATGATGAGCATGTCGTCCACATACAAGAGAAGAACAATGTAATCTTCCAGAGAGAAACCCTTCACAAACACACAATGATCCGAACTTGTCCTCTTATAACCTTGACTCGTCATAAAGGACTCAAATTTTCGATACCACTGTCGAGGTGCTTGCTTCAATCCATACAAGCTTTTTTCCAGCTTGCAAACCTTGTGCTCCCTTCCTTTGGCGATAAAACCTTGAGGTTGTTCCATATAAACATCTTCCTCAAGATCCCCGTGAAGAAATTCCGTCTTCACATCCATTTGTTCCACCTCTAAGTCTTCACAAGCGGCTAAACCCAATAACACTCAAATTGAGGTCATCTTCACCACTGGAGAGAAAATTTCATCATAGTCAACACCTTGTCTTTGTCCGAATCCTTTCACCACCAATCTTGCCTTGTATCTCGGTTTAGACTTTCCATCCTCTTGTTTAATCTTATACACCCACTTATTCTTCAGTATCTTCCTCTTTGGTGGCCTATTAACAAGCTTGAATGTGTGATTCTTGTAGAGAGAATCCATCTCCTCTTTCATAGAAATACTCCATTCTTTCTTGTGATCATCATTAAGAGCCTCCTCATAGCTTAAGGGCTCACCACCATCGGAGAGTAGAACACAATGTGTGTACGTACTTGCCGGATACCTTGTGGAAGCAATTCGGTTCCTTGTTGACCTTCTCAATCCTTCGACTTCCTGAGGTTCATTATCGAGCTCTTCATGAGCTTCATCATCCGATCCTTGACCGAGGTATTCACCAACCACTTGGTCTGCAATATCATCTTGGTCGTCACCAAGCTCTTGAGCACCCACATCATCATGCGGCTCATGATTTGCACCATCATCGGATTCAATTTCAGCTTGCTCCCCCGTAGTAGTAGGAGCATTACTTGGCATGACCGGTTCCTTGAAGGTCACTAGATCATCAACATAGTTATCTAGTTCCTCACCCTTCATAAAATCAAGCACCGTTTGGTCCTCTAGAAAAACCACATCACGGCTGCGACGAACCTTCTTTGCAATGGGATCATAGAGTCTATAACCCCACTTCTCATCACCATACCTGAGAAAAATACATTGCCAAGCTTTATCATCAAGTTTTGTCCTTTCATCCTTTGGAACATGGACAAAACATCTACAGCCGAACACTCTCAAGTGCTCATATGAGACATCACCTCCTCGCCATACTTTCTCGGGAACTTCACCATTTAATGGCTTCGACGGAGATCTATTGATGAGATAGACCGCCGTTTGCAAAGCTTCACCCCAAAAGGACCTTGACAATCTTGCATGACTTAACATACACCTCATCCTATCGGCAATGGTGCGATTCATTCTTTCAGCTACGCCATTGTGTTGAGGAGTCTTGGGAACCGTCTGCTCATGTCGAATTCCTTGGGTCTTGCAATATTTTTCCAATGGGCCAATATATTCACCGCCGTTGTCTGACCGGAGAACCTTTAACTTCTTCCCCGTCTCTCTTTCCACCATGCTATGAAAGGTCTTGAAGACACCAAGTACTTCATTCTTGGTCTTCAAACAGTAAGCCCATAGCTTTCTGGAATGATCATCTATGAAGGTGACAAAGTAGGACGCCCCAGCGAGAGTCTTCTTCTTTAGCGGTCCACAGACATCCGTATGTACTAGATCAAGTACATTTTCCCTTCGATGACTAGGTCTCCTTGCGAAGGTTATCCTTGTTTGTTTACCTAGTAAACAATGTACACATTTACTTAAATGTGTACCCTTTGGTTTAAAGAACACCTTCTGCTTTGCAAGCTCATCGAGTCCTCTTTCACTTATGTGCCCAAGCCTCTTGTGCCAAAGCTCCATAGGGGGCTCCCCCTCAATGGTATTAACCGCATCAACACAAATTTTGGCACTAGTCTTGTAAAGAGAGCAACACTTCTTTCCTCTAGCAACGACTAGGGAACCTTTGCAAAGCTTCCAAGCACCTCCACCGAGAGTGCTAACCATACCTTCGTCATCGAGCTTTCCGGTAGAAAGTAGATTAAACCGGAAATCTTCCACATGTCTGACATCCTTCAACCTTAAGGTTCCACCAACCTTAGTTTCTAGGACAATGTCACCCATACCGACAACTTTTGACGATCCGTTGTTACCCATTCTTACTTCTCCAAAGTCACCAGCTTTATAAGTGGAGAAATATTCTTTATGCGGCATCACATGAAAACATGCACCTGAATCCACAACCCATTCTGTACCTTGTGAGGATGATGTACTCAAGCATGAGCCACCACAGTCTGATAAACAATAGATATCGCCATCCGAATCTGAAACTATATTCGCAGTTTCTTCATCATCTTGCTTTCCCTTTTTCTTGTCTTTCTTCAAGCAACATTTGGCTTTATCATTCAGAAACTCGTGACACTTCTTCTTGAAGTGTCCTGTCTTCCCACAATAGTAACATGGGAACGTCTTCCCGGTTGGATTCTGTGACTTGCTTCTTGACCTGCCACGACTGGAGTTACTAGTCCTCCTTCTTTCGGAAGTCACCAAAGTTTCTTCCCTTGACGAAGAACCGCTGCTTTCCCTTCTTAGCTCTTCCCCTAACAATGCGGATGTGACGATCGACATTGTTACCTTTCCACCTGGAGCGGAGTTACTTAGAGAAACGCTCAATGTTTCCCAACTATCCGGAAGAGATCCAAGAACCAACAGAGCTTGTACTTCGTCATCAAAGGTAATTCCCAATTTTGTGAGTTGAGAAATTACCTTTTGAAACTCATTGAGATGTGCAGGAATAGTTGAACCATCACTATAGCGCATATGAGTGATTTTCTTAATCAACTGAACTTTATTCCCTGCTGTCTTTCCTGCGTACATCGTCTCCAATTTACTCCAAACATCATATGCCGTGGTTTCATCTTGTACCAGCCCAATGATGCTATCGTCAATCCAACGACGTATGTAGCACATAGACCTTTTCACCAATGAATTCCATTCCGTGTCTTTCCCTCTGTAAGAGTCAGGTTGATTGCCCTCTTCTTGAAGAGGTAGGTCGAAATCTTTGCATACCAGCAAATCCATCATCCTGCCCTTCCAACTGTTATAATTGGTGCTATCCAGTATCAACATCCTAGACTTCTCTCCCATGACGATCGACTTCTTAACGAAGCTCTGATACCACTTGTTGGGAATATCAGTCCTCAGTTGATACTAATTAGTGCTTGTTGCGGAAGCTAACACACCAAACAATAAGAGATCGAAAAACACACACACAAGTTTTAACGTGGTTCCACAACAAGGTTGTGTACGTCCACGGGGAGAGTATCCTGAATTCACTATGATGAATAAGAAGATTACAAACTTACTTGCTCACCTAAACAAGAATTCCCTATACCTCACCAAACCTCTAGCTCTCAATGCTAGAAAAGAAGAACTCTCAATGCTCTTCAACTTGTGTTCTATTTTCCTTATGCCTACATGCTCATTTTATAGACCAAGGTATGTAGACTTACATTATCCAATTAGGAATCGGATTCCCCAATGAAACCAAAACCGTTTATGTATCGGTTTCCTTCTTTGGTATGTACTGACTCATCGAAGTCAAAGCCTTCCTCTAGCGAAGCTCGCTAGACGCTTTACAACGTGACTCTTCGATAGAACACTATTGATCGAGATGGGCCGCTCGCCAGACCTCGACCACCCAGGCCCACTACTTTCTTGATCTCCTCCATCGAGGGATCCCAACAATAATATACGGACCGATCAATCGACTTCATAAACAGTAGTTGAATTAACCTAATGTGTCAACACTACTAGTGCTTGGAAGTTCAATTCTTTGAATGCAAGCCTTTTCAATTCTTTGAATGCAAGCCTTTAGCTTGAGCTGAATGTTTGGCCTACCAGGGGACAATACAGCTTCTTTCCAACAAGAACCAGGTTCCAGTATGATGCTCGGGTTCTGCGGGTAAAGCTCGTAAATGGAATCGGCTTTAGGATTCAAATTGCTCAAGTCTGCCAATAATTTGATTTCTTCTGGATCCACTAGCAGATTGTTATCTCCATTCTTCCATCCTATAAGCTGCATTTACACAAAATGATGTAAAACAATTTCCGAATTAGGTAACGGCTTAGGCAACAAGCTTGATGAAATGTTTCCAAAAATGCTAGGGCAATATTTTGTCAAAGTTGGTTACCTTTGGAGGGCCAGAGCCATTAGTGCAGTAGAGCCTTGCATTGTCAACAAGCTGGCAATATCCAGTAAATGCACTAGCAAATCTCTGGTGGGATTGTAACTGTGATTTCACTCTCACCGCCCTCCGTATCATTATAGCTCTCCTAATCCCTCTAATAACAGCTAAGTAAGCATCACATACCACTCCAACCAACTCTATTCTGTATGGAAGTTTTTTCTTGGGGGATTTTTCATTGTTTAACTTTTGATGCTCGTCATCCTCTTCTTCCTCATTTACTGGTTCCCAATAAGTTTCTGTGATAGTGCCGTCATCAGCGACCTTGTATCCGACGCCCATCCGGTAACGGCAATTGTGAACGTTTCGGGCCATTGCTATTGTCTGCTCGAGAAAGGGGGCCCACGATAGAGTGCCATCCATGATCACATCTCGGCCGTCATTGAGCGCTGTCACTAGGAGTGATGAAGCAGCATCTGTGGATGATTGGTGCACCTACATTATTTGAATAAGGTTAGTTGTTGATCAATATATATGTGCCTTACCGTGAATGTCACATTTTTAAGGTGAACATGTCCTCTTAAAGGCCATTTGACTCATATAATCATTTTGTTAAGGTCGATAACACAATGTCACATTAAAAGTTCTCATTCGCGAGTCATCCTACTCAAAAGATAAAAAACTTCACGAGATATCTTACCAATTCAGCAGATTGGAGCATGTCATGGTGATGACCGTTTAAGCTTAGAGCTCTGTAAAGAACATCCGTCTCCTTGAAAGCGTCGGCCTCTACAACCACTGCATTTTTCTCGGCTCCTGCCCAGAATAGCCTGTAACGCATACACATTAGTCCAACTTGGTTAGAACGCTAACAGCCATTTTCTTTCATCACCAATACATTTCTTGATGATCACCAATATAATGCTTACCCATTGAGAATCTCTTTGAGGACAGTGCTCTTGCCAGCTCCCATTCCACCACCCATTAGGAGAAGCACAGGACTTCTCTCGCTATGAGCCACAGGCTTCATCACTTCCGTACATTTCGACACTCCTACCTTTGATTTGTTGCCAATAACTTTCATTTCCTCTACCAAAGTAGAGAACACCCTCGTCACCTTTAGGTCCTTGCTTATCCTCTCAAATCTCTGTTTCCTGAAAATCAAACATAAGAGTTAGTTCACTAAACTCAATCATCTGCAATAATTGTTGCCCTAATGCTCAGTACATGCAGGTCAATTAAGCTAGTTAATTCGCAACAAACTTTTGGGTCTCTACTAAAATTAGAGGTGGTCACGGGACGGATCGGGTCAATATTTGGCCGTCCCTATCTCTATCCAGAACGAGACGGGACGAGATGAAACGGGATTGGATATTTTAAAAGTCCATCCTGAAACCTGAACGGGATGGGTCGGGTCAAATTTTAGGTTTAATTTAAAATGAATAATTAATAGTTTTTAACGACGAAAATTCGAATGAAATTAGATGAACCAAATTTTGGGCTCAATATAAGATAAACATTTTTTTTAGGACCTGGAAGTGTACAATTACATAACGTAATACCGTTTTACTTGATGTTTAAATGAAAACAGTAACCCGACAAGCACTTATTTCATGTTTAATTAATACATTTAGTTCATATTAGGGTAATTTTTTTTAGGTTGGATATTGTTAAGTGTTTGATATTTTAATATGTCAACTCTTTATAAAACAAATGATAAAATAGATAAAATATATTGTGCGGGACGGAACAGGTTTATCGGGATTTCAAAATCAAGACATGATCCCGTCCCAAAAAAGGGACGGTTCGAGATAGAACAGAATAGTGCAAAACTTTAATTCCCATCACGAGCAGGATCAAAACGGAATCATGCTGCATTCAAAATTTACGGGATTCGTGTCCATCCCTAACTAAAATGACCGCAAAATATTGCCAAAGAAAATGGTCACTACAAAATTCGTGTTATAGTTTCGGCATGGGCCTTTGTTGTGACAATGTCGTCGATATTAATGTCCCTCTCTATCAATATATATCTGGGCCCAAGTAAAATATACACCGACGTTTACTATCTGGGCCTCTCTATAGTAACTACATTTGACAGTTTGTACTAACATTTAGCCGACATTTTGGAGTGACTAAATGTGTGCTGCATACGTATACCTCCTCAAAAACATTTATAAAAATCGAAACACAGACTAATTTTGTGCATGCATAGAAATGCAAGGTATAACCATGTGTCCATGCATGAAGAAATGTGGATTCAATTCTATATGTTACCTGGTAGCTGCTAACACGTAGTCTTTGAGCTTGGTTCTCTTCTCTGACTCCACCTCGAAAACCTACAAACATAATCAAAGATATAATATACGATAACAGATCGGATCAAACCTCCAACGCTACCCAGCTGCAAGTTTATTTTCTCGACCTTAACTTTGTCTTCGAGTTCTAATTGATAAACTTACTTGGCACGTAGTGTATATATTAGGCCGGAGATGAACTAATTAAACTAATTATATCTTTGTTTTATAGTACCTGGCTAATCAGAACGGAGCTTTGACTCCAATGAAAGGCAAAATAGCTGAGGATGCATCGATCCAATTCTTCAATGAACTCTATGTACAGAGACTCTGCATCTGCTTCGGAAGTGAAGTATTCGAATACGCTGTCCTTGCATCCTTTGGAGTTCTTCAAGTACTCGTAAACTAATTTGCACATCTTGGGGCACTCACTTGCGTCCGAAAATCCCAGCTGCCTAGCTGCATATATGATCCAAATTTTCCAAAATTTGATTAAAAAATACTCCATCTTTCTGATGAGGATCGGTAGAGTTGATTTCATAGTTACTTACCAACATAGTGGGAGAATCTCTCGAGGTCTCCGATACGGCCGGAGACTGTTCTATTGAGGCGTGGAAAGATGTCGTTCGGGACAGTCAAGGCCGCCTTCTCCGCCTTTTTCCGGTGATAAGTGGTTGAGACCGCCGCCGCGCCTCCAACAAACGACGCCGCTAGAAGGTGTGTCAAATACTTGATCTTTTCGATGTGACCATCTAAAATCAACAACATGGTACGTTTTGATCATCAAAACTTCATTAACATAAGAGCGAGAGAGAGAGAGAGAGGGAGGAAAGAGAAAGAGAGTTTGGCTTACCATGGTGCTGCTGTTGCTGCATCTTGTTTGGAGGAACAGAGAGCAGAATGAGTTTTGCTTCAGTAATTAGAGTTGATAGCTATTTTAATCATGCTAACTAGTTTGCGAGGACTTAAAGAAGGAGAAGGGCTTTTTGTTACGAACAGTTGATGGTTTGAATTATTGAGTTTGACGGGTCCATTGTCTTTGAGAAAAGAGAGAGAATTCGAAGTGGATAAAGATGGACGTATTCCATGACAACAAGCATAATGCATTAGTGCCATTACATCACTCCAACTGGAATCTACACTCTTTAATCAAACGGTTCAGAAATCTGAAGGCTAATGATCGACTCCTTCGGCTGATGAGGCTGACAGCAGGCTAGGCATTTGTTCTCAAGTACGGACATGTATGGAGTCTCTGCGTGTTGGTAATTTTTTATGGTGTTCAAACGTGCTTGCATCCACAGACCACAGCCATATATTAAAAAATCTAACTAAAAAATAATATCAATATATATGATCCTGTTGTTTCAGATATGGTGAAGATTTTAAACGTGAACACAACGTTCCGAACAGTTGTTTTAGATCTTAAGCGATCGATCGAGCTGGCTAGCGCTGTTGAGGATGATGAGCTAGGTTGCTTTCATTACAGATGTGAAAGTGTGTTATTGTAATCTATCTAAAACAAGTCAGACGAACCCCTTTGCTTTGTTTAGAATATAAGAGCACGATGACAATTGACAATATCATAATCACCACGAGGAAGGCGACGGACTCATCCAGTCTAAGTTGTAGCGCAGCACAACGACTATGGCTAGAGCTGTTGTTGTTCGTTACGGTTTGGTTATTATGACGAATTAAAAATCGAATAAAAATTTTTAATCGATTTGATTTGGTTTGATTATCTTGGTTTTTTTTAATAAGAAAGTCGATTAAAAACAATTCAGTTTGGTTTGAGATTGTTTTTTTTTTATAAAAAAAATTGAAAAAACTGCTTCTTTTTTCTTTCTAAAAAAACTATAAGATGCTTACATTTAGTCATAAAGGTATGTCTTTAAATATTTGTAGCCACACAGAGTACCAGTGAAAGTTCGAAACATCAATGATAAATCACATATTCAACGTTTCAAACTATAACAAATATAAGATGCTCACCGAAAATTTATATCACAAATTCAAAATTTCAAACTCACAGCAGCAGTAAATTAAATTAAATCAAACATCAACAAATATAAATCACAGTTCACAGTCCAAGTTTAAAATAGTCTACAGTCCATCCAAATAAAAATACAATCCAAATATCACATAAAAACACTCCATTTTCAAGCCATACTCAACTTGCCCACCATTCTCACTTTCTCAGCACAAGTTTTTCAATTTGACAACTTAGCATTCATTTTCTTAAACATACAAGAACACTAATAATCATTGTTAAGTATCAAACTATGGTACATACCAAATTTTGTTCATGGCACCAATAAGACTATGGACAAAGAGGGATACTCAACAACATACCCAACAACATCAAACTTGATTAACACTTGTAGGATGTTCCATATTACCATTTGATGAAGTCGAACAAGATTCCTTACAGAGTTCTGCGTAACAATAAAAGATAAAGAAACCATTAAAATGCAATATAACAAAGCAAACCAACAAAATAACAACTAAACGATATCCAATAAAATAGTACATTCCATTACAGTATCACAAAACTCTATATTATCAACCGTTGTGTCTTCATTTAAGGCAACATAAGTATCCGTTAGCTAATTTTGTGTATAAATCAAAGCCTCCACCATCTTTGGACTCAACGGACTACAAAATGGATTAATGACCCGACCACTTGTGCTAAAGGAAGATTTTGAAGCTATAGTTGACACCGGATTAGCTAGAACATCCTTTGCAACTTTGGTTAAGATTGGGTACTTAGAAGCTCCACACAATCTCCACCACCCTAATATATCAAAGTTCTCATCCTCGTCTCCCTCAATGACATCTGCTAGATATTTCTCCACATCATTACTAACAACTCCAGCTTTCATTGCCTTTCTCCTTTGTTCCTTTTCAGTTAACCTTCTTTCTAATTTAGTGGAACCAACAACTGAAGGTGACAAAGTTAGTTGAGAGCTTTGAAAACTAGAAGCACCATTTCCTAAATCTGTTTGCTGCATAGCTTCAGTCTCATACAATTTAAACAACTCAAGCAAGAGATTCTTCACCTTCTTCAAATTGACATAAATCATTTCATCAAACTCACCAAACAACTCATCGAAATAATTATTGAGCTTCTCCAATTTATGGCATAGGTCAAGAACAGCTCCGATAAACATGTACAGATTAATAGTCTCAAACTTCTTCCAATACTTGTCATACTTTTCTAGCATATCCTTAGTAATTTCATAAAGTAGGTCACTACTACTTTCTTGCAACAACCCAAGAAATTTAAGAAAATCCTTGAATGTGGTATGGATTGTTGGATGGCTAGAACAACATACATGCAAAGTAACATCATAAAATGGCTTCAAAAAGGCAGCAAACTCATTGGCAATAAGCCAATCATCAGAATCAGGTAGCCCCTCTCTCAATCTCACTCCCGTGTTACTCCTAAAATACTTGCTGTAATGACCATCATCTTCTATCAATCTATCAAATGCTTTCCGAAACTTCAAGGCAGATTGCCACATCAAAAAAGTAGAATTTCACCTAGTTGAAACATCCAATATCACAAGCTCTTTACTCTCTAATTCCACACTCTCAACATACTTCTTAAACATGTCCAACCTTTATGGAGAAAATCTCACATACCTAATAGCATTACTAATGTTTGAGATGCAATTATTTATTTAAGTCAACTCATCATTCACAACTAAATTCAAAATATGGGCAACACATCTCATATACAAATTCTTTCCATCACCCACAAGTGCATTCTTGCATTTTCATTCACTAATTCTCTTCATAATATCTTTCAAAGCAACATCATTTGCCGAAACATTATCAACTGTTATTGTTAGAACCCTATCAATTTTTCACTCCAGCATACAATCTTCTAATAGCTTAGCAATGGAATCTCCCTTATGGGGTTTAGAATCACACAAAATTTAAAACTTTTTTGTGCCAGACCCAATCATCATCCACAAAATGACCTGTAAGCACCATATAATTTATATTCTGAATAGATGTTCAAGTATCTGTTGTTAAGCTCACCCTCTTTCCCCTTAAACATTTATGTAGCTTTCTCTTTTCTGACTCATAAAGACCATATACTTTTTTTGTAATGGTTTGCCGACATCGAATGTTCCAATCAGAATAAGCAACTTCACAAAATCCCTTAAACCTATCCCCATTGACAATCCTAAAGAGCAACTCATCAATGACTACCATTCTAACACAAGTCATAGTGATTTCATGTTGAGTCCTAGATACAGCATCCAATTGACCCTTATCTCTAAAAACTAGAAATTTTTGATTCTTCTTCTTGTTAACTTCAATATTATGGGCATACTTTTTACAGTAAGAGTGGTGATTTCTAAGCCTAAATGTACCATTTGATCCAGAATCAGAAATAAATTTCCTTTTATAGTAATTACATACCCCCTTAAATTTATCATTCTCAATAATAATTTCAAAATGATCCCAATCATCTGACATTTGTCTTTCCTTCTTGGCTAACAGTCTTTGCTCGTTGGTCATTTGTACAGTTTCAGCATCATTTCTTGATCCTCCCCCGTCTTTCTCCAAATCAACAACAAGAGGAGCTGCACTAGAATGATATGTTGGCAATCAAGAACATTGAGGTGACGTTAGTATGGATGAGTTAGTAACAGAGGGCTGCATAGAGTTTAAAAAAAGGATTAGTATTCTCTTTTTCACAAGCAGGTTGCATATTGGTAATTACTAATTATAGGTTGAAGGTTGAAGTTATTGAACAAACCAATGATTGAGATTGAAATGATGAAGTTAATTGCCACATTTTGAACTTTAGCATGTTTAGTTGTTAACTGCAAAGAATCTCGTGTTCTCTTCATTTTTTTCTTCTGTAAATCAAAAAGTAAAAAATATCTATTAAAGCTCGACCAACATTTCAATTTCATTCAAAATTTCAATCACAGCATCACACTAAATTACCCAGCAAACAAAATTAGTCTATTAAAGATCAACCAACATTTCAATTTTGTTCAAAATTCCAATCACAACATCACACAAGATTACCCAGCAAACAATATCAGTTTTAATAAAGTTGAACAAAATTTCTATCACAATATGTCAATATCGTTCGATTACCTAAAAGTAAGAAGGATATCAGTCTAGATGGACGAGTCAGGGAGAGATTAGCTGTGAAAATGTGAAACGAGTCACCGCCGGTGTCACACTTGTCGCCTTCTTCTTAGGCACGTGGTCAAAATGAGAGATTGAGAGATACGCCGTGGTCACTGGTCAGCCGACGGATTGTGCCGTGGTCAGCCAACGGATTACGCCGAGGTTGGCAATGACATCGAGTACCAAAAGCCCCAAAAGGTTAGGGATTGAGATTTGAGAGAGTGAAGTTTGCGAGAGAGTGACTGAGGCTCTGAGGGTGTGTGTGTCTGTGTGAGCTGTGAGGGGCTGAGGGATGAGGTTGCGCACCAAAAGTTAGAGATTTTAGGGTAAAATGAAACAAAAACACAAAATGACGTCGTTTCTTTTAATATCGGTTAATTCGGCTCGATTCAGTTTTCTCGGACCGAAAAATTGAACCGAACCGATTTTATCTGGTTGGTTCGATTTTTTCTATTTCAGTTCAATTTTTTTTTCAGTTTCGTTTTTTTATTAAGGATCAGTTTCGGCTTGGGTGTTTTTTAGTTTTTGCTTTGGAAGTCACAACCCTTACTATGGCAGTGTTGAAAAATCCAGAGGAAATGTATTAATTTTTTATTAAAGGGCCAAAATTCTTAGGTTTTTAATGATGAGAAGGGAGAAGAGTTTGAGTACTATATACAGCACTACGCTGGTCCAATTGCTGAACGAACAACCTTGCAAGTTGTAAGGTAGATTTCTCACTTAGCATGCTTTAAATTAGGGCTGAGACTTTAGCCCAAAAAACCGGTTCGATTGGCTCGAAAACCTAGCCCGAAACCGAATGGCCTGAATATTAAGGGATATGTCATTTTTGGCCCGAAACCGAGGGTGTAATTCGGTACGGATTCGGTTTTGTACTTAGACCAAACCAATTGGTTCCGAAAACAAATTTGACACGTGTCGAGATTTGAGCAGTTCGCTATTCTTACTATTGAAAATTGACCCACGTACACTTGATCTCTCTCACATGTATATAACAAAAAATTCTACCCTAATTCAGCAGCCACTCATTTCTGCTTTCATATTAAGGTTTAAATATTAATTTTTTTACTTATTGGTTACATGTTAATTTTTTTTACTTATTTCTTGAAAATCCTCTTGTAGTTCCCCTTTTACCATAGCTTTCTTATCAGAAGTGACTGAAATACTTTATTTTCTTCATCTTAGAGGTAGAAGAAAGACAGACATTGTCTCAGGAAAACAATGGTGGTTCTTTGATTACTAGTGTAGTTTATCTAATTCCTTCATTTTCAAAGAGGTGTGTTTCCCTTTTTTTCTGGTTGCTCTACCTCACTTTCACAATTCCATTAATTGAAAGAAGAAATAATTCTTTCAAAGTATTTAATTGAGAGTTAAAGAAATTCTGAACTAAAGTTTGTTTTAAACAGTTGTAATATGTGTTTATTGCTAGCTACCTCTTTATTACACTAATTAACAGGCTGAAGATGATGATGATGTTGGAAAAGATTCTGAGGAGGAATCAAGTTGAATTGGGACTGTAATTTCTATGTTTATGTTGTATTCTCATTTGGAACTGTAATTTGCAAGTGCTTGAGACTGTATGGAACTATAATTTTAAAATTTTTGTAGTATTCTCATTTGGGACTGTAATTTGAAAGTGCTCAACTGTTTTGAGTCATTTGAGATTGTTTTCAGTGATGTGATATGTTCTATGCAGGTTTAGACTGTATTGAGTCATTTGTTAAGTGTTTGCTACTGTTTTTTTTATTGTAAATTGCAAGTGAGTTATTTGAGAAAAAGTTGGTGTGTTAGAGGTTTTAAATGTGTTACAGTGTTAGTGTGCAGGTTTTAAGATTTTGTTATGTTTCAGGCCATTTTGGCAGATTTAACATGTACAGTGAAAAAAACTATCCAGATTCATATTTGGGCCAATTTTAATCAAAAACTAAAAATGTGAAAAAAAGTTCAGATTCTTAAAAACATGTACAGTCCCAAATTGGGCCGAACTGAACCGAAAATATTCGGTTCAGACTCATTCGGTTTTTACCGAAAAAAATGGATAAATCGTACTGATCCGAACCAAAGTGTAATTTCGGATCAGTTTTGGATCAGGCCCGACCCGATCCGAAACGGTCCCAGGCCTACTTTAAATATATAAGAGATCCCAATATATAATTGGCACGACTCACCACCACGAAACACTGTTTCGTATCAATTTGCCTCGACTTCAAGTAACAACGTACATCTTTTATTTCTGTCACTAAATCAGTATGAGTTCGGTACAGAATTACAGACCTGGATCACCTGCAAACTGTAAGAACGTTAAGCCTGGCGTCCAGACCTGGTACGTACGTATAGGTAGTCCATGCATACGAACTGGCCCTCGGAGAATATGGTATAGAAGTATAGAACTATATATATGTATAGATCGATGATACAATTTGCTGGGTTTAAATGCATATCTTGTTTCATTCAGTGTCGAAGCTCCTGTTTCATCTCCAGCTTGGTTAGCAAGCTAGCTAACAAAACCATCCTCATCGGCAAGCAGCATTTAGCATGCAGCTAATAACTAGAATTGGATTTATGAGCATCATAATGTACTCTTGGATCCCACACGCACGTCCTGTATCTCCCACTTGGTACTAAAAAAAGTTACAAAACTCAAAGAAAACAAAGGCATGCATCTGTTTCTAAATTTTCATTTTTAAAAGCTTGCACGGTTATCTCATTTGAACTCGATCTTTCTAATGGCGATGCATGTGAATAAGATCTTTTTCTTCGAGTGAGACTTGTTGGTTAATTAGCTGCGTACGTGATTGTTAGGTGCTCAGATGAGTCTGATCAACACAGGAGTCATCTGAACGTGGTGATGATCACGATGGCAAACACCATTCCGTATTTTCAAAATATTATTGGGAGCCTAATTTGATGATTTTGTTCCGAATATCTGTTTTGTAGAATTTTGTTAACGTGATTGGTTGAACACTTGAACCACAATAGCGTGCTGACAATTCAGATTCGAGTTTTTCGTATATTTCTTTTTTTTGGATCCGGAGTCCGTTTATAAGCTCGTTTTAAATCAACTTTAAATACGTACGTCTTTATAAAACAGTAATTATTATAGGCCTCCACATTACGGATATCAAGATTTTAGGATGTAGTGCCCTAACTTATTGTATGTATTACTCTATCTTTGCAAATGATAGATGAAATTGTTTCTTTTAGTTTATTTATTTATTTTTGTTTTATTTTAGATGGGCGATCGAATTCATTTCAATGTAGTAGTAATATAGAGTTCTACAGAATTATCCGGTCCAGTAAAGTAAAACCTCTGGCATACGGCTATACTAAAAACTAATATATGTCCAAAACCTAGATAAATAAATCAGCGTAGTACGAGAACTGTCAAAAATTAGAGTTGCACTACTTCTTAGTTATCTAGGTACCATCTCTATAGAGTTTATTACGCTGCAGTTCCTCTGCATCCATATCTGGCGGAAGCAAAACCACCATCTTCTTTGGTGATTCCCTTTTTGTGACTGTCGGGGCGGGGCACAATTTGATCCGTCTATTCTTCTCCTCAAATCGGCGATGTGGACTGCCTTTTTTTCCTATCGTACTAGGAGGCATCTCAATAAATGCTTGATGTCCTTCCAACGTACATTCCGCTTGCCCAATTGACGGATGGGTTACTCCACGGAGCTCTGAGGCTCCTGTTGTTAGTCCAGAGAACCTAGCAGGCAACCCAGGAACCTTGACAGACATAACAATATATAGTACTTGCATGCATAGTCTTATTTTCTGCAGGCGTCATCATAATTTGGTACATCCAATGCGATCACTCATAGCTCCACTCTCTGCACCTTCAGACCAAATAATCCGGAAACTAGTATTTGACCCTGAAGGTCGACCTGTAAAACAAGAAAATGGTCAGTGGGATGCTCCCTATAAAAGGAGTTGTCCTACATGGTTGCCACAGTATCAATGCTGTATGTCAGTGGCTCCTCATGTACGTCCTCAAACTGCATCCGCTCATCCTCTAAATGCTTCTAGAGAATCTGTCCACCTCCCATCATCGGGGATAGTGGTTGAGAAAGCACCTCCTCTCTCTGAGCACTCATCGGTGGGGCTGTTCCATAACGATTACTATTGCCAACAGATCCATCATAGAAGAGGATGACTCTCCTCCTCCCTAGTTACTCCAGAAACCCGCCCCTGCTTCCTACATTCCTCCAAAACCTGGTGGTGCCCTCGGCACCCCATGAACCGGCCTCAATTCCCAACGTGGGCAAGAAGCCACCACTACAAATGGTAGAAATGTTTCATGTCAATGATATTAAGTAAGTTAATCACGTGAAATATTTCTTGATACTATTATCAATTACAAAGATGATTAGAAACGTATTGAATTTTATATTTTCACTCAAAATTAAAATATACTTAAATTTGATATATTGATGCATAATCAATCCAATTACCTATATAACAAAAATGGTACACTGTTGCTAGAACAGTTCACAAGCGTGTGAGGCGTGCGAGGCGACCAACTCTCCCCCCCGTAAGGCGTGCGAGGCGTCCAACTCCTCCCCCCTGTCAAACTGAAAAAATTAGCCCACCTTTCTTCTTCGATCAGTGATCCTCTGAACGCCAACGATTCCTTCCCCCGGATCTGTCCAGGCCTGACACGTCCTGCGATCGACGTTTCATGTTGCATCTCGATTGGTCTCTCGCCGCAGCCATCGCCGGATCTGTCCAGGTTTCTTTCTCCTTCTATCCATCGATTTGATTATGTTGTTGCAAACTAACGTTGGAAATGGTATTATCGCATTGGTTCAGCCCTTCCTGTTCGCGATTTGAAAGCTCAACATACCTCTCTCGGACCGCCGTTTCCATCTCCGACGATCCCTTTCTGTCAACCCACTTGGAAGCCCAGAAATCAGTGGGTTTTCTGTTTTGAAGATTCTCCTCCCATCGTTTCTATCTAGGTAATTACAATTCGGGTTCTCAATTTGGGGATGTGCTTCTGAATTTGCTCCGTATGTTGTTTGCAGTCGCTTCTCACCCTTCTCCACTTCCTTCGGCTGTTTTGTGGTTTGGAAGAGACATAGAGAGAGAGAGAGTCATTTTATCAAGAATCCTCCGGTTCTCTTTCTGTGAACTTGTTGATCATAGGCTAGATACTGCTATTGTTGAAGGTCAGTTCTCAATCTGTTGGATTCAATTGATTTCGTTTGTGTTGCTTTCGTTTCATTTGGGTTGGGAATTTGATCGTGTCAAACCTAGTAAATAAATGTATGTGCGTCTGATAAACAGGATGTATGCTGTTTGTAGTGTGTGGCAATGTATACAGTTGAATGAATGACTACAGTGTTTAGTTTGTAGTTGAATGTATACAGTTTCAATACCCATTACAAATTTCAGAGTAAGTTAGTTAGTAATGGTTATTTCCAAAGCAAGAGTTACTTATTGAATAAGATAAGACTGATGATATGCTTCTGTTTAGAATCAATATATGTTTAAATTAACTCTAAATGCATGTATCCTTTCATCTATCATATTAGATATCAGCCACTCTTTGAAGTAGAGAAACTAAGAGCTTACACAGACACAGATGAGGAACTCTTGAGAAAATACTATGTAATTTGAGGTAGATTAATAATAGTAATGAACATAATGAACCGTGTGATTATAACAATGCGTGATTTGTTGTTTCATGTGTCTTTTCTTCTGAATTCACCTCACTTCCCTGACTCCAGCCACTTCTGACCATCTGTAGATACCAAAGTATTTAGTTTTCATATCATGTGTGGATATATTGGTACACAATTACAACATTATTATGGTTGATTAGTTTGTTGATTTTGGTAAAAGAAAACCATCCGCACGAATGGAACTGTCTAGAATTCGATAAATGATGGGCCTTCTTTTATTATAGTCAACCAGTCCTCATTTGTGAGAAGAGGAACACTCGCAGAATAATCCCATATAAGGGGTTTTACTGACAGATAAGTTGAACACTGCCTGGTTGCAGTCAAAACAGTGCAGTGGCTTGTCTAGATGAGATTCTGTTGGTTATGCTATAGGCATAACACTCTGGACACGTATATCAAAGAATTTTATCAGCAAAAAACTGAAAAAACATATGTATACCTTCAGTAAAGTCTTGCCAAATGCTTCTTCTTCCTCTTTGATTATCTCCCTAATGCCTACTTCATTTTGTTTGAGTTCTGGAAATACATATAGTTGGTTGTGGATGGAATGTTGTTTAATGGGATGATTTCATTTTAACTTTGACTAAGAGTTGAACACTGTCTGGTTGTGGTGATAACAATGCAATGTGTTGGCTGAATGAGATTCTATTGCTTCTGCTATACGCATGAATAGATTGAATTGTGCATGTGTAATGAGTTAAGCTCTACGTAGTACTGCTGGCTTGATGTTAAGTCTGCTCTTCATGAAGCAACAAAAAAAAGTCATTGAATTTCTCATTTTTTTTGTTCCTGGTGATATAGTCTGGATTCTGGTTTCTGATTTGGTTACAGTGATATGGTCATGCAATCTCTGTTTGCTGTTTATTTCTTATTAGAAAGTCACCAATAAGAAACTACAAAAGAGTACTTGGGTTTTCGGTGATTGTAGTTTGTGGTCTTAACTTAGACTGCACTTTATCTTTCTTATTAATGATACTGTCAACTAATTTGTGGCTTTGTTGATCATTGTGTCTGCATGTAGGTTTACCTCCCGGGTGTAGGGATTCTGTTCGATCAATAACGTGAACCTTGCCACTGTTTCTCTATAATTATACAGTACACCAAGTGCATAGAATTTTTCAGGTTTGTAGTTTCTGCTCAGTTCTGGTAACAGAACCATAATTTTTTAAAATGTATGTATATGATATGTTGTTGCTAGCATCAGTTGAATGTGTTGAGTACTGGTAGTAAACATAATATGAACCATGTTTGGTTATTGAATTAACTATGTCTGAATTACTTAATCCCTTATACGGTATGTAATTAACAAGTTGAATTAATGCATGTTAGATGGCTGTTTCTATTCTGTACACTGTCTGGTTGTAGTGATAACAGTGCAATGTGTTGGCTGAATGAGATTCTGTTGCTTCTGCTATAGGCATTAATGGATTGGATTGTGCATGTGTAATGAGTTAAACTCTAGGTAGTGCTATTGGCTTCATGTTAAGTCTGTTCTTCCTTGCTTCTTTCTCCTCCCAACTCTGCTCTCCGACCACTTTTTTGTTCTGTCGATCAGCTTCGTTGAAATAGCTATCCTCCCCAAAATTGCTCTCTCTCTCTCTCTCTCTCTCTCTCTCTCTGCGCCTTTCTCTGTTTGGATTCCGACAAAGAGCCCATTGATTTGAGTTGAAGGGTAATCTCTCTCTCTCTCTCTCTCTCTCTCTCTCTCTCTCTCTCCCTTATGATTAGTTTGGGATTTTACTATTTTACAGTGAATTTCAATTTGAATTTGAATTTGAGGAAAATCAGCTCGAATCGCCATTGTTTTGGTTTCATATATGATTATGTGCTTATTCGCCATTGAATTGGGCATTTGAGGTGACCATTAGTTTTGAGGATTTATATAGTTTGAGGGCAGAAAATTCAATTGCATATTGAGTTGTCGATTTGGTCGGTTTCTTTTGGACAAGAAATAGCCAAGGGGATTTGTATAGTTTCTTTCTTTTTGGTCATGTATGCTGTTGAGAGAACTGGATGAGTTGCTTTCTTTTTGCTTTGATTCTGTCTTTGGTTCTGAGTTTTCTTGACCTTTTACTACTTTAGTTCCTTTAGAGGATATGGAAATATTACGGTAATAAGCACTACAGCAACGAAACATGAAAATAAATAACAGCAAGTACAGTTAGAGATTGAAAAAGACAAACAATTCGCACCCATCGTACAGTTATCCGTTCATTCAGTTCACGTTGTGGTTGTATTCGTTCATTATCACTCTTTTCTGTAAGATGACTCAGGATCCAAGTAGCCAACATAATCTTGAGTACCCATGATAAGCGCCCAAATCAGTATCAATGAACCTAGAAAAACCAAAGCCAGATGCCTTGGCACTGAAGTTGTCTGTTAGGAGAATGTTGTAACACTTTATGTATCCATGGATAATTGGACCATCTGTTAAATGAACATAAAATTTATTTCAGTTAGATCCTTCACCAGATCGATTCTATACCTATCAAATTAAGATGAAGAGCTATAAGTTTTTTTGTTTCTAAGACACATACTTACCTGCATACATATGATGATATGTGACAGCGTGAGCCAATTTGATTGCAATACTGAGTCGCATTATAAGGTCAAGAATATTTCCTCGCACAACTGCATTAAGTGTTTTCATCAGATTCTGATACTTATGCAGGTACTGAAGTAACAAAAGCCAAATCTCGGCAACCAATTTTGCAGAAAACCCGTTATCAAACTTTCAATCTAAATGTTCTCTAAGGGTTCCATTAGGAACAAACTCCTCAATCACAAATATCTCATTTTTATGCTCAGAATACCCATAATACTTGACCAAATTTGAATGCTCCACTTGTGCCAGCATTTGAATCTTAATTCGGAGTTCTTCCATGAAGTGCATGTTATCTTCATATACAGTTTACACATTCAACACAAAAATGCACTTGATTAGATCCTAAATCACTAACATTGATAAAACTGAAATCGAAATGCTGTAAAAAACATCACCGACACCTTTCTAGCACGTTTGATTAACAAATACAGTGGGAAGAGTGGTTGAATGTAACAAACTAACAGGGTTTTCCTTTGTGAATTGGGTCAGCAAGGGTGATTAGAAAGTTGGAGGAATTGAACTTGACGATTTACTACCCATGTCTGAGTTGGGTCCCCAAGCTTTGATGCAAATATCCAAAGCTATTTGGGTTTTATGGGGTTTTGCTGAAGCTTAATTTATGTAAAAGCTAAGAAATTGAGTTTAGTTTGTAATATTACTGAGGAGGGTGTAAAATCAAAGAATGATGATGGAAATTTTTTCTCACTATGAGGATTCTGGAGTCAATTAACTAATGGATTCTTCAACAGTGGTTATGCTGGAGTAATTAACTTTTTACTGTGTGATAAACAAAGACGACTCTGGTGTGTATATATACGCTGTATGCATGCAGTCTCTATATTTCTGAGCTTCTGTGTTCATCTACTTGGCTTAATTACTAGCAATGATGAAAGTTTCCCCCATAACCTGGTGTTTGGACTTGGTAATAAATTGTTATAAAATTGAACGTGCAAGTGTTTCAAATAACATTTTTCTCGAAGTAATTTAGGTAAATTTGCTTCAATAGTTTCTCAATCATTGAACCACAAGGACGAGGGGTTCATGATTTGAAAAGGGTAAACAATGATACTGGTATCTGTTCTGAAGAAGAACAGTAGGGATTGCCAAACCATTATGTTAAGGCTATGTTGATAAAAATTATGTTTGCTGCTCGAACTTGAAAGTGAATAAATTTTATCTTTCTAGCTTTGTTTGTGTGGTATTCTCATACATGTATTGTTTGTGTATATAACTCTCTCATCTTTATACATTGTGATGAGTGGTGAGAGGAGAGTGATGAGATGGTGTGAGAGAGTACTAGCGAGGTCGTGGTAGAGATTGGAGCAGTTGGGATTCGGGTTGTTTCATGTAGTTAAGTGTCTGTTTGGACTGTTTTACTATCAAAGTCTTTGGGAGCTTTTATTTTTCTGTGCGAATGAAGATATGTAGCAACAATTTTGATTTTTGTTGTCATTTACTTTCATTTGAAGTGCCAGGAATTTTAGGCAATGCTAATAGTTTTAATTTTGTAGGCATTGTAGCAGATATTATTTATTGAAATGGCTGTGAGCCAATGACTTTTACGTTTGCTGTTTTGTTCTTGAGAAATTCTGTGATTTAGAAGTTCTTATTTGTAGCTAGCTACCCTTTCATTTTTCATTTCCTACCAAAAACAACAAGAAACATTTCTCAAAAGGACCCAGAAACTACATATGAACAAAGAAGTAGGAAATAAAGCCTTCAGCTTCAACTGTAGTTGATGAAAAGAGACTTACCAAAGGGTTTTAAGTCCAGAGAGAAACTCATAAAGACTTTCTTTGAATTTGGGCAGTTTGGTTCACAAGCACAAAGCTCATTAACATGTATAGTTTGCTTTAGTAATGGCTGCTGCTCTGCACATCTATATCTTTCCATTTATATAGGCAATTCATTGAGGAGGCCTGAGATAAAGGACTCTATTATCTCTTAATCGTGGTTACTTTATATTTCAGACCGCTAACTAACCATGGTTAGCCTTATTTTTCATTAGGTTCTGCTAAACTGTGTGTTGACGATTCTTCCCACTTCCGAGACTAGCTCTGTGTCGACCCCTGTCCCAACTGTGATCACTGTTGCACCTTCCAGGTCTGATATTACAACCTCTTTCTGATCTTATTTCTCGCTGCAATCTCTCTATTTTATACCTCTGCAGCTGCTCTCCACCCTTTCGTTTCAACTCCAAATCTGATTAGTCCCTCTGCAATCTTTTCCTTTTCTTTTCCAGTCTTCAATTGATATTTGACTGAGTTGTTGAATTGAATTTACAAAACCCATTAACATGATTGGTAATGTGTTTCGACCAAATCAAATCAGTTTAGGAAGAGTGGTTTGTTGGTATAAATGATTGAGGTATATATAATAATAAAAACGAGTGTTAGTTGATTGGTACATATCGGTATAAATTTAATGCATTTGAATTCGATTTGGACAACATCTAAGTCTGTTTCTTTGAGTTTTATTGTATCATTTAGATGAATTGATTTGTTTGTTAGGTTTTTGGCATCTTCGTGTGCTGCCTTTGAGTTTATGGATTTGGATATTGTTGATTGTTTGTTGGTACTGTTGATTTGGGTACTAACTGATTGGATTGGTACCTGATACTGTTGATGTGGTTAAGACTTTGCTTCAATTCTTAGAGCCTCTGTCTATTTTGAGCTATAAGAAGTGTCATTCTTTTCATGTTACTTCTGTTTTTATTCTATTATATAGTAATGGTGAGACATTGTTCCTCATCGCAAACGTTGTCATAATTTTTAGATAAGGTATATATGATGCGTGAGTAGAAAATCTTTAACTTTTAAGGGATAATGGATGTGTTGTTAAGGTTCACATAGGTTGAATTGGATTATGATATATGTTATATATGAAGTGACTGTAATTGAATTTTTCTTTCTTTTCTGTAGTTTGATGACAATTGGTTTAATTTTCCAGGTTACGTCGCTGTTGATTTTTGATCAGTCTCTCTTCATTACCAGAGTAAGGTTTCTCTATATCTCAGTCTTCATCTTGAGTTGAATACATGACAGCATACTATATGCAACTAACCAAGAACTTCAACATCTAATGTGGTATTGCTATGTGTGTTTCTGTATGTCTCAAAAGTCTTTCGCTTTTTCTGTGTGTGTTTACAGTGAATGTTGCCATCTTTTTTACGATATGCTATTTCGTCAATGTCATTTGTTATTTTGAACAACTTATTTTATTAAGTCTAATTTGCAGTTCTTAATTATTATATTGTGTTCTTTGGAACTAAATTATTATTGGCTACAGAGGATAAAACAATGTTGCATTCGCCATGATCAATATCAAAAATCTAATCTGTGAGTATTTTAGAGAGGATAATTAAAAAAAATTATCAAATAAAAATATATATATATATATATAACCACAGATAGCGCTGATTAGAATTAAGTATAGAAGCAATGCACTTTGAGGATACATTAATCTCAGTTAATATTCTAAAATTAGTTATGATAGAATGAACATGCAATCAATTAGATATGGAATACAAAAAATTATTTTGTACATTTTAAGATGTTGAGAGGTGTGATTATTTATTGGTCTTTTTTATTTGGCTATACTCATAAATCTTTCTCTTTTTTATGTTTTCAAATACATTGATAGTGTTGTTTGTTAGTAATTAAAATTGTGGTTATTTTGTGGCGTCGATATTTTTGTTAACTTCTTATTATTGTGTATGCTTTTCTATTTATATTTTTAATCCAATAAATAAATAAATAAAATTTTCCCATGTTCAGCTATGAGTCGAAAGAGAAATCTATGCATTAATACAACCACGACAACATCTGGTAGTTTGTTTTATATTATGTTATTTTTTTTAATGTCGTTGTTAGTATTTATGTCTCTATTTTCTATTTCAATTCATGATTAATCAGTGATCTTAGTTATTTTGTTTTAAATATCTTTTGTAGATAATGATCGAAACATGATGTGTTCAAGCAGAAGGCGTTTTTTTTTTAACCTCTGTGTGACAATTCTTTGTTAGAAACATCAACACGGAATAGTAAGAATAGTTCATGTTTCCAACAATGTATTGTTTATATTGTAATATTGATTAAGTTTATTTTTTTCCCCTCTCATCTTTCTATTTCATTTCTTACATACAAATGTATAAAAATCTTTGCTTATTGATCTTTCGTAGGGACAATGACAGACAATCTCGATTGTAATGTAGATCTTAATGAAACTATTGCAGGTGACGTAATATTAGCTCATTTTTTTTTCAGTTTTTTCAATTTTATTATTGAATGGATTTAATTTGAATTTTCAGATATCATGTGTAAGAGGAAATGTGACTCTATTGACAGAGGAATTGACTCAAATCAAGCAGAAGCTTCTTCCTCTCAAAGATTTACCTCACCTATTGGCACTTCTCAGCAGTATCTACCTTCTCATGACTTAATAACTCACGTCTGTAAAAATAGTGATCATGAAATGCATGTACAAAGTGATGATGAAGATGTTTGTAGAATAGTATCAGGTGCTGTTTACTTTCTATATTCTTTAATGAGAACATCGCATTTATATTATGTGTTAATGTCTCTAATTTTGGTCATTTTTTTTACTGAATCACGGTTGAATTTTTTTTGTATGATGGCTGATTGATGGCCTCAAAAAAATACAATTTTTCCCTCACCATTTGTTAATGAATTTGATCTCAGTCATGTGTTATGAATTATAGGTGTTCATATTGGAATTTTTGGGCAGGCATCATATCAACGAAGTCGAGCAGGTTAAAAGAAATTTTTTATTTCAATTCTTTAATAAAAAAAATTAATCAACCATTATTACTGATCGTGGATTATCTAATTTATATTACTGCGATTCACATTGCAGATGTTATTGTTGATTATGAGGATTGTGGTGATGATGATTATACATGTAACTATTGTACTGCTCATTTTTGGATGGATGAAGCATTACAGCGAAAGAAAAATTGTCAACTGGTATATACCCATTGTTGTGAAAAAGGTCGTGTTCAACTTCCAATATCACGTCCGACACCTCATTTTCTCAATGAATTATTAAATCCTGATAATGGTAGAAACAACGTGTTATTTCGTGATAATATTCGAGTGTATAATTCTATGTTCGCTTTTACATCTATGGGAGCTAAAATTGAATATGACATAAACAATGGAGGAGCTCCTTCTGTTTTTAAAATATGTGGTCAAGTGCATCATCTAATGAGTTCAGTTTTACCGTCAGAATGACAATCTCCTAGATATGCTCAAATATATGTATATGACACATAAAATGAAATTAGAAATCGCGTTACTGCTATTGATCCAAACAATTCAAATAATCAATTTGATGTTGATATTGTAAAGGGATTGGTAGAATTATTAGATGAATATAATGAATTGACAAAAGAGTATCGATTTGTAAGAGATGTTTTTGAAAATTCTTTGTTGCTAGATTTTGATATGATTATACTTGGTCGTGAAAAAATTGACAGTAAGCAGTATGAATTACCTTCCGGTGCTAAAATTGGTGGATTAATTGTGGGTGACATAGGTGAATTTAATTCTAATAGAGATATAATTATTCGATCTAACGAAGGATCTCTTAAGCGTATTTCGAGAATTCATCCAAAACTTATGTCATTACAATATCCACTTCTTTTTCCATATGGAGAGGATGGATTTAAAATTAAAATGAAATTGAGATCAATGCCGGGTGATGTTGATAACAATGATAGAAAATTAACTATGAGCAAATTTGTGTGTTATCAAATTCATGATAGGTTAAATCAATCAAGCACTTTATTAAAAGGTGGAAGATTATTTCAACAATATTTAGTTGATGCATATGTAACTGTTGAAGAAAATCGTTTGGAATATATCAGACATCATCAACTAGAAATGAGGTCTGAAACAGTGAATAATTTATCTATATTTATTTTTGAAGGGATTGTTCAAGGCTATGATGTTGGAAAAAGAATTTTGCTCCCTGCTACTCATACAGGTAGTCCAAGAGATATGATTAATAATTATCAAGATGCTATGACAATTTGCAGAGAATATGGAAATCCAGATTTGTTTATCACCTTCACATGTAATGTCAAATGGCCAGAAATTTTAAGATATTTCCAAAAAAAATCTGGATATAGAGCTGAAGATCGGCCAGATATTATTTGTCGAATTTTTAAAATAAAGGTGGATGATATGATTGTCCATATTAAAAGTGGAGTACCTTTTGGAGAAATTCATGCTCATGTATGTACAATTGAATTCCAAAAAAGAGGATTGCCTCATGCTCATCTATTATTTTGGCTAAAAAATGAATACAAATGTCACACTGCAGATGATGTAGATTCCATTATTTCGGCAGAGTTGCCTGATAAAAATACTGATCCAAGATTATTTGAAATAGTTAGTCAATTTATGATTCATGGTCCTTGCGGTCAACTTAATCCATTTTCTCCGTGTATGAAAGACAAATTATGCTCTAAACATTTTCCAAAATCATTTATAACCAACACAATTTTTCAGAAAACTAATTCTCCTCAATATAGACGTCGTGATATTGATTCACATTTTGTGATAAAAAAAGGAGTTGCAATTGGAAATAATTTTGTTGTGCCATATAATAGTAATTTGTTATTGAGATATAATGCTCATATAAATGTTGAATCATGTTCTCAATCAATGTTAATAAAATATTTGTTCAAATATATAAACAAAGGACCTGATAGAGCGCGCATTTTAATTCATGACAATGTAAATGATGAAATTCAAAATTACCTTAATTGTCGATATTTGACTCCTCATGAATCTGTGTGGCGTCTGTTTGAATTTTCTATTCATTCTAGGTTTCCTGCTGTTCAATATTTGAAAATTCATTTACCAAACGAACAAACTGTTTGTTTTCATGGATCTAATTCTATCAAAAATGTCTTGCAAAATCCATGTATAGGGACTACGATGTTGACTGCTTGGTTCGTGACAAACATGACCTATAAAAAGGCAAAACAATTAACGTACATTCAATTTCCTACTAAATTTGTTTGGAATGATAATAAAAAAATATGGACTCCAAGAAGACGATATCATGTTCTTGGTAGAATAGCATATGTACCCCCAAATGCTGGCGAATTGTATTATCTTAGAATGCTTTTGAATATTCAAAAAGGATGTACTGGTTTTGAAACAATTCGAACAGTTAATGACAAAGTATACCTTACTTATCAAGAAGCATGTCATGCCTTGAGATTGTTAGGTGATGATAAAGAATGGATTGAAGCGTTGTTAGAATCCACTTTTACTGCAACTTCTGCTCAAATTCGTTATTTATTTGTTACAATTATTTTGTTTTGTAATTGAAAGGACCCAACCCCGATTTAGCCACCTAAACCGGAATCGAACCCCTTCGAAAACCGTGAACCAACAAAAACTTTTCAAAATTTGGGCAGAGTTTCGTTACTAGCGTGGAATTACCATAACCTGCACGCGGAAATTAACACTTCGCCCTATGCCACAAAAATCAAACCGTGGGCACCAATCCCATCCGGATTTCTCAACATCAATATAATCAACAAACAGTAAACATACTGTACTATATATATGTATATCTGAGAAAATCCGTATAACAAGTATCGGAATGTATCAGAGCGACCTCTAGTACAAAATATATACAATATATACATCAGTAGGTGAAACTGAAACCTACTGGAAAACACAGGTGACTCTGATCACTAGCCTCCAAACCGCGACGTGAAAACACCAAACCTGAACTGCAAACTGGGCACGGAAACCGAAAAGCCCAGGGGAAAGACAATAAACACGTTAGAGTGAGTGGACGAAAATAAATGTCTTTCACCGAGTATATATGTTATAAAAACATATGCGAGTCCAGGTAAATAAAAACATAACATGGTACACGAGGTAAAACTCACACTCCTCCAGTGTACTGAGCATGCAAGTATAAATCCCACGGGGTCACTCATGGACACACACCGTGCTAGTACAGTCCGAATCACGAGGTCCTTAGTCCCCGTGACTCTAAGCCAGAAATGGCCTCGGTTCCGGGGAAACGCCCCTCACCGGTCAGGTAGGGATGACGACGTCCCTCCTGGATGGCCTACCATCGGGGATCAACCGAGAGGCAAGTGTATCGATACAACAACGTAACCAAGACTGTACTCAGTGAAAACCAAATCATAAACAATTCGATGCAAATGCATGAAACAGCATATAAAGTGTGTGCATATTCGTATACGTATATCCGTATAAACATATTCGTATAATTGTAAACACATGCTCATATAATCATAATCTCGTATGAAATCTCATGCTCGTAAAACTATAATCACGCTGCATGCTCAAGATAATAAATCACATAAAAGACTCGCAAGATTTCCGTGAAAAGAAATTGTCCACTCACAGATCCGCTAGCGCAAACTCGCTCTAAACACGTGGTCCGGCGGAAGTACCCTCGCCCGAAGCACGATCACGATCCAAATCTCGATCTCGATCTCCTGAATACATACACACATAACTGATCAAAATCGTAATCCACAACACTGTACGGATGCACGGAAACCAACCGTTCCCGAAAATACAAAATGCGGTGCAAAATGAATTACGGAAATCCCGAAATCCCCACTCGAAATCTCGACTGAAAATCGGCTAACCCAATCAACCCGAAAACCTCCGTACGATAACCAGGGCGTGATTACGAGAAAAATGACATTAATTACATCGAAATCTGAAAAGTTGACTTTTCCGGCCGTTGACCGCCGTTGACCGCCGCCGCCGGCGGCGGCGCGCCGTCAACGGTGGAATTACAAGGCCAAACTCTCCAGTTCTCAAGGTCTCGTCAAGGCGAGCATATTTCTCTTCTACCACGAAGTCCAATTCAGCCCGGAACCACCTCAAATTCACGGAACCCGACCGGAAATTTCCACCGGAAAACCCATTCGGGTTTGCCACCAAACTCAACCTCATCCAAATCTAACCACCTAGGTAGCATCTACAAGGCACGGGGAGCAAAACCCCTAAAAACTTGTCCCTCGAAACTCGCCGGAAACATCTCCACCGACTCCGGCGACGGAGACGAATTCGACCCTAATCGGGTCCATCCCAAACGACACCAAAACCCAACAAGCCATACACCAATGTACTCGAAATCACATAGGGGTTCTAACCATACCTGTCCCGTGGCGGATGGTGGCCGGAATCCGGTCGCCGGAGTTCACCTTCCCGTTCGGGAAACTTCCCTTCTCGGCAGCTCCTACACTTTCCAAAATAGGAAAGTCAACCAAAAGTCAAAGCTTGGTCAAAGTTCACAATGAAGTTTCCGACAATTCACGACTATTTTTCGACTTTTCGATATTAATACTCGTCCCTCGGGTCGATCGACGATTCGAAATGGATAACCATCACAATTCGGATAAACTCGAAACAATCGGATAAACTCGTCGGAACCTGAAACTTCAAATAATCATAAAATATTCCTCGGTCATCGGAAAAATCTTCCGAAACCACCCACGAACTCGAAATCACGTACTCTACACTTTCCGTGAAGACACCCAACTCAAATTCTTGACCAAAAACAAAGTCGCGAATCGAATCGGCAAACCACATAATATCGCAAAACTGCGACTAAAACCAAATCTCGAGAATCGTACCAAACACACATCTGATTCTGGTTCGGGTCGTCACAAATCTACCCCCCTTAAAGAAATTTCGACCTCGAAATTTACGTACCTGTCAGGTGAACAGATGAGGATACTGCTCCCGCATACGCTGCTCGGTCTCCCAGGTGGCCTCCTCAATCGAATGGTTCTGCCACAAGACCTTCACCAGCGGAATCACACGGTGCCTCAACTCCTGCTCACGACGATCGAGAATCTGCACTGGCTCCTCAACATACGATAAATCCTCCCTGATCAGCAACTGCTGTGGGGCTATCACATGTGAAGGATCTGAGATGTACTTCCGCAACATCGAAACATGGAAGACATCATGCACACGAGCCATCTCAGCCGGTAACTCAAGTCTGTAAGCAACAGCTCCAACCCTCTCCGTAATCTCATACGGACCAATATACCGCGGTCGAAGCTTGCCACGCTTCCCGAAACGCACCACTCCCCTCCACGGAGACAGTTTCAGGAAGACCCAATCACCAACCTCGAACTCTAAGCTCTTCCTCCTCACATCCGCGTAACTCTTCTGCCGATCCTGGGCGATCTTCAACCGATCCCGAATCACCTGTATGTCCTCCATCGTGGTTTTCACCAAATCAGGACCAATGAGCCAACGCTCGCCCACCTCACTCCAACACAATGGAGTGCGACACTGCTTCCCGTACAGAGCCTCGTACGGTGCCATCTCAATACTGGCCTGATAGCTGTTATTGTAGGCAAACTCGATCAAGTGCAATTGCTGATCCCAGTTTCCACGAAACTGCAACACACACGATCTCAGCATATCCTCAAGAGTCTGAATGGTCCGCTCGGACTGCCCGTCAGTCTGAGGATGAAAAGCTGTACTAAATCGTAATCTCGTACCCAACGCTCGCTGTAAAGCCTGCCAAAACTCAGAAGTGAACTGACTGTCACGGTCAGAAACAATCGACACAGGCACACCATGTAAGCGAACAATCTCAGATAAGTACAACTTGGCCAATCTACCTACTGAAATCTTCCCTGGAAGTGCAAGAAAATGTGCAGATTTCGTCAATCGATCAACGATAACCCAAATGTCAGTGTTGCCCGCCGAAGTACGCGGCAACTGATAGACGAAATCCATCGTAATATGCTCCCACTTCCAAACTGGAATCTCAAGTGGTTGTAGTTTCCCTGCAGGTTTCTGCCTCTCCGCCTTCACCTGCTGACAAATCAAACACCGACTCACGTACGCGGCAATCTCCCGCTTCATATTGCGCCACCAATAGTACGCTCGAAGTGTACGAAACATCTTCGTACCTCCGGGATGCATCGCATACGCAGAACTGTGGGCCTCATCTAAAATCTCCTTCTTCAAGTCCTCGTCCCTGGGTACACATAATCTGCCTCTGAACAACAACGTACCGTCGTCGCTCAATCGGAACTCTGTAGGCACACCATTCTGAATCATGGTCTTCTTGCTCAGCAAGTAAGGATCTGAATCCTGTGCCTCCCGTACCTGATCAACCAATACGGGTCGTACCTGAAAGCTAGCCAACAAGGCTCCATCATCATCATAACCAAACACAGCACCCGTAGCCCGTAGCTCGGCTAACATCGATACTCTGGCCACACACATATGAAACAATGAGGCTCCCGATTTCCGGCTAAGTGCATCTGCCACAACATTGGCCTTCCCTGGATGGTACTCGAAAGTGCACTCGTAATCGTTGATCAACTCCATCCATCGGCGCTGCCTCATGTTCAGATCCGGCTGTGTCCGCAAGTAAGTGAGACTCTTGTGGTCAGTAAAAATCTTACACTGAGCACCGTACAGGTAATGTCTCCAACTCTTCAACGCTAACACGATAGCGGCTAACTCCAAATCATGCGTCGGATAGTTGACCTCGTGCGGTTTCAGCTGTCTGGAACCGTACGCCACAACTCTACCATGCTGCATCAACACACAGCCAAGGCCCAACTTCGACGCGTCGCTATACACAACATACTCACCACTGTCATCTGGTAATGTCAGAACCGGTGCGGTAGTCAATCTCTCCTTCAGGAGCAAATAACTCTCCTCGCACGCATCAGACCACTCAAACTTGACGCCCTTCTTCGTCAATCTGGTCAGTGGTGTAGCTATCCGGGAGAAATCCTGTACAAACCGTCGGTAATAGCCTGCTAACCCCAAGAAACTCCGGATCTCCGGCACAGTAGTGGGTCGACTCCAATTCAGCACGGCCTCGATCTTGTCAGGATCAACACTAACTCCCTCGGCCGAAATCACGTGGCCCAGAAACTTCACACTATCCAACCAGAACTCACACTTGCTAAACTTCGCGAACAGCTGATGGTCCCGCAAAGTCCGCAACACCGCTCGCAAGTGCTTCTTGTGCTGGCCCACACTCCTCGAGTATATCAAAATATCATCAATGAATACTATCACGAACTTGTCCAGGAATCGTCGAAACACCCGATTCATCAAGTCCATGAAAGCTGCGGGGGCGTTGGTCAACCCAAACGGCATAACCAAAAACTCATAGTGCCCATACCGCGTCCTGAAAGCTGTCCTGGCAACATCTGAATCCCGGATCCTCAACTGGTGATATCCGGATCGAAGATCAATCTTCGAAAAGACTGCTGCTCCCTTCAGCTGATCGAACAAGTCGTCAATCCGAGGCAACGGATACTTGTTCCTCACGGTAATCTGATTCAGCTTCCGATAGTCGATGCACAACCGCATGGACCCATCCTTCTTCCGCACAAACAACACTGGAGCACCCCACGGAGAAACACTAGGTCGAATGAATCCCTTCTCTAACAACTCCTGAAGCTGAATCTGCAACTCCCTCAACTCTGCAGGCGCCATCCGGTATGGTGTCTGGGAAATCGGTCCAGTACCCGGCAATAACTCAATGGTAAAATCAATCTCCCGCACAGGGGGTATACCAGGTAACTCCGCTGGAAACACATCCGAAAACTCAGACACAACCTCAATACTACCAAGCTCTGGCACTGCAGCTGTAGTGTCCACAACATGGGCTAAGTAAGCAACACAACCTTTCTTCATCAGCCGATCCGCCCTCATCGCGGAAATCAAACACGGTAGGGAAGTGTTCTTCTCGCCACGAAACAATATCTCAGGTAACCCTGGTCGTCGAAACGCGACCTCCTTCCTGTGGCAATCAAACATAGCCCAGTGCGACTCCAAAAAGTCCATACCCAATATCAGATCGAAATCCACAATATCAAGTAATAACAGATCAGCGGCTAAACCATGGCCATCAACAAACACCTCACAATCTCGGTAGACCCAACCGATGCTCACAACCTCACCTGACGGATACAACACTCTCCACAACCCCGGAAGTGGAGATGCAGGTACCGTAGCCAATGATGACAGTCTAAATGATATGAATGAATGTGTGGCACCTGGATCTAACAATGCCACTACTGGAATACCAAAAACATGTAACGTACCGATAACGACCTCCGGTGATGCTCTGCCCTCACGCATAGTCATAGCATGAACTCTCGCCTGTCCGGCTGGTCGTCCTCGCTGGGGTTGTCCCTGCTGTCTACCCTGACCTGCAGACTGTGCTGGTCGAGCTCCCGTAGTGGCACCTCGCTCAACTCCGGAACTCTGGGCCGCCTGTCCACCAGTACCATACGACTGAGGACACTCTCTCGAATAGTGACCCACCTGGCCACAGCTATAACAAATAACAGTGCTCCGCTGACATACACCAAGATGACGCTTGTTGCAGAAGCTACACAAGGGATACTCCCGCGGTACAGCAAAAGTGCCACCTGTACGTCGAGGATAACTAGAACCGCTAGAACTCCCACTAGCCTGTGGTCGCTGCGGTCGATCTCTCCTCCCTCTCTGTCTCCACCTGGGTACACTAGCTGGTGGTCGATAAGATCCACCGCCTGAGGATGACGCTGAACCGGAAGTATCAGAACTCAGCCTCTTCGAAGGCCCCTGACTCGGTCCACCTTCCTCAAATCGTCTCGGCTGGTACCTCTGCTGTCTCTCCTGCTCAATGTCCTCGCCTCGGAGAGCTGCACTGACAAACTCATCAAAGTTGTTCCTCGGCATCGTAGTCAACGTCGCCTTGATGTTCAGATTCAATCCCAGCTCAAACCTGCGACACTTGGCTTCCTCTGTAGCCACCATATCCCGCGCAAAACGAGACAAACGAGTAAACCGATCCCGATACTCAAGTACAGACAAACTGCCCTGCCTCAAGTTCGTGAACTCCTCGTACTTGCGCTGCTGGGTAGCCTGATTAAAATACCTCCGCATAAACAGATCACGAAACAATGTCCACGGAGTATCCACAGGAACTCTGTCAGTACTGACCCACCAGAAGTATGCATCACCCTCAAGTAAACCAACTGCGGCTACTGTCATCTGCTCAGGTGTAAACTGCAGACGCTCACAAACACGCTCAATCTGAACCAACCATGCCTCGCATATCTCTGGATCAACTGAACCCGAAAACACAGTAGCACCCGCAGTACGAGCCTTGACCACAGGGTCAAAACGCTCTTCCAAACGCAGCACTCGCATAAGCAAGTCGCGCGTTCGGCGATCCTCATCAGGATCATCATCCCGATCAACACGGGGACCACGTCGAGGAGGCATCCTATTGATACAAGACAAGCATTAGGCACAAACAGAAGGAACGTAATCATGAAACCGCAGATATTTGAGGACACACAACACCCGAAGTATTGATGAGTACCGCTGGCCAGTCGGGTCATCACTCCAGTCATGCTGTATCAACTCAAATACCCTAAGCGTCACAACTACAAGAGTCTACAGAATCTGACAACCTAAGGCTCTGATACCAAGCTGAAAGGACCCAACCCCGATTTAGCCACCTAAACCGGAATCGAACCCCTTCGAAAACGTGAACCAACAAAAACTTTTCAAAATTTGGGCAGAGTTTCGTTACTAGCGTGGAATTACCATAACCTGCACGCAGAAATTAACACTTCGCCCTATGCCACAAAAATCAAACCGTGGGCACCAATCCCATCCGGATTTCTCAACATCAATATAATCAACAAACAGTAAACATACTGTACTATATATATGTATATCTGAGAAAATCCGTATAACAAGTATCGGAATGTATCAGAGCGACCTCTAGTACAAAATATATACAATATATACATCAGTAGGTGAAACTGAAACCTACTGGAAAACACAGGTGACTCTGATCACTAGCCTCCAAACCGCGACGTGAAAACACCAAACCTGAACTGCAAACTGGGCACGGAAACCGAAAAGCCCAGGGGAAAGACAATAAACACGTTAGAGTGAGTGGACGAAAATAAATGTCTTTCACCGAGTATATATGTTATAAAAACATATGCGAGTCCAGGTAAATAAAAACATAACATGGTACACGAGGTAAAATTCACACTCCTCCAGTGTACTGAGCATGCAAGTATAAATCCCACGGGGTCACTCATGGACACACACCGTGCTAGTACAGTCCGAATCACGAGGTCCTTAGTCCCCGTGACTCTAAGCCAGAAATGGCCTCGGTTCCGGGGAAACGCCCCTCACCGGTCAGGTAGCGATGACGACGTCCCTCCTGGATGGCCTACCATCGGGGATCAACCGAGAGGCAAGTGTATCGATACAACAACGTAACCAAGACTGTACTCAGTGAAAACCAAATCATAAACAATTCGATGCAAATGCATGAAACAGCATATAAAGTGTGTGCATATTCGTATACGTATATCCGTATAAACATATTCGTATAATTGTAAACACATGCTCATATAATCATAATCTCGTATGAAATCTCATGCTCGTAAAACTATAATCACGCTGCATGCTCAAGATAATAAATCACATAAAAGACTCGCAAGATTTCCGTGAAAAGAAATTGTCCACTCACAGATCCGCTAGCGCAAACTCGCTCTAAACACGTGGTCCGGCGGAAGTACCCTCGCCCGAAGCACGATCACGATCCAAATCTCGATCTCGATCTCCTGAATACATACACACATAACTGATCAAAATCGTAATCCACAACACTGTACGGATGCACGGAAACCAACCGTTCCCGAAAATACAAAATGCGGTGCAAAATGAATTACGGAAATCCCGAAATCCCCACTCGAAATCTCGACTGAAAATCGGCTAACCCAATCAACCCGAAAACCTCCGTACGATAACCAGGGCGTGATTACGAGAAAAATGACATTAATTACATCGAAATCTGAAAAGTTGACTTTTCCGGCCGTTGACCGCCGTTGACCGCCGCCGCCGGCGGCGGCGCGCCGTCAACGGTGGAATTACAAGGCCAAACTCTCCAGTTCTCAAGGTCTCGTCAAGGCGAGCATATTTCTCTTCTACCACGAAGTCCAATTCAGCCCGGAACCACCTCAAATTCACGGAACCCGACCGGAAATTTCCACCGGAAAACCCATTCGGGTTTGCCACCAAACTCAACCTCATCCAAATCTAACCACCTAGGTAGCATCTACAAGGCACGGGGAGCAAAACCCCCAACAACTTGTCCCTCGAAACTCGCCGGAAACATCTCCACCGACTCCGGCGACGGAGACGAATTCGACCCTAATCGGGTCCATCCCAAACGACACCAAAACCCAACAAGCCATACACCAATCTACTCGAAATCACATAGGGGTTCTAACCATACCTGTCCCGTGGCGGATGGTGGCCGGAATCCGGTCGCCGGAGTTCACCTTCCCGTTCGGGAAACTTCCCTTCTCGGCAGCTCCTACACTTTCCAAAATAGGAAAGTCAACCAAAAGTCAAAGCTTGGTCAAAGTTCACAATGAAGTTTCCGACAATTCACGACTATTTTTCGACTTTTCGATATTAATACTCGTCCCTCGGGTCGATCGACGATTCGAAATGGATAACCATCACAATTCGGATAAACTCGAAACAATCGGATAAACTCGTCGGAACCTGAAACTTCAAATAATCATAAAATATTCCTCGGTCATCGGAAAAATCTTCCGGAACCACCCACGAACTCGAAATCACGTACTCTACACTTTCCGTGAAGACACCCAACTCAAATTCTTGACCAAAAACAAAGTCGCGAATCGAATCGGCAAACCACATAATATCGCAAAACTGCGACTAAAACCAAATCTCGAGAATCGTACCAAACACACATCTGATTCTGGTTCGGGTCGTCACAAATGTCTCTGATCCAAAAAATTTGTTTGATACATATTGGATTAATATGTCTGATGATATATTACACAAAATTAAATTAAATTTTGGCATGGAAAATGTCATTGTATCTAATGATGATTTAAAAAATGGTGTTTTACATGAACTTGAAAAGTTATTTAACATGTCATCGAGTAGTTTAAAAAATCATCAATTACCAATGCCAATAACACAAAAAATATATGAACTTGATAATAGACTTATCAGAGAAGGACTGAATTTTGATTGTGAAACACTGAAATTGCAACATTCCGACCTAATCAGCAAATTGAATACGAGACAAAAAATATATATATGATCAAGTGATTAGCGCTGTAGAAGAAAAAATAACCAAAATCATTTTTTGTCCATGGCTGTGGAGGTACAGACAAAACTTTTTTATGGAATACTATAATTTCAAGATTGAGATCTGAAGGAAAGATTGTTTTGGCTGTTGCATCATCATGTATTGCCTCATTATTACTTCAAATGGGTAGAACAGCTCATTCACGTTTTGCAATAAAACCCATTATAGATCTATAAGGATTCAAGTTGTAATATAAATAAAAGAACTAATCTTTCTGATCTAATTAAAAAATAATTTGGGATGAACCTCCTATGTGTAATAAGTGGTGTATTGAATCAGTGGATAGAACATTTCGCGATATTTTGTCAAAAAAAGAAGAACCATTTGGAGGAAAAACAATTTTATTTGGTGGCGATTTTAGGCAAACATTACCAGTGATACAAGGTGGTAGCAAAGAACAGATCATTCAACAATCTTTTAAAAATTCATACTTATGGCCTGATATCACAATATTTCATCTCACTGAGAATATGAGACTATCAACTGTTGGTTTAAGCAATGCAGAAAATAATGAAAATAAACAATTTGTTGAATAGATATTACAAATAGGTGAAGGTTGATTAGAATCAAAATTTCCTACAGTTCATCCAGCTGTGAGTTGGATTAATATACCAAAACAATTACTCATTGATCATACAATTGATCCTATTAAATCTATTTTTGAGGCAACCTATCCTAATTTTTTAAACAAATATAATAATACTAACTATCTAAAAGAGCGTGCTATAATTACCCCCAAAAATTCGGTTGTTCAAAAAATAAATGATTACGTAATTAAATTATTGTCTGGTTAGAAAAAGTCATATTTTAGTTCAGATTCAATTTCATATAATTCAGGTAATAGTGATAATATCAATATTTTATATCCTATGGAATTTTTAAACAAACTTGAATTCAATGGATTGCCAACGCACGAACTTATTTTGAAAATTGGCATGCCGATCATGTTATTAAGAAATTTAGATCAGCTGCGTGGTTAATGCAATGGCACTAGATTAATCATAACAAGATTATTTGAGAGATTAATTGAAGCAAAAATACTCACAAGAAATAACACAGGACAAACAGTTCATATTCCAAGAATTGTATTATATGCTACTGAAACTAAATGGCCATTTACATTTAAGAGACGTCAATTCCCTGTCCGATTATGTTATGCAATGACAATAAACAAAAGTCAAGGTCAATCATTGAATCAAGTTGGAATATATTTATCGAAACCAGTTTTTACTCATGGACAACTATATGTGGCATTATCAAGGGTGACATCAAAGAAAGGAATTAAATTTTTTATAAATAACAATAATGATATTCCCAATAATCTTACAAAAAATATTGTTTATAGAGATATATTAAAAGATATATAATTGTTTCATAATTTTTCTCATGACATATACATTTTTGATAACCCTGACTACAAACTATGCTGAATATACATTTTCGCTTATTATTATTTTGTGAACATCGAATTATAGAGACAAGATCAATCTCTCTTAAATGTCCCTCCGTTATATTCATTAATTAATTTCTTAATTACATTTTCATTTGTTTATTAAAAATATTATATATGATATTCATTTTTATATATTACAGATCTATGAATATATTCTATTGACTTCTTTTGCTCCATTACAACAATACGATGTGCCTTTTTCCTTCTCCTTTTCTTTTCGTGTCTTTTTCTATTTTCTCTATCACGAAAAAAAAATGTATTCTTTGTCAATAAATTTGTTGCTCTTTCTCTAAATTTCTTTTTCTGTATTCAAAATTTAATCTCATTTTCAATGTATATATTGTACATATATGTTGCATATACATTCACTCACTAATATTAGGCTCCAACACAATGAATTAAGGGTCGCCGAAAAAAAAATTGCTTTTAGTTATTTGCATTGACCCAAAATTTGGGTTTCGTGTATCACCCAATTTCGTTCAGATGCATGTGTCCCTCCTCTGTCAGTTTCACCAACCAAATCTGCAGTGTCGATCATCAAGCCTTATCTCCATCAGACCAACGTCGCTGGAGTTCAGTCCCCATAAAACCAATTTAGTCAAATTCACATCCTATACACTTCAACCCCTCTACCTCTTGAACCAACCCAGTTCAATTCGAAATCCATCTCTCCTGTTCCTGACAAAGCTGGTTCTGCATCTCACCAAATCCCCACTAAAAAACCAACTAATCTCGAAAAACACAAAGGGGCAGAGATTATGTCTCCTCCGGTCGCGTCTCTCTTCGTCATAATCACCTTAACACTCACAAGTCTGCTACTGTGCTTCAAGATCAAGAGTGGGCAGACTATCCACAGCATAAGCAATTGCACTCCGTCGAAGTTTCAGGCTGAGCCCGACGCCCTCAATTACACAGATAAAACTCTGGATATATCTGTATTCGTTGCCTCAATTTGACAATTTTGCTGTTCATAATTTTTATCTGGGTGTATGTTTTGTGGATTGATATACTTGAACAAATTTACTATACGTGGCTGCACAAAATGTGCTGAGGAATTGGACAATCGGTGTAACAAAACCATGTATAGATCAATATATTTGAAACCATCTTAAGTTTTTTTAGCTTTTCTGTTCTTTGCGATCCCCGCTCCAGCATTCTCTTCCTTTAAAAGCAGTCCATGAGGAAATGAATGCTTTGTCTACAACAGATGAAAAAAGAGATGGTTTTTCAGTGGGAATTAAAACCATTGAAACTTTAGGATTTGGGTGTGGGATTTATGTTGCAGAAGTTTCAAATGGAATTTCAAACACCGAAACTGCCATGAAATTTTTAGTCACAATGCTCATGCCTTTCAAAGATCAGAACTTTAGGGGGTTTAAGTTTGAGTTTGGATTTTGAAACAGCAAGTGTTTGAGGAAATGGGTGTTGTCACTGTTGGTGAGTTGAAGCTTAGCATTTCAGGGAAGTGTTGTTTTCCTCCAAGCTCAAGTATAAGGCATGCCACAGATTAGTAATGTCCTGTCTAGAGTTTAGGGTCTACTTTCAGTTTAGCTAAATATTGTCATTGTAGGTGAATCCTTTTGATGATTCTGTATTGGTGTGAATTTTCGATTAGGACGTATTGCTAAACTGTGTTCGTAAATTAATCTAGGTTCAATTTCGATGATTTCCTTTCTCTAACCTGATCTCTGAGTTCTTCTATCTTGCTGTGCATCTATGATTTCTATCATAAAGTTTTGCAATTGAGTTTCATCTTTGATAATCATGTCATAGATCTGTACTGCCCTTTCTTGCTATTGCTTGATTTCATGTATAAATGCCATTAGGAAGTTTGTGGCATGCATTGTGTGCATATATATGTATTCTGCATTGTATGTAAAGACCCAACTATATGCAGAATAATTCTGAAGTTATACTTATGTACCCAATCCTCATTCATAGGTACCATCCATTAACGAAAAAATGTATTCGCAGCTATTATGTGAGAGTACAATCATAATCCCTATTTAGCAGAACTAAACTGCAAAATCAGTTTCCATAAACTAAAACTTGTTGGCATGCTAGATTGTGAGTGTAGATTAAACTGATCTATAACATTGTTTTTATGCTAGAGTTGATAGGACCTATGCTTTGGATCTGTGAATTGATTAATTTAGATGTTGGAGATGAGCATGTGACAACTTTACTTATGTCGTGGTGAATGTGATAGGAGGCTAAGTAATGCAGTGGAATTGATTATCTTTGTCAAGAAGGCCAGATTTAGGAGAAGAATGAGCACTGTCATTCAGCAGCTGAGGTAATTGCCATTTCAGCTTTAGTCTGTGTTATTTTGCTTAGTTAAGGAAATTATGCACTTTGAATTGTTGTGCTTCTATATCACATTCATCTTTACCCTGAAAATATGATGAACTTAAGGTACATAAGAATAACTTAGGTTAGTTCCACCACTTGAACATCAACTTATAACTTAAGAAAACAACCTGTAGAATAGGTATAAACATACTTCAGAACTAAAAATGCATGTCATACAACTAATAAACGAAGTTGATAATTGGGCGAGTCTCTATTCTCGGATAAACAGTATCTCACACTACAATAACACTTCATTGCAAATCCTTATCAATTCAATGAACTAAATTGATTAAGGTTGGGAGAATTGGAAACATATCATTCTAATAGTTATTTCCTCAGTCACACGGCTGAGTTCTAATAGTGCTATCAATTTCTCATTGGTCTCTCTTTGTTGTATCTGTTTTGTGTCATTCTTCTTATCGAAGTTGCTTTTTCAAAATGTACATTACAGCCATAAAAAATAACACTGAACTTTGTGATTGATATACTGTTATGTAAATGAGATTTAACTATAGCCATCAAATTCAGCAAGTTAATGAGTTCCTGCAAAAACAGATTGTTCTTTCCCTTCTGAATCAGTTTCATTTTATTTTGTAGGCTTTAAGATTTAAATTGTTTGTATTCTGTTGTGTCATTTTTTTGGCAAACAGTGTTGCCTCTGTTCTTTGCATATATGTTTGGTTATTTAAGGTTTATTTGATTTAGAACTATGTTCTGTATTAGAATTTCAATTACATGGTTGAGAAGAAAGATTGAACCATAATATTGTTTTGGAAACATATTAATTTTTCATTGAATCTTTGCATAAGACATGCTGGCTTGGAATGTTGGATGATTGCATGATTATTGCTTTCTCATGTGGTTTTCTGGATTGTCCTAGGCACACTGCATACAATTGTTTTTTTTGTTTGTTTGATATTTCATTTCATCCATACATAGATGTAGACCTATGTAAGGACTGAATACAGTTGCACACACATTTTATATTTTGATAAACTGTATCAGCATGATGAACTAAGAATGTCATATATTTGTGGCTAAATGCATGTACTTATATTGTTCTACTAATGATTGACTGTAATTTTCTATACTGACATGGATCAAGAGACCAATGGATGTTGCACATTTCTATTGTACTGTTACAGTCTTGCACCATGTATCCTACTTATGCCAATATTTATAATGGAGTTTTTTTTCCCTTGGGTTCATCAGAGATGACAAACTTGATAAAGAACATCAAACCATTCACAATTGGCATGGTTGTTAGGGCACGTGTTGCTCTGGAATGGAGGCCTCGACTGTTTGACAGTCTTGAATATGATGGACTCCACTATCTGTTGGTGGATGAAGAGGTGAAATATACATTCACATATAAGTGCTGCTTAGTGACAGTTTTTGTTGTTGCACCTACTTTTTCGTTCTGAACTGCTTTCTGAATTCTGCCTGTCTGTAGGGTTCATCCATCCATGTTATGATTGACGAATGTTATTATGGACATATGCCGAAAATGATGAAAGTGGGACAAGTATATGACATTCGTTGGTTTGGTTCAAAGAGAGATACTGACAGACAGAGAGTTTGCCAACGTGATATCATCCTCACCTTCACTGCAAAAACTGAGTTCAATGAAGTCAAAGAAGAAATGAGCACAATTCCAAGATATGCTTTCAAATTCATTGAATTTACTCAGTTGCAGCGAGAAGTAGACCATAAAACCCTGCTTGCCGGTAAGTTGGCTGATATATATATATACGTGTGTACGTGTTGTGAGTATATGAAGTCCATAACAAGATACTAACATTTTTGCTCCACCAACTGCAAGATCTGTATGGATGCATCAAAGCAGTGAAAGAACCGATAGAAATCACAGTGAAGAACTTGAAAAGGAAGCAAATCAGTCTACTGTTCAGGAGTTGTCGCAAGATTTTTTACTGAAAAAGGCTAGTGGTACAATTCATGTTCCCACGACAAATGTTACAAGATCATGATCAAGAACGAAACACAGGAAGATAATTACTTCTGTTCTGTTCATGGACAGAACGAACCTAAAAAAAGGTAGGCTTGCTCCTTTGCTACTATACACAGTTGCACCTATTCCTATTTGATTTCTACATTAGTGTTGCTTACTCTGCCTCACTCATATACATACACGACTATCATGCAGTTATAGGGCCTTCATGATTATTGAAGATGAACTCGACCAGGCAAGCATCACTGTTATGGGAAAAGCAGCAGAGGAATTTTTCCATGCAACCTGTGAAGAGTTGCTGAAAAAAAGATTATATCCCACCGAATCAACCCTGCCTCCTGAGATCAGCAGCAACATTGGAAGAGAATTCATGTTTGAGATCAATGTCAACCAACATGGCCAGTTTTATCTGAGGAACACCTACGAAACTCAAGCTGCCAACAAGAAAACAATCACAAAGAAACCACTGCAGGATGAACACCAACCTGAAGAACTCATTCTGGATACTCTTGAAAAAAAGTCTGCTCCAAAGAGAACCACAGACAGGAGCGCTGCAATAAAACTGTTCCTGAATGAAATCAACAAGGAGGGGAACCAATAAGTAGTTCCGCAAAATACATTTTTTGGGTGCTTTGTGACAATAACGACCATAGCCTAACTGAAAATGCTTGATATTTTCAAGGACAACAGTGGCAGCAGCTCAACAACATAGAGTCTGCTAAAAAATTGACACGTACATCACCTGTACACATTTTAATGCATGTATAAATAGACTAGATCACTTAGTTTTTTTATTTACTGTTGTTTGTTTTTTATGGCTGTCAGCGTTGGTGTAAATACAAGAAGGAATTGCTTTTTGCTGGAAATGACGCTATCTTGCATAAGAAGTTTACGGAGCACACCAACTTCTTCAATTCCTTATTTTGCTTAGTTAAATAGATGTTAGTGCATCTATGTCTGTAATTTTAAATGCAGCTGGTCAGCTAATGTTGTGATCTAGAATGTGATCTTGATCTGGACATTAGTTGTTTTGTATACACTGTTATGTAATTAATTTCTCATGTTTATATTAACCTATGATGTGAACAATGAATGTGTATTTATAAATTAAAATCATTCCCACCCGTGCCTCGCGCGCGGGTTTCTTGCTAGTAACCAACAACAACAAACAAATGCAAATGCAATGGAAGCAAGCTTCCGGTTGCCTCTCAATTTATCGATTTTTTTATATATTCAAATTAGATATTGATGACCGATGAAAGAGTTACAATCAACAATTAGAACATAGTGTACTTTGTAGAACATAGAAGACATTTGAAATTTCTTATAGCCCATTCGGTTGCGCTCTATAGCCTCCTTTTACAAAAGTACTGGTGATACAATCAAATTCATCGAAGCATAATGCGCGAAGCAAAACTGATATAAGATCGAGATTTTGAAAAACCTGATAAGAGATCAAGTCGAACACCAAACTCTATGACAAGCTTCATACTTGCCAACACCCTCAAACCGACAAGCCAAGACCATATTAAACTTATCACCTCAGTCATGAATAACGACACCAACACAGCCACATTAAAAAAACTGATCATAAGAACTGTCAAAAGCCAAGAGGATGGACTAGCCCAAGCCATATATGCCACAAGAATTCCTATGAGCCTAGCTCAAAAAAGGTGGCATATTCACCAAGATCTGACGATCAAACAATACTACTACAAGCTAGAGTGACAACTTGAATTTCTCGCAAAGTAAAAACGTCAGTTCTTCTTGCTTAATCTAATTTGTGAGGAATTTCATTTGTTACTTTAAGTCATCGCATAATGTGTGCTACAGATGACTATATCCGAGGAATCAATATAGTTGTTGCATATCCTAATATGTGACAATTATTGTTTCATTGCATTTTAAAGTAGAGTTTTGAGAGGCAAATTGTGGCTATCCCATAATCATCAGGCGGTCATTCATTCAATTTATCACTATATTAGTCTATTGCAAAGAATCAGGTGTCACACAAGACGTATTGTTCATAGTATTTCGTATTATTTTTATCATTATGAAACATAACATAGCTAATCTACGTTTTTTTATGTAGAAGCTTTTGTTGAGCGAGTCTATACTCTATACTGTTTTTCATTACCCAAAGTCAGAACTCACGGTTAGTATAAGTTTAGTTATACTTCTTAGTTTTGATTTAAAGTTTGTACGTGTTTGATCCGTATTTAAAATTTTCTTTTTTCATTTGTGACCGAATATAATTCTTTGACAACCTTTGATTTGTAACAATGTAGATACACAAATCATAATAACATACGTAGAGTTTGTGGCAGTATTGCACTTGAGTACGTACGTACGTTGTCTTTTGCGTTTGTACATTGTTTTATAGTATCGTTCAACTGAGCCAAATGTGTCACAATAGGTAAAATTTGTTTATTGAAATTATAGATTCGCAACTCTCCATAGTTTATTTTCTTTTAAAAGCATTTATGGAGATGATGACAATAAACTTGTTATTTTTCGCAGTCCGTCATTGTTTTCATCTAACATTTTAACGGGCATATGCATTCTACATGTTGCATTTGAAAGAGAGGTTTTTAGTCTTCTAAGTGCATATATATGAAACGATTAGGGGAGGAGGAGTATTTATAGTTCAACAAATGGGATCTGGATCCTCTTCTAATGGTTAAGTATCTAACGCTTTAATCTTAGTCATCAACTGAATTGTATGGTCAACATTCATTTTCCCCTCTTTATTTATTTTTGACACAAAATATTTTGGGTGCTCTGTCGAGCTCTCTCTCTCTCTCTCCTATAAAATTTAAGTTGAATTTTGATTCTCCTTCATCTTCGTTTTAGATTCATTACACTTTCAAAGTTCAGACATACGAGCCCAGAAATTTTGTCAACTATTTATCAATTATTATGATGATCCGTGGTAAAAAAGGGAAAATTTTGAGATAAATTTGTTTGATTTACATTCTTGCAATGAAAAACTTTTTCCCAGAAATTAATGACACTTTGAAGTTAATCACCTTTGATATTCACCAATACAAATTTTCAATCTAAACTAATTAAGAAGGAAAAGAATAAACATATAAAAGGTGAATAACCCTCTAGTTCATTTTGATACTGGGGATGGAACATTGATTCTAAAAAAGAAATTGAATAAACCTTTTTGTCCTCTTGGAATAAATCTTTGAAACTCTGCTGGATTTTATGATGAGATGTTTGTAGGAAAAAAAATGGTTGTGATATTGAATTATATAATCTGAAATTAGTATCAATATAATTACAACAAAATTGTAAATAATAGATATAATTCCAAAATTGTAAATACCGAATATAATTGGAGGTTGATGATGATGATGAAGTCGAGACGTGTGTATCACACACTGTCATTAAGACAATTATGCCACCTCTACCGGTGAACAAGGCCTCCTTGACGTTTGTCTCCCATGATATATCGACTTTGAGCTTCTTGAGTCTACACTACACAAGAACTCCAACGAACTGAAAAATATCTCTCTATCACTGAAAGGAAGAGCTAAGAGATGTGATCAAAAGAGGATTGCAATACCAAAACCGTTTTGGTCATTATACTCGCCATCAATTGGCAGTTACAAGCTATTTGATTTTCCATCATTAATATTTAAGATCGGTTACAAACAATCCATTTAGTAGGCTTCAATTGTATATCATAACTAAGTTTCATAAGCGGTTACAAAACCGTTACAAACCATTTAGTTCGTCATTCAATTGCATGTCATTATTACGGTTTATTAGCCGTCATAAACAATTTAATCGGTAATTCAAAAGCCTTTAGTTTGCTTTAGGTGGTAATTTCTCATTCACACATTTAATCATTTTGACAAATAAATATCTTAATTTAATTGCCTCAAAATGATTAATTTAAATAGTGTTAAAACACGTATTTTTCCAATAATTCCCCACATGAATGAAATTAGCGACCAGAGGCTCGATAGACTTTGTGATAGATTCTTCAGTTAAAAATCTGCATATGATAGGTAGAGGTTAACTCTTTCAACTTTCCCTTGTGAAAGTATGCTTACTTTATTAACTATACAGTAGTAAACGATGGCATACCTCACACAGTAAGTAAATGATGACATACCCCACACATGTATCTCCCTGATTTTGGCTCTGGACACGCACTTGGTTTTGTAAGAGTTTAAGAGGAACTATGCCCTAAACAATTCCCTTAGAAGCGGTCCCACTTGTCTCTTACATATGTGATTTCTTAATTAAGAGTAACCTGAATTACTTCACTCGGATTTCTGAAGCATAAAAATCATTAAAAGCTTTTAGCTTAACCTATTTCCTTAAAGGTATCACTGTTTACATCATAGCAATGGACATGGAGAAGATCCCCACAGTGATCCGGCATAGTCTCTACAATTTAGTTGTCCATTTTAAACCTAGGTCTTGAGATCTCCAGTCAACTAGATTAGGTATCCAAGGTAAAGACTTTAACTTATGGGTTTTAGTCACATTCCCCTCAATGATTTGTCACCTTACTCATTGTTTAACATTTTGGTAAATAGATCTGCTATGTTATCTTTTGACTTCATGTAGTCAATGGAGATAACTCCAATAGAGAGTAATTGTCTAATGGTATTATGTCTTCGACGAATGTGTCTAGACTTACTATTGTACATATTGCTTTGTGTCTTGTTAATTGCATCGTAGTATATGCAATTTGCAATCACATGCTTTGTTCATTTTGGAAAATCCTCTATGAATTGGCGTAGCCATTTTGCCTTCTCCCCATGAAAACAAACTATGATTCTATCAGGGATCCGGTTATAACAATTTATTTTTTAGGATTTCGAACATTGTTGCACCCCTAGTGTATCCACAACTAGACATTGAGTCTTTTGTGTCAGATATCCAGTTTGCATTATTGTATTCTTCTAGGGCAGCTAGATATCTCATATAGTGCAGCCCATAGGTACGAGTATACCTTAAGTACTCTTACAATTTCTTGTCAATGTATCCTTCTAGGATTACTCGTGTACTTGCTTAGCTTGTTCACAACATAAACTAAATCTTGCCTTGTACATTTTGTTAAGTACTTTAGGCTTCTGATGACTCTAGAGTATTCTAACTAGGAAACACTTTTTCATTTATTCTTTGGAAGATGAAGAGTCATGTCTATCAAAGTTCTAGCAACTCTAGAATTTTCTTTGTCACAATTCCCAAGGATATTATCCACGAAATGTGTCTGAAATCAGTCTTTTTAAAATTCTTGTGACGTTTTCTAAGGATTCAAACGCTTTTGCAATCTTAAATAGTACATGAACAACTTTGCTAGCAATTATGAGAACTATAATCATTTGGATAGCTCTTTTCACTAGTAACTAGGCTAGAAGAAATCGATGTATGTGGGGTAAGACCTGCTCAAGTACACTATTATCGAAAGTCTCATTTTCTAGACACTAGAAACTACGTACTAAGGTGAGGCATATTAGAGAATAGAGGCATAATCACTACAAATGAAGTACTTTACAACATTATCTTATTGACCATCTTACTATCTTATCATTTCTTCCAACGATAAGTATGTCATTTACGTATACACACATAGAGAAATATTTACTCTCTGTGTATTTGACATATACAAATTTATCACCTTTATTGGGTTTGAAACCATTGGTAATCATATTTGTCAAATTTTTCTTGTCACCGCATTGAGTTGTTTTAACCAATATAATGACTTCACCAAATAAATTTCCCTTTTTGATTAGGAGCGAGAAACCCTCAGGTTCTTCTATATATAGATTTTCCTTTTCTATATCTCTATCCAGGAAGCTATTTTCATATTTATTTAATGTACTTCAAAATTGTCCAACGTGACAATAACAAGTACCATTATGATGAAAGTAATTTTTTGTCACTACAGAGTAAGTGTCGAAATAATCCAGATATTCTTTTTATCTATAGACTTTAATTACCTGCTTTATCTTGTATTTTTTTCTATCGTCACATCTGCCTTAATTTTTTTCTTGAAAACCGACTTGAAACTTTAAGGTTTCAAAACCAGGTGAGAGATCCACCAATTCCCAAGTATGATTCCACAAAGTGAGAATTGTATTATGTTTAGTGACTTCTTCATAATAGGGAAAGTAAACAAGGTAACTTTCCCTTAAGGATACAAGTTTTACATTTAACCATACATGTTAAGAGTCGGAACCTAAGGATTTTCCAATCCTCATCTCAGTTCTTTGATTCTGAAAGGTCACCATTTATTATGCTTCATGAGAAAGCACAATACTGATTACCACAAAATCATTTTTATGTTGATGACTTTTAACTCATCTGTTACACACATTCATTTAGTGGTTTATAAGTCATGAAATTACTCATCAACTAGTCATTAAATGGTTGTTCCAAACATTTTGCATTGATAGTTATTTTAGTCGATTGTTACAAGTAACTAATTAGCTATTACACTCTATCATCAACAATAAATTGGATAATTTACTCAAGAATACATTTTCAGAGAATGATGCAATTTTCAGATTTCCTTATCTTGTCTTGTTTTTATTTAATTATCGAACAAGAGATCAATAATTTTTAAAATTATTTGCATATCAAATATAATTAATTATTTCTACATGTTTGTCCTTTTAGATGGAGGAATATCCACTTTGACAAGACATCCTCATATTCTCAAGAAATTGTAGGATGACTTTCTTCATTTCTATATTTCATATGGAGTCGTTTGCTCAACAAACTTTCAACTTGATGTTTGCAAAAAATAAAGAAAATACATTTATCTCATCTTTAATTTTGGCAAACATAAATAACATTATTTTGTGTTTAAATTCCTAAATGAATGACACCATGATTGAACCTCGACTCATATCTTATGAACATTAAATACATTATTTAGTTCTTTTACATGGATCATCATTAAGACTTCATTTATTGACCCTTTATCCTTCTTCCATCTTGACTTGGTCACACCATAGCTCCAAGTCTTCTATTCACTTTAATGTCTAGTTTGTCATGTATGACATCATCAGGTGCAAGACAATCATAGCTTGTAGTGTCTTCATTCTAAAAGTCTGTCGTTGCTCCAGCCTTTTGATTAACATCATCATCATCATCATCATCTTCATCATCATCATCATCGATAATGATGACATCATTATTTAGTTTGGGCTGCAATGTCATTTCATCATGGTGCCCTGAACAAGACTGCTAATAACATGTATACATAGACAATGCCTTCTAAAAATGGGTATATCTTGCATTATAATTAATAAATGGCACAAACATTGACTTACCATTGGGATTTTCCCATATCGAAGTGTGTAACTAAAAAGAACTAATCCCGTTTTAAAGAGTAAACCGAGATCAAATCCTAAAAAATCATTAGAAAACAGCCAATTCTACTGAAATTTTGACATAACCTCCCCATGAGTTAAAGGATACCAAAAACTTGCATGAATAGAACACTTCTAAAATAAGTTCTACAAACAATTTCGTGAGCCACCGATGTTCATCCAGATTTCTCAACTTAGCAAACTACATAATTTGATATAAACATACTGAATTCAGAATTATACAAGAAATTTGATGACCATTTAGGTAAACATCACAAGTGGAAGTAAACTAATACATGGTATTCAGAGTGACTACTAATTTACATAATATACAGACCAGTAGGCTAAACCTTTGACGAAGACGTGCAACCACAAGATAGAAACTACAAACTAGGCAATGAGAAACCCAAAGACCCAAGGAAAGACATATAAAACAGGAAAACTGTTAGAGTGAGTGAAAAAAATCTATTAATCAAGTGTGCGAAGTGCAAAATATACAATATGCCTTTCCGCTGATATAGGTATAAAAAGTAGTGAGTCAAATATACTGTAAAAATAATAAAAGATACATCGAGGGGGACACCTGACCCTTCTCGAGTATCATGTGCTAGTGGAGGAGATGACTAGAGTTCTAGACCTTTGGCCACTTAAAGTCGTCTGGTGAATCCTGACACAAAGATGATGCCAGGGGGAAGTGTTGTTTCTTCCCTAGAGCCACTCGAGGATCAGCCAAGTAACCAATGCATCGATGCAAAACTAGCTGGAACTAAAACTAAAACTAAAACTAGCCTCCAAAACATATGCTGAATACTAAAATCTCAAACTGAACTGAGTACAAATAATAAAGACTCGTTAATTGACTGTGAAAAATAAAAGTGTCTAGTCACAGAAAACTGCTAGCTCCAAGGTCCGGTAGAAGTCTCCTCGCCCAAATCTTGATCATGGTTTCCTGAACCAATAATAACGAAATCATTCAATATGGTAATTCAATAAAGTACGTGAAACCACCTTAGGAACAACCTCGGAAACCCGCCGTTAGAAATTAGGTTTCTACCTCGCCAGAGCTCCACCATGGACGACAACGCATGGCTGCCACGTGCCACCTCCGACAACCTACTCCAACGACCCCCAAATTACATTGCTAGCTTCCTTGTATAATTTTAAGTAACTTTTTCTTCTTCATCGGAGCACAATTTGACGACGAAGAAACCGAAATAGCAGCCATAGGCAACAGATCCAACCACTGCCGGCTGCCAGCAATGGTAGGGAGTCATACCTCAAACCCTTCCTCACAACAAGCCTAATCAAATTCTCTAAAGAACCTACCCCAAACTCGGCCTAGGTCTGCCGAAATTTGCCCCGAAGGTCGGCGGGGCTGAAAACCCTAAAAAAACTTTTCGGCATCGCAGCGCTGTCTTCGAGCCACCTCGTAGCTCAAGTCTGGTCGCAAATGACGCAAGAGGAAGATGGCTATCGAAACCCCTACCTCCCGCCGTCCAACTCGGTCGGAGCACCGCCGCCTATGGTGGTAGTACCCCAACAAACAAAATCTTGTTGATTCTCTCACCTTACTGCTTGTAATACACACAACAATCCCAAAAACACAATTAAGAAATCACAACCTTCAATTTCATATCTAAAACGCCGGAAAAAAAATGACGGTCGATGAAGATTCCGGCGAGTTGGGTTGGCGGGTCACGATGCGGGTCGTCGTTAGAGAATCGTGTCGAGTCTGACATGGGTTATCCGTTAGGGTCTCAGCCCAAAATTCCTTATATACCAATAAGCATTAGATCAACAACTGAGGTTTGTTCTCAGCTGAGATCAAACCACCTAATAATTAATTCTAATTTAATTTAAATTCTGTCCAACTTCAAATGTTCGTAAAAAATAATCCGATTATCTGAAAAATTCCTTGAAAATTCCTATGAGTTCGAAATAATATTCTCTACAACTCTTGAGAAGAAACTTCAGTCAAATTCTAAATTAGTTAAAAATTTATTTATTGATCTAACACTCATGACTAATTCACGATAAAGCTAATTCAAATCATTAAGTACGTCATTTTGTTTCGGGTTGTTATAGTAACTCGAATGGACGATCCCACAAAGCTTTTTGCCAATAGGCAACAACTTTGTGCATTGCTGCAATTTCAACCTTTTTAATAAGAAGAAGAGAATCACTTTATATAGGCTTCATTGGAGAACAAGCCACTTATTGTCGAATTAATACCAAAACCGTTTCTGATGATTGTACTCGTCATCAATTGGCAGTTACAAGCTATTTCATTTGCTGTCACTAATATTTACAATTGATTACAAATAATCCATTTAGTAGGCTATAATTGTATATCATAACTAAGGTTTGTGAGCGATTACAAAACCGTTACAAACCATTTAGTTCGTCATTCAATTGCATGCTATTACTAAGGTTTATTAGCAGTAATAAACTATTTAATTGGAAATTTGAAAGCATTTAGCTTGCGTTGGGTGATAATTTTTTATTCAACTATTTAACCATTTGAATAAGTAAATATCTTAATTTAATTTCCTCAAAATGATTAATTAAAATAGTGTTAAAACATCTATTTTTTCAACAATGTTTGTAATCGCAAATAGGTGGTCATCACATCGACAATGATGGATATGTTTTTCAAGTTGATAACAATGACTAGAGAGAGAGAGAGAGAGAGAGAGAGAGAGAGAGAGAGAGAGAGAGAGAGAGAGAGAGAGAGAGAGAGAGAGAGAGAGAGAGAGAGAGAGAGAGCACATTTCCAAAGAACATCACTTCTGGTATGCCAATTCTGATTCTTCACTCACAGTTTCTCTACATGATAACTTAGTCCCTAATCCCTAAACCCTAAACCAAAAAAGCTTTATAAACTCTAAGCTTACTAGCAGGGCGACCACCAGCTTCTTCAAGTTCAAGTCCAATAATTTGCTTCCCAATGCAGTAGAACCATTGATAAATGCTGTGTGGGTTGTTGATTGCACCATGTTTCTCACACTCCACCTAGATTGAGTGAAGTTGTTCTCCTGTTTGGTTTCAAATAAAATTCTCAATAGTTCATAGTTTGGTTTCTAGCACCTAACCTCCGATGAGCATCTATTTGGTCGAGAGGTTGAGAGTATGATATGAGACAAAAAAATAAGATGAGAGTATTTATAGTATGTTTGCTAAAAATTGATCTAATTCAAGAAGCATTTAATTATAGTATGTTTGCTTACTTGGAATGAAAATGAAAAATGAGAGAAAATTAATATGATGAGAATATTCATGCATTTACTAACACATAATTTGTTTGGAATGATTCTAAATAATATGATTTATGCGTTTACTAACCGATAAAAGAATTGAAACGAGTGTAGGGTCTTCCACATTATTAGCACTGAATCCTGAATAATCTAGAGTTGTATTTCTAAGCGAGGAGACCAATGAGCTTAGGAATCATTGTAATTATTTTTCATTCGAGTTGTATTTGATTCATAACTTTTTTTGTTCTAGTTTTTTCTGATTCATGAATCATGACTTCTGCGATTCAAGTTCATTTTGATTCATGAATTATCCTATCCCTAAATAGACGTGCTATTAGTGGAAACATACTCTATTAGTGGAAACATACTCTGTACATACCAAGTAATAGTAACTATCATTTTTTTGAGGAGATCGATCAAAATCCACTATAAGAAAAATGATAGTAATACAGGACTCCACCGGATTACTCTGCCTGACAAAGAGAAAACCTATTGCATCACTATACTAGATAACATGATGAAACAAAAATTTCTAGACTAACAAACTAGAGTAGCGCTAGTAACTGTCAAACTTTCGGTGCACCACTCCTTAATTAGCTAGGCGCCTTCTCTATTAGAGCTCAAAGTCACCCCGGTCCTATGGAAGAAGTCCAAATGAGGTCCGAAAAGGTCGACAAATAGTAGAGGCCCTCCTTGAATTTGGATCCAAGTTGAGGGATCCATCATTCATCAGGCCTAACAATCCAGGCCCACAACACCAACCATCCATGTCGTTGGACTCGACCCAAATAGATGTGGCCCAGCCAAGCAAGCTAGTGCGCCTTGGATCTGACCCGTTGTTGTGACGAACTACAAAACCCTATCAGAATCTCACCATCCGGTGTGTGACTACTTCTCGTCGGACTCGTGTCTTCTTCCAAACATCGACGCTAGCCCGATCGTGAAGGCCATAACCAAATCCCGAAACAAACAAATCTAACCCTCCTTTAAGTCAGCCAAGACTTGGTCGTATTCCACCATAATGAGCGATCCACTGTCGTTGCCTAGGTTTTGGTACCCGGAATCTCCATCATGTCATCGCAAAATTAGACCTCATCAGGGTGAAGCCAGGCTTGAATCGTGCACAGTGTAACCAACCCCGAATGAAAGGACCCAACCCCGATTTAGTTTCGTAAACCGGAATCAAACCCGTTCTGAAAAAACGAACCAACAAAAACCATCAAAATTTCGGCAGAGTAACGCTACTAACACAGAATTGCCTTTACATGCACCCGAAAAATATACTTCATCCTATGTCACAAAAATCAAACCGTGGGCACCAAACCCATCCGGATTTCTCAATATCATAACAGTAATGTAAAGTAATAAATATAACTATACTTTACAGAAATCCGAGAAAAATCGTATGAAAATATATCATCAGAATGTTCAGAGCGACCTCTAGTGTATAATTATATAAATACACCACAGCAGGCAAAACAAGAAACTTACTGGAAGAAACAAGGTAGCTCGAACACTATGCCTCCAACCACGACGTGCGACACCAGAGTCCGAACTGCAAACTGGGCACGGAAACTGAAAATCTCAGGGGAAAGGCAAATAAAAACGTTAGAGTGAGTGGACGAAAATAAACATATGCCTTTCACCAGTTATATACATAATCAATGTAAAACAATGCGAGTTTGGAAAGTATATATGGAGGTTGCCAGGCGAATCTCTCAAGCCCGACGGTCAGGTGAATCGCTCAAACCCGACGGTGATAGGCCAGGAGAATCTCTCAACCCCGGCGGCATACATGGGAATCTCTCAACCCTGCCCGGAGGAATCTCTCAACTCTGGTCCAGAGGAATCTCTCAACTCTGGCGGACTACCGGTGATCAGCCGAGTAGCCGAAACATTGATGCAGTAATGCCATCACCAATAAACATAAAATAATACCTCCGAAAATAACATATATCTCAACATCGTATAAAGTAAATAAGGAAAATCACGAAAAATCACGAACTCGCAACAACTGTGAAAATATAAAAATGTCCACTCACAGGTGAGCGTAACGTGATACGCGTTAATCCCGTGATCCGGCGGAAAATCCCTCGCCAAACAAATGATCACGAACTCCTGGATAATCATAAAATCCACTGCTCAAATTCATAACTCAACATCTCAAATCATATCACGAGAAACAACCGTTCCCGAAAACATATAATTCAATAACGACGAATTGTCGAAAATCCGATAATCACACCACAAAACCTCGCTATAATTTCCGATGCTCAAATCGAAAAACAAACCTCACCACTACGATCGGGGCGCGATTCCGAGTAAAATGACATATAACTCGTCGAAAAACACGTAGGGTGAAAAGTCGCCGCCGCCGGAATTTCAGATCTGCCCAGAAAATGTCATGCTACACATGGTTTCAAAGATCTCGACGATTCCAACAACTTTCCAGTTATAAGTTAAGGCCAATTTTGATCGGAAAACCTCCAAAAATCAACTCAAAGTTCTAAACCTTTACTGGAATTTCACATCGACGGATCTCTCTCCTCCGGCCACGGCAGCCCTCAAGACCACTTGGAAAAGCTTCCTAGGCTCGAGGCTAACAAAAGCCCTCAAAGCCCAAGCCCCAACACCGCCGGAAAAACCTCCTCCGTTTAAACCTTGAATTTTGCAAAACTCGTAGGGGAACCAACTCTCACCGAAAAACCTTGAATTTTGCCACCGAAATTCTTCCTCCTCCGGCCACCATAGTAGGGGAACCAACTCTCAAACCGAAGAGCAACACAAGCCCAACAAAACTCGTGAAGAAACCTTGCTCGAATATGGCCGGAATCGGCCTCAAATCCGGCGAACCCAATCGGCCCCCAAAACGGGTCGACCCACCCGTGGTCAACCCAGTCAACACCCAAGTTTCCTTTTTTGGCAGGTTTCCCAATTCGGCAAGTATCATTTCCGTATTTATACCGTACGCGTATCGAACCCCAATCGGATAAATACGACAATAATCGACGGACGAAAATATTCACAACTTATTCCTCGTAACTCGGAAAAATTCTCCGGAAGTTCCCACAAGCTTGAAATTAAATTCTCTACGTCTTCCGCGAAGAATCCGAAATCAAATTCTCGCCCGATAATTTAGTCGCTAAGGAAGCCGCCATATTAGCAGATTACGTCGAAATCACGACAAATCACGAAACTCGCAAACCAAATCGATATCCATTCCATTTACGGTTCGGGTCGATCAATGGTCCAAAACGGATCACAATCACAATTAGGATGGACTCGAACACGAACGGATAAACTCGACAATATTCCGAAATTTCAAATATTCATATTATATTCCTCGGTCGTCCAAATAATAATCCGGAACCGCCCACGAACTCGAAATCACGCTTACAACAACTCTCGAGAAGAGACTCAACTCAATTTCTCAGCCAATAATTAAGTCGTGATCAAAGTCGACGATTCAATCAATTATCGAAAATCTGTGATTACGTGCTAACTCACGAATAAAGCTGATTACGCTACTGATTCTGTTCTGGGTCGTCACAAATCTACCCCCCTTAAAAAAATTTCGACCTCGAAATTTCCAAGTCTGCCGTCTAAAAAGTAGGGGCACTGCCTCTGCACACAGTACAACTCCCAAGTGGCAACCTCAACTGAACGACTCTGCCAACAGATTCACAATAGGAAATATCTTTATGCTGTACTCTCTATACCCACGAATCCTGAATCTGAACTAGCTCCTCACAAATGCCAAGTCTTCATATACAAGGAACTGATAGGGTACAAAACACACAACGAATCTGAAACATAATTCCACCACATGGAACACAACACACGCAAATGCCAACGTTATAGGAAATGCCAAACTATACGACATAACACAAACTCGCCCCATGATCACATACAGACCAAAATAACGTGGCAAATTCATAACTCAGCTTGCTCACATCAATATAACTCAAACGTCGAACTCGGGCAAGTATCAACCTGTTTCCGCTAATCCGAAAGTCTGTGGTAGCACATTCCACTAAATTAGAATCAAACGTCAGCTCAAACCAAACTCGCTCCAGCACAATGGAGTACAACATCGTTCCTCAAAAACGACATCATGCAACGTCATAATCATAGTGGTCTACAAACTGGTACTGCATGCAATCTCAAACAGTTGAAACTGCTGGTCCCAAATCCCTCGGAACTGCAATACATAGGACCACAACATGCCCTCCAAAGTCTGAATAGTCCTCATAGATCGCCCACCAATCTGAGGATAAGGAACGGTACTAAACTGTAATTTGGTCCCCAATGCTCACTGTAATGCTTGCCACCAAAATCTTTTCCCGAAAGTATAAGGAAAAGAACTAACTTTATCGAATGGTCCACAATGACTCGACAACTGGTACCACAAACTGAAATGCGTACTGGCACACAAAATCCACAGTGACAAGCTCCAACTTCTAATTGGAGATCTCTAATGGCTGTAACTTCCCGGCAAGTCTCTGCCTCACTACCATCGTCTGCCGACAAATATGGCATCTGCACACACAAGCTACTATATTCCTCTTCATATTGCGTCACAAGTAGTAAACTCGAAGTATCTGATACATCTCCGTACCACTAGTGCATAACGCATGCAAAACAAATGAGCTTCAACATTATCGCACTCTGACTCAACTCCCGTAGCGCACAACTTGGCTAACACGGAAACTCGAGCCACACACATATGGAACAATGAAGCTCCCAACTTCCGATTGAATGCATCAGTAACAACATCCTATATGGATAGTCAAAGTACAACTACTAGCCTTTCTCGGATAAGTTCAAATGTGCAGCCATAGTCGTTAATCGACCCCCCTCCATCTACGTCGCCTCAAGCTCAAATCCAGCTGAATATGCAAGTAGATGAAACTCAAGTGATCAGTGTACATCCTACACCGCGCTGCACGCCGTAGCAATAGTGTCTCCAACTCTCCGATGTTAACGTAAGGACAGCTACACCCAAATCATACATAGGATACACAACTTCATAAAGTTCCACTGCTTGAACCCATGAGCCACCGCTCTGCTATGCTGCATCAAAGCATAACCAAATCCAAATCTCGATGCATCGCTATAAACCACGGACTCGTCACGGTCATCAAGTAAAGTCAAAACCGAAGCAACGGTCAACTTTCCTTCAAGAGTAAGTAATTCATCTCATACGCATCGAACCACTCGAACTTGATGCCTTTCTTCATCAATCCGGAAAGTGAAGTGGCAATCCGAGAAAATCTTGCACAATGCGCCAATAATAACCTGCTAAACCCAAGGGACTCTTGATCTCCGGCACAATGGTAGGTCAACTCCAAATCAACACGGCTACAATCTGGTCAGGATCCACGCCGACTCCCTCGGCTGACATTACGTAGCCCAAAATCTTCACGCTAATCAACCAAAATTCATACTTGCTGAACTTCGCAAACAACTGATCATCTCGCGAAGTCCTCAAAACCGCTCGCAATTACTTCAGGTACTGGCCCACACTCCTGGAGTAAATTAGGATATCGCCGATGAACACAACCGTAAACTTGTCCAGAAATCGCCTGAACACCCGGTCCATCAAGTCCGTAAAAATAGCGGGGGCATTGGTCAATCCAAACGGAATGACCAAGAACTCGTAGTGCTTGCACCATGATCCGAAAATTGTCCTAGCCACATCTGACTTCCTGATCCTCAACTGATGGTATCCGAACCCGAAATCAATCTTCGAAAAGACTGAAGCTCTCGTGAGCTGATCAAACCAATCGTCAATTTGAAGCGGAGGATACTTGCTCTCCTCTGAAGCCTGATTCAGCTTCTGGTAGTCAATGCACCACCTCGTCGAATCATCCAACATTCGCACAAATAATGCAAGAGTACACTACGATGATACGCTGGGTCGTACAAAATCTCCTCCAGCAACTCTCGAAGTTGAATATGTAGCTCCATCAGCTCCGCTGACACCGAACAACAAGATACCGGTGATATGATTCCAGCGCCCGGTAAAAGCTTAATGGTGTAGTCGGTCTCCCGAATTGGAGGAATACCCGGTAACTCCTCCGGAACACACCTGGAACCTCTGGAACCACCTCAACATCGCCAATGTCGGGCACAGCAACTGTAGTATCCCCAACATGAGCTAAGTAAACAACACAACTCGTTTCCACCATCCGCTCGACCATCATCGCTGAAATCACACCTGGCAATAAAATATTCTTCTCACCGCGAAACAATATCTCGGGGAAACCTGGTCGTCGAAACACAACCTCCTTCTCGAAACCGTCGAACATAACCAAATGCGTTGCCAAAAGTCCATACCCAACATCATAACAAAATCAACGGTATCAAACTATAACAGATCCGCGACTAACCCATATCCTCCAACAAAGATCCCGCAACCTCCGGATGGGTGCAACACTCACCAAAACTCCGGAAGTGGGGATGCAGGTACAATAGCCATGGATATCAGCGACGATAACCTCAAAGAAACTCTGCCCTCACACGGGGTCGTGGTACGAACTTTGGCATGCCCAACTAGCCGCCCACGTCGATTGCGACTTACTGAATGACTCGTCTAAAAGGCTGCGTTGGTCAAACTCCAGAAATAGCATCATGACTTCCTCCTGGACTCTGAGCTGCCGAACCACTAAAAACAACTGATTGAGGATGCTCCCTCCCAACGTGACCCTCCTGGACACCACAATAGCAATTGAGACTACTCCTCGGACACAAATCATAGCGACGCCTGCTGTGTGGAAGGATCACCAACGATCACCCAAACTCATGCCACAGGTACAAATCCACTACTCTGTGATCTCCATCACCCCAAATGGATCCTCTGCTTTGATCTGATGACCCCCAACATAATCGAAAAGGCCACAGCCTGATGAAGTCATTGATCTCGAGGTACCTGAACTCAACCTCATCAAAATATTTCAACTAAGTTCACCTTCCTCATACCAACACATCAGAAACCGCGTATACCTTTCCTTCTCAATATCCTCGCCTCTGAGTGCATCACATCAAGCTCATCATGGTTATCTCGAGGCATAACAGTCAAAATCTCTCTGATGCTCAGGCTCAAACTCATCTCGAACCTCGTGCATTACTTCCACTGAAGCCACATAACACGTGCAAACGGAAATAAACATATGAACAATACATCTCTGCCTCAGGTGGGTAAACACTCCATATTCTATTGTTAGGTAGCCTGATTGAACCATTACCGTATAAACAATACCCTGAATGTAGGTCATGGAGTCGCAACAGGAACTCACACAATACCAGCCCACCAAATACAATGATCAGATGCAGACAAAACATCAACTACCACAATTCTCTGCTCTGAGGCAACATGTAAACGTCCATACACGCACAACCAAGCAAGCCATGCCACACAAATCTCTGAATTCAAATTGCTCATCCAAACCCACAACTCACTATCAAATCGCGCGTCGATTGATCCTCAATAGGATCCACAACCGTACCGACACGGAAAGCACATCAAGGAGGCATCCTAATGAATAAAACATCGTTCACAACAAGTAGAACGTAATCATGGAACTTTAAATATTTGAAAGCATACAACACCCGGAGCATTGATGAATATCCGCCGGCCGGTCAGGTCATCACTCTAGACATGCTGTACATTCTCAAATATCCTTAGTAAACACGACTACATAAGTCTACAGAACATAAAACCTAATGCTCTGATACCAAGATGAAAGGACCCAACTCCGACTTAGTTTCCTAAACCGGAATCAAACCCCTTCTGAAAACACGAACCAACAAAAACCATCAAAATTTTGGCAGAGTAACGCTACTAACGCGGAATTGCCTTTACCTGCACCCGGAAAATACACTTCATCCTATGCCACAAAAATCAAACCGTGGGCACCAATCCCATTCGGATTTCTCAATATCATAACAGTAATGTAAAGTAATAAATATAACTATACTTTACAGAAATCCGAGAAAAATCGTATGAAAATATATCATCAGAATGTTCAGAGCGACCTCTAGTGTATAATTATATAAATACACCACAGCAGGCAAAACAAGAAACTTACTGGAAGAAACAAGGTAGCTTGAACACTATGCCTCCAACCACGACGTGCGACACCAGAGTCCGAACTGCAAACTAGGTACGGAAACCGAAAAGCCCAGGGGAAAGGCAAATAAAAACGTTAGAGTGAGTGGACGAAAATAAACATATGCCTTTCACCAATTATATACATAATCAATGTAAAACAATGCGAGTTCAGAAAGTATATATGGAGGTTGCCAGGCGAATCTCTCAAGCCCGACGATCAGGTGAATCGCTCAAACCCGACGGTGATAGGCCAGGGGAATCTCTCAACCCCGGCGGCATACAGAGGAATCTCTCAACCCTACCCAGAGGAATCTCTCAACTCTGGTCCGGAGGAATCTCTCAACTCTGGCGGACTACCGGTGATCAGCCGAGTAGCCGAAGCATCGATGCAGTATTGCCATCACCAATAAATATAAAATAATACCTCCGAAAATAATATATATCTCAACATCGTATAAAGTAAATATGGAAAATCAAGAAAAATCACAAACTCGCAACAACTGTGAAAATATAAAAATGTCCACTCACAGGTGAGCGTAACGCGATACGCGTTAATCCCGTGATCCGGCGGAAAATCCCTCGCCAAACAAACGATCACGAACTCCTGGATAATCATAAAATCCACTGCTCAAATTCATAACTCAACAACTCAAATCATATCACGAGAAACAATCGTTCCCGGAAACATATAATTCAATAACGACGAATTGTCGAAAATCCGATAATCACACCACAAAACCTCGCTATAATTTCCGATGCTCAAATCGAAAGACAAACCTCACCACTGCGATCGGGGCGCGATTCCGAGTGAAACGACATATAACTCGTCGAAAAACACGTCGGGCGAAAAGTCGCCGCTGCCTCCGGCCGCCGGAATTTCAGATCTGCCCAGAAAATATCATGCTACACATGGTTTCAAAGATCTCGACGATTCCAACAACTTTCCAGTTATAAGTTAAGGCCAATTTTGACCGGAAAACCTCCAAAAATCAACTCAAAGTTCCAAACCCTTACCGGAATTTCACATCGACGGATCTCTCTCCTCCGGCCACGGCAGCCCTCAAGACCAGTTGGAAAAGCTTCCTTGGCTTGAGGCTAACAAAAGCCATCAAAGCCCGAGCCCCAACACCGCCGGAAAAGCCTCCTCCGTTTAACCCGAAATCTCGCCGGAAAACCTTGAATTTTGCCACCGAAATTCTTCCTCCTCCGGCCACCATAGGAAGGGAACCAACTCTCAAACCGAAGAGAAACACAAGCCCAACAAAACTCGTGAAGAAACCTTGCTCAAATATGGCCGGAATCGGCCTCAAATCCGGCGAACCCAATCGGCCTCCAAAACGGGTCGACCCACCCGTGGTCAACCCAATCAACACCCAAGTTTCCTTTTTTGGCAGGTTTCCCAATTCGGCAAGTATCATTTCCATATTTATACCGTATACGTATCGAACCCCAATCGGATAAATACGACAATAATCGACGGACAAAAATATTCACAACATATTCCTCGTAACTCGGAAAAATTCTCCGGAAGTTCCCACAAGCTCGAAATTAAATTCTCTACATCTTCCGTGAAGAACCTGAAATCAAATTCTCGTCTGATAATTTAATCGCTAAGGAAGCCGCCATATTAGCAGATTACGTCGAAATCACGACAAATCGCGAAACTCGCAAACCAAATCGATATCCATTCCATTTTCGGTTCGGGTCGATCAACGGTCCAAAACGGATCACAATCACGATTAGGATGGACTCAAACATGAACGGATAACCTCGACAATATTCCAAAATTTCAAATATTCATTTTATATTCCTCGGTCGTCCAAATAATAATCCGGAACCGCCCACGAACTCGAAATCACGCGTACAACAATTCTCGAGAAGAGACTCAACTCAATTTCTCGGCCAATAACTAAGTCGTGATCAAAGTTGACGATTCAATCAATTATCGAAAATCTGTGATTACGCGCTAACTCACGAATAAAGCTGATTACGCTACTGATTCTATTCTGGGTCGTCACACCGAACATCAATGTTGCCTACCTTCGGATCGCCAGCCCAATCACCACCACTAAAGACCATAGATGCTGCCATGAATACGAAAGAAGAGTGAAAGAAAAGGAAAAGAAGGAGGTGCCAAGAAGAATCGGCATGAACAAGGACGCAAAAAAAAAATTCCTAATCGACGGTTGCGTCGGGCATAAACTCTCTGCTTCTTACAACTGGGAAAACTGGAGCCGAGAATTCTTTGTACCTTACGTACATGTTTTTCTAATAGTAATTATCATAAACAAACATTGGTAAAATATCACCATCATAGTGTGCCATTATTTTTTTTCTGCCTCTATTAAAATTCTCCGTATTTGCTACTTTCTTGAAAGTCAACAACTTTAACTAGAAATTGGGAAATGAATGTGTTCCCATGCATCTTATCTTAGGAAACGAAATCGATCACTACATGCACTCACATCTCTACTATAATAAAGCCAAGCGTGGCTCATTTTCACCAGAATACTGAATCCTTAATATATACCTAACAGATAATTTAAGAAATAATAAATAAAAAAATACGACAATAAGCACCAAATCAACCGGTGTGATGTAGAAGAAAAAAAAACAGGAAAAGAAGAAGAGCAGTTGAAGAATCAAGCAAAACTTCCATGAAACAAAAACTGTCATGCATAGTGGGTGTACAATCAAAATCGGAAGTTGATCGATTGGGCTATATATGCCCCATAGTTCAGATGCATGGTAAAAACTAAAAATCGACTCGGTATCCTAATCGATCATATAGTAATTGACGGGTAAGAATTACAGAGTGATTCTTTGTTGTTTCCTTTATGCATTTGGTTTCGAGTTGAAAATTGAGTCCACTTTCTGATTTACGGTTTGATAGGGAGCTCAACAAAGGTGTGATCAAAGACATAGCTTGATTATCTTCCAATTTACAGTTTTGATTTGGAAAAATTATAAGTATCTATACGTTTCAATGACATAGCTTGCTATTGCTATGTGGTGCTATAGAGATTAGAAGCTAAATGTTGCTATATGATGTTATTGCTTTGTTGTTGATATCTTATGGATTTGACCCACCATCATATCAGAAGCATAACAATAAGTTTTAGTATAACCCATCATTGTGCGATTGGGATTTGATCCACCTTGCTATTGCTATTACTATATGATGCTATATAGATTTACATAGATATTGAAGGATAGCTCCGAATAAGATTTGGACAAAGTTATTATTTGAATAATTACACTATGTTTAGGTGTTGGGTTTTGACTTTTGGCAAACTATGATTTAGGTTATCGACTATTTGTGGTTTGGATCAGTTCATTGGATATTACTGATCATATCAATATAATTAGTTGTGACTGAAGTAAACGAGTATGTGATCATAGGCAGGAGAGAGCTCTCTAAATAATATATTTATGTAGCAAAAAAAGAAACTATAATACCTTCTATCCCACTCTAGGATTTCTTCTTCAATCCACCAAGGTATTGTCGTCTTTTCCTCTCTACTTGGTTTCATGCATGCACTTCTTTCGCTTTAATGATCATGTTTATTCAGATTGCCGTTGTTTGAATAATTATACTACGTTTAGGTGTTGAGTTTTGACTTTTGGTAAACTATGATTTCGGTTGTCGATTATTTGTGGTTTGGATAAGTTCATTGGATATTACTTATATGAGCGAGGTTTTATATTATTTTTGGCAACTTATTTGCTTTGCTCTCTCTTTGTTACTTTAGATGGAGCAAAGAGTTAACAAAGATATGAGAGTCTAACCCATTTTTTTGACATATCTCTACCTGGCTAGGTGATTATCCCTATCTTTTTTCCCCTTTTAGTTGGTGCTTTTTCCTTCCTATCATACTACTAACCTTTTTTCCAACTTTCAAATTGGGTGTAATGACCCAAGTAAAAGGAAACGTGTTAAGGCAATATAAAGTATATTGGCAAGGAGCTATGAACATTAAATAAGGTACCAAACTACTTATGTGTTTGTTTTTCTTTTCATATATTCTTCTCTGAGGCTAATTGATGTCTAGCATATGTCATTGTAAAATGTTAATCTGATTAAACAATTTGATTCTCACCCTACGAGGTAATGTAGTGAGGAGTTTCAATAAAAATGAATACTGACATTGATTTCTCTAGCGTTTTCTCTTTAAACTGGTTAAAAAAAAGAAAGGAATCCTGACATTGATTTCTCTTTGGCCAGGGACTCCACCGATTATGGGTAGGCCTTCTTACCTCTGAAACTATTATTTTGTTTTACAAAATGAGATTGTACCTAGGTAAATGAGTATATGACTTCCTATTTTAGACTACATACGTATAAACATTAAACTGTATTCCATTATCAAAATAAGGTATATCTATTGTAGTTTAAGGTGCATTTTGAAGATATTTTGGCTTCAACATTATGTTATGCTATACGAATTTTAAGTTGTTTCTTTTGTAGACAAATTACACCACTTCCAACCAAAGAAAAGGTTAAATGAAAGTCTAAAGAGACATGTTTCAGTATTCTCACCCGGTGTGTACAAATTTGTTCTTTGAAATAAAAAAAAAATTTGTGAATTGGAGGAATTGTGAAAGAAAAAGAGAATTCTGAACTAAATTTTTTTTTCTCTTCTTTTTTCAGGATTGGTACATCGCTATTAATTAAAAAAAACGGTTCAAAAAGGTTTAAGGAGACATGTTTCATCATCACCTGGCCAGTATAAAAGAGTTTCAATAAAAACGAATACTGCAGATTTGAGGAAGTTGATTTTGAAAGAATGGAATAAGAAAAAAATGAGCAGTCAGTAATCTCAACCTTTTTCTTTTTGTCTTTATCTTTACAAGCAAAGAAATTTAATAATATATTAGCTACTATTTATCATTCTTACAGTTGGCGCCAACAGAATGCAATTGAGGAGTTGAAGTTGCAACCAGATTCAGACATTATACGTGTATGCAAAAAAGTTTTGCGTATTAGATAACTAACTGACTTAATTTAGTTTTCTTTTTAATAACATCAACATATTTTTATCCATATTTGGCATATAAGTCAACCTCTCACAAGGTTTATCTACTGGAAGAGAAAGAAAAAAATTGATCGGAGGAACAAGTCTTTCTTAGCAAAGGTACCACGTATCTCTTTGCTTATACATGAACATGCAAATATAAGCATTTAATATTTAAACACTTACCAGTTACAATAAATTTTTGTTTTTAAAATAGTTCTACAACATCGTACCTCTGTTGGTATCCAAAATTTGTTTAATAAAATTGAGGTGATTGCATTATCTAATCTTTAAATTTAGCCTACGTTTATAAAATAGTAAATATATTCTTATAGGTTCTATTATTACAGAGTATTTCGTGTAATTGGACTAAGGTTGTTGCAATGAAAGAAATTTATGATTTATTGGTATGTATCTAAGTATATAACTTGAATCTTGAAGTAATTCTAAGAAAGAAGTATCATTAATATCCTCTATGTTTCCTTGCTTGTTATTTCATATTTCAATTTGTAGTTTCAGAGAAGAGTACAAGGAGATGGGTGGCTGACATGGAGTTGATTGGAGAAGCTGAATGTGAGTGCAGGTTTTTATGAAATCGAAACTCACTTTCATCGTTTCGAGTTGTTCAAACACTTGAAGTTTCTGTTTATAGTTTGATGTTGGTATTATCATGAAAGTTGTAGTAGACATGTTATAGATTATTTTAGGCTTTAAATCATCTGAACATGATATCCTTACATTAAGTTATGAATTTCCAAAGTTAGGGGAGTATGTTGTATTGTTCATATATATAGTCATAGTAGTAGTAGTAGTATGAGTAATTGGATTTGGCAGTAGCTTTCCTCCCGGAAGAGAAAGCCAACATGAGGGAAGTTGTAGACAATTCTGTCAAATCTCTTAGTGATGAGGAAGAAGTGTTGACTCATGTTCTTGGCGTCCACTACTTAAAGAACTAGACACCCTCTTTCTTCAAGATCTCTCACATTGGTGATTACGTTACTGTAGTTGCTACATATTTTCTCTGCATTTCAAATCACTATTTGTATCCTTAACACTAAACTAAACTAAACCAAGAACATGTAATAAGAGAAGAGTGATAGATATACCCTGAGAATCGAGAGAAGTGGCGATTATGTTCCGAGCTGGTTCGAAGTGCTAGGCTAAACAAAGAGAGAAGGAGAAGTCTCCTTCTCCTACTAGCAATATCCTATGATGTTGTTCATAAGCTAAAGTTGGTGGTGGTATTATGAAAGTTGTAGTATATGTGTTAAAGATAATAGAGAATTTAAATTAATCTGAAAATGATTTCTGTATATTAAGTTATGTATTTTCAGAGTTAGAATGTCATATTTTGGCTTACAATTCATCTCTAATTCTTTTTATTTATAGATCTAATTATTTCTTTTTCATTCTATAATTCAAAAAAAATTATCAGAAATTATGGGTCAAGTTTCTTCATCACGCTTTCCTTCACGAGATGGGTTCATGTAGAGTTACAATACATTGAACGCCTCTTTTAATAGGAGTTCAAAACTTATAGACTACTTTTCTTAATTGTAATTAAAACTCATTTTGGTTCAACATATAGGAATGTGCCCATCATCATGAGTCAGAGACACAAAGAGAAAGAATACAATTATTGACTACTTCAGAATATGAAGAAATGCATAGAATGGATATAGTCGGAGGAGAATTAAGCTAATCCCTAAGGTCATCATTACATATGCAACCCCCCAACGAGAACCAAGTATATGTTCCTTCCACATATTTTTGAATAGTTATATATAGTAACACAATTCAATTATTTTTTTAAAAAAATATTGTTTCGGGTCACACCAGTTCTCTTCATTCATTAGAGGCAGAAAGACTATGTAGAATCAATTGGCAAAGAGAAAGACGTCGATCATTGAGTTCTTCATAGACGTGCCATCTATCAAATGCGAAGAGCAATGGGAAGCACAAGTGCGTCAAGTCAAAGTAAGTTGATGGATGGTAACATATTACTATGTAATTTTAATATAAGTACATTAAACCGTATACAACATATGATTATAAAAAGCATTTAATAAATACTTTTGAAGCATTTAATAAATACTTTTGAAGCATTTAATATATACTTTTGAAGCATTTAATATATACTTTTGAAGCATTTAATTTTTCTTTACAATTAACCTTTTTTCTATTCACAGTGGAGTAGTTGACAATGCCACCGGCTAGCATGACATGCCATGTAATAGAGTTTTTGTGCAAGTACAACCAAGACGTAGGGAATGACATGGACCTCATAATTTTGCTAGAAATTTCCATGAGAACATTGGCGTCGCGAAACTTCAATTGCCAACACCAAACACATGTCCACATTATCACGCCCGTCTATTTCATCGTGAAAGTAGAGATATGTGCTGTAAAAATGAGGCCATAGTTCATCCTTTGATACAAGCACCTCCAGAACTAAGAGAGCTATTCTCTCCTGAAACTCCAGAAGGCACACGTTTCAGGCAAAATATTCGGGCCTATAACCATGTATTTTTCTTCACATCAATGGGAGTGAATGTCGATCGAAATCTAGCAAAAAGAAGGTCAACTTTCAAATTCCGTGCTCAAGGATCCATATATCATAAGATAAGAAGTCTTCTCCCTGAAGGGGATAATAGACCAAGATTTCTCTAATTATATATATATATATATATGATACTAACCATGAAGTGGACAACTGTATGTTGGAAACGAAGCATTGTGGAAAGATTTGGTTAAAAAATTACAAGATAATTTGAATCAACACAACCCATTCACTTAACAATTTCATCACTTGGCGCAATGCCAAGATTTAGAAAGTTGTAGACTAATCATCAAAGAGCAACCTGCAAACCACTGTCACTACACTTTGCCTCCAGCATCACAAGTTGCTGCAATAGTAGTGGGAGTTAATGAGGCAGAACATTTAATGGGTCGTGATATCGTGATACAAACAAAGACCAGTCAACTTCAAAATATCCAAGATTGTGTTGGATTTTATGATTCTTTGCAATATCCACTATTACTACTTTATGGCACATATGGATGAGACTTTAACAGTCAAACTAATTGTGGAAGGAAACTTACATGTCATGACTACTATGCATATATTCTTCAGGTGATTATTTTATTTCTTCTTTTCAATTTTTTAAAGTTCAACAATAATGATCACTATTGCAATAACATTACTATCGTTGCAGATCCGTCAACATGACGAATCCGTTTTACTTTGAGGAGGTCTACTTTTGCAACAGTATGTCATTGATAATTACGTCAAAACTGAAACACAAAAGTTAAGATGAATACATACTAATCAGAGTACTCTTCGAAAAGAATTGTATGATTGACTACACGACTCACTACAAATTGGCTAGAATAATGCCTGTATAAACTTCATCATTCTCTAATATTTAGTTGATTTTTCAATATTCAAAAGCAAGTATTAAACTACTTTTATTTGAAAATAGGTAATGTTGGTCGTCGAATCATTTTGCCATCCTCTTTCATCGGAAGTCCACGGGATATGCACCAACGATATCAAGATGCAATGGCTTTGGTCCAAAAATTTGGAAAGCCTGACATTTTTCTTACGATGACTTGCAACCCTAGCTGGGAAGAGATATAAGCCAAGTTATTACCTGGGCAAGTACTACAGGATCATCCTGATTTAGAAACACAAATTTTCTGCTCCAAGTTTGAACAACTAAAGGAAGATGTTATCAAAAAAAGAGTTCTTGGTGAAGCTTTGGCTTATGCGTATGTTATCGAATTTCAAAAATGTAGTCTCCCACATGTGCATATGCTTCTCATGTTAAAGGAAGATGATAAGATGAATAGTCCAGATGATTATGATAAGATTGTTAGGGCTAAAATACCAAATGCAGAGGAGGAGCCAGAATTGCACAATGCGGTATTGAGGCACATGATACGTGGTCCATGTGGAATATATAAGCGCACTACTCCATGTATGAAACATGGGAGTTGTAAGCGAGGTTATCCAAAGTCATTTTAGGAAAACACATGTCAAGGGAATGATTTTTTTTTCAGTATACCGTAGGGAAGATAATCGTGACGTCCGATCTGGTACAACAGATAAGAATTGGCTTATTCCTTACAATACTTAGCTACTTGCGAAGTATGATTCTCATATCAATGTTAAAATCTGTTGCAGCATAAAAAGTGTGAAGTATTTGTACAAGTATGTGTACAAAGGTCCAGATAGAGTGATGTTAGAAGTTCGTTCTGAAGCTAATCATGACAAGATACATAACTATGTTGATGCAAGATGAGTTTACGCATGGCAGCTTTATGGAGGATCTTCAAATTTTTAGTGAACAGGATGTATCCTTGGGTGGAACGATTGCAAATTCATCTTCCTAACCGACAAATGGTGTTCTTTAATGCATGTGAAAGGGTAACTGATGTGGTCGCAAATGATAGAAACTCAATGACAATGCTTACTGACTATTTTACTATGAATAAGTACTATAAAGATGCACGTGCATACTTATATCGTGAATTTTGAATGATTTTGTTGGGTTGCAATATATAATCAATGGAAGCCAAGGGAGACCAACCAAAAAGTAATTGGACAAATATATACTGCGTCGTGTTCAGAGGGAGAAAAATTCTACCTACATATTCTTCTTAATCATGTGCAAGGAGCTACTTCATTTGAAGATTTAAAAACAGTGGATGGCGTATTGCAACCAACTTTTAAGGAGGTCGTTGAACAACGCAAGTTGTTAGAAAATGATGATAGCATCCGACAATGTTTGGGTGAAGCTTCAACAATACGTATGCCTTTATTGGTAAGAAGATTGTTTGTGACTATCTTGGTTTGTTGCGAGCCGCAAGGGATGCGAAGGCTGTGGGATGAGTTTTCAAATTTTATGATGGAAGACTATGCTTCATCAAGCACCACTGACTGCACACGTATCACAAACAGACTCTTGCGAGACTTAAATGGAATGCTTTTACAAAATAATAAGTCAATCTCGAACTATGATTTGCCAAAAATGACTTAAGACTGTGATGAAGCATCAGAATTTCCAAGGTTGATACAAGATAAAATTTCAATAGATTTTCTTCAGCTTGACCGAGAAGCATTTAATCATTTGAATGCTGATCAAACTTTTGTGTATGACACTATACTATCCGCAATCGAGAGTAAGAGTAGTGCCCTATTTTTTGTTGACTACTAGCAACCTTGAGAAGCAAATGTCATATCATATTGACAACAACTACCTCTGGTATAGCGACAACATTAATGCCTAGTGGAAGAACAACTCACTCGAGGTTCATAATCTCACTTAATCTTGATGCATCTTCAACATCAAATGGAGGTAAAAGAACATATTTAGGTGATCTAATCAGACTATCATTAGCAATTATTTGCGATGAGTCTTCAATGTTGCATAGATATGCCTTTGAAGCTATTGATCAGAACCTTAAAGATATCATGGATTGTGATGACTTACCATTTGGAGGAAAGGTGATGATCTTTGGTAGAGACTTTCGACAAGTTCTCCCTATTATACATGGTGGCACAAGAGCAAAGATGGTCAACGCAAGTTTGGTTTATGCAACTTTCTGGCCTGTTGTGAAGATTATGAGTTTAAGACACGATATGAGATATTATAATGACCCTGAATTCTCACAGTTCTTACTTGATGTCGGTAATGGAGATGAACCTAGTGTGACTGATGACATGATACGATTACCTTCAAGTATAGACATACCATGGGAGAATGAAGAATCAATCAACTAATTAATCGATCAAATATTTCCAGATCTAAGTTCCCATGTAAATGATGCAATGTACATGGTTGATAGAGCAATAATTATTCCAAAAAACCTTGATGTTGACATACTCAGTGAGAAGATCATAAAGCAGTTCCCAAGATCAAAACGCATCCTATATTCTTTTGATTTAGTGGAGGATGACACCAGAAATATGTATCAACAAGAGTTCTTGAATTCAATTCCGCCTTATGACATGCCACCGCATCAGTTAATTATCAAGAAAGGGGCTCCTCTTATGCTTTTAAGGGATATTGACCCAAAAATTGGGTTATGTAATGGTACAAGACTGAATTGCCGTGGATTGTACAACAACCCCATTGATGCAGAAATTTTATCTGGACAATATGCGGGAACAAGAGTATTCTTATCTAGAATTGAGCTAAAAATCACTGAGAGTGCCGAACTGCCTGTAAGAAATCAAGAAAGCAATTTTCTGTTAAATTGAGTTTTGCACTGACAATCAAGAAATCACAAGGTCAAACGATACAAAATGTTTGTATTTACCTTCCAGATCATGTGTTTAGCCATGGATAGTTGTAGTGGCTCTATCGAGAGGAGTTTCAAAGGCCACTACTAGAATATTGGTGAAGAACGGATTGGTAAAACATGAGGAATGGGTATTCACAACAAATGTTGTGTATAGGGAAGTGTTGCTACCATACGATTAATCAAGTTTTAAAAGGTACACTTGATCCTAACTATGGTTGCAATATTTTAATGCTCACAAAATGAAATTTATAGTTACCATTTACCATGTATAAATTTTCAGGACTTTGAGCATCTTAAACCCTATCACCGCTTCGATGAAATATGTAGAACATCGAATCACGAAAATGATAGCCAAAAATATGTGGCAAGTGATGATTATCTAAATGGTGGTGAATTTATACAAATATTATGTTTTAGTCGTTTCCCTTCTAATGTTTTTAATTTTATTTTAGCATGTATTCAATATTAGAGTGGTTGACATGTATTCTGTGAAATTATATAATTTCATAGTATAAAATAAAATAACTGATTAGTCGCAGCACAATTACAACGCACTTCCCCACGCGCATGCAGAAAGACTAGTATTGTTTTAATTAATGGTGTCAACTGAATTCCAATGGAAATCGATAACTACATGGTGAGTTGCACTCACAGAATAATGTTAACATTTATCTATTATAATTAAAGAAGATTAAAATAGTTCACTTTTCTTTATTTTTTGTCGTGACTCAAATCCAGACCTAATGTATATTTTTTTTTCCGTCAAATAAGATTACCGTTTAACTACACTATATCTTATATCTTTGTTCATGAAGATATAATGTACTGAATTTTATTCGATGATCAAGTCAATAAGAGGGTTATGGCATGGATATGGACATAATTATATAGTAATAGCTCTAATAATTTGCTCTGATAGACGTGGCTTCAATCCACACTAATGTTTTAAAACAAGCAGCTTGGGATTCTTTTCTAATCCAAGACGTACTAATGATTTTTCATTAGTTGGCTTCCCACCAACAATTCAAATTAAAAGGTCCAAAAACTTTGGGACACTTTCCTATGAAACCACAATGTGTTCTTGTCAAGTATGGAAACATGAATGTGGTTGCAGATAAATTAAGCTTGCATACTTTAGAAACAATGTAAAAGAAAGATTTATTTGTGTTATTGAATCAATTTTAGCATCTGTATCCTGCAACATTGCAGTCGAAGAATAATATTCGAGAGTATTCAGCAGCAAAGGCGCTTCTCGTACAAAATGAAAATTCAAGAGAAATTTCAGTTATACAAGAAACCGTTCTGTAGATTTTCACTCATGCATTTTGCACAGAAACTAAACAAAGAACCAATTTAATCAAGTGATCGATTATGTTACAAGCCTAACATCGTTTTCATCTTTACCTTCTCTCTCAAGTCTTCTTCAGATGGTATCCTGGCATTATTTTTTGAGGTTGCAGACCACCATTCCCTCACCTCATCCTGCAAAAAGAGAAAAAAATATTTAGTGTACTAGCACACATACTAGCCATGATTTTTTGAAGAGATCACGCTTTTGACGGAGTTTAGTGAACCGTATAGATCGGAGCATTATTAATTGTAAATTTCATGACAGTTGCCACAACTATAGTCTACAGCCTACAGGCAACAAAGAATTTTACGGTGGATGAACCGTTAAAGACTGGAGCTTAGTAGTAGTATGTTATATGATAACAGAAACATTTGGGTAACAAGCTAAAACAGCCAACAAAGAATCACTTGTTCAGAAGAAGAAACGTGCATTTATATATATGTGAAATGCAAGCATGTGCTCAACTAATCAGATTATACGGGAAACAACACTAACTTGATCAAAGTTCAAAACAAATGAGAGAATACTTGTAATAGCAATGCATAGACATATACTTCAAGCAGTTGAATTGATGAGTTAGAAAGTCGGATTATTACCTCAAGGAAATCATGGTTGGATATGTACTGTGTCTCGACCAAACATCTAATGCCCCCAACAATCACAGATATTGAATTTTTCACATTCTTCTGAGAACCTATTTCTTGAGCAAATATAGAAAGAAAGAAAAAAAAATACAGGACAATACATTAGCTTACTTATGAGAAAGCACTAAAACCATAACTGATCTGAAGAGAACCAGATCATCTTCCTAATATATATGGATATTCAGGTTAAAAAGAGGTATATTTAGTTATACCAGTTATACAACACACATAATATCCAGTTCCGCCTCGTCCTGTTTCACATTTCCCAAGCCGCAGGCGGAGGAAAAAACCCTCCAGATTTGAGATCGAGGTATGAGAATTCATCCATCTGATGCAAGAAGAAATAGTTGAATATGAGAACAGATTCAAATAGATAATAAACCTCACAAGGAAAAAAGTAAGATACGTTATCCTTTTCATTATATTACCTCTCACTGTTCAAATTCTGCTTAAACTTTTCCAAGGTTGAAAAACTTTAAGACAATCCAAGGGGGGTTAAAGTATCTATAAATACATTCTCAATTTAGTCGTCATCTACTCTATTTAGGTAGAAGCATTATGAAAATTTCAGTGGTTCAGCCACTTCATAGTGAATATAAGTGGCCACGGCTATTCAATATTCACATACTAAGTAATTCCTAAATAGTCAAATTAATTTCATAAGTTCAAGTGTGCAGGGTGCTGCGTGATCGCACTTTATCAGTTTTTATATAATCACAATAAGAAAAACCTCCACAGATTTGTTTTGTCAAAATTCCTTTAAAATCTTTAATCCCTAATTGAACAATGGACCTTTTGCCTTACAATGTTGACAACAATACAATAAGTAGGGAAATTTTAGGGTGGAGTGCATCTACCTAAATTTAATTTTATAATTTTGTTGTTATTGTTGTAAAATGAGACTATTTTTGTGTAATTTTTTTCAATTTTTTATAAGTACACAAACGAGCACATTTTTACAAACTTGAGAACAAATCGTGGTCAATGTTGTAATTTAGTTCAATAGTTTGTAAATCAAAAAGTGGTCGTAATTTTTTTCTAAATGTAGTAAATTCTTGTTCAAAAAGTTATAATTTTGTTAAACTAATTGTAAATAATATTTTATGTAGATCTCTTCTACCATAGCCTTACCAAGTATAGTAATAGTTTTATAGATCAAGAACACTATTAAGGTATCTTTCTGTGTTTTTGCGTGTCTTGAGATTTCTCTAATAAAACAATTACAAAGTACATTAACACCTATATACTCTATATCATACTTCTCTAAAAAGTTAAGATGCATGTGCAACTGCAAACTATCAGAGCTCAAATAGACTGTAATCAAACAAAATATCGCATGCGAAACATACAAATACAACATGATCTAAAACAATATACAGTGAAACTTCGATAATTTAATACTCGATTAATTAATAACCTCGGTAAAATAATATTTTTTGTCGGTCTCAACTTAGGGACTTGAATATTATACTCGATTAATTAATAACTTGGCTAAATTAATAAATTTTATCAGTCCCGAGGTTATTAATTTATCGAGATTTTACTGTAATAAACTTGTGAAAGGCCAGTTGGTGCTAAACTTACTTCAGGATATCTGTGCGAGACAAGCGAAGCCTGTTTATGGAGTCTGAGATTCCTTTGGGTACATCAGAAACTGGCATATTGACCAACAGTGACAAAGCCATGACCTGTTCTTCTTTGAACTTATTTTGCCCTGAGCTTGAAGCATTGTATCTCTTAACAGAATTCGAAGAAGGTCTAGTTTTCTTGGAGGCTGTTATTGATTTCCAGCTCATATTAAGATCTGTCTCATCCTGATCCACCGAAGCCTGAAAATGATTCTCTTTACCAATTAGGAGCTTCATATTTCCTTCTGCATTATGGTTCGTTCCACTTGGACTGCAGTAATAAGACAAGTTACTCTCCAATTGAGGTTGTCCCACTGAGGTAGCATTTGGACATGCAATAGCCCAATGATCTTTTTCAAAACATCTAATACAGAATGAAGACATATACTCTGCTCCATCATAAGATTTGAATTTACTTGGTAAATCCTGAAGCTTGGCATTTTTTATCTCCACACACTCTCGCAAATGGTGACCTTTTATGCCACAAAAGAAACAGGTCATGATTTTATCAGCAGCATTACCTGTTATGCCAGTTGGGGGAATGTGCTTGAGAGCATCTAATCTCCTGGCAAAGACGGAAGTCATTGCTTCTGAACCTCGAGATTTAGGAGCAGAGAACACTGGATTCAGTTTGGTAATTGGCTTCTCGTCACTATGGCCTTCATATCTATTAGCAAGTGAGCCTGCACTGTCTGCTGCACAATCCTGTAGCTCCTTACCAGAGACAGCAGCAACATCTTCAACTGACAGTTCCTTCACCCCAACATTGTTCTTTTCAATGGAGTAGTCAAGACCTGCACCAACAGTGTAACGATCTGACACTGTTGATGGACAGGGTATTTTTGGCATAAAGCGAGTTATCCACAAGTTTCCCAGAAGGAAACTTCTGCGAACAGTATTATCAGTTGTTTTCTGTTTAGACTGTGGGTCAGATTCAAGAATCTCAGCACTTCTTATCTTGCGTTTCCCAAGAGAAAAACTAGAGCCAACTACACCTTTCTTTCTATCATACTCCGAGTTGCTTGCAGTTTTGTTCTCCACAGAATGATTAATGCCTTTCTCCTGACTACCGGCAGCTTCTATGGATAAAACCTCCGGCTGAATTGCTGAGCTCAATTCATTTCCGCAAGTATATTTATTAAAATTCACAACTGGAAGCATACTCCTTTTGCCTACTTTATCCGTCTCTTCATGAAAATCTTTTGGACTACTAGCTGTCTCAAGTTCCTCAATTCTTTCTCCTATCTCATGATCACAACTTGACTTTCTTGTTCCTTCACCATCTGGCAGGCAATATAGGGACTGAAAAATTGACTGGAAACCAATAGTTTTTATTCCGGCATCTGCATTCTTGTTGTACGTAATAAGTTCCTTATCAGAACTTTCACATGCATGATCAGGATGTACAATGGTAAGAGGAAGAGGTAGTGATTTATCCTGTATCGATTTTGTGAACCCCTTTGTCATGCTTGATATCCAATTCATGAAGGAGCTGTCTTGTTTAACAGAGGAAGGGCAACCTGATGTTTCTTGGATCTGGTTTCTGAACCTTTTACTCCCAACAATAAACTGTTCATCAAAGCCCCACCTCTTCTTGCTTGATGAAAACAACCTAGCACTGTTACAGCTTTCAACACTCTCGTGGCTATCATCCTCTTCTTTTGACATTTTACAACTAGTATCTCCATCGGAAAAAGCTTTTTCCTTGCCTTTCCTTCGATGTTTATGGATTCTACTGTCAGTTGGAGAGTGTTTACCCACAGAGTTGTTTACAGGAAGCATATGTTCATCCTTCCCACAGCTTTCTTTATCCCACAGGAGTTGTTCTGATCCTAGTTTCTGACTTGCAGCTCCATGGGCATTTGCACTTTTCAGAACTTGTATATCATTATCAGCAGTTGACTCCAGTTTATCCAAGGGACTTCTGCCCTGGGAAATTTGATCCAACACTAGAGCACCGGAAGCTTCACTTTTAGGTATGTAAGATTTGGTATTTAAAAGAAAATTCATTCCCCCCTTTGATTTTCCATCATCAACATGTATGTCTTCACCGATAGGGTCACCCGATAATGATTCATTTTGTCCAATAAAAGGTCTTATTTCATCTGATTTTATCATATCAGCCCTTTTTCTGTCAGCATCACCTGAAGTTGTATAATCACATTAATAAAAGTGCTGTTAGTTAGAGTAAGAAAAAGTCTCTAGTTTATGAAAAGTAACAAATTGAAAATTCAGCTCAACCTTGGTGAAACAATGTAAATAATCAGTTCTAAGCGGTTAACCAATATCACTACATTTTGAAAATGAGCTACTGAAGCTCTTTCAATCTGTCTGCCAAATTACTCTCAATTTTAAATATCTGAATAGCAGGATGCACCTTGCAGTGTTGTAAACAGAATTTCTCCAGTTGCTGGTTTGTCAGGTACTTGATCATCTTCAAAATTGATTGGAGCGCAAGTGTCCACCTGTTTATCCAGAATAGAAAGATCGGCAGCTGTTTTCAACTCCTCTACATTAGCACCGGTTTCTGCGAATGATTTTGTCTCAGCAATGAGAGTAACAACATCAGCAGAGAAATCAACTTTATTGAAAACTCTGACTACACAACTGATAATATCTTCTTTTCAAACTTAATTAAAACTTTATCAAGGATAAGCCAGCAAGATACCCAATTCAATCGTCGTTACCTGTTTCATATACATGGCTCGCCCCACATGCCAACATGCCAGCATTGCTTGTTGGCGAACTGATCAAAGCATCTTTGCCAGAAACTTCACACTTCACATGAAATGATGTATTTGGGGTTACAACATTCTCTTCATCTATAGGCTTATCAGCGGCAGACCTCCCTCCTGTAGTGCTTTGTGGTGGTGAAAGAGTCACATTGCTTGGACCTACATCCAAGATAAGTGAGAGCTTGTATTTAGAAAGATTAAACCAGCTCTCATTTTAGACTCATACCTTTATCTGTAGACCAGACTAACTCTGACAGGGGCTCATTGGCCACAAATGTCATGTCTAACATCAAAACTGCATTTGCACCTGCACCTGAATCACCGTTCAGCATGCTTTGAATACACTGATTTGGATAACTCAGAACCAGCCCCAGATCACTCACGGGTTCTGTTTTCTCATTGTTCGCATCCATTTTTGGCTTGATAAAATCTCTATCCTGAATTTCAAAACAAACAAAGTCAGACTTTCTCATAATCCAAAGTGTCTCTAGATACATCCCAAACAATTTATTAGCATGTGCAATAGATTCACCCTTTGAGTTTTATTTTGAAAAATCTTGAGAACAAAGGAAAGAGCCATGCTTAGAAGTAGTTACAAATATAGTTCTCTGGACCAATGAGGCATTTAACAATTAGATAGTAACTATTAGATTCCCATATAGACAAAATCAAAACAGGACCAAAATCAGCTCATCCCAAGGCCCACTATCAACAACATTATCAACGTTGCATCCTTCTCTGTGTCAAGAGAGGGTAGTTTCCATATTTCAATTTGCATCTTAAAGTGCAAGTGACATTTCTGACATCTGTATGAGATAAATGTAACGTACACATCAATCAGTTTCAGCAATGTTGATTCTTATCCACAATCTGAGTCATTGGCAGTGGAAATCCATATACCTATCACCTGTGGTATTAATAAAGTATTTAATCAGATTTCATGATTTTGTTCATATTTCGTGTACTTAAGTATTTTGATTGAATCCTTTCAAGAAACAAGCAGACAACATCTTGTATAAAAGATCAAAGACAGCCAAGACATAACTATAGAAACACATCATGACACGGATCTGTTCGGATACAACTACAAAAATAGCAGGACAACTCACATTAACCCTAACTAATAAATAACATGATAAAAACAGGAAAAAATAATTATTTTTGAAAGGAAGAACATTTCCTCTGAGTTAAATCATAGAACTGCTCAGGAGATATAGTAACTGTGAATTTCTATTCCCTTTTACTTTTTCTTCACTGGACAGTTTATGATAATTCAAGTGGCCAGGTCACACTGCTGAAGAGCTTGATAACATGAATAACAAGTCGACTATTAAGGCAGGAATTTTTAAGATACATATGTATCAGATTGTTCATACATCACTACGTTCCGGTTTAGTTCAGAAGAAAAATAGTTACATCGTGATCTTAGCTAGCCAGTATGGTGTCTCCTTCCAAAGTACCCTTTCATTTCTGAGATGCAATTATTACTTCTAACGCAATTGGAATTTCAAGATTATATTTTTATGCAAATAAGAAGCAACAGTTCATTATCCAAACCCCAGTACTTCCATGACAGGCATATGTTATTAACTTCTTATCTACTTCTAAAGCATTAAAAACTTTGGAAGCAACATGAATTTTGAGTTCATTGGTATTAAATAGAACCTTCAATATTAATGAGCAATCATTTAACTCAAAAGACATTCAACCCAAGTACTCAAAAAGAAACTAAAGGAGTTCATATGCAAAAAAGTGAGAACCTTTAAGAACAAAGTTTTTCTTACAAGATTAGTTCAAAAGGCAACCTTTTTTTTACAAACAACTCAGGCTTCAAAAACTTCAGAAGCAACTGAATTCTTGGTTCAAAAGAATTGAGCCTCTAATGAACAACACAAATGATTACCAATACATAAACAAAAGAGTACACAAAGTCCCAATACATCAAGTTAGAGTCTCACCAGAAAATGCACAAAAAGCAAGAACCTTGATTAACAGAGTGTGCAGAACAAGGCTATCAAATTTGGGAATTACCCATTAAAGCAAAGCCATTCACAGTGGAGGCCCAGAAAGCGCATATCATTTGTTTCACCAAAGAGTAAATATTTCCATAAAAAAGAAAGCAACTTTGGTGGTGGGAGTGTTTCAGGGTTCAACAAGAACAGAGGTTTTGCAGTAAATAACAAACAAATATAAAAGGAGCAATCAAATTTGGGAAAGTAAACATGTATATAGTTGATGAAAGGAGGGAATGAGACCCACGTACCTGTTGTCCTTGCAATCCATAAATTGCTGTCTAAAATGCGAGAGAGAGTAGAAGAATGAGAGCTCTAGTTTCTTCAAGTGGAACAGAATGACTGCCATTCCTTTAACCACACAACAGTTCTAGTATGAATTACTTCAATACTCTGCTTCACCTCTCTCTATCTTAACCTTTTGGACAGATTCTTGAGGCTTAAGGTTCAGGATCCGCCACGTGGACGCAGTGCATGCCAACTATACTCTGCGCAGAGTTGTACTGTAAATGACAAGTTACAGGGAGATGTGGAGAGCCCAAGTTGTTTGCTGTTTTAAAAGAGAGATATTTGGAAGTGCGAGCATATGATTGACTTTTGGTGTCAAGTACAGAAAAGAAGGATAGAAGTGGGGAGAGAGGCGAGTTTCTGTTTTCACTTCCAAATTAGAAAAAAAAAAGATTATGTCATTAGGCAAATCATCATGGTGTCGCCAGACGGTCTGTGAGAAGAAGAACGAACAGAACAGATAAACAGAGAATAATAAGAGCTCTGTATTGTATTAATCGATTAGATGATTGAATCTTACACTAAGCTACAGTCCCTATATACATGTTTATAAAACTACATTTCGTAGATACTATAGGCCTGAGAGCAACTGTACCGGGGGCGTTTTTCAGCACGAGCAGCTCCTCTGGCCCGCCAAAATCGTCGGTGACCGCTCGACACGAGCAGCTTCACGAGCAGGAATTGCTCGAGCGAGAGCACGAGTAAGAATTGTTCGAGCGAAAGCACGAGCAGACGGAGTGGGTGAGAGGAGGGGAGGCGGGCCCGACCGGCGAGCAGCACAAGCAACGCGTACAGCGGTACGTGCTGTCGTCGGCGACCGCTCGTTGACGAGTTCGGGAGCTACTGCTCGTGCTACAGCCGGTGCATATGCTCTAACATCGCTTAGCCCCGAAATAGAGTATAGCCAATGATGTGTGCCTCTCTGTACTCTGTAGCCACTGTTTCCTTCGTCACAAGGGTGAAAATATATAAGATCTTTGTTAAAAGAGACCGCAAGATGTTAACTACTTTTAGTGTTTTATTGTTATGTTTTTATTTTGTTGTTTGATCTCTTATTAAGCTTACTGTAAGCAGTTTATCTAGTCAAATTTTGTACTTGTTCGTGTACCGTTGGTGGCCGGTCTGCTCTAAGACGGAGTTGTCTGCCTCGCTCTGACAAAATTGGATGCAATATATCTTCTAGTAGCGAGATGATGCATATTGTTATGGGTTTTTTTTTCCGGGTGGCAACATAGTGGAAGGTTAATTTTATAAGAAATGTCATGTCAGTTTGAAAGATTTTTCACACACAAAAGGTTAGTTTGCATTTTTTTTACAAAGAAAGTCATTATTTTGGTTTTACACTTTAAATTTTAGCCCCCTTTGTAAAACAGAGTCTGGTAGTGTATATATCTTAAGTGAGTAGTGTTTGTATATAACTAGAGTATTTTCTTGAACAAGCATAGTGGACCCATAACTTATCTATTCTAACACCTGGAACTGGAAATCTATCATCTACACTCAATAGTAAACAGTTATTTTTCACCATAGAAAATTTCTCACTTTCCAAAAATACATGATTTAAAGGTTAAACTTAAAATTTTACGAGATCTTATCATTAATACAAGAGAGAACATTAAACTGTTCGAAAGGTCAAAAACAATCCACCTTCGTCCTCAAGATCAAGCGATCCTTGATTTCAAAGTTGCTAGAGAGCAATCTTTTCTTGAAAGTCTGTCAAGAGACAAGGAAAAAATAGAAAAGCTTTTGCATCAACTATCAATTTGAGCATTTGTTATATCCGCAATTCAACTGGTATCAGAGCTTGTTATAGCTCAAAAACTCAAATATGAGATCAGCTTATGGAGTAATAATAGAGAAACTATATTCTCTATTAGGACTTATAGATGCAAGACAACAAGAATCTCTATCAGAGATTTCTAGATATAGAGAATATCTAAAAATTCTTCCAGCAATCAATAACCAATTACATGGGTTGGAAGCCAAAGTGGATTTCCAGAATCAACCGGAAGAAAAACAAGAACTATTAACAAGAGTTAATAGCAAAATCGAGAGACTAGATCTTCAAAAGACGAAGATCCTTGATTGTGTTCAAAAAATAGCTCGAGAACATAAAAGATCAAGCAATAGTCCAGCTCGAACAGTCATTTGAAAAACTAATGACTTCAAATTACTACAAGTTCTAAAAGAAAATCCACTGCCAAAGCCATTTTTTCAAGATTCTCCAACAAAACTATCAACTTTCAAGATAGGAGAACCTAAACAAGAAGATACTCGCAACATGAAGATGTTGAGCATTTTCAAGAAAAAATCAGTGCAGATATTGAATTCAGAAGAGTTTGAGTTCAACGAAATTGAAAGCAACGTCTGAAATGCTTCGATCCTGAAGTTCGAATTCAACCAAATCTACAAGAGAGGAAGTTTTGATATGATGGAAAGCCATCAATTCAAAATTCTTAAATTCACTATGCCAGCAACAACAAAAGAAATAGATCTCCTTCTAGTAACACCTGAGGAAGTTTCTAAATCTAGGAAAAGAAACTTCAAATTTTTATACATTGGAGCAGTCCAAGTTGGTATAAAATTACTGGCCAGAGAATGCCTAAATTGCTCAGTTCTATGTGTCTTACAAGACAATTGGCTGAACGATTTCCAGAAAAGTCTATTAGGAACACTTCAAGCATCACTATGCAATCAGGTTGCATACTTTAACTGTTTCCCAAACTTTTTGACCAGCCTAGCCGATGTCGCTCACTGTCTTTGACTAAGAGTCAAAACAGAATGCACGTCCATGAAAGAGGGCATGTAAGAGCTTGCAGTAGTTTATAGAATCTATTATATATAAACTAATGATCACACCAAGTAGAGCCAAAGACCAAGATATCAAACATCCCAGGTCTTACTACTGGTTTCCTTACAAATCCCAAAAATTATTCAGAGCAAATTCACAAGGTAACATGGGATGAGGTAACTTTTTCACTAGAGTGGAAATTATCAGGTCCGAGGGAGAAACCAGAAAGCATGAAGGTAGCAGTCTACAAGAATAGGAAAACTGGAGATATCAACCTCAAATTTGAAGGACACAGAAACAGTGACGTATCCCTCGAAACCTTCAGAGGAGAAAGCTCTAGACCACTCAGGAGAAGTAACTCTACCAGATAAATTTGTACTAGAAGTACCAGAATATCAATAAAGGCTAATCCAGTGATGGAGGAAGACTTAGATTCTGAGTTAAGGAGAAACATCAACATGCTAAGGGCAAGAAGTTCAAAATCAGAAGAACTCTTCAAGCTTTATGAGGAAGTAGAAGAGTGAGGATCCCTTGTGATTGGAACAATTGATCAAAAGATCGAGAGTTTCACCTTCTAAAAGGAAAGGAAAGTCTTTCCTCTTCTACATGAAGAAGCAGAAGATACAGAGCATGAAGACATGGAAGAAGCAGAATCTTCATAACCATCACCTTCACAAACCACCATATTTAGGATTGGTGGAAAAACCAAACTTCCACAAGAAAGAAGCCCTAGTGGGAAGAAGGGAGAAAAAAGCTCTCACATATTCATTTCACAAGAAAATACTCCAAAGGTGTTAATCACCCAACTAAGAGTATGGCTTGATCTAGACAAAGTTCTAGACAAGAAAAAATTCATAGACAGATGGGTAGCTAGTCTACTCATGGCATCTTGCATAACCTATGGAAGATTTGAAGCAAAAGACTTGAAAACAGTCTATGAATCAACTCTCCTAGGAATGGCAAAGAAGTATTACTTTCCTTTCAAAGAAACAATCACGGAAAAGCAATGGCTGGAAGACATAAAGACAGATAGAAATCCATATATGTTTGCCACTCCGCTATATGATCAACTCTGCGGAGATATCTCATATGTTGGAGAAAAAACTAAAGAAATAGCAAAAACCAACATATATGCTTGCAAGATCTGAACCATGAAATACTTTGAGGTATTTGAACGAATTCCAAGAGTACTATTGCACGATAGGAGAGCTGGAAAATATTGACTTGGTACACCTCCTACATAGGAAGGATCCTGAACCTTGGAGGACAACTATGAGAGAAAGCATAGAAGAAAGACCTCTAGAGAAGTTTTCGGTTGGAGGAGTTGCAGAAAGAATCAAGCAACTAATGTGCGAATAGTGTAAAGCTAACACTAGAGCAAAAGCAGCCAAGAAGCAGCTAAAAGGAACAAGTGACTTCTATTCCAAAATGACAGATGCACCAACCAACTGAGGATACGAAGAGAAGAGGCGTAAGAAAAAATACTTCCAAAAATGTTTCAAGAGAAACGAAAGGAAGATTTGGAGGTTCAAGAGAAGCTCCAACTACAGAAGAGAAAAACAAAATCCCAAAAAGAGATTTTTCAAAAAGACAAGATTTCATCAGGAACCAAAAAAGAAGAAAACTTGCTAATGTTGGTTATGCAAGGCCAAAAGGCATTATGCTAACGAATGTCCCAAAAAAGAGAAAAGAAGTTCAAAGGCTCTTCTAAAGGAATATTGTAACAACCCGAAACAAAGTTCACGTAAAAATCAGCACGAAACTGTATTATCGCGAATTAGTCGTATCACGTGTGTTATTAACGAATTTTTCATCGGGAAATAATTTGACTTTATTTCCTTCATGAGAGTTGTAAAATATTTAATTTCGATCTCGTAGGAATTTTCGGGAAATTTTTCTGATTTGTGAGCTATTTGTTATGATTTTTGAAAGTTTTTTTGGTTTTCGGATAATTATCACAATATTTATCCGAAATTGTCGTAACGGATAAATCGAAAAGAAACTTATTTTTATCGGTTAATTATTGCCATACGATCGTGATATTGTCGATTAATAGTCGTTGATCGATTGAGGAGCTTCCTCTATAAATAGCAAGTTTCTAAAATTAGTCAAGTTACCCGATTTAGAAAGTCAAAATGGGAATTGTTCTGGCGTTGACCCACTGTTGACCCGACCCAGTTGCCGACCCGTTTCCTTGACCCGCCGGAATCTTCACCATCCGGCCACCAATTTTCGAGTTTGAGGTATGAAAATTCATCCTCTCTTGCCCATGAGTGGCTTGGTGAATTTATTTTGAGCATTCTTGATGTTTTTGGGGAAAATTTTGGAGAGTTTGGGACTGCCGCCGTCAGTGGCGGCTCTCCGGCGGTCTGTGGGTGGCGAGGGTGGAGGGGTTCGGTAGCCCTCCTCCTCCTGCACCGTTTAGGATTAGCCCTGTGAGTCGTGGTGGCTCGACGGCGGTGAATCGACGTCGGAACCGGTTTTCGATCCGGCGGCTTTTGGGCCAAATTCTGGCTGCCATGGCGTGAATTTGGGGTCGGGCTAGTTAGGAAAAGGATTGGGTTTGGAGAGAGGAAGAGATTGAAGGGTCAACCGCCGCCATCCGTGGTGGTTAGTGGTGCCCACCGCCGCCGTCGGTGACGACAATTTCGACGTCTTCCCGGCCGTTTTAGCCTCCGGCAAAGAAGGAAGAATTGTTGGGGAGCATGTGAGGAGGCTACCTGTGAAATTTGAACCTCGCCAGAGTTGGTCGCCGGAGGTGGCGCGTGGCCGCCACGCGCTGCCGCCCGCGGCGGAGCTCCGATGAGGATAAAATCGTATTTTTTTCAGGAAATTTCTGGGATAGTGTTTAAGTTGATTTTCGCACGTTTTATCGAATTCCGCTATTAAATATGTGTTATTTATTCAGGAGATCGTGATTGAGATTTTGGCGAGGGAACTTCCGCCGGACCATGGAGCTAGCCCTTGTACTGTGAGTGGACATTTTATTTTCACTGTTATTTGCGAGCTAGTCTTCAGTATGCATTGGTAGTTATGCATTTATGGTTATGCTTTTTCATTTGGAGGCATATGTATGATTTGATTTACATTAAGCATAGTCACAGTGTTGCATCGATGCACTAGCTTCTCAGCTGATCCCCGAGATGCTTCGGATGTGTCCGAGAGGGACCCCTGGTTTTCCTGAAGTGTCTGAGAGGGACCTCGTGATTTACTCAGCACCCAGGATGGCCAGTAAACCTGACCTGGGCAGTATTTGGACTTGAGGTCAGATGACTCGAGTCGTAGCCTCCACATATTTTATAGTACCCAGGAGTACCTGGATGATCATATTTTTAGACTCGCATTATTTTTATATACATTTTTTTTATGAAAGCCATATTATTTACAATTTCAGCTAAAAGTGAAATATTATTTTCTTCCACTCACTCTAACAGCGGTTATTATTTTATATGCCTTTCCTGGACATTTCGGTTTTCTCCGCCCAGTTTGTAGTTGTTATCCTGTGATTGCACGTCGGAGACGGCGGCGTAGAGTTTGTGTTACTGTATTCATCTAGTAGGTTCCTAGCTTAACCTGCTAGGCTTGTGTAATATGTATATTAGAAGTCGCTCTGAATACTATTTAGAGTTTGACTTGTTATGTACCCCGTGAATTACCACCACCAAATTTTTTCCTTCTACTGCATCTGAAATCCTAAAACCTTAAAACCCCTGAAATAGAACTTGAATCCTTGAAATTGAAAACTCATATTCACCAAGTATACATTTGCAATCCTAAATCTTGAAATCCTTACTATTTGAAACATGAACACGTTGCTTGGGTTATCAATTGCCTCTGCTCATATAGTTGAATCAGGTGTGAGGAGTAAGACATCATCACTCTCTACATTCTCTGCAAATCCTACTTGGATAATTGATACTGGTGCAACTGATCACATGACGAATACCCCCAGTCTGGTACAAACCATTAATCCATCCCCTCAACATGTTGTGTCCACTGCTGATGGCTCTCCATCTCCTGTTCTTAGTGAAAGTTCTATTAAGATATCTGATACTCTGTCAATTGATTATGTTTTTGTTGTTCTCTCTCTTGCCTATAACCTTCTATCTACTAGTCAGATAACTACGACGCTTGCCTGTTCTGCCACTTTCTATCCAGACTTTTGTATCTTTCAAGACCTTGTGACTAGGAAAATTCTTGGTTATGGTGTTCGAAGGGGAAAATTATATTATCTTGATTTGACAAGTAGTGGAGCACAACAACTGAAGTCATCGGGACATGCGAATAATAACACCTGTTTGGATAAAGCTGAGGAAGATGTATGATTGTGGCACTGTCGTCTTGGTCACTTGAATTTTTATTATCTGCAGAAGCTTCAACCTCAACTATTGTCTCGTGTGCATGCTTCAGAATTTCAGTGCGATACATGTGAATTTTCCAAGAGCCACTGTAATACTTATTCGCCAAGTTTGAATAAATGTTATGTCCCTTTTATGAAGATACACTTTGATATTCAGAGTCCTGCACAAGTTTCTACCCGCTCTAGCTTTCGTTATTTTGTAACTTTCATTGATAAATGTACTAGGATGACTTGTGTCTCCTTGATGAAGCACAAGAATGAAGTGTATTACAGATTTACTGAATTTCATACTATGGTGGCAACTCAGTATCAACAACAAATCCGGGTACTTCAATCTGACAATGGTGGCGAATATGTGAATGGTGAGATGTGTACATTCTTGAGCTCTCATGGAATCCGACACCAGACTTCAATCGTGTATACTCCTCAACAAAATGGATAAGTACTTTACGCATTCTCATTGCCTTAGCAGCTCGACATGATTGGCCATTGCAACAATTTGATGTGAAAAATGCTTTCTTGAATGGAGATCTAGAAGAACAAGTGTACACAGACATCCTTCCAGGTGTCAACCGTAGGCCGTGTAACGTTGGAAAGGTTTGTAGACTAAAAAAGTCTTTGTATGGTTTGAAAAAAAATCTCCAAGAGCTTGGTTTGGGCGGTTCTCTAAAGCTATGAAGAAGTGTGGATATCAGCAAAGCAACTTTGATCACATCTTGTTCATCAAACGCAAAGATGGTAAGATTACTGCTCTGATTGTGTATGTGGATGATATGGTTGTCACATGTGATGATCTAGTTGAGATGGAAGATTTGAATAAGTGTTTGTCCCAAGAGTTTGAGATGAAGGACTTAGGTCTATTGAAGTATTTCTTGAGGATTGAAGTTGCAAGATCCAAATTGGGAGTCACCTTGTCACAGAGAAAATATGTGCTTGATATTCTTGCTGAAACAGGAAAGTTGGATTGCAAACCTACTAACACTCCAGTTGAGATGAATCATAAGTTGAAGTTGTGTCCTAATCAAGTTCCAACAGACAAGGGCATGTATCAGAGGTTAGTAGGAAGTTTGATCTATTTATCTCATACTAGATCTGATATTGCATATGTTGTAAGTGTTTTCAGTCAGTTCATACATGATCCCAATGAAGAGCATATGGATGCTGTGATGTGGATTCTCAGGTATTTAAAGTCTGCATCTGGTAAAATTTTATTGTTTTCCAAGAATGGTGAGTTTGGATTTACAGGATATATTGATGCAAATTAGGCAGGCGATAAGACTAATAGGGCATCTACTTATAGGTATTTCACTTTTATTGGTGGACGTTTAGTATCTTGGCGCAGTAAGAAACAAAATGTGATTACCTGTTCTAGTGCTGAAGCTGAATATCGAGGAATGACAAATGGTTTATGTGAACTATTATAGATTCAGAATGTATTGAAGGAGCTAGGTTTCAAGCTCCAAAAGACCATGGGTTTGCATTGTGACAATACTACTGCAATTGAGATTGTTCATAATCTTGTACAGCATGATAGAACCAACCATGTTGAGATTGATCGACATTTCATCATGGATCACCTTGATAAGAAGGTTATACAGTTTCCCTTTGTACCTTCTGAAAAGCAATTGATGAATGTACTCACTAAGGGATTGTCACACCAAGCATTTGTAGGATAGATTGACAAGTTGGGCATGATTGATATCTATGCACAAACTTAAGAAGGAGTGTTGGAATATTCCTATTGTAATTAGAATTAACTCTTGTACATATAACAAGATTACGTAGATATATTTTCCTTTTGGGAAATTATTTGTAAAGCTATATTAACTCTAAAATTAAAATTAATGAAATCATTGAATTCTTCTTAAAATACTTTTCTACTATTCTGATCAAGGTATGTAAAATCGATATTATCGGCGATATTTCGCCGATATTTCGATTTTTTGAAATTACCTGAAAAATCCTCAAATATATCCCTAAATTTTCCGAAATTTTCCGATTTTTATCGATATATCCGATATATCCCCGATATTTTCCGATATTTCTAGAAATTTTCGAAATTTTCGTAAACTTTTCACATTTAACATTTAGTTTGGTAAATGTCCAATCTTCACATGCTCAATTTCCAATCCACCCTTCACGTGACATGTCCAATACATGTAGAATTACATGGGAGAACAATCATTTAATGATTATTCTTCACAATACACACATAATTATGCACATGGAGATGGAGAAAAAATAGTGTGAATTTCGAACCTCATAGGTCCCCTACGTGGTTTTGAAGTATTTATATATTTGATTTTGTGATGTGTGATGTGTAACATATTGTACAAAAGACATAAAGGCCTAGCCTCCTATAAGTTTTAGCTATCAAAAAATAAAAATAGAACTAATAAATTATATTTTAATAATTATCAGCACTTAACACATACTAATTCATATAGTAATTTAGCAAATTCATATGTCTTGATGTTTGATCAATATTTTCTTTTCACATAAGGTAGATAATTGATCATATAACAATCTCCAAAAGTTTCATTACAAATTTCCATGTATTTTTATTAGTTTCCGTCATTTCCGTCAGAATTTTCACTGGATCGATATTTCATCGATATTTCCGTCGAAATATCCAAATTTTAGAACGTCGATATATCCTCGATATCCGATATTTTACTCCTTGATTCTGATCCAAAATATTGGACTAATGACAAACTGCAGAAGCTTAGCTAATTAGCTTGGGTATATTTTTCCAAGTTAGGCTTCTCCAACTTCACAAATAAGTCCATCCCTTGGAACTTTAGGAATCATTGGTCCTATTTCAACCACCACTGTAGGGTTTGGACCCCTTTGACACTTAGTAGTGCTTTCACTACGTATTTATGAAAGAAAGTCTCTTTCAAGCTTGTCCATTCATCGAGACAGTGCATGAGGGCTTTGCTGCTTGTAGCTTTGCTAGCTAGTTTGATGTGGAAGAAGAATTATCGAGCCAGAGATATATACCTGGCAATGTTTCTTTCACCACTAAAGGCATTGATAAGATTAGTTTTTGTCAGTGAACTGTGACCACTTTTGATACTTGTGTGAAACTGTGACCTCCGCCAGTTCTAGTCGTAGTTATTCTCTGTTGAAACTGAGACATCAAAAATCACAATGGCATCCAAAACCAATCCTGACCAAAACTATTGTCCATTCTATCATTAGTCTACAGCACGAATACTGCTAAAAGATTATGTCTTTGCAAAAGTGTAGTAAATAGAAGCTTCACACTAGAATCGGCATCATTCTCATATTACTCAAATGCAGACAAAGTTTACAATAGGGTCTCATAAACATACAAGGGGCCGCTCAGTGCTCACCCATGTCAACAACATATGTTGAAAGCTTGAAGCCAATACAAAGCTTAAACCATATAAAGTTATCCCAATCTGTAAGTTGATGGGACGCTCCAATAGATGTATTGATGTGGCAATAAGACTGCAAATATAATAGCAGATACAAAGATGGCCTCCGCAACTGAAGACAATAATAACTCTCCAAGCAGATAACGTCTCATCTCCTTCGGGCAAATCTTTGCCCTGCACCAAGTAACATTGTTTTCCCTATTACACCTGTGTGAAGTCCACAAACGAGAGCCACTGTTCCGCCAAGAACTATCCATTTCCAATCAATGCCGTTAACATTATTCTGTCCCGCACTGCTGATTGCTCGACTTTTCTCTTCCTCACCTGATGCTGCCTCCAAATAATTCATGCTTCCATCGGAGGATATCTTGGTGGTCATTTTGGCCAAAAGGGCGCACTTAGATAAAGAAGTATCCGATGATTTCCTAGCATTTTGGTAACCTCTCATGCCAGAGTGTAATTTCTTGACGGTGCACCACATGCCGTGACGGACACCCAACTTTGCCACATCTTTGGGAATTCCCATGTCTTCATAGTGGACAAGGGTGATCTCACATGCAGATAGCTGTCCATCTCCCTTCCGAGACTCAGCTGCATTTATTTCAAACTCAGTAAATGAATATTCGACATTGTACTCTCAGTTTATCACCAAAAATGGATACATTCTTTTTGCCAAAATTCAGAAGGTGCTATATATTCTTACCAGGCTTAATAATCCAACTAGAGAAGTAATGTTCTACACGTCTAGGCTTGTCACGCTTAGGCAAACCTGCATATGGAACACCCTGCAATATTGTAGCTAGCATTAAAGATACTGTCTTAACTTCAAACCATAACAGGAAAGAGAGTGATCCTGAAAATATGAAGTATACATAAATTGCACAGCATATTGAGAGAAGGAAAGCCATATTGCAGAAGAGATACTATGTTTTACTGTCCAACTTCCAACTCCAGCTCAAACAAACGCGATTAGCCTTTTCTAATCCTTCTGGCAATGCTTGCCAATAAAAAATAAATAAATTACAAAATCCACTTTCTATTAGTTATAACTAGGGTCACTCTCTAGTAATTAATTCAGTTCGAAACAAACACCTTAGTTTTATTATACCTCTTTCTTCTCTCAATAAAAAAAATTATTCTGCTTTCTACTATATATCTCCAGAAATCATACTCCAGAAACACCTTAGTTTTATTATACCTCTTTCTTCTCTCACCTTAGTTTTATTCTACTCTAATGGAAAGTAAAATAAGCAATTGAGGATCGAAGCCATCTCTGCTGAGATTCTTCAACAAGTACCTTTGTCACACAATAATAGGTTTTTCCAGCTTCCCATATTCTTCGACCAATTATATATTCCCGATCACTGCAGAAGAAGGGGAACTGCACAGCAGAGGAATATAGTGAGATAGCAATTACATTCAACAACTAGGAAGCTATACAAAAACAAACCAACAAAAAAAAAAAATCAGCATGCACTCATATCAGTCATATGTCTTACTGACCTTTTTAATCCAGTGAACAATCATGGTTCCAGTATCAGGACATTCCTCCAATATTTTACAATGTGTAAGCATAGGATCCCACTTAGGTCGAAACTCATCATCCCAGAAGAAATCTCTGACCAACTCAGGGGTTGCATCCTCAAAGACGGTTCTACTACAGTAAACAGTGGGCCCTGTCTGGTAAGCAGGACCACAATCAGATACCAGTACAAAATAAAATGTACCTAATATAAAGGACTAAAACTACAATCTCCGGAGAAAGGATTGCCAATCATAGAAAATAGCTTATTCCATAAAAAGACAAATGATATGAAAAGAAAAAATATATTAAAAAAACAAATCTACTGTTGTAACAACGAATTCAATAAAAACCTAAAAACGGATGATCAGATTTGTGGAAAAATAAATGACATATATGGTCTTCTGAAAACAAGATTGGGGAAGATAGTTTCATTTATGAAGTAACACATAGATGGAAACTGAGGGTCCAACAAAAAAAAACAGAGAGAGTTTGAGAGATCTAAAACAAAGCAAACTAGAAATGAATTAGAAACACCGAGTCAACAATTACTCATAATAAATTGTTTTGTTTTCTTAGCAGATAAAGCATACATGTTACATGATCAACAAAGTAATAAACGCCAACTTAAGATTTACCTCAGGATCATGGCGCCATGCTCTGTAGGCCATGGTTGGGGTGGTTTTCTCCATCAAACTTTGCCATTCTACTTCTCCATCTCTACCTCCAATTAAACTCACTAGGTGGTCCAAATCACTTTCTGTGACGATATCCTGTAATCTCTCTCCACCTTTGCTGCTGGGTCTGTGAGATAATGAAGGTCAAGAAACAATGATTCAATCAACAAGACACCAATCTTGTACACCAGTGCTTCAAAATAACAATGACGTACTACTACCGAAAGAGAGCAAACTTTATTTTCCTTTATCTAGCCTACGATATGATTCTTTCTAATTGCTCAAGTAAATAAGTGATCTCATTCACATAGCGATATGACAACCCAGGTCTCTGATTGACATAACAGTTATAACATGAAAGATCCACAGTAACACAATAGTCGAATACCTATCTTACCAAGCTAAAAGCAAAGCATTCTGCACAAGTTGCGCTACTTCTGAAAATAAATGGTTGGAAATACAAGTCATCAAGCAGAAAGATATTAATTTCTGAGTGAAGTTACTATCCAACGTGATGGAATCATCTTTAATACAAACTACTTGCATAGTGATCCAAACTTGTTTAGGCCTGCTCAAAGAATCAGCTCTGTGCTTCAACTTTGTATCTACACATTCTGTATAATTGACATCTAGAAAACATTCAGAGGTTTGAAAAAAGCTGGGGTATAGTAGATACTTTCTGGGGAAGTATGGAATTACCCAAGGCTATATTGCTACTGCCCGGAAGAAACCAAGATCCTTTTTATTTGTCACCCTCACTATAACATTATACTCGGAAAAGGATTCAATGAGCTTGACCAGACATTTACAAAAGAATGCAACTTTTGGGCATAACCGATTTAATGCCTTTAGACAAAGCATCTAGCCATTGAAACAGTTTTAAGGCCATCACCAGATGTCACTGATGATAGCCATTGATACTATCAAACTCTGCAACTGTCTGGCAGAGTCTTTGGAGCTCAAAGTGGCTCTGCCTTCCAATTTTCAAATTCATGACAGAAAAATCATAACTCAACCAAGTGATAATAGAATCAAAATTAAATCGACATACTGAATACGTACCATCACCCATACTCATACCAACCATACACATCAAATATGGTGATGCCTATCGAATCCACAAAGACTCTGTCTCCATGAAAGTAACAGCATAACGCCAAATGTATGACTTCATCTCTACTCGATGATCACAAAGTCATTTAACTCTACTCTATCCCTAATATAGGTCCTTCGTACTAAAAGTGCTTAAATTTAGTTCACCTGCCCTATGTAGGTCAGAAAACATGAATCAATTATACATTAAAACAAATTTTAATTCATTCAGCAACAACTGATTAGCAATTTAAAGTCTTGACTATAATTTTTAACTATAAACTCAATCTCAACTTCACAAAAGCAAAAATGTGCAAAAAAATATACACTGAAATTCCAACTTTTCTGAGCTGAAAAAAAGGCTAGATACTCACCCAACAATGTTGCCGCCGCTCTCAGCCGAGCACTTCCCCGCCGCATCCGAAGCCAAACCAGCATTAGCCGCGGAGTCCGCCGCCGCCGCCGGTGACGTGACCTTACTCTTCCCCTTGAAATTCGACCAAATCGTACGGCAAATGGAGAAAGCCGAGAACGCCGTGAACGCGAGCCAGAGCCGTCGGGCGCCGAACCCCGGCGGCGCGGTCCAGATGAACCGGAACTTGCTCCGAAGGCCAAGGAAGACCAAACCGGTCCACCTGGGCCGCCAGGCCCACCCGATCACGAGCCCAATCATCACCGCCAGCCATATCGGAACTGCGCAGAGCAAAATGTCGACGAATGTTTCGGTTATCGTAGGGTTCGTGAAGAACTCCACCAGATCGAACATCGCTTCCTCCATTGTTGTCGTTCTTCTCCCCACACAGAAATTATTAAAATTAAACAGTTTTAATCAGCTCGAAAATGACAGCCAAACAAAACAGAGAGAGCTCTCTTCTCTACATAATGATCTGATTCGAATTTCAGGGATTTTGGAGAGACGAAGAAAATGTCTAGAGAGAGAAAGCGTTGGAGAGTTTGAGAGAGAGAGAGAGGGAGACCGATGGAGATTTTAGGCGGTTGTTTTAGACAGTACGGTAATATGACGTGGCAGTTTCAGAGCCGTTGATTGGGTGTTTACAGTTCGGTTATGATTTGTGCTTTCGTAGGGGGGGTACGTATTTTTGAGGAGCGTGAGGAAGCTGTGGCGTGTGTACGCTTTGGAGGTGGATTGCATGCGCTTGTGGAAGGTAGTTGGGGAAAGGGGAGCATGTGAAAAATTTACGATTAAAAGCGTTGATATTTATGGAAAGGTCGAAAAAGCGATATTCTTTTGTCCGCTCTCTGGGATCGGGTGTGAAGGAGTATATGGAACAATCCCTGGATTTGCAGTAGAATAGTGACACGTGGGGAGTGACTTTTGTAACTCTGCCTGCAGGCCGCACGAATTGGCCGAATTTATGACAAGTACAGTATGGGAGTACATTCGTACACTACGTATATCTTTTGCTTACAGTATTAATTGAAATTGCATTATGTAAATTTTAAAGTGGTTTTGTATATTATAGGTTGATTTGTTTATGACTGTCGGATCCACATGGTAGATGAGCAAGAACTCCTTTGATCGCAACGTCAAAACTATCGCTCTCTTGTAGTTTCCACCCTCTTGTAGTTTACAATCTTTTTGTTAAGTGAATGTGTAATTCTAAAAATAAAAAATTGATGTATTGAGACATCTACAATTAAGGGAAAAACCTAGTACCTTTCCTGATTTCTTTCACTACAGCATTGTTTTCTACTGTAATCAGGAAACTATGTTTCCTGTTGTATTTGAAACTGTCAGAGCTATATAAGGCATCATTGTACCTTAAGATAAATCAATCAATACAATACACATTGATATCAATTCCGTACATGGTATCAGAGCAATTACGCTCCTGAAAACCTACACACAAACCCTGTCAAAACTATGGCAGGAGATGATCAAAAGATCGATGCAAATTCATCCTTGAAGGCTCCGGCGTGGGAAAATATCAACCACCCTCTCTACATTCATCATTCAGACCAACCTAGAGCAATCCTTGTTCCACAATCACTAGAAGAAGACAACTTCAGCTCATGGATCGACAGCATGAAAGCAGCACTCCAAATCAAGAACAAAATATGACTCGTTGATGGAACTCTAAGCAAGCCTTTACGCAATACTGATGAACAAAATCAATGGAACCGTTGTAGCATCCTCATCAAGACCTAGTTACTTGGATCAATGTCAAAAGAGATCTCAAGGAGCTTTTCCCACTGCAAGGACGCAAGAACTGTATGGCTCGAATTGTATGAAAGATTTGGACACACCAATACTGTCCAACTCTTCCATATTAAAAACGCCATACATGATTGCACGCAAGGCTCTTCATCTGTCACTGCATACTTCACTCAACTAAAAAGTCTTTGGGATGAGAAAGAGGCCATGTGCAACTTTCCTGCTTGTGTTTGTGATGCAGGAAAAGAGTTACACTCATACTTAGAAACACAGAAGATTATGAAGTTCCTAATGGGCCTAACGGAAACCTTTGCCAGTACGCGAAGCAATATCATTGGCATGGAACCATTGCCTACCCTGAACAAAGTTTATTCGATGGCACTCCGACATGAGAAGCAGGCTGCAGTCTCAGCAAGTAAAACAAGCCAGCAACCTACAGACTCCATTGCATTCAATGTACAACAAGATGCAGCAAGGCATATCTCTTATGACCCTTTTGCAGGACATGCACGTAAACAACCATACAGTTCCAGCACCGAAGGCAAGCCTAGATGTGTCAAATGCAATTGCAACAATCATGCAACCGAAAACTGCAGAGCTCATCTCCGTTGCACTATCTGCAATTGGAAAGGCCACACTACAGAAACATGTCGACAACATCTACGATGTTCTTTCTGTAACCTCAAAGGCCACATTTTACGAAGACTGCAGGAAGAGAAAAGCAACATAAAACAAAGAAGGAGCCAGTTAAGTAAATCATATCTCTACCTCATTCCCTTTTTCTGAAGAAGAACGAAAACGACTCCTCAATCTCCTAAGCAATGGTCACAGCACAAGCCAAAATGGCAAAATCACCAATTATGAAGAACTCTCCGGTAAAGCTACCTTACTATCCAACAACTGTTGTCACACACCAACATGGATCATTGACAGTGGAGCCAGTGATCACATCGTTTGTGATCACAAAATCTTAACCTCAAAAAGGGTCATCACGAATTACACTGTGCGACTCCCATCTGGTTCATCTGCCCTTGTTACACACATTGGAACCATAATACTTTCATCACAATTAAAGCTTGAGAATGTGTTGTGTGTCCCCTCGTTTTGCCTAAACTTAATCTCTGTTAGCAAACTAGCCCGTGAATCTCTTTACATGACCATTTTTCTAAAACATGTATGCATCTTGCAGGACCTACGATTGGAGAAGACGATTGGGACAGGAATTGAAAGGGAGGGCGTCTACTGCCTCGACTTCCATAAGAAAGGAACATGCAATACGGTGCAAACTCAGACGTCCAAAATTTGGCATCAGAGGATGGGGCATCCATCACCAAAAGTTCTCTCATTATTCCCTTTTTCCACAAACTTCCCTTTCCAAAATAATTGCTTGATCTGTCCCTTAGCCAAGCAAACCAGACAACCTTTTCCTTTACATACTACTTCCAGTACAGAATGTTTTGAATTAATCCATGTAGACATTTGGGGTGGCTACCATGTCCCTTCACTCAGCAATGCACAATTTTTCTTAACCATTGTCGATGATCATTCTAGGGGTACTTGGGTTTATCTAATGAAACACAAATCTGACACTCGTTCCCTCCTTACTCGCTTTGTCCATCTGGTCGAAACTCAGTTTAGTAAACATGTGAAGATCGTTCGAAGTGACAATGGTCCAAAGTTTGCAATGACTGAGTTTTATGCTTCAAAAGGAATCGAGCACCAAACTACTTGTGTTAACACTCCCCAACAGAATAGGGTTGCTGAAAGAAAGCATCGTCATTTGCTAAATATGGCTCGTGCTCTCCTTTTCCAAGCCAACTTATCTAAACAGTTCTGGGGAGAAGCCATCTTAACTGCTTACTACCTCATTAATCGCACACCAACACCAACACTACAAGGAAAACACCTTTCGAGATCCTTTTCTCTAAGAAACCTAGCTATGATCACCTCAGAGTTTTTGGTTGTCGTTGTTTTGTTTCCACACACCCTTCCAAGCCAAACAAATTTGATCCCAGATCAGTGGAATGCATATTCTTGGGCTATCCACATGGTAAGAAAGGTTATCAAGTTTACAACCTCCACACAAAGAAAATTTTTTTTTCTCGAGATGTCATCTTCTTTGAGTCTGATTTTCCTTCTCAATCTCCTCATTTACGATCCTCAGATACATCTTTCCCCATCCATTCTAACTCTGACACAGACACACCAACAAATTCCTATCCCATCCTGGAAACTCCCCACCTCTCTTATCCGCACAAGGAAACCCCACTTCTCCCCTCTCCTCATCACGAGAGTCCACCTCCTTCTTCACCAACCTCTAGTTCAGACCTCCATTCCAACCCTAATTCATCCTCCACTCCAACCCCAGCTTCTCTTCTTTCCCCTCCACTTGTTCCACCCTCCACCATCACTGATCCACTTCTTTCAGTTCCCTTTCCCAGTCCTCCGTCTCTTCAGCGACTATCCATACGCCCCACATGCATTCCACGTCTCTTGCATGACTTTCATATCGAGATCGCTCTCCCTTCACGACCTACTCCATCATCTTCTTCAAACGAGGCCTCAGGTATAGCTCACTCCATCTCCAGTGTCCTCTCTTATGATAGACTATTTCCTTCTTATCATGCTTTTATTTCTGCTATAACCATACATCGTGAGCCTCACAATTTCTCTCAAGCCGTCCTCGATCCCCTATGGCGCTCAGCTATACGAGATGAAATCAAGGCATTGCAGGATAATGGTACTTGGAGTCTTGTACCTCCACCTGCTCATAAACGTCCCATTGGCTGCAAATGGGTGTATAAAATCAAATACAATGCTGATGGGAGTGTGGAACGCTATAAAGCCCGTCTAGTTGCCAAAAGTTACAGCCAAGTTGGAGGGCTCGACTATCGTGAAACATTTGCCCATGTTGCCAAGCTCACCACTGTCATAATTCTTCTCAGTCTATCATCTCTCTAGGGATGGCATCTTCATCAGCTTGACATCAGCAATGCATTCCTACATGGAGATCTCTACGAGGATATTTACATGCACCTTCCTCCAAGTTTTGGAGGAAAGGGGGAGACACGAGTCTGTAAACTCCACAAATCATTATATGGACTCAAACAGGCATCACGGCAGTGGTTCTTCAAAATATCCAAGGTTCTTAAAGAAGCTGGTTTCCACCAATCTTGGTCTGATTACTCATTGTTTACCAGAAAATATAATGATCATTTTACAGTTTTACTTGTGTACGTTAATGATATCATTATAGTAGGAAGCCATCTTGATGATATATCACACATAAAAAGGTTCTTATTAGACAAGTTCAAGCTGCGAGACCTGGGAGTATTAAAATACTTCCTTGGAATAGAAGTTGCTCGTTCACAACAAGGAATTGTTCTAAGCCAAAGGAAGTATGCATTAGAGATACTTGAAGACTCAGGATTTCTAGGATCAAAACCTACCACTTTTCCAGTTGAATACAATGTCACTTTAACACAGGAAGAAGGAAAGTTATTAACTGATCCATCTCAATATCGAAGACTGGTGGGAAGATTGATCTACCTCACTATCACCAGACCTGATATTGTATATGGAGTTCACATTCTTAGCCAGTTCATGGATAAACCTCGTGAACCTCATCTTGAAGCTGCTCATAAAGTCCTTCGATATATAAAGCAGACACCTGGACAAGCGCTCCTTCTTCCATCTAAAGGTACTCTGCAATTAAAGGCTTATTGCGATGCTGATTGGGCAAGGTGCAAGGATACCAGAAGATCAGTCACTGGCTATTGCATTTTTCTTGGTAATGCACCTATTTCTTGGCGAACAAAGAAACAAAATACTGTCTCTAGATCCAGTGCAGAAGCTGAATACAGGTCTATGGCTGCTACCTGTTGTGAGATCATCTGGCTACAGAATATTATGAAGGATCTAAGCATCAGAGGCAACACACAGACCTTATTATATTGTGACAATCAAGCTGCTCTCTACATAGCTTCTAACCCTGTGTTTCACGAACGCACAAAACACATTGAGATAGACTGCCATGTTATACGTGAAAAGATTCAGAAGGGACTGATTAAAACTGCTCACATTCGGACATCAGAACAGATTGCTGATATGTTCACAAAGCCATTACATCCTAAGCAGTTTACAGCATTACTCAACAAGTTAAGTGTAATTAACATACACTCTAACTTGAGGGGGAGTATTGAGACATCTACAATTAAGGGAAAGACCTAATACCTTTCCTGATTTCTTTCACTACAACATTGTTTTCTACTGTAATCAGGAAACTATGTTTCCTGTTGTATTTGGAACTGTCAGAGTTATATAAGGCATCATTGTACCTTAATATAAATCAATCAATACAATACACATTGATATCAATTTTGTACATGATGTTAAAGGGAATATACTTTAGTGTCTTAATCAAAGGATGACTTAGTCTCTAATTATTTGAGAGATAAAAGGCTGATTTGGTCATATAACAACTTCATAGATATTAGGTAGGTTTAAAATTATTTCTATCTTTGTAACATGTATCACATTGTATCTTCACCCCTATATAATGGGAATTATCATTCAAAGAAGTACGTCATTCTCCATTTTCACAATGTACTTCAACACATTATCACCCTTATGCTCTCTAAAATACCTGAGTTGATAGCCGATAGAAAAAAAAATCCTAATTTCTTCTACCTCAACCACCCAAAAATCAAGCCAAGTCGAGTAGTCACAGACTCGGCTCAGCTAAGTTCCTCCGCGACCTCCTGCTCACGATCAGACGCCTCCTCCGATGTTAAGCCGTATAAGGCGAGCCGACAGACTGACTCGACCTGACTTCATTTCATCGTGAACTGATACGCTAAAACTAAACATCAAATTAAACACTCAACACATAGTTCATACACAGCAATCAAAATCTCTTCTTCCTAAATATAACATTGATAAGTATAGATCGTTCTAACCGGGGATTGAGGGTACATGCGTGATAACTTTTATAAACAGAAAAGTAAATGTATGTGGTGTTTAAAAGAGTGATTCTAAGTATGAAATAAACGTGTACATGATGGAGGCAACCCAAGAATTCTATATGCATCATCTCATAGGCGAGTAACAAAATTAGAAACCCTAGAATGTCCAAGTCATGCACAAACAGAAAATAAACCTAAAATGATTATTTACATATGATCATCTCATTCTTTTTACCTTACTCACTCATAACATGCATATCAAACAATACCAACGAAATTCTAACAGTTTAGTTCTAAGAAACACATGCATAACAACATATTTAGTGCTCGGGATTACCCTATACACATATCATTAATCTAAACTCGGGATTGCCCTATATCTAAATCAAAGCATCAAGCATAGAAACACATACATATCGAAGACTAAAATACTATAACACATGGAAAGTTTATTGAAATCTATGCAAGTTATAAAATCAGAATACTATCAAAAACCAATTCATAAAAATGATGTTCAAATACAAAAGATAATTAAGGATTAAAGATGTTATATTACACTTTTTATCTTTGGGATTTCCCTACGGACTCCAAGTGTATAGGCTCTTTGGTAGAGACATTCAGGTTTGCCTTCTATGTTGCGGAAGAGGATGAAGAAGATAAAGTGTGGTGTAGTCAACCTTGGAGAGGAATTCTCAAAATTATGAGGGAGAGGTATTTTGGCAGAGCTTGGTTGCAAGAATGAGAGATACCTAATGAAAGGGTTGAGCATTTTTTATATAGGCCTTACAAATAGTGTTTCTTCTCTAAACTAGGTATTCCTACTCTATTTGGGTAAACTTGATAGTCTTCAAAGAATTAAACTTTTTGGGAGTTGTGGACCTCCAAAAATTATTATCTTTGGCTCGTTGGAAAGAGGACTTCAAGAGATTTCCAGAGAGAATCATATGCATATGTTTGGACTTTGGAATCAATCTCGGTGCTCCTTTGAAGTTGGCTAACTTGCAGGCCTGTTTTCGTCTTCCTACTAAGAGTAAGGATATCTTCTCTTTCTATATTTGGTTTCCTTATTCTCCAAGGGATATCTTGGCGGAACTGGGCTATTTTAGCCTTCTGATTTGGGCTAGATTGTTCTTCAATTTGGTCCAGACCAATGCATGCTTTGACTCGTCCACCATCTTTCCTAGCTTAAGTAGGAGAAATATCTTCCTTTTTCATTTGCACCATTTAGCATCATCTCCATTTATCATTTGGTTGCTAATTCTTGACACCATTTGAGAAACACATTTTAATAACCATTGGAAGACCATTTTCTTCATTTTTCCTCCGCAAATTAGGAATTTCCTCCTTAGAATTTGAGCGCGATACGTTTGGACGTATTCCCGAACGGCTACACACGCTTTCCGGTTTTAAACTCATTTCTGCCTCCTTTATTCCATCTTATTTATTTAAACCTAAAAATAACAAAGTAAGTGAAAAACAATAATATTAAGGTCACAACTTAGCCAAATGTAGAGAGAAATACGTTAATAATTGAGTATAAAATGCGTAGATCACAAACCAGAATTGCACCTCCGTCGTGCACCTCTTGCCTAATAACCTGCTCCCGATCGAACGATTGAGCCTTTAATCCTCATGGCTCTGCGACTTGGCCCGGGCCTCCACCACCCCTCGTCGCGACTCCCAACTCACTCTAACCGAGCGACGCTGCCGTTCACTACAAGAAAAATGCACTTAGACCGCGGAAACTTCTCCGCGGTCTAAGTGAACACTTAGACGACGGAGATGTCTTTTTCCGTCGTCTAAGTGAAACTTAGACCGCGGAGAAAATTTCCGCGGTCTAAGTGTCACTTAGACGACGAAAAAAGACATCTCTGTCGTCTAAGTGAAATTTCAAAAATTTAAAAATTTCACTTAGACCGCGGAGAAAGTTTCTGCGGTCTAAGTTTTCACTTAGACGACGGAAAAAGACATCTCCGTCGTCTAAGTGAAAATTTTGAATTTTTAGAACTGGCGCCCAATTAATTTGGGTTTAGGGTTTAGGGTCTCGCGGTGTGGGTGACACTTAGACGACGGAAAAAGACATCTCCGTCGTCTAAGTGAAAATTTCGTAATTTCACCTAAGACAACGACCATCTAAACCATGTCCCAATGCATATTCTTTTCGTCGAAACCATAGAGTAAACAATGCTTGGAGTGTGAGCGTCGACGGTTTTAAAATAGGACTTACGGATTTTCGTGTATCCAGGTTTCCGGTTTGTAAAATTTTTGGATTTGCGGTTAACTGTGCCGATGAAACCCTGAACGAACTCAGTATTTAGTAGAAATTATTCTACTTATATATGGTGTTATGGTGAGTATATCCAACGGTCGTTTTTTCCAAATTCAATTTCGTTAATATCGATGTGCAATGAGCCTATACGTACCGACATTTAAGTTATACATATTAGTATATACTTAACAAGTTTGAATACGTAAATTAATTCATCGTCTTAAATCCCACTTTTTATATATACGATTCTTTAATCGATATTTTACGACAATTCCATTCAAATTACAGGTCCAAAAATTCATTACAAATTATTTTTAAAAAATAATTTTACGAAATTTTCACCTAGACGACGGAGATGACCATCTCCGTCGTCCAGGTGTTCACTTGGACGACGGAGATTGTCATATCCGCGGTCTAGGTGAAAATTCCGTAAAATTATTTTTTTAAAAAAAATTAAAAATTTAAAAATTCACTTAGACGACGGAAATACTCATCTCCGTCGTCTAAGTGAATTTTTAAATTTTTAATTTTTTTAAATTTAAAAAAATTCACTTAGACGACGGAGATGAGTATTTCCGTCGTCTAAGTGAAATTTTAAATTTTTAATTTCTTGCGGTGTTTTTCCCACTAAAAATTTGGCAAAAATTTAAATCCACTTAGACGATGGAAAATTGTCATCTCCATCGTCTAAGTGAAAATAATTGGCGGTATTCTTTTCCCGCTAAAATTTTTTTAAAAATTTAAATCACTTAGACGACGGAAATACTGATTTTCCGTCGTCTAAGTGAAAAATTGGCGGTATTGTTTGAAAATTTAAAGCACTTAGACGACGGAAATGCTGAATTTCCGTCGTCTAAGTGCTTTAAAACTCTTTAAATTCATCATTTTCTCAATCTCTCTTCATTTTTTCCCCTCCCTCTCCCTCTCCCTCTCCCTCTCCATCTCCCCCCCCCCCAATCAAACCACCCACCATATATCATCACCATCACCATCCACCATCATCACCACCACCACCACCACCGTCGCCGCCACCACCGACATCACCACCGTCGCCGCCATCACCGGCATCACCACCGTCGCTGCCACCACCACACACCACCACCACCACCTACAACGTCGCCTCCACCACCACCACCACACACCACTAGCTACCGCCTACATTGTCGCCTCCACCACCGGCCTCCACATTCCGGCCAACACCACCGGCGTCGCCACCACCACCACCGCCTATAATTAGTTTAGTTTTAGGTTAATTTAGTTTATTTAGGCTAGATTAATTAATTTTATATATTATATTATGAATTTTGTATTAATTCATTGTATTTAAATCCATAATAATTTAAATTATTTATTCGTTATGAATTTTGTACATATTATATATTATTAATAATTAATATTCAATAAATTTTGCAATATTATGAATATTGATATACAAAAAATTAAATAAAAAATTCATTAAATGCTAATTATTAATTAGCATTTCATGAATTTTTCATTTAATTTTTTTTTACAAAATCACCACTTAGACGACGGAGATAGACGATTTCCGTCGTCTAAGTGAACACTTAGACGACGGAGAATGAATTCTCCGTCGTCTAAGTGAAAACTTAGACCGCGGAGAATGTCCGCGGTCTAAGTATCACTTAGACGACGGAATTCTCCATCTCCGTCGTCCAAGTGCTTGGACGACAGCACTTGGAGCACGGAGCTTGGACGACGGAGCTTCCGTCGTCTAAGTACTTAGACGACGGAAAACTGCACCTAAATGACGGAAATGGTCCGTGGTCTAGGTGCATTTTTCTTGTAATGGTTCGACCAGTTCTGATCCCAAACTCGGCGACTGCGCCTGCTCCTCGCTACCCGATCCGAGCCTCCTACCAGCCCACGTCATGACATGATGCCTTGCCTCGACCTGCCGATATCGACTCCTCAAATTGTGATGCACGCCGCATCTCATCTCTCCAAGCAGGCGAATCGGTTTGAGCAACCCAGATTAGTTTTCCAACTTGACCCAAAAAAATTGAATTTACCATTTCTAGTAAATCAGCAATGTATCGAGAAGAAATTGAGTGATTACCTAATTGTAGAACTACTCACCATTTTAAGGAATACGCATTTATTCATTAAACTAATTCCCTATAATTCCTCTATGACTACCATGATTAGATTATCACAATAAATAATAGGGCGAGGAACTGCGAAAATTTTGTTGCCTAATGGCATACTGATTAAAGTCACAGATGTTCTGTATGTACCAAGAGTTGATCTAACCTTGTTAAGTTTTAAAGATATTCGGACCAACAGTTATCATATGGAAACTCATTGTGAGAATGAAATTAAATACTTATATATTACCTTTGATGAGTGTGGAAGGAAATACATTTTAGAGAAATAATGAATCAATCTAGTGGATTATACCTCACTTGTATTCGGATTATTGAATCTTATGTTGTCACCAATAATAAAAGATGGGACACTGATTTATAAAGGTTTTGGCATGATCATTTGGGACATTCTGGTAGTGACATGATGATTCGTATTTTAAAGAACTCACACGAACATCCCTTCTTTTGAGGTAAAAAATAAAATGGAACAAAAATTTGCCTGTCACGCCCCTTATTTTTTAGTTAAAATATTAATAAATTTACCAAAATCTCAGAACATGAATCACTCAAACGCCTGGTCAATTTTATTTTTTTAAAGAATAACCAGCTACTATTCCACAATGTAAAAGTATAAGATTCAAAAATTCGAATATTATTACATATGTCCAATAAATTGTCAAGTCGAATGTCAACTAAACAATAAATGTTCATAAAGAGAACGACACATAGCAGAGGTCTAAAATCACCCAAAAGGAACCATCACTTGATTCCCACCTACTCAATCCTGCGAAGTCTCAACTCTTGATTGCAACACAAACACACTAACCTGCTAGATTAACCCCTACATCATTTATTAGTGCACCGGGTTAATATAAACAAACTCAGTAAGCTTTGAAAGCTCGTATGAGAAATCAACACTGTAATTGTAAACATGCCAATATATAAATCAAATCAATAGAAATGAGAAGATAAATATATATAAACATACAGTTTACCTTTATTGAAACACCAACACCTCAAACACCATTCACACATCACAATATCAATAAGGAAAGGAATTGAAAATACATAGTCAACTTCTTTGGACTTCACACACGCAATGGATACCAATTATAAAAGTAACCGCAACAAAATGTGACAGACTAGAGCTCTAATTTCTAGACTACGACCATGAAAGACCCAACCACAAATGTTCAAACACTCACAATTACACAATTCAAAGTGCACTAAAAGTAACCATCACAAGTCAACACATAACAATTTCATCTCACACTCAACAAGACATGGTCACAACTTTTAAGATCATAAAACAAAACTAGTTTTTTACTTACCCATGAATCATAGGCGATCAACTTCATATATTTCAAAATAGTTAGTTGAAAAGAAAACAATTTAAAAAAAAACCATAATATTCGGCATCAAACACAGGGAATTTTATTCACTCGACAAAGTTTGAGAATTACTCACCTCAAATCATGTTGCGTCTTTCCACGCTGAATTAAAAACACCTAACAACACTCGTATCAAGCTTGTCTTGTCAAATGCCCCAACGAAATTGAAACAACGCTCACTGTGACGGTGATTTGAAACCCAGGTTTGGTATTTGCTCACACCGCCGCTTCGAGAGATAGAACAACAACTGAAGAAGAAAGAGGAAGACGATTTCTGAGATCCTCTCTAACCTCCTTGATGCTCCACCGCCACTAACCCTCAACTCTCTCTTTCGTTTGATTTCCTTCTCTCTTTTTTTCGTTCTGTTTTCTCTGGTACACCTCCTTTTGCTATCACACTCCACTAGAGTTTAATTTGGTTTCTTCTACCATCATGCCTCATTGACTCTTTCAAAGGCACATCACTAATTTTGCAAAACCTGGTTGTGAGAGCAGATTTGTCTCCCACTAGCTTAGATCTTCGTGAACCTGCAAAACAGGTCGGAGCACGGTGTGGTACCGTGCTTAGACCCTTCGAAGCTGAAGTCAGAACTTTATCTTCAGAACAGAGTAGTGATTAGGGCAAAGTAACATTACCTGAAATCATGTATGGATGGTCTATATATAGAGATCGTACTAGGTCTAAGCATAGTCCTCATCGAACCAAACTACTTTCTATTATGAAAGGAGGAACCTATTAAGGAATGAATCTCTACATCCAAAGCCAATCAAATCTTATGATTACCACAAACCCTCTGGCATAATCTCCTCGGATATACCTTAAATCTTACCTTATTCCCCTCAGATTCTGCCAATCCCCTCGAGGTCCAACCAAATAGTCCATCATGGTCAGATTGCCCAACCTCCTTGAGGTCTGATCTTACCCTGGGATTGTCATGCCATCGAAAATTTTAGAAGCCTCTACAATGTTCCAGACACCTCTAGAAGCCTCTAGATAATTCGTTCCTTAATCAAAACCCTAGTCGTCTAAACCCAGACCCATTTCTGGCCTTATCGGACCTCACTCTGAATCGGGTCAGCCAAGCTCATCTTTCCCCAGCTCAGGTGGCCAAAACCGACTCCCACAAATACCCCCACAACAGTGTGAAGTTCGACATGTGTTGGCCTCGCACTGTTGTTCGTCCAAGCTTTACTGCTTTGGTTTTTGAAAAGCTCTTCAGCTTTCCCATCTTATTGTGCACGAAACCCCAAGTACGTGCCTTAACTGTGTCACCTTCATCATGACCCATGCATCATCAAATCTCGTCAGCCATCATTTCTCTTCCCAACTAACCCAACCCTTTTCATTCCCACCACTTTTCAAACCTAATCGCATCCCCCATAATTCGAAACTATCTCTCTCCACAAACGGTCACTCCTCATCATGATATGAACCCCAAGATCACGAAGACAAGATTTGTTGAGCCTTGACCCCACACCTATAAAAGATGGAAACCAAAAACTACGAAAGGTGCAAACGCCACACTGAAAAAACTCTCAAGCTTTAAGGTGATAAGTTTGGTTGCTGAACGCCACAAGATTAACTTGAGATGTTCACAAGTTCTCTCAAGAACAAAGAAGAGCACAAAAGCTCACAATATATTTTCCAATTCTAAAACATGATCCTACAATGATATATGGTCTCTCCTTTTATAGTACAAGGATGGAAAACTTAAAGACTATTTCAGAATTTAATAATAACTCTAATAAAGGGTGAAGTAAATGACACTTATTGGTTGTTTATGAAACTTATTGGCTGTTTATGACATTCCATCATCAGATTTGTAAATTATGTAACCACCATCTGCACTCATGGAAGCTTTGATAACATTTATTGGAACTTTGACTTGACTTGTTATGGATACCATCTAATGTGAATTAGCCCACTTCTCTTGTATCAGCCCATTAAGTACTTCCTTGAATTGCTTGGCTCTAAGTCTAGTAATCGGTTCGCTAGGAATTGACAAAGGGTCCAATTCAGCTCCATGCTCACGAACACGCTCTGCATCATTCCCATGCTTATATCCACTCCCACATGATCAGCTTGTCCATCATCTTGTGCTTCTTGATTTGCATCATTCTCCCCATCTTCAAAAGGATTTGTCCTCAAATCTTCACCTATATTGAAAGGAGATAAATCAGCAACATTAAAGCTTGCACTTACATTATACTCACCAGGTAAATCAAGTTTTTAGGCATTGTCATTGATGCGTTCCAAAACTTGAAATGGCCCATCTCCACGCGGTAGAAATTTTGATAAACGTTTCTGTGGAAACTGTTCCTTCCTTAGGTGCAGCCACACCCAATCGCCGGGTTGAAACACGACTCTCTTGTGTCCCTTGTTGGCTTGATGAACATATTGCTCAGTTCTCCGTTCAATATTGAGCCTCGCCTTTCATGGATTTGCTTCACCAATTCTGCCTTCTTTTTGCCATCTAAGTTCACATGTTCCTGCAAAGGTAAAGGAGTAAGATCCAATGGTGATAACAGATTAAAACCATATACAATCTCAAATAGAGAAAACTTAGTTGCAGAATGTATGCTTCTATTATAAGCAAACTCAACATGTGGCAAACATTCTTCCCATGTTTTCAAATCTTTCTTAATGATAGAATGCAACAGGGATGACAAGGTTCTATTCACAACTTCAGTTTGACCATCTATTTGAGGATGACAAGTAGTAGAAAACAACAACATTGTTCCCAATTTTCCCCACAAAGTTTTCCAAAAGTAGCTTAGAAATTTTGCATCTCGATCAGAAACGATGGTCTTAGGCATGCCATGCAACCTAACAATTTCTCTAAAGAACAAATCAGCAATGTTAGATGCATCATCAGTTTTGTGGCATGCAATGAAATGTCTCATCTTTGAAAACCTATCTACCACCACAAAAACTGAATCTCTTCCCCTCTTAGTCCTTGGTAGACCTAAAACAAAGTCCATAGATATATCAATCCAAGGTTCACCAGGTATAGGCAAGGTTCTAAAAAATGTTAGGCGACCCTAGACGGTGAACATACCTTCGAGCGCCTAGGCGGCTAGATATGGATTAATCAGAATTAGACGTTTTCTAAGCGACTTAAATGCGGTATTAATTCAATACATATATATATGTGAAATAATGAATATTTAAAACACTTATATAATAAAATTAGCAATAAATATAGTTTAAATTGTCATAATCTCCATACAAAAATATATAATATAGAGTAATAATCTCTAATCTCAAATTATTTGAGTTTTAAATTATTATTATTTTCACGCCCAGCATCGCCCAGGCTCGCCCAGGCTCGCCCAGGAGCGCCTGAGAGCGCCTAGCCCGCCCAGAGAGTTTATTCCCTCATTTAGCTTCGCCTAGCGCCTAAGCATCGCCTAGGCGGTCGCCTAGGTCGTCTTTTAGAACAGTGGGTATAGGTAGAGGGATATAAAGACCATGAGGTTTCAACTTAGATTTAGCTTGTCTACAGGTTATGCAATTCTCACAGATTCTTTGAACATCCCGTTTTATATGAGGCCAAAAGAAATGTTCTTGCAAAACAACTAAGGTCTTAGCAACACCAAAATGACCCATCAAACCACCACCATGTGCTTCCCTAACTAGTAATTCACGCATAAAACACATAGGAACACACAATTTATTATTACGAAATAAGAATTCATCATTCCTATAAAACTTACCAAAGGCCATCTTTTCACATGCATTGAACACATCAGCAAAATTAGAATCATGTGCATATAAGTCCTTAATGTATTCAAAACCAAGTAACTTTGTATCTAAAGTAGATAGTAAAGCATACCTTCGAGACAATGCATCAGCCACAACATTTTCCTTACCTTTCTTATATTTAATCACATAAGGAAATGTTTCAATGAATTCTACCCATTTGGCATGATGCTTGTTCAATCTTTGTTGACCTTTCAAATGCTTCAACGACTCATGATCCGTGTGAATCACAAACTTCTTTGGCCAAAGATAGTGCTGCCAATTTTGCAAAGCTCTCACCAAGGCATACATCTCCTTGTCATAAGTTGGATACTTTAGAGCTGCCCCACTCAACTTCTCACTGAAATAAGCAACCAGTCGGCCTTCTTGCATTAGAATGGCACCAATACCTATTCCTGAAGCATCACACTCAATTTCGAAAGTTTTAGCAAAGTTAGGTAAAACAAGCAAGGGTGCATTAGTTAACTTCTCTTTAATCAAATTGAAGGTCTTTTCTTGTGCTTCTCCCCACTTAAATGGTACATTCTTCTTGATAACTTCGGTAAAAGGTGCAGCCACACTACTAAAATCTCACACGAACCGTCTATAGAAGCTTGCCAAACCGTGGAAACTCCTCACTTGATTGATTGTTGAAGGTGTTGGCCAATCTTGAATTGCTTTCACCTTTTCCTCGTCCACCTCAATTCCTGCTTTGTCAATAACAAAACCAAGAAATACAAGCTTATCCGTGCAAAATGTGCACTTCTTTAGGTTAGCAAATAACTTTTCCTTTCTAAGAACAACCAACACAGATTTAAGATGCCTCACATGCTCTTCTAAGTTTTTGCTATAAATCAAGATATCATCAAAGTACACAACCACAAATCTACCAATGAATGCACGTAAAACATGGTTCATCAAACACATAAATGTGCTTGGAGCATTAGTTAAACCAAAAGGCATCACTAGCCACTCATATAAACCATATTTTGTTTTAAAAACTGTTTTCCATTCATCACCTTCTTTCATCCTAATCTGATGATATCCACTTTTCAAATCAATCTTTGAAAACACATATGCACCATGTAATTCATCTAGCATATCATCTAGTCTAGGAATGGGATGTCGATATTTTACCGTTATGTTGCTGATTGCACGACAATCAACACACATTCTCCAAGTCTCATCCTTCTTAGGAACCAAAATTACTGGAACTGCACAAGGACTCAAGCTCTCTCGTACATGGCCCTTCTCCAACAATTCACCTACTTGCCGTTGAAGTTCTTTGGTCTCCTCGGGGTTGGTCCTATAGGTTGGTCGGTTTGGAATTGATGCACCGGGTACGAAATCAATTTGATGTTCAATCCCTCTAATTGGTGGTAAACCATTCGCCAGTTCCTCAGGAAAAACATCATCAAAGTCCTGCAAAAGAGAAACAACTTCGCTCGGCAAAGTACCGACGAGATCATTAGTGCATAAAAAGGCCTCCTTGTACATGAGTATTATAAGGGGCTGATGTGAAAACAATACTTTCTTGATCTCACTTTTTTTTCCATGTAACTGAATTTTTCCTCTCTTGCTCTCACTATGGCTGAATTTTTTTCTTTCTCTCTTTCTTTTTCTTTTTCTCTCTTCTCTCATTTTTTTTTCTCTCATTTTCTCATTTGATCGTTGTAATTGAAGCTGGTCCTCCATGACCTGTTTTGGAGTTAATGGAACAAGAGTAATAGGTTGCTTTCTAATAGTGAAAGAATACCTATTTGTGAATCCATCATGTGTGACCCTCCGATCATACTGCCATGGTCTCCCCAACAATATATGGCATGCATGCATAGGTACAACATCACAAAGCACTTCATCTTCATACTTGCCAATGGATAATGACACCATTGCTTGCCTCGTCACCTTGATTTCACCACATTCATTCAGCCACTGTAGCCAGTAAGGTCGAGGGTGTTTCATAGTTGTCAATGACAATTTCTCTACCAAGTAAGTGCTAGCCACATTTGTGCAACTTTCCCGATCAATAATAACATTGCACACTTTGTTGTTCACCGAGCACCGAGTGTGGAACAGATTCTCCCTTTGGTTGCTTTCCTCCTTCTTTAGTTGAATATTAAGAACTCTCCTTACCACCAACAACTCCCCAACCACCGCATTTTGCTCCTCATTGATATCCTCCAAAGGTGGCATGTCCAGATCTCCTTCTTGGTCATCATCTGACTCTAGCACTCCTTGTGCATTTAACACCATTATCCTTTTGTTCACACATTGGCTGGCTATATGTCCTCTACCTTGACATTTAAAATACTTAATATCACGTGTTTTAGTAGAAGTAGTTGCGATGTTACCAGAAACAGAGTTTGCTATGGGTTTGGCATTCTTCGATGATTCAGCTCCGGGCTTGAATCGTGCTTGATCATCTCTTCTTGGTGCTATCTTCCATGGACTAGAGGCAGCCGTGGGTTGTCCTCTCTTATCTCCTTTTTTGTTTCAATTGCTCATCTACTTTGATGGCTTGATGCACCATATCCGACAACTCCACATAGTGTTGTAACTCCACCACGTCAGCAATATCACGATTTAATCCATGCAAGAACCTAGCCATGGTGGCTTCTTGGTCCTCCTCTACATTGGCTCGAATCATCGCTACCTCCATCTCTTTGTGATACTTGTCTACACTTCGAGAACCTTGATTTAATCTTTACAACTTTTGGTACAAACTCCGATAATAGTGGCTGGGAACAAATCACTTCCTCATAAGTGTTTTCATCTCCTTCCAAGTGTTGACAGCGAGCTCTCTATTACGTCTCCTACTCATCAACAATTGATCCCACCAAATAATAGCATAATCAGTGAATTTAATTGCAGCCAATTTAACCTTTTTTACCTCTGAGTAATTGTGACAGTCAAACACCATATCCATCTTTGTTTCCCACTCCAAATAAGCTTTGGGATCATTCTTGCCTTGGAAAGATGGAATTCTGATCTTTATATTTCCCAGATTATTATCTCTTATAGGTCCCCAATTTCGATGCTGTTGCCCGTAACGGTCTCGATTGAATCGTTCTCCATCAGATTCCTCCGTCTCCATTTCTTCCTCATGTTGCCTAACACGGTTGTTATATTGCTACCTCCTATGACCTCTCGCTTCCACTTGGTCCAACCTTTCATGAATTTGCTCCATTTCAACTCTCATCATACGCCTTATCTCTCCGAGTAAAACTTCCATTTGTAAGTTCGGAATTGTTTGTCGTGGGCCTATGTCATTTGCGCCATCTCCTGAATCTCCCTCCATATTTAGAACCTGAAAACAAGATTAGAAATCTCCCAGAACACTCCCTCACGTGTTTCACTCAATTAATGTACGCTTACACTTGTGTTTCACTCAAATTGGCTTTTACCCTAAAATAATCTCACTCACTCTTGCCTTTTTCCACTCATTTGTGCCTTCGTAAGTTCTTAATTGAACTCAATGAACAATTTCAAGGATAATCGAACAACAATTTCAGATGAATGTAGGTCAACCAAACTTATCAAAATGTAAAGAACTTGAATGCAGAAGAACTAAAGATAGAAATGAATCAAACTTTCTAGAACTTCCGAATCTATAGAGCTCTTTTTTTTGGATTTTTGGAACAATGGAATCTGTAGAACTCTTGAATTTGTAGAACACTTTTTTTTTGAAAGATAGCAAAACTTGCCTCAAGATAAAGCTCTGATACCAAACTGATATGAACCCCAAGATCACGAAGACAAGATTTGTTGAGCCTTGACCCCACACCTATAAAAGATGGAAACCAAAAACTACGAAAGGTGCAAACGCCACACCGAAAAAACTCTCAAGCTTCAAGGTGATAAGTTTGGTTGCTGAACGCCACAAGATTAACTTCATAAGTTCACAAGTTCTCTCAAGAACAAAGAAGAGAACAAAAGCTCACAATATATTTTCCAATTCTAAAACATGATCCTACAATGATAGATGGTCTCTCCTTTTATAGTACAAGGATGAAAAACTTAAAGACTATTTCAGACTTTAATAATAACTCTAATAAAGGGTGAAGTAAATGACACTTATTAGTTGTTTATGAAACTTATTGGCTGTTTATGACATTCCACCATCAGATTTGTAACTTATGTAACCACCATCTGCACTCATGGAAGCTTTAATCACATTTATTAGAACTTTGACTTGACTTGTTGTGGATACCATCTGATGTGAATCAGCCCATTAAGTGCTTCATTGGATTGCTTGGCTCTAAGTCTTGTAATCGGTCCGCTAGGAATTGACAAAGGGTCCAATTCAGTTCCATGCTCACGAACACGCTCTACATCCTTCCCATGCTTATATCCACCCCCACGTGCATGATCAGCTTGTCCATCATCTTGTGCTTCTTGATTTGCATCACATCACTTCATACCTCCTCACCATATATAAATCAAAATCCTCATTCTCATTCATTTTTCACATTCTCTCACTTACTCCATCTTCCTACCGAGCCCAGAAAACCCTCTTTGAGGATCCTCAAAGCTTCAAGCTTTCTTTTCCCAAAAAACTCAGAAAATCCCCGATGAGATCATCGGCCATAACATCACCATTCTCCAAGACCCCAATGATGTTAATCAGATTGATTTTTCCAAACCGCGTGCTATTGTTGTGCCCTTTCTGCAATCCCAACCGGCCACCGCCAAACCAAACCAGGAACCCCCCGTTGAGGTCGTTCAAGATCCCTCCTCCCTCACTACCTTTAAGGTGGAGGAGGTTAAATTTGTCCAGCCTCATGTTCTGGAGGTTGAGGCCGATCCCACTGCCATGCAACTTCAATCGTGTATCACTAAGACTATGTCCAAGAAGGCTCGTGAGGAGCTCTACCCTTCAGCCTTGAAGGTCGATTCTTCCGAGGCTTTGGCCTCTTTTATCCAATATTTCCACCAGAGGGACAATGCCAATTTTTGGTTTGATCTCGCCTAAGATGAGGCAAGAGTATCAGAGTTCGAGAGAGCTCATGGTCTAGGCCTCCTTGTCTATCCTTTCCAGATTGTCTATGAGTTTTCCTTCCTGATCTCGGCCTTCATCAGTGTTACTCTGGAGTTCTATGATGTCGCCGTGGAGAAATGGTGCCAGACAGCTTTCGTTGCTTGGCCTGCTTTGACTGGCTCAATTATTGGTTTGACTGCCGTATAGGCCTGTCAGAGTTCAGGCTCCTGATCCAGGTCAAGCCCATTCCAGTCAACTAGTTTTACCTCTCCTAGGAGATCATGTACATCAAGGATTCGTTGCTAATCGATCCCCATACTCTCCCAAGGATTGGAAGAAGACCCATATCCTCGTCTTTGGGGATTGGGAGAAGCTTGGATAGAAAGTCGACTTCAAGGTTCCCATCACCATCAACCGTCTCCCCAAGCTGCCGGAGGAGCTGGCCAGAGCAATTGACTTCTGGCGTGACCTTGTGAATGACGCCCTTGCCATCTCCACCAAGTATAGCAAGTGTTGGTAATTATGGAGCAAGGAACACCTTAGCCATAGAGGCCTAGAGGACATCGTCCCCCTCCAGCACGAGAATCACCAAGAGTTGACCGAGGTTCCTCCAGCCCCTCAAGTGCACAAGAAAGGAGCCTCTACCCACAAGACTTTCCATGTCCAAGCTCTAACCAAGCAGGGGGAGGCTTCCAAACCCAGGAAGCAGAAGCTGGTGAAGACCACTGAGCTGCTCAAGGACAAGGCCCAAGCTCTGGCCCAGACCGTGGAACCCAAGGAGGCCTACCATCAGATCTCCTCTACTGCTACTGGTACTGCTACTATTGCTACCGACACCATTTCTGTTGCTACTGCGGGAACCGTTCCTCCTTCATCTCCTCCTTTCAAGAGGATGAGCTCCACCGATCCTCTGTTCTCTTCATCCAAGCCGAAGACCTCCAAGCCTAAGGGCTTCTCACTCGGTAAGCCTACCCTCTTCTGTACTTTACTCTTGAGATCGTACCCTTTGATTTGCCTTGCATAGCTTATGATTTTGGTGAACCCTTATCTGCTTGTGCTGCATTTTGCTGAACATGTGTGAGTTACGGTATTGTTGATCGTACAGGTTCCCTTGGGGAATTAATTAAGGGCATTTTCCCTGATCTTCCAGGGTCTACTTCAAGAGGGGCCAGCCAAGCCAGGACTTTATTGTCCAGCCTCCTTGTGATCTGACTGAGGAGAAGGTCGAGGGCTTAGGCGAGGGTGTCGTGCTACCTCGTGTGGGTAAGCAAACTCCTTCCCAGTTCTGTTATGGGCTGGCCCGTGCTAACATTGCATGCTCTTCCCTAACCTCCATAATGTTAGAGCGGGATGCTGAGGACCTTGGGTCCCTAGAGACCAAGGACCTGATGACAATGTCTTGGACCTCCCTCTACCAGGTAGTCTTTCCCTCACATATCTGATATCCTTTCGTACTATCTTTTTGGCTTTCTCGTGTCTAACATATCATTCTTTTATTATTTCAGTTGTTCATCGCCCTCACTACTACCCTTGGGCGCCTCTATGTTGTCGGCTGTGAGGTAGACAAGAGGGTCGTGCAGACAGAGAAGAAGGCCAAGGAGTCTGCCTTCGGGATCAGGGAGCTCGAAGCCGAGGTTCACAAGCTTGGGGATGCTCAGGCCTAAGCCTGCAGCATTATTAATGAAAAGGAGAGGGCCCTCGAGGATGAGCGCTCCATCCATGAGGGAAAGGTGAAAGCCTTGAGGTCAGACCTTGGGAGGGCTCAGACTGAGGTCAAGGAGGCGGCTAAGGCAGCCGAGACCCAACTCAAAGAAGCTCTGGAGGCCAAGGACCTTGCAATATCATTTTGTTCGAAGCTTTTGCCTGTCCGTTACCTTGAGGGTACCTTGGGATGGAGAACTTGATCTTGATACCATGCTCGACCCAGTAATCTCTAACCTCTTGACAATTGAACTGAGGGCCATTGTCTACTATGATCGTCTGTGGGATTCCAAACCCGCATATGATAAATTTCCAAATAAAGTTCTTTACCTCTGCTCCTCTTATCTTTGATAGGGCTTCAGCTTCGATCCACTTAGAATGGTAGTCCGTGGCAACAAGGAAGTATTTTTTCTGTCCACCCCCTGCTCCTGTTGGAAACTCTCCCATTATATCCAATCCCTATTGTGCAAAGGCACACGGTATCGAAACTTGGTGCAGCTCTTTTGGGTGCAAATGTGGTTGAGGGGCGTGCCTTTGATAGGCCTCACAAGCACTGGCGTATTCCATGCAATCGTTCTTCATTGTGGGTTAGTAATATCTCTCACTTAAGCATCATACTACAAGGTTCCTGCCCCTAATATGCATGCCACATATTCTAAAATGGAGCTCCTACATGATCATTCTAATTTGGATGGGGTGCACCGCCAGCTGTTCTGGTCCACCGAAGGATCGCCTATACAACCTTCCATTTCTGATATTGTACCTTGTTGCTTGTGATACCACCCTTCTAGCCTCTACCCTTTCCTCTGGCAGGGTGCCCATTTCTATGTAATCCATTATCTCATCCATCCAAGAGGGTCGCAGCTGAACTGGAATTACTGCCACAATTTCCTCTTTGTTAGTGCTTAGATTAGGCAGATGCTCTACATGAATTATCCTCTTAAGCTGATAATCGATGATGGAGGCCAAATTTTCCAAGGCGACATCTGCATGCCTATTTTCAGACCTTGGGAGTTGCATGATCGAAAACTCTTCAAACTAGGCAACCAAACCCTTAGCTAATCTGAGATATGCCTCTATGGATGCATGGTGAGATGCGTATTCCCGTAGGACCTGGTTCGCAATCAGCTGCGAGTCACATAATACCTTGATCTTCTTTACGTTTAGCTCCATTTCTAGCCTCAGTCCTTCCAGGAGGGCCTCGTACTCAACTTCGTTGTTCGTGGCCTTCCACCGTAAGGTTAATGCTTGCTCTATGATCGTTCCATCTGGCGTCTTTAGTACTAAACTAGCTCCAGTTCCCCTATCTTTCGACGATCCGTCCATGTACAGTGTCCAATGATCTACCCCTAGCACATCTCCTTCTCTCTTCTTAACTGGGCCTCTGGCTCAAGCTTCGTAAACTCAGTTAAGAAGTCTGCCAAGGCTTGCCCTTTCATTGCAGTTTGAGGCTAGTACTCAATATCGCGTTATGCCAACTCGATGGTCCACTTGGTTACCCTGCTTGAGGAGTCTGGGGTGTGCAAGATCGTTCCCAGTGGGAACTCAGTCATAATGATGATTTTGAAGGCTTGAAATTATGGACGGAGCTTGCATGATGACATAACCAAAGCTAGTACCAACCTCTCCAACTTGGAGTAGCGAGTCTCTGGGTCGAGGAAAGCTTTAGACACGTAATACACGGGTAGCTGCCCCCCAGTATCTTCTCGAACCAGAGCTCCGTTCACTGCTACTTCGGAAACTACTAAGTATAAATATAGATCCTCCCCTAGTACGAGCTTGCTCAGGATAGGGGACAAAACAAGGTAGCACTTAAGTGCTTGAAACACCTTTTCACACTCTTCAGTCTAGAGTTCTCCCTTTGTCTTCTTGAGTGCTTCAAAAAATGGCTTACACTTATCCGTTGATCTGGAAAAGAACCTGCTTAGTGCTGCCAGTTTCCCATTCAAGCTCTGGATTTCCTTGACTGTGGATGGGGATTTCATCTTGACGATCACCGCTACCTGGTCTGGGTTCACCTCTATCCCACTTTGTGTCACCAGATACCCCATGAACTTACCAGATCCTACTCCAAACGTACACTTCTCAGGGTTCAACTTTATACTGTGCTGCCATAGAAGGTCGAAGCATCTCCTCAAGTCAGGCGCGTGGTCCTACTTGTTCTTGCTCTTGACCAGCATGTCGTCCACGTACACCTCCATCGTATCCCCAATCAATGACTTGAACACCTTGTACACCAACCTCTGGTACGTTGCTTCTGCATTCTTCAGCCCAAATGGCATTACCTCATAGGCGTAAAATCCATTCTCGATCACGAATACTGTTTTTTCCATATCGTCCTCTTCCATCTTGATCTGATTATAACCATTGTATACTTCCATGAAGCTGATGAGTTCATGATCTATAGTAGAGTCCACAAGTTGATCGATTCTAGGCAAAGGGAAACCGTCCTTGGGGCATGCCTTGTTGAGGTCTGTGAAGTAAACACGAACCCTAGGTTTTCTGCTCTTCTTCTTGACAAGAACCACGTTAGAGAGCCATTCAGAATGTAGGACTTCCTTGATGAACCCTGCTGCTAGCAATTTTTCCACTTCCTACTCAATTATCTTGTTACGCTCAGCAGCCAAGGTTCTCTTCTTCTGCGCTACGGGCCTCACCTTAGGGTCCACATGAAGCTGGTGTTCAATCACTTTCTTATCAATCCCCGGCATGTCTCGTGCCGACCATGTAAACACATCCTTGTACTCCCTCAGCAAGTCCATCAGGTTCTTACACTCATCTTCACCTAGGCTTGACCCAATCTTTGCACACCGATCAGGTCAGCCTCGATTAAGAGGTTCGAGTACTACATCTTCCTCTCCCTTCTATTTGAAAGGCAGTTCCTGGGGGGTCTAGCTCCATGATCATGCCATCTTGACCCCTACTCTGTGATATCTATGCTAGCAGAGCTGGGGCATCTGTGCCCCCAGCTTCTCCCCCTGTCTCATTTTTCATGCTTTTGATGGCTAACACTGTGCATAATCTTGCTACAGCTTTATCTCCCATGATGACGATAGGACCTTCTGGAGTGGGATATTTAAGGACTTGGAGGTAGGTCGATGCCACCGCCCTCATCCTGTAGAGCCATGGCCTCCCCAAGATTGCATTATGGGGGGATAGGGCATCGACCACAGTGAACCACGTAGTTGGGTTGGTGAAGGCCATACCTACCTAGAGGGGAATGATTCCTAAGGTCCTCACCCTTGATCCTTCAAACCCTTATGTTCGATGATCCTGGATCGCCATCATCAAGCCCATTCTCTCCATAACATCCTTGAATATTACGTTCACAGTAGCTCCATTGTTGACCAAGACCCTAGCCACTGTTATGTGGGCCATTCTGATGTTGACAACCAAGGTGTCGTCGTGATCTTCCTCCTCCTCAGGGAGACCTGCATCTAAAAACTCGAGCATATTCTTCCTTGTTCTGACCTTGGGCTCACCCCCAGCCTTATGCCTCCTCGATTTGTGCTCCTTCTCCATGAAGGTTGCTCCCATCTCCTCTGCCTCTTCCATGATACAATTTGAGCTTGGGAAAAAGGTATCATTGGGGTGCTCAGGGTCCTGGAGGATACATTTCAGCACTGGGTACTTATCCTCTTGGCCCTTAAGCGATGGTTATAAGGTCTCATTGCTTCTTTGACGCTTTCCATTACCTTGCGACTTCAATGAATCTTCGAGCTTTCTCTTGTATTCCTTCATCAGGTTTTCCCAGCAATACCCCTAGTCTACCAACTCTCCAAAGTGTCGCTTGAGGATGCCACTATAGATCGTTTTGTGCCCATTGGCTTTGTGGTAAGCACAAAAGTCCTTAGAGTCGCTCTTGCTCATCATTGATGGTGACCTTTTAAGCCATGGCTCGTTCTTGATGTGGTGGAGTATGGTTAAAATTGGGATTGTTGTGGGGGGAACGAATAATTTTCCACCTTAACTGGCAAGCTGGTATCCTGAGGCCTTCCTTTTGTTATCATAGTTGTTCCTCCCCTGGTTCTTATTGCTGCTTGTCGTATTCCTCCTTGAGCTGGTTATACCCCCAGACACCTTCTCCGTTGGGTAATCCTTGCTGTTGTAAGTCCTCATATCCTCTACTCGGGTGTAATCCAGGGCCTCATGATAGACTGTGGGTAGGTCCTTAGTCTTCTTCCTGATCAGCATGCTAGCCAACTCCAAGTCCATGTCCAGTATATTGATGAACGTCGTGGCTACCACAGTGTCGTCCTTGTAATTAACCGTCGCATACTTCTTCCTGAACCTCGTGACCCAATCCTTCAGGCCCTCTCCCTGCATTATCTTAAGGGATGTAAGGTAGGTCACGTCCTTTGTTCCCTCGGCATTGCTCTCATACCTCTTGAAGAAGGCCGCTTTCAGACTTCTCCAATCTTTTATCAAACCTGGGGGGGGGGGAGCGTCTTGTACCACTACAAGGCATGGTCCTTCAGACTAGCCTGGAACATCTTGCACATACAAGCATTGTTTGATTAGCTAGTGGCGATTGTCGGCTGGTAGTTCCTCACATACTGGTATGGGTATGAATCCCCAGAGTACTTGTCAAACCTGGGGTAGCTCCACTTCTTAGGGGATTCAGCATCCTAGATGAATTGAGCCAGAGGGTTCTAAGACATTCTCCAAGCCCTCTTCTCTATCTCTGATTCCTTTTTAGGCATCCATTCCTTCCTCAACCTCACAGTTTCTTGGTTGGTCCAGAAGTTATGGGCACGCTGTGTCTCCATAAACTCCGTCATCATGTTCCTAAGAACTGCGACCTCTGGGGTCTCTGTATCGGTCACCACGTCCTGTTGGTTGGTTTGCTCGGCCGCTGGGGCTCTCTGTACTTTTACCGTGGGTGGGTCAGGCGTGACCAATCCCTGGTTCTTCAATAGTTATACCAGATTCAGTAGGGTGTCCTGGACGATGGCTATGGTGCTCGCCAGCTCGTTCGTGCTCCTGGCTGCCCCTTTAGAAGACTGTTGCAGCGCAGCTATATCAATCTTTAGATTCGTATATCGTTCCTCAGCCCGATGGAGGTCTTGATCGACCTTGGCTCTCCATCCCTTGCCTTCCTCATTCTCCTGATCAGATCCTTCTTCTTCACTCATGTGTCCCTCTTCCGCACGGTTTCTCGGTTGAACCTGGTGCGTGAGAGCACTTCCATGCCTCGATGCCCCCGTGTCGCGGGTAACTTGATTGTTTTTCACCGGTGGGGTTGTCTGCTTATCATGCTGGTTACTCGCGTCGGTGATGTCTTCCATATTCTTCCATTCACGAGAGTTAGCTTAGGGTTCGGCTCTCAATGAAAGCACCAATTTTTGAGAGCAAATTTGTCCCCCACTAGCTTAGATCTTCGTGAACCTACAAAACAGGTCGGAGCACAGTGTGGTACCGTGCTTAGACCCTCCGAAGCTTAAGTCAGAACTTTATCTTCAGAATAGAGTAGTGATTAGGGCAGAGTAACGTTACCTGAGACCATGTATGGATGGTCTATATATAGAGATCGTGCTAGGTCTAAGCATAGTTCTCATCGAATCAGACTACTTTATATTAGGAAATGAGGAATCCATTAAGGAATGGATCTCCATATCCAGGGTCAATCAAATCTCATGATTACCACAGGCCCTCTGGAATAATTCCCTCGGATATACCTTAAATCTTATCTTATTCCCCTTAAATTCTGCCAATCCCCCCGAGGTCCGGCCAAACTGTCCCTCATTGTAAGATTGCCCAGCTTCTTTGAGGTCTGATCTTACTCTGAGATTGTCATGACATCGAACATTTCAGAGGCCTCTACAATGTTCCAAACACCTCTAGAAACCTCTAGATAATTTGTTCCTTAATCGAAACCCTAGTCGTCCAAGCCCAGGCCCATTTTTGGCCTTATCGGACTTCACCTTGAATCAGGTCACCCAAGCTCATCTTTCCCCAGGTCAGTTGGCCAAAACTGACTCCTACACTGCTCTTTTGCAAAAGCATGATCAAGATCTTCCTATGCTAAAGACATAAAACAAAACATTTCATTCTTACAAAGCATACACGGAGATATGTATGGACCTATCCATTCAGAACGCGGACCATTCACGTATTTTATTGTTCTGGTGGATGCTTCGACACATTGGTCATATGTCACATTATTTTCCTCAAGAAATACTGCATTTGTAGAACTCCTAGCACAAATTATATGTTTAAGAGCTCACCACCCTGATAACCCGATCAAGTCTATAATGTTTGATAATGCTTGAGAATTTACCTCAAAAGCATTTGAGGATTATTGCATATATGTTGGGATCACTTTAGAGCATCTTGTCCCTCATGTGCATACACAAAATGGTCTCACAGAACCCACTATCAAAAGGTTAGAGATGGTGGTTAGGGCACTGGTTATGCACACCAACCTGCCTATATCTGCCTGAGGGTTATGCAATATTGCACGTAAGTTTACTTATTCATTTCAAACCCACTGCTAGCCAACTATTTTTTTCATACCAATTGGTAACTGAATATGAGCCTGATATTTCACACTTACGCATATTTGGTTGTGCAGTATATATGTCTATTGCGTCCCCATAGAGCACTAAAATGAGTCCTCAGAGACGATTAGGTCTTTATGTTGGAGGAGAATCTCTTACAATTATCCCTTATTTGGAACCTTTAACAGATTATCTCTTTATTGCTCGGTTTGCAGATTGTCACTTTGATGAGACAATGTTCTCATTGTTAAGGGGAGATAGGAAAAAGGATTTTCCAAGGGAACAACATGAGTCGTCATGGTTTGTTCCTACTCATTCTCATTTTAATCCCTACACTTCATAATGTGAAAGTGAAGTGCAAAGAATAATTCAACCTCAAAACGTAGCAGATTCGATGCCTGATTCATTTATTGATATTACTAAAGTGATGAGATCACATATACTAACTGCAAATGTGCATGCAAGGTTGGAAATCTTAAATAAGCGGCACATCACCGAAGGTAAAGGCAATATAACCACACTCAATGGAAGTGAGGTTAAGGTCGTGGCTCCCCAAAGGAAGAAGGTGAGGCCACATGGATCGATTGACACTCACCCAAGGAAGCAAAGGGCGGGTAAGGCATAACCCAATCCATTATTCACCAATGTAGATAATCCCTCTCATGAGATTGTCTCTGATTATCGTTATGTCCATGAACCAATACTGAAGGACGCTCTGATGTTTGAAATGATTTCAAAGAGTAAAGAAAACTCAATACATTATGAGGGTGAATATGAGTTGATGGACATATCTTTAACACACATTGATGATATATTTGCATACACTGTTTCCGAAGAGATACTAGAGCACGATCATATCGAACCACGCACTATTGCAAAATGTCAACAAAGAACATATTAGCCTAAATAGAAAGAAGTAGTCCAGGCAGAACTAGATTCTGCAGCAAAGAGATAAGTATTTTGTTTGATAATGCTAACCCCACCAAGTGTAAAGCATGTAGGACATAAATAAGAGAAACTGCAACCTATTTGAAATCTGAATTTGAGATGAAGGATCTTGTGAAAACTCAATTTTTTCTAGGTCTTGAACTAGAACATCGAGCTTGTGGAATACTAATCCACTAGACTGCGTATGTTCAAAAGATACTCATGCGATCTTACATGGACAAAGTACATCTTACTAGCACTCCCATGATAGGTCGAAGCGGATAAAAAGAAAGATCCATTTCGTCCAAAGGAAGATGATGGAGAGCTATTGGGAGTTGAAATTATAATACCCCAACCTTTTTATATAATCGTTAATATTTATGAATAATCCGTGTTGGATTTAGTAGCCGCGGTAAATGATTTTTACCATTGGTAAATATCAAGAGGTCTCATGATAATTTTTTTTATCGAATTGACGAAGTTGGTTGAATTCAGGTGAAAATCATAGTATTTATCGAGACGAGTTCGTAAATACAAAGAATATTGAAAACGGAGTTACGCCGTAAAAGTTACGATTAACAGAAGTTTATCGTAACTAACTTTCCGTAAATGGGAGACTATATATAGGATTTTCCTGAAAAGGAAAGTCAATTTTTGGAATTTGGGCCTTGACTTCAATAAACTCTCTCTCTCCCGTGTATAGATAGATAGATAGATAGAGAGAGAGAGAGAGAGAGAGAGAGAGAGAGAGAGAGTATGTGGTGGTGCGACGTCGTTCGGCACACCTCTGGCCTTGATTACGGTTGTAATTGAAAGCCCATCACCTTCTCTTTCTTTTATGGTAATTAATTTTGGGACTTATGGCTTCTAGAGAAAGAATCGATAAGAAAGAGATTGAGGATTTTCTGGGTTCTTCAATGCCATCTCCGGCGACGATTCAGGTAAGGATTGAATCCTTGTGATGTCTGGATGTTGTATACGTGTTGAATTTCTTTATTGCAAGTTCAACTTGAGGAAATCGAATCAATTTCCAACGAGTTCGTTTCGGCCTCCACCGTGAGTGGCAGTTGCCGGTGGTCTGTGCCTTCAAGGGTAGAAGGGTTTTGCTCCCCTCATCCTTGTGAGTCGATTAGGCCGTCAGCGAGCCCAGGGGTGGCTCGACATCGGAGTTGTGTCGCCGGAAAGATTTTCCAACCGAGCTGTTTCGAGGTCGATTCCGGTCAAATAAGTAGTAATTATGTATATGTCATTTGAGGAAAGTTGTTGGGCTCTTCAATAGCTTTCCAGTGATGTGTCTATCTCCGCCATTGGCGATGGTCACCGTGGGCTCTTCAAGAGCTTTCTAGTGATGTGTAGATTTCCGCCGCCGGAGATGGTCGCCGGTGGTGGGTCGTGGCCAGAAAATTACTTCCGAAAATGGGTTAAGTCGATACTAACATAGTAGTGGGGTTCAATCTGTATTTAGGCGTTGTCAACCCAGTGGGTGGGCGGCGGTGATGCGTGTCACCCCTAGTGGCGGTGCTGCCGATGGAGAAATTAGTTTTCCCTTATATCGTTACGATCACTTCATCGTAATGGATTTTTTTAGTTATTTCTTTGACTAATTAGTTCGAGTTGGTTTCGGATCGAGTACTTCCTTTATTTACCTTTTTATTTATTGATTTTGATGATTTTTGACAATGGTCGGGTTGTCACAAATGGTATCAGAGCGCGGTTTAACTCTTGGACTTCGCTTTCGTTGTGTTTCGTGTTTTAGAGTTTAGTCTTGAAAGTATTATGAGTCTATTGTGAATCTTTGTTTTTGTGATCGCCATGAAGACGGTGTATGGTGTTCATGGACGTGAAGTGGTTACGCATTTGCCGTTGCTGGACCTGAGATACGCGGTTCTTTAATTTACTTCATATTGTACACATGTGTATCATTAATCGATACATTATCGCTATTCATTTATTGATATATTTTGATATTTGTTTATTGATATATCTTCGATATTATATTGTTATTGTGCTTAAACGAACGTTAATTGAAACCATTACAAAGTGATAACAGAACGATAACATCAGTTGTCAAACGAAATGAAAACGAGATGATATTACAACGATAAACGAAAATGATACGAGCTGAAATATGAAATTGAAAGAACTATTTGATTAAATTTATGATTATGTGTACAATTTGTACAAATATACGAAGTATATGATTGATGATCAGTTTGAGTTGATTAGAATCCAACGGGATTCATTGGAAACTATGAAATTGAAACTGTTACCATTACGATTATGACTATATATAAACGAAAATTATTATACGAGAAACAGAAAAGCTTATTGTATTATATATACGATTATATATGAGATATGAGATATGAGATATATGGATAGGCTGCCACAAATTGGTGCGGCCGCCAGGCTGTGGCTTGGTTTAAATCCTGGTTGGGGTCCATTTATGGGCAATAGTTAAGTAGAGATTGTGCCTCCCTGAGGTGTATGACCCAATACCAATTTGCGTGGTATCCTCAATTTCCTTAACTTAAGAATATACATATATATGAGATTACCATCTTTAGATGGGGAGTCCTAGATTTCCTTAATTCGAGGTGATATACAATATGAGATTATATAAATTCATCTATGGATGGGGTGTTCTCGATTTCCTTAATTCGAGATATTATTATATTTGACGATATAAGACTATGATTTCCGTCGTGGCGGGAAGTTCTCGATTTCCTTAATACGAGAGTATATTATATATGTGGATACGATTTGAAACATAAAACGATAATGTGAAACGTGAAACGATTCATTGAGATGTGATTTGAGATGTTTGATATGAGCTCGAGAGATGAGCCTCATGATTTGTGATTTGAGCTCACGAGATGAGCATCATGATTTGAGAGTTGAGCTCACGAGATGAGAAATAAGATATACAATATAACTTGAGCTTGTAATGTGAGCATTGCAACGTGATATTTGTTCGCGCGGCGAACATGACGATATAATATAATATTTGCTCATGTGATGAACCTACGAATATGAGATGATTTGATTTGCACTTGGAAATGTGAATATACAATGTGAAATGATTTGTTCGAACATAATGATATAACATAAACTCATTTGATGAGTATGAGAATACGATACGATTTGAACTCGTGAAACGTGCATGAGTATGATTATAATATTCCATGTTTATGCGGTAATACGATGATTGAAAATTTGAAATAGTGATTATCAATTTTATCGAAACAACACATAAATGAATCATTCTATTATTTAATGATTCGACTATTATATTATCATCTTGATTACTTTTTATTATCGATGAGTTAGAATTTTCAGTGAGTTATCATTTGAGAATTCTTTTTATTCTTTTTGATATGTTATCTGTTATATGATTTGAAATTTTGTTGATATGTTAGTGGAGAAATCTGGACGAGCATTGATGGCTCACGGTATAGGTTGAGATTTGTGGTTATTAAAGTGTATTTGAATAATTTACAGGTTTTGGACATCCTACTTTTACGGAAGACTCTGCCCAATTTTTCACCGAAATTTTATGCGATCCTTGTTTTGAAATTTCGAGGAAGAAATTATTTTAGTGGGGGTAGATTGTAATACCCCAAACTTTTTATACAATCGTTAATAATTTATGAATAATCCAAGTTCGATTTAGTAGCCGCGGAAAATGATTTTTACAATTTGTAAATATCAAGAGGTCTCGGGTTAATATTTTTATCGACATGACGAAATTGGTTGACTTTGAGTGAAAATCGTAGTATTTGTTGAGGTGAGTTCGTAAATGCGAAGAATGTCAAAAATGGAGTTACGACGTAAAAGTTACAATTAACTGAAGTTTGTCGTAAATAACTTTCCATAAATGGGGAACTATATATAGGATTTTCCTGAAAAGGAAAGCCAGCTTTAGGCTTTTTGGGCTTGACTTCAGTCACATGTCTCTCCCGTTTACAGAGAGAGAGAGAGAGAGAGAGTCTTTGGCAGTGCCACGGTCGTCGGCGGTGCGACACCGTCCAGCCCACCTCCGGCCTCGATTCCGATCGGAATTGAGAGCCCATCATCTTCTCTTTATTTTATGTAACTAATTTTGGGAGTTATAACATTTAGAGAGAGAATCGATAAGAAAGAGATTGAGGTTTTTCTGGGTTGTTTGATGCCATCGGCGGCGACGATTTAGGTAAGGATTCAATCCTTATGATGTCTGGATGTTATATACGCGTTGAATTTCTTTGTTCCAAGTTCAACTAGAGGAAATCGAATCAATTTCTGACGAGTTCATTTCGGCCACCGCTGTGAGTGGTAGTTGCCGGTGGTCTGGGCCATCAAGGGAAGAGGGTTTTTCTCTTCTCGTCCTTGCAAGTCGATTGGGACTGGCCGCGAGCCCTGGGGTGGCTCAACGGCAAAATTGTGTCCCCTGAAATATTTTATGATCGAGCTGTTTCGAGGTCGATTCCGGCCAAAGAACCTGGAAATAGATATAGGTCATTTGAGGAAAGTTTTTGGGCTCTTCAAGAGCTTTCCAGTCATGTGTCAATCTTCACTACCAGCGATGGTTGTTGGTGGTGGCGCGTGACCGGTAAATTATTTCCGAAAACGTGTCAAGTTATATGTCATTAGGTTCGTATCGATGATACAAACATAATAATGAGGTTTAATCTGTGTTTAGGTTTTGTCGACATAATAATGAACGGTTGTTTTGTGACGACCCGAACCAGAATCAGTTGAGTAAACGGCTTAATTCACGAGAATATGCGTAATCACTGTTTTCTGTATATTGGTTGATTTACCGGTTTTAATCACGACTTAATTATCGGACGAGAATTTGAGTTGAGTCTCTTCTCGAGAGTTGTAGTATATGTGATTTCGAGTTCGTGGGCGGTTCCGGATGATTATTTTGACGACCGAGGAATATAATATGAATATTTGAAGTTTCAGAATATCGACGAGTTTATCCGTTCGAATCGAGTTTATCCGAATCATAGTGGTTATCCATTTTGGATAGTTGATCGTCCCGAGACGCGAGTATAAATATCGGAAATAGTCGAAAAATTGTCGAAAACACTGTTTGGGAAGTTTGACCGGCGTTGACCGAGCTGTGACCGTTGACTTTCCGTTGACCGGTTCTCCACCGCGTTGCCGCCATCGGGTTTGACGATTCCGGCCACCTCCGGCCAAGATATTGGTATATTTCGATTCCTCTCTTCATTTGCTATTGATTAGAACTTGGAGTTGCTCGATTTGGTGTTGATTTGAGTTAGAACAAGTGGTTTGAAATTTGGGTTTTCTGGCCGGAATCAGCCTCGTTTGGGGGTGGCTTTCCGGCGACTTTCTGGCGAGGATTTGTGTTGGGTTTTGTTGGGTTTTAGCTCAGGATCATTTCCCCTTTGGTTTGGAGGGACGAGGTGGCGCGACGGCGCCGGAATCGGGCCGGGAAGTTTTCCGGCCGGTGGTGTTCATGGATGTTTTGAGCAGATTTCCGGCCAATCCCGCTGGAATTGGACTTAGCCACAGTTGAGAGATGTGTTGGGCTCGAGGAGGAGAAGCTATGGTGAGCTTGGCCGCCGGAGCTCCGGCGACCCGTTGACTTTTTGGAATTTGATAATTTTAATGTCTCGGATCCCGTGTGGATAGACCTCTGACCTGAGGCCTTTCTGGCTAGAATCACGTGTGGGTCTCGGATCCCGTGATTCGGACTGTACTAGCACGGATGTGTCCATGAGCAACCCCGTGGGATTTTTCCATGCATGCTCTGTACGCTGGAGGGGTTTGAGTTCACCTTGTGTACTATATCATAGTCATTCATTTTGACTCGCATATGTTATTATAACATATATTATTCGGCGAAAGACATTTATTTTCGTCCACTCACTCTAACGGTCTTCATGTCTTTCCCCTGAACTTTTCGGTTTCCGTACCCAGTTTGCAGTTCGGATTCTGGTGTCTCACGTCGTGGTCGGAGGCTAGTTGTTCGAGCTACCTGTCTTTTCCAGTAGGTTCCTTGTTTCGCCTACTAATGTATATTTTGTATATATATACACTAGAGGTCGCTCTGATACATTACTGATACATGTTTTATACGGATTTTCCCGGATTTCCTATATATTTCAGTTATGTTTACTGTTTATTGCTATTGATATGATATTGATAAATCCAGATGGGATTGGTGCCCACGGTTTGGCTTTTGTGGCATAGGATGAAGTGTTATTTTCCGGGTGCAGGTTAAGGCAATTCCGCGTTAGTAGCGTTACGCTGTCGAAATTTTAATGGTTTTTGTTGGTTCGTGTTTTCATAAGGGGTTTGATTCCGGTTTAGGAAACTAAATCGGGGTTGCGTCCTTTCATGTTTCTCGTGATGTGATTCGAGGTTTTGAGTTATGATTTTAAGCAGTGGATTTTATGATTATCCAGGGGATCTTGATCGTGTTTCGGGCGAGGGATCTTCCGCCGGACCACGTGATTAGCGCGAGTGTGCGTTTTGCTCACCTGTGAGTGGACAATTTCTTTTCACTCATTAGTCGCGAGTCTTTAATACACGTTTTACGAGCATGAGCATGCATATGAGATTATGATTTATATGAGCATGTGTTATACGATTATACATTTGCGAATACGCATCGACGATTATGCTTATACAATTATGTATTACGTATATGCATTTATATTATGCTTTATACACTTGCATAACACTATTTATGATTTGGTAGACACAAAGTACAGTCATAGTATATATTGTTGTATCGATACACTTGCATCCCGGCTTATCCCCGAGGATGTTTACCGAGGAAGGCTGTGATCCCTGACCCGAGGCCTTTACCAGGGGGGCAAACCTCTGACCTGAGGCCTTTCTGGCTAGAATCACATGTGGGTCTGGGATCCTGTGATTCCGACTATACTAGCGTAGACGTGTCCATAAGTGACCCCGCAGAGCTTTACGCTGCATGCTCCGTACGCGTGAGGAGTTAGAGTCTCCCTCATGTACTATGTCATATTCATTCATTTAGACTCGCATATGTTTTTATAACATATATTATTTGGCGAAAGATATTTATTTTCGTCCACTCACTCTAACGGTTTTCATGTCTTTCCCCTGGATTTTTCGTTTTCCGTGTCCAATTTGCAGTTCAGATTCTGGTGTTGCACGTCGTGATCGGAGGCTAGTCGTTCGAGCTACCTTTCTTTTCCAGTAGGTTTCTTGTTTTACCTACTGTTATTTATTTTTGTATATATACACTAGAGGTCGCTCTAATACGTTACTGATATATGTTTTTATGTGATTTTTCCCGGATTTTCTGTAAAGTACAGTTATTTTTATTGCTTTACTTTATTAATATGATATTGAGAAATCCGGATGGGATTGGTGCCCACGGTTTGGCTTTTGTGGCAAATGATGAAGTGTATTTTCTGGATGCAGGTTAATGGCAATTCCGCGTTAGTAGCGTTACTCTGCCGAAATTTTAATGGTTTTTGTTGGTTCGTGTTTTCATAAGGGGTTTGATTACAGTTTAGGAAACTAAATCGGGGTTGTGTCCTTTCACTGTAATCCCTAAAGGAATTGTCGATGGCAAAAGTTTTATAACACCGCGATTTTCATCTCATCAAATTGAGCACATTACAGTGCCATGTGCCCCTAAAACTTAAGCTAACATTCTTAACTCAAGTTCTAAGAACCCGCAAGGCCAAAATGAGAAAGTAAAACTTATTTGTAAAGTAGATAAGAAATTTAACTTGCAAAAATATTTATTGAAAATTAGGTGAAAACAAATAAAATCATAAAGTGAATTACTTTATAAACAAATACAAGTGCCAAAATAGTAATCGAATCGTAGTCCGGTTCAAATGAAAGTCCAAATAATTGACAAGAGAAGAATTTTACAAACAAGTTAACTAGAGAAGAATTGTACAAACAAGCTATTCTCGATAAAGAAATCATGCAAGTAACAAGAAATGAAGCAAGTAAACCTGTTACACGGATCTCACTCTGTCAGTGACATACGAAATACAAGAAAAGGTAAGTCACCCCATCATCATCCAATTATCCCGTCTTCGTACACAGTACTTGCATCCAAAACTGTTGTAGGGGTGAGCTTTTATCCTTGCTGCTCAATAAGGTTGTACCCTAGCTAGGTGTGAAAAAAATGAAATCATAGATGATGGCAAGTAAAAAAAATCAATGCATATGGTAAAACTCTCAAAGCCACAAATCATTGTAGTGTATAAAATCATAGTAGGCCTCATAGAGAAAACTCAAACTTGAGGACCGGACTTGATGCCAATTACCACCTTACCATGATTAATATTGATACTTTGAGAGGTATAGCAAGAGTGTCCGCTTATGCCATATTGCCTGAAAGTAGTGTCACACCTCAAAGGATGTCAGACACTCTTCCGTCCATACAGCCCCTCCATAGGTTTAGCATATCGAAGCCCAGGGAAGTCACTATGCTCCTTTCAGTCTCAGGTCATCAAATAGAAACTCATATGCATTGAAAACATAGTAGTCATACATTTTCTTTTATAAAATCACTAACTGAGGTAAGTTCAAAGTCCTCCACCTTGAACATCATCGCTTTGACATCCACTTGCTTTCCTAGGTCAACAACACAATATTTCAAGTCACGGGTAATTGGAGTTCTAGTCCGACATACTCATATGTTATTAAATCACTTCAAAGTAATGACATAGATCGATATAACTTAAGGTATCTCATTTGATCAAGATTTTCGTAAAGAGTCAACTCAATCTTCGATAACAAGAACACACTCACAACCACTAGACAACTCCAAAATCCATTTAGCATCACTTAAATACTTCGATAACAAGAACACACTGCCAATATATGCTTCCTAAAAAATAAAGCCATCATGCACATCTTTTCCAAACCACAACACATAACTATAGAACCACATATAAACTCTTAATTCACAGTTCATCGATTGGATAAAGTAGAGCATCCAACCTTGTTTTGCAGCAAGAATCATCACCATGAATGAACAGAGAAGCACCACATCATCGCCATGCAGATAGAACTGCGTCGAAGGTCCGAAACATCGAGAAATGAAAATCATCAAACTTGATCGAATTCAAAAAATTATTATACCAATATGCAATGCTTGAATATTAAACGATGTTTCATACCTCATGCAAAGAAAATCACAGTCGGAGTCACCAGAGAGCAAAGAGGAACCATCAGAGCTTTTGGCCTTTGTTGACACCTCCTTCACTAACGAATAGATGAAATAATGCTAGCAGGAGAACCATGGCTGGAAAATTATGGAAACATGACTAGTGTGCCACCGCGTTATGGCTGAATGATAGAATTTTGGTCGGTCCGATTGTGGGTCGTCTGTCTCCAAAATGGGTCTCCACCTCTCAAAGCTAACTCAATTACTCAATCCTAGTCAAAGAACATCACCCATAACCCAGTTGAAGATAATTTGATAAAAGGAAATGACATGAAACAAAATTTAGAATTCATTTGATGCTTTACTGAAAATTAGAAAATTGTAATGAGTCGTCACATTTACCTTGATCTAGCGTGACTCCACCGCCAAATCGTCAGAAAGATATGATACCGAAGACATAATTTTTGAACAACTTTCATGAAGAACTCGAAGGCAAAGAAGCAACATATCTTGTCGATTTTGGCCCTGGAACGCAGCTGACGAAAGCTATCTTTGAAACGAGAAGAGAGTTGCTCACTTGGGTTAGCTCATTTCTGGTCCCTTTAAAGATGGTCTGGCCAAAATATACTGATATATCCAACGGTCCATATTTTCCAGCAATAAACCTATTTTCCTTATTTCTAATCTTCTGAAATTCGAAGTAGATAGCAAACGCTTCCAAAACAAGCCAGAAAATTTACCACGGACTCGTGATGATGCGTACTTATTTATCCAACTTTAAACTAAGGATTTCGCTTCCTCAAAATTTCATAAAATTTTTCCAAACATTCTTCATAACCATCGAGATTACAAATTAAGTGTCGCATTAATGTCCTTAAATATTTTTTGGGTCTCACAAGTGCTACCCCTAACACCAAAACCCCAAATCATTTATTGGTGGGTTTTGCTGATGCTGTTTACTTATTTGACCCACATAAAGGTCGTTCCCAAACTGGTTATGTATTTACTATTGGAAACATGACGATATCTTAGAGATCTATCAAGCAAATCTTTGTGGCTAACTTCACGTACGAACCACTATGAGATTATTGCTTTACATGAGACGGTTCGTGAGTGTACATGGTTAAGGTTCATCATTGCACATATTCAAGGGACTTGTTGTTTAAGCTCTACCACTGAAGATCCTACTTGCATTTATGAAGATAATGCAACTTGCATTGAACAATTGAAGCAATGTTATATCAAGGGTGATAATACAAGACACATATCCTAAGAGTTTTTCTATAATCAACAACAACAAGATTTCCTCAAGATTCAAGTGAATCAAGTAAGCTCTGAGGATAATGTGACAGATTTGTTTACCTAATCATTATCTAAGACCATATTTAAAGGACATGTGAAGAACATAGGAATACGAAACTAGTGCATGGTTTCTTACTTTGTGTGTTTTGTGATAGTGATGCCCAACAAATTAAATCTTTCTTTCACTCCTTCGAAATGATCTTTCCACACCAATTTTAACTAGCTCTTGACACTTTATAGAAGTTTCAAATGGCCAATCACAAAAGAAAAAAATACATACGCAAAAGGATATGAGAAATGACCCATCTTCCATCTAGGTGATGGAGGAATTCCAATTCCAAACTGGCTTTTTTTGGCTTGATTTTTCCAAACTGGCTTTATCGAGGATAGGAGCTGCTTTAAATCCTACGTACTCAATATGTCTCTTTCATATTTTGACTCCCCTCGCAATAACGAAGTTCATCATATCATATTACATAATCACAAATGATTGCATGTGCGTCATTTGATCCATCCTACCTAAGAATCTAGTTTCATCAACGTTGTTAAGTTATTATGGTTTGTAGGGGTTAATTATGGCTGCCAAAAACCAATGAAAAGGCTATAGCCTCGTAACCCTCATTAGATAATACATAACATTAGACTTTTTGTGTGTTTATGTTGAATCATATCGCCTTGGCAGAAACATACACCAAGGACTACGAATTAATGAGGATAAAACAATTAAATCAGAGAAAATAATTAAAATGATAACTCACAATTAATAATTTGATCACTAAATTTTAAAAAATATTAAAAATATCGTTAAACTTTAACTTTATCTATCAATTTGATCACTTTGTCTATTTTAGATATTAAAATTTGTCAAGTGCTTTCCTTATATAGATAGAATTATGAGAGAAATATACATAGCATACGCGAGAAAAGTATGAAGATCGATGAAGAAGTAGAAAAATTGACATCCAAAATGGGCATAATGACTAAATTTATAGACAAAGTTAAAATTTAGTGACCTTTTTTATATTTATAAACTTTAGTGATTAAATTGTTTGATTATTGCGGCTATTTTCCAAAAAAAAAAAACTATTCCACGTGGAATAACTCAATTCCAACTAATCCCCATGAAGATTCAAGTTCATATGTTGGTATGGTCTTTATGTCTTTGCATGTAAACTTAGGAAGGGTTTGAATGAACCCACACGGAGTCATGGACTATAGACAATGAGTACATACAACAGTATTAGAAATTAAGTGTGGTGCATGGGGTGTACGTTGAGAATAATTAAGTTGTCCTCACTCCTCAGCAAGACTAGACAAGCTAGCTAGCTAGCTAACTGGGATCTTGACCCACATGGGTACGTTTTTAGGTAAGGGTGATCGAAGATGAAGAAGAAGAACATGTATGTGGTGCAAGACTATACGGGGAGCCTCTCTGGTTATGATTGCAGTCATAAGGTGGAAATAAAAGGAGTAAATTCAAAGCTCGTTTATCTTTGGATGTGATCTTCTTCTCATGGCTAGCTCTCATGCAAATCACATAAAGTGAAATATTAAAGCTCTCACTTGGCAGCTTATATTCTTTGTAACCTCCCACAAGCAAAGCCAAATTGGCAAAAGTTTGAACCACAGAAAGATGATGATGCAGAGATACATATAGCTTTGATTTTGCTTGTTTCTTTTTATGTCACATTTTCGCACAACAATATCACTCTTTTTCAATGGATTTGGTATGCAAGCAAGGAAATAGTATGCACAAGGATGGATTTCAAACCAATCCCAGGTGAAGTAGGTTTGTATCACTATCGAAGTGTCAAAGATTCAAAACTAGAAAGCTCTCCAGCCAATGATGAATAATGTTGCTAGCTGTAGCATATTGTGTACGTTGTTCCATATGTGTATGAGAAATTCTTCTCTTGTCAAACAGTTTAACATGTGTGTCGACGTTCGAACGGTGAATCGAGATGGTAGAATGAAGTGTACAGCATGAAATGCAAGACCAGATTGAGTTCAGTCTAGCTTGTTTGGCAGTATAACATATCAGAAAGGTGTTGTGACGCGCTTCATAGTTCGTATGTACAATATGAATGATTTCATCTTCAAAACAAAACAAAACAAGAAAAATAAAAACATGATATGAATTGTGATATACTACTTTTGGGTTGCAATTAACTATGCAGAAGCGAAAAGAAGTTGCGGCATACCTGCAGTTAGCTCTTGTTTGGTGACAGTTCCTTGGTGGCTGCATATGAACGAAGAAATATACATACTTGCATTCTAGAAAAGAACAAATGAGATTGATATGCTTGAAAGGTTAGAAGTGTTGGGGGGAATGAAGCCTGGTCCGAGATCATTTAGATGATCAATTGTGTTCTTTGCTTGCTTCAAATATTAACCAATAAATGTTCTCGAACCAGACATCATTCCCTCTACGAAAAGTAAGTGATATTAAATTAAATATAATAATCAAAATATTAATTAAATAATTAGTAAATTACAAACATATGAATGAAGAATAAATTCTGGATAAAAAGATGAACTAAGTTGAGCCACGTATATCACACGCTTTCCTTAAGAATTTTTACGCCGCCCACAGCCTTGTATGGCGTTGTTCTCCCAGGATAAAACAACTTCAAAGTTTTGTACCGCAGCACAAAAACTTCTCTTCGAACTAAAGAATACATTTCTCTATCACCGGATTTTGCTTTGAGTTGAGAGAGGGAGAGAAGTGATCAGAATAAGAGATTGCTTCTGATGGGATGAAGAATGAGGGAGGATGGAGCCTCTATTTATACATGGAGGAGATGGAGAATGCCATAATGGCCGGCCACCAAAAGGTTTTGAGTTATCACTCATTAACCATTCAATATAAATCCGGCCAATAATGATGAGAAAACCGGCCGATAATGGTGAGAAAAATCCACCATAATTCGGCCAATAACCACCATAACCGGCGAAGTTGTGGTCAGGTATAACGTGAGCCTTTATATAACGTGAAGAAGAGAAGAGTGTCTACTTGGGGTCAGGTAATGCCACTTTCCAGGGCTTCCCCTGTCAGTGTTTGAGATTGCTTTTCACAAAGCTTGGAAATCAACTTCAGGCCTCATTTGGTGTGGTTGATAAAGATGAGCAAGAAAATTTAGAGAGAAGCCCCCTTTTTCCTACCTAATTAGTTTTCTTCAGACAAAAAAAGAGAGGTTTTGTTCCTCTTATGAGGCATTTTTGCTGCCTTACCAATTACCTATGTTTTATAGACCCCGTACATGACTTGTTTAAGCACAATGTCACGGGGTAGGGCGCGCACACACTGATGTGCGCGTTCATGTTACTTTCTTAAGTATACCAATCAAAGATTCATATAGGAAGATTATAGGAAGATTTGTAAGAATCACAGGTTGTTCTCTTAAAGCTTAATCAGATCAACCAATTCAAGAAAGCAGAAAAAGCAACGATGGTTGTGTGTGAAGATCTGACTTTCAACTGCAGTGTGGGAGTTGTAGATCGTATTAGAAAGATGCAGATCGACCACCATGTCCTACGCCAAATTCACCATTGATCCATTGACCATTCCCTAGTATCAGAAAATGCGTCTCCTCCTTTAGGAAAGACTAGTAATGGAGCAAAATCTAAAGCCTCTATCCTTTTGACTAGGAATTTTGCTTCCACAAATGGAGCATACTACTCAAAAAGGGAGCTTTCATCTGTTAAATAACAAATACCTTCAACATTATTGATCACTTTATTCTCCAAGACTGTCTTTATCTTTTTACTTTCGAGGACTTTCCATGATGAAGCTTACCATATGAGGAGCAAAAGAAAGATTTCCATCCCAACGAAGCCCGAATACATCCCTCAGAAAGCAGAGATCTTTGGGTCCTTACCTCTAACTTCTTCTATCAATTTCTGTAATGGCTAGTAGTACATCATTTCCAAGACATCATCATGTAAACTGGAAATGTAATTGCAAAACCTTCACTTAAACATAGATTCTTTTTCTAATACCACTATCTACTATCTTGTAGAGTTGTAGACACAAAAATATGGACTGCCAGTAAGAAAAATTGTTTGTTTTTATATAGTAAAAAAGGTAAACAGAAATAGACTTTTATTCAGTTTAAACTCAAGTACAGACCTAAGATAAAAAGAACCAGGCAGATAATGGCTCATCTTTGTTGCTATTGAAGCAAAAATTTAAATATCAAACCCAGGTCGATCTCCAACAATAATTAGACTATTCAAACAAGAGTACAGATGGTGTTCTTGGATAATAAATTACTCTTCATTTACACGAGTGCATAAAATTACAGGAGATGTACACTTTCACATTAGACACAAACAATGCAACAAGTCACTGCTATTTGATGAAACATAAAGTGCACATGCTTTAAAGCAAGTCACAGGCATAAATTAGGAAATTCACCAACAGCTCAGGATTCAAGAATCATGTCCATGTGCTGTCCATTTTGGTTGGATGAAATAAACTTGCTTATCTCATTCACTTTCTTAGGCTCTTCAGTGAACTTGCAATCAGCACGACCATTTGGAATGTTAATCTGATCCTTAAGCTTCACACATGCATCTTTTTTGACGCTACCCATACTGTGACGATTTGCCTGACCAGTAGCTCCCTTGATTCCATCTCCTTGGGATAATTTGACTGTATGACTGAAGCTCTTCCTTCGCCCAAGCTTCGGTGATTTTGCACGAGTAGGGGGTAGCTGCTATTGTGACAAGGTAAAAGATTAAAAATTTGAGATACCATGTGCACTTGTGCAGTCATATTATTTGAGTCAGTTTCTTTGCACTTTTTAAAAAACGTGATACTATTGTGCATAACGAAGAGAGCCTATATGTTTCGATAGCATTAAAAAATCTCACACAAAGATTTTCATGAAATTTGCATTATGACCTTTTTCAGTTCAGTCTTAGCTGGTGGTCCATCATGGTAGAAACTTGGCATCGGATTTGCCTTGAACGTTAAACTCTTTCTCAGCTGTTTTAGAGCTTCCTCTTTCTCTTCCTAGAAGTTTAAAGATCAAGGGCAGGCAGAAAACAAAGAAAACTATGTATGAGACAAAAGGAAGATCAACAAGACAATGAACTAGCAAGCTGAACTAAATAATCATGCATAAATAAAAGGAAGTTCAACAAGACAATGAACCAGCAGACGCCCTCCAATCAAGCCTAGTAGAGAGAGATTACTGTAGGTTATATATAAGTGAGAAAGAATTAAAACCTTAGTTCTTGCTTCACTTTGATTTTTCTCCGCTTCGAGTGCGTGATGTTTCTCCTCTAACTTTGAATAAAACTAAATAGAAAAATACAATAGAGTAAAATTATTAATGGAATAGATGAAAAAAGGGGACTATCACTCATAGAAGCCATGAAATTAACCTCCACATAATAAAAACAAGTTGAGGTACTACCTCCTTCCTTTTCTCTGCACGGTCATTACTTCTAAACGTTGGAGCTGACGCCACAGTTGTCCTGGACCTAATAGTTCGTAGAGATGCGACTGTGCTATGCATGTTCAAGGAATCACAGCTAAAAACAAAAACAAAAAAACAAATAGTAGAAAGAAGATAAAGAGACGCAAAATAGTAGTAGGATACGAGGAAGCAACAGAACAGGTATCTTCCTCATCAGGATGCTTCTTCCCATCAGCTTGAAATTGCTTCCTTGGCATGAGAGGTGATATTAGCTGCAAAATGATCATGGCAATCAAGAACATTTAGAAGTTCAACGTGGATAGTGCATGCAATTAAATCAAAAAGAAATCTAGGACAAATGCTTCTCTCATCTTTCAAAGAATCAGTAAACGAGTTTGTAGGTGAACGAATATATTACAGATAGACTTCCAACATATACATAGGGATGAATAAAGCGATATGTACTGTATATGCTTAGCTGCCATTAGTTACCTGGGTGGTATTACGATGTCGCGGATTGCTCGGGTTTGATGGTTTATTGACCGCATTACCACATTCCAGTACAGCACTGACTGGATGAGCTCCAGCTGAAGCACGCTTTTCGGTTGCTAAGGTAAATGGCCGCGGAACAGTGTGTTTTGTTCTCGCATTTCCCCCAGAAGGTTTTGATGCTTGATTAACAGATGACTGTAACTTATTTCCAGCCTTTGCTTTCTGAGAATCAAGCTGAACCTTGTCCACAGGCGTGCCATTATCAGATTTCAAACTTACTTTCTGATCTTCATTAGCCCTTTCAATCTGATTCAGTTGAGATCTGTCAACAGAGTTTTCTGTAGTGCATTCCTTTACTTCATAATCCTTCACTTCAGTGCTCTCGTGCAAATTTTGGGTATGATCATATGATTCTGAAACTGCATGATCATTGGGAATTCTTTCAGGATTTGAATCGTGAGAAACATCTTCTGAGTACACTACGGTACAATCCGACTCCTTGTCGATGCAAATATCTGTAACTTCTATCACCATTGCACTTGCACTAAAGAACATAAACATCAGAATCATATCAGTATCGGCAGGGAATTAGCCTAAGATTAATATGCCTTATCTTTTCACTTAAAATCAATTTTCATTTGTCGTGAATTCATGTTTGCAGTGTCTCTAGAAAACATATGTCATTTACATCCTGTTAATATGGAACAAGGTAACCTAAAAATCACTTAAATGAAAGAGTAAAAGTAACTTGTATTAAATTTGCTGCTACAGGAAAAACAACAATTTTCATAACTAAAAGGATGAATATGGACCAGAGAGGGACCAGAACAAGCAAGTGTCCCATCAATTGGAATAAAGAAATTAATAAGACAGTATTTCAAGAAGTCAAAGGAATGTTCTATATTTGAGTTAAATACAGTGCTCTCTTGCAAAGAATAAAAGCCATGTTTTGTCAAGAGTATCATGGCACGATGAAGAACTTGACCGTATAACGATAGTGCCACTAAATACAACCCTAACCAATATTACCAAAGAAACAATAACAAAAACTTCCTTCTTTAAAGTTAAAATCAAATTGCCTTCATGTATGGGACATCCACTAAATTTGTCCAGCAGATGCAAATACATCAACCTGAATTGGGTCCACACTACTTTTAACTAAAATTAGTGTTCTCTCTTTCAACATCGATACTTCAATTATAATGGATAACTTGCCAACTCTTACAATGGGGAAATAGTAATATGGCCTGCATATAAAAAAATTACTTTGAACTAGCAAAAAACAGAAAACCAAAAGCTAAGGCTTGACCTAACAATAGATCAGAACAAGTAAGAAAGATAATAAAAGGATATAAACAACTCAAAAAATCCTTTTGCAGAGGATAATAAGAGAGGTTAATAGCTTAACTAAACAAGCAAAGAAACATAAACATCTGCCTTCCCAAGAGGTGACGAAAAGAACACTAAAAGTTCTGAAATGAATCTCAACGACAATGTGTGCTCAATCTTTAATCCTAATGACAATGAGTTAACATGATACTCAGGACATTCCCAAATCAAGTTGGGGACAGTAAAAGAATATCAAAACCACAAAACCAAATTAACTCATTGAGTCCTTGCACAATTACAAATAAGTTACAACACCAGAAGAGCATACAAAATGTTTAGATAATAGAATTATCATTGTCATAGTTAATAGCCCCCAACCGAGTTGAACCCAATAGTTGCATATTACATTTGCTTTGGCTCTAAGTAAAATTAGAAAATTCTCATTCTCTTCAAAAATCAGATGTAATTCTTTGACACATTCACCTGAAATGGGCTAAATCGTATAAACAAACTAACCCCATTTGAGTAAACTAAAGGGCTATTGATTTCTAACATCCCAGACAAGACAACACACACCAAAATCTAAGCTGCATTTTCTCACAAAGATCTAAAGTCACAGACTTTACACACAGTATACCAGATAAGTTCATATAAGAAATTAATATATTCAAATCCCCAAATGCACAGAGAGATTCAAACCCAGAATAACCTACGGATCAAAAAACAAAAACGACGCCGCATTTCAAATAATACACAAAGCATGAGAATGATGAAGCGAATCCAAAATAATAGCAGAGACTCTGAATGAGATAGAAGAAGGGTGGCAAATGAAGGTGAATTACTCACCAAGTTAAAAAGGGCCAAGTTTGAAGATGTAGAGCTTCGCTCTGCCTTATCGAGCTGTGATTTTTGTTTGTCTTCCCGAGACTCTCTCTCTCTCTCTCTCTCTCTCTCTCTCTCTCGCTCTGTGTGCGTTTGTGTTTTGTCTTCTGTACTTTCTTATATGCCCAACACACAGTGCCTCGTCCGTGACTTGACGGCGTTACATTGGATTTTTGTATTTCATTTTGAAATTTATTTGTTGTGTCAAGAGAGTGTTATTGTATTTTCTGTATCATTGGACCGTCTATTTGTATAGAATAAGAATAAGAAATGACAAAATGACAATAGAACGAGAGATTCTCGCGTTTTATTAACACGTAAAGAAATTTGGAATGGATGTGAGTCTCACCTCTTTTTAAAAGTCGATTTTTGAATAATATAGAGTTGCAGGCACGGAGGGATGTGGGGACCAGGGTGGGCCTGGCCCCCCCTCAATTTTTGTAAAAAAAAATTAGTATATTATTATTATATAATATAAATATTATAATTTATTTGAAGTACGTATATCTAAACTTCAATGACGCGTATGCGTGCATGACTAATTCAAATATGACGACTTGGTAAGAATATTATTATATATTATTTTAATAATGAAGTTCAAATATTAGGTCAATTAAGATTCAATCTCTTACCAGGTTTAGGATGTTATGGTCTTTTTTTCTTTATAAAAGCTCTACCGTTCCTGAGATTAAAATACAATCATTTTTATTAAGCTTAAGTTTATTAGATATGGAGAGATACTTCAAAAAAATCATCTTCTTCTACTCCAACATCAGATGAGTAACCACCTACAAAAATTCAAAAGAAGAATAGTAACAATATGAAAAAGTCTCATGCTGGAGATATTACATAAACGTGTTCATCGGATCTCGCTAAATGCCCGCTAATTTCAAGTTATCATCCTAACATTTAAGAAGAAGTTCGAAGATATTATCTACAACAAGACCCTTGTCGACCTAAAAATCATACTTTTTCTTTCACGGAATTTGGGAGAAAAAGAAAAGAAAAAAAGGTTTATTCGTGATTGGTTTATAATTTTCATATTGGTTAGATTACAGTATTAAAGAGGATGCTGCATTTTGTTTATGTTGTTATCTTTTTAAACCAGCTACTGGAGAACAAGGCGGTGGTGAAACTTTTGTTGGTGCTGGTCATGGATTCAGTAATTGGAAGAAGAAGTAAACGCTAATGTCAAATTTTGGATGATCAAATATTACTCATAATCAGGCTGCGAGTAATTGTGATGTTTTATCAAACCAAAAAAAATACATGGAGATTGTTTTGGTAAAATATATAGATGAAGATCGAATTGGCTACCCTAACTGAGACTATATTTTAAGATTTTCATTTAGGCCCCCCCTAACTGAAAATCCTGGCTCCGTCCCTGCAGAGTTGTATTTTCGGAAACGGGAGCATGATGAGTTTAGTAATCAAACTTCGAGAGTTGCATTATGATACGTGAAATTTCTCATTTTAGGTAAATATACCATATATTTTGAAAATTTACTATATAACAATTTTGGTGCAGCCTCGGCACTGTTCACATGTCCTGTTCATTTACCTGTTGCAAACTGCCCTTTTGGTCTTTTTTTCCTCCATCCCGTGCCAAACGCTACTCTTCCTCTCTGAAGCATCTCTCTCTCTCACAACCTCCACAAATCTCTCTCTCTCACAACCTCCACAAATCTCTCTCTCTCTGCAACTTAGAGCGGCGGTGACTCGACGGCGACGGCTTGCCATCAAAAAATCGATTTCGGCTCCAGAAGATCAAGCTGCTTTAATTCGCAGTTTTTGTTAGCCAAGACCTTGAATTTAAGGAATCCGAGGCTTCGCCGGAGCCACCGGAGGCCTCTCGCCGTCACCAACGTCATCACCGGAGATGTTAAGTAACCGATTTCTCTCCCATTTTGATCTTAAGTAACCGATTTAGGAGATGTTGCTCTATTTGTGGGGGGATTCTGTAACATCAGTGATGGCTTCAAACTATTTGGGGTGTCGTCCCAGTTGCATATACTACATACATGATTGGGATCGAGTCGCTTATCCTATTCGGATATATGCGACATGTCAAGAAGAAGGAGATGCAACTGCAGGAGGACTAAAAAAGAGGCATATCAGGACGTTAAATTTGAATTTTTGTGAACTCGAGACCCCTGAAGATCATCCTGTTACTTTGGGTGTTATCTTTAGTCCAGATTTTGATGGCATTGAACCAACAGAAGAAGAAGTGAGAGTGACTACAAAGTGCATGCCAGATCAAAGACAAGAGGTGAGACAAAGTTGATGAAGAAACAACAATTAGACCAAGAAAAAGAAAGAGAAGCAGGATTGCAGGAAACAAAGTGTCCAGTCAATAGCTCCAGCCTATTCAGTATCTCACACCTCCTGCAATAGCTAATGTTGTTGAATTGTTTGTGCTCAATTGATTTTTTATCTGTTTGAATGATCAGTTTGTGAGTACTTCTTATCTTTTTTATTTGTTCTTGATTTATCATTAACTGTGTAACATCTTCTACTAAATTCAGCTACTTGATTATTGGAGCTTATTGGAACCGGTTTGAATCCTGCTTCACTTGCTGATCTAGGCAAAATTGTGCCCAATTTTTTTTAATTGCTGTAGTTTGATGTACCCTTTTCTCTGACTTCAAATTTTCTCTCTTTGATGTTTATGCTCAGTATAAATGACTATTAGATGGAGCATCTACTACTTTAATAAGGAAATTTGTATTTTTATGAATCAAATATTATTTTTTTTACATGCAAATGTGATTGGTATTCTAGAGTCTCCTTTTCATTTAGCTTTTCCTTTAGTATTTTGTCTGCTTAAACTTGTTGTACAGTATCTATACTCGATCTCCTCTCTTTTTGACAAGGTGAATGAGAAGTATAAAGGAGAGATGTTCTTTCTTTCTTTCTTTCTATCAAAAAGAAGAGATCACAGAAAGAAGAAGGTGGCTGCTGAAGTGCAGATTGATACTTTGATACAGATGGCCATGCTCTTTTGATGTGCAGCTCCACAAATCCCACGTGGCTTCCATTATATTGATCGGGTTCTGGTTGTCTACTCACTCAGGACAGGAATACGAAGCATGTAATGTTCTTTGTATATCCTTTTCATAAAGTAGGTCCATAATCTACATGCTTGCTTCAAAGTTCACAAGTTCTCCAACCTTTGCTACTGTCCTCAATTCAAATATTCCTTTTTGGGCATAGTTCTTATGCTAGGTTGATGCTACAGATTTTGGAAAGAATTATATTACTACGAAGATGAAGAACTAGCTGGCCATCATGTTTAGTTATTTTGACTTTCTACATTGCTTAATTTGCATTAGCATTTCACTTTAGACATGTAATTGTGGCATTTGGAATTGGACTCTGGCTATAAAAAAAATTCTTTATTTGATGTGGTTTTATTTTGAATGATTATGGGGCAACTCATGTTTTAAAGTACAAATACGATCTAACATGCAAGTGTTGATCAGTATTATATTAAACCTGAAGTATGCATCTGATCTGTTTGTCAGTATGCTTGATATATGGAAACGTACGTACATAAGTCTTCAACGTAGTGGAATTGAATAAATCATGTCCATCATTTCAAATGTATTTGATTAATGTTTTTCCTCTTATTTGGTATGATGTTGAGATTAATTTATACGTAAAAACTGTACTACCTAATGACATTAATATGGTTCACTATTATTCGTTGCAGGATATCATTAGCCCTCTCTTGATCTGAGACTTTTGCAGATTTCAAGGTTAGAGTTTTTGATCCATTATGTGCTTGAGATTTGGTTGGTTTTTCATCTATGTTTCGATTGATTTCGTTGTTTCTATGCTGGGTCTTTGCTTCATATTGGCTTCTGAATGTTTCAATGTCATCAGTTTTTTTTAATTGCTTATATATATGATGTGCTTCTATCTGAATAGAAGAAGACTTTGGTTTCTATTGAACTTTTGTTTCCTAAAATTTGTATTGATCTCATGTCCGTGATTGCTGTTTAACTCGGTTTAATATCTACCGACTGCTCACTTACTTCAGCCTTTTCTTTACTGGTTGCTACTGTGTATATTATTGCATGTGAAAAATTTGGTGGAAACAAAAGTGGTTGTTCTAAACTCCGAGATCAAATTCTTAGGAAAGGTTATAGTTTTTTTAGGTTTGATTGTTGTTTTAGGGTTCATCGTTTTTGGGCATTCAAATTTTAAGGGAACTATGAAGTGGGCTTGGAGAAATTTTGGGTCTTCATAGAGTTAAAGGTTCTGTCTATTAGCTGTAAATAATTAGTGGTTTTCTACGTTATCTGATTTTGAAATTTTGGGGTTTGGGTTTTATGCTAGCAGTGTTTGCTTATAGGATGGTAATAATGATGTTGCATTCTCATCTTAAGTTGAATTTATATTTTCCCATTCTCATGTATAAGTGTTTGGGCGATTTTGAATCTTAATAAGTAGAATGAAAGTGATATGCAGATCAAAATTAGTTTATACACAAAATATATTGATTTATGAACAACCATTGTAATTTGCTGTCATGATTTATGAACAACCATCTCAAATTTCCAAAAGAATTGTACATACATGAAGTTAATATGATAGTAGTTATCGACTGACCATTATATTTCAAGCTAATATGCAAACATAATTTACTGGGCTAATAAATCCAATTTCCAATCTCAAGGGTTTTTGCTTCACCTTATATAAAGTTGAAAGCTTTCAGCAAGATCGAAACTTTCTGGATTATGTGATGTTGAGTTTGTATACCATGTAGATCTAGACCCCAAGAATCCCCATTTCAATAATGTAGATTACAAATTTGAAATGTTGGATCTGATATAAGTAAGATGGTGATGGTAACCAGTTACGTTCTAAATCAATTTGTTCATCTTGAATTCAGTAAGTCTTTCCTCAAAGATAAAGCAAAATAAGTCTATGTGATAAGGCAAAGAGGCTCAGGTACTTAATATTTAACATCAATGAGTAAATGAGTCATTAAACAGCAAAAGAGAAATTAGGTCATCAAATACTTGCACCCAACTACGTTATCACCATTAAACTGGTGGCTTTAATGAGATACCATCATCTAATTTCAAATTTGCTCTAACTCATTATTTGTTGTAAAATTTGAATTTCAAGATATGATACTTTGATTTTTCCTTTTTCAGAGCTTGAATATTGATCTTACGAGATAACGAGTTACCCTTTTTATATAAAAAGAAGAAGTCACATTCTTTGAGTCGACTTCGTCTTCTATTAGTACTTCATTCATTTTTGGCACACGTGTATCACATATATAATTTGTTCGAAAAGTAATGTTATTGGGAAACATTCATTCTATCATGGTAGCACTAACTGATCTATTTTATTTGCATATTCATTCTATTTTCTTCTCTTTGTAGGTAGAACGAGGTTGGTGATATTCTTTTTCTGACATCTTTGTTTTGTTGTTTGCTTTCGGTTAGTATTGTATCTAATTGGATATGCAATATCTGAACATGTTATATTCATCTGAAAATATTTCTTTTTTGTCATGGCATGGATAGTGTTATGTGACTTATATCCCTACATATATACTATGGTATAGTGTTCCCATTGTTTGATTTTGGAGTCAAACACCAATTGCAAGCACTCTATTAATTACCTCTTGCTTTTACAATACGATAAGATGAGGTGTTGGGCACGAATTTTCTCTGTGCTTATTCATCTAGAGCTTTGTTCTTCCAAATAGTCTCTCTTCTTCTCCAAACCGTTTCTATACTGCCCTCGATGTTGTCATCTACGGTGCCAGTCGGCCGGCACCAGCCATCTCTGACATAGATGTGAAGCCATGCACCGCCTACATCTACAGCTCCACCCCACAATGTTCAAGAGGTTAGACCCTTCCCCTAAATACTAAACCCTGACCATTCAATTTGGGATTCCGTTTGCTGAATTTGATTTCCGAGTATATCTCTGATCCGTTCATTTCAGGCGTATTTCAATGTGGTTGACTGTTAACTTTTTGATGCAGCTTTTCCATAGTACATTATGCCTCCATTATGCAACGATGAGTTTGAGAACGTCCTCCAATACCTGCAAAACTCCCTCAGATCATAGTCAACACCTTCGTTGTGTCCAACGTCATCCTCGCCGTTTTGATACTTGAATTGGTATAGTCAGTTCGTCAAATTTCATCATTCTATTACTGTATCTTATGCTAATTTTAATTGGGCGTATGATTTCAATTGTTCAAGGAGATAAATTTAGTTCCTATTTCTAAATTTTATAGTAATGAGATTAGTATTGTAAAAGCTAAAATGTTTGATCTTAAAACTGAAAGAGGATACGCATTGGTATTCATTCATGCAATTAGTATATGTTAATAAAAATGTTAATGGAAAACTGATTTCTCACTTTATTATTGGCATTTTAGGAAAGGTGAAACAAGTGGAAGATACATGATGAGTTTGATCCCAATTTGGAAAATGCCAAGCATTGAAATTTGAGGAAGAAATAATGTCTTATTGGGTAAGGTATTCTTCTTTAATTGATATCCTGTTCTGGACCAATGATTTGAGGTAATAGATCTTCTTTGTTTTGCTTCTGATTTCAACCTGACGTTGTAGGTGTTCTTTTGTTCTTCTACAACAGTGGCTCATTCTTTGTTACATAAGAGGAACATCCAACTATGTGCGATATTTACAGTTGAAGTTGCTGAAGAAATGATGACTTTGACATCATTATCTCAAACTTTTTACTCATGTATTTACTGCTTTGGGTATATAGACCATCATATACCTATTCATCGTTTTAACCACGTCATTGAACTTAAGCAATTGCGTTTAATTTTTTGTGTATCAGATGCTTGAAAATGAAATTGAACAAGTACTATCTGATTGACTTCAAAGTTTGTAATAAGGTTTAATGTTTAGCGCATAAAATGATCTTTTGTACATGGCAAGTAATGGAGAAATCTTCTGTAGTATATTTTCACAACACACCAATGTGTATGTAATTAGGATATTGGAGTTAGGTAAATATTTTGGATGTTGAATGTAACATAAGATGATATCTATCTATGTAATTGATGTTTTTCATCTCCAGATTTTTATATTATTCATATGCATATATCAATATCCAATTGTTGTCACTCTTTTATCGCATAATGCATTTATAATAATTTAGTTCAATTTATTATAGCATACCGCCCCAAGGGGCGGGTAGCCACCTAGTACTAACAAAGTCTAAAGACAACTCATCAGCACATTGACACCAAAAAAATGTACCTAAAAAGAAAATAAAAAACTCCATACCAATGAGAACACCAATCGAAATTCCACTCTTTACAAGAAAACTATAAAACTCAAATCTCTAAATTTCCAGCAAGACTAAATTCAACTAAAATAGTATAAACGAAATCTCATCCTAATTAACTTTTCTCAAAAAGAAAAAATCTCATCCTAATTAAAGCGTATTACGAAATAGAACGAGAAGACATAAAAATCTGACATTATTTTGTAGTATTCTCTCATACTCTCTTCCCTCGTATGTAGAGGTTAACTTGCAATTCAAACCACAACCTTATTAGTCATCATCATCACTTCAGTTTTGTGTTGATCAATTCTTAACTTATTGAATAATTTTGAGACTTTGAGCTAACCCCAGAAACATTATCAAAGTAAATTCAAAACTTTCTTCATTAATCTTTTCTTGTGTTTTTACCTTTCTTTTATTCAAGATATCATTTCGAAATTCTCAAGTGCAAGAGTGAATTGACCAACTACAAAGAACTGTCAACAACTTGAAACTAAAATGATCATCCTCATCCTTACTTAATCATATTCCCCCACCTTGTTTTTTGCACAAATTTGCAAACTTGTTGGCTCTAAACGTGACGGGGTTAGAAGTAGAACAGAAAGATGGATTGATTTTCATAGCTTACCAACAAAGCAATAAAATTAAAGAAAGAATGAAACATAGAGACGAGAGTAGAGACATATCATCTATCATTATTGCTTCAGGCCCATCAATCCTTTGATTATTCTTGCTTAACCCTTTTGATAAAGCCCTAACACCCTCTAATTAAAATCTAACGATCAACTTAATTTCAAAACAAAATCAAACAAGTCCAATAACTCCCCTAGATCTCTTGCTTTAATTAAATATATCCTATTCTAATTAACATATGTTGTTACCATAACCTAAATAATTATAAGGCCCAACAATGGCCCCAGTAGATAGTTGATATGTCATATGCATGTCCACCTAATTTACATGTAAGGAAATTACTTCAATGCTTTAACATAATTTATAATAAAAAATATGTTTATAAAATAATAAATTAATTTATTTTTTTAAGGTTGTAATACAAAGTTTAATTTTTTCATAAAGAATAGTACCAAACTTAAATAAGTAATTTTTTATTTAAAATTTACAATTTAATCTTGACTATTCATTTTTTTTAATTAGCTCTAACACGACCGTAAAATAAAAAGTTACTTATTTAAGTTTGATATTGTTTTTTATGAGAAAATTAAACTTGATATTACAATCTTAAAAAAGTAAATTCATTTACTATTTCATGATTATTTTATAAATATGTGTTTTAATATAAATTATGTTAACTGAAACTGAAGTAGCATCATACATGTAATTGCATGTAACATCATATATCCAAATCACTATGTTGCATCACCAGCTTGTTAGCTATATATAAACATATTTCAACTATCACCTCACTTTGATTGAATTTCAGCTTTCTAACGAGGAAAAAATTGATATATATGTGACTACGTGTTCTTAAAATGCTCAAATACGTTTTAAACGGAAGAGGGAATTGGAAAAATGTGCATATATTCGGTTGTTGTATCATACAAGTCAATCTGCCTGCTACTCAAAACTACATCTCAAGATTACGTGTGTGTATATATATTAAATTTTGGTTGTGTTATGGGTAGGGATTATTGAAATGACCCCAACTTTAGTTTTGCTAATAAACTAAGATTAAATTTTAATAACTGATCATAATCTAAAAAATTCTACGAAAATTTTGACATAACCTTCTTGAAATTGAAACTACCAAAAATCTGCATGAAGATAACACTTCAGAGACTAAATCCCACAAACAAATTGTGGATCATCGATGCCCATCCGAATTTCTCAACATAAGTCATAAACAAAACCAGAAGTCAACTCAAAAATTAAAAGCATATTTACAAGGTACATGTTCTGAATACAAAGGAAACTAACTCAACGACAACAAGAGAAGCTGACTCAGCTATTTACATGAACACCACTGGAAGTAACATAATACAAACGGTATTCAGAGCAACTTCTACTAGCATATACTACATATGAAATAAACCAGTAGTGACCTGAAACATATTGCTGAAAAGATGACTGGTGGACTCGAAGCCTTCGACTATACCAAGCACTCCAGGATATGTACACTACAACCTAGGCGACAGAAATTAAACTGAAAAGCCTAGGGAAAGACATTAAAATATAAAACGTTATCGTGAGTGGACAAAAAATAATATACTCGGTGTAAATCAATAAAATTGATTTATCATGCTTTTCCGTTTATTTTCGTGAAATAATGCGAGTTCAAATATAATAAACTGAAATGCAATGGAGATGGTCATTCAGGGTGTTTGTCCTAATCCAGAACGACTGTATGAATGAAACGTAAGGTGATGAGATCGTCTAGGGTATTTTTCCTAACCCTAGACAATCTGGGTCAGATAGGGTGTTTTTCCTAACCTGGTCCGACCAGCTATTCGGTGATCAGACAAATAGCTAAGGCATCGATGCAACTAAATAAAATCATCACATAATAAACCTCCAAATAATCGCTCTGGAAACATATCATAAAGCGTAATGTATAAAAATATTAACTCGCTATCGACTGTGAAAATAAAGGTCCACTCACAAGTTTGCGACTATTATTGAGATCCAACGGAATTCCCTTCGCTGCTGGGGTCGCGATTACAGTGTCATATCCATAAGGATCACATAATATCAGAACAGGTAAACTATGGAAATACGCTCTAAAAAAATAACCCTGAAAACCCCGTCGCGAAACCCTATAACCTACATCATCGGAGCTCCGTCATGGATGGCAGCGCGTGGCCGTCACGCGCCTCCACAGGCGGTGACACATAGGTCTCATGCGCCTCCGGCCAAAGTTCTTCGATACCAAAGGTTAATACTTCGTTGGAAAGCTGGTAACAAGGCCTACAACTTGTGTAACTGAGCCGGAGTCCAATTCGGTGTCGTTTTGCTAGAATTTATATAAACAGGCCGGAAAACTTATTTTCGGCGACCGCCACCAACGGCGGCGATCGACCCCTCAAAACAGTCATCTCCTCAAACCCAACCTAATCCCTAACTTCATGCACTCTCACTCGACCTCACATGACCGGAATCGCCCTCGAAAGCTACGGCTCAAAATTGACTGGAAAGCTACATGGCGTCAAAGCTCCACCATGGAGCTTCGTCGGTGCAAACGACCAACCCAGATAGACTCAGGAAGGGAAGAGCTTCAAAAGCTCCCTGCCCTCGACCCTAAAACCTAGCCGGAGCACCGCCACCTATGGCAGCGACTCCCACGGGATAACCCAAATCAGGCTGTCGTAATAACCTGCAAACACCAAAAAATATCCACAACAATATAACAAGAAAGCTTCAAGCTTTGATTCTCTACCTATTTCGTCGTCGGAGGTGGCCAAAAATGGCGGTTCGGGTCGGGTCGGGTCGAGCTCGTACAATTTTTTTTTCTGCTTTGATTTTTTTTCTACGAAAAATGCCTATTTATACCTCTAAGCTCCTCGATAGATTGATGGCCCAAATTTAATCTCATCATGATCAAACGGTCGAGATTAAACCGACTAACAAATTCATTTCCTTTTTAATTATTTCTCATGTCAACTTCTGATAAACATAAAAATTAGCTTGTTTATCCGAAATTTTTACCAAAAATTACTACGATTTCGAAATAAAATACTCTACAACTTTCGTGAAGAAAGTCAAGTCAAATTCTTGCTCGGTGGAAAAATCATTAACAATCTCGATGGTGCGAGTAATACGCGATAAAACTTAATACAAGTCGATAAATGCGTAATTTTGATTCGGGTCGTAATAATTTAGGTATATTTAGAACAAAAATGGTCGGTTACACTTACTGAATGCATGCATGTCACCTACTTCGTATGAAAGTGATTGGTGGCAAGACATGCAATAGTTTTAATTAAACAACAAAACAAGAGTGGATCGAACTATCTGATACGTTCCGATTTTCCATACATTCATGAAGTGGGTGGAGGAATAACATAATTGAGCCAAAGTACCAAAAGTCAAAAACCATATATATGATAATCAATCCGGCAAATAAATCTGATTGACTGGCCTTGTAATGCTTGAATCTAAGAGTTCGATTAGCAGTTTATCAAGTCATGTTGTCAATTCTATAAAAGACGGAACTTCACCATAGTTTTGTACACACCGCTTTAGATGGGGATTATATTTATAATGAGCATTGATTAGTGGGATGTCGATGAAAGCCAATTAATTTTAGATAATAAAGCTAATTGGATATGTGAGCTGTGTGTCTGACTTTTGTTGTAGTGTTGTTTTCTCATGATAATTGTTGTTGTTGTTGCTGGAGGCTGGCTTCGAGGAAGTGAGCCCGTACGTGAACGGAATGAAATATATCCACTCATCATGGCTTAAAAAAACAAGAAGGTACCTACCAACACGTCTACATTGAACACTAGTTTTACATAGCATCTAGGGAATGCGCCATCTATAAGTCTATCCACTCTTATCGCAATAGCAAGTAAAAAGGAAACATCATTCACAAGGCATCCTTGTTTATATCATAAAGTTTCTGTACAATTCATATGCCAAAGCATTGTTTTTATTGAAGTGTTTCTACAAGTCATATTGGCACAAAAGAGGGGGTACTGAGATATTTGCATAACACACCACTATTCGAAGACGCTGGGTGGACAACAAAGATGGAAATAGCATCACTGCAAGGACAGCTTTGCAAGGGTCATGGCCAATACCTTGACCCCATTCGATATATCCTGAGGGGAGGAATACTCTTCAGGTTTGTTGCTGTAACCTGCAAAATCAAGAGTTTCGTTAACGACGTGACAAAACTAATTCAGGTCGTAATTCAGATCTCTGAAATGCTCATTCAAAGAAAAGGCCAAGTTCACGATAGGAGTACTTTCTTGGAAATTAAAATGGTTTTGAGATTCTACCTTTGTAACATGGAATGAATATCATACTCATCAGAGATATTCTGCAAGTATATGAAAACACGATCAGAATCTTTTTGTTGTAGAAAAGGAACTGTGGCATTATCTACTTATTTGATGAGGTAAATTGTCAACAGTATTGGCAGCGCATCTAACAATATATCTAATTAAAAACACAACCTTGAATTACAGATTAGACTATAGGAGAGAAGTCATGTGTCAATCAAATGTTCAACTTATGGGAGGCTCTTTCTTACCTGGCCATGAACAATGAATCGTGGTAAGCTCGGCTAATCATCAACTTGTGTGTTAAGTTTAGCTCTTTTGATGAAGCTTCCATTGCATCAACTATAGATTTCTCAGATAGTGCTGGTGGGTCCTAATTTACGATTTTGAATTCTGATAGATTGACCCCCCCCCCCCCCCCCCCCCCTCGCTTTTTTGCTATAGAAATTGCAGATTGATGGATTTTCTTAATCACGGTGTTTCTTTGATCTTCATCAATGTCTCTTGTGTCTGCAGAAATATATAAAGCTATAAACAAACTTCTAAAGCATCTTATACCGACATGCAGACCAAAACATTTCAAATTTTCCAGTGACCATTGAGGAAAAGATATTGTAGCAGGTTTCATGCAAATCAATAAACTTGTTAAAATCTAACCACAAAGCATACCGATTTCCAGATGTGATTTGCTTGGGATGCTGTTAATGGCTCCAGGGCGTAGCTCCAGGATACCTTTTGCAAAAGGGAAACATAGAAGTGAGCCAAAGAGTAAACCACATTCTTATACATGTGTATAAATAAACAAGCTTACCAACTGTGCCAACAGTATCAATAGATCCAGATTCTAACACATGTGTCTCAACAGCTAGAGCTAGTTCAGCAGTTGCCATTCCAGCATCATTTCTGGTCCAAGTAAATAAGTGATTCAATCAAAATTACTCAATTAATCATCTTGTCTGACTATATCGAGTAAAGCAAAAGAAAAAAGAAAAAAAGAAACCAGGGGTAGGAGGGGATTATACATCTAATACTTGCTTGACAAGAGATTCTTGGATGGGCAACATATTAGAATAAAAGCCAAAAAAAGAAGAAGCCCGAAACTCTCAATGATTACCAAAATATAACCTCAGAGCAAATGCACCCATTGCTTGAACAATTCCCCAAACTGCTTGAGCAGTTCCAAAACAGAATGCAGCAGTTTACAAACTGCTTAAGCAGTTACTATTCAGTGACCGAATGAGGACGTGACACGTGTCATCTCCGAATTGTGATTTCGACAAAATAAATATGATATATTTTTTTGGCAAGTAATTTCATAAAGGAATTGCAATTTTATTTCTCGAAAATTTAAATACATTATGGAAAGATAATGAAAACATTTATTCTTAATACAATTGCTAAAATTACTCTGGAAAGAGTACGTGTAGTTGATAACAATCCGCAAATGTATCATCGGCAGCTTCACCTTCCTTATCTTCTGCTTCCTTAAGGATATCTAGTTTCTTCTTGGTAAAGTATCTTTCGAAGATCGGGGTCATAGCCTCCAAATTCATTGTCATGATCTTTGTTTCTTCCTCTTGTTTCTTGAGTTCGAGCTCGCTTGCCGCCCTTACTTCCCTTCATTGTTGAAGTTGTATATACTCTTTGTAATAATTAAGCTTACTTTCATTATGCATCTTCCTCGTGGAATGCCACGATGCTTGATTACTTGTCATGGTTTGCAAAACCTCAGTGCGTTGATCAATAGGAGCCTTATCTTGTTTCTTTTGACGCCTTGCTTCCTTTGCTGCCTTGCATCCCATTGGTTTAACCGAACTCGACGAACCAGTGCCAACGTAGGCAGGTGGTGCTTCATTCACTTCCTCGTCACCCAAATTTATGATTAGAGATGATTCGGTAACAGAGAGAGTCTTTTCATATGAGCTTACATACGGCGACATAGTACTTGGTTCAACATCTCGATAAGTAACTTGGATGGTCCTTAAGAACTTCATAACATTCAAAGTGGGTGAACAATCTTTTTTTAGAGGCATAGTAATATGCTTGAGCTTGATTAATCTAAAAAAATGCAGTAAATTAATTATATTAAAATGACATACAAAAAGTTAATTAAAAAATTCACTAAATTAATTACATGTGAGAAGTGCCGCTAGCTCTACGTTTACGTGCGTCTCGCAAACATTAACCCCATTTTTGCAATGGTATCTTGAATTCATTGTAGTGAGATGCAAACGCAATTTGAGACCTAGACTCCTCTCGAGGTGTTTCTTCTTTCGATGACACCCAATTTTGCATATAATCGATATGAATTTTCTTCCACAATTTATCTTTCCTTTGTTTGTTGCCGTTGAATTCATTAATACTATAACGTGCAAAAGAGATGCACATTTGTAAATCTTCGGAAGGAAGTCAATGCGTGGCCATTTTTTCGAAAAAATGTTCAAATTAATGTGAGTTGTGAAATAAATGTGAGATGGAGAAGAGATGGATGGAGATGTGAAATTTGTTGTACACAAATTAATGTGAGTTGTGAAAGAAATAGTGCAGTATTTATAGGAAAATATTATGGAGTGTTATGCAATTTTTGGGGATTTTTTACAATTTTTTAGGGTTTTTTTTTGTAAATATTTTTGGTATTCCCGTTTATATATGTTTTGCAAAAAAGTAACCGTTCTATTTGAATATAAGCCGTTGGATTAGATTTTGATTTCAAAATCAACGGCCCAGATCAACTGGCCCGTTAGATATTTTTTTTCTGGTTCGGTAAGGCCACGTGTCAGCCCATGATTGGTTGGTAACTTCTTTTGTCACCTTTTAATGGAGCAAGTAAAAAAAAATTGACGTTAGCTGACGTCACCCACGTGTCAGTGGGCTCCGCTAGCTGCTCGATCAGCAGCTCGCCCCAATTCTGCTCGAGCTCGGGTCAACGAGCTGCCCGGCTGAAATTTTCGGCCCGCTGCATTCCGTTTTTCGGTTTCGGTTGCCGGCGGCTCCCGCCCTTGCTCGAGCAGCTCGGCGAAAAACTGCTCGCCGGTGCAGTTGCCCTCAGGTAGGGGAACTGCAAAAAATGTAAACATATCACACAAATTCATGAAACATTCAGACTATTTTGATTAGGTACAAGAGCCATTTTAATCTTGGGGAAAAATATTACACTAAGCACTACAGGACATACTAGAAATCTTGAACAAGAGAGGTGTCTTAGTTGATATAGTCCTCTAATAGCCTACTGTGAATAAACTTTACCGTTTTGGCATTAGGACGGCACCTGCATGGCCTCCATTTCCCTGAAACTCTACTTTAATGCTTGCCGGTGCTGCAATGGCAGTTACTATGCCGATTAGTATACCTAGATAAAAATATAATATAAAATAAACACGCTTTGATGATGGACATTGATTTTACTCCTAATCCCAGTAGTATATGATGAAAGGCCTACCTTCCTCCTCCAAAATAGGACCCTGCTCAATATGCAACTCCACAAAAGCAGAGTAAGTTCCTTTTTTCAAGAACACACTGGAGATGTCGTTATGATCTTTAGTATAGCCAGCAGATAGTGAAGCATCTAGGAAGGATATATTTTGATCATCAACTGTGAACTTGAGGGCTTCAACAAGTTGTAAAGAAGATGAGACTGAATAGCTAATTTTCATTGATACAGATTTTCACTTATATACAAGTGTGATTACAATGAGATCCTACTAATTAGCATCTAGTGCGCCAACTAAGGTATACAAAAGGAAAGAAATCATACAGCTAATGTATGACTTTTATACAGATCAATCATCCTAAATATGAAGGATATGTCATGATTTCTAACACTCCCCCTCAAGTTGGAGAGTGGATGTCCTGCACTCCCAACTTGTGAATCATAGGCACAAAAATCTCTTTCCCAAGAGGTTTTGTGAGGACGTCTGCTAGCTGCTGTGTGGAACTGACATATCTTGTAGTCACTGAACCATCCAAAATCTTATCTCTAATATAGTGACAATCCATCTCGATGTGCCTAGTCCGTTCATGAAAAACTGGATTCGCCGCAATGTGCAGTGCAGCTTTGTTGTCACAAAACAATAATGCAGGTTCTCGGTGCAACACTCCTAAGTCTCTAAGAAGGTATCTCAACCAAGTCAACTCACAAGAAGTGTTTGTCATAGCGCGATATTCCGCTTCAGCTGAAGAAAGAGACACTGTTTTCTGACGCTTGGATTTCCATGAAACTAATGAAGGACCAAGAAAAACACAGTAACCAGTGGTAGACCTTCTAGTGAGTGGACAACCTGCCCAATCCGAGTCACAGTAGGCTCGCAATCTGAAATCACTATTGGAGGAGAAGAACAGTCCTTGACCAGGCGCATTCTTGAGGTAACGCACAACACGAAGAGCTGCCTCCATATGAAGCTTACGAGGCTGGTGCATAAATCTACTTAGTACATGCACTGAATATGTAATGTCCGGCCTTGAAACAGTAAGATATATCAATCTACCAACCAACCTCCTATAACGACCTGGATCTTTAAGCAAGTCACTTTTATCAGACAACTTTAAACCACGCTCCATAGGAGTATCAACAGGGGCTGCACCTAACAATCCCGCATCCTCAATGATTTCTAAGGCATACTTACGTTGGGAAATAAAAATCCCATTCTTAGAGGAAGATACTTCAATGCCGAGGAAATATTTCAAATGGCCAAGATCCTTAAGGCGAAAGTGACTATGCAGGAATTTTTTAGTTGAAGCAATACTCTCATCATCATTTCCAGTAATCAAAATATCATCAACATATATCAAGAGAGCAGTAAAAGACTTGCCTCGTGTTCTGGTGAATAAAGAGTAGTCTGCTCGAGATTGAACAAAACCTGCAGTTCGAATAGCCTCTGAAAATTTTGAAAACCACTGCCGAGATGCTTGCTTCAAACCATATAAAGATTTGTGCAAGCGACACACCAAATCACCCTCCCCCTGGCTCCGAAGGCCTGGCGGCAATGACATGTAAATTTCTTCATGGAGATCGCCGTGAAGGAAAGCGTTATTGACGTCGAGCTGGTGAAGGGGCCACCCTCGAGCAGCGGCCAAGGCAAGGAGACAACGGACTGTTATGATCTTGGCAGTGGGGGAAAAAGTATCCTGATAGTCAACACCTTCCAATTGAGTGAAGCCTTTTGCGACCAACCGGGCTTTGTATCTCTCGATGGAACCATCTGACTTGTGCTTGATTTTGTAAACCCAGCGGCAGCCAATAGGGGTCTTGTCGGCAGGAAGGGAGGTCACAGTCCAGGTACCATTGGCCTCAAGGGCAGCTATTTCCGATTGCATGGCATCTCGCCATTCCGGAATTGCAGCAGCTTCTGAATAGGAATTAGGTTCTGTGACAGCACTGACTTGAGCAAGGAATGAATGGTAACCAGGCCTATAGCGATGGTAAGAGACATAATTGGCAAGTGGATATCGTGTACCTCTGGTCGGACCCGGCAGGAGAGAAGACGATTGATCGGAGCAAACATGATTACACTTGTAATCACCGTACCGGTCTGGGGGAACGGAGACGCGGCTGGAGCGACGGAGGGGTGGCTGGGCAGGGGCGGGAGGCTGAGGTAATGGGTCAGCGGCGGGATGTGGAGAGGGAGGAGGTGGTGGAGAGGGAGGAGGAGAGCGGACTGGTGATGCCGACGGAGGAGCAGCAGTAGGTGAAGCAGATTTGGGAGAGGATGGGGCTGGGAAATCTTGTTGGGGCGGCTGGGTAGAAGGAGGCGGTGCAGGTGGACGACGGACATAGAACCGGAGAGGAGGCGGAGATGGCGGAAGTGGTGGAGATGGGCTGGGGCTGGGCTGGTGAAGGGTGGATGCCGGCATCGAAGGTTGTTCGGTTTGCAGGTGCGGGTTAGGAGGGAGGGACGATGGATTGGAGTTGTTTTGGGGAGGGTCAAAGTTGAAGGCTTCGTGTTGACTAAGCTGAGATGTGGGATGTATGTGAGGTGGGCTGGTCATTTGGGCCAAAGGTCTAGCTGGACCTATATTGGACTCGGAAACATCTGATTGGTAAGGAAACAAATCCTCATGAAAAACGACATCACGACTAGTAAAAATTTTATGACTTGAGAGATCGTAAAGCTTATAGGCTTTTTGACCAACTGGATAACCGATGAAGATGCACTTGGATGACCTAGCATCAAATTTATGTGTGACCTTGACATTTGTAGCATAAGCCAAACAACCAAAAACACGAAGATGATGAAAAGAAGGAGGTTGAGAATAAAAACGTTCAAATGGGGTTTTAAAAGAGAGAAGTGGAGTAGGATAACGGTTGATAACATGAGCGGCAGTAAGTACACATTCTCCCCAAAATTTTCGAGGAAGATTGGCTTGGAATTTAAAAGCACGTGCAACCTGGAGGAGATGACGATGTTTGCGTTCTACTACCCCATTTTGTTGAGGCGTATAAACACATGAATGCTGAAAAATGACTCCATTATCTTTGAAAAAACTTCTAAGAGAAAGAAACTCAGCGCCATTATCACTGCGAAATTTTTTTATCTGAGATGAAAATTGAGTAGATGCATAAGCAAAAAAATGTTTAACTAAAGATTGGACTTCAGATTTATGTCGCATGAGAAAAACCCAAGTGAAACGAGAATAATCATCCACAATAGTGAGAAAATAATGAGTGCCACAGAGAGAAGCATGTTTGTAAGGACCCCAAATATCACAGTGGATCAAATCAAAAGGTTTAGGTGACGAAATAGAACTAGTACTAAAAGAGAGACGAGTTTGCTTTGCTAATGGACAAACATCGCAAACATGATTTGGATAGGAAGTGAAAGAATCATTTAAAAAATGCTTAGCAATATAATCCAGAGGACGAGATGAAACATGACCCAAACGACGATGCCACAAATGGGAAGAGGACATTGTGAGGTTACATGTAGGCTGAATGGTTGAGGAAAGACAGGGTTTATGATTGTTTTTCCCCGTCGCTAATGCCATCAAATAGTAGAGACCGTTGTGTTGCTTACCCAAACCAATCGTCTTCTTCGAAACCAGATCCTGCAAAATACACCAATAAGGGAAAAATGTCGCTGAACAATTTAGTCCCCTTGTTAGTCGACTAATAGATAAGAGATCGACTTTGAAATTTGGTATATATAAAACATTGTCCAGAATATAATATGAATTTAACGGTACCGATCCCGTAGAAGATATGTTTGCCTTTTCTCCACTCGGCAACAATACAGGAGGTAGAGAATGATTCTTATTTTGACTGCTCAATCTGCTTAAGGATGAAACTATATGATCTGTGGCACCACTGTCAAGGATCCAGCCACGAGACAATATTTTTGATAGACCAAGTTGATTCTTGGTTCTTGATAAAGAGGGTTTGACGTTCCCATTGATGAGCCCAAGTTGATTCTTGGAATTGAAGGAGGTGGCAGGCATGTTGCCTTTCTGAAGAACAATATTGTTGTTCATGATAATGGTCAGGATTGACACAACTCACGAGAAGTAGAGTGTGGCGTATGGAGAAGAAGAGTTTAGAGGATTTGGCTATTGTATGAGAGCGGGTAATAAGATCGAAACAAGAGACAGGATTTTTTCTGCTCTGATACCATGTAAAGAAGATGAGACTGAATAGCTAATTTTCATTGATACAGATTTTCACTTATATACAAGTGTGATTACAATGAGATCCTACTAATTAGCATCTAGTGCGCCAACTAATGTATACAAAAGGAAAGAAATCATACAGCTAATGTATGACTTTTATACAGATCAATCATCCTAAATATGAAGGATATGTCATGATTTCTAACACAAGTGCCTCGCTCCCTGCCATTAAACGGCTGCATAGGGATTTTTTTTCCTCTATCAATATCATATGAGGGCAACCCACAATATTATTCATTTACTACAACAATAAAAATTAAAGGGTATGCATAAACATTATAATGAAAACGCCACAACATTAATACAGCTTCTACTGAGTGAAATTGTGACGAGGTTTTGATCCTAACCTTCCCAGACAGCTGATTCCAAAGCGTGTAGGTTCTTCTGAGGTGAACATGATAACTTCCAGTGATCATTTAGGTTTGAACCCAGACCTGCCAAACAATATCAACCAGTATAGTGTAACTGTATAACCAAAAACAGTGAAATTATGTCTCGTAAGGACATATTCCATTAACCAACTTCTAAAGGCTCAAGTCTTCTACATTCTTATCATGTCATTAGTATTTTATCTATAAAAGGAGCATGTTTGAAGCTTCATCCTTCTGACCTTCCCCAGAGTCTGCAAAAAATTTGCATTAAGTATGATACTTTATCATCAGGTTTTCTAAACATGATTCTAGACCTTGAAGATGATGTATTGAAAGTCTAGTGAGAATTTTGGATGAAGGAGTCTTCTGAATATTAGTTATTACATATTCAATGTATCAACTTCTTGCTGGTTCTTTCAAAAAAATCATGCTGTAATCAATACCTCTTTAAGTATCATCTCAGCAGTGTTGATCAGATCAGTTTATTAAGTATTAAGATAAAGACTGGATCCCCCATAACTTCAAAAATTCAGTGATATGCATGGTAATTTCAAATGTCTCGAGGATAACATCATAGAAGTTATATTTCCTAGTGCAGAATTAAGCACGCTAAGGCTCCAGGCATTCCCACATACTTAAGATAGCAATTCTTGCTTTCATGTAAACTTCTATTGACTCCAAGGGGTAAATCAAGATCAGTCAAGAAAATTGATAACCTTATTAGTACATTGATGGCTTCTATTGCACCCAAAACACCCACAACTCCATCATACTTACCAGAGTAAGAAATAGCATCAATGTGAGAACCTGTTGCAACTGCAGAAAGCTCTACATTAGAGCCTTCCCTGCATATAGGAAAGCAAGACGAAAACCACTGTCAAATAAACTTTAAAAAGCATGAAACAGCAAACAAAGCACCCAGCAAAAAGGCAGACATGGTGACATGATACAGCAAACCAAGTATATGTTATTAGGGTACCGAACGAAGCTAAAGAGTAGGACTTTGTACACTCACCACCGACCAAATATGTTACCAACAGCATCCTCTCTAACAGAAAGACCAGAGAGTCCCATCAAGTTTTTAATAAATCTGTAATGAAAGATGTCCATAGAAAGAAAAACATATTAGCAACATACATGGTTAATGTCAGATGCATCTCCACATAAATACGATATCTTTGAGCTTACGGTTGTGTTCTTACATTCCGAGGTTCATTTAATCATGTAAGAGTTACCTCCCAATTACATTCTTACTCCAACTCCAACATATAAAATATATGACACTCAAGGAGGTACAAAATGCAATTCACTACTTCTTTTCAGCTATACATACCACTGAATGCTGGCATTCCACAAATAATCACAGTCAAGTAACTTCTACACAACCAGGTACCCAAAATTTAACTGATGTTGGGTAAGTTGGCATTATATGATTGAAATTTTCGTGTGCCTCAAACCTATCTCCATCCTGACTGATAATCCAATCATGCTATCTGCTACTACATTCTCAATCAACACTTAAACCCATTTACTAAACTCAAACAAAGAATACAAAGCAAAACCAACATCACTTTAATTTTTTTTGATTGAATTGAGAATCTGAGACTAACATACTTACTTGCGTGCCAATACATCCTTGTCAGTATACAAAACCCTAGTCACTGATGGGGCAGGTGTATCAGAGAAACTCGAAAGTTCATCAATATAATTAAAGATCAAAACTTTAACACAATCAGCTCAACCCAATAAGCCAAAAGTAATTCAAATTTGATCGGTACCTATTTCTGTAGAGTTTGAGTGTCAACATATAGTGAAGACAGGCCACCAGAGGAGTGTGACTCGTGAAGTGGGTAGCCTGAGAAGTCCTCCATTGTTTTGATTGTTGGGTCTCCATTGTTGTTGCTGTGAGCTAATGTTGCAGTGAAAGAGCAGAGCAAGATGAGTGATGATGTGAGAGAGAATCTGAGAGGCATTGCTTTCAGGGTTTTTTTGTTAGAAGCAAATGCCAAGTTGGGTTCATGACAAGTTTGTTAGATGGGATCGGATATGTAGTCATCTCACACTTGAGTTTTGTTTTGTTCTGGGCCTCTTCTATTTTAGCTCTCTTTTGTGGACAGTGACAAGTCTTGACAACTATCATGTGTTTTTTAATAAAACAAAATTGGGTTTTGTCCGTAAAGTTTTAAACTTTACACTCTTTTTTGGCGAACAGAGCAATTCTGGCCGCGAGAGAAATAATAAGCGACATTGCCGCCGTCGCAGCGAAGAAACGCCACCACCGCAATCGCCCTTAGCCGGCGCCGGCGGTAATTCTACCATCCAATTAATTTAAAGTAGCTTTATTTGCATAGCTTAATTACAAAAGTTGGAAATTTGAGACTGGCTAATGTGCATTTCGCGATTGAAAGTTTTAGAATTGCGTTGTCTATTGTGAATCTTGTTTGAAGAGTAATATAGGATGAACTACTGGTTTAGAAGATACCGATTGCTTTTCTGGGGATTGAAGCCTCGCTGTAGCCCAGAAGCTCAAAAGTTGGTAATTTTTTATGAGATATTATATGTTATAGTTGTAAGTAAGAACAGAAAAAACTCACTAATTCATAGCCCACATACCCTCTCAGCCTCTAATTCTTGTTCGTCCTTGTTGAGGAACAAAGTTCTCTCTTGCACCCTCTTGCTCTAAATCCCCAAATTACAGCTCACCCTGATCATAAGGTACTAATAAATTCACAATGTCCTTATTTCCAGCTCTGTTTTGGATATTTTATTGAATCAAAATTTCAGCTTTACTAGAATTTCCCCAATTTTGGATGCCCTAATTGCGAAAATTTGGATAGGGCTGATGAGTTTGTGTGAAGTCGAATTGAGTTTGCAAGGTTTGAGCTTTTTTATGTAAGAATGTTGGGTTCTAGTTATCTAGTGCTGTAGTGCATTGTAGATATATTAATAAGTCATGAGATTCAGAGGAACCTGGTTTCTCATGTCCGAGATAAGACAATTTGAATCTGATTCATGGTTATTTTGGACGTGTTTTATATAGCTCATGAATAGAGATGTTTATATGCTTTTATCTCTACTGCAGTGTATGAATGAGAGTGTGGAGTAGTTATATCAATTTGATTCATGGCTTCCGAGCCATTTTGACTAGTGTAATCTGGAATAGATCAGCAAATCGCTTGGCTGTTTTTTGTCCCCATGTATGTTGTCCGAAATTATGATAAGGAAAGTGTGCGAATGAGTCTCTTAATGGGTTCGAAACCTAAAAAGAGAGTGCTATTTTAGTAATTTCTTTTACATGTAAGTGCACAGCCCATTGCATCCTAAAACCCTGGATGTGCCACTGAGTATAGAGGAGTCTCTCTTGGTGCCTTTGACTCTGTTTGGTGTAATTCTATGAAGTATTATAGTGTAATGTGGTTTGTTTTTATCAGACAAACATTTGGATTTATATTCTTCGCATAGAAATTACTAGGATCAAGTGGACTATCAAGGTTCATCCATAATAGTGTTGATTGTCATGCTCGAATAGTAACATATGCTGAACTACTAATTTAGCCAATACTGATGCTTTTGGGGGTTGCCTGCAGATTATCTAATCGTCCTGCCATCTCCAAATTTAGGCCAATTAAAACAATTATGCTTGCTGGAGTGAAATTCATACCTAGAGACCAGATTGATAATGTAAGACTATCGTTCTTTTCTTTTGTTTCAGACATTGCTCTTTTGTTTATATTTTGTACTGTATATTTAGTTTTCATTTTATATCACTTCTTTTCTGGTAACAGGACACCAATTCTTCTGCGAAACGGAAACAGAAGAAGAGCTCAGGTAATAAGGAAGGTAAGCGAAGGAGGGGGAAAAAGAGTTCTGGATATAGTACTTCGGATGGCGAAGAGCTTGAGCGAATAAAGAAGGGATCTAAAAAGAAGTGGTATTCATCAGATGAGTCATCATCATCGGATTCTTCAGAAAATGAAAGTGAGGGCAGTTCTGACAGAGGTAGAAAGAAGCGTCAGAATAAGAAAAAAGAGAGATCGGGTAGCAGTGGAAAAGGTTATCTTTCAGAAGATCTTTCATCTGCTTCAGATAGTTATTCTGATAGGAAAGACAAACGCAAGAAGAGCAGTCGGAAAGATGGAAAGAAAAAGATTAGAGAGAGCGGTGAAGGAAGCATGAAAAATGACGAATATTCTGGTAAGTTTCTATGCCTTCCTTTGGAATTTTTTTATTTTTGAATGGAGTTTATGTCATGCTCATGTGTTTTCCTCTATATAGATGGTGGTAAAGGAACTAGTGTCGTTAAAGATGGGGAAATTGTAAGGAAGAAAATGGGGTTGGAGTGGATGCTTAGACCTGAAGGAAATGAGAGAACACCTACTATTACTGTCGAGGACCAGCCAAAAGAAACTCCAATTGAGGAGGTATGCATTTGCGACAAGTTCTTAACCTCTTTAGTTTCTGTATAGTAACTTATTAATTGGCTTCTGTTGATATTTATATCCTTGTTAGATTTGGTTTTTTTGGTACCAAGTGTAGAAGCAAAATTTATGCACTGAAGAACCATACCTTTAACCATATTCTAAATCCTATGGCCTAGGCTTCTGGTTGGGTTTCGATAAAAAAAAAACTGGAATTAAAATTTGGTGCAGATCAGCAATGAATTTCTTCATAATTGAATAGTTTTGTTAGAATATTTACAAAGAGGTACTATTTCATCCAGCTAAATGTGATAGTTTAGTTTCCCCTTCAAATTCAAGGATTCTAAACTGACTAGTTCTGTTAGAATATTAACAAAAGGGTATTATTTCCTCCAGCTAAATATGTGATAGTTTAGTTTGATCTTTCAAATTCAAGGATTCCAGTTCAGACAGCAGTGAAAAATTAATTGTTTAGCTGGCAGACTTTTTTGCTATGAGTGAGTTGCTTTATATGTGAACTTGTTTCTTCGTGGAGTTGTATGCATAATGATTCTAGTGTTGGACATAAAGTATCTATCCAATCTGGCTTCTCCTTAGATTGTGGGGAAAATTGTAGTCTTGTGGGATATCTTAGAGAAATGTATTTCTTATTAATAACAAATATCTATGGTTATGTTTCTGCTCCTTCAGCTAGTTAGATTTTGTGATAGCTCTTACCCAATAACAGTTTTTGTCTGCCTTTTTTAGACAAAAAGGGTCAATCCGCGGGAATTAAATCCATACTTTAAGGATGATGGAAGTGGCTATCCAGAAGATAGAAATGAAGCTGAAACTGGCGGGGACCGACTTAAGCCTTCCTCGGTTGTTGGGGATGGAGGTGCAAGTTGGAGACTTAAAGCATTGAAACGGGCAAAAGAGCATGCAACTCGAGAAGGACAAGGGCTCCACGAGGTATACTATCTTGGCCTTGTAGATTCAGGAAAGTACGAACTCCACATTCTTCTGTTGTTACATGCACCGGGAATTGGCATTTTACAGGTTGTTGGAGAGCGCTGGGGTTCTCTTGGTCAACTAACAGTCTCTTTGACATCAAATAGAGCTGCCCCATCTCGTGCTCATCTACATGCAATACAAAGTAGAAAGAAAGGGATGAGTGAGGAACAACAGCCAGGGTCCAACAATGACGAGGATAAAAAGGTATGTATGGGAATAATAGAGAGCTCCTTATATCTGAAACATTCAAATTGGGAAGTGTGAAGTAAAATTATAGATAAGTGTTAGTTAGTGATCAATGGTTAATGTTCCGCTCTTTTAACATGTTATATGTATGTGACATTCAGGAGACTAGCCGGCACTATCTGAAGGATGTATCTAGTCGACATCCCAAAATGAGGGAGCCTAAAGTTCAAGATTCGTTATCATGGGGAAAACAGAAGAGTCAGAAGAGTCAAGAAATCTCCACCAAAGACTCTGGTCTCCTTGCAGATGCTGTTTCAAGCTTAAACAGGTTTTCTAATGATGGAAGCTTCCTGAGTGATCTTATTCATAAGCAGACTAATGATTCTCCCACTCCTGTTAATGAAAATGTACCAGACATCGGAAAACCTAGTGAAGCCAGTGCTGCATCTTATGGTGAACTGAATGCTAATCAGTTAGCTGCTAAGGCTTTTCAACTTCGTATGAAAGGGAAGCATGAAGAAGCTGAGGCACTTCTGGTAAGACACATGCAAATATGCTTTAGCAACTTGGAAAAAGAATCATATGTAATCAATGGTGTAGCGGAAATTGTCTTCCACAGTTATGGCATTTTGGTCCTCATATTTTTTGCAGGGACTGTACTTTTCATTGTTCACCTTTTACTTTTGTCACCTTATTTAGTTAACACAGCATCATTATCCTGGCTTTATCTACTGTCTCTTATATGCATCTATTTAGTAAAAGGAGTTCCCCTGTTGCTTGCTAATCCATTGGAATTTATTGAAATTGGCATATGATCTATGCTGTTAAAAGGTTATAATTGGAAAGACATTCAGAAGTTCCCAATTTTTTTTACCTCTGTATCTAATAATAAGTTGTTATTTTTTTGCTTATAGAAAGAAGTAGAAAACCGAAAGGCAAATCAGGTTGGTGCAAATAAGGGTGGTGGAGAACATCCTAGACCACAAACTGAAAGAGGTACAAACGGGTAATGCTACTTCACCGTATTCTTTTTTGATTTTTTTGGATAAAAGGCAGTGATTCACTGATTTATAATGAAATCATAGCAAAACGCACTTCTAACAGAAAACTTGACGGACGACTTTGACTGCACACGTTGTAACATGTAGTTCCCCAAGAATTCCTCAAGTTATAAAAAGGAATTGTACTGCAATGTAGTATTACTAGAACCAAAACTTGGTAAACTCATTTTGGTTCTGTTTGCAGTTCGTGAAAAGGACTGTTCATATGATACATGTTTGCTTGTGTTTAACCAATTCAAAGATTTTTTAAACCCATATATCCATATATAACTATTGATTGGTAAGTTGTCTCTGATAAGAGAATTTTTTTTCTTTCTTTTTATCTAGATATGCTATGCAGGATATGTCTCATCGCCAAATGAAAAAGGATGATGATGCTGACTTGCATCTTGCCCAAAAGATAATGCAGAATAAAAAATATAGTATATCTGGTCAGGCAGATGATGAATACGACTATGATGATAGTCCAAGTAGAAAATCTAAAAAGAAGCAGGGGACTGATGATCATAAGGTCAGCCAGAAGAATACTTTTGCAAGCCGTTTCTCAATTCAACAAGAGCGCTGCCTTTTCTGCTTTGAAAATCCAAAGAGACCAGTGCATTTGGTTGTAGCAATTGGAAATTATTCATACTTGATGCTGCCACAGCAGAAGGCTCTTGTGGATGGTCATTGCTGCATTTTGCCAATGCAGGTGAGCTTGATCTAATTTCTTCTCGTGCCTTGTTTCATTGTCCTAGCTAGTCTTTTGGTAGGTAGCTTTAGCCAGTTTTTTCTTAATGTAAGTGCACTAGAAGGATTATCATTTACTGGATGTGAGGAACTTATAATTATAGCATCATTCTAATCACATGAAAAAGGTTAATAAAACCTAATCAGTGATCATAAATAAGCAAATGGTGTCAATTGTTAGATTTTACTAATTTTGTCCACTTTATCTGAAATTGATTGTGTACCTTTATTTTGATTGTTAGAAAGCATCAAAGTTGCAACTTTATTTTGATGTATTTTCTATGTGCAAATCTGGTTCTAACCTATTCAACTCTGAACAGCATGTACCGTCCACTAGAACTCTTGATGATCATGTGTGGAATGAAATTCGGAATTTCAAGAAATGCCTTATTATGATGTTTGCAAAGCAAGAGAAGGATGTTATATTTCTTGAAACAGTGATCGGATTGGCTCAACAGCGTCGTCATTGTGTAATTGACTGTATTCCTTTGCCCCAGGATATAGCCAAAGACGCTCCTTTATACTACAAAAAGGTAAAAGCCTATAGATTTGTTTCAAATGCTCCAAAAATTCATCATATCATTTATTCCATTACTTTGGGGAACATCATGAAGCAAGAGACTTTTGTAACATACAGATCGGTGTTGTATAAAATTCACTACACCAACATGAGGCATGCAGAGCCGGATTGATTTTCCATTAGCTACTCATTCACTATTAGAAACTCATGTATTTGTGGATTTTATCAGGTTCCCAGTTTTCTTTGCGATTACAAAGATGTGATTTGGATATAATATATTGCTATACTGAGTATGTGATTCTAAACATAAAATTCTTTCAGGCAATTGATGAAGCTGAAGATGAGTGGAGCCAACACAATGCAAAGAAACTAATTGATACAAGCGTCAAGGGATTGCGTGGTTCTATTCCAGCTAATTTTCCATATTTCCATGTGGAGTTTGGATTAAAGAAGGGCTTTGTCCACGTTATTGATGATGAAACACAGTTCAATAGCAGCCTTGGGCTGAATGTCATAAGAGGCATGCTAGAATTGCCTGTGGAAGACATGCATCGCCGTGGAAGATACGAACCAGTGGAAGCACAAAAGCAAGCAGTAAAGAGGTTTGATCAAGATTGGGCCCCATTTGACTGGACAAAGCAGCTTCACCAATCCTAGTGATCCATATTATTCTCACTTAGATTTCTTCAACTGAGTTTATCTTGCATGTCATTAGAGGATAGCTTATATCTGTACTATACTGTAGTGTTGTAAAGAGACGATTGCTGAAGCTACCAGTGCATTTTTGTAGCCATTGGTTGGATGGATCAAATACATGTTTAGTTCTCTAGAAGCATACTTTAACTATAGTTACGAAATAGGAAGTGATTTTATTGAACATCCACCGGCTGGTTGGTGCAGCCGTAAATCAGAAATTACAAAATAAGATGGAGCACTTGTAACTGTGAAGGTGGACAACAATCACAAGAAAAGGTGTGCGTCTATTCTCAGTCTCATCATTCCCTTGCAGTCTAGGAGATCATTCGTAGCTACGTGGTGACCACACTCAAGTTTTCTTGATGATCACTCTCAAATTTATATGGAAAACACCAACATGTTTACTTAATGGCCTGTTTACTAACAAGTTTTATTGATGACCACTTGCAATTGAAGAAAACTAACAAAAGTTCACTCAATTGGCCGCGCTTACAAATGTTCTTTGGTTTACATCATAACCCCCAACTGGTGAATAACGCAAATCTCTTGCAAGTTATGTAGACATAGCAAGGGAGTTTATCAAGTATAACAATTTCTCAGCAGTCTTCTAGCCAAACCTGATCATCACACACTATGACGTTAGAGACCCTTTCAACCTCACTATTAGTCAATTATCTCTCTTTAATCCCTATTTTATTGGATTTATCTTAGCTCGCGCTTGTTTATTTGTTGAGGCTAGAATTGTAATCCCAAGCTAATTATGGTATAAATTAGTATTTTAAATTAAATTTAATACAATTTGTCATCGTCTAGTTCTATATATATGTCAGTCAGTCGGTCAGGTTAGATTTTTGCCCTAACTGATTTTGCTTTTGCTTTTGCGATGGGAAAAGAGTGGTTTCTCTACGTGCTGACGGATCGTGCCCTATATCGTCTGAACCTGGATATTGAAAAACTGAGAAGACCACGTGAAAACCTACTCCCCAAGCCAAATGAGCGTCGACCTCCACTAGTTAAATTTGAAAATATACAGTTGATTTCGGCTCCTGGTTGTAAAGTTCCCTTTGGAATGCATCAAATAGTTGTGCCTTAATCTCAATCTTAATCTCAATCTCAAGTATATCTGGTCGGAGGTATTAATGTTGACGACTTAACCCCCAACGTATTAGATGCCTTTGCCATTGATCCAAGCACCACATCTGCAACCGTCGTTGGCTTTCCTGCTGCTTATAATGAGTATGCTCTTCTGCCTGACTTGCCTGGCTTACTATCTGCCAATAAGTGCTCTCATGCTCTCATGTTCTTGTTTGAGTCTTCGCTCTACGTAATCGACACAAGAGATCCTGCATGCACTTATTTTTACGTGGTTGGACCTGAACCTGGAACAAAACGAATGCTGCCTAGTATCCCCATTTTTAAATGCACCCTTTTTCCTAACATGACTTGTCAAGTGATCAGCCACGCTAGATGGGGTGATAAGTTTCATGTCAACACCTTCCTCTCAAATTATCTCACTTTTGACTTGTGCCCAGAGAAATAGGTCACATCATCGGGTTATTTTAGAGGTGTGGTTGAATACAGGGGTTTTTTTATTGGCCTCTTAGATGATTCTGGAGGACAAGTTATCTCTTCTCGGATGGATTCAAATGGAAATCCGGAGCGCCCGTTTCAGGTGCTACATCAGCCAAACGATATATTAAGGGATACTAGGTATCCTTATCCTCATTCTACATTGTTTGACGTTTTTATGGGTTTATTTGATCATGGTGATGGCGACTTTGTTTGGATAGTGTATACTGTGCAAATTCCTGATGACTTTAGTTACTTGGAATGTCGTTTTCTACTGCTTCGACTTGTCATACAAGATGATCGCGACGGCAGTCCAGCCCTATCTGCCATTCTTGAAGCTGCAGAATACTATAAGTTCTCGGGGGACAATTGGTTATGGACGGCTTTTGCTTGCGCCAATTCAGAAGAAACTAAGAAAAGACGTACCAGTGAAGTTCCACTGCCATTGTCAAAGTCATACGAGAGAAGTGCATGCAATTGAAGGATGTGGAGAATGCGGTATGACAAGTACACTTTTGCCTCCATTCGTGCTTGCAAATTGTGTTTTGTTCTGATACATTGTTATTAGAGGTTGCATGTCTAGTTAAAGTTGGTTCTTTCTTTCTTTTTTCTTTTTACAAAGAAGAACATGCCGATTACTGGCCTCTTAGAAAAAACTCTTTGTAGTAATCTATACTACAACATACTCAGTAAAAGCATATTCTTGACATAACTAGATGGAACTAAACGTAGGGAAATGATTGAAAAAAATCAGAGCACTACATCTTATCTAGTTATGCACCCCAAACTATAGAAACACTTGTTACTCTTTAGCTTGCTTCTTTGCGAGAGCGACTGGAGTCAATGTCATCGTTCCTCTGCAAACCGGTTCTACTTGCGTGGGGTAACACTGAACATGTCCAAAACAGATACCTGGTTGCCAGATTCAAAACAAAAAATGCATAGCGCTCCACCCAATCAAGGTGGTCCAATACACCTCATCAGAGGACCAACACATGAAAGAGGCCCAATATCCCTTCATTTTAAGAGGGGCCCAAATGTGCTTAAGCCCAAAGCACATTTGAAACCCTACTCTCACACAACCTACAGTAGACCCTAGCCATCGCCACCATCCCCAGATTCCGTCGGCGTCGGCATAGGGCTGCCACTAAGTCTTCACTGCCGCATTTTCCTTGCCGTTTTGGATCTGATACCGCGATCCCCACCCCTCCACCACCAGTGACGCCCAATCCGACTTAGTCCAAGACCACCCAGATGACCAGGAGCGACACTGATCTCTCTCAGCTAGGTCATCGATGACTTACTCTTGTCGGCCTCCCTTGCGGCCACCACCATCTACCCCGAATCTATCTTGAGCCCACCGTCACTCTCTTCCTCCTTTGATTCGACGTCGTCTCGGCTGCCTCCCGCCTCCATTCACTCTCGGTCGTAGCCTTGCTCCTAGCCAGATGACCAGCCAAGGTCTCCACAAATTGTTTCATCCCAAGCACTAGCCTAAGCCCAACAACCATTAGTCCCCTACTTCTCTGGTTATACTTAGTTGTTGCTTTGTTTATCTTAGTACTTGCGGTTAGCGCGCTGTTGTTTTGGTGTTACTCTTAGTACTTGGAGACATATTCTGTAACTAGCTATTAAGCTACCGTTGAGGCCTAATTTATCTTAAGGTCCCAAGCATGCTTTTGTGAGCTATATCAAGCTCTGAGACTCTTTTGTAATGGTTCATGAATGAATATTGAAATCTCCCTTACCTCCCAAATTCTCTCTTCTTTCCTTCTCTTTTCTCTGTGTCCTAACATTCTGGTATCAGAGACCAGCCATGGATGGAACCTCTCGTACCCGTTCAATCTCCTCTGTCGATCCTCTCGACCCAAATTCATCCCACAACCTTTCCATAAACAACTTTCCACCACCTTCCAGCACCAATCTCAAGACAAACCTCATCTCCGTTTTGTCTGCTAGCTCAACAGAGGCGGTTGCGTTCCTCCATCGATTCCATTCAAGCTACCCAAACCACCATGTTGCAAACATAAGAGGGTTTCAAGTCTACCATTGACCACCTTACACTGATGCAGTCGATGCTATTGGAGCAATTTCTCCGAGTTTATCTGCTCTTGGCCAACTCCGTTACACCATAGCTACCGTTGTTACCAACCCCGACAACCTAATGGAATGGTCTCGACTTAAGCAACCCACCCGAATTCCCCTACATTACTCTCGGTGCGTCCTTCGTTCTTGGTTTCCAAACCACCGCTACCTTCACTTCCACCACTGTTCCCTTACCACCACTAAACAACCACACCCTTCCTCAACTCACTTCTCCGCTACACATCACATTCATTCCTTCCCCACATCTCTCATCCCATGGCAGTCCCATTCATCACGGCTTCCCTAACCACACCAGATTCCAAATCTAACACCTTTATGCCCCATACCAAAGGTGGATCTTCCCCATTTCTTCGACAAATGTGCTCTCAGATAGGTCACCATGGCTGAGCGCTACCTGAAATTTTACCGAGTGCCTCCAGCCGAGAAAGTGAGCACTGCCACTTGCCATTTTGATGAAGCCACATCCTATTGGATGACTTAGTTTGAGTATAGGTACTCTATGGATGATTGGTCTCTGTTCATCGATATGTTGCTGTAATTTTTTGGCATCCGTGACGACTACATGAACATTGAGGTGACGCTATCCCACTTACTACAGACCGACACTGTGGATGTGTTCCATGAGCAGTTCATGTTGTTAGCTTCTCGAGCACAAAATTGGTCTGACAACCAACTCATGAACATCTTTATAGGCAGACTTAAGGAGGAGATCTGCCACGAAGTGCTTGCCTCAGAGCCTACCTCATTGCCAGCAGCGTTTCGTATCTCTCGTAACATTGAGAATAAGCTCAAGGCTCGGTAATTTACAAATCGAGCACACCTGCCTCCTTAGGCGCCGACCACACCCTCTTATCGAGCCTCGACCTCATCATCCTCAACCACTTAGGCAGACTTAAGGAGGAGATCCGCCACGAAGTGCTCGCCTTGGATCCCACCTTATTGCTAGAAGCGTTTTGCATCTCTCATAACATCAAGAATAAGCTTAAGGCTCGACGGTCCACAAATCGAGTGCACCTGCCTCCTCGGGTGCCGACCACACCCTCTTATTGAGCCTCGGCCTCCTCATCCTCGACCACTACTCCGCCCACATACTCTCCCTCCAGTGTGCTTGTCGACCACCTCTAAAAAGATGAACAAAACGAGCGTCAAATTTGTAACGACTTGAACAAAAAATTATGCATAAATCGGCACGAATTAAGTTTATCGCGAATTAGTCATATCGTGTGATTTACTAACGACTTTTTTACCAATGAGAATTAGACTTTATTTTCTTCACAGGAGTCATAGAATATTTTATTTTGAGCTCGTAGAAATTTTTGTGGAATTTTTCAGATAAGCGAGCTATTTTTTATGATTGTTGAAAGTCGCTGTGAGATATTATTGAAAGAAAATTATTTTTGGTCAGTTTAATCTCGATCGTTTAATCTGGATTAGATTAAATCAAGGCCGTTGGATTATGTAAGGAGCTTAGGGTATAAATAGGGAATTTTTGGGCCAAACACACGGAGAAACAATTCGGGCTCGAGTTACTGATCCGTTTAGCCCAGGTGAGACCCGTGCCGTCTGACCTGACAACCCGACCCGGTGATTTCGTCGCTGTCTGACCACCTCCGACGTTAACTTCGATCAGGTTTGATTTCTTTTTCCATCTTGTTTTTGTTTATGGGTTTAATTTGGTGATTCGAGTTGTTTTTTAGGAAACCCGATTCGGGTTGAATCGGTTGGGGTTGTCGCCGGCGGCGGCGGTGCTCCAACGGGTTATAGGAGATGAGGTTAGGGGGAAACATTGGGGTTTTCATTTAGGTGTCAAAATCCTATGGTTTCAAGGTCCGGCGGTGGGCGACGGTGGGAACCTGATTCCGGGTGATTTTCGAATCGTTAGATTTCGGGGTTGTTTTCCAGCAATTCAAGGTGAGTTGGAGCGAGTGGGGATAGGGGTTGGTTTGGGTATCTCATGATGAAGGTTTGGAGGGGTGTGGCATCATCGTTGGTGGCGTTCACCGACGGGGGAATCACGGTCTATCACGATGGTTATGGCCTTAACAGATTCGAATTGATCTCCGGCAAAGAAAGAAAAGTTGTAGGGGAGTACAAGAGGAGCCTAAGTATGTAAATTATGGGGTCGCTAGAGGTGGTGCATGATGGCCACACGCTGCCATCCACGGTGGAGCTCCGGCGAGACAGAAATCCAATTTTGTTCAGCGGGTTGTCGGGGTAGTTTCTACGCTAGATTCGCTTACTTTATCAAACTACTATTTTGAATGATCTCGTTATTGTTGATTCAGGAAACTGTGATCAAGATTTGGGTGAAGAGACTTCCGCCGGACCTCGGAGCAAGCTGTATACTGTGAGTAGACACTTTTACTTTCACAGTTGATTAGCTAGTCTTTAATATTTATATTTAGTACAGTTTGAAATTTTAGTATTCAGTTTATAATTTTGGAGGCTGGATTCAATATATTTTCAGTTAGTCTTGCATCGATGCATTGGTTTCTCAGCTAATCCCCGGGTGGCTCCAGGGAAGGAACAACACTTCCTTCTGGCATTCACGTCGTCTTTGTGTCAGGAATCACTAAACGACTTTAGGTGGCCAGAGGTCTAAAAACTCTGGTCATTACTTCCATTAGCACATGATATTTGAGAAGGGTCAGGTGTCCCCCCTCGATGTATCTTTTATTATTTTCACAGTATTTTTGACTCGCTACATTTTTATACATTTATCAGCAGAAAGGAATATTATTTATTTTTCTCATCGCATACTCGATTATTAGATTTTGTTCACTCAGTCTAACGGTTTTCTGTTATATACTTTTCCTTGGGCCTTTCAGTTTTTCGTTGCTCAGTTTGCAGTTTCTATCATGTGGTTGTACGTCACCGTCGGAGGTTGAGTTTGTGTCACACTTCTTCCCTAATAGGTTCTTGGCTTAGCCTACTAGTAAGTTTATTAAGTAAATTAGTGGTCGCTTTGGATACCATGTATTAGTTTACTTCTATTTGTGTTGTATACCTTTATGGTCATCAAATTTCTTGTATAATTCTAAATTCAGTAAATTTATAGTAGAGTATATAGTTTACTAAGTTAAGAAATTCGGATGAGCATCGATGGCTCACGGTATTGTTTGTGGGACTTGTTTTAGAAGTGTTCTTTCTGTACAGGGTTTTGGTATCCTTCAGTTTATGGAGAGGTAAAGTAAAAATTTCAGTAGAATTTGTTGTTTTCTTGTGAATCGTTAAGATTTGATCTCGGTTTACTTGTTAAATCGGAATTAGGTCCTTTCAAAATTAAAAGGTTGTGCTTCGACTGTCCGAAGAAGTACTCTCCCATGCACTGCTGCCTCAAACCAATCACAGTTTTATTAGAGATCGATGACGGTGAAGCCGTATTTGTGGACTGTCCAGGTGTGGAGTCTACCGAGCCACTTTTGATGAATCTCGATGACACAGTCCACGCCTTCACTTGAATGAAGAAGGCCCAAATGATGAAGCTTCGTGGCAAGATTGGGGATTACCAAATTCAAATTCTGGTTGACTTGGGGGCTTCCTGCAACTATTCACATTCAAGGATATCAGCTCACAAAGTCCATTTAGTTACTGGTCGAAGGCTATGATTTGATACTTGGGGCTGAGTGGCTAGAAGGTTTGGACTTTATAGGTTGGCATTTTAAGAAAAAAAATCATGGTCTTTTTAGTTGGAGGTCAAGCCCATGTCTTGCAAGGCATTACTAATTCAGTCATGCAAGCCCAGAAGCTCCACTTGCTCCACTTAACTTGCCATATGCAGGTTCAGAACAGCACCATTTCGGCGTACCTTACACATTTGATAGCAGAGTTCCAAAGTTTGTTTGAGGAACCCAAGTCCTTGCCGCCTAGCCGTGAATGTAACCACCAGATTTATCTCCTTTCCGGTGTAAAGCCTGTGAATTGCCGACATTACCTCCATTCGCTGTCTAAAAAAAAAGAGGTGGACCAGCAAGTTAATAGCATGCTAGCCCAAGATCTCATTAGACCAAATCAAAGTGAGTTCTCTTCTCTTGTGATCCTTGTTCCAAAGAAGGATAACACCCACCAGTTTTGCATTGATTACCGGGCCCTCAACGCCATTACCATCAAAGATAGCTTTTCGATTCCAGTTGTGGAGGAAATGTTGAATGAGTTACATGGGACTACATACTTTACCAAGCTTGAGTTTTTCTCCAGCTATCACCAAGTCCACATGCACCCCGCCGATGTACTAAAGAAGGCCTTCCGGACATATGACAGTCATTATGAATTTTTGGTAATGCCATTTGGATTGACTAATACTCCCTCTACCTTTCAAAGCCTTATGAATTCTATTTTTAGGTCATATCTACGAAAATTTGTGTTAGTCTTTTTTGATGATATACTATCTATAGTAAGGGTAGCAATGGTCATGTACAACATTTGCTTCTAGTACTCACATTATTAGAGAAGCATTCGTTGAAAATTAAAACGTTGAAATGTTCTTTCGGTCAACCAAGAGTGGGCTACTTAGGCCACATTATTTCTGCCAAGGGTGTGCAAGTTGATCTAGTTAAGATCCAAGCAGTGAGTGAGTGGCCCAGACCCAAATCAATCAAAGAGCTACATGGATTTTTGGGGTTAACCGGGTATTATCGAAAATTTGTTTGAGGCTATAACATGCTCTCCAAACCACTTATCGACCTTCTCCGTAAGGATGCTTTCTGTTGGTCCTCAGAGGTTTCGGATGATTTCGATTCTCTCAAACAGGCGTTGACCACGACACCATTGTTAGCTCTTCCAAATTATGAGAAGCAATTTGTTGTGGAAACTGATACTTTCAGTGGTGGATTAGGGGCGGTATTGCAGCAGGAGGGGCACCTAATTGCCTACCTTAGTAAGGCCTTGTCCGACAAGAATATCTCTTTGTCAATTTACGACAAGGAGATGATGGCTATTGTATTTGCCATTTAAGCCTGGCGTTCATATATGGTCGAATAGATATTCAAGGTCATAATTGACTATTGGACTCTCTAATTCTTCACCGATCACCGTTCTCGACGCCGAACCAACACAACTGGATGGTCAAGTTCCTTGGGTACACCTTTGAGATTCACCATAGCCCTGGGTCTATGAACAAGGCGACAGACACTCTCTTTCAGTGTCATGACCCATCATCTCTTTTTGGTATCTCCACTCTTCTCTTTGATTGCTTAAGTGACATTGATAAGGCTTGTTTCAGTGATATTGAAGCTTCCCATGTGATCCAATGCCTCAAGATAGGAGCCGAATGCAAAAAAGTGTTTTCTTTGAAGCAGGACTGATTGTTCTTCAAGGAGCGGGTATTTGTACCCCTCGCTTTGAATTGGCACCACCAATTGATGTAGGAATTTCATGCTGCCGTGACATCCAGACACTCAGATTTCTTTGCAACTTACAAGAGATTGTCCCGTAATTTTCTTTGGCCAGGAACTCGAATAGATGTTAAAAGATTTGTTCGTGCTTGCGACGAGTGTCAACGACAAAACTATGAAGCCATTTGGCCTCCTGGGTTACTACAACCACTTCCCATTTCGAATGGTGCTTGGCTCTCCGTGTCAATGGAGTTTATGGAGGGATTGCCCATGTCCCAAGGCAAGAATGCTATCCTAGTTGTTGTGGACTATTTCACCAAATACGGTCCCTTTATCGCGTTAGCACACCCTTACACAGCAACCAATATAGTAGAGATCTTCACCAAGGATGTTTTCAAACTGCACGACATGCCTAAGTCTATCATCTCAGACTGCGATCCTATATTTACAAGTCAGTTTTGGAGCTCATTTTTCGCTCTTCATGGTACCAAGCTTTACTGTAACTCGGCATACCACCCTCAATCAGATGGCTAAACCAAGATATAAAATCGTACACTTGAGCATCACTTGCGATGTTATATGTTGGACAAGCATAGTCAATGGGCAGAACTATTACACTAGGCCGAGTATTGGTACAATACCAGCTACCACACAAGCATCAAAATGAGTCCATACCAAGCCCTCTATGGGAATCCCCCACCTTCGGTGCTCCACTACTTGCCTAACTCCTCCTTGGTAGCTATAGTGGATACCTAATTGAGAGACCAGGAAAAACTAGTCAACTTGCATGCTCAAAACCGCATGAAGCAGCATGTCGACAAGCATCAAACTGAGAGACATTTTGATGTTAGGGACTATGTTTACCTCAAACTACAACCATACCTCCAGCACTCAGTGGCCACTTCTTACTACCATAAACTAGCCCCACGCTTCTATGGCCCTTTTCCTATAGAGGACAAGATCGAACAGGTTGTTTATCTGGTCACACTTCCACCTGGAAGCAAAATTCACAATGTTTTCCATGTCTCTCTCCTCAATAAGCGTGTTGGCCAGAAAATCCCTATTTCCACTGCCTTGCCACCGGTTGAGGACTCTAGTCAATTGTTATGGGGTCCAGAGAAGATTTTGGAGTGCAGTATTTACAAGAAAAAGAACTTGGCATAGGTTCGTTGGCGTGTCAAATGGAAGGGCTTACCAGAGGAGGATTCCACTTGGATCGATGCTTATGAGTTGGAGGCTAGGTACCCTGATTTTCAAGCCCAAGAACATGCTCGTTTTCAAAGGAGGATGGAATTGTTCCAACCCAAGCACTAGCCGAAGCTCAGCAACCATTGGTCCCTTACTTCTCTGGTTATACTTAGTTGTTGCTTTGTTTATCTTAGTACTTGCGGTTAGCGCGCTGTTGTTTTGGTGTTACTCTTAGTACTTGGAGACATATTCTGTAACTAGCTATTAAGCTACCGTTGAGGCCTAATTTATCTTAAAGTCCCAAGCATGCTTTTGTGAGCTATATGAAGCTCTAGGACTCTTTTGTAATGGTTCATGAATGAATATTGAAATCTCCCTTACCTCCCAAATTCTCTCTTCTTCCCTTTTATTTTCTCTGTGTCCTAACACCAATTCAGCCACCGTTGTTGGGACAACACCGCGTCGATCCCCCAAACAACCCAAGACTCAACAAACTAAGCAGAACAAGTGTTGTATCACTCTTAGCTTTACACTAGTTTTCCCGCCCGTAGCAAGGAAAACGTGGATTTCCCCTTTTACCTTTCTCTCTTAACCTTTTTTTTTGTTACAACCTCTCTCTCTTAACTTGAGCTGCCTTAAACCCTTGTTCACACTATTACTACTAACCGGGTGGAATATAAGTTGGTTTTTTCTACTTCATCACTGTGTTCAACACAGTCCGATCCCTATCTCTTTTTCTTTTTTTTGAAATTAGTTGCAATGTAAGACTATTTATTAGTATTGATGATGATCATGAAACACAGTTCAATGCCAGCCTTGGACTAAATGTCAAAAAAGGCATGCTAGATTTTCATTTTCATTTTTTTATAATGATATTGAACCTCCACTTGTTGGTGCAGCCGTAAAGCATAAAAATAATATATATCAGTTAAAAAATTAGATGAAGTAGATGTTACTCGAAGGTGGGAGAACTATCACAACTCATAAGAGATGAGAAGATGGCTAGGGGAGAAATAGCTAGGGTTTATTCTCTTTCTCATTGTTTAGCTTGATTTTCTCCAGTCAGGTCGATGTGATGAAGAAGATCACAAACTATCTCTTTTAGTTTCGTTGAGCGTGCTTGGCATGTCACTGCCGAGAGCTGAATGTAGTTGTTGTGATTTTTACATCGCGATGTCTTTACTTCTTTACAAGCAATTGGAGCGAGGAGAGCACCAACCTCGCTCGTTGAGTTCTACTTGCCTAAGTTGTTTCAAGACTTAGGTTTCCTGTCTCTTCACTGAGCCATAAATGATCGATACTTTACACGCAGTGCGAGAATAAAGCAGAGCAATCATTTAAGGAAAGTGTTGAGAACACTGGATAGGGTGACTTCTTGAATCCTTGGAATCTTCACGCTCTGTCGGGTGAACAAGACTCCTCTGATCGCCGTGGTCAGTTTGGTAGCTAAAGTGAATCTTTGAATCTCCATGCTCGGTAGGGTGAACAAGATCCTGAGTTCGCTGTTGCTGAGTTGGGTGACCTCGTAAACTGTCGAAATCTCCACGCTCTGTCGGGTGAACCAGACACTTTTGATCGCCGTTGTAGTTGTTTACTCATTTAGAGTAATGAATTGCTTGTATAAAAATTCGTGTATGCGTGTGTCTGTCAATCTGCTTAGATTGGTTTATTTATAGAGATTGGTGCTCTTCTTCTCTGATCGCTCAAGGAAACATTTCAGACTAGGAAACTAAGGATGTATCTATTGTAAATCTTCCTAACTTGCCTAGGAATCTTGTTTATGATGTTCTTTTCCAGATTCGCAGCCATCCTTCATAGGCCACAGAGGTCGGCCTGTATTCTTCTTGGCCCAAAGTATGTAATAAAATGTTTAAGTGTATTTTTGGCCCAAACATTGCCCCCCAGACCACGAGATTAACACATAGGCAATCGAAGGGGTCTTTGTTGTGACGTGTACTTCTTAACTGTTCAATAGCCTTGCTTGGGCTACTCGAGTGTACCTATTTGGAAAGTTGGGCCCAACATTTAAAGACCCTTATTAATTTACTTGTGTTTCTCTCTCTTCTGAAAAGATTCTTCTCTAAGCTTTGTACTTTTTGAAATTCCTGCCGCCACTTCAATCTTCGTCTCCCTTTCTACGGCTATGGCGCCTTACCAAAAGTTCTACACAAAATCCTCTCAACAGGATGTTGAAAGATTCTATGCTCATATACTCCCACTCCTCCATCAGGTTAAGGGTTTTCCATATGAAAGGTCTGATGTTAGCAAGGGGTGATGAAGTCATATGGGGTCCAACAATTGATACTACCAAGGCTTCTTCTGCTCTTAGGCGGAAAGTTCATCTTCTTCTATTAATCATGTCGAGGCTGCTGATCCCATTCATTGGGATGATAAGGATCTTGATGTCAAGTTTGTTAAATGCCCCAGTAATAGGGAGGAAGACCTCCAGTGGTAGAAGGATCGTAAATCCTTGGATGAAGAATTTTGGGTACAGGCTGGAATTGCCCAAGCCTTGGATTTATGTTTCACTTTCCTTCAGGAGGTGCTCGTGCTCTAGTGGTTACTGTGTTGTACTTCTTGGAGATGAGCAGTAACACTTTTGTGTTTCCCTGTGGAAATATGAGTGTGAGCCTGCTGGATGTGGTCACTATTACTGAGCTTCCTACTACGGCTCGACCATATGTTCCTGGCTCCCTCGACAATCAGGTATATTTGTTTTATGCAGACCCCCAATGCTCTACCGACGTCGCGTACTCCACCTGGCGAAAACGCTACAGCGAGGAGTCCTTCCAGAGCACTGCTAAACCTAGCCTAAGTTCTGATGCACAGCGAACAAAGAATGCCTATGGAGGTATTGGCTTTTTAGAGTATTGGTTGTGTCGCTATGTGTTTTGTGTTGCTGTGGATAAGATGACATATACCTTTACTAAGGTCGCTGAAGCACTTTATAGTACGTGGCCAAAGGCTCAGCCGAGCTCAACCTGCTTTAGGCTGCCTCTGCCGTAGTTTCGGGTGGATTTCACTTAACTCGTTCCAACTTAAGTTTGCTGGCCCTGTTTGGATTTTACACCTCTAGCTTCAGGTGTACTTTCCTTTGCTTAGTAGCCCGGCCCACAAGGACTTTGAGCCTGACGAACTCTTGGGAAGAACTTCCATAGTTATCCTTTTCGACAAACTTTGAATACCCGTAACTTCCGCGTCGTAATTCCAATTCCGATAATTCTCGTGGCAACAAACTCAACTCAATGTATTCTTCAATTATCACCCAAATTCAAACACTTTGACAAATCGGATAAAAAGTCAACGGTTCACCCAAACACACACTTTAACCGACTAAATAATCAACAATCGGAAATATTCATAACTTAATCTTCGTAACTTGGAATAATGCTTCGGAAGTTTCCACAAGCTCAAAATTAAATTCTCAACATCTTCCGTGAAGAATCCGAAACCAAATTCTTGCCTAAAAATTTAGTCGTTAAGAGAGCCACTAATTTAACCCGATTCCGTCGAAACTTCAAATATCCATAACTTATTCCTCGGTCGTCCAAATAATGATCCGGAACCGTCCACGAACTCGAAATCACATATACAACGACTCTCGAGAAGAGACTCAGCTCCAATTCTTGGCCAATGATTTAGTCGTTATCAAGTCCGGCGATTCAAACAACTGTCAGAAAACTGCGATTACGCAGTAACTCATGAAGTAAGCTGATCACATTGCTGATTCTGGTCCGGGTCGTCACAAATCCACCCCCCTTAAAAAATTTCGACTTCGAAATTTCTGAGTCTGCCGGCTAAAAGTAGGAGCACTGCCTCTGCATACTTCTCAACTCTCCAGTGACAACATCAACTGAACAACTCTGACAATAGACTCCACAATAGGAGATAGCTCCGTGCTGAAATCCCTGTACCCTCAAATCTCGAATCTGAACTGGCTCTACACAATCGCCAAGTGTTCCTGCATAAGGAACAGATAGGGTACACAACACGTAACAAACCTGAAACATAGTTCCGCCACACGGAACACAACACATACAAAAGTCAACACTATAGGCGATGCCGAACTATACGGCACAACACAAATTCGCCTACGGCCACATACGGATCAAAACAACATGGCAAATCACAACTCAGTCTACACACATCAACATAACTCACACATCGAACTCGGACAATTATTAACCCATTTCCGCTAATCTGACAGTCTTTGGTAGCACATTCCACAAAATCAGAATCAAACATCGACTCAAATCAAACTCGCTCCAGCACAATGGAGTACAACATCTTTCCTCAAAACTACATCATGCAACATCAAAACCATAGTGGTCCACAAACTGGTACTGCAAGCAATCTCGAACAAGTGAAACTGCTGGTCCCAAATCCCTCGGAACTGCAATACCGAGGTCCACAATATGCCCTCCAAGGTCTGAATAGTCCTCAAAGATCGCCCACCAATCTGAGGATAAGAACCGGTACTAACCTGCAATCTGGTCTCCAATGCTCGCTGCAAAGCTTGCCAACACTCAGTTGTAGCTAATTACCTCAACCAGCAAACTGGGAAACAGGTACACCACGTAGATAGATAATCTCCGTCAAACACAGCTATGCCATCCTGCCACTGAAATCTTTTCCGAAAAGTACACGGAAACATACTAAGTTCGTCAAATGGTCCACAATAGCCTGACAACTGATATCACAAACAAAAGTGCGTACCGGCACACAAGATCCACAGTGACTAGCTCCACGTCTAACCGGAAATCTCCAATGGCTGACGCTTCCCAGCAAGTCTCTGCCTTCTAGCCATCGCCTGCTGACAAATGTGGCATCTGCACACACAAGCTGCTAAATTACTCTTCATGTTGCGTTACGAGTAGAAAACTCAGAGTATCTGATACATCTCCGCATCACTAGCGCCAAATGCGCGCGAAACAATGAGCTTAAACATCATCATACTCGAATTCAGCTTCCGTAGTGCATAACCCGACTAACACGGAAACTCGAGCCACAAACACATGAAACACTGAAGCTCCCGGTTTCTAACTTAATGCATCAGAAACAACATCCCAGATGGATAGTCAAAGTGCAACCACTAGCCTTTCACGAACAAGCTCAAAGGTGCAGCCATAGCCGTTGATCGACCCTATCCATCTACACTGCCTCAAGCCCAAATCTGGCCGAAAATGCAAGTGGATGAAACTCAAGTGATCAGTGTACATCCTACACTGCGCTGCACGCCGTAGTAGTAGTGTCTCGGACTCTCTGATGCTAACACAAGGACAGCTACACCCAAATCATACATAGGATAAGTAGCTTCATAATGTTTCCACTGCCTGAAATCATGAGCCACCGCTCTGCTACACAGCATCAAAACATAACCAAATCCAAACCTCGATGCATCGCCATAACCCACGAACTCGTCGCGGTCGTCAGGTAAGGTCAAAACCGAAGCAACGGTCAACCATCCCTCGGGAGTAAGTAACTCTCCTCGCGTGTATCGAACCACTCGAACTTGATGCCTTCTTCGTCTATCCGGAAAGTAGAGTGGCAATCCAGGAAAATCCTGCACAAGCCATCGGTAATAGCCTGCCAAACCCAAGAGACCCCTGATCTCTGGTACAATGGTAGATCAACTCCAAATCAACACGGCTTCTATCTGGTCGGATTCCACACTGACTCCTTCAGCTAACATCACGTGACCTAAAATCTTCAAGCAAATCAACCATAACTCACACTTGCGGAACCTTGCCAACAACTGATCATCTCGTAAGGGCCGCAAAACTGCTCGCTATTGCTTCAGGTACTGGCCCACACTCATGGAGTAAATCAGGATATTGCCAACGAACATGACCGCAAACTAGTCCAGAAACCGTCTTAACACCTGGTCCATCAAGTCCACAAGATCTACGGGGCATTGGTCAACCCAAACAGCATGACCAAGAACTCGTGATGCCCGCACCATGATCTGAAAGCTAACATAGCCACATCTGACTCATCGATCCTCAACTGATAATATCCGGACCCGAAATCAATCTTCGAAAAGATTGAAGCTTTCGCGAGCTGATCAAACCAATCATCAATCCGAAGCGGAGGATACTCACTATCCTCTGAAGCGAATCAAGTTTCCGGTAATCAATGCACCACCTCGTCAAACCAGCCAACATCTGTACAAACAATGTAAGAGCACACCACGCAAATACGCGGGGTCGCATGAAATCTCTTGAAACCTTCTCCAGCAACTCCTGGAGTCGAACCTGTAACTCCATCAGCTCCGCTGGCTCCGAACGACAAGACGTCGGTAAAACGAGTCCAGCGCCCGGTACAAACTCAATGGTGTAGTCGGTCTCCCGAACTAGAGGAACACCTGGTATCTCCTCCGAAACACACCTGGAAATTCAGGAACCACCTCAACATCACCAATATCGGGCACAGCAACCGTAGTATCCACAACATGAGCAAAGTAAACCACACAACTCGTTTCCACCATCCACTCGACCATAGCCGCGAAACAGTATCTCGGGGAAACCTGGTCGTCGAAACACAACCTCCTTCTCGAGGTACACGAACACAGCCATGATGTGTCGCCAAAAGTCCATACTCATAGTCACATCAAAACCACGATGTCCAGCTATAACAGATCCACGGCTAAACCATATCCTTCAATAAGGATCTCGCAACCTCCGGATGAATACAACACTCTCCAAAGCCTCGGAAGTGAAGATGCAGGTACAATAGCCATGGATATCAAACAACAGTAACCTTAGAGAAACTCCATCCTCATACAAGGTCGTGGCGTGAACTCCAGCATGCCCAACTAGCCATCCACGTCAATTGCGACATTGCTGATTAACTCATCAAAAAGGCTACATAGAACAAACTCCAAGAATAGCATCCAGACTTCCTCGTGAACTCTGAGCTGCCGAACCGCTAAAATAGCTGGCTAAGGGCACTTCCTCGCAACGTGACCCTCCTGGCCACCACAATAGCAACTGAGAGTGCTCCTCAAACACAAGTCACAGCAACACCTGCTGCGAGAAAGGATCACCAACGATCGCCTAAACTCATGCCACAGGAGCAAGTCCGCTACTCTGTGATCTCCACCATCGTCAAACGGATCCTCTGCCTGATCTGATGACCCTCAACATAATCGAAAAGGCCATAGCCTGATGAAGTCACTGATCTCGAAGTGTCGGAACTCAACCTCATCAAAATCTCGACTAAGTCCACTTTCCCCAAACCATCACATCGGAAACCGCGTACAACTTTCCTTCTCAATAGCCTCGCCACTGAGTGCAGCACACTAAGCTCCTCACGACTATCTCGAGGCACATCAATCAGACTCTCTCTGATGCTCAGGCTCAAACTCATCTCGAACCTCGTGCACTGCTTCCTCCGAAGCCACATAACATGTGTAAACAGGGACAAACATGTGAACAATGCATCTCTGCCTCAGGTGGGTAAACACTCCACATTCGATTGCTGGGTAGCCTGATAAAACCTTTACCGTATAAACAACACCCTGAATGTAGGCCATGGAGTCGCAACAGAAACTCACACAATATCAGCCCACCAAATACCACAATCTAACTTAGGCAAACATCAACTGCCACAATTCTCAGCTCTGAGGCAACATGTAGACGCTCAAACACGCATAACTAGGCAAACCGTGCCACACAATTCTCTGAACTCAGAATACTCATCCAAACTCACAATTCATTGGCCAATCGCGCGTCGATTGATCCTCAATAGGATCCACAACCGTACCGACACGGAAAGCACGTCAAGGAGGCATCCTAATGAATAAAACATCATTCACAACAAGTAGAACGTAATCATGGAACTTCAAATATTTGAAAGCATACAACACCCGGAATATTGATGAGTATCCGCCGGCCGGTCGGGTCACCATTCTAGACATGCTGTACATTCTCGAATATCCTTAGTAAACACGACTACAGAAGTCTACAGAACCTACAACCTAATGCTCTGATACCAAGCTGAAAGGACCCAACCCCGATTTAGTTGCCTAAACCGGAATCGAACCCCTTCAAAAACACGAACCAACAAAAACCAACAAAATTTCGGCAGAGTTTCGTTACTAACGTGGAATTACCATTACCTACACGCGGAAAATACACTTCATCCTATGCCACAAAAATCAAACCGTGGTCACCAATCCCATCCGGATTTCTCAATATAACAACAATAATGTAAAGTAGTAAATATATCTGTACTTTACTGAAATCCGGAGTAAAATCATATAATATATACAACAGAATACTCAGAGCGACCTCTAATGTATAATCATATACATATACCACAGTAGGTAGAACAATAAACCTACTGGAAGAAACAAGGTAGCTCGAGCACTATGCCTCCGACCACGACATGTGACACCAGAGTCCAAACTGCAAACTGGGCACGGAAACCGAAAAGCCCAGGGGAAAGACATGAAAACCGTTAGAGTGAGTGGACAAAAATAAATGTCTTTCACCGAAATAATATATACGTTATAAAAACATATGCGAGTCGAATGTATAAAAATTAAATGGTACACGAGGGAGACTCTAACTCCTCACGCGTCCGGGTACACGAGGGAGACTCTAACTCCTCACGCATACAGAGCATGCATAAAAATCTCACAGGGTCACTCGTGGACACATCCTTGCTAGTACAGTCAGAACCGCGGGGTCCCTAGCCCGCACGTGATTCTAGCCAGAAAGGGCCTCAGGTCAGAGGTCTGCCTCCCCCCGGTAAAGGCCTCGGGTCAGGAGTCACAGCCTGCCCCGATAAACATCCTCGGGGATCAGCCGGGATGCGGATGTATCGATACAACATATATAACAACTGTACTCTGTGTAAACCAAATCATAAATAGTTCGATGCAAATGCATGAAACAACATATAAGTGTATATACGTAATATATATACTGGTATAGGCATAATCGTATAACACATGCTCATGTAAATCAAAATCACGTATGCATGCTCAAGTTCGTAAAATGTGTAATAAGACTCGCAAACAATCCGTGAAAAGAAATTGTCCACTCACAGACTAGCGTAACGCAGTTTGCGTTAACCCGTGATCCGGCGGAAAGTCCCTCGCCAAACGAACGATCACGAACCCCTGAATAATCACAAAGTTCATTTCTCAAAATCATAACTCGACAATTCAAGACAAATCATGAGAAACTACCGTTCTCGGAAACACGTAATCCGATTACGACAAACTGTCGAAAATCCAAAAATCACACCTCAATACCTCGCTGTACTTTCAGATGCTCAATTCGAAAAACGAACCTCCCCACTGCGATCGGGGCGCAATTTCGAGTGAAATGACATGCAACTTGTCGAAAACCCCAAAAGTCAAAGTTTGACCGCCGTTGACCGCCGCCGGCGGCGGCACCACCACCAACCGTGAAATTTCTCGGCGGAGCAACCCTTATTCAATGCAAAATCACTCACTGAGCAACTTCCATAACTGCACCGAAGTCCAATTCTCACTCTAACTAGGTCAATTTTATGTAAAACTGAATGTTCACACAAATTTCAATTCCAAAATTCTCCATGTACAAGATGAATTGGAACACCAAACTTACATGGTAGCTTGTAGGTGATGAGAGCTTCAAAGCCCACTCCAAATTACAGCTCAATTTGGCTGGAATCGTTGAACCCGAATTCACCCAAAATTTCCTCATTTTTGGCCAGAAATATCACCTTCTCCGGCGTCCCACGCCGTGAAAGGAGGCCGGGGACACCACCAGGGAGCTGAGACGAAACGAAAGGGACCATTCCCGAGCCGTGGGGTGGCCGGACGGCGAGCCACCGCCGTGGCCGTCGCTCCTCCGTCGCACACCTCCACCCTTCACATGTTGACCGGTCAACACACCAGTCAACCAATAAATGCCATATGTTGACTTTCCTAAACAGGTAACCCACATTTATAGCTTTCCCAAAATAGAAACTTCCCTAGTTATCCTTTTCGACGAACTTTGAATACCCGTAACTTCCGCGTCGTAACTCCAATTCCGATCATTCTCGTGGCAACAAACTCGACTCAATGTATTCTTCAATTATCACCCAAAGTCAAACACTTCGACAAATCGGATAAAAAGTCAACGGTTCACCCAAACACACACTTTAACCGACTAAATAATCAACAATCGGAAATATTCATAACTTAATCTTCGTAACTCGGAATAATGCTCCGGAAGTTCCCACAAGTTCAAAATTAAATTCTCAATATCTTCCGTGAAGAATCCGAAACCAAATTCTCGCCCGAAAATTTAGTCGTTAAGAGAGCCACTAATTTAACCCGATTCCGTCGAAACTTCAAATATTCATAACTTATTCCTCGGTCGTCCAAATAATGATCCGGAACCGCCCACGAACTCGAAATCACACGTACAATGACTCTCGAGAAAGACTCGGCTCCAATTCTCGGCCAATGATTTAGTCGTTATCAAGTCCGGCGATTCAAACAACTGTCAGAAATCTGCGATTACGCAGTAACTCATGAAGTAAGCTGATCACACTGCTGATTCTGGTCCGGGTCGTCACAAAAACATTCCAAAATACCAAATAGACAGATGACCTCTTTATATAGGAACTGCCTGATTGCAACAGGTGAAGCAACTTTTAATGGCTTCCACACATTTGGTGAAGAAGTCGGGAACCACAATGATGAACTTGTGTTGCATACATGAATGAGGATGAATCATTCCAACTAAGTCCAAACCCCATCCTCACGCAGACCACAACTTAATGATTGGCTGCATATGAATATTTGGAATATGACTTATTGGTCCATCAGCTTGACAATCATCATATCCCTTGGCAAAAGAAATGCAATATTTTAGAATAGAGGGCCAAAAATAACCATGTCGACGCAACAACCATCTCAGCTTAGGTTCTGATTGGTGAGCACCACAGACCCTCAGATAGACCTCTCGTAGCAGTCTTTTGGCCTCGACTCTATAGACACAAAGTAAGTCGACACCATCCCCTGATCTTCTAAGCATCTCATTATTTCGTAGAAGGAAGGAAGCGTTCTGCGTTCAACCTGGAAGATACGCTCTTGTTCACCGTCTGCGAGTCCAATCCCTGTAGCTAGCTATGCTAGCTCATTTATTGCATAGTTTTCTCTTATGGGAATGTGTATTAATTCTACATCAGTGAAATGCTCCAACAACTCACTCATTCTATTCACGCATGGTTCCAACGCTGCACCAGTTTTGAATGTTGCCTCAAGTTGTCATATTACTAGTAGCGAGTCATCCCATATTTGCAAATCCTTGACCTCTAAGTCAATTAGCAGTTCCAATCCAATGATCAATGCTTCATACTCTGCTGCATTATTTGAGCAATGATAGTCCAGTCTAAAGGAGTAAGCAAAAGTTTCCCCATGAGGATTTACTAGTGTGATCCATCCTCCAACGAAAGTACTCGTACTGGATCTATCAAAGTATAGCTTCCACGGAGTTAAGGAGATGTGGGATAGTTCTAACTCCTTGAGCTCTGGAATATCCACTATTGGATTATGTGCTAAATAATCGGCCACTTCTTGGCCTTTTACTGTCTTCTGTGAAACATATTGTAATGAAAACTCTGACAGTACAAGAATCTACTTTACAATCTGTCCTCCAAGTATAGGTCGAGATAACATGTATCGTACCAAATCTACCTGAGCGATGACACATGTAGTGAAGGATAACATGTAATGTCTTAACTTGCAACAAGAAAAGTATAGAGTGAGGCACAACTTCTCCATTAATGTATACCTATTTTTATAGTCCGTTAGCATTCTGCTTAGGTGGAAAATTGCTCACTCTTCCTGGGCCTCGTCATCTTGTGCTAACGAGCTTCCAACCGAGAACTCAGTTGTTGAGATATAAAGTTTCAAAGGCTTGCCTGGCTGTGGTGGTACCAAGACTGGTGGATTGACTTAGTATTTCTTGATATTATCCAACACATCTTGGTAGATTGGCTCCCAAACAAAATCTTTCTCCCTGTAACTTTAGTAATGGAGCGAAAGCTTGGTCTTCCCCGCAGCGTTAGCAATGAATTTTCTTAGGAAGTTAATCTTTCCCAGAAGTTGTTGTAACTCTCGCTTATTCTTTGGTGGTGATGCTTTAATTACAGCTTCCTTCGTATCATCTGAGAAATCTATGCCTCGCTGGTATACTAGGAATACTAAGAAATCCCATGCTTGTACCCCAAATACACACTTGGCATGATTCATCTTCAGCTGATGCTGCCTCATTCGTTTGAATACCTGCCTTAGGTCCTCAACATGATCAGACCTCTTTCTAGATTTAACCACTATATCATTAATGTATACTTCCACGGTGTTTCCTGACAAATCATGGAAGATGTAGTGCATGGCTAGCTAATATGTGGCTCCAGCATTCTTCAGCTCAAATGGCATATTGACATACTCAAATACTCCTAGGACTCCCGGGCATCGGAATGCAGTTTTGTGTCGATCTACTTTAGTAACTGGGATATGATGATAACCCGCTGTACCATCCATGAAAGGTAACATCTCATGTCTTGTCATAGAATCCACTAATAGGTCTGCCACTGGCATATGGTACACGTTCTTAGGAGTAGCATGATTCAAATCCTTGTAGTCAACACATACTCGTATCTTGCCATTCTTCTTTCGTACTGGAACTATGTTGGATATCCACTATGTGTATTTAGCCACCTGGATGACCCCAGACTTTTTGCATCTTCTCCATTTCTTCTTTTACAAGCGTCGTTGTTTCTGCGTTCATCCTCTGCATTTGCTGCTGAACTGGCTTTTTCCCTTCCATGATCGATAATTTGTGTACCACTAATACTGGATAGAGTCCTAGCACATCTTCAAACTTTTTTGCAAAGCAATCTTTATATTCTAGCAATAACTCAATGAGTCTCTTTCTTTCCATAAGCTCCAAAAAAGTACTAATGGTCACTTCCATTGACTCATTCATTGTTCCCAGGTTAATCTTCTCGGTGAGATCTTTTACTTTAGGTGGAGTATCATCTAAAGCTGTTGGAGCTAGCTGGATGATCTCTTCCTCTTCTTCGACTCCTTATTATACATCTTCATATATGCATTCTCCCGAAGCAACTGTGGCCAAACAATCGTAGGCCTGTTTCTCTATCATATACGTTTGCAACCTTTTTCATAGAGAAGCACAAGCCTCTACTTCTAACTCCTTAGAAGGCTGTATTATCATGAATGGCTAGAAGAGGTTAGCTCAAGGAAACACGGACATGCCTTATCATCTTTTGTTTGCACTATTCCCTATTGAGGTAGTTCATAGGCTGTTACACCAATCAGTCGACCTTTGTTATCAAGGCCACATACCTCCAATGGTCTCAAGGTTCCATTGTAGTAATTGGCATCCAAAGCATTTGCAGAGACGAAATATGGTCTCAGATCCGCAGTGATGATATGTGATTCCTCAGTCTCCATATTCCAAAGCAAAAGCTGTTGATTAAGCGATGAAGGGACGCAGTAACTCCTGTGGATCCAGTCTCTTCCTAGAATCTCACTATAAGATGCATTGCAATCTAGCACGAAGAAGATATGAATAGCTTCTACTATATCAACTTTGACTTTTATGAATAATAATTCAAGGGTCTGTAAAACTATCCTTGCAAAATTCCTAATGGTCATAGACGTAGCCTGTATGGAGGACCTAGAAATACCAAGCAAAGTCATCGCCCAAGTAATCAAAATGTTCATTGCTGCTCCGGTGTCAACCATGATTTTGCTGAGCCGGATTCCCCTCATATTCGTTGTAATGTATAGTGGTCTCATGTATGAAGCCATGGTCACTGTAGGTTTAGAGAACATCATATGTGATTTTCGTAACACTGGCTCTATTATTTGAGCCACCTCGTCCTTTTTCTCCTGTTTTATAAGGATGACTCATTTCACTTCCTTTCACTGCCTCGCTCACTGAAGCCACTTGCTTAGCTTCTACTGGCTTTGTGAACCGAGCTGGTAATACATATACCATTCCAACATGCATGTCCATTACGTCATTTTTTTAATAATCCACCAACTGTTCATCATTGTTGTCCTCTGCTACCTCATTTGTGGTTGATGTGCTTGCTCCACATTTTAGCTCCACTACTATGATAGGCTCTTAAACCTCGGATTTAGGTCCTGCAGACTTCTGATTAGGTAATACCCATATCTCTTTTATTGGTTCAATATTTGAATCAAGGATTTTCTTTTTCTGTTCCTCAATGACCAAGGGCTTGGGATGCCATCTAAGCACTAGCCTCTTGCTAGCTTCAACTATTGTCTCGGTCTTAATTTGAATTCGCTACAAGGCTGACCTTCGTATTGGTGTTTCCTCCATCTCGATTACTTTTCTTTGTGTTTTTGGCGTTCGCTGCCTTTCATAGATTGCTTCAGTCTCACTGATTTTGGAGAAAACACTTGGATGAGCTGTCCTGCTCTTTGGTTTATCAAAATTCTTATTAAAAGTGATTACCAGGCTAGCTACAAGTCTGTTCATTCTCCTTTTGATCTTTTATGGAGATTCCACTTGCTGGTCTGGCTTTATTAATTCTTTGTCCAAAGCTTCCAAATTCCTTTTTGCTGAGCCAAACTGTCTCTACAGCTTCCACTTCCTTCTAGGAGTAATTTCAACGATTTTTCCTCCTGCCTTCATGTACCAGACATCCTCTTTAATGATGGACCTACTTGCAAGTGGGATGTAAGGTTTGAAGTCCTCCTTGGAGACTCGCTGTACACATTTGATTAACTCAGACTTCTTTCCTTCTCTTCACATCCTTTTGTATAAATTCGAGTCCTTTGGAGCTCCATTTATTGCCTTCGGGCTGGATAGTTGAAATTTCTCAGGAGGAAAACTGCTCTGTGAACCTGCTCGCACAGCCTCTATAACCTCATTATAAGTCATCTTCAATCCACACTCTGCCTTGCATCGTGTGCAGAGGACAACGAGCGTTGCTTCAACGATGACCTCTTTCTGTTTCCTCTTTAGGTCTTCTACCTTTTACTTCCAGATGCATTTATTTCGATAGTAACCCTAAGGTCTAGAGTTTGCTTTCTTGCTCTACCCCTCCATGACACCTCTAAGGTTCCTACCATGAACGAACCAGTGCTGAAATCCTCCTCGTATGCATTTGGCACTATGATTTTTCCTTCATCAATCCACTGTTGGATATGCTTTTGAATTTCTTGGCATTGATCTGTGTCATGTGTCCAATCATGGTGAAATCGTCAGTATGAGTTGCTAGTTACCCCTCGCCTATCTGGTGTTGGGCCGAAAGGTACTGCTGCAATTCCCTCACATATGAGGTAGTCCAAGATTTCTTCCGCTTTTATCACGGAAGGTATTCATCGCTTTTTCCAAAATTTCTTCCGCTTGATTGGAACAACTCAATAGTGCTTACTAAAGTTTCAACAAACAGATGGTGATCTAGTAGGGCAATCTGGAGCGGTACATTTCTTGCGATTCTTCCCTTATTTATCCACTTTTGGATCTAGTCTTTCAACTTCACACAATGCTTAGTTTTGTGGTTGTTCCACATGTTATGAAATTTGCAATAATTCTTACCCTTTAGTTGCTCCGTTGTCGAGTATGCACTAAAATCTATCTTGGCTGATTTCTTATCTAACAAGTCATCCAAGATTTCGTGCGTTGCATTCGCATCATAGATATATGTTTCAAATTCTGGTTTGGTGAATGCGCTTGTTAATACTCGCACTATTCCCTTGGTAGGCGTTACCTTCTTGGACTTGACTGGATACTTGGTTGTTAACTCTACTCTATCCATTGTTGTATCTTCATCTTCAGACTCATCAGACTCCTCTTCTAGGTAAGTCGCAACGACTATCTTATGTCGTTCTCCATGATACGGAGCCTTTGCATGATAAGTACCCCTAGACGCGTTGTGTCTGTTGTCAGCCTTCTAGTACACTGTATGAGTTTGAGCTACTGCCTATATGAGTGTATTCAAGGAAGTAAACTTAATATCCACATACTTGGTATGCAATCGTTCTTCCAGGCCCCCTATTGCGACATCCACCAACTCCTCCATGGCGAATGAAGTTTTGCATTTTATGTATGCCATTCTAAATCTGTGTAGGTATGCCACTGGGGATTCGCTAGGCATCTGAGTTATTTGGAATAGCTTTCCAAACTTAACTATAGGTTCTGCTCCACTGAAATGTTCAGTGAATAATCTTTCCATCATAGCTCAATTAAGTACTGAAGCTTGTGGTAAATTGGTGTACCAATGTAATGCAACTCCTGACAATGAAGATGAGAATAACCTAAGCTTGAATTCACCAAGAGTTCCACATGGGTCGCATTGAGCTTTGAATTGTGTCATGTGGGTGGCGGCTAATTCTGATCCTTCCCCGCTGAACTGAGTAAAGAAAATAGGCCGATAACCCTTTGGCCACTTCCAATCACGTGGTGGCAGACTCAGAGGATCGTTGTATGTATCAGCCACTCTGGCTGTAGCAGGCAACTCTATGCAATTATTCTCTTGATCTGCTCTTCTAGTTCGAGCTCTGGTAGCAGAAGAGGAGGTTTTGGAATTTGAAATTCTTCTTCATCCTTTAGCTCTTCATCCTCCCTTTGCTCTTCTTCACGGTTATGCATAGCTGGCATAATGTTCAACCGTGTTGTTATAGCATTTAAGCTCTCAGCCATTGTTTCTGTTAGGGCAATGATTGAGTTTAATAGACTATCAAACTTTGCGCTATATAATTGTCGGCCCCCTTGCATGGAAGCCTGCATATCCTCCACTTTTGTTGTGAATCGTGCGACTGATTGGTCACTTTCGCTGATTGCTTGGAGGATGTGGTCTAGTTGACCATCAATGTGCTGATCTCTTTCCATGACGTAGTCACGGTAAGACGCTGATTTAAGAGCTTTAATCTCGGCTACAGACTTGTTTTTGAAGGCCATTGCTCTCCAAATTGTTGTATGACATCTTCGCTGCTTAGACCCCGACAACTAGCTAAGTTATGTTCCTGAAAGTTAGTTGACGGGTGCTTGAGGCAACTAGAAAACTATCTTTTATATTGATTCTCAATGATTGCTGTTGAGAGACACTAAACTTGAGTCCCACTGAACGTGCCAAAATGTTTGGCTTGATTTTCTCTAGTCAGGTCGATGTGACGAAGAAGATCACAAATTATCTCTTTTAGTTGCGTTGAACGTGCTTGGCATTCCACTACGGATGACAGAATGTAGTTGTTGTGATTTTTGCGCCGCGATGTCTTTGTTTCTTTACAAGTGATTGGAGCGAGGAGAGCACTAACCTCGCTCATTGAGTTCTACTTTCCTAAGTTATTTCAAGACTTAGGTTTCGTGTCTCTTTGCTGAGCCACAAAGGATTGATACTGTACACGCAGTGGACGTATAAAGCAGAACAATCTTTTGAAGCAAGTGTTGAGAACACTGGATAAGGTGACTTCTTAAATCCTTGGAATCTCCACTCTCTGTCGGGTGAACCAAACTCCTCCAATCGCCGTCATCAGTTTGGTAGCTAAAGTGAACCTTCGAATCTCCACGCTCGGTCGGATGAACAAGATCCTGAGTTCGCTGTCACTGAGTTGGGTGACCTCATAAACCACAGGAATCTCCACGCTCTGTCGAGTGAAATAGACTCATTTGATCACCGTTGTCGTTGTTTACTCGTTAAGAGTAATGAATTGCTTGTATACAGATTCGTGTATGTGTGTGTTTGTCAATCTGCTTGGATTGGTCTATTTATAAAGATGTGTGTTCTTCTTCTCCGATCGCTCAAGGAAATATTTCGGACTAGGAAACTAAGGATGTATCTGTTATAAATCTTCCTAACTTGCCTAGGAATCTTGTATGTGATATTCTTTTCCAGATTCGCAGCAATCCTTCATGGGCCGCAGAGGTCGGCCTGTATTCTTCTTGACCCAAAGTATATAATAAAATGTTTAAGTTTATTTTGGCTCTAAACACTCATATTTGTAGGCTAGGAGATATTCTTAGCTACTTCATTACCTCTCTCAACTTTACTTGGAGAACACTTGCAAGTTTGCTAGCTTGATGGTTACTCACAACTTTCACAAGTTTTCTTGATGAGTGGCGGAGCCATGTTCGGGTCAGAGAGGGCCTGGCCCCCCTCGAATTTGAATAAGTACAATATATTTTTCTATATGTGTACAACTTGATAGTGTAGTGGTATTCTTTAATTTTGGGCTCGGGCCCGTATGGTCTAATCAAACATTTCATGACATCATGTCTTGTGGTACATGACTGATTAGGGTTTTTGTTGTCTTCTCTATATAAGTGGCACCAACACACCAAAGGTAGTCACATCCTCTCTCACCTTTCGTCCCCTGCGGCGATTCTATATCTAGTTTAGGGTTATAGTCTTCTGCCATTCTATATCGTGTCGACTATATATAATATGAAGGATTCACTTCATTTGTTTATACAAAGAGATGACTGCTAAAGAGGGAGAGGATTTCAGAGATCGAAGTAATTTATTTCGAACTCTCTCTTTCGATGTGCAGTCTCTCTTTGTGTAAACAGATGTATTGGATCTATTTATCGACGGACGGACAACGTGCTCGTGTTTTGGATTGTAAACAATGCTCATAGTTCTGGGTTGTTCATGATGCATCTACTTGAATTGTATCTTTCTGTTAGATCATGTTTTGTTTGGTTTGTTTCTGTCAGATCTAATAGTTTCTTTTGTAGCGGTCCACTGTCTGAAAGCTTATAACTAACAGCGCATGCTTGTGTGGTCAGAAAACTCAGAATAGCTCAACTTGTCAGCTTTGAGATTAAAGTTTGGCAATTTAGAAACTCAGCTGCTGGTCGCCGTCGATTACTTTCTTCAAGTTTTCAAGGATTAGGTGGCTTAAATCTTGTAACTGTTCAAAATGACTTAAGACTGAATTTCAGGGTTTTGGTTCCATGAAGCTGCAAGATAATAAGATTTGATTCTCCGAGTTCTCTACCTATTTGTTTTCATCTGATAAAGTTCAGACTCTTGACATGAGCTGTACGTTGTTCCATAATGGTTTGCCAAGTAAATTGACCATGAGAATTGTTATAATATAGAACCAAAAAGCAACTTATTACATAGAAGCAATGTTTTTCAGAAGCGTTTTTGCATTGGGTTTATCTTTTGGGTTCTTCTGCTCTGGTTGGAATTCGCTTGGAAGTATTTATCCTATGTAAGATGGGTACACATGCAAGATAAAATCTAACTTTTGATGCCAAGTAGATTGGGGGGATTTAAAGATTCAAACCATGATGCACACTTGTAATGTATACAGAATCAATTGTTTACGCCTAACGCTTACGTCAAGCTTAAGCTTTACCCTGTATACATATGGAACTATAGAAGTTACTATGAAGTTCAGTCCATATGATCATCCACTAGCTCGAAAACACATTGCTCTTGCGCTCATAACATACAAAATTTTCTCTTTTGATCATTAGCACCATTAATGTGGATTGAAGCAGCGCGGCAGGGTTTGTACAATATCTCCAATGCTTGACAACAGGTACCATGTTCATCTCTTATCCCACGTACAATAGCCCCCAACAGGCAACAACACCCTATTAATCATGTATGACATCTTGGCCCGGTCCTATAAATTCAACTTGCTTCACCATACAATGTAGTAGTTCCACAGAACATACAAGACTAGCTAGGAGTCCGGGAAGAACAGAGAGGTGGAGATATATACTAGTACGTACGAGAGATATCATGGACTGTGCAGGTAAGACTTCATGGCCGGAGCTCATCGGAGCCACGGGAAGGGAGGCGGAGGTGCATATTGAGAGGGAGAATGATCGAGTTAATACTGTCGTCTTGAAAGAAGGATCCATTGTCACTCAAGACTTCCGGTGTGATAGGGTTCGAATTTGGGTCAATAAACATGGCATCGTCACCAGGGTCCCCAAAATTTGTTGAACTTAACTAAGCTCGCTCTCTCGAGCTAGTAATATATGTAAGTTGAATAAGGAGATGTATGATGATCTCCACATTGTACCTACTCAATGGAATTAGAATGGTTTGTTAACGTACTTTTGTTGATCATTTTAGCCTTGTTCATATATTGTTCTAGTTTACTTGAATGTGTTAAGCAGCAGAACTCGATATTCTCCATGTTGTTCATATATGGTCTTCTACAAAATGCAATGTTAACGAACCGTGGTTTGTTTTGCCTTATGTTTTATCTTCACTTTGGGAGTAGATCTTAACAACGAAGAAAGATATTCAGTATACAGCATAGACATATTTGTCAATTTGTTATCCTAAGAATGACCCTTGTTCCAATTTGCTAATCTAGAAATTTTTCGCCAATTTGCTACCCTAGGTTTTGAAAATTAGTGAATTTGCTACATATCACTACCAGAATAAACACTATATATAGCAAACAAATTTAAAAAAACCGGTCGACAACATCTTTTTTTCGTCGGCTATACTATATTTTAGCCGACGAAGAAAAATATCGTCGGCTAAAATATTTAAGCCGACGAGGAAAAAAAAATCGTCGACAATTATATCGTCGGCTATACTTTAGCCGACGACTTTATACATCGTCGGCTAAAGTCATCTAGTTTATATCGCCAGGCTACTGCTCCTCTCTCAAAACCCTAATTTTTCCTCTCTCTCTCTCTCTCTCTCTCTCTCTCTCTCTCTCTCTCTCTCTCTCTCTCTCTCTCTCTCTCTCTCTCTCTCTCTCTCTCTCTCTCTCACACACACACACACACACACACACACACACACACACACACACACACACACACACACACACACACACCTCCGCCGAGCTTTTTTCGCCGCCGCCTCACCCTCTCCGTCGTCGAGCTCTTTTGTTGAATTTAGGTTGTAATTTTGGTTTGGTTGGTGAAATAAAACAGTGATTATGGTTTGATTAATTTAACTCTTTTGTGATTATGGTTTAGTGGAATAAAATTGTGGAATTGACAGATTTGGATTTCTATTCCCAGGAGGTTTTGGAAATAGAAATCCAGATCTGCAGTTTTTTTTTTCTTCAGAAATCTGAGGACTTTAGCCAACGAGTTTCAATCATTAGCCGACGAAAAAGTTGTTGGCTAAAGTCGAAACTTTAGCCGACGACATTTTTTGTCTTTGGCTAAAGTCTAAACTTTAGCCGACGATTTGTTTTCATCGGCTAAAGTCGACGACATCCATTGTTGTCATCGGCTAAAGTATGGCGACGACCTTCGTCAGCTATAACTTTAGCCGAAGAAATTTGATAACAGGTCGACGACTTTTGGTCGTCGGCTATATTCATTATTCTGGTAGTGTATACATCAAATTAGGCAAAAATATTTAGGCATTTTGCTACCTTAGGTTTAATTTTTTTGATAGTTTTTCATATTTTTTTGTTCAAATCAATAGAATATAGGATTTAGAGTACCAAAGTGCTTTCAAATATTTATAATTTGATGAATAAATTGATGAAATTCAAGTAATTAGACGACAAGGTAACAAATAGTCAAGTTTATAAATTTTAGGGTAGCAAATTAGCAGGAAAATTTTTAAAGTAGCAAATTGACAATAAGGTGATTCCTAAGGTAGCGATTTGACAGTTAAGCCTATGGCATATGTGACATGTTCAAGGTTTTGATTGCAACCTAGAAATGTACCAATTGAAATGAACTATATTATATATGAAGACGCATGGACAACACCATCACCTACATGTCCATGCTCGACCTAAAAGTTATTGGCGGTAACATTGGTAGTTAGGCTTAATTGTCAATTTACCATCCTAGGAATCACCTCACACTACTAGAATAAGTACTATAGCCGATGACCAAAAATTGTCGGCCTGTTCACTATTTTCGTCGGCTATACCTATAGTCGACGACAAGTGGTCGGCTTTAACGTCGTCGAAAAAAGGCCGTTGGCCATACTGTAGCCGACGACGTGCAAAATAGTTGGATTATAACCGACGACTTTGTCGTCGGCCATAGTTTCCCCTCCGGCCAAAATTTTTGAACAAAGAAACTATAGCCGACAACATTGTATATGAATGTCATTAGCTATAGTTCCATATCTGAAGAAAAAAAAAACTGCAGATATGGATTTCTATTCCCAGAAATCCAGATCTGCAATTCCTAATTTACCAAACCAGTCATCTATTCACTTCACCATCCATAATCACTTCACCAATTTAACCATGCATAATTTCACCAAATTTAACAAAATTACCAATTTTATTTCACAAATTCGAATTATCTCTCTCCCATTTTTAGCGGAGAGGACAAGGCGGCGGAGAGGATTTTTTTTTTGCGGAGAGGGCGAGGGGGCGGTGACGGAGGGAGAGGCGGAGGTATGAGAGAGAGAGAGAGAGAGAGAGAGAGAGAGAGAGAGAGAGAGAGGCGGCAGTCTGGGAATATAAACCCGATTACTATAGCCTATGTCATTCATATAGTCGTCAGCTATAGTATAGCTGACGACATTATACATCGTCGGCTATTATGTCGGCGGCTATAATACTATAGCCGACGACGGAAAACTATAGCCAATGACGTGAATTTGTCATCGGCTATAATGTACTATAGCCAACGACAAAAAAAACGTCGGCCTGTTTTCCTTTATTTCGTTGGCTATAATACTTATTCTGGTAGTGTGAATGTCAATTTGTTACCCTAAAAAAATTTTCTGCCAATTTGCTATTCTAGAACTTATAAACTTGCCAATTTTCGACCTTATTGTTTAATTACTTAAATTTAGTCAATTTATTCATCAAATTATAAACAGTTGAAATCACTTTTGTACTCTAAATCATTTATTCTATTAATTTGAACGAAAAAAACATTAAAAATTAAAAATTATATTTAAACCTAGGATAGCATATTGGGTAAATATTTTGCATAGTTTGATGTATAGGTAGCAAATAACTAGTTGTCAAAACTTACGGTAACAAATTCACAATTATCCCTTGTAGTTAGAGTATTGCTTATATTACCAAACAAAAGAAAGTGCCTTACTGATTGAGAGAGCAGTAGACCATTAATAAATCAGTTTTAGATCTCTGGTTACTCGTCTTCAGAGATTAAGCACAACTAGGAAAAGAAAAGCCACCAGTGATGCAAATACTAGGTGAAAATGTCGATCATATAAATAGGAGACCATAGAATCCATCAGGGTTTCTTACAACGTACCAACTATTAAGAAACAGACGATGTATTTGATTCTTTTACTCAACCAGTATATAATAACGTTTTGATAAAATATGGAGCTGCCGTGGCATAACGTTTGTAGAAACTTCAAGTTGACTACATAAGATCAAAAGTTTGTGCAAATACCATGTTCCTGCACCTAATTAACAAGGCCAGATTAACTAGACGAAACAAATTAAGTGCAGAATCTACCATTCATCTTTTAATCGAATGTGATAACGGTTTGCCAAACGTTTAGCAGTTCCATCTGTTACAACACCGTTTATCATTTCATACATCTCCTGATTTGCCTTGAGGGCTTCTTGCTGCTTCAATTCAAGCAACCTCCAGCTGTTGATTGAGAGCAATGTCAGCTTCAAGAGCATGTTCTTTAACAAGTTGCTTCAATGCATTCATCACTTTAAAGTCAGGATCCTCTGGCTCCACCCAACGGAACTCTATCTTTCTCCCAGGCTTTGCTGGGCGATCCTCATACATCTCCGGCTTTGCTTCATAAGCTCTCTCAGGCCTTGGCATTCCACCAATCATAAATGGCCTCTGAGATATATCCATGATAATGGCAATGGCCTGCTTTTGGTTCTCCATCTCGACCAATGCACACACTGGGATGCCATTCCTTGATTCAAGGTAATTTGGAATAAAGTGACACTTTTAACAGTTCCAAATTGAGAGAGAGCATTTCTGACAACCGGTTCAGTGACATGTGGTGAGAGATTATCAAGGCAAATGGTTTGTTTAACCTTCTCCTGAAATGCTGCATACTGTGCTTCCGAAGCCATATTCTACCAGCAAGTAAAAGTCTAATAAGACAAAAAATTTAATAGTTAACTAAAACATTACAAATTTTCATTACTATAACAAAGAAAAACAAACAGGAAGTGCAGATCTATCACAGAAGACCTAATCTCTAAGGAAATAATCCACAAAGCTCAACTAATTTTCTGTACCAGAATCTTCTTGCATCATTTACATACATTAGCAAAAGATTTCGAAACATAAATGTCAAACTGAATCACAATTGCAGATTTAAACCCCAATAATCTCATCATGTTTTCTTATAGAAATACTTTATATCACTCATCACTCATCAGACCAGATGCATGCTAATCGAGAACTGATTATCGTACGCAAAATCTATCAACATAGATGGCAAAAGAATAATGATACAGGAAGCTAAAGAAATACCATTCAGAAGCATTTAAACAAAGTAAAATTTTCATATTTATCGTAAATGATGATAACTGAAATGATACAAGCGAAGGTGTGTATTACTCTAAAATATCACTGTCAAACTCAAGACAACAAATTGACAACTTGCCCAAGCTATGCATCCAAATTTCAAATTTCTTTCATTGTAATAAGGTATTTTTAATGCTTAAAATTTGTCTTTCAAGTTTTTGTCTTTCCTACAAATATATCGAAATATCATTCCTATATGATCCACCTGAAGCCAACTGGTTGAGACTCTTAGGCGATAAACTTGGCCTACAATTTGATGCATCCAACACCTCAGCACATAATAGCTTACTACTTTAGCTCAATTTAACTCCAGAATGATCATCACACAGTCTAGTTAGTGCATCAACAGCTATAGAGAAAACAGAACATAGCCACCAAAAAGAACCTAAGGATAGTAATCACCAAAACTCAGAAATGTACAAACAATACTTTAGTGTTTACCTGCCAACCTTTCTGAACACGAATCAATAAACTTTAGTCCTTTACAAGTCAAAACCTTAATTCTTATGCAAGCTTTACAAATAAACCAAGAATCTTAACTTCATAGAATTCATAACCCTTTAGCATTTCTAGAGGAAGCTTTATGTTCAAAGAGAAAAGAAAAACCAACATAACAAAAACCACACTCCGCAATTCAATTCATTCATATTCTCTTCAAACATCTCCAAAAACAAAATTGGCCAATTCCCAAAGCCCTCAAATATTAGCAAAATTTAACTAATGAGACCCAACAGAGACTACAGACCAAGATTTGCAAACTCGAATCCAACAAGACAAATGCAAACTGGGTTTTATGTAGGCTTAAACATACCTTTGAGGAGATAAAACCTTGATAAAAACTGAAGCTCGATAGAGGCGTCCGAGTCGAATTGACTCGCCTTGTAGTGTGTGACTTTGACAGTCTGACACTCTACTCTCTACCCAGAGAGGACTCGCTTATTGCAAAGTAGTTTTGCTGACCCGGTTCACATGGATAGTTATTATTAGCAAGCCCGGCCCACCATCAATTAAGGTTATAACAAGATGATGATATTTTACCAAAAACTAAAAAAAGGTGATGATAATGACTGGTCCAATGGCTCCAATTAAAGAAATTTGAACAGAGACGTCTAAATTTTCAATGTTGCTCATTGTTCTTCTAATTTTGCTTAGATGTTTCCCAAAATTAAGGCGGTTAACTTTTACTCGTCAAATTTATTGGATGCTGTTTTCAAAATTTGAGTCGGTTCACGTAAACGACGAAAATGGGTGTTTCCGTCGTCTAAGTGCACCCAGACGATCATTTTTCCTCATCTCATTATCAATCATCTTCTCCTCTCCTCTCCTCTCTCTCACTAGCTCTCTCTCAAAATCCGGCAACTCCAGCAACTCAACATCCGGTGACTCCCTCCCTCTGGCGACTCCAACTCTCCCGTAACTACTCTCTCCGGTAATTTTTAAAATTTTTAACATAATTATATTTTTAATTTGTGTTTCATAATAAATTAGTAAATTTATTTGTAAAAATAATAAATTAGAGTAAATTATTGGTAATTAGAGTAAATTTTTGTAATTATGGAAAAATATGATAATTATGGTCATTTAGTAATTATGGTAAATTTGTAATTAATTATTGTAATTATTGTAAATTATAATTATTATTGTAATTATTGTTGTAATTATAATTTATAATTATTGTAAATTTGTAATAATTATGATAAATGATTGAATTATTAAAAATAATAAATTGATAATTATGGTAATTTAGTAATAATGATAAATTATTGAATTATTAAAAATATTAAATTGATAATTATGGTCATTATTGTAATTATGATAAATGATTAATTATTGTAATTATGGTAAATTAGTAAATTAGTAATACAAAAAAATAATAATTTGGTAATTATGTAATTATTGTAATAATTAAGAATTATTAATTATTAATTATGATAAATGATTAATTATGGTAATTATTATCTCTATTAATTAAGGTAATGAGGCTTAGGGAAGTTAAGGAACGGTTGATGGTAGAACATTGGTAATACCATTTTTTGCCCTTTGTTTATTCTAACTAACATTTGCCGAATTGGGGTAGAAGAGTCAGAAATAGAATCTATGGAAGCGAAGCAGAGCGAAAGAGAGAGAGAGAGAGTGAAAATGGCATCGACTCTATGGAATCGTCTCCAGGATCAAATCTCCGAGCACTCATTCGACACTCCTCTCTACAGAGTTAGTAGCCTCCTTTTCTCTTCTCTCTTTTCTTTTTCCAAATTAAAATACTCAAGATCTGACATTAAGCAGTTCAATATTCCCAGTCTGCGTGTTGGTACGCTTGATTCTCTTCTCTCTCTCAGCGAGTCCTCGGCCGTGCTCCGGGCGGTGAGTGGTGGCGAGTAAGAAAAGGGTTGCCGGAAATGGGTTCATCAAAAATCGTGAATGGGTTAGTTTCCATCTCTCTCTCTGACCAGTAAACTGCTCGGATTTGAAGGCGAGGCCGGCGCGGGAGGAGGGCGAGGCCGAGAACAGGCGCGGCTTGGAGGAGACGGTTGACGGGGAGGACGGCGAGTACGATCCGGAGGGACACCGCCGGAGTTGAACCCCGGGAGCCACGGCTCGAAGGTAAAGGATTCGATGGGAGGATTCGATCTATCCCGTTTCTTCATTGGTTTCTTCCTCATCGTTTTCTCTGATCACTCTGTTTGTCTCTGTGAATATTTGCAGCATCGAAAAGGCGGCGGAGCTAGACTACAATTGGGCCGAGTTCGATGACCTCCGCTACCACATTCAGGTACCGTACCACCATTCATTCTCTCACCAAAAAACAAATACTTAATTAGGGACTTTGACTATAGATTTGTTAGCTGCTATTTAAATTTGGATTGTACATTGAAAATTGGATTCAGTATTTTTCTTCTGTCATTGATTCCAGGTATATAAAGTGTTATGCTTTTTGGGTTAGTTTGTTGCTGTAATAATCTATAAACTTAATGTAATGTTGCTAATGATGATAACCGAGAAATTGGGTTAGTTGGATCTGTATTACTTTTCGAAATGACTGAACCTTATAGTGGTGTTGGGGGCTCTTGAAGTTGTATGAGTTAAGCTTTATGTTATTTTTGAAGTGAATGGAAGTGGCAGTGAGAGTATTGGTAGAACTGGGTGTTGTTAACAGAAGTTTCTCTTTAAACAGTGAGGCACTTGCACTGTTCTTTCTTTTGCTTAGTTATGAATATGCCTTGTGGATATGCTTCTGTAAATGTGAGTCATTATTTCTTATTGTGATGATGAAGTTCGGGCCTTTGGGATATTTGGTTCAATTTTGATCATTTCACTACGGGTAGCTTGCTATTAACGTCAAAAATAGCGATAGCTTGCTATTAACATCAATTTTGATGGATTTACAATCAGCAAAAGCTTGGGTGAACTTGGAGCTGGTCCCAGTTATTTGCTAAATGAAGCAGAATTGGCAGCTGCTGCTGAAGAAAAAGAAACTCACGCATTTGAAATTCATCATTTACAGGTAGCTTGCTATTAACATGGAATTCAGATCCCCTGTGTGTGTGTGTGTGTGAATTTCGTGCAGATCAAAACTGGTGTATGTGTTCTCTTACTATTTTTCATGTAACTCATCTAAGAATTCTTTTTATTTTTGTCTATTCAACCCTGATTTCGTTTAGTTGCAATCATTGTTTCTGAATGCATGATCAGAGAGATTGGAAAAATGATTTTGAAATGGGGACGACGTTATATCAGAGTCGAGGATTGTTTCTGAGGTCTGTCCCTTGATCTGCTTATCTTTACTCAAGTTGTGCTTCTCTATGTTTGCTCTGCATGAACACATGTTTTGACATTGATTTAAAACAGAGTTTCTTTTATCGGGTGCCCATGGAAATGATGGATTTACAATCAGCAAAAGCTTGGGTGAACTTGGAGCTGGTCCCAGTGATTTGCTAAATGAAGCAGAATTGACAGCTGCTGCTGAAGAAAAAGAAACTCACGCATTTGAAATTGATCCTTTACAGGTAGCTTGCTATTAACATTTGAAATTAAAGTTTTGTCCACATAGAGGGTTTCTATTGCTTAACATACATGCTGCATACTACTGTCCTGCTCTGATCATGAAAACATAATCTTTGAGTTCTTTCATCCTAAAAATTCAGTTTAGCACTTCCTATGCATAGGATTCAGATTCCAGATCGTCATTAATCTACAATATTTGTGATTATGTTACTGTTTGATGTTAGATATAGCTAAAGTTCATTAATCGTAGTTTGTTATGTATATAGAGCATGATCACAGGAGTAGATGTAGAAATCCTTTGTGTGTTCTTATGTTTGTATACAGATGGTTTTAACAGATGTCTATACTTACTTGCAGAGAAGTTTTGGTCCATCAATAGTTCTGCTTATTCCACACTCCGGTTTCTTCATATGCAGTGGGGCATTTCCTCTAGAAGAGATTGTGTGTATAAACAGGCCATTGATTAGTGTATATATAGGACTACAGTGCTGATGAATGCGCCGTTCACGGCCACGCATTTCGCTACGTATGAAGCGGTTAAGAAGGGTTTGATGGAGATTTCGCCCGAGCACGCCGATGAGGAGAGGCTGATTGTACATGCTACAGCAGGTGCTGCAGCATGAGGGTTGGCTTCTGTGATCACCACGCCACTCGATGTAGTCAAAACTCAGTTACAGTGTCAGGTATGATCTTTGTAGCTGCTCAGTTTTTTTTTTAAATACCAAAATATACCCTTCCACAGCATAAAGTTTACAATCCTCGAATCTAATACAAAAGGAAAATTATTTGTCGGCTGCCCTTCCAACATAACATGACCACCTGCCTTCATCGGCTGTCGTCCGTTTCTTTTCTTTTTCAGTTTTTTATATTTTCTTTTACGCAGTTTCATACTAAACAGTAAACATCACTGCTACATCAACGCTGGATACAAAGCGTTTCCATGTGGTTCCAACAGCTCACTGTTCGAGAAACAAGAGTTTGATAGCAGCTTATGTGTTGAGAAACTGGAATGTGCTACCAGCAGCCCTTGCCCTTCATATAAAAAAGTAGTTTCAGATCTTAAAGCTAAACTTCAACGACTTGAAGAGGTTAATCAGGTGTATTGTATTGAATTGAGGGATTCATATCCTTTTAGGTAGATGTATATTTTACCGTAGGATGCAACATTGCCAAATCTAGGTGGAACTAGGCCTTTTTACTCTATCCACTTTATGTTATCCAAATTTCAAGTCTTTTTTTTCACGGGAAATATAAGATGTTGCTAGCTTTCAAGTTTTAATCTAGAAGAATATAGGAATGAACCTGGTTTTTTAGAATGTGTAATGTTTGCGGAATATATAGAAAGATTATGATGGAGGTAATGTTTGGTTGGTTAAACATGCAGGAAAGGCGTGGATTGCTCTTCTGTTAAGAAGACAGGGCAATTCTGTGCAGGGAATGCGACCATTCAATCCACAACGCAAATGAACACACTCAGAAACACAGGTTTCTTCTCACAGGAGTAAAGCTATCTGCCGACTCAACTCTCTATCCAACAACATCATCATCATGCTCGACTTCTACCTTCTCTGATGAAGTAGGCATCACCAACAGTTCTGATCACGAGAGAGTAGTCTACAAGTCATCGTCGTCGACGAAGAGACCTCGAACAGGACTCAATGAGCAAACAATGTCATCCTCTTCATACAAGGCAGAGGAGAATTGCTCACTCAGTGACAATGGTTCCATCATTTCGACGAGCAGCATATCAGAATACTTGATGGGAGACCAGATCACAGAGTGCCGTGTGGAAGACCTTCTCCACGTGTCATTCGATCTCAATGCTTTCTGTGAGGTTGGGAGCGGATCTTACATCTAAAGAAGAGCACTAAACAAGATTAAGTTTTGCAGATATTGCTTCTGGGATTTGATAGTTTTACTTGGAAAATGAATGAGTTCAACTCTTTTTTCAATATTTTTTTTCTTTTGTTTCCAATTTATCTCATTGACTCGTGATATTCCTTCGGATCCACCTTTTTAAGAGTTAAGACAAAAGGTGGGATAAAAGATAGAGTTGGGGAAAAAGTTAGTAAACATGAGTTGGGATCTTTGACATATAGTGAAGAATGATTTTGGAAGCAATAGTTCTTTCTCAACCCCCATCTACCTACGTACATGGCTACATGTGCTGTATTGGGAGTTCACAGCTTTTATTTTTAGTTTTTGAATCTTGAAAATCTGTAACATTTCTTTCAAGGTTTTGTATGTGATCTCTATTAATTAAGGCAACCATGCTTAAGGTGGTTGTCATGGTAGAACTTTACAAATTCACTCATTACCCTTCAATCAACTTCTCTCTATCCGGAAAAAAAAAATAATGAAACCAGGGCAGAACAGTAATCAAGCAGACGACCCCTTTCTCCTTCTAAACACACAAAATCAAAACCACCACCACCATTATCAATCAACCGATCAAATTCTTCTCTCTTCTCTCTCTCTCTCCCTCAAAAAAAGAGCAACAACGGCGGCAGCACAAAAGCAATCACAACGGCGGCAACACAACACCGGGGGACTTCGCGGGAACTGAGGGACTGCCCACATTGAGGACTTCGAGCCGATTTGGCACCCCCCCCGGAGAGCGGTCTGCTTCAACGGGAGCGGTCTACTTCTCCAACGCCGTTACGCTTCCCAACGCTGGCAGACTTCCTCAAACGGCGGTTTGCATTCCCTCGAGAGCGGTTTGCCTCTCGATACCGGAGCAACCCCCCGAAACCAGAACCACCTCCCGACACCGGAGCGACTTCCCGTTAACGGCGTGCTTCGCCGAGCGGTCTGCTTCCCGACCAGTTTGCTCCGAGATTCACAACGCCGCAATCCCCAACGCCGATTTTGCCTCTGTCCCGAACGATTCGCTCTTCAACGCCGGTCTGCCTTCGGTCCACAACGCCAGTGGGCCTCCGATTCACAACGCCAGTTTTGCTTCCTCGATTTCCTTCCCCGGTTTGCACCTCCAAACCACATCTCCGAGTCCGAGTAAAACCACTTCGCCGGAATCAACGTACGATCTGAAACGGCCGTGCTGGAACCCACTCCGAGATTAACCTCCGCTCCCTCCGCTTGCGACAATCCACTTGGCCGGAACCACACATCAACAAATCCGGCCCAACCCGAGCGAGGTCGAGTTTCCAGTTGTGGCAAAAGAGAAGAGCATAGAAAAAGAAAATAGCCTGCCTGCATGGGGGAGCGCAGGTGAGGGGCGGCTGCCAATTGAGAGAAGAGACTGATTGGTCCATCCGGGGAAATTCTCACCAATCGGCACCAAAACAAAAAAAAGAAATGAGAGGAGTGGAGCGGCCGGAGGAGAAAAGTCAAACATTTCCACTGGGCTTTTGCCATTGGGTTTACCGCTCAATCATCTCCACGTAAACTAATGGAGGCGCATGCGGAGCGAAGTCGCAAACCCTAGCATATATAGTAGTGGGTGTTGTAGTTTTAAGAAAAGTACGTTGAATATCTCTTCTTTTAAGAGACTGTACCTATAGGCTGAAAAGGTCCTGCACGCGCATATGCGCGTGCGAAAGGCTTCGCGCTCGCGCGTGCGATTTATTGGTGGCATTTTTAAAAGTTGCAATTATATCGTCGTGAGCAATGAACTTGGGCAATTAAGTGAAGACGATATAATTGCACACTTTTAAAAATGCCACCGATAAGTCGCACGCGCGAGCGCGACGCCTTTCGCACGCGCATATGCGCGTGCAGGAAGGCTAGTAATTATTATAGTAATTATATTTTTACAACTCCTATGTTAAAATGGCCGCGTGGGGTAAGAAAAAATGCCTAAAAAGAGGCCGAAGATTCTCAACTCCGACGCTTCGTAGAGCAAGTCGGTTGGCAGTACGAGGAGGACAACGTCACGCTTCCTCTGAACCCTTCCGCTGGTCCTTCGGCAACGACGACTGGGGAAATTCCTGATGCCCCAGCTATACGGACCCATGATGATGACGCCCCTTCCGGTCCAACATCGATGTTAGACAGTGCTCAGGCGTTGGCCACCTCCAACTCTATCCTCTACAGCGCAAGGTCAGGATGGCCCCATCAGACCCTCAACCGAAAAGGTCTCGAGGACTCGGAAATGGCGGAAAATTCGAGAAGTTGTTCAAGGCGACCGGACAAAAGATCCAGTTGCGTACGACGATTTCACCGATGGCCCTCCCATCTCTCAGCTAGCTAGTCTCTCCTTGCATAGCATCGGGGAAATCCTTCGCAACAAGATTCGTATGGTTGCGCCTACCTGGAAGGAGTTGCCAGACGAGAAGAAGGGGAAAGTGTTTAAAGAACTTTCGGTACATAATATAATTTTAAATTTAATTTCTAATAACCAATAAAAATCGTAATTTCATAATATATACGATTATAATTTTTTATTCTTTTCTTGTACGTAGGAACAATATGAGGTAGATGGCACATCAGAGATGCTTAGGCACATCAACAGCATCGCCAACGCCATCTACCGTGATTGGAAGTATAAACTTCACAAGTATTACCAAGAATTTGGCTGCTCACCTACCCCCGTAGAGCTGCGTGGGGATAGGGAAGATGAGTGTAACTGGTTGGTCAGTCACTTCGAAGAAGATTTTTATCGGGTTTGTATTTTTTTATTTAAATTGACGAAATTGAATTATTATTTTTTTAGTTATTTATTAATTTTTTAATGATTTATGTTGTCCAACAGAAAACCTCGAACATCAACAAGTCCAACCGGTAGAAGAATGACAAACATCATACCTCCGGCTCCAAGCAGATGATACAAATCGCCAAGGAGCACAGAGATAAGGGTTCCAAACACCCTTATCTGGATGTTAGCGTCACCACTTACGTGATGCCTGGGCTCGACAATGAAGCGAGTCAATACGGCGTAAGTGCCATATATATTTCTTCTTAATTAGCGTAATTATTATTTATTAAACTATCGTATAAATTTATAATTATTTAATTATTATTATTATTTTCAGGTGAGGTTGGTAGAACGGGCGCAGGAGGAATTGGCCAACACGCAGCTTGCACACCCGAATTTTTCGCCGGAAGACCTGCCTCCTCTATCGATGGAGAGCCAAATTGCAATGGTATACGGTCGTCGAGCTAGTAAGAAGGTTAGGGGGTTGGGACGCAAGGTGCAATGAGATTTTTCTTCTGACTCATCTATGGGACGTTCGGCGAGGAAAGGTGCTCGGGATGCGTCCGTCAAAGCAGTTCTTGATGAGGCTCGACTCGCACGGGAGGAAACGTAATCTATGAGTCAAGAAATGCTATCTATGTGTCAGGAAACGCTATCTATGCGTCAGAGGCTTGATGAGCAACAAGCAGAAATAGCCCACCTCATCGCCCTCATGCAAAACCAGGTTCAACGACAGTGTCAACCTCTTCCGAACCCATACCCCGGCAACGACGACACGGTTGGAGGCGGGGGACTCGACGGCGCGTCTGCTCCTCTTGTATTTTAATTGTTTGTATTCTATGTACATAGTTTATAATATCGTATTTTCCGAAAGATTTAATTTGATGTACGTACAAATTTTAATTATTTAAATGACAATTTAGTATTTTAATTAATTTATTAATATTTTACTTTAAATTTAAATTTTAATTAAAAATAAATAAATATTCACTTAGACTACGAAGTATATACGCTTTTGTAGTCTAAGTCTTCATTTAGACTACGAAACCAATATATGCTTCGTAGTCTAAGTGATCACTTAGACGACGGAATATATACAGATACATGGTCTAAGTGATCACTTAGACTACGGAGTTGTTGTGTGGTCTAAGTGATCACTTAGACTACGGAATTGTTGTGTGGTCTAACTGATCACTCAGATCACGCAACAATTCTCTAGTCTAAGTGATCACTTGGACGACAGAATTGTTGCGTCGTCCGAGTGTAACTTAGACCACGGAATTGTTGCATCTTCTAAGTTGTACGTGGACGACGCAACTGTTATTTGCATCGTCTCATCACAGCTTGGACGACGCAAAATCTCCGTCGTCCAAGTCACCTCCTGGACGATGGAAATGTCCATTTCTGTCGTCCAAGTGCTTAGACAACGACATTTGGAGGACGGACCCTAGATAACGGAGATTCCGTAGTCTAAGTACTTAGACTACGGAAAAACACACCTAGACCACGAAAATAGTCCGTAATTTAGGTGCGTTTTTCTTGTAATGGACCTATCTAATCAAGAATTAGCATAGTGCTTCGTCCATTTTCTGAACATCCATAAGGTTCAATAAACACGATAAGTCATCTTATAGAACTAGCATTCCTTCCAATTACGTACCAAAAAGCATAATCATCTATAACATATACCTAACTCTCTTGGACGCGATGTTTTCGCATATATAACTTCAACTTAATTAATTCTAGCCTAATGAAAATGATCAAATTGGTCATGCCTAATACGAATGGAGAAGTATCTAAATATTTGGAGAAAGTTTGTGATCTTCTTCGTCACATCGACTTGACTGGAGAAAATCAAGTCAAACAATTTGGTACGCCCAATAGGACTCAAGTTTAATATCTCTCAAGAGTAATCATTGAGTATCAATATAGAAGAAAGTTTTCTAGTTGCCGCAAGCACCCATCACCTAACTTTCTGAAATATAACTCAGCTAGTTGCCGGGGTTTAAGTAGCGAAGATGTCATACAACGATTTGGAGCGGCAATGGCCTTCAAAAAAAAGTCACCGACCAAGATTAAAGCTCTTAATTCAGCAGCTTACTGTGACTACGTCATGGAAAGAGATCAACACATTGATGGTCAACTAGACCACATCCTCCAAGAAATCAGTGAAAGTGACCAATCAGTCGCACGATTCACAACAAAAGTTGAGGATATGTGAGCTTCCATGCAAGGGGACCGACAATTATTAGTGCAAAGTTTGATAGTCTATCAAACTCAATAACTTCCCCAATAGAAACAATGATTGAGAGCTTAAATGCTATAACAACACGGTCGAACATTATGCCAGCTATGCATAACCGTGAAGAAGAGCAAATGGAGGATAAAGAGCCAAAGGATGAAGAAGAATTTCAGATTCCAGAACCTCCTCTTCTGCTACCAAAGGTCGAATTAGAAGAGCGGCTCAACAGAATAATTGCACAGAGGTTGCCTTCTACAGTCAGAGTGGCTGATACATACATCAATCCTCTAGGTCCGCCACCACATGGTTGGAAGTGGCCAAAGGGTTATTGACCTATTTCCTTTACTCAATTTAGTGGGGAATGATCAGAATCTGTCGCCGCCCATATGATACAATTCAGAACTCAATACAGCTCATGGGGAACTCTTGGTTAATTCAAGCTTAGGGTATTCACATCTTCATTGTCAGAAGCTGCATTTCATTGGTACACTAATTTACCACAAGCTTCAGTGCTCAATTGGACTATGATGGAAAGATTATTCACTGAACATTTCGGTGGAGTGGAACCTACAGTTAAGTTGGGAAAGATATGCCATATGGCTCAGATGCCTAGTGAATCCCCAGTGGCGTACCTACATAGGTTTATAATAGCATACACCAAGAGAAAAACTTCATTCACCATGGAGGAGTTGGTGGATATCCTGGATGATGCAAATGCAGCGCATGAAATCCTGGATGACTTGTTAGATAAGAAATCTGCCAAGACATATTTTGATGCATACCCGACATCCGAGTAGCTAAAGGGTAAGAATTATTACAAGTTCCATAACATGTGGAACAACCACACAACTAAGGATTGTGTGAAGTTGAAAGACCAGGTCCAAAAGTGGATGAATGAGGGAAGAATCACAATAGATGCACCACCCCAGATTGCCTTACTAGATCACAAACCGTTTGCTGAAATTCAGTAAGCACTATTGAGTTGTTCCAATCAAGCACTGTGAATACCTTCTGCGGTGACAAAGCGGCAGAAATCTTGGATGACCTCATAAGTGAGATAATTGCAGCAGTACCTTTCGGCCCAGAACCAGACAGGCGAGGGGTAGCTAGCAACTCATACTGCATATTTGACCATGATTGGACACATGACAAAGATCAATGCCAAGAACTTCAAAAGCAGATCCAACAGTGGATTGATGAAGGAAAAATCATTGTGCCAGATGCATACGAGGAAGATTTCAGCATTAGTTTGTTCATGGTAGGAACCTTGGAGGTGTCATGGAGGGCTGGAGCAAGAAAGCAAACTCTGAACCTTAGGGGTACTGTAGTAACAATTGCATCTGGCAGAAAAAGGTAGAAGACCTAAAGGGGAAACAGAAATAGGTCATCGCTGAAGCAACTACCATTGTCCTCTGCACACAATGCAATGTAGTGTGTGGATTGAAGATAACTTATGATGAGTTTATAGAGGTTGTGTAAGTAGGTCCATAAAGTAGTTCTCCTCCTGAGAAATTTCAACTATCTAGCCCGAAGGGAAAAAAAGAAGCTCAGAAAGACTCGAATTTACACAAAAGGCTGCGAAGAGAAGGAAAAAAGTCTGAGTTAACCAAAGTTGTACAGCGAGTCTCCAAGGAGGACTTCAAACCTTACATCCCACCTGTAAGCAGGTCCATCATCAAAGAGGATGTCTGGTACATGAAGGTAGGAGGAAAGACCGTGAAAACTACTCCTACAAGGAAAAGGAAGCTGCAGAGTTAGTTTAGCTCAGCAAAAAGGACTTTGGAAGCTTTGGACAAAGGATTAATAAAGCCAGACCAGCTAGTGGAATCTTCAAAACAGATCAAAAGCTTTGATAAGAATTATGATAGACCAAAGAGCAAGATACCTTATCCATGTTTTTTCTCTAGAATCAGCAAGACATAAGTAATCTCTGAAAGGCAGTGAACACCAAAAAGACAAAGAAAAGTAATTGAGATAGAGGAAACACCAGTACGAAGGTCAAACTTGGAGCAAATTCGAATTAAGACCGAGACAATAGTTGAAGCTAGCAAGAGGTCAGTGCTTAGATGGCATCCTATGCCCTTAGTCATTAAGGAACATAAAACTAAAATCCTCGATTCAAATATTGAAGCCAAAAAAGAGATTGGGGTATTACCTAATCAAAAGTCTGTAGGACCTAAATCCAAGGTTCAAGAGCCTATCATAGCAGTAGAGCTAGAATGTGTAGCAGGCACATCAACCACGAATAAGGTAGCAGTGGACAACGACGATGAGTAGTTGGTGGATTAGGAAGAAGAGGACGTAATGGACAAGCACGTTGGAATGGTATATGTATTACCAGTTCGATTCACAAAGCCAGTAGAAGCCAAGCAAGTGGCTTCAATGAGCGAGGTAGTGAAAGGAGTCATCCTCACAGAATAGAAGAAAGAGGATGAGGTGGTTCAAACAATAGAGCTAGCGTTGCGAAAATCACATATGATGTTCTCCAAACCTACTGTGACTATGGCTTCACACATGAGACCACTATACATTACAGCGAATATAGGGGAAATCTGGCTCAGCAAAATAATGGTTGACACTAGAGCAGCAGTGAACATTTTGACTACTCGGGCGATAACTTTGCTTGGTATTTCTAGGTCTTCCATATAGGCTACGTCCATTAGCAATTTTGCAAGGATAGTTTCGCAGACCCTTAGATTATTATTCATAAAAGTCAAAGTTGGTCCTGCAGAAGCTACTCATACCTTCTTCGTGCTAGATTCCAATGCACCTTACACTGTGATTCTAGGAAGAGACTGGATCCATAGGAGTTATTGCGTCCTTTCATTGCTTCATCATCAACTTTTGCTCTGGAATATGGAGACTGACGAATCACATATCATTACTACGAATCCGAGACCATATTCTGTCTTTGCGAATGCTTTGGATGTCAATTACTACAATGGAACCTTGAGACCATTGGAGGTATGTGGCGTTGATAATAAAGGCCGAAAGATTGGTGTAATGGCCTCTGAACTAGCTCAATAGGGAATAGTGCAAGCAAAAGATGATAAGTCACGTCCGTGTTTCCTTGAGCTAACCTCTTCTAGCTATTAATGATAATATGACCATCTAAGGAGTCAGAAGCAGAGGCTTGCACTTGTCTATGTGAAAGTTTGCAAACGTATATGATAGAGAAGTAGGCCTACGATTGTCTGCCCATAGTTGCATCGACATAATGCATATATGAAAATGTACAGCAAGGAGTCGATGAAGAGGAAGTGATCATCCAGCTAGCTCCAGTAACTTTAGATGATACTCCACCTATAGTAAAAAATCTCACTGAGAAAAATAACCTGGGAACAACGAATGAGCAAATAGAAGTGGCGATTAGTACTTTTTGGAGCCAATGGAAAGAAAGAGGCTCATTGAGTTATTACTGGAATATACAGATTACTTTGCAGAAAAGTTTGAGGATATGCCAGGACTTTCTTCAGAATTAGTGTTACACAAATTACCGATCATGGAAGGGAAAAAACCAGTTCAGCAGAAGATGCAGAGGAGGAACGCAGAAACAGTGACGCTCGTAAAAGAAGAAATATAGAAGATGCTGAAGTCTGGGGTCATCCAAGTAGCTAAATACACAAAGTGGATATCCAACATAGTTCCAGTACAAAAGAAGAATGGCAAGATATGAGTCTGTGTTGACTACAGGGATTTGAATCATGTTACTCCTAAGGACACGTACCCTATGCCTGTGGCAGACCTATTAGTGGATTCTATGGCAAGACATGAGATGTTATCTTTCATGGATGGTACGGCGGGCTATCATCAGATCCCAGTTGCTGAAGTAGACTGACACAAAACTACATTCTGATGCCTGAAATCCTAGGGGTATTTGATTATGTCAATATGCTATTTGGGTTGAAGAATGCTAGAGCCACGTATCAGCAAGCCACACACTACATCTTCCATGATTTGTCAGGCAACACCGTGGAAGTATACATTGATGATATAGTGGTTAAATCTAGAAAGAAGTCTGATCATGTTGAGAATCTAAGGCAGGTATTCAAACGAATGAGGCAACATCAGCTGAAGATGAATCCTGCCAAGTGTGTATTTAGGGTACAAGCAGGGGATTTCTTAGTATTCCTAGTACACCAGCGAGGCATAGAAGTCCCAGATGATAAGAAGAAAGCTATAATTAAAGCATCACCACCAAAAAATAAGCGAGAGTTAAAGCAACTTCTGGGAAAGATTAACTTCCTAAGAAGATTCATTGCTAACGCTTCGGTAAAGACCAAGCCTTTCTCTCAATTACTAAAGTTATATGGAGAGAAAGAGTTTATTTAGGAGCCAATCCACCAAAATGTGTTTTTTAATATCAAGAAATACTTAGTCAATCCACCAATCATGGTACCACCACAGCCAGGCAAGCCTTTGAAACTTGATATCTCAGCAAATGAGTTCTTGGTTGGAAGCTTATTAGCACAAGATGACGAGGCCTAGGTAGAGCGAGCAATTTTCTACCTAAGCAGAATGCTAACGGGCTGTGAAAGCATGTATACACCAATGGAGAAGTTGTGCCTCTCTCTATACTTTTCTGGTTGCAAGTTAAGAAATTACATGTTATCCTTCACTACGTGTGTCATCGCTCAGACAGATTTGGTACGATACATGTTATCCCGACTTATACTTAGAGCATGGATTGGAATGTGGATTTTTGTACTGTCAGAGTTTTCACTACAATATGTTCTGCAGATGGCAGTAAAAGGTCAAGCAGTGACCGATTTTTTTAGCACATCATCCAATGGTGAATCTTCCAGAGCTTAAGTAGTTAGAACTATCCCACATCTTCTTAACTCCATGGAAGCTATATTTTGATTGATCCAGTATGAGTGCTTTCGCTGGAGCAGGTATTGCACTAGTAAATCCTCATGGGAAAACTTTTGCTTACTCCTTTATATTGGACTATCATTGCTTAAATAACGCGATAAAGTATGAGGCATTGATCATTGGATTAGAATTGATAATTGACTTAGAGGTCAAGGATGTGAAAATCTGGGGTGACTCACTGCTAACAATATGATTGCTCGAGGTAACATTCAAAATTGGTGTAGCGTTGGAACCATACCTGAATAGGGCGAGTGAGTTATTGGAGCATTTCACTGATGTAGAATTAATACACATTCCTAGAGGAGAAAGTAATGCAGAAAATGAGCTAGCATATAGGGATTGGACTCGCAGACGGTGTGCAAGAGCGTATCTTACAAGTTGAACGCATAACTCTTCCTTACTTTATTGTAAGGTAAGAAGAAAAGGATGAATGGTACGTAGCTACTTTAAGTTCCATTGATGAAGATTATAGGTAGCCAGTCATTGCCTACTTGAAGGATCCTAGTACTTTTATAGATAAACGCACCAGGTATTTAGCTCCTAACTACCTTCTACGAAACAATGAGCTGCTTAGAAGAGGAGGGGATGGTGTCAATTTACTTTGTGTCTATAGAGCCGAGGCCAAAAGGTTGATGTGAGAGGTCTATTTGGGGGTCTGTGGTGCTCAACAATCAGTTTGGGATCCAGTTTTTGCACTCTTCACCATATTACGCACAATCTAATGGTCAAGCTGAAGCAAGCAACAAACTAATCCTACACATATTAAAGAGGATGCTCGCAGATAACCCACGATTATGACATGAAGAATTATTCAGTACACTTTGGGCCTACAGGACTTCGAAGCGCAGCCCAACAGGCACTACCCCATATGCCATAATGCTTAGTGATGATGCAGATTTACCTCTGGAAATTATTGTACAGACTCTACAAATCATAGAGCAACATCAGTTAATTAGTGAAGATTATGTTCAGGTAATGTGACAAGAACTAGAAGATTTGGATGAGAAACGCACTAAAGTTTTGAATAACCTAATCGTCGAGAAGAAAAAGGTGGCTCACATTTACAATCGTTACACCAGAGGACTAAGTTTCACAAAAGGAGAGTTTGTATGGAAGGTGGTTCTCCCTCTTGGTGAAAACAAGATGGACGGGGTAAATGGTCTACAAAGTGGAAATGCCCTTTTTTGATTGACAAAATCAAAGGCCAATGAGCTGTCCAACTACATAGATGGAACGATGCATCGTAACCCTATCAACGACCGATTTCTAAAAACGTATAGACAATCAGTCAGGGAATATGAAGCACCCACAGAGCCAACCATGCACTTAGTTTTGCACTTTCTCGCAGCCTACAAGTGAGGCACACTCTTCAGGTAAAACTAGGGGAGTAACCAGTATACATCTAAGCCAGCTTCCGTGGCCAAAATTTCAATTTTTACAACTTTGGTTGTTTTCCATTTGATTCAAAACTTATTAAAGGGGTTATTTTTGCATTTGTATTCAAAACAAGATTGAATGGTTTATCATTGCTATAGAAACTACTTTCACTAAAGAAACAAAATATATACAAAGCAGTGAAGTAAATCTTTCATTTGATGAAGAAAAATACACTTTTTGAGGCTTTGCGGCCTCTTGCTCTGATACCACTCATCAAGTGATGGAAACTCTATAGTAAAATGACCAAACTAAGTCCTCAAAAAGGTGAAAGTGGTTGATCTAGCTCTTAGTCGTAACAAACAACAGGAGGGTGGTCACTGACCAAGGGCTAGATCTATCTTCGCTTGCCTTAGGCTCTGGCAGCTCAAGGTTTTCCCCTAATAAATCCTAATAAGCCTTCCCTTAATCAGACCTGATCTTCGACGCTCCATCCTTACATGTAATACAAACCAGTAGGGAGTGGGTTGGAGCATGCAAAAGACCGGAACAGAGGTCTTCAGAGATGGAGTTAGTGAGGGACAACCTGCAGAGCTTGCAGCTAATTCTCAAAGACTTGAGAACAAGAATGCAAGTGGAGAGCCTGAGCTTAGGTACTTCTACCTAAGACAGGATTGAGCTTGGGTACTTCTACCTAGAGGAGCATTAGCAGAACAAAGAATCTGGAGGGATTGCTTTAAAACAAAAAAGAAAGAAGCCACACATGGGAATCATGATCTGTCTGGATGATGAAAGAGTGTTTTGTGAAGATGAAGGTAGAAGTAACATGCTATATATAGTAGCCTAACCCTAGAGGCTTTAACGAGCAGAGTGGGAAGCGATGCATCGATACAATACGATAATTAAGGAGGTCCACGCTCACTGTCGATTTGCATATCTCTTGAAGATTGAAGATTGAAACAGTTATTCTACATTCGGCGTGATCTTTGGGGGCACAAAATTAAAGATTAAGTAGAGATACACAAAAAGGAATTAAGGGTTCTTGGCCATAAGGGTTGAATAAATAAACAGTAAGATTAAATCCCATTAATTGGGGCCCAGTCCATAATCAGTATGAAATTTTTCACGAAGTTGGGCAACAAAGCTACTTAGTTCTCGCAGAGTAGTCATTGCCCGCAGATAGTTGGCATTAGCAGTTAACCATTTGGCTTCACCGTCAGCTACACAATTTTGAATTTCAGTCACTTTCTGTAGCGAGGCCTTCCCAGTTGCAAGGATTTCCGATGCTAGCTGCTTTCTCTCATTGAAGTTGTCTTCCATCTCTCGCAACTCTACTTGCAGACGAGTGATTTCAGCCCGTTTGTTTTAAATTTTCTCCCACTCACCATATTAGTCATTGCCAAGAGATGCAATATGGGCATGTTATTACTTCCACTTATGATTATGTTCTTTACGAAGGGAAACAACTTTTTCCTTTTCAGAATTTGCAATGGATACAGTCTTTTACAGCTCGGGAAGCTGGAGTAGTAGCGCTTCCATCAATCACAGCGTCCAGGGACAGCAACATCTTTGGCATAGTGAGCATTAAAAATGTTCTCTAGGATTGTATTACAAACATCATCACTCTCAAAATCTAGAACCCAGAGGTCACAAAGACTGGCAATAGTGCTCTGTACCTGCGGGATCTCTTGTGCAGAAAAACCCAACTATTCAAAGAGCTTTTGGGCCTCCTCTAATGTATTAACCATGAAGTCTCCATGTTCAGGAGGGCCAGTAGAAGGACCAGGAAAAGGGATTATGGAAGTCGCAACATGATTGGTAGTAGCTTCATCACAGCTTCGAATGACATTCACAAAGTGCCCAAACTCTTCTGAGTTGAGATCTTTATGAGATAAAACTTGCACAAAGAATGTTAGCATGAAAAATTGCTTGCCACCAGTCATAAATAGAGGTCATATGGAGAACAAAGCAGACCTGAGGCAATAGTGTTAGAGTAAAGGCATTGTACAAATTAGTATTCAGGGGAGACAAAGGGTCATGAGCAAGAGACTGAAAGAGTCTTGAGTCAGAATATGTTCAAAAATAAAGAAACATCAAAATAAAAGGAGTTTACCTTTGTTGGAGGGCATGTCTTGGTAACCATAGTAGCTATTATAGAAGCTGGGGTGGTTTCAGGAAAAAAAATTTGCTTTGCAAGGTCCTTGGGTTGTACAGGCTTAGTTTTCTCGCCATCCATTAGCAAAAGGATAGCCTTCAGCTACGACATGGCAACAACTTTCAACTAGATAAACCAAAAACAGTGGTAAGATATTTAGAGACAGTTCAAATAAACTTAATATATGCATGATTAACCCACCTCATGAACAACAGTGTCTCCTGATAGTGGGGAATCTTTTCCATGTTCAGCAGCCTCATATGCAGATTTGAGGCATTCTTTATTCGCTGTGCATCAGAACTCAGGCTAGGTTCAGCAGTAATCTGAAAGGACTTCTCACTATAGCGTTTCCACCATGTAGAGTACGCGGCACCAGCATGACATTAAGGGTCTTCATAACAAATATACCTGATCATCGAGGGAGCCAACAATATATGGCCGAACTGTAGTAGGAAGCCCACTAATAATGACCACATCCAGTAGGCTCACACTCATATTTCCGCAGGGGAACACAAAGGTGTTACTGCACGTCTCCCAGAAGCACAACACAATAACCACTAGAGCATGAGCACCTCCTGAAGGAAGATTGAAACATAAATCCAAGGCCTGGGAAATTTCAGCCTGTACCCAGAATTCTTCATCAAAGGATTTACAATCCTTGTACCACTGGAGGTCTTCCTCCCTATTGCTGGGCCATTTACCCAACTTGACATCAAGATCCTTACAATTCCACTTAATGGGCTCAGCAGCCTCGACACGATCAATAAATTGAGGATAATGAACTTCTCACCTAAGAGCAGAAGAGTTCTTGGTAGTATCAATTATTGGACCCATTATGACTTCATCACCCTTGCTAATATCAAGCCTTTCATATGGAAAATTAACCTTGAACCCGATGGAGGTGCAGGAGCATATAGGCATAAAATCTTTCAACATCCTATTGAGAGGATTTTGGGCAGAACTTTTGGTAAGGCACCATAGATTTAGAAAGGGAGATGAAGATTGAAGTGGCGGCATGAATTTCAGAACGTACAAAGCATAGAGAATGAGCTTTTGAGAAGAGAGAGAAACACAAGTAAATGAATAAGAATTTTTAAACGTTGGGCGCAACTTTCCAAAGAGGTACACTCGAGTAGCCTAATTGAGGCTATTGAACCGTTGGGAATGACACGTCACAATAAACACCCCTTCGATTTCCTATGAGTTAATCTCGTGGTCTGGGGGACAATGTTTGGGCTCAAAATAAACTTAAACATTTTATTACATATTTTGGGCCAAGAAGAATACAGGCCGACCTCTGCGGTCCACGAAAGATTGTTGCGAATCTGGAAAAGGATATCACATACAAGATTCCTAGGAAAGTTAGGAAGATTTACAACATATACATCCTTAGTTTCCTAGTTTGAAATGTTTCCTTGAGCGAAAGGAGAAGAAGAGCACTAATCTCTATAAATAGACCAATCCAAGCAGATTGACAGACACACACATACACGAATCTACATACAAGCAATTCATTACTCTCAACGAGTAAACAACGACAACGACGATCAAATGAGTCTGGTTCACCCGACAGAGTGTGGAGATTCCGATGGTTTACGAGGTCACCCAACTCAGCGACAACGAACTCAGGATCTTGTTCACTAGACCGAGCATGGAGATTCCAAAGATTCAAGAAGTCACCTATCTAGTGTTCTCAACACTTGCTTTAAAAGATTGCTCTGCTTTATATTCACACTGCGTGTAAAGTATCGATCCTTTGTGGCTCAGCAAAGAGACACGAAATCTAATTCTTGAAACAACTTAGGTAAGTAGAACTCAACGACTAAGGTTGGTACTCTCCTCACTCCAATCGCTTGTAAAGAAGAAAAGACATCGCGACAGAGCGTGGATATTCCAAGGATTCAAGAAGTCATTATATCCAATGTTCTCAACACTTGCTTTAAAAGATTGCTCTGCTTTATATTCACACTGAGTGTAAAGTATCGATCATTTGTGGCTCATTGAAGAGACACAAAACCTAAGTCTTGAAACAACTTAGGCAAGTAGAAATCAATGAGCGAGGTTGGTACTCTCCTCGCTCCAATCGCTTGTAAAGACGAAAAGACATCGCAGCTGAAAAATTACAACAACTGCATTCTGCCCTCACCAGTGGCATGCCAATGACGCTTAACACAACTAAAAGAGACAGTTTGTGGTTTTCTTCGTCACATCAACCTGACTGGAGAAACTCAAGCCAAACAATAGGTATCAATTCGAGAGACTAGTATATTTTTGTAGTGTTTGGCATCAATTAATAATGCCATGAAACACTTCTCAAAATCTAGTATGGTTGGCAACTCTCATGCCTATGGAGAAGTTTGGCTCGATTTTGGCTGTGTCAGGGCGGCTGAAACTGGAGTTGATGGTTGTAGAGCTAGAGGTGTTGATGATTATGTAGGTGGCTGCATTGGGGGTGGAGAAGATTGGCTAGGCGACGACTGCTTTGGGGTAGCTTATATTTGTGATTTAGCACTGTTGTTAATGGTTGCAACTTGGACTTGACAATAGATCGGGTTGGGTTTGAGCGTAATACCTCCAAAATTAGGGTGGTAGGGCCGAGTTTTTTAAAAAAAATTGAAACTCACGGGTCAGGCCGAGCTAAGCCCATAAGGTCAGACCGGGTCGGGATTTTTAATGTACAAAGTAAAAAAAACTTGAAAATTAATTGTGTTTAACAATCAAATATAATAACAATTATACACACTAAATAATACATAAGTCTCAAAAATTATGATTAACAATCAAATATATCAACAATAATAATTTAATGTAAATGATTGATATATATTAAGGTACATTAGAGATTTTAGGGGTATAAAATGATAAACTAATTTATTATATTTACATTTGATGGACTTTATGAGCGAGTTTCGATGGGCCGAGCCGGGCTTTTTCAAGCCCATAGGCTTTGGGACCTCGGCGCAAAGCCGGCCTTATACCCATAGGGTTAGACTTTTGGGCTAAATTTGGCCGGGCCGGGCTAGGACTCAATGAATCTCGGGCCGGCCACAGGTTTTTTAGGCTTATGGGTCAAATGATGATCCCTAGTTCAACCATGGTGGCAATGGTGGCAACAGGGGGAGATGAAAAGGGGGCAATGTGAACAATGGTGGTAATTGTGGCAATGGTGGAAGATTAATTTGCGGCAATGGGGGAAACGTTAACGATGGAAGATGAAACCAAGGTTCAGAGTCTACTTTTGGGTTTGGAGTTTCATCGTCATGGATGTTTCTTCCTGCCAATGCTTCTTGCAAAAACAATGTTATGCATACAAAGATCAACATAATAGTACGTGACTGATGTCTTCATTCTGATATTAAGGAGACTCTGTTCGATGTGAATGAAGGAGAGATGTCAGAATACTGTATGGACGTAGTCGGATTACATATGCAAAAATGCAAAATGAATTCGTGGATTTGCATTAGTATGTTGGGAGCCAAGACTTGATATTTCGATCAAGGTCCACCAAAAGAAGAACTTTGAAGTCGATCGTTTCCCATTACATACCGAATACGAACTTAAAGGTCGCGTTTTACACATATATGTACGTACATATCCCTCAAATTTCAGGAATATAATGCATCTACAAAACGGATTGAGCATAGAGACGTAGTACCTTATCCCATGGGATTCAAGAATTCCACCAAGTAATATGAAAACTTACATATTGTAGTACGTGTACTAGCAATATATCACACAAAGGAATTAAGGAAGTCAAGAAAAATCTAAAATTGATCAACAAGAATACTGATGAGGCCAAATTTTGGTCAATGCTCATCTGTTTAATTTCGTAGGTCATGAGTCGAACATTCAAATAATGTCTGACGCTGTAGTATGTTGCTGCTCTCTCATACAGTCATACTGTCATACGTACTCTTATCTTAATTAACTGGTTCCCATGAAGCTTCTAATTAACGAGGCTGTAGTATGCATAGCAAAAAAATAAATTATTAGTAGTGATAGTTCAAGTTTGCAAAATATCGAGAAATCAAATGTCACAATTAGATTCATTAATTTAATTATAAGCATAATGCTTGAAAAAAAAATTGGCTATATCAAAGATTGTTAGATCATATAATATCGATAAAAGATTAATATGATTTCTCTAAAAGTATTTAAAGTTAAATGTGGTTATCAAATGCCATGTAGAAGTACTTCACTGTAGTTGCTATATATGAAACCCCACACATATATCTGCCTATGAATCGACGTAGGATCGAAATATGTGGAAGGCAATTCGGTCTTCTAGTTGGGTCGTTTTCGTTACCATTTATAGCTCTGTCCGATCATTTCCGATAAATCAATTCATGGAAGTATATATGGAACTCGTCGTAGCTAGGGATATGTATGACATGAATACCCTATCTAAATTGATAGGACATATTTGAGCGAAGAAGCATCTATAAATTTTATGTTGTCTTTCCCATTTTTCAATCCGACAACTTCTTCAAATTATCCACTCGCTCACAAAACTCTGTATTTTCTTCGACAGACTCAGATATAAACACTAAATGGCTAGCATAAAGAATGTGCTTCTGAGGCTAGCTGAAATCGTCCTCATCATCTACTTCATTTTTAGCTCATTAAACAATGCTACTAGTCAGGCAATGGCTAGCCCTTTAGTTCACGATGAAACGCCAGCATCAGCGAAGGGCGTCAAGGCCATCGAAACCGATAAAGCTCCGACACCACCTGCTGGACATTCGAGATGCACCAACATTCCTGGCCACGGTAATCAAAAGGATTCAAGCTGTCCAATTCCCTAGCTTGCGTCCTTGAAGCAGTATTTAGAGTACGTATCCATCGCTACACCAAAACAAATAATGTTCCCTTATCAGCTATACGAAATTTTATGTGACAGCACATATACGAAATATGCGGAGTAACCACATATACAGGCCGGCCAGGGCCATAGTGACAGCAGTGTCCACAACTTATACAGTTATACGTATATATGTGATCGTTCGTAATTACGTAATTACTGTTCGTCTCTAGGTTTCCACACGTCGATGTTGCATGGTTAATTAATCAACATTTCGAACTTTTGTCTTTTGACTATATATGGCTATATGTTGGACAGTTGACATGTATTGTTGTATATGTGAGCAAAATCTATGTTTGCGCTGCTCATGGATATCCAATATTTTGATACAGAAATAAGAATATTAATAGCTTGAAATAAAAACTGATTCTTCAATCATAGCAGTATACGACTTTGACGCTGCAATTTTCTCACGAATTTCTGGCATGAGCGGTAAAATATTGTGACGTTGTTCGTCTTTTAAACTTCAAACCCTTACGTAACTCCAAGTTGATTTCATAAGTTTGACTATTTTCAAGGTAGACAGTTTATGCATGCAGAAGAAATCTTTGATTATGTTTCTATATATTGCATGTACTTGAATTAAGGAAGGCGATCCACATGTTTTAGGGTTTACCGACGTTCATGAGTTTATATAACAATTCACAATAGAACAATCTTGTGATTCCAGTAGGAAAGGATTGAGTCTTCCTTGAATGTGAAGAATTTTTCACGCTTAGCGGGATTTGTGAAGTTCATGGTGGTTGCTCCCCTAGTATGATATTGCCGCATGTAGTTAATTAAGCTTTAAAAACAAGAGTAATCACTCCCAAAAAAAACGAAATACAACAAACAAGTTAAACTAGCTAGCTAGTTATGAAACTAGTTTAGCAATGAGTAGATAATCTCGTCAATTACGAAACTAGTTAAGCAAATTAAAAGCACCATTAACCAATCGATTGAATAAAGGTGAAAAAAAACTTATGTTATGAAAGAAAGAAAAAAGAGGGGAAAAATAAATAAAAGAAAAAAACAACAAAACCTCCCTTTCAAAAAAAAAAAAACCTTTGTTCCTAGTAAAAATCAAATCTAAAAAGAGAAAAACCTAGCTAATTAAATCCCTTTCATTAATCAATAACATCTCACGCAAATATTTTGCAATTAGATTTTTAATTTGGGGCCTATCATGCAGTCAACTTTCAAACTTCAAATCCTTACCTAACTCTAAGTTTGATTTCGTAGGTTCGACGAATCTCATGGCTGCTGACAGTATATGCAGAAGACATGAATCTTTGATGACATGTGTTGAGAATTAAGGAAACAAGCATGCTTAGGGTTTAAACGCTAAGCATTGACATGAATCATTGACAAGTCCTCATGTTTAGGGTTTAAACGCTCATGATCGAGTTTATATTAGAAGAATATGCTCAATCATGCGGTCAAATAAAAATAATTATAGACATACTCTATACATTTTCTTATAATATTAATGAAATCCATTTTATTACGAGGTTGACTCATGTATATGGACATATTTCTTAGTAGACCATTTCAATTTCTCGTATGTCTTTAATTTCATATATAATTACTAATGTTACTTATAATGTTTGTTGCTTATATGAAAATCAAACCTTAATGAAACAAAATCAAACCTTAATGAAACTAAATCACTAACAACTAATCATTTTGTAAATGTGACCATTGGATGAGACGATTGGACTAATCTAAGCATGCTGTGAAAAAATTATAACTTTCCAATTTGAATTCGACCTTGATCTGTGCGTCCTATATATCATTGTGACCATATTGCCCTTAAACATAAAACGAAATTTGCCACTTCGTCAAAAATAATTTGAGATCAAGTACCTCACAGTCATTCTCGTGGGATTGATATATATCTTGCCATGCAAAAAAAATTAAAAAATTTTAAACCCTAAACCATATACCTAAATCTAAACCCTAACCCTAAACTCTAAAAGAATAGTATATAAAAAAAGGTTTCCAGGCCGAAAACTTTTAACAATTTTTAGGAAGTCATAAACCTAAGCTAGTAGTAGCAGCCCCAGCCAAATACCCATATCTCTCTCTCTCTCTCTCTCTCTCTCTCTCTCTCTCTAAGTAAAATTGAAACAAGAAAAACCAAAAACCTATCATCTCTCTCTCTCTCGCCGTGTCTCCCTCCTCGTCGTTATATGCTGCCATTCCGCGTTGAGCTCGTTAATGTCTTTCTGCTCCTCCCTCGGCAAGGCTCGATGTTACGTTGATCGAGCACACCTTTTCAGATCTGTGTCGTCTCCAGCCTTGACCTCGTGCCGCCTCCTACTGAGCTTCGTTCTCAGCAGCGCCTTGCCTCGCGCACTACATCCAACCTCTGTTCTCTCTCTCTCTCTCTCTCTCTCTCTCTCTCTCTCTCTCTCTCCGAGCCTCCACAACACACTTTTGCTTTATCATCGTCGGCCTCTTCCAGAACATCACCACCGTGCTACTTCCATGGTCTATCGGCCTCGAAGCCTCAAGCTCAACCACTTCCTCATCTCCTTGTCTCGCGTGATGAAGCCTCTGTGTCGCTTTCCGAGACCTCGCACTGCAGCAGTCACACTTCTCTTCCCCTTGTTTTAATCGATTTGTCGTTTAAACCTCGCTCTGCCTTATGCTCTCTCTACCTCTGCTCAGGTTTGGTTTTAATCTCCATTCCCTACTGCATACTCCAAACTATTTGGGTTTCTAGGATTTTAATTGATTTTGGTTTACTTTCTTCTAAATTGATTTATAGGTACAATTATTTTTGGTGTCTAATGTTTATTTAAAATTGATTTGGGATTCTAAGGTTTTTCTTCAGTTTTGGGTTCTACGAATTTTGGGAGCAGCCGCGATTATAATAGTACGTGCAAGAGGAAAGCAAGTCCGCAAAGCTAATTTTTGAGGGGACTGCAACTACTAGGAATGATTTGGTTATGTTTATGGATTGCCAAATGTGAGCTACCTGCTGATCAGAAACTTCCTCAATTCTGGACGATACCACAACCTGTTACCTTTCACACCACTCTTGAAAACAACAAATATAGCCTTCTTGGCCCTTGCATTAAGTGTAGTTTCAGTCACATGAAAATATATAGGACTACCAAAAATATGCAAATGATTATAATCATTAGTAAGCTTTCATGTCCATACCTTAATATGTGTCTTACCATTAATTGTAGCGGATGGAAAACGATTAAGAAGGTGGCATGCATAGTGTAACTGCCTCTGCCCAAAATGTCTTACTCAAACTAGATTGCTGCAACATACATCTCACCTTTTTTAATAGGGTTCTGTCAAGTCTCTTAGCTACTCAATTTTGCTGTGGAGTTTCAGGAACAGTAAAATGTCTCACTATCCCCGCTTATCTACTGACTTTATGAAAATGATTATATATGTACTTTCCACCATTGTCTGACCTCAAGGCTTTTATCTTCTTACCAAATTAGTTCTCTACTATCTTTTCCCAATCCAAGAAGATACTCAACACCTCATCTTTGTGTGCAATTGTGTAAGCCCAAGACCTCTTAGAAAAGTCATTAACAAATGTCACAAACCAATGTTTACTAGTCTTAGAAGTTATCTTTGTAAGTGCTCAAACATCAAAGTGCACATAGTCGAGGATGCCTTTGGTTTAATACACAGCGCTTCCAAACTTTACTTTTTGTTGCTTACCTAAGACACAATACTCACAGAAATAAATCTTGCAAGTTTTGGCTCCTTTCAAGAGCCCTTGTTTCACCAAACCTTGTAAGGCCTTTTCTTTGGCATGCCCAAGTCTCATATATCACAATCTAGTATCATTATATGTAGAATCTCTAACTGCAACAACACTGCCAATTACTGTTTCACCTTATAGTATATATAGATTACGGTTTCTATTCCCTTTCATCACCACCAAAGCTCCTTTTGTTACCTTCGTAACACCATTTTCCAAAGTCTTCTTGTAACCATTAGCTTCTAAGGCTCCTGAGAAGTGGAAAACCACCCACAAATATATTCCTATTCTTATGCAAATATATTAATGTAGTAATCAGTATATACAGGTCATTACACACAGAGGATTGGTGAAACTAAATCTTAAAACATTAACTAGACACAAAAGTCAGAAAGATGACAGTTTCAACCACTGGAAACAAACTAGACCATGAACCTAATCTATACTACTCTAAATTCTACAAAAATTTAATACAAAATACTATACTTATTGGTGGACTACCAAATAAAATTAAAGGGTATTCGGAGTTAATTTGGTTGCCAAAATAATTCAGCCAAGAGACTGCTAATGCTGAAATTAAAGACTGAAAATTAAATATGCCTATGAATGCAAAGGGTTTAAAATATATGATGAATGAGTTAAGAGGAATGTAATCTACCATCGTCATTCCATATTTCTAACACATACTTAACCTAATGCATACATCTAATGAATGAAAGTTTTCAAGAAGAGTTGATCGTTACAACCACATCCTATTACCTAATCCTTATGTCTATACAGGTTTGTCATGAACCTCCCCTACATGTATCCTTCTATGAATCCATAGTCACGGACCCCAAGGTTTATAAAAAAGAAAGCATTGATATATAGAGATTTGAGAAGCTACAAGGGTTCATAAGTATACTATAGGCATATCCTGCTAGACCTAGGGTCTTAATCACCAGATGAAATAATCTATCCGGTGTATCACTGTACAGAATCCGATGGAAGAAATTATCTTCAGTCGCCCGTATCTCATGACAATAGAATCATTTCATGCATATATAATAAGTTTTACACCAAATTAGACATACAAGAAATTCATCATTGAATCACATAGAGAAAAAAACCTCATTCAAAAGAATATGCAAAATTAGGTTAAAGTATATGCATTAAAAAGATTTCATGTACGGGGCTTCAAGCAATCCCTTAACAAGGTATTTAACTACTAAAAATCATAGTAAAAGAATCAAAACAAAACATGGAATTGATAAAAACAATAAAGGATGAAGAAGAAGAAGCTGACGACAGCTTCGATGGGTCGAAGAAGATCTTTGACAAGTCGAACTGAGATGGGCTGACTTCTCCTCATGGTTTCTCTCCCTCTTGCTCAAGTAAGTTCTTCCAAAAAATTGGATTAGCCTTTTCCAAACCCTAAAATGAGTTTATAACTTCTCTCATATTCATTCTATCATACACAGCATATGACATCAAATTTATAGAAGCACTTAAATCAAGTAAAGCACCAACAAACATGTGATCACCAATAGTACATGGAATAGTGAAACATTCTAGATCACCTAGCATTGGTGGCAATTTCCTTTGAAGAACAGTGGACATCCTCTCACTGAAGACAATTGTTTCAGTTCCTTTGAAATTTCTCTTTGTAGTGCACAAGTCCTTGAGAAATTTCGCATATTGTGGAATTTCTTTGATCACATCCAACATTCACCCCAAATTTATTGAAGATATCTAGGATCTTCTTTTCCTTGTCATATTTTGCCTAGTTATTCAACCTACTAGAAAAAGACACATTAGTAATAATCAAAGGTGAGGTTGAGGGACATACCTGGGCTGGTTTTGGACTTGGCAGAATTTTTGTTCCAAGTACATTCTCGACGTGTCGAGAATTTTCTTTGACATGTCGAGTTGGGGTCTCTGGATTGTATTTCGACATGTGATCTACGCATTTTATGCATACTAATTAATGTATTTTCTCTACATTTTTACTTTGATAATTGCTTAGTTTTATTAGTTTTAACTTATTTTGTTAATTTCAGGTGTTGACCAAAAGAGACGGAGTAAAGAAGTCTATAAGCATTCAAAGGCTAGCAAAATGGAAGGATCTTGAAGAACAAATGAAAATGGGTCCAATTAATTAGAAGACCATTTAGATAGCCCAAATATGAAGATCCAATCAGCCAATTTCGTGGAGATCAAGATTTGGTAGGAAGAGGATTCCCAAAGTCAAAAGAAGAAGGAAATCATGAAGAATAAGGAAAGCAGAATCTGCCTGTGCAGATGGGCCAACTTCGAACGACAACTGGGAACGAATCAGGAGAAGTTAAGAGGCGATTAATCTATGGTTGGAAAGATATTTGAGTCTTCTTTCAAACGACACCAAAATCATAATTTTTGGAGATCTACAACTCCGGGAAAGTTCAAATCTTTACAGACTGTCAGATTTGCCCGGGTACAGAAGGAAAGTCTTGTTTTAGTAGGAAAAGACCTAATCTTCTTCTATAAATTGGGGAGCTCGGCCTCAAAGTAAAGCATCACCTATCTTACGCTCTCACGCTGCCAAAATATTCAAACACTCTACACCACAAAGATCCCCAAAGCCAAGGCCGACTACACCATCACCACCTCCTAAAACCGATACCAACTCCATCAAAGGGTCATCTTGCTCTCGAAGTTTGCAGTGCTGTTCACGGAACTAAAAGTGTAAACATGAACTCTTTACTCCGTAGTCTCTTTTGTCTTTGTATTCTTTTGTGTAAAAACCCCGTGAATGAATGCTTATTTTGGTTTTATACACTTTATGAATTCCATACGTATTCCATGTGTTTATGAGTCTTAGTTTCTCTTATGTGTTATGTGTTGGGCGTAAAGCTTCGGTATGGGTAGAAGTTAGGATCACTAGGATGTTTGTATGCTGTTCATCGCATGTTAGTCCCTACCTTTAGTCATATTGATGATTTAGTTAAGGTGTTTATATGCTGTTCATTGCACTTTAATTAAAAGATAAAGAAAACCATAACATGTAATTGGAATTAGGGTTTGTAGATTTCGAAGACGATGGGAGAATTAGAGCCGTATAATATGCATGTGGGTAGGATGGGATGATCACTTGTATATAATTAATTAGGTTTTCTTTTTGTTTCAAAACATGGTATGTGTTTTTGGGTCTTCTATGTGTTTGCTTGTCTATGAGTCAATGCATGTTAGAGTCCTAGGATTATGTGCTATGTTTGAGACGTTTTTAGATAGAAAATTTAGGTAATTAAACAACTCTTTTATACCCCCCCTTTTTACTACACAAGAATTGCATGCACTCTTCAATCCCCGGTTTAGAACGATACCCTACTTATTAATGCTACATCTACACAAAAAGGGTTTAAATTGCATATGGTTGAATTATGTGTTAAGTGTTTATTTGATGCATGTTTTAGTCATATCAATTTTTGGCGCCGTTGCCGGGGATTGTTAATTTTTTGTGATTTTTGTGTGTATATATGTAAATTTATACTTGTGCATATTACTAACCATTTTCTTTTTCAGGAATTTTTATGCTAATTTTACTTACAAAAATTTTCGATGCCTTGTATATGTGCCCTAATTGATTTAATTTTTCGTAAATAAATACATGTGAATAAATGTTAGTGTAAATTTTAATTTTTGTAAATATTAATCGGTGTTTGTATATATATATATATCTAATAATTGTTAAGCATGTTAAAGGATAGTCTTAGATTTACATTGATTACATGCTTGATTAATTAGGTCTCACTCCTTGGAATAGATGGTGCCTCTTTTTCTTGTTTATCTCCTTAACCCCTTATGTTTTACACATAAGGTTGAGGGCGGAGTCTACAAGAACTATGAGGGAGTGTGAATTTTTGAAAGTTTGGCTGAATGTCGGACATGGTGTCTAGAAACGGGTTATGAATGGTGACAGGCTCTGGATCTAAGAAAGACTTACACCAATAGAGTATATACCATTGGCCCGGTTAGCCTCGGGGTGTATTGTCGAAATTAGTCCTGCCTCTCGCGTTATCTCTATCCCCAACTGGCCATGTTTTTCGATTGAACCAAAGCTGAACAATTGAGAATTCATACTTTATTGCACGGGTCGCACGTCCTTGGAAAGACTGAAAAATCAATACCTTGTAATCCTTGTAAATTTTTGGCGAACTCAATTTGGGACATGTATGCTAAAAATTTCAAAAATTGTTTGAACATGTTCAATCTTGTGATTCCGAAGTGTGAAACAATTCTAACTTAGCTATGTATATATAATTTTTGCATATCATTCATTCATTCATGCATTACATAATTGCATCATCTTGCATCGTATTCATCATACATTTAATGCATATTATGCATTTGCATTGGATTTTATGTTTGTTGAGTTTTGAAGGATACGACGGAGGAGCACGCTTCAAGTGTTTTCATAATTCGCAGCTTTTGTCCAAAACAGAACAGTCGACTTTGAAAAGTCATAACTTTCAACTCGTTTGGAGTTAGCACGATTTCTTTATATGAATGGAAAGCTCGAGACGTCTAGTTTTCAGTCATATAATGATCACGAATTTCTGAGCTCTAAATCGTCCGGAATTCTAGTTTAAAGACACAGAGGTCAGAACATTAAGCTGCAAAGTGGAAAGAACAAATGGAGGAGATGCACCTTCAAGATCAGGCTGTTCCAAGAGCATAAATGAAGCATCATGTCTAGGCTGTAAGACATTAAAAAACAAGCGCTTGTTGGGAGGCAACCCAATGGAGGATCGACACACAGATTTGTTTTCTTTTCCCTTCCTCTTTATTAATTAGTATGTTAGTATGTGAGATATTTTTGGTAAATTTTCTTCTACATGCTTGGTTCTATGTTTTTCTCTATTTACATTGAGGACAATGTAGGGTTTAAGTGTGGGGGAGGGGTTTACAACTTTCTTTGAGTCATAAATTGTAAAAATTGGGCAGACAAAGGATTTCCAGCGGATGATGCCCTAAAAAACCAAAAAATTATTTAATTTTCGTGGTTTTTTTTATTTTTCTAAAATTTTAGGTAGTTTTTGAGTCTATTTTAGTGTTTTTCAGAGTCTTAGGATGCCCTTAACTCGTCTATCATGATATTTTTCTGAGACAATTTTGAGTTCATGGCTTTCATGTCACTAATTTATGGAATTCTTTTGTGAATATAGACGTTTTGATTGCATTGACATGTAGTAGATATAGATAGTAAAACTTGGTACAGAATTTCACATGCTAGAATAAGTTTAAATCATTTGAACCTATGTGAGACTTTGAAATAAATTCATGCTTTATTCTGAGTGAAAATTTTGACATATTTAAGATTTTAGTCTCAAAAATGTTTGCATGCCTCATATGATTACTTGCCATAGTTTCTAATGAACTAGAGATTGCTAGAACTTGCTCATGTTGATTTTCAAAGCTTATAGTCAATACATATTCTGATTTTGGATATGATTAAAGGCATTTAGGATTTACCACCACTTTTGCCAAATTGCTATATGTCCCATATGTGCGCACGAGTTGCGACCCCCTTAGTCAACCATTTTGAGCCCACATTAAGCTTTTCTTTCATCGCCATATATATCCAAACACTTTAACCTAGTGTAGATTTTCCTTACCCTTGTTTCAAAGACTTGGTGAGAATTTTCAAAGCTAGATACATGGAGATGGTGTGAAGATGATAAAAATATGTGTGTATAGTACGTATGAGCATAGACTTGTCCAACAAGAGAAAAGAAAGAGTAGTTGCCGAAAAAAAAAACAAGAAGAAAAATCGGGAGCATGAAAAGAAAAAGAAAAAAAATTGTGAAGCTCTCCGGCAATAGGTTTTTAATGTTCAAGTTTGGATTAATGTCCCCCATATTTGTGGATTTGGAGTTTGTATTGAATTGAAGGCCCAATAGTAAAGAAATAAGGCCTTTGTCCTGTTCACAAAGTTCAAAGGAAGATTAGAATGAAGTCTGGGCCCAACAAGATGATATTTAGCCCTTGTGCTTAAAGTTTGACACTGGTAACGTGGGGAAGAAGATGGAGCACGAAATTTAACAAGATGATGGAGCTAGACTAAGTCTTTGGAACGTTCTTAAACACCACTTATCCAAATTTTCGAATGCCTTAGCCTTAGCCTCATTACAACCCTTGAAAGTCCTTTATGATCCTTGAGATGAGTAGTCTTTGATCTGTGGAGTTAATCACATGAGTAAGCATATGGTTTAGGTTCATTTATGCAAGTAATTGTTTTTATTCATGAGGTATTTTGTTTATTCTTCGATATATCTTGAGTGAATACCCCTTTTTCATGAGTGAAAAGATGATGAGTGCATCTATGTGAGGATTTTGAACTTTTCTAGTGCATGCATAGCTTATAAATCACCATTGTTTTCTTCTAAGTCTTACTTGTTCAGGCATGAGAATGTCTTTATTAACTCTTGAATTCCTTGTGTTTAAACGTTGTGATTACCATGAATTTCAAAATTTAATAGTCAAAGGGCTTAGTAGTATTTTTGTTGAAATTTTTTGAGTCTTAGTTTAATTTAGTGTTTGCTAAGGGACTAGCAAAGTCTAAGTGTGGGGGAATTGACATGTCAAAATTTCCTTCAACATGTCGATCTGGGAGGCCTGTAGCTTTTTCTTACAGCTCCTCAAGCACAATTTGCTTCAATACGAGTTCCTCCCACTTTCTTCTTAGCTTTTTGAACTCTGGGACTTCACCCAACACTTCTCACTCTTCAAAATTATAGCATGAGCATTATATTGTCCCTTGGGATTGGAAAGAGTGTTTCTAGGAAGACCTGCTTGGTTAACTTGAGCACGTCTTTATTGAATTTAGCTCACTTGACGCTCTAGCAAGTTAATCACTTTCCCTTGTTGCTGAGTTGTGGCCTTGATCTCTTGGCGAAAGGCGTTGCTTTCCTCTCGTTCCTTCTTGCTATCAAACATCATTTATTGCATCATAGCTTCCAAAGTTAAATTTCATGTTGATATTTGAGCTGGAGCTTATTGTTGTTGAGGCACACGCCTTTGGCCAAATTGTTGCACATCCCATATAGGATGTCTTTGTTGAAAGTTAGGTGGAGTAACTGGACGATTGAGCATATTATTTCTTCTATAGCTAAGGAGTGTATGATCTTTATTCCTACCATATGTGTTAGGCTGCCTTTGCTTTAAACTCACATCTGCTCTTAACTTGGGACAATCCTCTGCCAGGTGATCATTAGCTAAACAAATAGTACATACTACTTGAGTTATAGCAATTGTTGTCTTCTTACTAACCTTCAAAGCACTAGCAATCAAAGAAATATCATTCTCCATGGAACTCAATTTCTTCTCCATTGCTCCATCAATGTGACTGCATTGAGAAATCTTCTACTACCACCCACGGTTCTATCTCTTGACTTAAACTGCCTTGAATTCTCTGTTTGATTCTCCACAATTTCTTTGGCTTTAGTCCCAGTCATATTCCATCAATTCCCTCCATAAGATGAATCCAATTTTGCATGTTAAATGAATCAAGTTCTTCATAGAAGTACTCCATTTGAGTGTTGATATCAAACTGGCGATGAGGGCATTGTCGAAGTAAGCCCTTAAATTGACTCCAAGCTTCATGTAGTTCATCTCCATCTTTTTGCCTGAATATACTAATTTGCTTCTTCAAGTTCTTGGTGTGAGATGCAGAGTAGAATTCCTTCATGAATGCAGTAATCATCTTTGTATCAATCGACTGAGAAGGTAATGAGTTGTACCATGTCTTTGCTTACTTCTTTAAAGAGAATGAAAAGAGAATAAGCTTGACAACGTCTTCAGCTACATTTTATGACTTATGTATACTACACAATACCACAAACTCATTGAGATGGTCTCGAGGGTCCTCAGAAGAATTTTCTCTGAATTGTGGCAAATTTATGATGAGAGATAGGGGAATTGCATAAGACCCCAAATTCTCTGGAAGCGCAATTGGTGAGTTTGCAACATCTGTCAAAACAAAGGACTCCTTGAGTTTCGAGTTGTTGGCCATTGGTGGTGGCGTTGGAATTGACTGCTTTAACGCAGTATCAAAATGTATTTTTGGTTCAAGATTCTGACCACCACTATTGCTTGCTTGCATCAACTGCTGTTTCCACTGTTTTCGGTTCTGCTTTGCTGAGCACTCTATTTCTGGAACAAGTAGTAGTGGCTCAGAACTTGGAGTGTGTCTAGTACGCATAAACAAAGCTCTGATCCTGTACACAAGTAGAGATGTAAGACTCAAAAAAAAACTAACCAAAAAAACTAAAAATAAAAGACACTTTTAAGACTTAGAATTAAACAATCCCCGGCGACACGGCGCCAAAATTTGATAAGTAAAAAACCACCCACAAATATATCCCTATTTTTATGCAAATATATCAATGTAGAAATCGATAAATAGTGGTCATCACTCGTAGAGGATTGGTGAAACTAAATCTTAAAACACTAACTTGACGCAAAAGTCAGCAAGCTGACAGTTTCCACCACTAGACACAATCCAGACCACGAACCTAAGCTACACTACTCTAAATACTACGATAATTCAATACAAAATACTTTACTAGCTAAGTGGTGGACTACCACCAAAAATTTGAGGGTATTAAGAGTTGATTTGGTTGCCGAATTAATTCTTCCAAGAGACTGCTACTGCAGAAATTAAAGACTAAAAATTAAATATGCCTATGAATGCAAAGAGTTTAAACTATATGATGAATGAGTTAAGAGGAATGTAATCCACTACTGTCATTCCATCTTTCTAACACATAATTAACCTAATGCACACATCGAATGAATGAAAGTTCCCAAGAAGATTTGATCGTTACAACCACATCTTATTACCTAATCCTTATGCCTATGAAGGTTTGTCATGGACTTCCCCTACATCTATCCCTCTATGAACCCAGAGTCATGGACCCTAAGGTTTACAAAGAAGAAAATATTAAGATCTAGAAAAGGTTTGAGAAGCTACAAGGATTCACAGATACACTATGGGCTTGTCCTGCTAGACTTAGAGTTTTAATCACCTGACGAAATAATCTATTTGGTGTATCACTGTACAGAATTTAATGGAAGAAATTATCTTCAGTCGCCCATATCTCATGACAATAGAATCCGAGCATGCATACTAAGTTGCTCACCAAAGTAGACATACAAGAAATTCATCATTGAATCACATAGAAAAATAAACCTCATTCAATAGAATATGTAAAATTAGGTTAAAGTGTATGCATTAAAAATACTTCATGTACGGGGCTTCAAGCAACCCTTAACAAGGTATTTAGATACTAAAAGTCATAGTAAAAGAATCAAAACAAAACATAGAATTGATACAAACAAGAAAGGATGAAGAAGAAGTAGCTGACAACAGCTTCGATGGGTCGAAGAAGATCTTCGACGCGTCAAACTAGGACAGGCAAACTTCTTCTTATTGTTGCTCTCCCTCTTACTCAAGTACGTGATAGGCCGGGTAAACACATATTCAAATATACCTTATTTCTACCAAGATATATCACTGTAATAGTCACTAATAAGGGTTATCAAACTCGAGGAGTTGGTGACACTAAAGCCTAACAGTAAACTATAATGCTGATAGACTCGACTACAGTACACTAATGACACTACGAACCTAACCTAGACTAACTCAAATGACACAAAATTTAGACACAACAAACTAGACATAGTGGTAGACTACTACACACAAATTCAGGGTTTTCGGAGTTGATTTGAGTACTGAACTAAATCGGCTAAGCTACAGCTACTGCAGAAAATAAATACTGAAAGTAAAGAAATGCTAATGAATGCAAATAATTCTAAAACTATATGATTAATGGGTTAAAAGGAATGCAATCCACCACCGCCATTCCATCTTCCTAACACATACTTAACCTAATGCACATATCCAATGAATGAAAGTTCCCAGGAAGAGTTTATCATTACAACCTCATCCTATTACCTAATCCTTATGCCTATGCAGATTTGTCATAGACCTCCCCTACATCTATCCCTCTATTGAACCCATAGTCATGGACCCCAAGGTTTACTATGAAGAAAGCATTAAACTCTAGAAAAGGATTGAGAATTTACAAGGGTTCACAGGTACACTATAGGCGTGTCCTGCTAGACCTATGGACTTCAATCTCCTGACGGTAAAATCAGTGTATCACTATAGAGAATCCGGTGGAAGAAATTATCTTCAGTCGTCCGTATCTCATGAAACTAGAACCCTAGCATGCATACTAAGTTGCGCACCAAAGCAAACATACAAGAACTCATACGGTGATCATTCAGAGAAAGAAACCTCATTCAAAGAATATGCAAAACTAGGTTAAAGTGTATGAGTTAGAAAGACTTCATATATGGGGCTTCAAGCAACCCCTCAACAATGAGTTTAGCTACTAAAAGACATAAAGAAATAATGAAAACAAATCATAGAGTTGAAATAGACAAACTAGGAGAAGAAGAGATTCTGGACGGCCAGATTTCGACCGGTCGAAATAATCTTCGACCCGTCGAAATGAGACTGGGCTACTTCCTCTTGTTGGCTGCTCTCTCTCTTGCACGAAATTCCTCTCTAATAATCTGATTCTCCCTTCTAAAAACCTGAAAATAGGTTTATATACTTCCTCCAAAAGCTCTCCTAGAGTCCACGTTGGAATAGGTTTCTATAATTACACATAACTCCTTCTTTCTTTCCGTATTGAGCTAGGAATCCTTCTTTTGTTTCCTTTTTCTTTATTTCTTCACAAAACCTATTAAAATAATAAACATAATTAAATCACTCAATTAATAACAATAAACTAACTATAGGGAATGAATTAAATACCGAATAGACACATAAATATGCGACTATCAAAATACTCCATACTTAAATATTGCTAGTCCTCGAGCAATACACTAAACCAAAACTTTAAACAACTCACAAAACTCTAACTACATGACTCTAACGCCCCTTAACAAATTGTCTCATCAATCTACCACACTTGTAACACCAAGATAAGCATGACTTTACATTCACCTTCCATAGAATTTCGAGAGTTAATTTCAATATATGACATACATGTAATATGTAGGACGAAGACATAATCATGGTGAAAGGAACTGCAGCATGCAACAAATAAGTCAAGATTCAACCTCACTTAGATATGCTCTCAAAAGTGTTTCTTTCAAAAATATGTCTAAGGTTTCCACTCAACTCAACTACTTGCCAAATGGACCAAACCATATGCTTACTCTTGTGACAAATCTCCACAGATCAAAAGCTGCCATCTTGAGGATTAAAAGGACTTTTATGGGTTGCAATGGGGCTTGGCTCATAGGTTAAAGAATAAACGGATACAGAATTCAAATATAATTCTAGAACCTAATAGAGCACCAAATAAGAGACTTCTTCAAACTTCATAACCATGAACTTTCTTACTTTTATGGCCGAATTTCATCTTGTTGGGCCTTTACATCATTGTTTGCATCAACAGTTAACTCGGGTATCAAGCTAAACATCACATTTTTTCTTTTCTTTTCACTTTTGTTTCTTCCTTTCTTTTTTCGATTTTTTTCCTTTTCTTGATACCCCACACTTATTTCTTTGCATCACATTTCGACATTGTCGTCGTCTTCACATACCTGTCTCATGTATAGCTCTACCAAGTCCTAGAACAAGGGTGAAGATATAACTATTCTAAAGTTTAAGGTTAAATATATGTGGGTGATGACATAAAGTTTAAATTTGTATGCTCAAAGTGGTTAACTAAGGGGTGCACAACTTGTGTACACAAAGTTTGGACACGGGCTTATATGGCTATGGTGGTGTCCCCTAAATGCCTTTATCACTTCTACAATCAAAACATATATTGAATATAAGCTTTGAAATATACAAAAGCAAGTTCTAGTAATATCTAGAGTCCATTAACTTAATCTGTGACAAGCAATTAACACTCAAGAAAGAAAGCATGTGTATTCACATATAGGCTCAATCGCTCACGGGTTAAATGAATCTCAACAAAGTTTAAGCACGCTCAAAATCTGTACCATGTTAACTCATTTCTACTTCCACTACACATTCGCATATGCAACATATATCAAGATTAACCAAAAAAACTTCAAATAACATGATCATCTTTTAGTCACAATTACGGAAGTTATAATCACATCATGGACTAGTTAAGGGCACCTAAGACTCAAAACAAGAAACTCTTCTTGTATTTTTCTTGACACTTTTTACTTTTGTATTTGGTTTTTCATATAAGACACTAAAACGCACAAGAAAAACAAAGAAAAACTCAAAAATATCAAAACTGGGCGAAAATACCCTTCCACAACGAACTAGTCGTCAGAAAAGACCCCCTCAGAATTTGACGGGTCGAGGAATTCCTCGACGGGTCGTTGACATGCGTCTGCCTACAATCTGCCAAAATTCGACGGGTCGAGAATTCCTTAAGGAATTTTCTCGACGGGTCGAAATGGATCCCCTATATTGCGCAACTCAAATTTCATAGTTTATATAAAATTAATCACACATCGGAAAGAGCTGAAATTTTATGAGCATAAACTAGACATATGTAAAAACATTTTCTCAAAATTTCAGAATTTTACGAGACCTCTAGCTTAGAATTTTATGAGCCTAAACTAGACATATGTAAAGACAGAAAACTGCACAGTACTGAAAAAACGAAAAATTTATACATAGACGCTAAGGATATGATATAAACCCCACCCCACACTTGAAATTTGCATTGTCCTCAATGTAAAACAAAACTAAAACATACAATATATCAAACAAGCATGGAATGAAACACATAACACATCACAAATCACATTAAACATGAGAGAAATAAAGTAAAGGAGAAGGGATAAAAAAGCAAATCTGGTCGTCATGCTTCTCCATCAACATGGGTTGCCTCCCAAGTAGGACTAAGTTTAACGTCTTCAGCCAGACGGCAAATCTCATTACTGTACATAAGGAGATGCATCTCCAAGGTTTGCATCCTCAAAGACATGCTCCACAAATGACTCATAGAAGGGCTTGAGTCGATGCCCATTCACTTTAAATGTCTTCCCTGTTTTCGAACTCACAATCTCTATAGCACCATGAGGAAAAATATTAGTGATAACATAAAGTCCAGTCCATCTACTTTTTAACTTACCTGGAAATAAGCGTAGATGACTACTGAAGAGTAAAAATTTCTGACCAACAACAAATTCTTTTCTCTTAATATTCCGGTCATGAAAAACTTTAGTCTTTTCCTTGTAAATCCTACAGGACTCATAGGCATTGTGCCTAATCTCATCAAGTTCGTGCAGCTGCAACTTCCTATGCAAACCTGCAGCATCTATGTCAAAATTGAACTTCTTGACTGCCCAATATGCCTTGTGTTCCAATTCCACCGAAAGATGGCAAACTTTCCCATACACCAACCTATAAGGAGACATCCCAATATGTGATTTATAACCTGTCCTGTAAGCCCACAACGCTTCATCAAGGCGTTGACTCCAATCCTTCTGGGTTGGCCTAACCGTCTTCTCAAGGATTTTCTTGATCTCCTGGTTCGACACTTCCACTTGCCCGCTGGTTTGGGGATGATAAGGTGTGGCCACCTTATGTGTTACACTGTACTTTCGGAGCAAAGCTTCAAAGATTCGATTGCAAAAATGAGATCCTCCATCGCTGATAATGCATCTAGGTGTTCAAAATCTAACAAAAATATCTTTCAGAAAATAAATAACAATCTTAGCATCGTTAGTGCGGGTGGCTTTGGCTTTCACCCACTTAGAAACATAATCCACAGCTAGAAGAATAAACAAATAACCTTGTGCGTTAGGAAATGGTCCCATGAAATCAATACCCCACACATCAAATATTTCAACAACAAGAACAGGGTGTTGAGGCATTTGGTCTCTTGGGCCAATGTTACCTTGCATTTGGCATCTCTCACATGCTTTGTACATGATGTGGGTATCATGAAACAAAGTTGGCCAGAAAAACCCACTCTCAAGCACCTTGAGAGCAGTTTTCTTCCCTCCAAAGTGTCCACCACCTGCGTGTGAGTGACAAAAAGATAGAATAGATCGAAATTCAGACTCGGGTACGCACCTGCAAATGATGGCATCAGTGTAATGTTTCCAGAGGTATGGCTCATCCCATATGTAATACCTGGCCTCCTTGACCAGTTTGGCTTTCTGAGCTTTGCTGAAACTTGAAGGAATGCACTTACTCACCTTGTAGTTAACAATGTCGGCATACCAAGGCACCACATCTTGGAGAGCAAGGAGCTGTTCATCTGGAAAACTATCTCGGAGAGGAAGATTGTCCTCTTCTGCGATGGAACCATGGGTTAGTCTACTCAAGTGATCCGCCACCACATTCTCAGAACCCTTCTCATCCTTGATCTCAATGTCAAACTCTTGAAGTAAGAGCATCCATCGAATCAACCTGGGTTTGGCATCCTGTTTAGTAATCAAATATCTCAAAGCAGCATGGTCAGGAAATATGATAACTTTAGTTCCTAGTAAATAAGATCTAAACTTTTCAAGAGCAAAAACCACTGCTAAGAGCTCCTTTTCAGTAGTTGAATAATTCAACTATGCATCATTCAAAGTTCGGGAGGCATAATAGATGACATGGGGAAGTCTTTGTGGCCGTTGGCCAAGCACCGCGCCAACAGCATAGTCTGAAGCATCACACATTAGCACAAATGGTAAACTCCAATCAGATGCTTGTATGATAGGAGCTGTAGTCAACAACTCCTTGAGCTTATTAAAAGCTTGTAGACATTCCTCAGTGAATTTGAAAGCCACATCTTTCTAGAGCAATGCACATAATGGTCTGGATATCTTGGAGAAATCCTTGATAAACCTGCGATAAAATCCTGCATGTCCAAAAAAAGATCTCACCTCCTTCACAGTAGAAGGATGTGGTAAGGTACGCACAATATCCACTTTAGCCTTGTCTACCTCAATTCCCCTAGCAGAAATAACATGTCCTAAAACTATACCCTGTTCCACCATAAAGTGGCATTTTTCCTAATTGAGTACTAGGTTAGTTTCCACACAACGTTCCAAAACCAAAGATAAGTGATGTAAACACATGTCAAAAGAATCACCAAAAACTGAAAAGTCATCCATAAATACCTCAATGATCTTTTCGACCATATCTGAAAAAATACTCAGCATGCATCTTTGAAACGTTGCAGGCGCATTGCATAAACCAAATGGCATCCGTCGATAAGCAAATGTGCCGTAGGGGCAGGTGAAGGTGGTCTTCTCCTGATCATCCTTATGTATGGTTATTTGGTTGTACCTTGAATAACCATCCAAGAAATAGTAATACGCATGTCCTGCCAACCTTTCTAACATCTGATCAATGATTGGGAGTGAAAAGTGATCTTTTCGTGTGGTAGCATTGAGCTTGCGATAATCAATGCATACTCTCCATCCCATTTGCACTCGTTGAGGCACCAACACATTCTCATCATTCTTTATCACTGTTATTCCAGAACGTTTTGGTACTACCTGCACAGGACTAACCCACTTGCTGTCAGAAATAGCATAAGTTATACCTGCATCGCGGAGTTTGATTACTTCTTTCTTGACAACATCCATCATTGGAGGATTTACGCGACGTTGAGCTTCTCTGGTTGGCTTAGCGTCCTCCTCAAGATGGATCCTGTGAGTGCATAAAGTAGGGCAAATTCCCTTGATATCTGCAACTGTCCAGCTTAGTGCGGCCTTATAATCCTGAAGAACAAGCAAGAGTTTCTCCTCTTGCACTTGTGAAAGTTTTGATGAATTATGACCGGCAAAGTTTCACCGTCACCAAGAAAAGAATACTTCAAATGCCCGGGTAAAGGTTTAAGTTCTAAATCGGCTGCTGTCTGAATACATTGAGAAAGAATGTCAGTTGAAACTGGAAGAGGGATTGGTTTAGAAGGCTTACCTCTAATACTTGGCATTGATTCAAATGCCTCTTCCATTGCATAGTATTCTTCGTCCAACTCTAGATCTTCGGCAGAAGCTATCTCAAAAACGGACTCGGATTCAACGGGTCGAAAATTTTCTGAAGGGTACCGAACTAAATTGGCTAAGCTACAGCTACTGCAGAAAATAAATACTGAAAGTAAAGAAATGCTAATGAATGCAAATGATTATAAAACTATATGATTAATGGGTTAAAAGGAATGCAATCCACCACCGCCATTCCATCTTTCTAACACATACTTAACCTAATGCACATATCCAATAAATGAAAGTTCCCAGGAAGAGTTGATCGTTATAACCACATCATATTACCTAATCCTTATGCCTATGCAGGTTTGTCATGGACCTCCCCTACATCTATCCCTCTATTGAACCCATAGTCATGGACCCCAAGGTTTACAATGAAGAAAGCATTAAACTCTAGAAAATGTTTGAGAATCTACAAGGGTTCACAGGTACACTATAGGCGTGTCCTGCTAGACCTATGGACTTCAATCTCTTGACGGTAAAATCAGTGTATCACTATAGAGAATCCGGTGGAAGAAATTATCTTCAGTCGCCCGTATCTCATGAAACTAGAACCCTAGCATGCATACTAAGTTGCGCACCAAAGCAAACATACAAGAACTTATACGGTGATCATTCAAAGAAATAAACCTCATTCAAAGAGTATGCAAAACTAGGTTAAAGTGTATGAATTAGAAAGACTTCATATACGGGACTTCAAGCAACCCCTCAACAATGAGTTTAGCTACTAAAAGACATAAAGAAATAATGAAAACAAATCATAGAGTTGAAATAGACAAACTAGGAGAAGAAGAGATTCTGGACGGCCAGATTTCGACCGGTCAAAATAATCTTCGACCCGTTGAAATGAGACTGGGCTGCTTCCTCTTGTTGGCTACTCTCTCTCTTGCACGAAATTCCTCTCTAATAATCTAATTCTCCCTTCTAAAAACCTAAAAATAGGTTTATATACTTCATCCAAAAGCTCTCCTAGAGTCCACGTTGGAATAGGCTTCTATAATTGCACATAACTCCTTCTTTCTTTCCGTATTGAGCTAAGAATCCTTCTTTTGTTTCCTTTTTCTTTATTTCTCTACAAAACCTATTAAAATAATAAACATAATTAAATCACTCAATTAATCACAATAAACTAACTATAGGGAATGAATTAAATACCGAATAGACGCATAAATATGCGACTATCAGTACGTGCTTCCAAAATTGCTGACTAGCCTTTCCCTAACCCTAAACTGAGTTTATATACTCCTTGGTTTGATCTCTCATAATCCTTATTGGTTTTGGCTTCATTATTTACACATAACTCCTTCTTTTCTTCTTATTGCACTTGGAATTCCTCTTTTGTCTCCTTTTTCTTTATTTCTCCATAAAACCTAATAAAACAATAAACATAATTAAATTACTCAATTAATAACAATAAATCAAGTATAAGAGTTTGATTAAACACAATATAGATGCATACATATGAGACAATCAGCTCCTAAGGAAATCTGTGATATCCTAAACTTTTCGTAAAATTTCTTGTATTTAATAATAATTCAAGTTCGATTTAGTGAGCATGGTTAATAATTTTTTTTGATAATAAAGGATGTGAGAACTATGGTTGACTTTTTAACGAAATTGATTACATCGGTTTATTTCGGAGAAAAGTCGTATAATTCATCGAGACGAGTCCGTCGACGCGTGGCTTTTTCGGAGAAAAATTATATTCACTTAGTCCGTCAAAGCTATTCCGTCGTCTAGGTTAAAGTTACCGTCATCTAAGTACTTAGACTATGGAATATCCGCCGTCTAAAACCCGTCGTTCAAGTGTCGTAGTCTAAGTACTTAGATAACGTAAATATATCATTGCGTCGTCCAAGTGACGTCTTAGACGATGCAAATCGTCCGTCGTCGAAGTAAGGATTAAACGATGCAAATAACATTTGCATCGTCCAAATACAACTTAGAGTACGAAATTATTGCATAGTCTAAGTGATGACTTAGACCATGAAACTATTTCGTAGTCTAAGTGAACCACGTATGTATATACGATTTTGTGGTCTAAGTCATCACTCAGACTACGAAAGCATATATGATTTCGTTCTCTAAGTGATTACTTAGACTACAAAATCGTATATGCTTTCATAGTCTAAGTGAATATAATTTTTTTAATTTTTTTAATTAAAATTTGAATTTAAAGTATAATATTATTAAATTAATTTAAATAATAAATTTAATTTAAATATTAAAATAAATAAAAATTGTACGTACATCGATATCGTTAGTAAAAAAATAAAATATCAAAAACTACGTACAAACTAAGTAAATATGGCAAGAGTAGACGCGCCGCCGAGTCCCTCGCCTCCAGCCATGTAGTCGTCGTCAGGGTGTGGGGTCGAAGCAGGACGACAATCTTGTTGAAGCCTGTTTTGTATGAGAGTGAGGAGGTTGGCTATCTGTACTTGTTGCCACTACAAGAAAACATCACTTAGACCACGGAAACGTAATTGTTCCGTGGTCCAAGTGCCACTTGGACGACGGAAAAAAGCTCTGTGGTCCAAGTACCACCTGGACCTCGGATAATTCTCCGTCGTCCAGGTGGTCACCTGGACGACGGATAAGGTATTATCCGTCCTCCAGGTGATCACCTGGACGACGGAGAATTATCCGAGGTCCAGATGGTCACCTGGACGACGGAGAATACCTTATCCGTCGTCCAGGTGATCACCTGGAGGACGGAGTATTATCCGAGGTCCAGGTGGTCACTTGGACGACGGAGAATACCTTATCCGTCGTCCAGGTGATCACCTGGACAACGGACCGACACGCCGTCGTCTGAGTGCGTAACATACTTCCACTTAGACGACGTACCGACACCTCTGTCGTCTAAGTGAAGCATTATATATATATAAGCCCGATCGATGCCAATTCAAACTGAATTCATTCGATCCATTAATTTGAAGAAGAGATAGAAGCTAGGGATTGGAGAAGGAGAAGGGAGCTAGCTAGAAATTAAAGCCGAGCAGAATCAGGATGGCGCGCCGGATAATTAAGGCTAGGGCCGGGATCTCCGCTGACTAGCTAGCTAGCTTAATTAACGTACAGATATCGAGAAGGCAACAGGTACGTACGCAGTTAAAATTTGCTTAATTAATATATATTTAATTAGTGAAAACGTACATACATACATGCAAGGATGTTAGCGCGCTATATATATATATATGTACAGATCGATTAAATTACGTACGTACGTAATTGATGGATCGATGTAGATCGAGTACGTATAATTAAGAGTAAAATAATGGACTAATATATATATATATATGTAATAATTAATTAATTATAATATTTTGTAGCAGTATGGACAAGAGTTGGATGAAGTTGAAGAATAGATGTGATGTCCGGTATATGGATGGAATTAGCGAATTTGTGAATTTTGCGATAGAACATGGTCAGGGAAAGAAACGTTTCAGATGTCCGTGTCAGAAATGTCTTAATTGTCAGTATGCGGAGGTTAATGTTATGGTGCAACACCTGTACGAAAATGGTATGATGTGGAGTTACACTACATGGAGCGAGCATGGTGAAGCAGTAGAGTTCAGCGCAGCAGACTTCAGCTCAGGGTACAGTTACCATGGTGCCTCATCCAGCGGCAGTGGTGCCGGACCCCCAGCTTGCAACCCAACTGCAGATTTGGTCCATGATGCGTTTCCGGGATGTAGTCATGGTGGACACCAACACCAAGACGGAGGTTACAGTACCACCAATGAGCATGATGACACATTCCCCGCAGCTAGCTTGGCCACTGACACCAGTGAGATGGAAAAGTACAACCGGATGCTACTTGAAGCGCAGACCCCGGTGTTCCTTGGATGTCGAGAGAATGTGTTGCAATATGTGATGGAGCAAATGAAGATAAAAGTGAAGCACAAAATGTCAGTGAGTGTTTTTGACGAAATTCAGGAGAAAATATGTAAGTTGCTTCCTGATGATCACAATCTTCCTAAATCTCATTATAAGGTTAGAAATATCCTGAGTAGCCTCGGCCTAAAGTACAGCATAATTGACGCATGTCCGAATGATTGTGTGCTATTTTACAAAGAGTATAAAGAGTTGGACTATTGTCCCGTATGTGGCCAGTGCAGATTCCAGTTGAATAGGAAGAGTTCGAAAAAGAGAATTCCTGTGAAAGTTGTTCGATATTTTCCCTTGATTCCCAGATTGCAGCGCCTGTACATGTCTCTACACACAGCAGAGGCGATGCGATGGTACGCAGAAAAGCGAATAGATGACGATGTCCTGCGACACGCCGCGGATGGGGAGGGTTTCAAACATTTCGACAGAGAATTTGGAGACTTTGCTTCAGAGGTTAGAAATGTTAGACTCGGCCTATCTACAGACAGATTCAATCCTTGGGGAAGTAATAGCTCTGCCGTCAGCACTTGCCCAGTTATTCTGATGCCGTACAACTTGCCTCCGTGGATGTGCATGAACAAGGAATTTAATTTCCTTACCGTATTAATTCCAGGTCCTAAATCTCCATCGAAGTGCTTAGATGTCTACCTCAGACCTTTGATCGACGAGCTGAAACTGTTGTGGGAAAATGGAGTCCCAACTTATGACAAATTCACTGACACGATGTTCACGATGAGGGCTGCCGTAATGTGGACGATCAGCGATTTTCCAGCTTATGGGATGTTGGCAGCCTGCAGGACAAAAGGATATAATGGATGTCCTATATGTTTGGACGACGTGAACTCTAGTTGGCACGTGGGGAAGGTGTGTTACTTGGGTCACCGTAGATGGCTTCCTCACGACCACCCGTGGCGACAGGATGAAGCTCATTTCGACGGTACGGTAGAGAACAATCCTAAACCCCGTAGTTGGTCTGGCGAAGAGATTTTAGAGAGGTTGAGCTATTTCGACTTTGGTGTGTTGAGCAATGACGCGGATGTAAAGAAATGCAATCCAATTCCTCCACATGATCTGAGCTATTGGGATCACAAGAGTATATTCTTTGAACTCCCTTACTGGTCGAAGTTGAAGCTGAGGAACAACTTGGACGCGATGCACATAGAAAAGAATGTGTGCGACAGCGTGGTGGGAACAATTCTCGGTATTAAGTTCAAGACTAAAGATACTCCCAAAGCGCGCAAAGATTTGGAATCAATGAATCTACGTCGTCCCTTGTGGTTGAGGAGGGATAGGAAAGGAGTGTACAACAAGATGCCAGATGCACCTTACACAGTGAAGCCGACGCTTAGACGTTCTGTATTTCACTGGTTTAAGGGCGTTCGTTATCCGGCTACGTATGCAGCTACTATAACTGGAGCAGTGGACGAGGTGCAACACAAGTTTGTTGGTCTAAAGACACATGACTATCACGTTATGCTGCAACGTCTGATTCCAGTGGTAATTCGACCATACTTGCCTCGGGACGTCGTAGAACCAATAGTGGTATTGTGCAGTGGTGGCAGAGGTTATGCGCCAGAGAATTAAAGAAGTCAGATGTGGTGGAATTGCAACAACAAATTGTGCACATCATTTGCAAACTAGAGAGGATTTTCCCCCCTGCTTTCTTTGACATCATGATTCACCTAATGATCCACCTGCTCGAGCAGGTGCTCATTTCTGGTCCGGTCCAGTACACTTGGATGTATCCTCAAGAAAGGTACGTACAACTAATTAATTAATTTGTTCCACTGGAGAATATATATATACTAGCTAGCTAGCTATATGTACTTATGTAATGTGTACGTTTGATTTTGTAGACAGCTTGGACAGTATAAGTCATTCGTCAAAAATAGGTCGGCCCCGGATGGCTCCATAGCAGAGACATACCTAATGCATGAGTGTGTTACTTACTGCAACATGTACCTCAAAGATCCACCCCCTCCCACTGCCTTCGATCGCAGTGCCCGCATCAATCTTTCTGTCGTCACCAATGTCGTCCGACCGTTTAGAGGAGTATTAAAGGAATCGTTAACACGGGAAGAACTTATTGAGGCACATTGGGTAGTGTTGCGAGACTGTGATGAAGTTGAGCCGTACATGATGTCATACAGGGAGAGGCTTCAGGCGTTAAATCAAAACAAGAGTTCGGCGTGGATTGAGAAAATGGTTAAGAAGAAGTTTCCTGATTATTTCTTCCAATGGGTACGTACGTACATACGACTCGGATGAGATTATTTAAATACATATCGCTCATGTTTGTAGAAAGTAAACCCTTATATTAATTTGCCCTTTTTCGCAGATGATTGATATGCAAAAAACTGATAACCACGGAGGGTGGTGGTCATGGCCAAAGCACTTGCTAGCAGGGAAGCCGGTTAAACACTATATTTATCCCGGATGTTTTGTGAACGGTGTAAAGTTCCATTCATTGGCCCGAGACGAAGGAAGAAGAACACAAAACAGTGGGGTAGCCGTTGGGAAAGACAATGATCTATATTATGGGGCTATTGTATACGTGGTTCAGCTATGTTACGGGAATGATGTCAACGTTTTCCTATTCAAGTGCAGATGGTTCAAGCGTACAAAGGAAGACCTGGGACTATTATCAGTCGATACAAACTCAAGCTGATATGAGGATGAGCCTTTCGCTCTCGCCACCTTAGTTCGGCAGGTGTTCTATCTCGACGATCCGAAAGCCGGTGAAGGGTGGAAAATAGTGAACCATATCTCTCACCGAGGAATATGGAATACAGAGACAATTGAAGGGACACCGGCGACGACTGAAGATGCTGCTGAACCAGAAAGAGACATTCCTGCCTATCAAGAGCCTAATATTTCTATGGTCCGCTCTGATATAATGGACCTGGTTCAAGATGGTGAACGGTTACCCATGCCTGATGGTTGTACAGATCTAACTGAAGATGAGATTATCGATGAGGTAGATGAAGAAGACGAGCAGGAAGAGGACGCGGACGAGGACTCAGGTTATTCGTCGGACGATGTTAAGTACGATGACGAGGATGAGCCGTCGACTAACGGGGATGAGGACGATGATGATTATGACGAAGAGTACGGTCATACGACGAGGGAGATTAATTGGTAATTAATTACTGTAATTATTGTAATATATATATATGATCGATGCCGGTTTACGGTAAGAAATTAATCTGAATTATATATCCTGGCCAACGGAGAAATTAATAAATATTGGCGCCAAATCTCAATCTCATATAAAACGTACCCTAGCTAAATCCTTGACCCTAAATCTAGCAGTTCGATCGGATCGATCGATCAATTTTTTAATTATATTTTTGAATCAGAATAATTGAACGGACACGTACACAAATGACCGGGGACGACCTAAACCGTAATCCCTAAGGCCCTAACCCCTGAAATCGGGGTCTATGCACCTGGACGACGGAAAATGGTCATTATCCGTCGTCCAGGTACACACTAGAACGACGGAGATGTTAATTTTTCGTCGTCCAAGTTCACAAACCCTAAACCCTAAACAGTAAGGCCCTAACCCCTGAATTCAGGGTCTATACACCTGGACGACGGAGAACGTCATTCTCCGTCGTCCAGGTGAGAACCTGGACGACGGATAACTTCATATCCGTCGTCCAGGTGATTACCTGGACGACGGAAACGCTTATTTCCGTCGTCCAGGTGCAGATATCGTAATTTTTTCTAAGACAACGACCATCTAGACCTTCTTCCAATGCAAAGTCTTTTCATCAAGACTTTAGAGTAAACAATTCTTGGTGTGTGAGCTTCGACGGTTCGAAAATCGGAGTTGCGAAATGCCTTGTATCCACGTTTCCGGTTTGTGAAATTATCGGTTTTGCGGTTGACTGTGCCGATCAAACCCTTCCCGAACTTATTATTTTATGGTCCTTTGAAGACAATTATATATTATGTTACGACGAACATATCCAACGGTTGTTTTGTCCAAATTCAATTTCGTTAATACTCTGCTGCAAATGAGCGTCTACTCATGAACACTTAAGTCGTAAAGATTAGTCGATACTTAACATGTTTCAATACGTAAAATTAATCGTCGGTTCAAATTTAACTGTTAATATATACGATGCGTTCATCGATATTATACGACTATTTCACTTGAATGACAGATCGCTAAATTCCTAGGGAATTATTTTTTAAAATTTTTTTTACGTAATTTGAACCTGGACGACGGAGATGGTCATTTTCCGTCGTCCAGGTGTTCACCTGAACGACGGAGAATGACCATCTCCGTCGTCCAGGTTCAAAAATCATGGCGGTTCAAATAATTTTTTGTTTAATTTTTTCATGTAATTTTCACTTGGACGACGGAAACTTACCATCTCCGTCGTCCAAGTCCAAAATTATGGCGGTTCAATTTACCGCTTCCGTTTTTGGGACCGCTTGAATTTTCACTTAGACGACGGAGAATGACCATCTCCGTCGTCTAAGTCCAATTCCATGGCGGTTCAAAACGTCCCGCCGATTAATTACGCGCCGATTGAAAATTTTTAAACCGCCACCTGGACGACGGAAAACACTGTTTCCGTCGTCCAGGTGCAGTTAGACGACGGAGAATAGTGCTCCGTCGTCTAAGTCAAACTCTATAAATAGAACAGCACCCCCCCCCTCATTTTCTCATCATTCCATCTCCTCCTCTCCCTCTTCTCTCCTCTCCTCTCCTCCGGCGATCCTCCTCCGGCGACGCTCCGACGACATTATTTCCGCCGTGGTTCCTCTTCTCCGACGACTCAACTCCGCCGATATTCCCGCAAACTCCGGTTCGGTAAATTTCTATTTTTCTCTTATTAAAATAATTTTATTTATTTAATTAATTTAATTCTAAATATAATTAATTCGTAGAATTTAATTGATTAATTAGTTTAAATATTTAATAAATGATTAATTATTGTTATTAATTAATTAAATCATAATTATTGTAATTATTGTAATTATTTATATATTATTAGTTGCATGATTAAATGAATTGACTATTAAATTATTTATTATTAGTTGCATGATAAATAAATATAAATTATTGCATCTAATTAAAGGAATTATTAATTAATATTTACGTTTATTTTCTAGTAAATTAATTAGTAGTACGTGTTCGATTTAAATTTAGTACATAGGCTTGGTAATTATTAAGTCGCACTCTTTGGAATAGATGGCGCCTCTTTTCCTTGCTTATCTCCTTAACCCCTCGTGATGTGTGGATTTCATCACCGCACACCATAACCTAAGTGAAGTTATGGACACGAGGTTGAGGGCGGAGTTTGCAAAGGACTTGAGGGAGTGTAAATTTTCGAAAAATTGGCCGAATGTCGGACATGGTGTCTAGAAACGGGTTATGACTGGTGACAGGATTTGGACTAAGAAAGACTTTTGTCGAAATTAGTCCTGCCTCTCGCGTTATCTCTATCCCTAACTGGCCATGTTTTTCGATTTAACCAAGGCTGATTAATTGAAAATTTACACTTTATCGCGCGGGTCGCACGTCCATTGAACGACCGAAAATGCCAAGCTAGTGTACTCTATTTAAATCTTAAACGTACTTAATTAATTAGCGTAAATTTTTAAGTTGTAATTATTATGGTAAGTAGGTATTTTAACCCCGTACTCTTAGGTTTAAATGGCTCCGCCAAAGATGACATCCGGCAAGAAGAAAGCCCAACAAGAGGCAGAAGATGCCATGCTCCGCCGCTTGGCGGACCAAGTCGGTTGGGAATTACCACCGGAGGGCAACGACGCTCTCAATCCGGACGGATCATCTGGTCCGTCCGTAGCGCCCTCTGGGGAAATTCCCGCTCCCCCATTCATCTCGAGCGGTGATGACGTCGACCCCTTCCAATCTCCGACGCCCGGTACCCATTCAACGGGAAGTACTCAGGCGTCCTCCACCGCCGAATCAATCATGTACAGCGCCCGCCGTAGGCAAATGAGGGCCCCCACTGACCCGGAACCGAAAAGGACTCGGGGTCTCGTTAAAGGGGGGAAAGCGGAGCGTATTTGCAAGGCGACTGGTAAAAAGATCGACTTGCCGTACGACGAATTCACCGGTGGCCCTCCCACAGCTCAACTAGCAAGTCTCTCGGCGCATGGGATAGGGTCAATCATCCGTAACCGGGTTCGTATCACTGCCCCTACTTGGAAGGAGGCGCCGGATCATGAGAAGGCGAAAGTCTTCAAAGATCTTTCGGTACGTAATACGTTCAATTTAGTTATTATATAATATTGTTAATCTCGGCCTAAAATTTCATAATATATACGATTATAATTTTCTATTTATTTTTCATAGGAACAATTTGACGTGGATCCGACACCGGCTATGTTGAGGCATATCAATCAAACCGCCAACTCCATCTACAAAGATTGGAAGTACAGGCTCCATAAGTACTTCAAAGATGTCGGTCCCGTGCCTCCCCCGGTAGAGCTGCAAGGGGAGAGAGAAGATGAGTGGGAGTGGTTGTGTAACCACTTTGCCGATGAACAATTTAAGGTATTAATTTAATTTTTTTATTTCAATTAAAATAATTGAATTATTTAAATTGTAGTTATTCATTTTTTAATGATTTAATTATCTTGTGTAACAGAAATTCTCCGGTGTCAACAAAGCCAACCGGGGGAAGAAGGAGAAACACCATACTACCGGCGCCAAGCAGTTCATTCAAATTGCCAAGGAGCACAAGGATAAGGGTTCCAAACACCCTTTTATTGATGCAAGCGTAAGCGCGTACGTGACGCCAGGGCTCGATAATGAAGCGAGTCAATGCGGGGTAAGTGATATATATATATGTGCTTTTAATTATAGTAATTATTATTTAAATATGATTACAAAATTATAATAAATTAATTATAATTTTGTAGGCAAGGGCGATAGAGCGTGCGCATGAAGAGTTGGCCAACACTCAGCTTGCGTTCCCAGATGTGCCGTCGGAAGACCTGCCTCCTCTATCCTTAGAGAGCCAAATTGCAATCGCGGATGAGGTCTACGGTCGTAGAGCTAGCAAGGAGGTTAGGCACTTTGGGCCTAGGGTGGTACGAGATTTGTCGACGACCTCCGGCTCATCATCTATGGGAGGTTCGAGGCAGCGGAGAATGAGTCAAGCTGCGGCCGTCGAAGCAGCCATTCAAGAGGCTCGACTGGCACGAGAGGAGAATCGACTGACACAAGAGCAGAATGAGGCAATGCGGCAAAGACTTGACCAACAACAAGCACAAATAGCCCAACTCATCGCCCTTATGGAACAAAATCGAGAAGTATGTCAACCTCCTCCGAACCCACACCCCGACGACAACGACCCGGCTGGAGGCGGAGGACTCGGCCCCGCATCTGCTCCTCCAGTGTATTAGCTAGCACGTAGTATATTATCTCGTTTCTTTCCGCATTCCGAACAATATTTTAATTTTTAATTTATGGGTTTTTTCGTATGTACAAATTAATTTACTTTGATTATTTAATAATTAAGTTATTAATTTTTATATTCAAAATTTAGTTTATTTATTTAATTTTAGCATTTTTCATTATTTAAATTAAAATAATAATAAATTAAATTATTAATTTTTTATTTCAATTTATTTTTTTAAAAAAATTAAATATTCACTTGGACGACGGAGATTATGTTTTCCGTCGTCCAGGTGAAACCCTATACCCCTAACCCCTAAACCCTAAACCCTGTCGTTCTCCGTGGCCCAGGTGTTCACCTGGACGACGGAGAAGTAGTGTTTCCGTCGTCCAGGTGAACACCTGGGCCACGGACAAGCTACCATTATCCGTGGCCCATGTACACACTTGGACGACGGAAACACTAAGTCTCCGTCGTCCAGGTGAACACCTGGGCCACGGACAGAGCTCGTCTGTCCGTGGCCCAGGTGTTCACCTGGACGACGGAGACTTAGTGTTTCCGTCGTCCAAGTGTGTACATGGGCCACGGATAATGTCCGAGGTCCAAGTGAACTTGGACGACGGATCACTAAATCTCCGTCGTCCAGGTGCTTGGACGACAGCACTTGGAGCACAGACCTTGGACGACGTAGTTTCCGTCGTCCAAGTACTTAGACGACGGAAAACTGCACTTAGACGACGGAAATGGTCCGTGGTCTAAGTGCAGTTTTCTTGTAGTGTGCATATCAAGCCTCTGACGCATAGATAGCGTTTCCGCCCGTGCGAGTCGAGCCTCTTCAAGGGCTGCTTGGACCGCTGCATCCCGAACACTTGTCCTCGCCGAGCGTGCCGTAGATGAGTCAAAAGATAAATCTCGCTGCACCTTGTGTCCCAACCCCCTAACCTCATTGCCTGCTCGACATCCGTATACTTCATCGGCGATTGCAATTTGGCTCTCCCTCGATAGAGGAGGCAGGTCTTCCGGCAGAAAATCTGGGTGCAAGCTGCGTGTTGACCAAATCTTGCTGCGCCAGTTCTACCAACTACGCCTGAAAATAATATTAAAAATGAAATAATTTTAAACTTTTACGAGTTTAATAAATAATAATTACGTTAATTAAGAAGAAATATATACGACACTTACATCACTTTGACTCACTTCATTATCGAGCCCAAGCGTCACGTAAGTGGTGACGCTAGCATTTAGATAAGGGTATTTAGAGCCCTTATCTCTGTGCTCCTTGGTAATTTGTATCATCTGCTTAGAGCCAAAGGTATAATGTTTGTCCTTCTTCTCCCGATTGGCCTTGTTTATATCTGATTTCCTCTATTCGACAACATAAATCATTAAAAAACTAATAAATGACTAAAAAAATAAATTATTCGATTTCATCAATTTAAATAAAAAAGACGAACCTGATACAATTATTCTTCAAAGTGGTTGACCAACCACTCCCATTCATCTTCCATATCTCTACGTAGCTCAACGAGGGTAGGCGAGCGGCCGAATTTGAGGTATTACTTGTGAAGTCTATACTTCCAATCATGGTAGATGGTGTTGGCGGTGGCGTTGATGTGGCTAAGCATCTCCGGTATGCCATCCACCGCATATTGTTTCTACAAAAAAAGAATAAAAAATTATAATCGTATATATTATGAAATTACGATTTTTATTGGTTATTAAAAAATAAATTTAAAATTGTATTACCGAGAGTTCTTTAAAAACATTCCCCTTCTCCAAGTCTGGATACTCTTTCCAGCTAGGCACAACCATATGAATCTTGTTGCGAATATTTGCTCTGATGCTATGCGATGGGAGGGTCATCGGTGAAATCGTTTTACGACAACTAGATCTTTTGCTCGATCGCCTTGAACAACTTCTCGGATTTTCCACCATTTCCGAGTCCTCGGGTCCTTTTCGGTGGAGGATCTGACGGGGTCATCCTAACCTTGCACCGCGCGTAGTAGAGAATAGACTCGAAAGCCAACTCCTGGACACCTTCTGACATCGATGATTGACCGGAAGGGGTGTTATTGCCATCGCTCTGTATAACTGGGGCATTAGAAATTTCCCCAGTCGCCGCAGCTGAGGGACCACCTGAAGGGTCCGAAGAAGGCGCGACATTGCTCTCCAAGCTCTGCCAACCCACTTGCTCTGTGAAGCGTCGGAGTTGAGCATCTTCAGCCTCTTTTTGTGCATTCTTTTTACTCCGTGGGCCATTTTAACCTAGGAGTTGTAAAAATCAACTATTAAACCTATTTTGCCATTAATTATAACTACTTTACTATTTACTATTTTTAACAATTTACAACTAATTATAACTATTTTACCATTAATTATAACTTATAAATACATACGTATGTAAAAAAAAAATACCGGCGGTGGGATTGGGCCGGCCGGTGGGAAGCGTCGGAGGTTGAGGGATGAGGCTGTACGGTGGAGGGAGGGAGCAAGGAGGAGGACGTACGAGGTGGATGGAGGGAGGAGAGGCCGACGGTGGAGGAGGTGGAGGCCGGCCGGTGGGAGCCGCCGAAGGGAGACGTGAGGTGTTGCCGAAGCAGGAGTTTGAGAGAGAGAGAGAGAGAGTGATCAATCGAAACTGTCCAGAATCTGGAATTATACGGTTTCACTTAGACGACAGAAGTTGATTTTACGTCGTCTAAGTGAAACCGACCTCACTTAGACGACGAAAACTAAATTTACGTCGTTCAAGTGTCCACTTAGACGACGTAAACTCCTCTTCCCGTCATCTAAGTCAATCTCGGTTTCTCCCCGAATTAATTGGCGGGTGGAAGTTGATCGCCATTTATTTTGGGAAACCGTTCAAAATTTGAACTTAGACGACTGACGACCCCTTTCCGTCGTCCAAGTGATGACTTAGATGACGTAAACTTAGTTTTCGTCGTCTAAGTTCAAATTTTGAGCGGTTCCCAATATAAATGGCGGTGGAATTTTGACCGCTCAAAATTTGAACTTAGACGACGACGTTGGCCTTTTCCGTCATCTAAGTGCACGCCTAGACGACAGAAAGTCTTCCTCTTTCGTCGTCTAAGTACAATTTCTCTAAAAATAATATTTAAAAATAATTCGTAAGGAAGTTTCCGATCTTTCATTTGAAAGGAATTGTCCTAAAATATCAATTAAAGAATCGTATATAAAAAAAGTTGGATTTAAGACTACGAATTAATTTACATCTTCAAACTTGTTAAGTATCTACTAATATGTATAACTTAAGTGTTATTAAGCTAGTATAGGCTCACTGCACATCAATATTAACGAAATTGAATTTGGACAAAAAAATCGTTGGATACATTCACCACAAGACAATATATAAGTAGAATAACTATATATAAAAATAGTAAGTTCGTTAAGGGTTTCATCGGCACAGTTAACCGTAAAATCGAAATTTTTACAAACCGAAAACGTGGATATACAAAAATCTGTAACTTCTATTTTGAAACCATTGATGCTCAGATCCCAAGACTTGTTTACTCTATGCTCTCGATGAAAAGAATATGCATTGGGACATGGTCTACATGGTCGTTGTCTTAAATGTAAAATTACGATATCATGACTTAGACGACGAATTGGCCTCATTTGTGTCATCTATGTGAATACTTGGACGATGCAAACGTGTCATTGTATCGTCTAAGTTAAAAATTTAGGGTTTAGGTTTTAGGGGGTTAAGGCTTAGGGTTTACTTAGACGACAGAATTACCCGTTTGCGTCGTCTAAGATAAAGGTTTAGGATTTAGGGTTATATAGTTAATTGTGTTTACATTGGACTACAAAAAGTCGTTCTGTCGTCTAGGTTTTAGGGTTTAGAGAAAATGTGACACTTGGTCATACGAATTTTTGTATTCCGTCGAAGCGACCTCGCTCTTTAATTAATTTGAAGTTAACTATGTGAAACATTTAAGAGTTATAATTAATTAATTAATTATTAAATTAAGTTTAGAATTAATAATTGTACATACTCCTCCTCATAATATAATTAATCATGCATCATTACGTCAAATAGTTAAATTGTAATAATTAATTATCAATTAATATTCCTCATCGGTACATTGTACTCCTCATTATAATCGTCATATCCTCCTCACCACTGTTATCCGATTGCTCCTCCTCATCATCATACTCAACATCGTCCGACGAATATCTTGAGTCATCGTCGTCATCCTGTGTCTCTTCTTTATCGACCTCATTAATTACATTTATAATCTCATCTTCAGTTAGATCTGTACAGCCATTAGGCAGGGGTAAGCATTCACCATCTTGAACCAGGTCCATTATGTCGGAGCGGATGACAGAAATATTATGCTCTTCATATGCAGTAATGTCTCTTTGTAGTTCAGCATCTTCAGTCGTCGGCGTCCCTTCAGCTGTCGTGATATTCCATATTAATCGATGTGAGATATGGTTCACTATTTTCTACCTTTCATCAACTTTCGGATCATCAAGATAGAACACCTGCCTAACTAAGGTCGCAAGAGCAAAAGGCTCATCCTCATACCAGCTTGAGTTTGTATCGACTGATAAAAGGCTCAGATCTTTCTTTGTACGCTTGAACCATTTGCACTTGAATAGGAACACGTTGACATCATTCCCGTAACATAGCTGAACGACATATACAAGAGCCCCATAATATATATCATTGTCTTTCCCAACCGCTACTCCACTGTTTTGTGTTCTTCTTCCTTTATCTCGGGCCAATGAATGAAACTTTACACAATTTACAAAACATCCGGGGTAAATATAGTGTCTAATCGGCTTCCCTGCTAGCAAGTGCTTTTGCCAGGACTACCACCCCCCTGTGGTTATTAGATTTTTGTAGATCAATCATCTATGAAAATGGGAAAAACATATATATAATTAAAGAGTTTAATTTCTGCAAACATGTATATAAATTAAATAAGTATACATACGTACCCATTGGAAGAAATAATCGGGGAACTTCTTCTTAACCACTTTATCAAACCACGCCGAACTCTTGTCCAAATTTAACGCCTGAAGTTTCTCCCTGTACGCACTCATGTAAGGCTCAACTTTGTCATAGTCTCGCAACACTACCCAATGCGCCTCAATAAGTTCTTCTCGTGTTAACGATTCCTTTAATACTCCTCTAAACGGTCGTACGATATTTGTGATGACAGAAAGATTGATGTGGACATTAGGATCGAAGGTGGTGGGAGGTGGTAGATCCTTGAGGTACCTGTTGCAGTAAGTAACACACTCATGCATTAGGTATGTCTCTGCTATGGAGTCATCTGGGGCTGACCTATTTTTCACGAATCCTTTATACTGTCCAAGCTGTCTACAAAATATCAAACATTCAATTAATTAATTGTAGAATAAATACATATAGCTAGTAATCTGGAGTGGAAAAAATAATGGATCGGAAAACCTATATAATTAATTAGTTGTACGTACCTTTCTTGAGGATACATCCAAGTGTACTGCGCTGGACCATAAATGAGCACCTACTCAAGTAGGTGGATCATTAGGTGAATCATGATGTCAAAGAAAGCAGGGGAAAAAATCCTCTCTAGTTTGCAAATGATGTGCACAATTTGTTGTTGCAGTGTTCCACCACATCTGACTTCTTTAACTCTCTGGCGTATAACCTCTGCACCATCTGCATAATGCCACTATTGGTTCTACGACGTCACGAGGCAAATATGGTCTAATTACCACTGGAATCAGACGTTGCAGCATAACGTGATAATCATGTGCCTTTAGACCAACAAACTTGTGTTACACCTCGTTCACTGCTATAATTATAGTAGCTGCATACTTAGCCGGATAACGAATGCTCTTAAACTAGTGGAATACAAAACCTCAAAGTGTCGGCTTCACTGTGTAAGGTGCAGCTGGCATCTTGTTGTACACTCCTCTTATATCCCTCCTCAACCACAAGGAACGATGTAGATTCATAGATTTCAGATCTTTGTGTGCTTTGGGAGTATCTTTAGTCTTGAACTTAATATCGAGAATTGTTCTCACCACGCTGACGCACACATTCTTTTCTATGTGCATCGCACCCAAGTTGTTCCTCAGCTTCAACTTCGACCAGTAAGGGAGTTCAAAGAATATATTCTTATGATGCCAATAGCTGAGATCATGTGGAGGTATTGGATTGTGTTTCTGTACATCCTTGTCATTGGTCCACACACCAAAGTTGAAATAGGTCAACCTCTCTAAAATCTCTTCGCCAGACCAACTACAGAGTTTAGAATTATTCTCTACCGTCCCGTCGAAATGAGCTTCATCATGTCGTCACGGTTAATCGTCAAGAAGCCATCTACAGTGACCCAGGTAACACACATTCCCCGCGTGCTAATTAGAGTTCACGTCATCCAAACATATAGGGCATCCATTGTATCCTTTCGTCTTACAGGCTGCTAATATCCCATACACTAGAAAATCACAGATCGTCTATATTACGGTTGCCTTCATCATGAACATCGTGTCTGTGAATTTTTCATAAGTTTGGACTCCATTTTCCCACAACAGTTTCAGCTCGTCGATCAAAGACCTGAGATAGACATCTAGGCACTTCCCCAGAGATTTAGGACTTGGAATTAGCAGAGTAAGGAAATTTAATTCCTTGTTCATACACATCCACGGAGGCAGGTTGTACGACATCAGAAATAACTGGCCAAGTACTAATGGCAGAGCTATTACTACCCCAAGGATTGAATCCGTCTGTAGATAGTCCGAGTCTAATATTTCGAACCTCTGTTGCAAAGTCTCCAAATTCGTTGTTGAAATGTTTGAAAGCCTCCCCATTCACGGCGTGTCTCAACACATCGTCATCTATTCACTTTGGTGCGTACCATCGCATCGCCTCTGCTGTGTATAGAGACATGTACAGGCGCTGCAATCTGGGAATCAATGGAAAATATCGAAGAACCTTCACAGGAATTTTCTTTTTCGAACTCTTCCTATTCTTCTCTTGTCTTCACTGGCCACATATGAGAGAATAGTCTAAATCTACATACTCTTTATAAAACAACACACAATCATTTGGACAGACGTCAATTATCTTGTACTTTAGGCCGAGACTGCTCAAGATATTTCTAACCTTGTAATGGGATTTAAAAAGATTGTAATCATCAGGAAGCAACTTACATATTTGGCCCTGAATTTCGTCAAAAGCACTGACTGACATTTTGTTCTTCACTTTTATCTCCATTTGCTTCATCACATATTGCAAGACATTCTTTCGACATCCAGGGTACACCGAGGTCTACGCTTCAAGTAGCATTGTGTTGTACTTATTCATCTCAATGGTGTCAACGGCCAAGCTAGCAGTAGAGAATGTGTCATCATGTCCATAAGTGGTATTGTAACCTTCCTCTTGGGGTTGGTGTCCACCATGAACAAATCCCAAAAATGCAACATGGACCAAATCCGCAGTTGGGTTCCAAGCAGGGGGGTCGACACCACTACCGCTGGATGAGGCACCATGATAACTGTACCCTGAGTTGAAGTCTGCTCAGCTGAAGTATACTACTTCACCATGCTCGCTCCACGTAGTGGAACTCCACATGAAACTATTTTTATACAGGTGTTGCATCATAAAATTAACCTCCACATACTGATAGTTAAGTCATTTTTTGCACGCACACCTGAAATGCTTCTTTCCCTAACCATGTTCCATCGCAAAATTCACAAATTCTCTAATTCCATCCATATACGGGACATCACCCTAATCGGTGAACTAGAACTAAATGCAGAAAACTAAATGCTAAAAAGTAAAAGTGAATCAACAATGAAAAAGAAAAACTAGGAACTTCTCTCCACCCTAGAAAACTTATAATTACCCCAATATAAAGAACTATGGATGAATGTTTCCCACGTACGAGTTATAGGTAAGTCATCTTACGCATTACACTCTCTTATTTGACATGAAAGAGGGAGTGGTCATTTGCTCTAACTTGATCTCTAATTAACAAACTTATACATATGGTGGTGTAAGCCTAGAAAACTAGAGTCATTAAGTTCTAAGTGTGTTTGAGGAAAAATAAAACTTCAATGGTTGATTTGGTGGTCACCCTTATGTCACTAAGAAATTACTCACACAAGAGCTTATTTTCTCTCTCCAGAATATGCAATAATATGTTGGTTATGCACACACTCAAGACACTAGATTCTACAACATGCAACTAAGCTGGTCACCAAAGAAACATATAGTAGAAATCATCGTTGGAAGAACAGTGAAATAAAACTCATCTAAATAGTTATTAAAATCACAATGAGTTCAAAATCGTAAGCATGTCTAGGGCTTTGATCAACCCATCATCGACAAGGAAGCTAAACTACAAAATATTATAAGAAAAGAAAGCCATAAAAGATAGAGAAGAAGACAATCTGGTGTTTGGCTTCGGCGGGTCAAAGTCGTCGTCTGAACCTCCTTCTTATGGCTCCTTGTTGTCCTCTCAAATTATTTTTCTCCTCAAACTGATTAGCCTTTCCCAAAACCCTAAAAATAATATTTATAGAGGCTTGATTGAGGATCTCCTTCCTCATTGATAATTGCATAAATATGCGACTATATTGTGCTTAAGTATTCTAAAAATACTTGGTTTATTTGTTTAGTTTTTAGTAATTAATTATGTTTTGTTTATTTAGGCTATTTGGAGAAAAAAAATACAAAAATGAGAAATAAAAGGAGAATTCTATTAAAATAAGAAATGATGATGTGGAAAGTCCATGTGGCGATGACTCAACTCTACATTGATGGGGAGAGGCCCAAGATCACACCTACATGAGCATCTTTTGAAGAAGAAAATAGGGTTGTTGAATTTCAGAGAAGAAGCGTCGCTGCCTTGGAGGATCTTAGCCATTATATTTCAACCCATCGAGCTGCAGCTTCCGAGAATTCTAGGGTTTTTTATTTATTCTTCCTTCTCCATCATGTTTTGCTATTATATTCTTTCGACTATGTATAGCTAAACTTCTCTAGTTAGCGGTTGATCAAAGTTCTAGACATGCTTACAGTTTTGAACCCCTTGTGATTTTGATAACTACTTGGATGAGTTTTACTTCACTATTATCCCTTTGATGATTTCTACTATGTGTTTTTTTGGTTACCAACTTAGTTGCATGTTGTAGAGTGTATTATATTGAATATGTGCATAACCAACATATTATCGCATGTTCTAAAGAGATAAGAAAGCCCGTAGTGTTAACTTGTGTGAAGTGAATCCTTGGTAAGGGAAGGGTGACCACCATATCAACTCTTGAACCTTTGTTGTTCCTCAAAAATTCTTAGATCATAATGACTCTAGTTATCTAGACTTATACAACCATATGTATACGTCGGTTAATTAGGGATCACGTTAGAGAGGATAACCACTCCCTCTTTCATACCAAGTAACAGAGTGTACTACGTATGTTGACTTAACCAAAGCTTATATGTGGGGAACATTCATCCATGGTTATTACATTAGATTGGGGTAATCGTAAGTTGTCTAGCTTGGAGAGATGTTCCTAACATTCATCTCTATTTGATTTCATCAATATTTGGGCATTCCTAAAATTTATGTTTTTTCTGCAATAGTTGTAACTTCACCGAATTATTTCAGCACACACAATATCTCCGAATACCTTCAATTTTTGTGTGGTAGTCCACCTCTGTGTCTAGTATCTTGTGTTAAATTTTCGTATTTTTTGGTTTAGTCTAAGTTAGGTTCGAAGTATATTTTGTGTACACAATTTTCTTTTCTTTTCATCTCTCAACGTTTTTTTCCGGCAATTACAACATTCTATACTTTCTGAACAAGTGTATCTCTATTTAAATACATCAAGCAAACCATCTTTTAACTCCTCAAAATAAAGAAACACATCACTTCTTGTTGACATTACTTCACACTAAGTCTCGGCCAGAAACATAAGGTAAAGAAGTCTTACACTAAGCTAAGTGTTTAGATATTCATTGGTGATGAAAGAAAGGCTTAACGTACACTACAAGAAAACAGCACTTAGACCACGGAAACGTAATTGTTCCGTGGTCCAAGTGACACTTGGACGACGGAGAAGTCAATGTCGTCCAAGTACCACCTGGACGACGGAGAATACCATCTCCGTCGTCCAGGTGATCACCTGGAGGACGAAGAAGACTCCGAGGTCCAGGTGTCCACCTGAACGACGGAGACGGTATTCTCCGTCGTCCAGGTAGACACCTGGACCTTGGAGTCTTCTCCGTCCTCCAGGTGATAACCTGGACGACGGAGAATCCCGTCTCCGTCGTCTAGGTGGACACCTGGACCTCGGAGTCTTCTCGGTGCTCCAGGTGATCACCTGGACGACGGAGATGGTATTCTCCGTCGTCCAGGTGATCACCTGGACAACGGACCGACACACCGTCGTCCAAGTAACTTCCACTTAGACGACGTACCGACACCTCCGTCGTCTAAGTGAAGCATTATATAAACCCGATGCCAAACTCTCTTCATTCCATCCGATCCTCGATCAATTAATTCATTCCATTCGAAGAAGAATTGAAGGAGAAGGAGAATAAGAAGGGAGAAGACCGAGAAGGATCAGGATCAGGGATCTCCGCTGACTAGCTAGCTAGCTTAATTAACTGATATCGAGAAGGCCAGCAGGTACGTACGCAGTTAAAATTTGCTTAATATATATTTAGTGAAAACGTACGTACATACATGCATGGATGTTAGCTATATATACAGATTAAATTACGTACGTACGTAATTGATGGATCGATGTAGATCGAGTACGTATAATTAAGCGTAAATTAATGGACTAATATATATATAATAATTAATTAATTATAATATTTTGTAGCAGTATGGACAAGAGTTGGATGAAGTTGAAGAATAGATGTGATGTCCGGTATATGGATGGAATTAGCGAATTTGTGAATTTTGCGATAGAACATGGTCAGGGAAAGAAGCGTTTCAGGTGTCCGTGCCAGAAATGTCTTAATTGTCAGTATGCGGAGGTTAATGTTATGGTGCAACACCTGTACGAAAATAGTATGATGTGGAGTTACACTACATGGAGCGAGCATGGTGAAGCAGTACAGTTCAGCGCAGCAGACTTCAGCTCAGGGTACAGTTACCATGGTGCCTCATCCAGCGGGAGTGGTGCCGGACCCTCAGGTTGCAACCCAATTGCAGATTTGGTCCATGATGCATTTCCGGGATGTAGTCATGGTGGACACGAACACCAAGATGGAGGTTACAGTACCACTAATGAGCATGATGACACATTCCCCGCTGCTAGCTTGGCCACTGACACCAGTGAGATGGATAAGTACTGTCAGATGCTACTTGAAGCGCAGACCCCGGTGTTCCCTGGATGTCGAGAGAATGTGTTGCAATATGTGATGGAGCAAATGAAGATAAAAGTGAAGCACAAAATGTCAGTGAGTGCTTTAGACGAAATTCAGGAGCAGATATGTAAGTTGCTTCCTGATGATCACAATCTTCCTAAATCTCATTATAAGGTTAGAAATATCTTGAGCAGCGTCGGCCTAAAGTACAGGATAATTGACGCATGTCCGAATGATTGTGTGCTATTTTACAAAAAGTATAAAGATTTGGACTATTGTCCCGTATGTGGCCAGTGCAGATTCCAGGTGAAAGGAAGAGTTCGAAAAAGAGAATTCCTGTGAAAGTTGTTCGATATTTTCCCTTGATTCCCAGATTGCAGCGCCTGTACATGTCTCTACACACAGCAGAGGCGATGCGATGGTACGCAGAAAAGCCAATAGATGACGATGTCCTGCGACATGCCGCGGATGGGGAGGGTTTCAAACATTTCGACAGAGAATTTGGAGACTTTGCTTCAGAGGTTAGAAATGTTAGACTCGACCTATCTACAGACGGATTCAATCCTTGGGGAAGTAATAACTCCGCCGTCAGCACTTGGCCAGTTATTCTGATGCCGTACAACTTGCCTCCGTGGATGTGCATGAACAAGGAATTTAATTTCCTTACTGTACTAATTCCAGGTCCTAAATCTCCAGGGAAGTGCTTAGATGTCTACCTCAGACCTTTGATTGACGAGCTGAAACTGTTGTGGGAAAATGGAGTCCCAACTTATGACAAATTCACTGACACGATGTTCACGATGAGGGCTGCCGTAATGTGGACGATCAGCGATTTTCCAGCGTATGGGATGTTGGCAGCCTGCAGGACAAAAGGATATAATGGATGTCCTATATGTTTGGACGACATGAACTCTAGTTGGCATGCGGGGAAGGTGTGTTACTTGGGTCATCGTAGATGGCTTCCTCACGACCACCCGTGGCGACAGGATGAAGTTCATTTCGACGGGACGGTAGAGAACAATCCTAAACCCCGTAGTTGGTCGGGCGAAGAGATTTTAGAGAGGTTGAGCTATTTCGACTTTGGTGTGTTGAGCAATGACGCGGATGTAAAGAAATGCAATCCAATTCCTCCACATGATCTGAGCTATTAGGATCACAAGAGTATATTCTTTGAACTCCCTTACTGATCGAAGTTGAAGCTGAGGAACAACTTGGACGCGATGCACATAGAAAAGAATGTGTGCGACAGCGTGGTGGGAACAATTCTCGGTATTAATTTTAAGACTAAAGATACTCCCAAAGCGCGCAAAGATTTGGAATCAATGAATCTACGTCGTCCCTTGTGGTTGAGGAGGGATAGGAAATGAGTGTACAACAAGATGCCAGCTGCACCTTACACAGTGAAGCCGACGCTTAAACGTTCTGTATTTCACTGGTTTAAGGGCGTTCGTTATCCGGCTACGTATGCAGCTACTATAACTGGAGCAGTGGACGAGGTGCAACACAAGTTTGTTGGTCTAAAGACACATGACTATCACGTTATGCTGCAACGTCTGATTCCAGTGGTAATTCGACAATACTTGCCTCGGGACGTCGTAGAACCAATAGTGGCATTGTGCAGTGGTGGCAGAGGTTATGCGCCAGAGAATTAAAGAAGTCAGATGTGGTGGAATTGCAACAACAAATTGTGCACATCATTTGCAAACTAGAGAGGATTTTTCCCCCTGCTTTCTTTGACATCATGATTCACCTAATGATCCACCTGCCCGAGCAGGTGCTCATTTCTGGTCCGGTCCAGTACACTTGGATGTATCCTCAAGAAAGGTACGTACAACTAATTAATTTGTTCCACTGGAGATTACTAGCTAGCTATATGTACTTATTCTTATTGTACGTTTGATTTTGTAGACAGCTTGGACAGTATAAGTCATTCGTCAAAAACAGGTCGGCCCCGGATGGCTCCATAGCAGAGACATACCTAATGCATGAGTGTGTTACTTACTACAACAGGTACCTCAAAGATCCACCACCTCCCACTGCCTCCGATCGCAGTGCCCACATCAATCTTTCTGTCGTCACCAATGTCGTCCGACCGTTTAGAGGAGTATTAAAGGAATCGTTAACACGGGAAGAACTTATTGAGGCACATTGGGTAGTGTTGCGAGACTGTGACGAAGTTAAGCCGTACATGATGTCATACAGGGAGAGGCTTCAGGCGTTAAATCAAAACAAGAGTTCGGCGTGGATTGAGAAAATGGTTAAGAAGAAGTTTCCCGATTATTTCTTCCAATGGGTACGTACGTACGTCTCGGTATTTAATTAGTAATTTATATACGTACATATCGATCATGTTTGGAGAAAGTAATTAAACCCTTATATTAATTTGCCCTTTTTCGCAGATGATTGATCTGCAAAAATCTGAAAACCACGGGGGGTGGTGGTCATGGCCAAAGCACTTGCTAGCAGGGAAGTCGGTTAAACACTATATTTATCCCGGATGTTTTGTGAATGGTGTAAAGTTCCATTCATTGGCCCGAGATGAAGGAAGAAGAACACAAAACAGTGGGGTAGCGGTTGGGAAAGACAATGATCTATATTACGGGGCTATTGTATATGTGGTTCAGCTATGTTACGGGAATGATGTCAACGTTTTCCTATTCAAGTGCAGATGGTTCAAGCGTACAAAGGAAGACCTGGGACTATTATCAGTCGATACAAACTCAAGCTGATATGAGGATGAGCCTTTCGCTCTCGCCACCTTAGTTCGGCAGGTGTTCTATCTCGACGATCCGAAAGTCGGTGAAGGGTGGAAAATAGTGAACCATATCTCTCATCGAGGAATATGGAATACAGAGACAATTGAAGGGACACCGGCGACGACTGAAGATGCTGCTGAACCAGAAAGAGACATTCCTGCCTATCAAGAGCCTAATATTTCTGTCATCCGCTCCGATATAATGGACCTGGTTCAAGATGGTGAGCGGTTACCCATGCCTGATGGTTGTACAGATCTACCTGAAGATGAGATTATCGATGAGGTAGATGAAGAAGACGAGCAGGAAGAGGACGTGGACGAGGACTCAGGTTATTCGTCGGACGATGTTGAGTATGATGAGGAGGATGAGAAATCAGATACCGGGGACGAGGATGATAACGATTATGATGATGACTACTTAACTAAGACGAGAAAAATTAATTGGTAGTTGAGTATGTAATTATTTTAATATATGATGCATCATCGATCAATATTTAATATCGTAATATATTATAAGGAGGAGGATGTATATATGTACGTAGATCTTAATATTTTTGTTCTTAATTAATTAATTACACGTGTCTAGCGTCCAGGTTATATAATTATACATAAATACGTACCTTGAGCTATCTCCCTAAATCTTCGACCCTAAATCTAGCAAATTAATCGATCGTCGGATCGATCGATCGATCGCGATCTTTTTAAATTATTTTTTTATTCAAAATAATTGAACGGACACACAAATAACCCTGGACGACATAAACCCTAAACCCTACGGCCCTAACCCCTGAATTCAAGGTTTTTACACCTGGACGACGGAGATGGTCATTCTCCGTCGTCCAGGTACACACTAGGACGACGGAGATGGTCATTTTCCGTCGTCCAAGTTCGCAAACCCTAAACCCTAAACAGTAAGGCCCTAACCCCTGAATTCAGGGTCTATACACCTGGACGACGGATAATATAATATCCGTCGTCCAAGTGATTACCTGGATGATGGAAAGGCTCATATCCGTCGTCCAGATGCAGATATCGTAATTTTTTCTAAGACAACGACCATCTAGACCTTCTTCCAATGCATATTCTTTTCGTCAAGACTTTAGAGTAAACAATTCTTGGTGTGTGAGCTTCGACGGTTCGAAAACCGGAGTTGCGAAATGCCTTGTATCCACGTTTCCGGTTTGTGAAATTATCAGTTTTGCGGTTGACTATGCCGATGAAACCCTTCCCGAACTTATTATTTTATGGTCCTTTGAAGACAATTATATATTATGTTACAACGAACATATCCAACGGTTGTTTTGTCCAAATTCAATTTCGTTAATACTCTGCTGCAAATTAGCCTGTACTCATGAACACTTAAGTCGTAAGGATTAGTCGATACTTAACAACTTTCAAGACTTAAAATTATTCGTCGGTTCAAATTTAACTGTTCATATATACGATGCGTTCATCGATATTTGACGACTATTTCACTCAAATGAAAGATCGCTAAATTCCTAACGAATTAATTTTAAAAAAAATTTTAACGTAAATTGAACCTGGACGACGGTGAATGACGTTCTCCGTCATCCAGATGAACACCTGGACGACGGAGAATGAAGAGATCCGTCGTCCAGGTTCAATTTACCATGGCGGTTCAATTTTTATTTTTATTTTTTTTTTCAATGAAAATTTCACTTGGACGACGGAGATGTCGTTCTCCGTCGTCCAAGTCAAAAATCATGGTGGTTCGATTTACCGCCTCAATTTTCGACACCGCTTGAATTTCCACTTAGACGACGGAGATTCAATTCTCCGTCGTCTAAGTCCAAATTAATGGCGGGTGAAACGTCCCGCCCATTAATTACGCGCCGCTTCGAAAAAATTTAACCCTTCACTTAGACGACGGAAAACACTGTTTCCGTCGTCTAAGTACAAGCCTATAAATAGAACAGCACCCCCCCCCCCCATTTTCTCATTCCATCTCCTCTCCTCTCCTCTCCTCCGGCGACGCTCCGACGACAATTTTTCCGGCGTGGTTCCTCCTTTCTGACAACTCAACTCCGGCTATATTTCTATTTTTTACTCCGGTGAGGTAAATTTCTATTTTTTACCTTATTAAAATTATTTTCATTTAATTAATTAATTTCTAAATATAATTTATTAATTAGTTTTAAATATTTCATTATTGTAATTATAATAATTTTTAGTTGTTAATTATTGTAATTAATAATTAATTAAATGCATAAATGTAATTAGTTGATAATTTATTAAATGAATAAATTTATTATTGTAATTATTTATTATTAGTTGATAAATGAATAAATTTATTATTGTAATTAGTTGACAATTAATTGGTTGATAAATAATAATTTATTATTGTCATTATTTATTGTTTTACTTAATTGATAATTACGTGTATTTTCTAGTAAATTGCATGGTAGTACGTCTTCGATTTAAATTTAGTACATTGGCTTAGTTTATTAAGTCGCACTCTTTGGAATAGATGGTGCCTCTTTTCCTAGCTTATCTCCTTAACCCCTCGTGATGTGTGGATTTCATCACCGCACACCATAACCTAAGTAAAGTTATGGACACGAGGTTGAGGGCGGAGTTTGCAAAGGACTTGAGGGAGTGTAAATTTTCGAAAAATTGGCCGAATGTTGGACATGGTGTCTAGAAACGGGTTATGACTGGTGACAGGTTTTGGATCTAAGAAAGACGACACAAATAGGTGTTTTGTCGAAATTAGTCATGCCTCTCGCGTTATCTCTATCCCTAACTGGCCATGTTTTTCGATTTAACCAAGGCTGATTAATTGAAAATTTACACTTTATCACGCGGGTTGCACGTCCATTGAACGACCGAAAAAGCCAAGCTAGTGTACTCTATTTAAATCTTAACCGTACTTAATTAGCGTAAATTTTGCACTTGTAATTATTATGGTAAGTAGGTATTTTAACAACGTACTCCTAGGTTTAAATGGCTCCATCCGGCAAGAAGAAAGCCCAACAGGAGGCAGAAGATGCCATGCTCCGAATGTTGGCGGACCAAGTCGGTTGGGTTGAACAGGAGGGCAACGACGCCCTCAATCCGGACCCTTCATCTGGTTCGGAGGTGGCGCCTCTTGGGGAAATTCCCTCTGCCCCATTTATCTCCGGCGGTGATGACGTCGACCCCTTTTCAACTCCGACGCCCGGTACCGGTTCAACGGCAAGTACTCAGGCGTCCTCGACCACTGAATCTATCATGTACAGCGCCCTCCGTAAGCAAAGGAGGGCCCCCACTGACCCGGAACCAAAAAGGACTCGGGGTCTCGTTAAAGGGGGCAAAGCGGAGAAAATTTGCAAGGCGACCGGGAAAAAGATCGACTTGCCCTACGACAAATTCACCGGTGGCCCTCCCACAGTTCAGCTAGCAAGTCTCTCGGCGCATACCATAGGGTCAATCGTTCGTAGCCGGGTTCGTCTCACTGCCCCTACTTGGAAGGAGGTGCCGGATGATGAGAAGGCGAAAGTCTTTAAAGATCTTTCGGTACGTAATACGTCCAATTTTAGTTATTATATAATATTGTTAATATTAGTTATAATTTCATAATATATACGATTATAATTTTCTATTTATTTTTGATAGGAACAATTTGCGGTGGATCCGACACCGGCGATGTTGAGGCATATCAACCAAACCGCCAACTCCATCTACAAAGATTGGAAGTACAGGCTCTATCAGTACTTCCAAACTTACGGTCCCGCGCCTCCTCCCGTAGAGCTGCGTGGGGATAGAGAAGATGAGTGGCAGTGGTTGTGTAACCACTTTGCCGATGACGAATTTAAGGTGTTAATTTACTTTTTTTTATTTCAATTAAGATAATTGAATTATTTAAATTTTACTTATTAATTTTTTAATGATTTAATTATGTTGTGTAACAGAAATTCTCCGGTGTTAACAAAATCAACCGGGGGAAGAAGGACAAACACCATACTACCGGCGCCAAGCAGTTCATTCAAATAGCCAAGGAGCACAATGATAAGGGCTCCAAACACCCTTATCTTGATGCACATATAAGCGCGTACGTGACGCCTGGGCTCGATAATGAAGCGAGTCAATGCGGCGTAAGTGATATATATATATGTGCTTTTAATTATAGTAATTATTATTTAAATATTATTTCATTATAATAAATTAATTATGTGCTTATAGGCAAAGGTGATAGAGCGTGCGCAGGAAGAGTTGGCTAACACTCAGCTTGCGTTCCCAGATGTGCCGCCGGAAGACCTACATCATCTATCCTTAGAGAGCCAAATTGCAATCACGGATGAGGTCTACGGTCGTAGAGCTGGCAAGGAGGTTAGGCACTTCGGGCCTAAGGCGGTACGAGATTTGTCGACGACCTCCGACTCATCATCTACGGGAGGTTCGGGTCAGCGGAGAAAGACTACGGCTGCGGCCGTCGAAGCAGTCATTCAAGAGGCTCGACTGACACGAGAGGAGAATCGACTGGCACGAGAGGAGAATCAATCCATGCGGCAAAGACTTGACGAACAACAAGCACAAATAGCCCAACTCATCGCCCTCATGCAACAATCTCGAGAAGTATGTCAACCTCTTCCGAACCCATACCGCGACGACGACGACCCGGCTGGAGGCGGGGGACGCGGCGGTGCATCTGCTCCTCCAGTGTGTTAATTAGCTTGTAGTTTTTTAATTATCTCGTTTCTTTCCGCATTCCGAACAATATTTTTATTTTTATGGGTTTTTTTGAATGTGTATGCACAAATTAATTTTAATTATTTAATAATTAAGTAATATTAAATTAATTAGTTTATGTAATTAATTTTATTATTTAAATTCAATTACTAATAAATTAAATTAATAATATTTAATACAATTTATTTTTTTAAAAAAAATTAAAAAACACTTGGACGACGGAGAACTTAATCTCCGTCGTCCAAGTGATAACCTGGGCCACGGAGAACGTAACAATCTCTGTGGCCCATGTAATCACCTGGACGACGGAGATTAAGTTCTCCGTCGTCCAAGTGTTTACATGGGCCACGGAGAATATTACTTTCTCCGTGGCCCAGGTAATCACCTGGACGACGGAGATTAAGTTCTCCGTCGTCCAAGTGATTACATGGGCCACGGGGAATGTAACAATCTCCGTGGCCCATGTAAACACTTGGACGACGGAGAACTTAATCTCCGTCGTCCAGGTTATTACATGGGCCACGGAGATTCTCCGCGGTCCAAGTGAACTTGGACGACGGTGACCTTGATCTCCGTCGTCCAAGTTCCTGGACGACAGCACTTGGAGCACGTACCTTGGACGACGGAGATTCCGTCGTCTAAGAACTTAGACGACAGAAAAACTCACTTAGACGACGGAAACGCTCCGTCGTCTAAGTTCTGTTTTCTTGTAGTGGTAGGCACAAAGTGGATAATCCAAGGGGTCCCAACTTGTGCGCACAAATAGGGACACATGACAATTTGGCAAAGTGGTGGTACATCCTAGATGCCTTTATCATCTCCTCAATGAGAACATATATTGACTATAAGCTTAGAAAAGCACAAGAGCAAGTTCTAGTAATCTCTAGAGTCCATTAACTTAATCATCGTTGGAAGAACAGTGAAGTAAAACTCATCCAACTAGTTATTAAAATCACAATGAGTTCAAAATCGTAAACATGTCTTGGGATTCGATCAGCCCCGAACTAAGTAACTAGCCCATCATAGACAAGGAAGCTAAACTACAAAAGTTCATAAGAAAATAAAGCAATAAAAGATAGAGAAGAAGAGAATCTAGCATCTTGCTTCGACGGGTCGAAGTCGTTGTTTGAACCTCCTTGCGGCTCCTTTATCTCCTCTCAAATTATTCTTCTCCTTGAAACTGATTAGCCTTTCCCAAAACACTAAAGTAATCTTTATATAGGCTTGATTGAGCATCTCCTTACTCACTTAGGTTTTAGGCTCTTTCCTTGACAAGTCAAACTTCTTTAATCCTTTTAGCTCTTGACATCTTTTCCATAAGACACATCAATATTAAATTGGATTGTAAAGCACAAATTTGTCCTTGGGATTCTTGATGTGATTTGGGATTCCAAACACAACTTTCTCATCAAAGTTAGATTTTCGAGTAGACTGACATCTATGGAATAAAATGACCATAACTTTCTCTAAGAAAATGATAATCACGTTCTAGAAGAAGCTATGAAAACTAGACATACGAAAATTTCCACAAATATAAAAATTATCTCCTGGTTCATCTTGAAATGTGCTCAGTTCTTTGTCGAAGTTGACTAACTTGCACAAGCAGATTTCCCACATTAAGCCTTAAACCATTTTTTTACTTCTTTTTTCCCTTATTGACTTAAAATACCTATAAAACAATAAAATAAACTGATATTTCTTAATAAATAACAAAATAATATGTCTATGAGCATCCATAAATAGTATAGATGTGCATATTTATGCACCGATCATGATGAAATTTACAAAAATTAAAATTCGTGAAATATGCAAGTATATATACGAGTTTCCATAATTGGAAAGGAGAGACTTTCAAATTTCGGGCTAACCAAAGTTGATTGCGTTGACCAAATTGTGGCAACCAAAATCGCCGCTGAGCTCGGGGCCTGCGAAGCACCGCCGTCTGGCCACCAAACCTGACAATCTTGGAATTGAAATGATTGACTTGTTTCCCTCCTCTTCCATTACCGTAACATCTCCACCCCTAATTTAACCAGAGATAGCTGTAATTTCAAGAGGAAGTACCGAGAAAGCCTAGATTTTGGGCTGATCGATTTCCGGCCAGATGGCAATCGATATTAGTGTGGTTTAGCTCCTCTCTTTCTCTTTTATGTGATGTTGTGTTCATGCGTTTAATTTCATGCTTGCAAGTGGGATTCAAGGAGATTGATCGATCTTCGTCTAGCCCGAATTGAGTGCCGTCGTGGAAGGTAGTTCTGGTGGTTTTGACCGACAAGAGTTAGGGCTTTTACTCCTCTCGTTGCGGCAAGTCTAAGGTGGCCCGCCTCGAGCCTCGTGGTGGCTCAATGGCGGCACTGCGTCTTCAATTACATCGGTCGGCGAGGTTTTGGCAGCAGCTTTTAGGGCCGATTTCAGCCTCTAAATGTCAGAATTAGAGTTGGGTTTATTTAGACAGTTGTCTGGAATCAGTCAAGTTACATGTCGTTAGAATCGTAACCACGTCATGAGTATAGTCGTGAGGTTCAATTCATGTATTGATATCTTTAACCCAGTGGGTAGGCGATGGTGACGCTTAGGGTCACGTGTCACTATCAGTGGTGGTGCGGTCGACAAATAATTTAGTGTGTTCTATATCATCATGATCATATTGTTTAATTGAATATGTAAATGGTTAATTGATTTTTGCGATATTCTAATAGGGTCAGGTCATTACAGAATCAGATTGTTTCTAACCATAGGAACATACCACATATTATTTAGCTCCCTAACTACACCATCATGGAGTTTCAACTTGACTTTTCCTACTCATTTACGGTCATGTGCAAAATTATCACCCATAAGCACATTTCCAGTGACACTTGTATCTAAAGTAGCAAACCAATCCTGATTCAAACACATGTGTTGGGAGCAACCACTATCCAAGAGCCATGATTTAGGTTCATCTATAGATGGAACATAATTAAAAGCTAAAGTGAGAACATACTCAGCTTCAACATCAGTAGAAGCCACATTTGCCTGAGGGCCTTTGTTCTTATTTTGCAGCTTCGGGCACTCATGTTTCTAATGACCTTTTTCACGATAAAATGCACACTTATCTCTATCCAAACTTCTTGTGCCCTTGGAATTTTCTCTTGAGTGCGAATGAGACTTTCTCCTGTTGTTGAAATTCTTTTTTTCAGCTGCTTTATCTCTAACCACCAAAGCATCCAATATAGAACAACTACTCCTTTTGTATGCATATCTAATCTCATGATTCATCAAGGCACTAGATACTTCTTCAAACTTAATAGTCTTCTTCTCATGAAGCAAAGTGGTAATCAAATGCTCATATGACTCCACAAAGAAGTTAACAAAATCAAAGCTTTATCTTCATCTTTGATTAAATTAAATAAGTCTGCAACTAACTTATTAAAAGCATCAAGGTGGTAGATCATCTTTGTACCTTCTTTGTACTTGAAGTTGAACAATCTCCTCTTCAAATGCAGACGGTTTTCTGCACTTTTCGACATGTAAATGTCTTCTAATTTCTTTCACAACTCCTTAGCATTCGTCTCCCTCATCACAGCAAACTTGTGAGGCTTTGTAAGACAAAAACGAATCAACGAATAAGCAATCTTGTTTATCTTGTCTCAGTTAGTATCTGACATCGACTGAGGCTTATCTTCCAAAGCAATATCCAACTCTTAGTGTATCAACATACCGCTTACCTCACATTGCCACATCCTAAACTTGTTTGTACCATCAAATTTCTCCACCTTGAATCTTGAATTCTGAATTGTTGTCCTCATAACCTTCGAGCTCTCCACTCCACCAAATGGATTGACATCCTCAACTCTATTATCTGTCATCTATCTCAACCGGATCAAAGCCAAAGTTATTTGTGCAAAGTTATTTGTGCAATAAGCACCAAATAACAAACACCCAAAGAGATAGATGAACAAGATAAAGAGAACCAAATAGGAAACCAAACAATAACCACACAACAATCTAAGAATAAGAAGAGAGGAAAAAGAACGCAAGATATACTTGATTCGACAATAGCCTACGTCCATGGAGTAACGGGAGATCACTTTCACTATCAAAATGAAGGGATTACAACTAGAGTAGCTCTAGATGAATAAAGCAGCGCTCTAACTCAATTTGGGGAAGGTCGGCTGTGTCAGTGGGAGATCACTTTCACTATCAAAATGGAGGGATTACAACTAGAGTAGCTCTTGATGAACAAAGCAGCTCTCTAACTCAATTTGAGGCAGGCCACTGCGGCTATGTTTTTTTCCTACACGAAAACCTACAGCAAATTCATCTCTTATATAGCATGAGGTGAGTTACAAAAATGCCCTCAAACCCAATTGAAAATATAGCCACCGAACTAACATCGACGTTGTAATATATTCAAAAAAGAAGATTGATATGTAAAAAGAGGAATAAGAGGAAGAAGAGCCAAAAAAAGATTAAGAAAAACAGAAACAATTGCAGGGGCGGAGCCACGATGAGGCCAGGGTCGGCCCAGGCCCCCTTGAGATTGAATAAGTACCTTTTGTGTGCTTGATTTTACATATCTTCTAAGCTGGTTTAGTGGAAAATTAAGTCACTTACTAATGTGACATTTTGAGTTCGAAACTCAGATCTGCATACTTTTTATTTTGAGTTGGATTGTGTGTCATTCCCCCCCCCCCCCCCCCCGCCCCCCCCTAAAAGTCCAGCGTTACCCCAGTGTTTGTAGTCTTGATCTCATTGCATGTCTTGATTCATATATACGTAGTAGTGGGTGTTTGAAAAGAATGACGTTCACCCATACGTGAAGTCACTCTCCTTAAATAGCTTTGAAAAAGAATAGGTGAGTTGTACTCAACCACAAATATTTTTCGAAAAAAAGTGGCATTAGCTCGGTATTTGATAGGACGTCTGATCTGTAAATTATTCTTCCTCAAATAGTCTTAGAAAGTAATGGTCACAGAGGATTCAATGGAGCGCCATTCTTTTGTTATCCCAGCAAGCCGAACAATTTTTGCACTTATTTGTCTCTTCGAGAAGTTATGGATTTTGACCTCAACATCATTCATCCAGAGAAGCACACGGCCTTGACATCCAATTTCCCCCTTCTTGCTCAGACAGTCTTCAAAACCCATCGTCGTACGTAGAGTTTCATGTTGCTCGTTTGAACATATGGTTTTGGCCAGAAACAAGATTTTTGGCTTGTGTTCCCTAATCAAGTCGATCAGTGCTTGTCTTCGAGTGTGACTAACAATCCCTTGGCATTTCCATGCCAGAATATGAACTGCATAATCACTAGCAGTAAGGCCGTGAGGAAGAAAAGGGTAAAATTTAGGGTTTTGTATGGAATGGAGACGTTCACCCAAAATTGATCAAAAGAGGGGTCGATGGGAAGCAAGGGAGAAGGCACGTTGAATGGTGATGTATGCGGTGGATATTGAGGGTGGTAGGACTCCGCCAGGGTGTTGGAGAGGTTCAGGGTTTTAGGATGAAGCTAGCGGCGCTCCGTTAGGATTTTAGCATTAGGTGTTCCAATTTTAAACTTGATAGTTTGCATTTATAATATATGAGGTTAAGATCTTCCCAACTCAATAAAAGATTAAAAGTACGTGGTCAAATGTGTCTTCAACTAGCTAGGACGAAAGAGCTATGCTTAGTCGGCCAGCCTTGCTCAATTGTTGCAAATTTCTTTTAAACACTTTCAAAATAGCTTAACAAAGAGAGAAAAGAGTGTGGTGAGTATAACCCATGCGCCAAACTCCCAATATCAGGGGAAGAACTACTCTTTAGTTGCTTAGAGCCTTTTAGGTTTAGCCTTTCATGTTTTAAGGCATTGTCTTAATTGTATCCTAGAGGCTTCATAAGATTTTAGTTTTCCCAATAATCATCTCTCTATATAAGAGAACATGTACTGTTGTTTTCTATAACAAAAAGTAGTAGTTCTCTTCATCAAAAATCTCTCTGTAGTTGACACCATTGCAGTAAATACTTCTGCTGCTAATTTTTCTGGACTTCTACATCCGGTATTAGAGCTCAGAAAAGAAGAGTTGTTGGTAGATCAGGAATGGCGAACATGAGCAAGTTCTCGCAGTGCCCAGTCAAAAAATATGACCGAAAGGGAAACTTCAAACTTTGGAGATCGCAGATGGAGTTGTTCTTCCAAATCATGGAATATGGCAACGTTGTGTTGGATAGATTCACATATCTGGGAAATGGGGCAACACTCATATGATCATAGAGAGAGAAGTTGATTAAGAACCGGAAGAAGATCGCAAAGCTTTGATGCACATCTTTAGAGCAATCGATTCAGAGATCTATGAAAACATTGCTCATGTCACTACATCAAATGAGGCATGGGATTATCTCATCAACTGTTATGTGGGACAAGAAAAGGTGAAAAAGGTCGGGTTGTAGACATTACGGCGGCAATTTGAGCTTCTTCAAATGGAGAAAAGAGAGAGCATCTCTGACTACTTCACACGTACATTGGCTATTGTGAAATAGATGAAAGCTAATGGAGAGAAAATGGAGAATGTCCAGATTATTGTGGATAAAATTCTTCGAACTCTAACAGATCGGTTTGAAGGAAAAGTCACTACAATTGAGGAATCAGAAAATTTCAGCACCATGACAGTGGACGAGCTTATGGGTTCACTTGAAGCCTATGAGCAAAGACTGAATAAATAGTCAGAGATTACAATTGAAGAAGTTTTGGGGATGTGATTGAATCTGAAGAAGGAGAAAACTCACCGCAGTGAGGGAAACCATCACAGTGAAGGCGGCTACCGCAATGAGGAAGGCCACCATCGTGATACAAATCAAAGAAACTAGAATCAAGGATACCAAATAGGTTTCAATAATTGTTTTGGAGCATGGAGAGGAAGAGGAAGAGGAAGAGGTAGATTAGATTCAGAAACGTGACAAATTAAGTTCAATGCTTCAATTGTCGGGAGTACAGCCATTACAAAACAGTGTAGCAAGAGAAGGAGATCAAAGAACCATCATTACCATGCCAAGATTGTAGAGAGTGATGCTGACTATGAAGGGAACCTGTTGTTGGCTTTTAATGCTGTAAATGGAAGGGAGGAAGTCAAGTGGTACCTAGATAAAGGCTGCAATAGCCATATGTGTGGTCAGAAGAAGCTGTTTGTGGAGTTAAATGAGTCTATAAGGACGGAGATTACCTTCGACAATAAAACAAAGATGTCAGTGATGGGGAAAGGCAAGTTCTCTGTCCAATTTAAGGAAGGGATGAGCAACACTATAGTTGATGACTATTTTGTACCTGGACTCAGCCACAACTTATTAAGTATGGGGCAGCTCTCGGAGAAAGGTTATGATATGAAAATTTTTCAAGACTTGTTCACTATCAACGATCCCCAAAATAAGCTGATAGCCAAGGTAAAGGTAACCTCGAACTGTTTATTTCCTTATTGATTATGAGAAACTACCATGCTTCAATTCTATTACTACAGAGAATAATTGGTTATGGCATATGCTTTTTGGGCATTTAAATTTTAATAGTGTGCAATTGGTTTCTCAGAAGAATTTAGTCTCTGGTTTGCCACCAATTAATATGCCAAATCAATTATGTGAGACTTGTGTGATTGACAAGTAGTATAGAGACTCTTTTCCTAAAGGAAAGGAGTTTCGAGCACAGATTATTCATTCTGACTTATGCAGTGTTGAAGTTCCATCTCTTGGTGGAGGAAAGTACTTGGCTACATTCATTGATGATTTTAGCAGGAAGTGTTGGGTGTATATTTTGAAGAAGAAGTCAGAGGTTTGTGACACATTCAAAATCTTCAAGGCTTATATTGAGAAGCAAAGCAGAGAGAAGATAAAGGCGTAGCGGAGAAGAAGAACAGAACAATCACGCATATGGTGAGATGTATGCTGAAACTCAAAAACTTGCCAAAGAAGTTTTGAGCATAAGTTGTTTCTTGTGCTATGTATATTTTGATTAGAGCACCCAGCAGTAGCATTGGTGGAAGAACTCCTTATAAGATATGGAGTGGAAGAATGCCACATATCTAGCATATGAGGGTGTTTGGATGCATTGCGTATTCTCATGTATCGGACAAGATTAGAAAAAAGTTTGATGACAAGACTGAGAGATGTATCTTTGTTGGGTATAGCAATATCACCAAAGGTTACAAGCTGCACAAACTGAAGACGGGGAAGGCAATTGTGAGTAGGGATGCTGTCTTTGATGAGAAAAGTTGTTAGAATTGATCATCTAAGGAAAGCACATAAGGAGTATTTTTTTTCCATTGGAAGATTATTTTCTTGCTGGAGAAGACGTGTCAGCAACCTCTGCAGTTCAAATAAAAGCATCTCAGTTGTCAAGTTCCACTGCAATAGCTCCACCCATGGTAGTAGAAGCCCCAACAGCTCGTCCACAACGTAATTGTCAGATGCTCGTACATTTTCAAGACTATAATGTCAGTAACGACAATGATGCATCAGATGAAGAAATTGTGAATTTTGCCTTGTATGCTAATTATGGTCCCCTCACATTTGATCAAAAAAGCCTTTATCAACACTAGATGATTGAAGGTGATGGACGAAAAAATTCATGTCATTGAGCAGAATGACACATGGGAGTTGACTTATCTTCCTAAAGGAAAGCAACCCAATGGAGTTAAATGGGTATACAAAATAGCTAGAGTACAGGCCAAATGAAGGAATGGAGTGTTTCAAGGTAAGGTTGGTAGCAAAGGGCTACAAGAAAAGGCTAGGGATTGATTATATTGAAGTATTTGCTCTTGTTGCTAGAATTGATATTTGAAGATGATTGTTTCCCTTGCTGCTCATAAGTATTGGAAGATTTTCCATATGGATGTTAAATTTGCATTTCTAAATGGAACTTTGGAGGAAGAAATATATCTTGAGCAGCCTGCAAGTTATGTGCTGAAAGGCCAAGCTGACATGGTACACTCGCATTGATTCTTATTTTTTGGAGCATGATTTTCAGAGATGTCCCTATGAGCACAGTTTTTATGTCAAAACCAATCAAGAAGGAGATGTTGTTATTGTGTGCTTATATGTGGATGATCTTATAATTACTGGCAATAATTGAAAGTTGATTGCAGAGTTCAGGGAGGTGTTGACTTCTCATTTTGAGATGATTGACATGGGATTGATGTTTTATTTTCATAGCATTGAGGTGATGTAAACGAAGCAGGAAATCTTTATTTCTCAAAGAAAATATGCAAGAGATGTCCTCAAAAAGTTCAAAATGGAGTATTGCAATAGAATTCTAACTCTTGTTCAAGAAAGGCTAAAGTTGGAGAAAGAAGGAGGTAGAGAACTTGTGATCCCACCCACCACAAGAAGTTGGTTGGAAGTCTGTGGTATCTTTGTAGCACCAAACCAGACTATACATTTGGTGTTGGCGTTATTAGCAGATTCATTGAGTCACTGCAGCAATCTGACATGATGGCAGCAAAAAAAATTCCTGAAGTATATATTAAAGGCACTCAAGGTGATGGAAACTTTTACTCAAGTGGTTATCCGATTAAACTTGTTGGTTATATGGATAATGATTAGGGTGGTGATTCATAGGATGCAAAGAGTACCTCGGGTTATGTATTCATACGGGTTGAGGAGTTTCTCGTAGTCTTCCAAGAAGCAGCAAGTTAGTGCTCTTTCTACGGCAGAAGCAGAGTACACTGCAATAACTAGTTGTGTAGCTCAAGCACTTTCGTTATGAAGAATGCTGAGCTTTTTACATCATAATCAAAAGTTTTCTACCAATATCTATTGTGACAAAAAGGCTGTAATTGCATTGTCAAAGAACTGGGTGTTTCATGGAAGGACCAAACATATTCATGTGAAGTTCCATTTCATTCGTGACTTGGTGAATGAGAAGAAAGTTGAAATTCAGTTTGTTCATTCTAAGGATCAAGCTATTGACATCTTTACAAAGTCACTCAAAGCAAAAGCTTTCTTGAAGTTGAAGAAGATGGTGGGAATAAAGAAGTTAAGTCAGCTTGATTTAAGGGAGGCTGTTGGAAACTAAACCAAACTCATTAATGGTTGCTTAGTGTTTTGAGTTATCTAGAGCCTTCCAAGTTTAGCCTTTCATGTTTCAAGGTAGTTCCTTAGCTGTCATTTAGAGGCTTCATTAGATTTTAGTTTTGCCAGTAATCATCTCTCTCTATATAAGAGAGCATGTACTGATGTTTGCTACAACAAGTAGTAGTTATCTTCCTCATAAATCTGTGTATGTGTGTTGTGTGTGAGTTAAACTTGTATCTCCATCACTGCAGTTGACATCATTGTAGTAAATACTTCTGCTGCTGATTTTATTAGAAATTTATAGTGAGGTATATAGATTTTGGTTTTTCTATAGATTTAGAGTTTTTTTGTTCTCGGTAAAGTCTTAACAAAACCTAAGCTCAGACTAGAGCATGCAATTCCACGCGCGACTTGAACAAGCACTACCAGAAATGGAGACATTACCGGCGACCTGCCGTCGCCGGCCTTGTCTTTTTTTTTCGCCGGAATTGACATTACCGGCGACTTGTCGCCGGCAATGACGTCGCCGGTGATTCCCCGCCGGTGTTGACATTGCCGGCGACGGGAAACGTTGTCGCCGGTAATGTCTCGGACATTGCCGGCGACTCAAGTCGCCGGTGATGTCTCGGACATTGCCGGCGACGCCGTCGCCGGCAATGGCAGCGCCGCCGTGGCCGAAATTTGAGACATTGCCGGCGACTCGAGTCCATGTCGCCGGCAATGTGGGAAAAAATTTTGAAAAAAAAACGCGGTTCTGGATTGGGCCCAATTCCATAACCTGCATTGAACCGGATAAACCGTACAATTATACAAGTTCAACAGTACACGTAGTAAAGACAGTCATACAAGTTCAACATAAATGTCCAACGTACAGTACAAATAGCAACGACGATAAAAAAATTAACTACAACTACAGGTCAGGTCCAGGAACTTGCGGGTCATCAGGGTTGAAGTAATCCATGTACTCATTTGAATTCCGGTGGCTACCTTGGTCTTGCTCTGGCGTTGACTGGTGCGGTGGTGGTGGTGGATAGCTAGGGAAGGGAGGGACCGGGACCGGGGGAGGTGTGGGGAACGGTTGTCTGGTAGTCTGAGCCTCGTACATCGTCCGCATCCATGTGTACATTTGAGCCTGCACCTGTGTCTGCTGCATTTGGTACTCGGCCATCTGCCTCTTTTGCTCCTCCAACTCCCTCTGCGTCCTATGAAGCTCCGCTGCGAGGTTACGACTAGAAGTTGAACTTCTTGACCCGGTAGAGTATTCTGAAGTGTTCTTCAATACTCCTTCACCCGCCGAGCCCATTCCCCTGCAGTAGTAGGTATTCTTTCCAGTCCCGCACGCTTTTGCCATGATCCGAGCCGCTATCGGGGGATCAAGCGGATCGATCTGAGAGGCATACTGGGTGACTTCTTCCTCGGAGCAGTCAGGATGGTTTGTCCGAGCTATACTCATGGTCACTTCTGCGGTCGCCTCCTCCACTCTCGACTAATTGAAAAGGGAAAATGAACAACGTATTAGCTAACAAAATCTATTTCCATCTTCAAAAATAGTTTTATTAACACATTGAGAGGCGAAAGACTTACCGCTTCTTCAGGGCACTGCGGGTAGAACTTCTGATGAATATACACCAACGGGTTCACCTCTTGTTGTTGCTGCGCCTTAGTCGACCAACCCATATAGTTGAGTGAACCTGCATGATGGGCCCTGGTGTTTTTCAATCTATTCGCCCGGTTCGTCTTCGAAATCGCCTTGTTTGATAAACATATGAAAAAAAATTAGTAACTAACTATTTCAATCTGATACGATACTTTAGGCTTGAAAGATATATTAAGGATGCATACCCGAGCTTTGGGGTGCTCGAAGTGGGCTATCAGCCACAGCCACTCGTACTCCCTAAACCGGAATTCGCTAGGGGTGGAACCTCGGCCTAGCTCCTTGTATACAGTGTAATGGGAAGAAAGCTCGTTCTTCCACTCTTTATACCTATATTAAAAGAAGGAAAAAAAGTTAGAGATATTAAAACACTTGATAAACAAAAATCTAACTCGATATATATTCAAATAAGTCGAAGCACATCACCTCATATGTAGTTGACGCTCTACCCACGTGTGAATAAGAACTTCATCCACGTCAAACCACACCTGCAATATGAATATATAAAAGGTAAAATTATATATTTATTCGGACTTAATTAATAAATGTAAAATTTACGTAATAAAAATACGATTTTACTCACACTGAGTGCATTATGCACTTGCATCTTCACGTAGATAGGCACAGATTCCCAATCTGGCCAAAGCATTGGGACCTTGTCCCGCACGATCGCACCGGCCATGCTGACATATTTGCGCGTGGTGTCGAATGCCTCGATCACCTCGCCATCCTCATTGGCCCTTATGGGCGTTTTCCTTCCGCCGGTGGCCTGCTCAAGTCTCTTCCCGGTGCAGGTGCCTCTAGCCCCTTTCCGTTTTCCAGTCCCATTAACGAAATTGCCTAATAATACAATGTCAACAAATTGATATCATTAATTGAACCTATCGCAAGTCTTAAGTAATAATTAAGTAATCAATCTGATGTTAAATAAAATTTACCTGCATCGTCCGTTTGTTGGTTGGTGCACCTCACACTCCAAAGATACACGGGGTCGAACGGGAGGAAGTTATACGCTTCCTCCACGCTCAGGAACTCCGGCCGTCCTTCAATATAAACAGGCATCCCCCTATCATCGAATTCAGGGATGACAGGAATCTCGTCGGGTAGGAAGAGACCGGACGGCGGAGATAGACGAGGCCTGGACGATGAGGCGCCAGCACCACCATGTGTCTCATATGTTTCCCGTGAAACGGGAGTAGGCACCGGGCGAATATGGGGCATTCGGATTGAGGGAGTTTCTGATGCCCCCGTTGATTGTCGCTCGTCTGAGGCTCTGCCACCGGAGGGACGTCTGCTGATTGAGCGTCTGGAGACTGAGGCTCGAGGCTCAACTTCCGGTTGCACGGCTCTTGATCGTGAAGCTTCCTCCTCAGCTCGCGCCTCTAGCAAGGCTCTCGTGCGAGCACTCATCATTGGCCCACTGGGCGTGTTGCTAACTGCGGGCGAGGAGGAAGCTTGACTACTGTTCCCTCCACTATTTCGGGAACCTCTCCGAAGCCAATTAGCTGCAAAACCTCCTGGCATGGACGCCGTAATAGTCATGGGAACTGGGGTTCTAGAACGGTTTGGAACCGGAACGGTTTGGAACCGGAACGGTTTGGAACCTGGAACCGTTATATTACAAACGGTTCCGGTTACAAACAGTTCCGGTTCCAAACGGTTCCGGTTCCAAACCGTTTCGGTTCTATAACAAATCGTTGCCGAAACGGTTTGGAACCGGAACCGTTTGAAACCGGAACTGTTTGTAACTGGAACAATTTGTAACATAACGGTTCTGGTTACAAACAGTTCCGGTTCCAAACCGTTTCGGTTCTATAACAAATCAGAACCGGAACGGTTTGGAACCGGAACCGTTTGAAACCGGAACCGTTTGTTTTCAAACGGTTCCGGTTATAAACAGTTCCGGTTTCAAACCGTTCCGGTTCCGATTTGGTATGGTTCCAATATCACCTATTATACGTTAAATTAACAACGTACTATATCACATAACTTAACATATATACATACATCATTTCCGGCTTTAAACTTTTCACACATATATACATCGATCATGCATCTTAATTTCACCTTAATTCGTGCATATATATATACATCACATATTAATCCAATTCACCCTAGCTAATTAATTTTCCATATTTTTCAAACATACGTATATATATACATTCCATATATATTAATTAATTTTTCACATATATACATCACATATATTGCTCCTTCACCCCACAATTATCCACATTTTTTTCCCACAATTTTCATACATACCTTAATTACATTTTACAAATATTGTCCACATGCATACATATATACATCCCACAATTATCAAAAATTAATTAATTAAAATACAGAAAAAAATATTGTGGAATGAGAGAGAGAGAGAGAGAGAGGGAGAGAGAGAGGGAGAGAGAGTGAGCTCAAACCTGCCATGGTGGAGCTCGACCCAACTTTGCCGGCGACGGAGGTGAGGGGAGGAGGAAGAGGAGGAGGGGAGGAGGAGAGAGGGGAGGAGAGAGGGGAGGATAGGAAGAGAGGGGAGAGGGAAGAGAGAAGAGAGGATTGAGGAGAGGGGAGAGGGAAGAAATTCGAGCTAAGAGAGGGAAGAGAGAATTGAATTAGGCCGAAGAGAAATGGGGAGGAGGAGCTCGAGCTCGAGCTATACCGCCACCATTGCCGGCGAGGTAGGTCAACGTCGTTGGTAATGACATTACCAACGAGTTGAGAAGCAACTCGTTGGTAATGACATTACCCACGAGTTGCTAAGTCGTTGGTAATGACATTACCAACGAGTTGCTTCTCAAGTCGTTGGTAATGACATTACCAACGACTTAGCAACTCGTGGGTAATGTCTAGGTTTGTCGACTATTATCCGATCGACTAATTTCCGACCATTTTCCGATTTCCGACTAATTTCCGACCATTTTCCGATTTCCGACCATTTTCCGATTTCCGACTAATTTCCGACCAATTTCCGATTTCCGACTACGTTCAATTTCCGACTACGTACAATTTCCGACTACGTATAATTTCCGACTACGGTTCCGATTTCCGACTACGTTCAATTTCCGACTACGGTTCCGATTTCCGACTACGTTCAATTTCCGATTTCCGACTACGTTCAATTTCCGATTTCCGATTTCCGACTACGTTCAATTTCCGACTACGTTCAATTTCCGAGTACATTTTCCGAGTACATTTTCCGACTAAAATTTCCTTAAACATTTTACTACGTACATTTTACTACGTACATTTGTCGACTACAATTTCCGACTACAATTTCCAACGTACTAAGGATGATAATCGTAATCATATTCATCACTTGAGTCTGACTCGGTTTCATAGGTAACCTCTGGCAATATGTGCCGCTCCTCGTCATCTGAATCAGCGTCAACTTCATATGGATTAACATCGAGAAGTTCTGCTCCAGTAATTCGAACCACACTCCCAGATCTCACATTATTAAGGCGAATTGTAGATGATTCAGGAATGTCAAAAGCGTTTGGCTCTTGGTATGCAGTAACTTCCTCATCATCTGCGGTATCACCAAGTGTGGCAGCACTGTATATGTTTCTATGAGCAACATGGTTAACCACCTTCCACGGGACTTTGTTAAGAAGATCGTCCAGGTAAAACACTTGTTTTACTGATGAGGCAAGAACGAAAGGGTCATCTTCATACCAGGTAGTAGTAGTATTCACCGAAAATGTTCCGTACTGATCGGTCCTTGTGTTCTCCGGGCTAGTATCAAACCATCTACACTTGAACAAGTGCACTTTCATGCGGTTCCCATAAATTAGTTCAACAACTGAATGAAGGACACCGTAATAGTCAACGCCATCCTGCCCACCATGGACCATCACCCCACAATTCTGTGTTTTCAGTCGGTCGTCTCGATTTTCACATATAAATTTCACGCCATTGACCTGACACATGGAGTAAACTTGTGAAGCTATCGGTTTCATCGCCAGGACCCTCAATTCGTTTGACCACTCTGGGTAACCATCATCTGCTACATGGTTCATCTGAAAACGTCCATATATTAATACGTACAGAAGAAATTATGTCATCTTGAAACCACAAAACCACGTACATACATACATGCTATGTAAGGATATATATAAAAATAGACATATACTTACCCATTGACCAAAGCAGTTTGCAAACGTCTTGTTGTGGTAATCAACATTTCCGGCAATAGCAGGGCAGTGAAGATGATAGTTTTTCCAATATTGTACTTCTTGACAGTTAATCAGTACCGACCAGTGGGCAATGGCTACCTCATTTCCATCCAACTTGTACGACTTTGGCAACCTTCCCTGTACTACCACGTCACTGGAGATGATAGAAAGGTTGAACTGTGGTTCATCTATCGGCATCTGTTGTTGGGGGTCCTCTACATTTTCCAAGTACACTTTTGTGTACGTTACACACTCGTGCGTAAGATATGCTTCAGCGATACACCCTTCAGGTGCATATTTATTCTTCACATAGTCCTTGTAGGCTCCCAATTGTCTACAAGTTAACAAGTGCATGTTAACTTACTTAAAAAATAAGAATTTACATATAAAAACATAGGCAAACCAAATGTATGAATCATTTGTACCTTTCTATGGGGTACATCCAAGTGTAGTGTACGGGACCGGTAAGCAACAATTGTTCGGGAAGATGGATCATCAGGTGAGGCATTATGTCGAAAAAATTTGGGGGAAATATCCTCTCAAGCTTGCACATGATAAAAATGATGTCATCTTGCATCTCCCTGAGGTCTGTTTTTTTAACTTCCCTGGTGCATAACTTCTGAAAGAATCTTGACAAGGCCACCAACGGCTCCACCACCTCTTTGGGCATGTACCCTCGAATGAAAATAGGGAAAAGGCGTTGAAGCAGTACATGGCAGTCATGACTCTTTAATCCGTACATCTTATTGTCCCGGAAGTTAACACACCTGCTTATATTTCCTGCATAGCCATAAGGATACCTGCATATATATAGATAAAGCCACATATATGGACCAATTATATTTCTCGCATATAACCATATATACTCCGCTAAAAATTTAAGGCCAAATTCCTACATAGCCATAAGAATATATACCTGACATTACTCAGCCACCGAAAAATTTCATGCTTATGTTTCGGCTTTACGGTGTACGGAGCTTGCGGCATTTTTCTCTTACCATCTCTTAACCACAAATGTTTCCGCACACCCATTGCTTTCAGATCAATGCGTGCCTTAGGGATGTCTTTTGTTTTCCCCTCCAAGTTAAGAACTGTGCCCACCACACTTTCACACACATTCTTCTCTATGTGCATGACATCTAGGTAATGTCTGATAGGCAACCTGGGCCAGTAGGGGAGTTCCCAGAATATGCTCTTGTGTGCCCAAAACTTATACCTTTCGGGCTTTTCTGGAATTGACGCCACTATGTCAGGATGATTGCTCAGCTGGCCAAAATCATATTCATTCAACACTTCCAAAATTTCTTCCCCTGTCCATCGCCTGGGTGCCACACCTGTTTCCATAGTCCCATCAAACGCGTCTGGATCCTGCCTAAATGGGTGATCATATGGAAGCCAACAACGGTGACGCATCTGAACAATTTTACTGCAATGAGGACTACAACAATCAACCGTCATGCACTCTGAACAAGCCCTGTAACCCCTGGTAACATTGCCCGACAACATACCGCGGGCAGGAAAATCACTGATGGTGCCAACAAGCATGGCATGCATCTGGAACATCTCGTTTTTGAACCTATCGTAAGTGGGGTGGCCACACTCACTCAGGTACTTAAGCTCCTCAATCAAAGGCCTCAAATACACATCGAGACACTTTCCTGGATAACCCGGGCCCGGAATTAACAGAGTGAGCATATTGTATTCCTTCTTCATGCACATCCATGGTGGAAGGTTGTACGGTACCAAAATAACTGGCCATATACTATATTGAAGACTCATGTTGCCAAAAGGGTTGAATCCGTCAGATGAGAGCCCTAGCCAAACATTTCGGACCTCTGCTACAAAATGATCAAACTCCCTGACCATGTGCTTCCAAGCCTCTCCGTCGGAAGGGTGTATAAGGGTGTCATCGTCAGGCAAGTTCCTCTCAGCCCACCATCTCATTGCCTCGGCCGTGAAAGCACACATGAACAACCGCTCCAGCCTATCAATAAGCGGGAAATATCGAAGTATCTTCACAGCTTTCTTGTTGCCTGCAGGAGTCAACTTATACCTTTCTGTAAAACATACCGGGCAGGCTTCAAGGTCTTCGAGATCTTTTCCCCAGAAGAGAATACAATCATATCTGCATGCATGGATTTTGATGTAGGAAAGCCCAAGATCTTTCAGGATATGTCGCACCTTATGATGTGTGGTAGGAAGACGATGACCGGGTGGCAGTAGCGAAGCAGTCCACTTCAACCAAGAATCAACAGCTTTGACAGACATTTTGTTCTCCATTTTGAGCTGCATCACTCCCATGACACTTTCAAGAACAGTCTTACTACAACCGTCGTACAACGGAGTCTGTTGCAATGCAATCAGGTTGTTGTACTTGTTCATACCGCTTGTGTTGACATGACCTCCAGGTAATGGTTCGACTGGCTCGATATGGGGGAAACCCTCAACGACGGGAGGGACATTTGGTGCTTCATCAGCGAATACACCGCTCTGATGAGGAAACATATCATTGATTAACATCGATGTTGGATCATAGGATGAACTGCCCCTCTCAGCAAAATCTCCATGATCATAGCGTGGACTAGCCCTCTCACCAAATTGTCCATGATCATGCGGACCCGCTACCGATGTTTCACCGTGATAAATCCAACAAGTGTACTTATCCCAAAACCCGTATTTACTCAGGTGCCTCTGGACTTTATCGATGGGAAATCGAAATCGATCGCTGAAACACTTACATTCTTTACACGGGCAATAATGAAGTGTAGTGTCTCCACAATTAGCCTTCACAAAATCCACAAAACTCCTAATTCCCTGGTGATATCTGACATCCCATCTTTCGAGGCTCATCCAACTCTTGTCCATCCTGAAAATTCTAACAATTTTACGTATTAGTTATATATATACACACACATTCACTACTAATAATCGACGTGATCTCTCAATTCAACTCTAATTAAATCAACACATGCATGCATATGTATATATATCGATCTAATCTCTGAATTCGATTCAGTACTCGATGATAGTATTCTCCTTTTTTCAATTCAAAACGTATTTGACTGGGTAGGAGGAGGCTCTGTTAAGCCTGGCTCCGATAACAATACGATAATACCAGTCATTGATTCAGACACAAGATTAACTACAACCTGTTTTCTCGTTTCGGTGACCGTACATCAACAACATTTCATATATATCTCACGAATTGGATTTGATCAACACACACACATATATATATATATACCACATATACGTATATATACACCTACGTACCTATATATATAGCTTCCCGAATGATCGAGTTTTCGACGCGCGCCTTAATTTTGACAATATACCGAATGATCGATTTCAGAGCGTACGTTTTCCTTCTTTCGATTTCTTTGGATTTTTTTCGCTCAAAATGATTGAATGATCGAGCTGCCCCATCCGGCATCAAATATAAGACACATTGCCGGCGACGGAGTAAGTCGCCGGAAATGAAGACATTACCGGCGACTTTACACCGGAATCTCGCCGGTAATGTGGCCTAGACATTACCGGCGACTCCAACCGTCGCCGACAATGTCTAGGGCACATTTCCGGCGAGATTCCGGCCGGAAAATCGCCGGTAATGTGCCCTAGACATTGCCGGCGACGGTTGGAGTCGCCGGTAATGTCTAGGGCACATTACCGGCGAGATTCCGGCCACGTTACCGGCGACGGAGTAAGTCGCCGGTAATGATGGACATTACCGGCGACTTTTCCGGTCGCCGGCCTTGTTGGCCGGAATCTCGCCGGTGATGACTCATTTTCTTGTAGTGAAGTTTTTTTATCTCACCAATGTGCGTCTTGTCCGGCGGCCCGACACTTAGTGATGGCCTTGGCCTCGCTGATGTCAACGGGTGCAGCAGAGGCAGCGAGACGGGAATGAAATGGGTTGGGCGAGTAGGCAATGATTAGTTGTTGTATTTGCATTGGTTTTGACTTTGGAGGTTGGACTTGGTTACTTGGTTGTACGGTGATGGGCGAGACGGAGAGAAGCTTAGACGAAGGATCATTGTGGGTGGCGGGGCTGGTCTTTGTATGGCCTCGCGTTTCACTTTGGCAGCGCACAGTATGTGGAGGATGATGGATAGCTTGGCTGTGGCGGAGCAACTTGGTGGCCCTCCTCCATCCGGATTGGGTTAGATATTTGACCGGTTTGGTATCTACTGTGCCATAATCAAGGGTTGGGTTGAGTTGGGTTGGGCTCAGTTTTTGGGCATGACTAAGCACTATTTTATGTTTTTTTATGTAGGTTTAGTTTGTTTAGTTACAATCATAACCTCTATTTGGTTATGTTATTCGGTTTTATGTTTTATATAGGTTAGACCAAACTTATTTTGGTCTAATCAAGATTCTTGTGTAGGTTAGACCAGACGTGTTTTGGTCTAATCAGGGTTCATGTGTAGGTTATACCATACTTGTTTTGGTCTAACCATGGGTTTCGTGTTTTGGCTAGTATAATTAGCTTGATTAAGGAGCGGGGCACTAGATTTTTTAAGATAAGAGGCTTGACAATCTCGCTCGCCCTGCTCTTCAATATAAAGCTATAGAAAAAAAATTAGTATAGATTACTTTATGGAGTTCAGATTGATTTTGATCATGTCAGTAATCGGTGAACTACTTGTAATCTGTCACTTTCATCAATCAACTACCGTCTCCTTCAAAAAAAAGGTTTTTTGTTATCTCACCTAGAGTTTCTATAAGATAGAAATTCGTTTGTAGAGATGTTAAAGGAAAAAAATTCTAACTTTTCTTTAAACTAGCTTAATTCTCAATTATACAAGAGTTGTCGGAGATGCTCACGGTATATTGTTTTGGTCAAAGAAAAGCAGCCGATCAGTTTGATACCGCGGGGCGCACGGGTTTTCTTTGTCCTTGCCGAACCTCCAACCTTTCTTATTACTAAACTAATTAACTTGGTTCGACCAAAAACAACAAAGCATGACACTCAAAATGGCAGCTTCTGGTGAGCACATATATATCTCACGTTTGCAAAACTAGCTGGAGTCTGAATCTCTCGTCCCATTAGTGAATTAGTCTCAATAGTGTTATGAACAAGAAAAATAAACAAAACCATTCTCTCACATGAATGAATCAATTATATGTATGAAATGAAAGGAGTACGTATAAATCTAGATTTACAGATTGCTTGTACAAATTCTACACGAAAGAAATGAAAGGAAACCCCACTGAGCTAGGCTATGTGATGACCTGTAATTAGGTCGCTTGCACATTATTTTCCCGACATCAATCAGCAAAATCAACAGGAAACTCGGGCTTCAAAGTCTCCATAATTTTCATGCCATGCAGGCGATGTCAATATTTCTGAGTAGCAGCAGCTGCCACACCAAATGAAGTTGATACATAATTTATTTATTATTAAACTTGTTTTTTTTCTAATTTATTCACTTAATTGGAATCAATCTTATATATAATAAAAAAATATTAATTTAACAGGATTCCTAATTTTAAATAGTTTATTAAGCAAATTATTCCATGCAATAATGCATCGATACAATAAATTAAAATTAAATAATTTATTAATTATACGTAATTAATTTTACAAAATAAATAAACTAACATTATAAAACAAGTAAATTAAAATTGAATGCATATGCATCCCTCACATAAGGCATGGACATGGTACCTTATCCCATGGGATTTAGGACTTCCACCAAGTAATATGAAATCTTACATACTGTACTACGTGTACTAGCAATATATCACACAAAGGAAGTCGAGAAAAATCTTATCAACTAGTTTATCAGCTACAATATACTGATGATGCCACGTTTTAGTCAATGCTCATCTGTTTAATCTCCTAGGTCATGAGTCGAACATTCAAATAATTTCCGACGCTGTAGTATGTTGTTGCTTCTAATCACTACCGGAAGAATTATTATGACCGACGAGTTGGTGTCGTCGGTCTGTTTCCGTTTATCGTCGGTCATACCTATATCCGACGACACATCGTCGGATATAGTATCGTCGGTAATAAACCGTCGGTAATACTATATCCGACGATAATTTAGGGTTATCGTTGGAAAATAGAGACACTAAATCCGACGATATATTATCGTCGGTCATAGTTTAAACTATATCCGACGATGTCATCGTCGGATATAGTTTTCTCCATGGTCAAAATGGTTGACTGTGGAGAAAACTATAACCGACGATGTTGACACAAATCGTCGGTTATAGTTAAAAATATTTATTTTTTTTTTGCAGGTTTTGGGTTTTATCCCAAAACCTGCATTCACAAAAAATCACGCTATCTATATATTGTTCAAATTGAAAATCAACAATCATTGAAACTATAGTACGTAGTAAATAAATAAATAATAAAAACCGAAATTGTTCAAATCTGTATACATATGCGTAGTAAATAATGAAAATAAAAATTAAACCGACAATTGTTCAAATGTAGGGGGTCCTGGTCCCAAGTCTATGTGGTCAAACGGATTGGAGAAAGTTGGTTGGTCCTGGTCCTGGTCTGGCTGAGGCTGAGGCTGCGGCTGAGGCTGAGGCTGAGGCTGAGGCTGAGGCTGAGGCTGAGGCTGTGGCTGTGGCTGTGACGCACCGAAAATAGGCGGGGGAGCTATCTGAATTCCAGATGCTTGCAACTGTGCATAACAATGCTGCATCCATGTCCCCATTTGCTGTTGCTGTTCGGCCAACCGATTCTGCTCTGCTGATTGCGCTTGCTCCATCTCCTCGATCCGACGTCGTTGAGCTTCCATCTCAATTGATTGCCTATAAAGCTGGTCGTGTAGCTCATTAGTCCTCGAAGATGATGATGATCCCGATCCGCGAGAGAATTCAGGGGTATGCTTCAGCAGCCCTTGACCCCATTTTCGGAATCCCTGCAGTAGAATGTGTTCTTCCCTGGAGGGATCGCAGTTGACATAATCCTGGCCCTGACGATCGGATCAGATCGATCAATCTGATCAATCGGGAGTTCCACATCGGGGGTGTTGGGATAGAGCTCTCTCGCCACTTGAGTCAACACCTCCGGAATCGCCTCCTGAATTCTCGCCTAATTGACAAAGAACAATAAAATATTAATTAAAAAAAATAATCTAAATAAATAAGAAATAAGTTTATTTTGTTATAAGGACACTTACAGCATATTCGGGGGACTGCGGATACACGTGCTGCATCGTATAGACAAGGGGATCATCTTCTGGGTGGTTGGCCACCTCCTCGATCCAACCTGAGTATGATCTGGTACCGGCATGATGATTTTTGGTGTTTTTGGCCCGGTTTCTTGTGTTGACTTCAGAAAGAGCCTGCGCGATTAATGAAACATAAAAAAAACACTCATTAGCTAAATAATTTAAGGGAAGTACGATAAAAAAAAATTAAATCGATTGAAGGTTGCGTACCTTCAATTTCGGGTTGTTGAAGTGAACCACAAGCCATCGCCACTCGTACTCCCTATAACGAAACTCGCTAGGGGTACCCTCACGATCGTCCCCGTACTTTTTCCAATGCTTCTTCAGCTCGGCCTTCCACTCCTTATACCTATATATACCCATAAAATCAAGCGTTAGTAACTAACAACATTGTATGAACATAATCAAAAGAAACGAAAAAATTGAAACAAATGCCCGTCTGCAAACCTGCTCCCATGCACTTCATCCGCCCACGTGGGTCTAATGTCTGCATCCACGCGGAACTACCTCTGCAATGCATATATATATATATATATATATATATCAATAATATTAAAAATTTATTTAGATAATTTACATAATGAATATACAATTCAACTCACCGACAACTCATTATGCAGCTGATTTTTTACGGATTGCGGCACTGAATTCTAATCTAGCCACAACATTGGGACTCTATCCCGTATGAGGCTGCCCGCCATCCCCGCGTACTTTCGAGTGACCTTTCCCTAACCTGCCATTTATCCCCGGTCAGAATCATAAGTTGGTCACCACCGCTAGCCTGAATGGCTTCGTCCAGTAACTTGCCGACGACGGGGCCTCTGGTTCTCTTCTATTTGGCACCGGGCACGATCTCGCCTATCACATATATATGTAGACGATTTTTTAAACATCAACACCTAATTGAATTTAAATATTTGGGAGTAAAAAGATATCACTAATTAATATTTACCTGATTCGTCGGTGCGTTGTCCCGGAATCCTCGCACTCCAGAGAGGTGCCGGGAAGGGTATATACGCATATGCCTGCTCCGGGGTAATGAACCCTAGCTGTCCCGGAATAGGCATCCCGTCGGAATCGACGTGAGGTATCGTCGGGATTTCCAACGATAAGAATAATGTAGGCGGCGGGCATAGTCGCATCCTCGCCGAGGACTGAGTGGATCCACCAGCCTCCTCGGAAGAATGAGGAGCTGTCTGGTGGATGACGGGGGAAGGGTCCTCGCGATGAATGTCCGGCATTCGGACCGAGGATTGAGTCGCACTATCCGTTGAAGGCATGCGACTGACCTGATGAACCCTCCTCGCGCCTGAGGATCGAGCCGGCTCGGGCTGCTGCTGAGGTTGTCCCTCGCCCATCAGCCGACGGTGTCGAGAGGTTAGTGGAAGACTGTAAGTGTTGGGGACGCTGGTGGATCCTGATGCGGACCGACTTCCAGTGCCATCAGGATCCCCAGCTCCCGAGCCCTCATCCCCACGTCCCGATCTCCCTCTCCCTCTGGACCTCCCCCTCGAAGTACTCGACCCGGCCCCTCGGGAAGGTCCGCAATTAAACCATTGCATCGTTGCTATAAAATTATTAAAATTAAAAATAATTCCTAATTCATCCAAAAAATCTAGCTAGCACATGCGCGCATATTCCAATATATATCAATAATCCAATATATATTCCAATATATAAATATTCCACAAAAATCAACAATAATTCCATAAAATCGAATACATATATAATCCAACAATAATTCCAAATCCAATTAACAAAAAACTTGGATAATTCCAATTCCAATTTGTTAATCCAATAATTCCAAATCCAATTTAACCTAAAATTCCAATATATTCCACTATATAAACATACATGCAAAAAACATGGAAAAAATTCGAAATTTAACCTAAATTTAACCTAAAATCAAAATTATCCCAAAATATATATCAATACATGCATAAAATTAACAAATTCCATTGCTATATCAATACATGCATCCACATTATCGATCAACACATTCCACATGCAAAATCTAACTTAAATTACAAAAATTCGAAAATTTGAATTTAGGGATTTCAAACCTGATTTTGAACTAATCGACGAGGGATTTGGCTTGAGGATCAATGGAATACCACTTGAGCTTCGATTGCTTGCTTGTAGCACGATGAAAGCCCAGAAAATCGATCGGAGGCGTTGGAGCAGTTTGGGGCAGTTTTGTTTCTGCCCCAAAACGTACCCAGATCGGGATATAAAACAGAACTATATCCGACGAGATAAGTAATCTCGTCGGATATAGTTCTTCTATTTAATTTTCTGATTATTCCGGTAAACTAATTAAATATTTAGTGTATGAATATATATATTTATTAATAGGTAATTAATACGAAATTATTAATAGTTAATACCAAATTAATACGAAATTATTAATAGTTAATACCAAATTATTAAATTATTATTTAATAATACGATATAATTATTAATCGATCGGTTGTGTATTTTTTTTCGATCGATCTCTCGAGCTCTCTCATTTATGATGGGGCCGGATATAGCAATTTCATCGATCGAGAAGATTCGGCAGTCGATAATATGAATAAAATTCATTTTACATTGCACGTTCTAAGTCAAAATAACATACATATATATACACTAATTAAGGCGCATAATCAGAATCATCGCTTAAGTCTGACTCTGTTTCCAAGTTAATTTCAAGTAAGATGTGTATGTCCTCGTCACTTGAGTCTTCATTGTCTTCATTTTGATTAGCATCAAGAAGATTCGGTTGATGTGTTCGTACCACACTGCCCTGTTTCACATTATTAAGGCGAATTGTTGAGGTTTCAGGAATACCAGTTACGTTCGGCTCTTGGTATGCACTGACTTCTTCATTATCTGAGGTCACACCAAGGGTTGAGGCACTGTATATGTTTCGTGGAAGAACATGGTTAACCACTTTCCACGCGCCTTTATGCACAAGATCATCAAGATAGAACAATTGTTTCACCGCCGTGGCCAACACAAACGGATCATCTTCATACCAGCTTATGGCAGTATTCACCGAAAAAATGCCGTATTGATCGGTCCTTGTGTTCTGAGGGTCGGTATCAAACCATCTACACTTAAACAAGTGCACGGTCATGCCTTCCCCATATATTAATTCGACAACTGAATGGAGAACACCGTAATAGTCAACTCCATTCTGCCCACCATGCACCATTACCCCAGAATTCTGTGTTTTTCGTCTGACATGAAAGGACCCAACCCCGATTTAGCTCCCTAAACCGGAATCAAACCCCTTCGAAAACACGAACCAACAAAAAAATTTCAAAATTTGGGCAGAGTTTCATTACTAGCGTGAAATTACCATTACCTGCACGCGGAAAATACACTTCATCCTATGCCACAAAAAGCAAACCGTGGGCACCAATTCCAACCGGATTTCTCAATATATCAACAATAACGTAAAATAGTAAATATATTAATGGTAATGCCGTGGGCACCAATTACCTGCAAGCGGAAAACAAGTGCACGGTCATGTCTTCCCCATATATTAATTCGACAACTGAATGGAGAACACCGTAATAGTCAACTCCATTCTGCCCACCATATACCATTACCCCAGAATTCTGTGTTTTTCGTCTGACATGAAAGGACCCAACCCCGATTTAGCTCCCTAAACCGGAATCAAACCCCTTCGAAAACACGAACCAACAAAAAATTTTCGAAATTTGGGCAGAGTTTCATTACTAGCGTGAAATTACCATTACCTGCACGCGGAAAATACACTTCATCCTATGCCACAAAAAGCAAACCGTGGGCACCAATCCCAACCAGATTTCTCAATATATCAACAATAACGTAAAATAGTAAATATATATGTACTTTACGGAAAATCCGGAGTAAAATCGTATAACATATACAATAGGAAGCTCAGAGTGACTTCTAATACATAACCATATACGTATACCACAGTAGGTAGAACAATAAACCTACTGGATAAACAAAGTAGCTCGAGCACTATGCCTCCGACCACGACGTGCGACACCAGAGCCTGAACTGCAAATTGGGCACGGAAACTGAAAAACCCAGGGGAAAGACATGAAACACGTTAGAGTAAGTGGATGAAAATAAATGTCTTTCACCAAGTAATGTATATACATATAAAATCATATGCGAGTCAAATGCATGAAAATCATATGAAACGTGAGGAGACTCTGGCTACCACTCACGTACAGAGCATGCAACGTAAAACATATCGCTGAGACTCTCGCGGGCTTCCACGCGATAGCACAGTCTGAATCACGGGATCCCAGACCCACACGTGATTCTAGCCAGAAAGGCCTCGGGTCAGGATATCTGTCCCCCCCGGAGTGTACTCGGGGATCAGCCGAGAAGCCAATGTGTATCGATACCACAACATATACTGAAACTGTACTCTGTGTAAACCAAATCATAAATCTTTTCTATGCACATGCTTAAAACATAATATATATACATGTATACTCGTATACGTATATTCGTATATGCATAATCGTGAAACACAAGCTCGTAAAATCGTAATCAATCTGCATGCTCAAGTTCGTAAATCATAAATAAAAGACTCGCAATCAATCCGTGAAAATAAATGTCCACTCACAGACTGGCGTAACGCGTATCGCGTTAACCCGTGATCCAGCGGAAAGTCCCTCGCCAAACGAACGATCACGAACACCTGAATATTCACAAAATCCATATCTCAAAATCATATCTCGACAATGCAAGACAAATCACGAGAAACCACCGTTCCCGGAAACACATAACTCAAAGCCGACGAATCGTCGAAAATCCATATATAACACCTCAATACCTCGCTTTACTTTCGGATGCTCAAATCGAGAAACGAACCTCCCCACTGCGATCGGAGCGCGATTTCGAGTCAAACGACATGCAACTTGCCGAAAGTCCAAAAAGTCAAACCTGTTGACCGTTGACCGCCGCTGTTGACCGCCGTCCACAGCGACGCCACCGCCGGACATGAAATTTCATGGCGGAGCCACCCCTATTCCACTCCAAATCATCCACTGAGCAACTTTGTCAACTACACCGAAGTCCAATTCTCACTCTAACACATCCAATTTCATGATAAACCGAATTGTACACAAATTTTCAAATCCAAAATTCTTCTTCCACAAATCGAATTAGAACTTCATACTTACATGGTTAGAATCCTTGAGTGGAGAGCTACAAAACCCAGTCCATGATTGAGTTCAACTCGGCCAAAATCACAAACCACCATTAAACCCCAAAACTTCAAAACTTTGGCCGGAAAATCGAGCTCCTCCGGCGAGCCACGCCGTGGAGGGAGGTCGGCATCCACACGGGGCAGCCAAGCCGAGCAGAACTAGCCTTAGGCCGAGGCCTAGGGTGGCCGGAAGCCGTCGCGCCGTGAAGCCACCGTGAACCACCGTCGAATTCTCTCTCCACCATGGTCAACCCGAGTTGACCAGGTCAACTCCCAAAATGGCAGGTCTTCCCTTTCCCAAAATAGCAGGTTTCTATTTATAGCCTTTCCCAAAATGGAAACTTGTAATTATCCTTTTCGATGAACTTCAAACACGCGTAACTTTCTCGTCGTAATTCCGATTCCGATAATTCTCGCGGCCACAAATTCGTCTCGACATATACTTCCAATATCACCCAAAGTCAAACACATCGGCCAAATAGATAAAAAGTCAACCCTTCAAACCAACACATATTTAATCGACAAAATAACCAACAAACGGAAATATTCGCAACTAATTCTTCGTAACTCAAAATCATACTCCGGAAGTTCCCACAAACTCGAAATTAAATTCCGAACAACTTCCGTGAAGGAACTGAAACCAAATTCTCGTCTGGTAATTTAGTCGCGAACAAACCTGCCATTTAAATCTGTTTCCGTCGAAACTTCAAATATTCATAACTAATTCCTCGGTCGTCCAAATAACGATCCGGAACCGCCCATAAACTCATAATTACACGTACAACGACTCTCGAGAAGAGACCCAGCTCCAATTCTCGGCCAATAATTTAGTCGTTAACGAGCCTGGCGATTCAAATAACTGCCGACAAACTGCAACTATGCAGTAACTCATCAATCAAGCTGATCATACTGTTGATTCTGGTCCGGATCGTCACAGACATCTCTATGTTCACAAATAAATAGGACGCCATTTACCTTACACATAGGATAAACTCTGGAAGTTACCGGTTTCTGCGCCAAGAGCCTCAATTCGTGTGACTACTGAGGGATACCATCATCTTGTACATGATTCATCTGAAAATAATCATTTATTAACTTAACTATAAATAGGATGCGAGACATGCACTTAACATCGATCATATACAGGTCAATTTAAGTATCAACTTACCCAGTTGCCAAAATAGTTTGCGAACGTCTTGTTGTGGTACTCAACATCACCGGAAATAGCAAGGCAGTAAAGGTGCAAATTTTTCCAATATTGAACTTCTGGACAGTTAATCAATACCGACCAATGGGCAATGACTAGCTCATAAGGTTCCAACTTGTACGAGTTGGGCAACTTTCCAGAAACTTCAACATCATCGGAGATGATCGAAAGGTTGAACTGCCCTCCATCTACTCGCATATGTTGTGGAGGGTCCTCCAACGCTCCCAAATACAACTTGGTGTACGTTACGCACTCATGCGCAATATATGCTTCAGCGATACACCCTTCGGGGGCAGATTTGTTCATCACATAGTCTTTGTAGTCCCCTAATTGTCTGTAAATTGGTAATTACAGATCGAGCATGTTATGCTTATTGCAACAATAAGTGAATAAATAATATTAAAGATCGACATATATATAGCCAGATTCAGAGATGCATTACGTACCTTTCCATAGGATACATCCATGTGTAGTGTACTTGACCAGTAAGCAACAATTGTTCCGGAAGATGGAGCATCAGGTGAGGCATGATGTCAAAATTTTTTGGAGGAAATATCCTTTCGAATTTGCACATGATAAAAATGATGTCCTGTTGCATTTCCAACAAGTCCGATTTCTTCACTTCTCTCGTGCATAACTTCTGAAAGAATCTTGACAAAGCCACTAACGGCTCCACCACCTCTTTGGGCAGGTACCCTCGAATGAAAACAGGGAAGAGGCGTTGGAGCAGTATATGACAGTCATGACTCTTTAGTTGTCTTTGAAGTTAACACATCGACTTATATTTTCGGCATAGCCTGAAGGATACCTGACATTACCCATCCAGCCAAAAATTTCACTCTTCTGGGCAGGCTTCACGGTATAAGGAGCTTGTGGCATTTTTTTCTTCCCATCTCTCAACCACAAATGTTTTCGCAGTCGCATCCTTTTAAGATCAATGCGTGCCTTCGGGCCGTCTTTAGTTTTTCCCTCCCAATTCAACACTGTGCCGACCACACTCTCGCACACATTTTTCTCTATGTGCATGACATCTAAGTAGTGTCTGATCAACAACTTGGACCAATAAGGAAGTTCCCAAAAAATACTTTTGTGTGTCCAGAATTTATACTTGTCGGGTTTGTCAGGTATTGACGCCACTATCTCAGGATGATTGCTTAGTTGCCCAAAATCGTATTCATTTAGCACTTCTAAGATTTCATCCCCCGTCCATCTCCTCGGCTGCTCACCTGTTTCCACAATCTCATCAACTGCCTCCATATCCTCCCAAAATGGGTGATCATGTGGAAGCCAACAACGATGTCACATCTGTACAATCTTCCTGCAATGAGGTTTGCAATACTCAACCGTCATACACTCTGGACAAGTCCTGTATCCCCTGGTAACGTTGCCCGACAACATCCCGCGTGCAAGAAAATCGCTAATAGTGCCAACAAGCATGGCATGCATCTGGAACATCTCATTTTTGAACTTGTCATAAGTGGGATGACCATGCTCACTCAAGTACTTAAGCTCCTCAATCAAGGGTCTCAGATACACATCGAGACACTTTCCTGGATAACCCGGCCCTGGAATGACCATAGTGAGCATATTGTATTCTTTCTTCATGCACATCCATGGAGGAAGGTTGTACGGTACCAAAATAACTGGCCATATACTGTATTGAAGACTCATGTTGCCAAAAGGGTTGAATCCATCAGATGAAAGCCCCAACCAAACATTTCGAACATCTGATGCAAAATAAGAAAACTCCTTCACCATGTGCTTCCAAGCCTCTCCGTCAGCAGGGTGTATAAGCGTATCACCGTCAGGCAAATTCCTCTCGGCCCACCATCTCATAGCTTCAGCCGTGTGTGCAGACATGAACAACCGTTCTAGCCTATCTATCAGCGGAAAATACCGAAGTATCTTCACAGCTTTCTTGTTTCCGGCATGAGTCAACTTATACCTATCTGTACCACATACCGGGCATTCATCAAGGGATTCAAGATCATTCCCATAAGCATCTTCACCCCAGAAGAGAACACAATCATATCTACAAGCATGAATTTTGATGTAAGAAAGGCCAAGATGTTTAAGGATCTGTCGCACCTTACGATGAGTGGTAGGAAGACGATGACCGGGGGGCAACAACGAACCAGACCACTTCAGCCATTCATCAACAGCCTTCACACTCATTTTGTTCTCCACTTTGAGCTTCATTACTCCCATAACACTTTCGAGAACAGTCTTATTACACCCGTTGTACAACGGGGTCTGTTGGAAGGCAATGAGGTTGTTGTACTTGTCCATACCAGCAGTGTTGACAGCTGTAGGTACTTGCTGGACTGGCTCAATATGAGGGAAGTCTCCAACGGTGAGAGGGATATCGATATCCGGTGCTTGAGCAAATATACCGCTCTCATGAGGAAACATATCGTTGATCAACCTTGTTGTTGGATCATTTGATGTACTGCCACTCTCAAAAAATTGTCCATGATCATGTTGACCAACTGTTGAGCTCTCTCCGTGATAAATCCAACATGTGTACTTATCCCAAAACCCGTTTTTCTTCAAGTGCTCCAATACTTTATCGATGTGAAAACGATATCGCTCGCTGCGACATTGACATTTCGTACACGGACAATAATGAATTGTCATCCCTCCACAATTAACCTTCACATATTCTACAAAACTTCTAATTCCACGTTGATATCTTACATCCCATCTTGGAAGACATATCCAACTCTTGTCCATCCTGAAAATTATAACTGCATGTATATATACCCATGATCTTATTAATTCAAATTTCATAGCTAGATATAAATATTTATTATTTTAATTCCCATCATTTTAATATATATATATATACACACACGTACACCCTAACTATATATATATAATCGATCACAAAAATCTAAATATATATATATATAACGTTAACCATGCACGTACGTACACGTACTAGCTAGCTAGCTAGTGTACATTTAATCCTATATATATAATCACAATATATATAATGCAATATATTAATTAAATTAATTAATCACCCTAGCTAGCTAGCTAGTTATTGCTATATATATATATTCACAATAATCAAATTAAAATTAACAACAATTAATATATATTTACGATCAATCACGCGTACGTACTCAAAATCAACCATCGATCAATTACTCAAACTCAAGAATCAATTAATTAACTCGATCGATCGATCAATATATATGTATATATTCAAAATCAATTAATTAATATCGATCGATCTATATATTCAACAAATTAAGCATTAATACATGCATGCACAACACATATATATATTAATTAAGCACGATGTACCTATATATATAATGCGCATGAATCATCACGAACTCATTCTCGACATCACCCAAAGATCGATTTCAGAGCATTTTCAGAAAAAATGGAAAGTTTTTTGAATGACAGATCGAGCTGCTGCCCAGATCTGAAATAAGAAACTATAACCGACGATATGAAAAAATCGTTGGTAATAGTCAAAAAAAATCGTCGGACATAGTCGAAAACTATGACCGACGAGTTTCCGGCGACTATATCCGACGACAAGAAAATATCGACGGTCAAAAAACTATAACCGACGAGATAATCCTGTCGTCGGTTATAGTAAACTATAACCGATGAGATCCCTTCTCGTCGGTCTGTTTTTTGGCAACTCGTCGGATATAATGGTTCTACTGGTAGTGAATCATAGTCATACGTACACTTATCTTAATTAACTGGTTACCATGAAGCTTCTAATTAACGAGGCCAGGTCTCTATGCATATACATTTTTTGTTGGAGAGGCAATATAACACATCAGAAAAATTAGCAAAAACAAAAAAAAATATTAATAGTAATTCAAGTGTGGACAATATCCACAATATCAACAATATCGAGAATTCACATGTCACATTTAGGTTCAATCATCATGTTTGAAAAAGGATCAGCTCTATCGAAAATAGTTTGATCATTTAATATAATTTCAAGATTAATATGATTTCTCTAAAAATATTTAAAGTTAAATGTGGTTATCAAATGTCATGTAGAGGTACTTCACTGTAGTTGCTATATATGAACCCCACACATATATCTGCTTCTGGATCAACGTAGGATCAAAATATGTGGAAGGCAATTCGATCTTCTAATTGGGTCGTTTTCGTTACCTTTTATAGCTCTGTCCGATCATTTCCAAGAAATCAACTCATGGAACTCGTCGTAGATAGAGATATGTATGACATGAATACCCTAACTAAATTGATAGGACATGTTTGACACATTGTTAAATTCTTGTTATGCCATTGTACTAGAAACGATCACTACGTTTGGTTTTCGTCATCTTGCACTTTGGAAACTCATGTCGGGCCAGTCTGACGATCCGAATAAAGATTTAACTTGCTGGATCAACTCCCAGTTTTCTCGGATCAAACCAGAGGGGCCCATTTCGAGGACGTCGGAAGAGGTCGAGACCCAGATGAAGGTCTGGAGGTTGTGCCTCCTTGGCTTGCTCGCAGCTGTGGAACTAAAGTTAGTGGGCTCCGCTCAACCATTCATACAACCCAGAGGTGAAGGCCTTGGTCAAGATAGAGCCGTCATCGACGACGACGGTGCGGGTGAGCAACATGACGTAGAATCACTCGACATCGGATAGATTTATCTAACACATATAACTAGAGATCTATCATCGACACTCAAAGGTAAACAGTTATTTTTTATCATAAAAAATTTCTCACTATCAAAAAACACGTGATTTAAGTTCTAAACTTAAAGTTTTAAGAGATTTTATCACTAATACAAAAGAGAGAATTAAAAGATCAAGAGCAGTTCAACCACGTTCTTTAGAACAAGTAATTCATAATCTCAAAATTTCCAAATAACAAGTTTTTCTTGAAAATTTGTTAAGAGACAAAGCAAAGATATAAAATCTCTTTGCACCGATTATCTATCTAACTGTTTATTTGAGCATTGGTTAGATCCTTACTTCAACTGGTATCAGAGCTTGCAATAGCTAAAAATCCAAACAATGGGATCAGCAACTAAGAAAATAATGGAGAAACTAGATTCTCTATTTGAAGCATCAGATGCAAGGCAACAAGAAATCTATCAGAAAATTTTAGATGTAGAGAGTATCTAAAAATTCTTCCAGCAATCAGCAACCAATTACAAAAATTGGAGGCTAAGAAGGATTACATCCAGAGGTAGCGGGAAGAAAAGCAAGAATTATTAACAAAAGTTAATAGTAAGATCGAGAGACTAGATCTTCAACAGATAAAGATCATTGACTATGTTCAGAAGAAAGCTCAAGAACATCAAAGATCAAGTACTAGTGCACCTCGAACTATCATTAGAAAGACTAATGACTTCAGATCACTAACGGTTCCAAAAGGGAACCCAATGCCAAAGCCATTTTTTCAAGGTTCTACATCAAATCTTTCAACATTTAAGTTGAAAGAACCCAAATCAGAAGACATGCGTAACATGAATATGTTGAGCATCATCAAGTAAAAATCAGGGCAGCTGGTGAACTCAGAAGAATTTGAATTCAACGAGATCGAGAACAAAGTTCGAAATGCTTCAATCCCAAAGTTTGAATTCAAACAAATCTACAAGAGAAGAAGTTCTAATATGATTGACAGTCATCAGTTCAAAATCCTTGAATTCACCACACTGGCAAAAACAGGAGAAAGAGATCTCCTTCTGGTTACACCTGAAGAAGTTTCTAAAGCCAAAAAAAAAAACTTCAAGTTTATGCATATTAGAGCAGTCCAAGTTGGCATAAAACTACAGGCCAGAGAAGGCCTAAATTGTTCATTTTTATGCGTCCTACAAGACAATAGGCTGATCGACTTCCAGAAAAGTCTACTGAAAACACTTCAAGCATCATTATGCAACCAGGTTGTATATTTCAACTGCTTCCCAAAATTTTCAACCAGTCTAACAGATACTGCTCACTGTCTACGACTGAGAATCAAGATAGACGGCACATCCATAAAAGACGGCATGTAAGAGCTAGCAATAGTTTATAGAATCTACTATAAACTAATGAGCACAACAGTAGAGCCAAAAACTAGGATATCAAACATCCCAGGTCTTACTACTGGTTTCTTTACAAATCTCAAAAACTATAATCAAGAAATTCATAAGGTAGAATGGGATGAGGTAACTTTCCCACTATAGTAGAAATTATCTGGTCCAAAGGAGAAACCAGAAAGCACGAAGGCAACGGTCTATGGGAACAGAAAAATCGGAGATGTCAATCACAAGTTCGAAGGACACCAAAACAGTGGCGTATCCCTCGAAAGCTTCAGAGGAGAAAGCTATACATCTCTCAGAAGATGCAACTTTACCAAAGAAAGTGGTGCTAGTAGTACCAGAATCTCGATAAAAGCTAATCCAATAATGGAAGAAGATTTAGATGTTGAGTTAGAAAGAAACATCAGCATGCTAAGAGTGGGAAATTCAAAATCAAGACTCTTCAAGCTTTATGAGGAAGCAGAAGAGTGTGAAGATCCCTTGCGGTTGGAATAATTGATCAAAGAGATTGAGAGTTTCACCTTCAAAAAGGAAAGAAAAGTTTTTCCTCTTCCATATGAAGAAGCAAAAGAAATAAAAGGAACAAAAGATGAAGACATGGAAGAAGCAGAATCTTCACAACCATCATCTTCACAGACCACCATATTCAAGATTGGTGGAAAGCTCAAACTTCCGCCCGGAAAAGGCCCTAGTGGAAAGAATGGAGAAAGAATCTCACACAGATTCAATGCACAAGAAAATACTCTTTAGGTGCCAATCACTCAACTAGGAGTATGGCTTGATCTAGATAATGTTCTAGACAAGAAAAGGTCATCGAAGAATGGGCAGCTAGTCTATTCATGGCATCATGTTCAACCTACGGAAGATTTGAAGCACAAGACCTGTACACAATCTAGGAGTCAACCCTCCTAGGAATGGCAAAAAAGTATTGCTTTCCTTTCAAAGAGACGATTAGAGGAAAGCAATGATTAGAAGACATAAAGACAAACAGAAATCCCTATACTTTTGCCACTCTGCTATATGATCAGTTCTGCGGAGACATTTCATATGTTGGAGAAAAAACTAAAGAGATAGCAAAAACTAACATATATGCTTTCAAGATCTATGACATGAAGTAATTTGAAGAATATATGAATAAATTCCAAGAGTACTACTGCACAATAGGAGAGTTTGAAAATACTGACTTAGTACACCTCCTACACAGGAAGCTCCTTGAACCATGGAGAACAGCCATGAGAGAAAGCATAGAAGAAAAACCTCTAGAGAGGTTTTCGGTGGGAGGAGTTGCAGAAAGAATCAGGCAGCTGATGCGCGATCAGTGCAAAGCCAATACTAGAGCAAAAGCCGCCAAGAAGCAACTCAAGGGAACAAGTGACTTTTGTTCCAGAATGATAGATAGGCTAACCAACTGGGGATGCGAAGAAAAGAAGCACTTCCAAAAATGTTTCAAGAGAAATGGAAGGAAGAATTGGAGATTCAAGAGAAGCTCCAATTACAGAAGAGAAAAACAAAATCTCAGAAAGAGATTTTTCAAGAAGACAAGATCCTATCAAGAATCTGAGAAGAAGAAATCTTGTAGATGTTGGTTCTACAAGGCTGAAGGGCACTATGCTAACGAATTTCCCAAGAAAGAGAAGAAAAGTTCGAAAGTGCTTCTCAAGGAGTATGAAGGAGTCATAGAAATGGCAAACCTGAAAGGCTACGAAGTAGTCTATTCATCAGAGGATGATGAAGAAATGTCTGTCTATTCAGTCCGTTCAGGAGATGAATCGTCAGAAGAATCAGATTCAGAATCTGAAGAAGAAGAACCTAGAGAGGTTTATCTTCTTAAGATAAAGAATTGGGAAGAAAGCACAGAGGAAGAAAAGATTAATTTCTTCCTACAAAGTCAACAAGGGAACATTCATTTGCGACTTCTGTCAATGCAAGGAGAAGAAAGGATTTCCCATGTTCTGTGAAGCAACAGGGAAAACTTATCACAAAGAATACTTCATAGTTGAAGCAAGGAGAAAAACAAAGAAGAATTCAATAAACCAGATTATTGAACAAGAGTACGAAGACTACTTCTATGAGATAGAAGAGAAACAAAAATTCTAGAAAAGATCTAGAAAGAGCAAAGGCTGATACTACTACAAGGAAAGGAGTAGTACCTGCACAAGATCCAATCCATGATACAAAAAGAGAAGTAGTATCTGACTTTGAAGAAGAAGATCCAGTCTATGATACGAAAAAAGAAGTAGTATCTGACTGTAAAGAAGAACAGTGCAATCCTTTTACATAAGAGAAAACAAGTTCTTCAAAACAGAACCTGTGCAAGGTAGTAACTATTTCTACAAGTAGATTCAGTAACTACATGGAGATTAGATTAAAACTTCCAGGATACAAGTAGTATCATCTACATGCCTTTGTAGATAATGGTTTAGGCTTCAGTCTAGCAAAAAAGTTTGCTATACCAGAAGATTTATGGATAACAGATCCAAAAAGAAATACAACCGGAAAGACCATAGAAGGAAGAAGAATCTTCATGAATACTTTTGCCAAAAATGTTCAAATCTCGATAGGAGGGAACACCTTTGTCATTGAAAATATTTAGCAATCAGAAGGCCAAGACTCAGATGTCCTAATTGGCAATAACTTCCTGTTACAACAAACTTTCATCCAGAAGACAGAAGTGAACTAATTAGGCTTCGAGAAGAACCACAAATTCTTCTGGATAGAAAGGCTTAAAGAAGCTAAAAGTATTGTTGGTCCTGGATTCACAGAGCAATATCAAAAATCGCAACAGAATAGTGGAAGATACAAACCACGATTCGAAACAATTCTGCAATATAAGCACCAAGAAGAGTTGCTTATCAAAGAATCATCATCAGAAGAAGAAGATTCTGATGAAATGGAATTCTGTAGGTTTCACGGCAACAGAGAATTCAAGCATCCAGATGCCCCACCTTATGCTCCTACCAGAATCTAACTCAAAGAATACACTATCTATAACATTCTCACGAGAGACTGTGACAAGTGTGAACAAGAGAAAATCCTCTAAAAGAAAGCAAGGAACTCCAAAAAATCCAGCATGAAGACTAGATTTGAGAACGGATATCCTACCATTGCACTGCTTCATGATCAAGACAAGTATCATTACTACGTGTCTTATAAGGCTCCTAATAACTAGCACACACAATAACAAGAGTTGCCCAGTGAAGAGTCATTAGGAGACAAAGATGAAACAATCGAAGCCGCATTTATAAAAGAGCATAATCTCAAGCACTTCAAGGCTAAACTCGAGAAACAGAAGAGGCACACCCTTGGAGAAATCAAAGAAATGCTCAGGCAAAATATCGATATCAATCCTCTGAAGTTTTGGGAAAATGACCCAGTGGTCTATGAGCTCAAGTTACATGACATGAATTCAATCTGTCACGTAAAAGCCCTTCCCCAATACAAAGAAGAAGATCAAAAGGAGTTTAGAAAAGATATAGCTGAACTCTTGTAAAAAGGATTGATCAAACCGTCAAAAAGTCCTCATCATGCTCCAACTTTCTATCTCAGAAATCATGCAGAAGAAGTTCGTGGGAAAGCAAGAATGATGATAGACTAAAGAGACGTTAACAAGAAGACCATAAAGGACAGTTATCATATAGCACAAGCAAGAGTGCTAATCAATAGGCTTAGAGGAGCCAAGGTGTTTTCAAAATTTGACGCTAAATCAAGATTTTGGCAAGTCAAAATGCATCCTGACATCATTCCTCTTACAGCCTTCGGAACTCCACAGAGACGTTACGAATGGCTAGTAATGCCCTTCGGTCTAAAACAAGCTCCATCTATTTTTCAGAGAAAAATGGACAACATATTCAAGTAAGTGGCAGACTTCTATGTTGTCTACATAGACAACATTCTTGTGTTCTCAAAAAATAAAGAAGAACACATGAATCATCTCTTTGAAGTAGTCAAGCTCATCGTGCAATATGGGATCATCTTAAGAGAGAAGAAAGTCTTTCTCATCCTAGATGAAATTGACTTCTTAGGGATCAACATAAAAAATGGAGTCATCAAGCTTCAGCTTCATATCCTGGAGAAGGTCTGGAAATTCCTAGACTGAATTCCTGACGCCAAAAATCTACAGAGATTTTTAGGAGTCATAAATTATGGAAGAGGCTTCCTTCCCAAAATTGATGGACTAACAACAATCTTGTCACCCAAAACAAGCTCAAAGAGAGCTTGGAAGTTCACAAAAAAGATGACGAAAAGATCGTAAGGGCCTGCAAGCTAGAGATGTCGATTTGTGTTGGCTGCTGTTGAATCAAAGATCTATGCAAAAAATTTCCACCACTACATCAACCTGAAGAGAATGAAGAAATTGTTCTTCAAACTAATGCTAGTGACAACTTTTGGACAGGTGTGGTACTGGCAAGAGAGCCAGGCACTAACACCGAGAAGATTTTGAAATTCTAGAGTGGGAAGTTCAACGCTGCAGAACAGAATTATCCCATAGGGGAAAAAGAAATTTTGGCTATCAAAAAGACAATCGAGACTTCTCCCGCCTTTTTAGGAAAACCCTTCACCGTGAGAACAGATTGCGCCAGAGTGAAAAAATTCAAAAACTTCAAACTTGATAAAGCTACAGATAGGGGAAGATTAGCTAATTGACAATTATTTCTTAACCAATATGATTATGATGTAGAATTAATTGCAAAAAATATGAACTATCTTCCAGATGCTTTAACTAGAAAAATGACCATGTATAAGAGAAGTGATGACGAAGGCCACAACCTAAGAAGCAGAAAGCCAGGAAATGAGCCTAACCAACAAAAAGAACCAGTTGAAGAAATTCTTAAGAGTTTTTTGCTGTGTCTCAAAAGACTAGCCTTAACTGATCAATCTCAGGGGAAAGGATTGACTAGCCCGTCTCAAACGGCAGACGGTAAAGGTAAATCAAGACCGTTAATGGCTACTACTTTGCCAAAAAGCGAAATTTTTTCTACAGGTTTCGTAAACATCTTCAAATATCAGCTGAACACCTTTTCAGAAGCAATCTTCCAAACTGACCAGAATCTAGCATCCCACCAGAGGGCACTGCTGGATAATTTGATGTTTACTTTCCAAGAGAATGACAAAAGACTCATGGAAGAGACCATGGACACCTTGGTAGTAGAACTAAGTCAGAAGAAGAAACCACCAAGCGTGGTCAATAAACCAACAGCTTTGTACATTAAAACTCCAGAGAGTGCTAAAGTTCCTATACAGGCGCTAAAAGAAGCAGAATGGTTCAAGTTCCACAGACATATTGGCAAGCATACACCCGATGAAGATCTCCTCGACACCCTCTTCGTTGTCCCAGGACCTTTCCTAAGAAAATATTTAGTAAATGTTCAGAGTGAACATCCGCATGAGCACAAGTTGTGGTTAGTAGAGAATGGATTTGTCCATAATCTATGGACAAAATTAAATGAAGATCTCAAATGATTGGTAGCAATTATCTACAATACAGTAAAGAATGTCAAAAAGAGCAACTGCATTCTCAGACTAAAGTTCAGGTCTACACCTCCAGAATGGATATAGTAGTCTAACGAAGAAACTAAGTACATTCCTCCATATCATTACGCCAGAATCATTCAGGGACAATATCTTGAGCCAGCATGCGAAAAATACAATGGAAACTCAAATTCAAGCATTCCATAGATGAAAGCTATGGCGTTAGCAAGAAAGTAATCGAAGAAGATCAAGAGATTGTGTTTCTTGCATCAAGAGATAAGATAATAGTCGCCACGTACGACCGTCCAGAGACCACTACGAGTGATTTGTTCACAGCCCTGAAACGGGGAGAAATAGATTCTGCCATCACCTGTATTCAATGGATCGACAAGATCAAGAGGGACAAAAGCTACCAGATGTATACAGATACAGATATGGAAGAAAATGGGAACAGAAGAAAGATAATAGAAAAAGACCCCTACATTGGGGATAACTCAGAAGATTATGATGACCTGTAAATATAGGCAAAATCGTATTTTCCTCTTCTCTTTAAGTGGGAGACATCCTTATCCTAAGGAATCTACTTTCAAAATGAAGACAATTGAGGAAAGCAGATGCCCTGTCTGCATCAAAGCACTATCACTGGTGGAGTTACTATTATTAGTTTATGTTTCAAGTCCGTTTTGAAGTCCACTCTCTATATAAGGAGCTTTAATTCTTAGTGTAGAGGCATCGAAATTCAGAATCAGAGAAATCTATTCAAGAATTGAGAGCCTAAGAGTTTAAGAATGAAGAGTCGAAGCAACTGTTCAGCTTCTTTATCTTCAAATAAGTATGTCTACTACTATGAGTGGTTAAACAGCTTATAGCTGTTTACCAAAGAGTGAGTCTATGGATCTATAGTTTGTAAGTTTGAATAAATAAAGCTATGATTTCCACTACAAATCTTTCATTTTTGTTTTCCTCTCAACTCATTAAACTCCCCTAAGAGGTGGACTACCACCCAGAAGGTAGAAACAATGAGTTGTTGTTACTTATTTTAATCCCTTAGGAGGCGGACTACCGCCCAGAAGGTGGACAGAAATAAGGTGTTTTACACTCAGTTCATAGTATATTGGGTTTTAAAAGTTGTTCTTAAGAAAAAAAAAACTTTTTTAAACTAACAAACAGTCGGGAGTGAGTTCGCCAACATCAGTAACCAGCTAAGAAGGTGCCAAGAGGTGAAGCAGTGGCATGACAAAGGCTAGGCTGTTCAAAAGGTGAAGAAAGATCTAAACCTCAGGGTACTAAACTGAAATTTTCTCTTTAGTTTTCTAACCAATAAATATGTGTCATATAGTCAGTGTATTTACACTGTTGTGTACATAATACCTTCTGCATGTTTGAGCGAAGAAGCTGAAAGGACCCAACCCCGATTTAGCTCCCTAAACCGGAATCAAACCCTTCCGAAAATGCGAACCAACAAATATCTTTCGAAATTTTGGCAGAGTTTCGTTACTAACGTTGAAATACCATTACCTGCACGCGGAAAATACACTTCATCCTATGCCACAAAAAGCAAACCGTGGGCACCAATCCCATCCAGATTTCTCAATATATCAACAGTAAAGTAAAACAATAAATATAATAGTACTTTACTGAAATCCGGTGTAAAATCGTATAACATAATCAACAGATTACTCAGAGTGACCTCTAATGTATAAACATATAAGTATACCACAGTAGGTAGAACAATAAACCTACTGGAAGAAATAAGGTAGCTCGAGCACTATACCTCCGACCACGACGTGCGACACCAGAACCTGAACTGCAAACTGGGCACGGAAACCGAAAAGCCCTGGGGAAAGACATAAAACACGTTAGAGTGAGTGGACGAAAATAAATTTCTTTCACCAGGTAATATATACATATAAAATCATATGCGAGTCAAATGCATGAAAATCAAATGGTACGTGAGGAGACGCTGACTACCACTCACGTACAGAGCATGCAACGTAAAATATATCGCGGAGACTCTCGTGGGCTTCCACGCGATAGCACAGTCTGAATCACGGGATCCCAGACCCACACGTGATCCTAGCCAAAAAGGCCTCGGGTCAGGATATCTGTCCCCCCTGGAGCGTACTCGGGGATCAGCCGAGAAGCCAATGTGTATCGATACCACAACATATACTGAGACTATACTCTGTGTAAACCAAATCATAAATCCTTTTCATGCACATGCATAAAACATAATATGTACATATGTATATTTGTATACGTATATTCGTATATGCATAATCGTAAAACACATGCACGTAAAATCATAATCAACTGCATGCTCAAGTTTGTAAATCATTTATAAAAGACTCGCAAACAATCCGTGAAAAGAAATGTCCACTCACAGACTTGCGTAACGCGATACGCGTTAAACCGTGATCCGGCGGAAAGTCCATCGCCAAAAGAACGATCACGAACCCCTGAATAATCACAATAACCATTTCTCAAAATCATAACTCGACAATACAAGACAAATCACGAGAAACCACCGTTCTCGGAAACACATAATCTGATCACGACAAACTGTCGGAAATCCGGAAATCACACCTCAATACCTCGCTATACTTTCGGATGCTCAAATCGAGAAACGAACCTCCCCACTGCGATTGGGGCGCGATTTCGAGTGAAATGATATGCAATTTGTCGAAAACCCAAAAAGTCAAACCGTTGACCGTCGTTGACCACCGCCTACGGCGGCGCCGCCACTGACCGGAACATTTCACGGCAGAGCAACCCCTATTACACTCAAAATCATCCACTGAGCAACTTTGTCAACTGCAACAAAAGCCAATTCAAACTCTAACTAGCTCAATTTCACACAAAACCGAATTGGTACCAAATTTTCCAATCCAAAATTCTCCATCCACAATCAAAATTAGAACTTCAAACTTACATGGTAGCTTCAAGAGGATGAGAGCAACAAAGCACACTCAAAGTTGTAGCTCGAATCGGCCTAAAACCATGAACCCGAATTCACAAATTTTTCCTCCATTTTGGCCGGATTTTCCTCACTCTCCGGCGAGCCTCGCCGCAAACGGTGGCCGGCACTATCACGGGGGAACCATGCCGAGCATAACTAGCCCTAGGCCGAAGCCTAGGGTGGCCGGAATCGATCCACCGCCGTGGAGCCACCGTAAGCCGACGCCAAACTCCTCCTCCACCGAGTTGACTCGGTCAACTCGGTCAAATCCCAAAATGGTAAGTCTTTGACTTGCCCAAAATAGCAGGTTTCTATTTATAGTCCTTCCCAAAATGGAAACTTCGTAATTATCCTTTTCGACGAACTTTGAACACCCGTAACTTTCTCGTCGTAATTCCGATTCCGATAATTCTCGCGGCCACAAATTCGTTTCGTCATATTCTTTAATAATCACCCAAAGTCAAACACGTTGACCAAACGGATAAAAAGTCAACTGTTCAAACCAACACATTTAAATCGACTAAACAATCAACAATCGGAAATATTCGCAACTAAATCTTCGTAACTCAGAACAATGCTCCGGAAGTTCTCACGAGCTCGAAATTAAATTCTGAACAACTTCCATGAAGAAGCCGAAACCAAATTCTCGTCCGGTAATTTAGTCGTTAAGTGCACCACCATTTATATCCGGACTTCAAATATTCATAACTAATTCCTCGGTCGTCCAAATAACGAACCGGAACCTCCCACGAACTCAAAATCACATGTACAACGACTCTCGAGAAGAGACCCAGCTCTAATTCTCGGCCAATAATTAAGTCGTTATCAAGTTCGGCGATTCAAATACTGTCGGAACTCTGCGACTACGCAGTAACTCACGTATATAGCTGATCATACTGGTGATTCTGGTCCGGGTCGTCACAGAAGCATCTATAAATTATATGTTGTCTTTCCCATTTTTCAATCCGACAACTTCAAATTATCCATTAGCTTGCTCACAAAACTCCACTACACCAAAATGGTCGATAGACAACAGAACTGTTCTGTTGTTGGATATGGTCATTTCTGTTGTCTATTGCATTACTGACTGTTATGGTTTTGGACAACAAATATTTTCTGTTGTTAAAAACTATCTCCAACAACAGCGACTTATAACTTATGTTGTCACCAAATATTATAAATTTTGGGCCTTATATGTTGGTTCAAGTCTGTTCAAACCACTTATATTAATCATGTCTCAAGTTAGAGTTTGTCAGTGACCAACAAGAACAACAACATATATTTTATCTTATGTTGTGTTGTATGTCATCAACTAACAATTACCTTTTATTTTCTGTAGTCCTTTATTTACTAAAACGTGTTTATATAATTTCTGATGTGTGAACTGTTATGAGAGTTCTGATATACAACATAACTATTACATTTCTGTTGTTAGAAAATTTCTAAACCTACAATTATTTATTTATTTATGAAGTTTTGTGGTGCAAGAAACAACAAAAAATGTGAAATTTCTGTTGTGCAAGATCTGAAAGAACTGCTGACTTTTTATAGTTCTAGAAGTGAGGAACAATAGAAAATGTGCAATTATGTTGTAAGAAGTATTAATGAACTGCAACTTTTGTGTACATTTTGAAGTGTGAAATCAGAACAACAATAGACAAGAGCAAGTTTGGTCATTCATCAATTCATTCATCGCCATTCATAAGCATTTGTTGGTACAAAAAGGAACATATATACAATAGCTAGCTAGCTTCATATTGAAGTGTTCTGTAGCTTAACACATTCACATGATCGACAAATTCAAAATGCAACACATACTTATCGATGAAGCATCATTGTTTACAAAAAAGATGTACATGATGTTAGTTTTACCGCCCAAATCAAAGAAGCTAGCTACTTTGAATCCCGAATCTGGATAAGATGATTTGCCCATTGAATCTGGACCGCATCAATGTCATTTTCCGTGTATACCTACTGTTTTCTGCCACTTCTCACCTCCCACTGGAAAAAATTACAACAAGACCAGCTCACTAATGCCTTTGAGAAATGAGGTTTTTCCTGCTTTCTTTTGCATCTGCAATGTCACCAACTATATATAAGAAAACTGAACAGTTTATTGAGAATAGTAACATGCACTAGCAACAGTTATTACTATAACATGACCCTTACAATAGAATCTGTTTTCCTACTCTATCTCACAACAGACAATGTTAACTCAATGTATGCCATAAAAAAACATGTTAAGAGGAAGAGGGGAAGACATTAGGAGGGCTATTAAAAGATGCAACAAACTGGCATGAACATATGGAAGAGTAATAGTTATTAGCATGTGAGAACATTCTTAAACATATACCAGCATCTAATGTAAATATCAAATTAATAAGGTTTCCCCAACAGATTATGAAGCTTCTACTAACAGATTATGAAGCTTCTACTAACAGATTATTAGGAATACATGTACGAAGTTTTTCCCATCAGATTATGCTTACCAAATATATATAGCAACTACGTTCAAACAACCAACCTTTGAGCATATATCATAGGACAAAACTCTGATACTTGCACTAAAAACATCCAAATGCTCGCCGTTGAACTGGTAGACAACTTGAAGGAGGATGTTCCATATTTAAGCATCCCAGTTACATTAGAAACATTTGTGATCCACTACCCTGACAATGAAGAAAATAGATACAAAATGGTATTGAATCAATACAACTAGACAATCCAAATGTTGGGCTTATATATTGCCTGGGAATAAAAAGCCACACAAACCATTGCACAAGTAATCCTTTTATCTACTCCCTTCCCATTGAGAAGAAAGCTTACCCAAAAAAAAGTGTTATAAATTAGAAAATGTGATATGAGATATGAGAACCTCCTCTTTTCGGAGGCCTCAACCTCAGCGCCATAGCTCGACCTAGCAGCTTTAAGATACGGCGGTTTGTCGGCTCCGCCTCTTGAGGCTTTGCTTTTAGTGAAGTTCTTCTTCTTCTAACTCATCACCAGAGGCCTGTAAGCATTCAGCTTACGAAAAGATGAGAGAATAGGCGAGATCTAAGACCGACGCTTGCGACTAGAGCTCCTTCGCCGCCGCAAAGTTCTGCGTCGCTCGAATCGATCGAAATTTCAGAGAGAGATGAAGACAACGAAGTTTAACTGATTTAGGGTTTCGGGGGAAGAGGATGCAGTTTCCAGATAGAGTGTGTGTCAGTCTTGGAGAAAAAGAAGTTGTTGGCCATCTTCAGTTGCTGTACAAACCAAAATCAATTCAACTTTCACCCAAATCGAGTGCAAAATTCAAATAACCCATATCTAAAATAGAAGAAGATCAACCTGATTTGATTGTTGAGAAGAGGTGCGTCGTCTTCTATATGGATTTCGATTTCAGTGTGATTGGGGTTTGATTTCGATTTCGGTGAGTTGGGGTTGATTTCGATTTCGATTTCGAGCAAGAATAATTGGGAGCAAGGATTTCGAGCTAAGTTGGGAGCAAGGGTTTTGAGAGTGAGAGTTAAGTTCAGCATTAGGTTGGTCGAGCTGTTTTGGGTTACTGAGTTGTTTTTCTTTCTTTTTGGAAAAGGGGTTTGTTTAGGGCCAAAAAAGGGTTTGTTTAGGTCGGTCAATTTTGGTTATTTTGGGTCATGCAAAAAGATTTCAGTTTTTTTTTTCCTCTCAAAGTCAATTTTTTTTCCTTTACAATTTGGGAGGAGAAACAAAAAATTTTGCCAAATCTAACTGCCAAAATTCTAAGGAAACTAACTAACAACGGAAATTAACTTTGTTATATGTTGTCTGATTCATGCTACCAAAGGGGGAAAAACTAAATTTTTTCAAGTGTCAAACTCTAATCTATAAACTCAGTAAACACCCAACAAATACATTTCAATATGTTGTCTCACAAAAATACACAAATTTTTTCACTATTCATCACACAACATAACATAGAATTTAGTTTCTAAGTATTACCTGGTCCAAATCAGATCATTTTATCACACAATATATCTATTTTTCTGTTGTATGAATCAAAAATGCCAAAACATAAACAACATATCAAAATAATTTCTGTTGTTATAACGTGTCCACAGATAAAGTCGTTTTCGATAACAAAATTTTGTAGTTTAAATGGTCTTATAACAACAATCAGTATAACTATCTGTTGTTTTTAAAAAAATTTTCTCGATTTATATGTCACACAATAAAAAACAACATATCTGTTGTTGCAGTGGTGTTGTCTATCTACAATTTTGTAGTAGTGCTCTCTCTTTTAATTTCTTCGACAGACTCAGATATAAACAGTATATATGGCTAGCAGAAAGAATTATGTGCTTCTGAGGCTAGCTGAAATTGTCCTCATTATCAACTTCATTTTTAGTTCATCTAACAAATGCTACTAGTCGGGCAATGGCTAGGCCTTTAACTCATGATGAAACGCCAGCATTAGTGAAGGGCGTCAAGGCGATCGATAAGGATTCAAGCTGTTTAATTCCCTAGCTTACGTCTTTGAAGCAGTGTTTAATTTGCAGTATCCATCGCTATACCAAAACAAATAATGTTCCCTTATGGAGTGACAACAGTGTCCACAACTTATATATGTGATTGTTCGTAATTACGTGATTACTGTTCGGCTCTAGGTTTCCACACCTCGATGTTGCATGGTTAATTGGTCCACATTTCGAATTGACTATACTGTATATGGCTATAATTTGAACAGTTGACATGTATGGCATGTATGCACTACTGGAGGAGAGCATCGGGGCGGCGTAGTTACATTTCTACGTCGCTCCGATTTTCAATGAGGCGACGTACATTGCCTTTGATAAAAAGTACGTCGCTTCAACAAACTGAGGGGCGACATATATTCATCGTTGTCGCTTCAATAAAATAAGGCGACTACTTTTTCATTCGAAACGACCAAACTCATCTTCGTCGCTTCGAATAAAAACAAGGCGATGTAGATTGCTCAATCTACGTCGCCTAGTGTTTATTCGAAGCGACGAAGATGAGTTTGGTCGCTTCGATTAAAATCGAGGCGACGTAGATTGCTCAATCTACGTCGCCTCGTTTTTTTTAAATCTGGATCTACTCTTCTTCTTAAAGTCAAACCGTTCATAAAGTTAGAATTTTAGAAAAACAGTTCATCTGCGTTCTGCAGCTGTTCTTGTGCGATTTTGGGAGAAATTTGAGGAAATTGAGAAAGAAGGTTGTTCTTGCCATTGATTTGATTCTTGAGTAAGGTTAGTTTGATTTCTATCTCTTTAACCCTCTTTATGACCATAATATGTTAAATTAGAAGTGAAATTGAAGTTTTGGTGAAATGTTTGAAGTTGAATTGAATTTGGTGTTATGTTGTAGTTTTAGTGTTTGAATCATTGAATTGTGGTAAATCATGTTATGGGTTCATGAATAATGTTTGAAATTTGGTTAAGTTTAGTGAAATTTATTGATGATTAGAAGTGAAATTGAAGTTTTGGTGAAATGTTTGAAGTTGAATTGAATTTGGTGTTAGGTTGTAGTTTTAGTGTTTTAATCATTGAATTGTGATAAATCATGTTATGGGTTCATGATTAATGTTTGAAATTTGGTTAAATTTAGTGAAATTAATTGATGATTAGTGTAGATTAGGTGTATTCGAGCCTTAATTAGTAGTGCTATTAGTGTTAATCATGAAATCAAGCGTATGGCTATATATAATTGTTGATTCTCGAATTGTCCCATTTTTGGACACTTTAGGTGAACATGACTTTGTTGATCCTTTTGCTATTCATGTGATTTCAGTTTCAGTTTTGGGATATGGTTTCGACAGTGTCTCCTTTCAATGTTCCCCGAGTGCAAATTAGGTTGTTTAGATATGTGTGCACTCGGGAAACTGTAGGGAGATGCTGCCGAAATTTCCCTAAACTGGAGCTGAAACGCATGGGTGCAAAAGCGTTGACAAATGTCGTGTTCCCCTGAAGGGGATAGGACCCAACCCGGAGGCATAAGGCGAAGAAGTGTGGGGTTTTGGTTGAATCGCAACTGTGGCGTGGTAACTTTGTTCATATTGATTGTTTATGCAGACAGGAAACATGGACGGATACCCAGACAAAACTTGGATGACATATCATCGTGCTGATCCAAGGTACATCACAGGCATATTCGAGTTCATGAATTTTGCCCGGCGACATAGTAACGGAGCCGATTATTACTTCTGCCCGTGCAAACGTTGTAAGAACGGTCCCTTCAAGGTTACTATGGATGTCATGTATCATCACTTATCACACAGTGGTTTGAGTCCGGATTATACAGTCTGGCACCTTCACGGGGAAGTTTCTGGTGAAACTCATAATATTATTATGAATTTGAAACCTAAATTCGTATTTTCTTTAAAGCATAATTTATGTATTCGAGAAAATAGTACTAACTTCATAATTCTAAACTTCATCGTTTCTTTGATATTCAGTTCATTACCTTTCCATAAATAAATTGAAGCGACGAAGAATTCAACATTTGTTAGTATCTCCAAATTTAAGCGACGTAGATTGAGCAATTTACGTCGCCTCATTTATTCAAAAAGAAAAAAAATATGAAAATTAAATACAAGTAAGCGACGTAGATTGAGCAATCTACGTCGCCTCATTTATTCAAAAAAAACAAAATTAAAAATTAAATACAAGTAAGTGACGTAGATTGATCAATCTACGTCGCCTCAATTATTCAAAAAGAAAAAAATAAGAAAATTAAATACAAGGAAGCGACGTAGATTGATCAATCTACGTCGCCTCAGTTATTCAAAAAGAAAAAAATAAGAAAATTAAATACATTTGAGCGACGTAGATTGATCAATCTACGTCGCCTCATTTATTCAAAATCAAAAAAAATAAAAAATAAATACAAACTAAAGGAAGCGACGTATGTTGTAATATACGTCGCTTAAAACTAAAGGAAGCGACGTATATTGCAATATACGTCGCTTAAAACTAAAGGAAGCGACGAAGATTGAGTTCTTTGTCGCGTGAACGTATTAAGAAAGCATACGAGGCGACGAAGATTGAGTTCTTTGTCGCTTCAATTAATCGAAGCGACGAAGATGCCAATCTACGTCGCCTCGTTGGATTTATAATCCCAGAATCACAGTTTCTTTCTTCTTCTTCTCATTTCGTTTCCTACCCTATTCTTTTCTGTTCGAGCTCGCCCCAAAGCCCTAATCCCCAAACCAAATCGACCTCGCCCCAAATTCATCTCCCTCCACCAAATCGACCTCCCCAAATCTCAACTCGGACCTCGTTTCAATTTCCCTTCCCGATCAATCTCGTTTCCATTTCCCCTCCACCAAATCCCCTCCACCGAATCGTAAACCCCCTCGATTGAATCCCTAACCCAGATTTCGAATAACCCCCTCGCCCCAAATCCCTAACTCATATGCGTGTATAAATCTACAATAACAGTAGGTCTTTCAATTTCCCACAACGTCAACAATTTGTTCCTCTCCTCTGCAACTAAGTCTTTTACACAGGTTAGATTCAATCCCTCTATCTTTTCTTTACCTACTGTTAATTTGTTAATATGGTTCATTGATAGTGAATTGTTAATTTGTTAATATGGTTCATTGTTGAAGAATAATCATTGGGTGATGTTTCTGTTTATATGGAAGAGTTTTTGATGAATTCGGTATGAAAATTTAATTTGTGCAACCATTTGTTGAATATGGTTCATTGTTGAAGAATATGGTTCATTGTTTCTGTTTATATGGATGAATTTTTGATGAATATGGTTCATTGTTGAAGAATAATCATTTGTTTTGATACATAGCATAATTGTGAACTGAAAATAGATTGTGAGCAAAATTGTGTAACCATCTGTGGCCATCAATCTGTGTAAATTAAACACTGTAAGCATCTGTTTTCATCTATTTTCAATTTGTTTTCATGTAAGCATTGCTTGCTTCAATCTGTGGCCATCATCGCGTTGCTTCAATTTTCAATCTGTTTTCATTTGTTTTGATGTAAGCATCACATTCATCTTATAAAGCAGTCCTGTAAGATATGATTCCGAATGTGATGATGCTTTGTGCGAATGCGATAAGCTATATGTGTTTTTTGTGTTGTGTATTGTGTTTTGTGTTCGAGGGATTCAATTCCTTCGGTTGTGATGATAAGGATATATTGAAAATTGATTGCTTATATGCAATAAATGAATGTGATTCTTCCTGTGCGAATGCGATAAGCTATATGTGTTTTGTGTGTTGTGTTTTGTGATGATAAGCTATATGTGATGATAAGCTATATGTGATGATAAGCTATATGTGATGGTACTTCGGTTCATACTCTTTTTGATATCTAACCCAACAAACGAAAATAAAATAAAAGCGACTTGCTATATGTGATGATAAGCATGAATGTTTCTGTATTGTTCAATTTGTTAATCTTATGAGATTATTACTTGATGTTTTTATCGTTTCTTTCAAAGCCTAGATGAGATGGTATGCAATGCATTATTGAAATTCTTTGTCACTTTTATAATTTGATTAGTGATAGTTTGGAGTTTGGCCATAATTTGATAAGAGTAGTTCAATCTTAATAGATTAGTTTTAACAGAATGGCTCCCGGAAATACTGGATACCAGAGGAAGAAAGCGGCGATCCAGCGTCGTGAAGCGGCCGCGGCGGCAGCTGCGGAGGCGGCGTGGCGAGCATTCAGCAGAGATGGGGCTTCCAGGTCGGGTTTCCCCACGGGACAATCTGCGACCCCAGCAGGCGGGGTTTTAACGCCCGCCCCAAACCTTGAGGATACGATTCCTCAAGGTGATGACAGCGACGCCACTATGGCGCCACAGCACCCTCCCGCCCTCAGCATCTGGTGCAAGAAGACCAAACTCCCCGACATGGTGGACATGGCAACCGGAGATCCGACGACGCAACAACGCGGAGTCGTTGTCGGGACGAAGACGGAGTACCTCGTCCGGATGAACAACAATAGGCGACTACAAGTCGCTTACTCTACTAGGCATCGGGGGCCTGCGACGAGGGAAATGAGGAGTCTGATGTGCAGAGACATCGATAGCATCATCCACGGAAAAGTTCCAATGCTTGCCCCTAGCTTTTTGGGACTTAGCGATTTGCATCGCGATATCGTCAGTACAAATATTGAGGTATACTTACTGGCCTTAGCTACTTGTAGTAAATGTAAATATAACTTTTACATAACGGAATTTAAATGTGTTGTGCTAGACGAACTACGACATCCCGGCGACTGATGTGGAGATGTGGAACTTCATTGATGCGACCGCGCAAACAATCTACAAGGATTGGAAGTACGATTGCCATCAACATTATCTCCACGTCAGCCAGGAGACTCCGGCCGAGTTTCTCGGGAGGGAAGACCAATGGGCGTGGTTGAAAGTGCACTTCGAAGACCCTGCTTACTTGGTGAGCTTCATAAAGTATCCGCACAGTTTTGGTAGCCAACATTCTTAAAATATGCATGTTTATCTATTCTTATTTTAAAATGATTTTTGTGTGTGTGTGGCAGTGATTGTGCGAACGGAATCGAGGAAACCGAAACAAGAACAAGGAGCAGCTCAACCACCATTCGGGATCCCTCGCCCTCTCGTACCGAAGCGAGGTGTTGGAGAAGGAGGGTCATAGAGCGCCCGCCGTCCAGACGTGGATTAACGTATACCAGCCGGACAAGAATGCGGCTGAGAAAGTGGTAAGCTCAAATAGGTTCACGTTACGTTATTTCAATTATTTTTGTTTCTCGTTGTTGTAATATTATTTATTTGATATATTTTAATTGAGCAGGCGGCAGTGAAGCGTCGACTCGATGAAGTCTTGTCGCAACAAGATAGTGTTGCGGGCCCAGTTGACGGCGATTCGGTTTCCCAAGCCCAGCCTCTTCCTCTTGATACACAAATAAATATCATAGAGGAAGAGGTGGGTTCAAGGCCCGGGACCTCTATAAGAGGTAATAAATCTCCTAAACCACCGTCGTTCATCTCGATTTACGTTTTGCTTTACCATAGAGTATACTAATATTTGTTCTTGTTCGACGTTACAGGGGTGGGGCGCGCTCTCACACGCGACCCCAAACCGAGAGGAGGGGCCCGAGTACAGGAAACTCAAACCCTAATGCAAAGGGAGATCGCTGCAGTCAGAGAGGAGGCGCGCAGATCGAGCAAGGTGGTGCAGAAGGCCATAGCGGATTACAGTGCGGTCGCCCAAAGGATGCAAGAAATGGAGGCCATGATGCGATCATTCCAGGCTGCGAGTCAACAACCTCAAGCTCCTCCACCACCTCCTGGCTCGTAAACTGTATCTAGGCTTTGTATAAACTTGATTTGTGTAAACTTGATTTGTATAAACTTTTAACGTTTTGATTTGTGCCAATTTTTTCTATATAACTTGATTTGTGGTTGAATGCGTTTTTGTGGTTAAATGGGTTTTTGTGTTTGTAAATTGCGATAAGTCGTGACTTGGTACAATTATATTTAATTTTTATTTTTTTTATTTTTGAATAAAGGAGGCGACGTAGATTGCTCAATCTACGTCGCCTCATTGTCTAAATAAAGAAAAAAAATAAAAATTAAATACATTAAGGCGGCGTAGATTGCTCAATATACGTCGCTCAAAAATAAAAAAAATAAAAATTAAATACAACGAAGCGACGTAGATTGATCAATCTACGTCGCCTCATTTATTCAAAAAAAAATATTAAATACATTGAAGCGACGTAGATTGAGCAATCTACGTCGCTTTGTTTATTTAAAAAAAAAATTAATATTAAATACATTGAAGCGACGTAGATTGCTCAATCTACGTCGATTTGTTTATTTAAAAAAAATATTAAATACATTGAGGCGACGTAGATTGAGCAATCTACGTCGCTTGATTTATTCAAAAAGAAAAAAAAAATATTAAATCCCTTGAAGCGACGCAGATTGAGCAATCTACGTCGCCTGATTGAGCCAAAAAGAAAAAAAAATTTAAAAATAAATACAATGAAGCGACGTAGATTGATCAATCTACGTCGCTTCAGGCAGCGATAAATTGAAGCGACGTAAAATGTTTTACGTCGCGTGAAATCAAATGAAGCGACGAAGTTTGGTTCTTTATCGCCCCAATGGTGAAGTGATCAATCTGAAGCGACAAGACGAGGCGACATAGTTTTGGTCACAAGAAATCGAGGCGACGTAAAATCGAGACGAGGCGACTACTAATCTTCGTCGCCTCGAATTTCTCCTCCACTAGTGATGGTTATATGTGAGCAGTGAGCAAAATCTGTGTTTGCGCTGCTGATCGATATCCAGTATTTTGATACAAAAATAAGAATATTAATAGCTTAAAAAGGAATCTGATCGATTTCAATCATAGTAACCGACTCTGATGCTGTTATTTTCTCACGAATTTCTGTCATGAACGGCAAAATATTGTGACGTAGTTCACCTTTCAAACCTCAAACCCTTACGTAACTCAAAGTTGATTTCATAAGTTTGACTATTTTCAAGGAAGACAGTTTATGCATGCAATAGAGATCTTTGATTATATGATTCTATGTGTTGTACATGAATTAAGGAAGGCGATCCACATGTTTTAGGGTTTACAGACGTTCATGCATGAGTTCGATCATATAACAAAGATATAACAACCAAGATTCAAAAATTCACGTTAGAACAATCTTGTGATTGTCCTGAGCCCAGTACAGGATTGAGTGTCTTCCTTGGATGTGAAGAATTTTTCACGCTTAGCGGGATTTGTGAAGTTCATAGTGGTTGCTCCCCTAATCTCGTCAATTACAAAAACTAGTTAAGCAAATTAAAAGCAGATTAACCAATCGATTGAATAAAGGTGAAAAAAATTATAAAAAAAAAAACAACAAAACCTTTGGTCCTAGTAGAAATCAAATCTAAAAAGAAAAAAACCTAGCTAAATCTAATCATGGCAAAGAACCACATTTAGGTAGTGGTCCATGAGCATTCAGAGAACTACAACGGACAATTGTAGCGATAGGAGTACAGCAATCTTGATTTACATGATCCGCATAACCACCAAAAAAAGAAATATGTTAAGAGCTTCAATTGCACAATGAGGAACAGATTGCAATAGTGCCACTAAACACTTCTCAACATCATGTATTGTTGGCGGCTCCCATGCTGGTGGAGAAGTTTGGCTCGATGGCGGCTGCGTCGGGGAGGCTGAAACTTGAGTTGATGGTAGTGGAGCCGGCGATGTTGATGGTTGTGTGGGTGGCTGCATTGGTGATGGAGAAGATTGGCTTGGCGGTGACTGCTTTGGGGCGGCTGATACTGGTGATTTCGGCACTGGTATTAATGGTGGCAACGGTGGCAATGGAGGGAGATCAATTTTCGACAATGGTGGTAATTGTGGCAACGGTGGAAGATTAATTTGCGGCAATAGGGGTAATGTAGACAACAATGGTAACGTACAGTGGCAATGGAGATAATGGGGGCAACAACGGAAGATGAAGCCAAGGTTCAGTGTCTACTTTTGGATCTGGGTCATTGGCAAGAATGTATCTTCCGGCGGATTCGTCTTTGTTAGAGTGAACTTTGATACTGCATTATAAATTAACTTCATGAAGCAGATGTGAATGTAAACACAGACATAAACATTTTGAATTCGATATTGATATTCTCTATATCTTGACAGTCACTGATATTTTGAAATTCAAATGGGAAGTTTGAAGCAGTTATCTTTGTGGAAGATAATTGGCTCTGACCAAACTAAAACTCTATAAAAGCAGATCGATGATTCCTTCTAATGCATATGTTGTTCTTCACTAATGAACAATAGCCCTACTGCTATTAGAAGATCTCTATTAATTATGCGAAATATCCTTAAGGTTAAATTTTATCATCTCTTTCGTTGCCCTTGAATTATTAAATACCCTCTTATCACCAAACAGAAAAGAAAATGACAAAAGAGTAAAACTATCACAAATAACCATCATCCATTCTCCACATTTCAGATTTTTTAACTGTTGTCAGTATACATACCATCGAAAACTGCTTGCCAGTTTACAGCCAGTTTTCAAAAGAAGCGGGATGGTGCCCGGTGCCAAGCAAAGTGAAGTTAGCATCGTCCTGCTCCGAAACTATTCTAATTTTGTTGAGAGAGAGAGAGAGAGAGAGAGAGAGAGAGAGAGAGAGAACGAACGCACGCACGAACGAACGAACGAACGAACATAAAAATTGCTTCCATGGTTTTTAACTACTTCCAATTTATGTACTATTGAAAAAACTGTTGCGAGTTTACAAAAAGTTCAAAGATGGAGGACGATGGTACCTGAATCAGAAATTCGCATAGAGGAAATTTAATTAAAATAGGGTTTTGGTGTCCTGAGATAGATATCAAGATATATATGGTCACGTAAGAGATTAAGTAGAGAATGGATCTGATTGCCAGAATAGGCTGGAAAATCGAGACTAGATGTTTGAAAATGGTAAGCGGTGGGTTTGTGTAAGACACCAGAGAGGGGATGCTAGATGTGAGACCGGCGAGAGAGAGCCATTCTCGAGGTTGGTGTAATGGTGTTCACTTGATTTAAGTATGTATGGAATATTACATACGTACTTAATCTCTATGTATGCAGGTTTTTGATAAGGTTGATCTTATACATACTTATCTCTATGTAAATGATTTTATGATTGGATTATCGCAGGTGTTATTAGTTTATCTTATGTGGTGGAGGCATGAACATTGCGGTGATATATGGTTAGCTGAATCGATCCACTACCTGCAAAGAGTTAGCAAGGCAATTAATTAAATATGATTCTCGAAGGACTACTAAGTGGTGGTGTTTGTGTTTATGCATGCATACTGTTATAATGGAACTAATGTGCACCCACCATCTAGATTCACAACTTCTTGGTCATGTGTTGCAGATTAACAATGAATGAAGATGAAAAAACAAAAGAAATAAATCTCGAGGCAATGATGATGATCAAAAGCATGGAAGAAGTGTAGATAGGTAATCTCACTACTTACTGTCATGTATGTTCGCATTCATTAATTCAATTGTACGTAATTAATAGTAACTTCAAATTTGTTTGAAGACTTTATATTGATTGAGCAGTATATTAATAATCACAAAGTATACTAATAATCACAAACGTATTTTGTTTTTCTTATAGCTTTGATGCCAGTGCTGCTAAAATGTGGTATATCAAGATTTAAGAGTTCATCCCTAATTTTGTGAAAAATTCTAGAATAGATGGAAAATTTATGGATGAACGTCATCTGTCTTAAATTTATGTACCAAATAAATACACTTCATAATTTGCACGTGCACATAGTATTGTAGTGAAATGAAAAGTCAATTCGATGGATAACAGCAATTCATCAAGTATGTAACTAATAGATTGAAACTAAAACATCAACAGAATTCATAAAGAAGTAAGTTTCTACTCATAGAAGTGCACTTAAATCTGAGATAGTTTTAATTACTTCTTTATTCTTTAGATAATAACATTTTTTTCTCTTTTTTTTGAAGTAAGGGTTTACGGCTACCATTAAACCTCGATTGATGAAATAGTAGGGTACAAGGGGGGAACATAAAACCTAAATCCCGTAAGAGTCCGTGAAATATTATCAGGTCACTCAACTACAACATTGTATCATAAACTGCACCATTTAGCAAAGAGTGCATCATTGACTACTCTATTTGCTTTAAACTAAAGGCGACATAGTATCAGGAAGATAATGCGACTAAAGCGATGTATCGATTCTCTATGGGTAACTTCCTATCTATGCTACCGACAAGACTCACTGTCGGCACTACATCTCATCTTGCCACTAGGAGGGTGTGCCCAAGCGACGAACCTACGAACCTCCCGACTTAAAACAAACAAGGCACCAAAGGTGCACAGCCCGGGACAAAACCCACTTCTGCCAATCTCATACAGTAATTGGCTTATTTTCGAAAAAAAAAAACAAAAATAAAGTCAAACATAAATAACTAAACTGAAAATTAATAAAATAACCATAGAATAGACCTAGGTTTTGGACCAAGGCCTACTGTTGAAGCCCAAGACACAGCAATCGTGATGTCCAGCCCATTTCATCAATTACCGACCTCCAATCTCCAAACTTAGATAATAACATTCTTGCATCAGTAAAGTTGTGCACATAATAATCACCAGAATACTAAAGGATATCTTCATTATGAAATTAAGGAGTTCCTAGTTGTTTGCCCTTTGTGCGCTGTAGTTTTGTTGTTTGGTCTCCTATGTTGCGATCTATACAGAGAGATCGATGTGATTGAAGAAGAGCCATATACTGGTTAGCAACTATTTAATTTACTTTGAAATCCAAAAGACAGTTTGATTCTAAGTTCTTAATAAACTGGACATAACCAGATGAAGAATGATATCATAAACTATACCTAGGACTGGTTTAGATCAGTCCGGGTTTAGGCCTGATCCGAAATTACACTTCGGTTCGGGTCGGTACAGAATTTTTTTCAGTAAAAATCGAATAGGCCTGAACCGAATATTTTCGGTTCGGTTTAACCCAATTCGGGAGTATATATGTTTTTTTAACAATTTGGTCCTTTTTTTCACATTTTCAGTTTTTGATTAAAATTGGCCCAAATGACTCGATCAAAATCTGACTAGATTGGCCCAAAACAAAAAAAAACCTTGCATTAAAACTTGCTAGCACACTAACACATACATTAAAATCTGCTGACAAACTGACACTTTACGGTCAAAAAACAGTCACAAACACTTAGCAAATGACTCAAAATAGTCTAAGCCTACATAGAACATATCAAATCACCTGAAAACAATCTCAAATAACTCAAAACATTCTCAAGCACTTGCAAATTATAGTCCTAAAATGAGAATACTACAGACAAACTTAGAAATTACAGTCTCATACAGTTAAAGTTTAACACTAAATTACAGTCACAAACATCAAAAGCTTCAAATTACCAAATAAAACACAATTCAACTTGACTCCTTTGAATCCTCTTCAACATCATCATCATCTCCACTTTCTTCTGAATTTTCATCCGAGTCATCTTCACATAAATCCACATTTTCATGCAGTTTATCAACGGATTGTACAGTATCTTCTAGCTCAATTATGTGCTCTAAAAATATCAAACGCACCAAAAAGCAAAAACAAAATAGCAGATTAGTAAGGAATCAAAGATAAAATGTTTACATACAGACTAAACTACACAACAGAAAATATAACTAATATTAACCATTTCCACAAGTTTTATATAACTCAGTGTCTTTAAGGCTTGGAATATCATCCAATGACGATATATCATTGCCCCTTAGCTAACTTTGCAGGCAAATCAAACATTCTACTGATCTAGGAGTTAATGAGCTCCGAAAATTGTTTATGACCCTCCCACCAGTGCTAAAATCCCTCTCGGATGCAACTATGCTAGATACTTACATTGAGTTTCACCATAGTTGTATATGACCATTTTCCACATACAATTGTCTATGACCCTTTTTCACATGCACGCCATAATTATTATAGTCGCAGACTATACTTACATTGAGTTTCACCATAGTTCAAAACAAGTCCAAAAATCTCGGCGAGAACTGTCAATCACTAACCAAAACCAGCAAGACGTACAACAACAGCTCTATAAGTCAACCACCATGAATCCCAAAAAAAATTGACATTAGAGATTATTCAAAATCCTAAAATAGAGAGAACTATACCTAAATGTACACATCCTGACTGTAAAAAAGGCACTTCAGCCTGTTAATTAGTGACTAGAAACTCAAAGATAATTCAAACGTTTCAATTGATGCAAATATTGATATTAATTTACACGAAAAATATCATATGTAAACTCTACAATGTAGGTATATAAGTACCTATTGTGAGGTTATCCCAACTGTCCACTTTGATCCACTCTTGTCTATTTGAATTTGTCTACAAAAGAAAAACCGGAATGAGGGAATCTAGCCAAACTACATGTGATACAAAAGAAAACAATCATAAAAGAATATTGTCTTGCATAGAGTCTAGTCCTGCATCTTATCACAAAGTCCCTCAAGAAGTTCAACAAGTCTGAGTTCACTGCATCTTAACATACACACCATAATTATTCATGATTATTCACATACACACCATAATTATTGCAGTTGCAGACTAGATACTTACATTGAGTTTCACCATAAAAATCTCTGCGACAACTGCCAATCTTACAAACTTGGTTTCGGCAAGTAAAGAGATCTTGAGATCAGGTCCGAGTGGGTAGACGGAGAGGGAAAGTGGAGCCTGAAACAAACGCAAAATAAACCATAATCAACCAAAGGATTTAAACTCAAAGATAATCAAGCTCCATGGATCAAACTAAACATTTTGAAAAAAGACCTGAAATATGAAACAATCAGAGGAAGAGTTGTGAGACGAGGCAGAGGCAGAGGCGAGGCCGAGAGAAGTTTGGGTTCGAGATTGGTTCTCGAGGAGACTAGAGAAATCAAAAATGTGAGTTGAGAGAGATTAGAGTTTGAGATTTGTTCTCGAGGAGGCTGAGAGAAATGAGAGGCTATCTGAATCAGGGTAGAATTTTTATTATATACATGTGAGAAAGATCGAGTTTGGGTTAGTGTATAATAATAAGAACAGAGCAGTGCTCAAATTTTGACACGTGTCAAGTTAATTTTTCGGACCAATCGGTTTGGTCTAAGTACAGAACTGAATCCGTACTGGATTACACACTCATTTTTCGGGCCAGGCCTATTTTTCGGGCTAAAGGCCCAGGCCTATTATAAACTGTCGTGGCATGGGATTCCAAAGGTTTAGAAGAGCTGACGAGTACTTACCACATACAAAACTAATTAGTCGGTTTGCAATTTTGCATTAGTAGCCTTTGTATGGAGACACAGACTTACTATTTTGATCAAGGTCTATGGTCATATCCTATTACAGATAAGTACCTCAAATCTTGGAATAGATTTACACAATGGCTTTGAACACAGACGTGTTGGAAAGGAACTTCCAAAAGTCGCGTTCTACAGATAAGTACCTCAAAATCTTGGAATACATTCACACAATGGCTTTGAACACTGAGACATAGTTATCCTATGCGATTCAGGAATTCCATCAATCTATAACATCTCTCCCAGATAATTTGCAAGTGGGGATAACTAAGAAAGTAGCTGGACTCGAGACAGAACTTAATTTTTGGGCCTATTATGCAGTCAACTTTCACAACTTCAAATCCTTACATAACTCTACGTTTGATAAGTTTGACAGTATATGCAGAAGACATGCATGCATCTTTGATGATTCTATGTGTTGTGAATTAAGGAAACAAGCATGATTTCGAGCCATCCTCATGTTTAGGGTTTAGACGTTCATGAGTAATATAAGAAGATTTTGCTCAATCATGCGTCAATTAAATAAAATTATAGACATACTCTGTTGAACTCGTTTTAAATCGCATTATTATCCTCATGAAATAACAACATTCGATCGGATCATGATTAAAATCAAGAAAATAGAGTACGTACACCCTCCAATTCCACAAATGTGTTTAAAAAGATCGATAGATTAATCGTGTCAGTAACTCTCATCTCTACCCGTAATCGTACAAGTTAGTTGTTAAGCATGTTTTGTTTCAGTCAAAGAAAAGCAGCCGATCAGTTTGATACCGTGCGGGGTGCACAGGTTTTATTTGTCCTTGCCGAACCTCTCCAACCTTTCTTATTACTAAACTAATTAACTTGGTTCGACGAAAATAACAAAGCATGACACTCAAAATGGCAGCTTCTAGTGAGCACATATCTCACGTTAACAAAACTAGCTGGAGTTTGAATCTCAGCTGTCTCAATTTGTGAATAAGTCTCATTGTCTCAACGCAATAGTGTTATGAACAAGAAAAACAAACAAGACCATTAATTCTCTCTTGCATGAATGAATCAATTTTATGAAATGAAAGGATCGGATTGCTTGTACATAACTAGATTTACAGATTGCTTGTAAAATTTATACACGAAAGAAATGAAAGGAAACCTCATTGAGCTAAGCTATGTGATGACCTGTAATTAGGTCGCTTGCACATTATTTTCCCGATATCAATCAGCAAAATCAACAGGAAACTCGAACGTGCTTCAAATCTCCATAATTTTCATGCCATGCAGTCGATGTCAATATTTCTGAGTAGCAGCTGCCACACCAAATGAAGCTATTAGTCGAGGATAAGCAGAAGCATGATGATGACGATGAGGCAGGCCATGTCCTCCTGCATAGTTCTTCACTCTCAGCGGGCAATTCGATCCGCCGGTTCCCGGTATGTAAGTGCAACCAGACGATCCAGATGGTGGAGTCTCACCTCTAGGAAGAGACTGTAAGCTAATCAGTTCTTGCTTCCCTAGCATCCTTGCAGTTTCCCTAAAGAGTATCCTACTTGCTGTGTTGGTTTGTATATGTACAACACAAAGAAGCAGCAGAACGACCACAGTAGTATTGAGACGCCCCATAGCTAAGCTTTTGTGTAAAAAGGATAAACTTCATGAGGGGATCAATGATGGTATTTATAGCTAAACCCTTTGAAAACTTTGCTTATTTTATTATTTGGAGGATTTTGACTGTGGACTACTAGTTTTTTAGAGTTCTTGTCCGCAGATCTTATCATATAGATTTAAGCTTGACATAATTGAATAGGTCATCAGAAACTTTAGTAACAAGGGGCCGAAATTAGAACTTGAGTCTCAAGTCTCCCCCATGCACCTTCCTCATTTTTTCTTAGAGTTGTGTAACGACGTGTCCTCGGGGTATTGGAATTCTTTTTAAGTTGTTTTCATTCCATATCGAAACCGACCAATTTTTTGTAATCCTCAAACAACAATTAGACAATTAGTGCATAATCTTCTGTTTACAAAGTAGAAACAAAGTAAACATTAATACTAAGCAAACCCTAGCCGCCTAGGTTTTGAGAACTTCTCCCTTTCCGTGACGATGGCATCGACTCCGATCCCTGCTCCGGAGACTGTTAGTAATTCTATGGCCATAGCCGACTCTGGACGCACTTCCTTCGGTGCGTATGGAGCTGCTGGGGTCTCCAATCATACCTTTCTCGTAGGTAGGTTACTGTCTGTCCGAGGCAAAGTTAACCCTAATGCGGCGGCAGGAGCGTTTGGCACCTTGTGGGGTTTAGGTCGGAAACTCAAGATCCGAGTTGTCGAGAATCTCTTCCTCCTGGAGTTTGAATCAGAATCGGATGCAAGGCGTATCATGGCTGGCGAGCCGTGGTTTTTCAACAAATCAACCTTGGTGCTCGCAAGGTACAATGGTCGTGGTGAAGTTACGTCGGGTCCCCTCCTGTCGGTTCCGGTATGGGTCACAATTTCGGGTTTGGACCCGATCGTCTTCACAAGGAGTGCGATCCGCATGGTGGCTAATTCCCTAGGGGTGTTTGAACGATTATGCGAGCCAAGTTTTCACAGGGGCGCCGCTAAGGTCCGTCTCCGTCATCCCGTTGAGTCTAGGTTTTGGCAGGCACTCCCGGATCGTGCTTTCGACTTTGAGAATGGCATAGTGGTGAAGCTCGGGTTCCGTTATGAGCGCCTGCAGGGTTTCTGAGGCACTTGTGGTCTCTTAGAGCTTCCTAAGACAGGTTGCATAGGGCCCCCAGATCTATCCATCCACATTACTCTTGAGTCAGCGGCGGCCTTCGTAGGCGAGAAGACGGCGGTGCTTGAAGACATTGTTGAAACTCTGCCAAACCAGGTTACTAACCCTAACCCTAATTCTGGTTCGACCAGTAGAATGAGTGCGCAGGTATCACACATTTCCATGCCAAACCAACTACTTTTTCAAGTTCCTGGGGTTACTCCGGAGAGTTTCGGGGCGATGGATTCGGCGCTGCGAAAGGTAGCCATATCCAATCCGCCTAGGATGGATCCGCCGAAAAGGAAAGGGGATGAGGAACTGCTCATCGCCCTCAAAAAGCCGAAACTGAATCGAAGCCGAAGCTGCTACTCCCTGCTTTCCCGGAGCTTGCCCTTCCGGAGAAAAACGGTTTGTTGCTGAAGTCGCCGGCGCAATAAAGGAAGAAAGGAAGGCCTGCAGATTCGAAGAACAAAGTGAAGAGAAGAATACTGGAAGAGGAGGAAGATGGTGTAAGTCAGAGAAAATTTTGGAGGTCAGGTCGTTGAAGAAAAAGGTAAGTCGTGGTTACAAACTAGCTGGGGAGGTGTTGGAAGATTGGGTAACCCAAACTCCAATTTGATAATTGGAAGGGCCAACGCACACCGCTACCTCTCCTTGGATGTGGTCTTCGAAGGTCTTCGATCTTGAACCCGCTGGTGGGGAAGGGGAGCAGGACATGGAGGTCGAGGCAGGGGCAGTGACTCGCATAGATGAGGCTGTTCCGGACACTGAGGAGGCGCAGTGACTCGCATAGATGAGGCTGTTCCGGACACTGAGGAGGCGCAGTATACCAAGGCTGCGGATGATGGGGAGAAGGGGGAGTTTTCCTCTTCCGATTAGGAGAACTGAGTTCTCTATTTCCTGCTTTCTTTTGATTTTGTCTTTGGATTGTCTTTTTGGTTTTGGTTTGTGTTGGCATAAGCCGTTTTTTCTTCTTCTTTGAACTTACAGTTGGTTCCGGAATAGGTAATGCACCGTCTCGAGATCCGTTATGGTTACGAATTTTAAGCTTATTGGTCCCGAAATAGGTAATGCACTGTCCCGGGATCCGGTATCGGATATTTAGTTAGGGATAACAACTTAGTTGTTACATTTATCTAGACTACGACTTATTTCTCTCGGTATCCTTCGATGGATAATCGTAATTGTACTCGATACTACATTTCATTTAATAAGAAGTGATTTCTCAAACGATTTTTCAAAAAAAGAAGAAGTAAACATTAATAGTAATAAACCAAAACGGTACTTCTTCGGTGGAGCAGATACATGAGTGGGCAGGACATGTTCTTTTCCTAATCACTCTGGAAAAGACAACACTACACCTCTTCCATAGTGATTATGAGAGTGGACACCGGACATCTATCATGCTCGATCCCCTTTGTTCTGCACACCGTAGAACTCCCCCAAGTCACAAGCGGGAAATCAAGCAAAACATAAGTAGGGAAAGTTCATGGTAATAACTATTAAGATGGTTAGGCCTCCATGTGATGAATTAGTGTTACATTCTCAATGAATTATGTATACGTGCACGTATATTACATGTTATTATAAATTTTAGAGTCATCATTTGACTTATCCGTGACGTTAGGCAACACAATTCCAACCAAGACTTAATTAGTACGTTGTTGGTTACTAAGAATACTTACAATAGGCATGTAAGACCTTTTCTCAATTTCTCTGGCCCTTCAATCCCAACTAGCATGAACTAGAAAACAAAATGATCCCCACAAAACAAAATACGACAATAAGAACAAAATTAAGCTGTCTCAATGTCTCATACAGTTCTTTTCATAGTACTGAGAAATGGTATCCTTGACCGCAGTTAGATTCTGTAGACAGCAACACGTACTACCCAAGTCGCCAGTAGACTACTATTTCCAAAATCTGAGTACAAAATTAGTATTACAAAATTGAAACTGGCACCGATTTTATGCAAAACACACCGAATATACATTTCAAATGAGTAGGAAGAATTGAGTGACTTGCAGAGAGGTCCCAATTTCAACCTCTCAGTATATCTCGAGTATATCATAGGCATCAAACCCGACCAGCCCTACACATGTACTGGGCAACCAACAAAGTATAGAGTAGACAAATGTATATATGTTCCATTGATCAATTGATTCAATTCCCAGAAATTCAGTAACAGACGTTGAACCAAGTTTTATCAAACTGAAGTAGAAAGAGAAAGAAAAAAACACAGAGACATGCAATATGATGAGCCTCTAATATTGTTGGTCTGTTGTTACCACAAACCCTATTTGTTAAGTTAAACAGAGCCAGATGAAGTGCAAATCTGATGGGGAAACTAGCTATATTGGGGTAGGTCAAAAGAAAGGCAGTAAAAATATTCAAAGCAAACTTCAACCATGAAACCTGAAAAACCCCAGGGCACATTATAGCTTCAATTACTTTAAGAAAAGGCTGGAAGAAACACTTTACAAGATGTTTTCTTACGAAAAGATTACAACCTCAGTCCAAATGTAAAGACCTAACAATTTCCTGAAGACACATTATTACAACGGAGAGTAACCCACTAATTTGTGGGAGGACTCCGTCACTCTTTTTCTTCAGTCTTCACTGACCATTTGAAGGCCGGTACACTGTGTAACCATTAACCCCACTTCCCATATTTGAATAATCAGGATTGTAGTACGGGTAACAATTGGAGTCAGTACTCCTCATGCCTTGTAGAGATAGATCAGAGCTAGTTAGCTGCCACTGATTAGGAATTAACCCATCAATCTGCCCGTTCACATAAGGTAACGACGCCCCAGCTTGCGGAGTGCAGTCTCTTGGCGATTCAAAACGGCCCCCTAGAGTGTAGCCCCTCTGGAAACCATCATCTTGGTAACTTCGTGTTCGCTCAAACCTACCAGAACTGGTAGCAGATTCCATGTCGCTAGATGTGCCCAAATCACCAGGGTAAGAAAACTGGCGGTTTAAGTGGTTTGGCCCATTGCTGAGCGGGTGAAACACTGAACTGGCTCTAGCTGCCCCAAACCCATATCCATCATCAAGCAGATCATTGATGATATCGATGTGGGGGAAGTCATCTGCTCCTGATACACCTTGGGTCGGACGGCCAGATGTACAAGCAGTGAACTCAGTGGAGAACTGTTCACGTTGCCCACCATGCAAATGCCTGTAAAAGTCATAAGTTTGATCGTTAAGCAAGGATGGATCATAATTCATGCCTTTGCTCGAATCCCACTGAGATCCACTATGCAACACATCTCTAGTTAACATGCTATATGGGAAGCCAGAATTGACTGTGTTTGTATCCATCACTTCAGGACTCTGGGGTATTAACATTGGGGAAGATACCAAGGCTGGTGGTGGTTGGGAGTATGACGGGGATGGTTTCCCTATTGAGCTTGTGGTATGTGTAAAAGCAGTTGAACCCGAAGGAGCATGGTTACCAAGTATGGCATTTCTATATGACGGGGGAACATAACTATGCGTTACTGGTGATTGGTCAGGACCTAATCGACCAGCAGCACTCATTGAACGGGCAAGCAGAGGAGCTGTTTGAACCATTGAAACAACAGTAGATGTTGGCGGCCTGGGACCAGGAACGAGTGGAGCACTGGAGGGTCTAGACACCACTGGTGCTTGCTGTGACATGGCCTTCACAGCTGGTTTTGGAGTAGCAACCTTCGGAGTTTCAGGTTTGGGAATACTCTGGGATGAGATAGTCGGAGCCCCTCTATCAGTCTGCTGTGTGCTGATTGAGGTTGCTTTCTTAACCTGAAAAGAATCTGTAACAGCAGTACTCTGGACCTCCAGCTTTGGTCGACTAGTTAATGGCACTTTTTTTGAGGAACTTTCAGGAGAAGCAGTCACAGCTGGTGTCTTCTCTTTAAAAGGCCTTTCTAGATCAACCTGATCTTTGACGTTCAATTTTTTCTGTAGTGAAACTTCTTCCTCCTGTAGCATAAAATGAATACGATAGTTATATCACAATTACCTTTTAAAACCAATAAATAAGTACTAGGGAGAAGCAATTGCAATAGGTTAGCAGGGGAAGACACTGATTTAGTACCAGCAAGACTTTTATCAGTTAAATAAACTCAAAATAATCAAACAACAACTATTGAGTCTGGGCTGGATAAAACAAACCGTAAAAAGACGATCACGAGCACAAAAAATTATAATGACTACACTGTCCAGCCGGTGAAAACAACCAATAAAAAGACAATCCCCAGCACTCGGGAGCGCACAAAAATTATAATGCAAAACAAGATGATCTCACCTTGACCACATGCTGCTCCAGCCATTTAATTTGGTCCAGTAATGAATTAACGGCTGTTTCAGACTCAGATTCGCCCACCTTACTATTTCCAGAGACATCATTCTGATTCCCTACATCTCCTACAGATCCAGAAGGATGGTTGTCCAACTCAACTGGCCAACTATTTACATCACCTGCAGCCTTACCCCGCTGCTGTTTCCCCCTGCAATCGCAAACTCAGCAATTTGATCATGCACTACTTAGCAAACCAATTTATGTAATGAAACAAAGAGATATGTTAGCAGTAAATACCTGCCAGGTGACTTTTGGGTTTTATAATTAGACACAGTGTTCCCTTTGTACGACCCATTCATTACCACTGAAGGAACTGAATCTGTAGAGCACGTTGAGGAACTATCGTCCATCACAGATGGGCTCTTTTTCTCTGCTACTCCATTTTGCACCGATGAGAGGCCACTAATTCCACTGCTACTGTGTTCTGTGGGAGGATGGATTTCTGATGTGTCTGTGTCCCAATTGACTGGACTAGCATCTCTGTCTTCAGAATCAGGCTGAGCTACTTCAGTAACACCATCCACTGAATCAGACACATCAGATACATCTTCCACTGTATCTGCCGTTTCAACCACAGGTTGCTCTTCATCCCTCGTGTAGTCTTTAGCTTCATCAATAAGGAGTTCTTGTTGTTTCTCTGGAATTTCTACGCTGGGCCTTTCTTCCCTTCCTTTGTCCTTGCCCTTCCGATTATTTCTCTTCTGTTTAGCCTTTGAAAAAGAAACAATGTGTGTTAGTCAGGAATGTAAATGATAAACAATGGGCTAACATGTTTGAACAATTTGAGATTCCATACTTGAGAATTATTCTAATCAAGTCAAACCTGTTTTTTCTTCGACTTCTTTTCCTTCTCAGTAGCTCCACGTTTTGCCTTTTGGTCGGTCTCAGCCTGCCATGCTGCTTCTTCCTCACGAATAAGTTCCTCTTGCCTCTTCAATGCAACAGATTCATGATAGGCAACTTCGATTTTATTGCTGCGTGTATGTTGAATAGGCAAATCATTATTTTCACAAAAGAATAAAGGGATGGATCGTATCAACCATGTTCATATTCGCACAATGCAGGCAATAAGTACTGGACCGATACCAAAAAAAAAAGCTACAAAAATAAGAAAAATATTTCCAAGGCTTTAAGCTTATAGAAGACCTGAATATATGGACAAGGACAAATATTTCCACAGTCCTACGACCCAACTCTGTAAGGCGTCTTTCATCTCGCTCAATAGAATCCTTATTGAAGCCCTCACCAGAATTTCCATCCTGACAAAATTGCAGAATGATTCAAACGACAAACTTTTTAAAGTTATAACTTATCAAAAATACTCTATATTCTCACAACAGGCATATTAGATCAAACACACAATCCTAGTGCATCACATATCCTGAACTATTTAATCACTTTTACAGCTATCCTAAGTTCCTTTCGGACACCAACAAACCTTCCTCATTATGAATTCTCATTCACTTGCAAACCATTAATTATAGTCTTTGTAAATCAGTACACTACCATCATAAATGTTATCTTTTGAAACATCAAGAAGAGAAAACAAGGTATTGAACATTTCAAGAGAAGGGGAGGAGATCCCTCAGAAACATGAAGTTAAAGATATGCTATTCAACATCACAATACACTGCTCTAACAAAACATTATCACATATATATCTCAGATCAAAATTTCACATGTCCAATAGCATTTGAAGCATAGTTCTCACTTAGCATGGTGAAAAGTGGAGTAGCTTTGTCAGAAGTTACAAGGTAAACATAACACTGAATTTTTAAAATAAGGAGAAATCTCCAAGAGACTTTAGGGATCCGGGATGAGGTCTAAGCAATCAACTCGATAGATAACCTGATACTGTCTGAACCCCAGACAACATGCATGGGAGCAAACAATAGGCATGACTATTCATACCAACTTCAGTAGCACATTGCAACAACTTAAATTATGTATATTTAATGACCCAAAACTGCACACAGAAAGGAGTTGCTCACATCACAGAAAGGATGTTAGAACTCACTTTTGTACGATTTTGTGGACCTTTCTCATCTTTAGGAGGTAAAGGTTCAACAGCAGCCCTCTCAAGTAGCATCAGAACATCATCCACCAATACAAACATATCTTTCTCCACGCGAACAATCGGTGCTGGACTTTCCTCAACTTCCCATAATTTCAACTTACATTTTTTGCTCTTAGTTTGGCCTTCAAGTGCCTTTAAACCACTATACAATGAATCCATTACCAATGTAGAAGTGACTTCTTTCTCAATAAAAAAGTGCTTAACCACTACTTTAAGCACTGAATCCATCTTTTCCCTGGACATACGGCGCCTGGAATTTTGTTCGATTCCCAACCAGAATGAGCAGAAACTGAAGCCGTCACAAACAAGAAAATATCAAATAATGTAACCAGTAAGTTAATAAGGAACATATGTGCCAACATAAAGTATGTTATGTAATTAAATTACATACAAGGACGTGACTATATTGCCATGATAGTATTACATACACATTTAACCATATCAACACTTAAATAATATCCACCAAAGGAAACCACCAAATCACTGGTCATTCATGTTTTCACACAAATTATAATTTTCAGGCATACATAGTACTTCGCTACTTGTCATAATTTTCAAGTATTGTAAATTTCAAACGGTTGAACAATAATAAGTTGCATCATGACAGGTTCTCAGAAAAAAAGTTGCAACATTATACGTTATGCCAAAGGCCGCGATGCAATACCTTGACCATCTAGCTTTATCATCTATCAACTTCCCAAGTTTGCTTCTTCTCTCTTCTACAAAACGACGACAAACTTGCTCTACGTTTGTCAAATATACCCTAACAAGTTCTCTCCTATATTGACAATCAAGGCAACGAAATGGCCGGTCGGCTTTCTCTCTGCAAAACAAGAAACAAATTAATAATAATTCTTACAAACTAGACTATGTGCATGGAAAATTTAGCACAGAAAACAGCACAACAAAGCCACCAAAGATGTGGAGATTTACAAGTATGAAGAAACAATAGAAAAGTTGCATTTACAAACAGAAATGACTACAAGAACGGGATGCCAGAGTAAGAGAAGATTGAAGGCACAAATGAAAAAAAATCAAATTAAACAACAAGAAAATGCTGCAGTTAAGAGAAGAAAGAATGAAGAATCATAAGAAACCTGATAACTTGCACTTGAGCCTTTATCATTAGAGTATCAGCATCAATAAACCCATCTAGTACTTTTGAAAGTTCCATAAATTTTTTCCAGCCCCAGTCATGCTCTTTCTTCCAAAACCGATGTAATGTATCTGCAAAATAATTAAAATTCTGTCAAGTTCTCTAATGGATAAATATGAAAGCATAGACTAAAAGATTGATTAGCCCACCAACCTGAGTATTTCGATTTCTTGGAATCCTTATTCACCACAGCTATGGTAAACTGCGCAAAATGACTCCAACCTATTGAGCAACCAAAGGAGAAATTTAATACTAACAACATTAATGAGAATTCTGATGAGAAAAACTCAACCAAATTTAATACAACAGACCTGGAAGAAGTTTGTCATGATTGGCTACACAGAGAAACAAGGATAGATGATTGCATACATCACAACCTTGGGGGTAGATAAGAATGTACCTGCCACAAGTAACAAATAGTTCAAAACTATGAAGTGCCATCTTATAGGAAACACCTAAATTATACATGTGATCTCATAGGAAACAAGAACCAGGAAACTTTCAGAGTTTGAACACAGACAGAGAAACATATAAACATATGGTTGGTTCTAAGTCTGGGTATTTCATGAAACTTGTTGAACCACATACCATTTGTAACCGCCAACCTCAAATGCATTACTACGAAGTTCCCGCTTGTTAATCTGAGAAAACTTCTCAATCTTCCAGGTGTATTTTCCATATAGCTCGGATGGTTTGGGCCCTATAAAGAAGTCAGATAAGGTTTATGAACATTTGACCAACTAATTTAAGGAAATTTTTTGCACAACAGAAACACAGTATCAGAGGACTATAAAGAATTTCACTCAGAGGCTACTTGTGCCGAGTCAGGTAATACAAATCAGAAATTTACCAAGACAGATCCAAAGAAGATATGAGCACCCAAACCTGTTTAAAGTAGAGGAGAGTGGTATTTTACTATGTTCTGGATTACGTGAGTGCATTAAAACAAAGTCAAACGAATACTGTTTTTTAAGTATTCTTAATTCATATGGAAACAAACTCCATTCCTTTCTTAGCTTTCCTCCATAGTCCATCTTACAAGCACAAACCAAGAAGAAGAAAAATGGCAAGTGTAGCTAAGATTATTATAGATGCATTAGCACTATCTATCTGGAAGCAACTAAATTCTCTCAACTAAACACACATGAGATGATGTGGAGATGACATGCTCAAAAGGATAGCTAATATCTTTAAACACAGGATTAACATAGTTCAAAGTTCAATTTGCACCTAAGGTCTTCTGATGATGCATTACATGAATGTGAAATCAAAACAACTAGCAAAATCCGTGACAGAAACAATACACAATTAGCAGCAACTTTTCCGAGAATATTGTGTCCAACTTATCACAAAACTCATCAGCTAATAGAAATTTATGCGCATTAAGTGAACAAAAGGAAAAGGCAACAAAGGGATATACTCTCTGACTCACAAAACAAAGCAACATTAAGTGAGAGATCTTAAACCGTACCACCATCATCATCGTCATCAGAATCCCAATAAGGGGGCGAAGTAGATGGGGTTCCATTTTCCACCTGCTCAGATGACCGCCATTCTGCTAAAGCTTCTCCAGAAAGGCAACGTTGTCCACTTGAAATCCCCTCTGAAGACCTCCCTACTCCAGAATCCTCACTAGAAACCCCAGCCATTTCTCACTCCAAAACTCCAGTCCCCCACACTACTCCTTCACCCCTGCTCACTAAATAAGAAGAAGAAAAAAATTATCAACATCAACACTCAAAGCAGAACAGAAAGAAAACTGTACACATTGCAAGCATTTTCTTTAGTCCCAATTCGACCGCAATGACACCCCCTTCCAATATCAAAGCAGCCATTATAGCCAAAACAGTACATACATCTCAACATTTCAATATCAGTGGCCAAATATATTTGACATATGAACGAAAAGAAATTAAATTTGGACCAAAGAAAACAAAAACTTCTGCTCAGTCGAGGAACGTCCATAGATTGACAGTCACAGACTCAATGCAACAAAGAACGAATCTTTCAGTCATCAGTCACCCATTTCCCTAAACCAAAAACCCACATGCGAAAACACCAAAATGGGCAATAAACCCTACAATCAAAACCCCAAAACTCACAAAACGCAAGCCAAATTGGAACACTAAACATATTAAAATGCCTTTAAAAAAATTTAAAAATCGATTAAAAACCCTAAAAAGTCAGAACCATCAAAAATAACAGAATCCCAATTACAAAACCCAAAAAAAAAAAATTAAACCCCCTAAAACTAAGATCGCGGAGAACCAATCAATCCATCTCATCCCGCGATCATAAAAGAAACCCTAATCAATCAGTAACAGAGACGATAGAGAGATTAAAAAAAATCGACGAGAGAAAAATGTATAAAAAAAAAAACCAAAGAGACGACGGGACATAATTAAATTAAGAAACGACACCGTGTTTTATCGAATAGTGATACGAACCTCGACCTGTAAGTTGATTTCACAATGGCCGACGGAAGCTGAGATTCTTTAAGTTGTTTTTAAGAGAGAAATTAAGAAAAGGGGGGGGGGGAGGGCTCGAGAGAGGAGGAGGAGAAGCACAGAGAGAGAGAGATAGAATTGGGGGCAAAGGCGGAACCCAAATAAGAAAAATCCAAATTATTTTTATTTCATTTTGGGCTTTTTTTCTTCTGATTTTCCATGTTTGTTTCTTTTTTCTTCTCTTCTATTTTGCTTTAGACCATAGAGGCATAGACCCATAGTAAGACAAATTAATTTTGTAATAAATGGGCAAAAAATATAGAAAAATTAAATTGGAAATGAAAATAATATAATTGAGGAACAAAATAGCGTTATGTTTTGTATGAGGCATTGCATAAGGTCGGTGACAATGTGAGGGCACATCTGGTGAGGTGTGTGTTGCTCTTGGACCTAATGGGGTGTATATTGCTACTATGTACATTAAAATAAGAGGAGAGATTCTACGCTGTGTCATCTTTCTTTTTTTGGATGTGAGGGTACAATTTATGAAATTAACCTAACATGTGCTTTATACGTGAGAGAGATTTTATTTTTTTAATAAAAAATTCAATTGGTCCATAAATCAATTTAAGTGAAATTAAACTCCTGACTTCTTAGCCTATAATAATTATATCAAGGTAATCTACTACACTATCACTAATTGGTTACTTTTTGAAAATTTGAAGCCCTCAAGTCTTATCGGGATTTTAGGGGCAGGCCGGGTTTTTTTTGGTAGTAAATAAAAAAACTTAAAAATTAATAGTGTTTAACTATCAAATATATCAACAATTATATATACACTAAATAATATATAAGTCTCAAAAAAAATTGGTATTTAGAATATAAATGAATAATATTAAGGTAAATTAGAGGTTTAAAAGTTTATATTGATAAAATAATTTATAATATATACAATTGATGGGCTTGACTGGGCCGAAATTTTTTGGGCCCATGGGTTTTGGAACCCCAACCCGTACTCGGCCTATGCCCATAGGGTCGAGCTTTTTGGACTTAAATTCGGGCCGGAGCGAGTTTGAACGTTTTGATCCTCAGACTGTGTACGAGCTTTTTAGGTCTATAGACCAAATGGTAACCCCTACGTGAGAGAGATAGCTAATGCAAAATTTAACCTAATGACATATGCGTGCACTGCATACTTGGAATAAGGGGTAGTGAATTTATTTCAAGAGCCGAACTAAGATTTTGTTAGGTACAAGGTCTAGGTAAGAACCTAGCCAAAAAAACAAGAAGCTAAATTATCCAAAAATCACTTTAAACCATCCATGTGACCCAAAAGTCATCTTATTTTTTACTAAGTACCCATAAGTCACCAAACTATGAGTTTAGTGACCAAAAAGTCACTTTTTAACCTAAAACTGAGATTTTAACCTTTTTCTACATGGACAAAAATACCTTTCCTTATATTTTTTCCCCAAATTTAAATTTCTTCTTCTCAAAATGCATACCTGCCTTATATCTCACAACCCATACTAGCTTCTATATCAAATCAGAAGCTGTGTAGAGAGAGAGAGAGAGAGAGAGAGAGAGAGAGAGAGAGAGAGAGAGAGAGAGAGAGAGAGAGAGAGAGAGAGAGAGAGAGAGAGAGAGAGAGAGAGATGGACTGATTTGCTTGTCTCCGGCACCATTTGAATTTGAATTGAGGTAATCGATATCTCCGGCAATGTGTGAATTTGAATTCGCTTTTGAAATCAAATTAGGTTAGCTTTGTTGTGGAGCTTGTTGTTGATTATAAGTTCTAAGAACTCGAATTAGGCTAGCTTTGTTGTGGAGCATTGTTTTCAGTTTTGAATTTGAGTTTATGGTTTTGAATTTGAATTGATGATCCATTGAAGCTAGCTAAGTGAATATATCATTTTGAATTGTTGGTTGTTGATTTTGAGTATCAATTGAAGATAATCGATGGTTTTTAGTGTTGTTTTTGGTTGATTTCTTATTTCAGCATTGAATTGTTCTGTTAGTACCTTTACAAACCTAGGTGTGTACCTTTGTTGGTCTGTGATGGTATGTTTATCTTCCTTGCAAGGTTATGGCCACATTTCTGTGCAGGTGTACGTAACAAGCAAAGTTGCTTGGTTCAATCCTAATTGGATGCTTAGTACAATTACACAAGGGACTTAGTACATTTACTTTGGGGACTTGGTACCTTTATGCAAGGGACTTGGTTCCTTTACATAGTAGACTTGATGGTACATTTACATGATAGACGTCCTTTACACAAAAAAACTTGGTACATTTACACAAGAAACTTAATACATTTACATTGTGGACTTGGTACATTTATACAAAGGACTTGGTATTCTTCAACATATACAAATAGAACATAACATCATTTTAATTTGGTTTAAGAGCAACATTCAAGATAAGAAATCATCCCAAAAATAACTTACTTGTACAAATAATTCAAAAGAATAGATATCCAAACATAACTATCAGACTACATTACACTAAACAACCTAAAACTACCAAGTTTCTATGCTTTTGTCTTCCTCTTTTGCTTCTTCGACTCTTCCTTCTCCTTCATCTTCTTCTTCTTTAACTCCTCCTTCTCCTTCTCGGCACCTAAATTCGTGACCACCTTTTGCACAAGGCTTGCGCAAAATGATGACATTTTCTATTGAATGTGACAAGGTTTACACAAAATGATGACATTTTCTGCAAAAGAATACCAACACGCATAAACAACAATACCCAAACAGATATACCATCACATTCAAATAGATATACCATTGCTCACAGACAAGTACACAATCTCACGTGAATAAATGTACCAACATTACCCAAACATATATACCATCACATTCAAACAAATATACTATTGTTTACGGACAAGTATACCATCTCAACTAAACAAATGTATCAATACTAGAAAATCGTAAGAAATTACCAATAAGCGAGACAGCAATCTTTCGTCTCCGGTGAGAGAGAGACACGAATTAGGTTATGGTTTTCAGCGACCAACGAGAGAGTGTGAGGCTCTGCTTGAAGTTTTCGGTGAGAGGGAGAGAGAGCAGCTCAGACTGTCGGTGAGAGTGAAAGGCTCGACTCGGTTTAGTTTCTGGCGAGAAGGAAAGAGAACAACTCGGACCAGCGAGTGAGTAAGGCTCGGCGAGGGAGAGAGGCGCAGCTTTGCTCCAGCGAGAGAGAGAGCGACAACGGTGAAGGGTGAGTGAGTGAGTGAGTGAGTGAGTGAGTGAGTGAGTGAGTGAGTGAGGCGTAGTTTGGTTTGTGGTTTCCAACGAGAGAGAGGTGCAGTTGGGCTTGGGGTTTTTGGTGAGAGAGAAGCGCGGTTGGGCTTGGGGTTTCCGGCGAGGGAGGGGCGTGGGTTAGGTTTCCAGAGAGAGAGAGAGAGAGAGAGAGAGAGAGAGAGACGAGAGTGATTTTGGGTTTGGTTTGTTTGAGCTCAATAGTAGACTGAAGTAGATCAATGGCAATAGTTGTAATTTATTATTTTGTAGGACAATTTTTGTGAATTCTGAATTAATGTGACTTTTAGGTCAAAATAAAAGTTGAGGCAAAATTTTGGTACATTTTAGAGCCTCAAGTGATTTGGTAGTCACTCTCCCAAAAAAAGGCCCGTGTGAGAACCAAATGGCAGAAAAGGTAAAGAATAATAGCTAAAAGAGTTCATTTATGCTTTCATACATTGGTTTCAGTTACATAGAAAGCTTTAGCAGCTCACAAGAGACAAAATAAGGATGGACAAAGTAAAGATGGGCCTAGTAAAAGATGGGTCAAAATATTGATAGACCCTAATGCAAGTAATGTGCATATCGAGGCCTCACCTCTTAAGACGTGATCTATCCGTGAGCTCCAGATTCTGGAAAAATAGGGCCCAATATGATGTGAGCGTTTTTCCATGTTAGATTCCCTGTTTTGTAGTCCAGCCCACTTGGTCAACTACTTGGTGATGTTTCAAACAAATTTGTTATCATAAACATTGTCGTCAGTATAATGGTCAATTGACTTGACTGTGAAAAAAATGTTAAGATAGAAAAGATTCAGAAACAAATGTTTCAAAACATTATAAACTAGGGTCGGTCCGCCCCTATGGCGGTTTTACCACTCGTCGTATATATGTAACCCAGTAATCCTATCTCCTTACTTGAGGTTTTGTGTATAGGTGATGTTATACCTCCAATTTTTTATTGGGTTTTTTTTTTCATATAGCATACACCAGGCTATATGTACAATGCCCTTGTTTATAATGTTATGCCTCAAGTAAGCATAACATTGACTAAGAATTATTGATTATGTGCTTTCAAAAATATGTTAAATGATGTTATGCTAGGAATTTTTGGTCATGTGCTTTCAAAAATATGTGAAATGATAATATGGTTAATACCTGTAGATATTATCAAGCCAAGGTGCAATTTGTGAAGAATTGAAAAAAAAAATATAAGTAAATCTTCAGAAACATCAATCTAAGATATATCAAGATCAGCAACCAATGTTGAACTTCAATATTATTAAAAAAAATCAATATACAAACATAATACTTGTGCAAGATGAAACTCATCAAAGATGGCACTTCAAATTACAAAATCAAAAGCCACTCTTTGGAGATGCACCTTCAAAAAATGGAGTCCCACAGAAGCATATGAAGTATTGAGGATATGACACCTCACTTTTGCTTGGCACCACTAAGCGCGTCTGCCTTGCTGAATACCCTTTCATGTAAAGTGAATCATACAAATCACCCATGTCCATTTTCTTGCAAAAACCTAGGAAGAAACATAAATTAGTATATAATGTACACATAAATATATGTTTGTAAAAGCAAACATCTACTATAATTTTCAAAAAGAACCTGAAAGATTGAGAAATCATGCCGCAACAAAATAGTATATAAACCTTCATTTGCTACATAAGGTAGCCATGCCTCTAAGCCAAGATATCTATAACATGGAATAACATGTTACTAAAGTGGAGGACACCACATATTTTGGGCAATGGCCACACGCACATAGAAACATGCTAGCGGTGGATGGGAGGTGCTTACCATAATCAAATCTAAGATAAAAATTCAAGTCTCTAAGCTAATCAATGTCATCAAACTTGACATACTTCTGTTGCACTTTTCTAACTACGAGGAAAAGCAAGAAAGCAACTATAGTCAATAAAGAAAAATAGAAATAAATACTTCTATTAATCACTCTGAACTAATCGTTAATACATAACTTTACAATCTCACATCAAATGTATTAATATCTCACAGTTGGCATATATGCTTGTAGCTGGACTAAGAACTTTGGCAAGTCTACTCCTTTTTGGTTTGGGAATACATCCATCCACAATGCCATTGATAGTTCCACTGTTTTCTGAAATCTGATTCCTTCTACTTCTTATAGCTATAGGTATTGTATTCTACTTGTCATAAAATAGAGGAACGTAAGGAGATATAAAGAAAGATGAATTTCATAACATTTGAAAACTAGTTCTTTAAACATCGTACTTGGTATGTCTCTTTAGCATGTTACTCCAGTAACTGCACTGAAAGCATTTCCCCACAAATTCAAAAATTAGCTCGGCCAATCTTGTCTGCCTTAGCCCGATCTTTCTTGTCAACAACTTGTCTATTGTATTTGAGTGCCCTGTTCTCATAACTGAAAAACACACAACATAAACTTATGGACAATAACCAATACCCCAAACTGAGTATACACGTCATGAACCTGAACAAATACTGACTGATTCACACATGAGGCCATCATCATGAATTGGTTCACTCAATAACAACCCAATGCTCGTAACTCGTAAGCACAGTGGAAATGTTCAATGACGGTTGTCATGCTCCCTATATTGAATACATAACATACTCAATTAATCTAACAATCATTACTAATGTTGATGTGCTCACTGTAACTAACCTGGTTTTTTTTACCAAGCCGTAGTTCAAATAATCAATGTTGACGCACTGCAGTCTTCACAGCTCTTCAAATAGTTACAGTAATGAAATAAAAAGGATGACTGCCACACTAAATGAAACCGCTACTAACGAAGAAAGGGAACAATTTATATTTCTTTTTGATACCTTAGGCTTTCAATGAAAATTCATAGCAACATAAGACTCTGAAACTGTTCTTTGATACTTGAAAGGTTTACAAATCAATATCACTACTGCAACTGTGTACATTGAATTTAGAGTGTCATAATACATAGCTACAGTGAAAAGGTAAACAAAATAATGCCACCCATATCAATTTCCATAGAACTCTGATAATAAGAATCACGTATTAGGTCCATTGAATCCAAAAGAAGATATATGAAAGACAATGGATCTTTAAGCAATAAATATGCACCCATAATCAAACCAAGTTGACCAAAAAGAAGTAATAAATACTTCAAACATCAATGTCTAGCAGATCACATGAAAGCTATCTATAATCAATTATATTAACCACAAAAGCAACTCTATATGAACCTCTGAAAGACTGAATCTCTATATACATTGTTTACTTTATTCATAAAAGAATTTCTCTGATGTTACTTTCCTAATTGGTGAGCATAAGATTGTTCCCAGAACTATCGTTTTAATCAAAATCAGACATAGAACAAACCTCTAATTCCTAAATGGTTCACCATTATCCGGAGCCAAATTCTTATTGAGGAGAATTGTCTTGTTGAAATTTACTTTCCAAATAAATTTCTACCATCTCCTCCCAACTTACAGATTGTGATGTTGGTATTAATATAAAAAATTTAAGAAATCAAGTTATTTGGTATTGCAGTAAACTAATCCTGGCAACTATAATTAAAAAAACCATAGTATATGGTTGCAATCAAAATTCCGCCCCAAATAATATTGAGTAATTACAAACCGGAAACTCTCAATAAAACTTTGCAAAGCACCATAAAAGAGTAGATATGAAAGGACCCAACCCCGGTTTAGCTCCCTAAACTGGAATCAAACCCTTTCGAAAACACGAACCAACAAAAACCGTAGAAATTTTGGCAGAGTTTCGTTACTAACGTGGAATTACCATAACCTGCACGCGGAAAATACACTTCATCCTATGCCACAAAAATCAAACCGTGGGCACCAATCTCATCCGGATTTCTCAATATATCAATAGTAAATTAAAACAATAAATATATCTGTACTTTACTGAAATCCGGAGTAAAATCGTATAATATATACAACAGAATACTCAGAACGACCTCTAATGTATAATCATATAAGTATACCACAGTAGGTAGAACAATAAACCTACTGGAAGAAACAAGGTAGCTCGAGCACTATGCCTCCAACCACGACGTGCGACACCAGAACCTGAACTGCAAACTGGGCACGGAAACCGAAAAGCCCAGGGGAAAGACATAAAACTCGTTAGAGTGAGTGGACGAAAATAAATGTCTTTCACCAAGTAATATACGTTATAAAAACATATGCGAGTCCAAATGCATAAATATAATAAAATACGCGAGGTAAACTCATACTTCTCCAGCGTACTGAGCATGCAAGTAAAAATCCCACGGGGTCACTCATGGACACATCCGTGCTAGTACAGTCAGAATCACGAAGTCCCAGACTTCCACGCAATTCTAGCCAGAAAAGGCCTCAGGTCAGAGGTCTGCATCCCCCCGGTAAAGGCCTCGGGTCAGGAGTCACAGCCTCCCCCGGTACACATCCACGGGGATCAGCCGGGATGCGAGTGTATCGATACAACAACATATAACGACTGCACTCTGTGTAAACCAAATCATAAACATTTCGATGCAAATGCAATAAACAGCATATAAATGCATATACGTATTGTATAATGATATAAGTATAATCGTCTAACACATGCTCGTATAAATCGTAATCTCGTATGCATGCTCAAGTTCGAAAATCGTATAAAAAGACCCGCAAACAATCCGTGAAAAGAAATTGTCCACTCACAGACTAGCATAACGCAGTTCGCGTTAACCCGTGATCCGGCGGAAAGTCCCTCGCCAAACGAACGATCACGAATCCCCTGAATAATCACAAAGTCCATTACTCAAAATCATAACTCGACAATTCAAAAAAAATCACGAGAAACCACCGTTCTCGGAAATACGTAATCCGATTACGACAAACTGTCGAAAATCCGAAAATCACACCTCAATACCTCGCTGTACTTTCAGACGCTCAATTCGAAAAACGAACCACCCCACAGCGATCGGAGCGCGATTTCGAGTGAAATGACATATAACTCGTCGAAAACCACGCCGGGTGAAAAATCACCGCCGCCGGCGCCGCTGCCTCCGGCCACCGGAAAATCCAACCTGCCCAGAAAATTTCGTGCTACACATGGTTTCAAAGATCTCGACGATTCCAACAACTTTCCAGTTATAAGTTAAGGCCAATTTTGACCGGAAAACCTCCAAAAATCAACTCAAAATTCCAAACCCTTACCAGAATTTCAATTCAACGGATCTCTCTCCTCCGGCCACGGCAACCCTCAAGACCACTTGGAAAAGCTTCCTTGGCTCGAGGCTAATAAAAGCCCTCAAAGAGGAGCCACCATCTCGGCCTCCACGCCGCCACCTGAACACCACAAAACTCGCCGGAATTTCGCTAACTTTGCCGAGCCATAACTTCCTCCTCCGGCCACCTCACGGGATGATCCAACTACCAAATTGAAGAGGAGCTCGAGCCCAACAAGTTGCATGATGGAACCCCGGCCAATCGTGGCCGGAAAAGGGTCCAAAAATCACCAAAACCGAACGGAAAACATATGATAAAATGGGTCACCCATGACCCATGGTCAACCCAGTCAACCAAACAGAAATGGAAAGTTGACTTCCCCAAATAGGAAACTTCTATTTATAGGCATTCCCAAAATGGAAACCACATAATTCACTTTTCGGCAAACTTCAAATACCCGTAACTTTCTCGTCGTAATTCCGATTCCGATAATTCTCGCGGCAACAAACTCGACTCAACATGTTCTTCAATTATCATCCAAAGTCAAACACATCGACCAATCGAATAAAAAGTCAACTGTTCAACCCAAACACATACATTAACCAACTAAATAATCAACAATCGGAAATATTCACAACTTAATCCTCGTAACTCGGAATAATGCTCCAGAAGTTCCCACAAACTTGAAATTAAATTCTCAACAACTTCCGTGAAGAAGCCGAAACCAAATTCTCGACCGATAATTTAGTCGTTAAGAAATCCTCCATTTAAACCCAATTATGTCGAAACTTCAAATATTCATAACTTATTCCTCGGTAGTCCAAATAACGATCCGGAACCGCGCACGAACTCGAAATCACACGTACAACGACTCTCGAGAAGAGACCCAGCTCCAATTCTCGGCCAATGATTTAGTCGTTAACAAGCCTGGCGATTCAAATAACTGTCGTAAATCTGCGACTACGCGATAACCTCATGAACTAAACTGATTTCACTACTGATTCTGTTCTGGGTCGTCACAAGATATTTGATTAAAACTAAGAAAATCTAGAACCGTTTTACAAACCAATTTCCCATTCGGATAACATATTAACATAGTTACTGAAACTACTCAATGAGAGGATAAAATCTCATACCTCAGTTGCAATCAACTTGAGTGGCTAAAAAATTTAGAAAAGCTGGCCAAAACAAAGGTATAGAGGTTTTTCATTCATCTTTGTTGCCGGAAGACTAAGAACCGATCACGTCAAGCATGAGATGATCATTTCATAGGAGGTAATATTAAACCCATATGCTTTGTCACCTGATATAGTAGTGAATATCATACTCCAAACCAACAAAATAAAAAACCCTGAAATCAAATCCATTTGCTTTGTCATAGAGGTTTATCGAAAACTTACTAATCTTTTGAGGAAGATGTAGACTGTCAAAACAAAGTCATTCACCCTATATCTGCGACACAAATTCAAAAGAAAAAAAAATCCCCAGATTTGGGACCAATAAAATCCTTAGTCGATCCCATGAAGAAGTATCACGTCTAAGTTGTAAGACGTTAAAAACAAGTGCTTGTTGGGAAAAAACCCAATGGAGGAGTTTACGAATCAAATTTACTTTCTTCTCCCTTTCTCTTTTAATTTCGTAACTTTTTAAGTTTTCTTAGTTAGATTTTCGTAAAACCTATATTCCATGCTTGATTCTATGTTTTACTTGATTACATTGAGGACATGTAGAGTTAAAGTGTGTGTGTGTGTGGGGGGGGGGGAAGGGTTTACAACTTTATTTAAGTCATATATTGTAAAAATCGGGAGAATAATGGAACTTTCCGGCGGATGATTCCCTAAAAAAAAATTCTTTAGTGTTTTCTAGTTTTAAATTAGTGTATTTCTAGAGTCTAATTTAGTGTAATGGATGAACACTTGTCTTTTAATAAGAATTGTCTATGTGCATTGGTGTCTAGAAGGGAGCGGTTGCTAGGATAGGTTTTGGATGTGAGAAAAGGCAAGTTCAAAAATTACTCCTATCTCTCTTGGTCTCTCTCGCCAACTGGCCATTTCAGTAAGGTTGCCCAAAGAACACAATAACTAAATCTATGCTTGTTTGAGTGTCTAGAGTATTTTTGTTTAACTTAGTGTTTTAAAGAGTCTTTAGGATGCCCTTAGTTAGTCTATGATGAAATTGGACCGAAAAGAATACATTGGCGATTCCAAAATCACTTGAACAATTTCTAGTGCTAATTGAGATATGTTGATTGTCATAACATGTAGTGGATATAAGTTGCATAATATGGTATAGATTTCGCATGCTAGAATAAGCTTGAGATCATACAAACTTTAAAGTGAGTTTTTGAGCCTACATTATTTCTTTATTGAGTGAATTTCATGCATCATGGTGTCAAAAACGTTTTTATGCATCGTTTAGTTGCTTGCCATAGATTTCAATGAACTAGAGATTGTCAGAAATTACTTATGTAGATTTGCAAAACTTTTAAGTTGATACATGCTTTGATTTTGGATATTATTAAAGGCATTTAGGTTTTCCACAACTTAAACCAATAAGTCATGTTCCCCATTTGTGCGCACGAGTTGCGACACCCCTAGTTTACCCCTTTGTTCCTACGTTAAGCATTTTCTTTCATTGCCATAGCTAAATACTCAGCCTAGTATAGAGTTTCCTATCCTTGTTCTAAAAAATTGGTCAAGAGTTTCGAAGCTAGCATATTGAAGATGGCATGAAGATGATGAAAGAATGCAAAAATAGGGAAGACTTGTTCAAAAACTTGAAAAAAGTGTGATTGTTGAGAGAAGAAAAGAAAAAAGAGAGAAGAAAAAAAAATTTAGAACATGAGAAAAGGAAAAAAATAATAATAAGCTTCGGAAATATGATTCTAAGTGTAAAAGTTTTGGATAAGTAAAGTTTATAATGAAGTTAAGACTCAAAAAGATGAAATTTGGCTCCCGTTTTTGAAGTTTGACACATGAAGTTTTAAAGAAAGGATGAAGCTCAAATTGACTAAGTGTTGACTAAATCTTTGGAATATTTTTACCACCACATATCTAAATTTCGAATGTGTTAGCCTTAGCCTCATTGTAACCTTTCTAAAGTCTTTTATTATCCCTAAGATGAGTCGCCTTCGATTGGTTGAATAAATTGCATGAGTAAGCATATATCTAGAGTGAACCCTTCTTTTCATGAGTGAAAAATATGAGGGGTGCATCCTTGTTAGATTTATTTGAACTTGTTCGAAACATGCATAGCTTTAACTTCACCATTGTTTTCTTCCAAGTCTTACTTGTTGATGACATGATCATATCTCTTTTATCTTTCGAAATTATTGAGCTTTCACTCTAAAATTTCTGAGATATTTTTAGCTAAGGGCTTAAAAGTGTTTTTAGTATTTGAGTTTTTACATTCCTTAGAGTTTCTCAACATGGAGATCAGTTTCAACGTTGGTTTTTGGTGTGTTTTCTTATTTCTAGTTTTTCTTTTATCTAGTTTCTTCTAGGGACTATCAAAGTCTTAGTGCGAAGAAATTTGATCTATGCATTTTATGATTGATTCTTAACGTCTTTCTCTTTATATTTAGTTTTATTTTGACCTTAGTATTCTCTATTCTTATTTACTTTGTTGTTTTTAGATTTTTAAATAAAGGATCTCAATAAAGGAGGTGGAAATGAACTTAAAAACAGAAAATGGAGGTTTCCTATTTCGACTAGGAAAAATGGTCTTTTCCTACTTTGATTACGACTCCTACTCAAATTAGGAATGCAATTGGTTCGAAATTCCAGTGGTTTCGCAGAGATGAAAAATAAAATTGCCTAAATCAACTAAGAATGACGTGGTAGAATGTTCTGGAACGCACAAAATTATTTAGAAATGGTCTTCGCAAAATTACTAAAATGGTGCTCAAAAATGGTTCCCAAATGACGTCGAGAATTAGCAACTAAATGACAAATAAAAATGATGTCAAATGGTGCAAATGAAAAATTAAGACATTTCTCCTGCTCGGGCCAGGAAAGATCAAAATGGTGGCGGATCAAGAAAGAAGATGTGGGAGAAAATAATATATATCAAGAATATCAAGTGTATCTCAATTGTTCCTGATTTGAAGATCAAAATATCTCAAGAATAAAGTAAGTTTCAGCCAAGATATTCCTTGGAGAATAAGAAGAATAAAATCAAGAAGGTCAAGATTTCTCATGGAATATGATATGCGTAAAACATGAATCAAATATTAACACAAAGTAGATGTAGCATTGATATGTAGGGATCGTTTTTAACCGGGGATTGAGGGTACTAATGCATGACAAAGTTTATAAACACAAAATTAAATGTATGGGGGTTTATAAGTTGGTTTTTAATTACCTAATTTATTTACTAAAAACGTCTCAAACATAGCACATAATCCTACGACTCTAACATGCATTGACTCATAGACAAGCAAACACGTAGAAGACTCTAAAACACATACCATGTTTAGAAACAAAAAGAAAACCTAATTAATTATATACAAGTGATCATCTTATTCCTTACCTTCACTCAAACATGGCATATATACATCTCTCAACAACCTACGAAATTCCATCACACAAATTCTCAAAACACATGCATATTTCATATTTTGTGCTCGGAATCCCCTATACACCATTGATTTAGACTCGGAATCCCCTATATCTAAGATCAAAGCATTAAGAACCAAATACACATGCAAGTTTCAAATAAAAGTAATAAAACACATGGAAGATTTATTGAAAGACATATAATTCATGAAACCAAATAAAATCATCCAAAACACACAACCAAGTTTAATACACAAAAAGAAACTACGGATAAAAAAATCATGGTTACACTTTTATAGCTTCGGAATCCCCTAAGGCTACTCAAGAGCACTAGATTTCTTTGGTGGAAGACGCTCGGAATCCCCTATACGTCGGTGGAAGAAGAGATGTGGCGTCATGATGGTGTAGTCGGCTTCTTGATGATGTCGGCTTGATTTGTGGGGAGGAGGAGAGTGTTTGGCAGAGCTTAGGCGTAGGAATGAGTGATGATCTGCTTTGAGGCCGAGCTCCCCTTTATATAGGAGAAGGGTAGGTTGTTTCCTACCATAACAAGAAGTCCACATTAATTTCGGTAAAATCTGACCTTCGATAGTAAAACACGATTTTCTTGAGTTATACGTATCTGAATTGCATGATTCTTGCGGCATTGGAAATATATTTCCAAGGGCCATAAAATACCTTCCTTAATCACCTCAATCGAAGTTGATCCGCGATTTCTACAGCTTGTAGAAGTCTACTATCCTATAACTTCAGATTTCCTTTCTTTTTAAGTATTAGGAATCTCAATCTCATCAAATCTTGGATTTCTTGCTCTCCAATTCTTCTTGTCCGAAAATACCATTTAATTGCACATATTTTGGGCCTCAAATCATATCCATATCATCTTGAAATATTTTCTAAAAATTTGGCCCAATGGTCCTTTATTAATTCGGCAAGGTTGTGTTTTCCTGGATCGCGCAGGAGAAATGTCTTCTTCTTTATTTGCATCATTTTCATTTGTTCTTCTACAAGATCCATGGAATTTCGGCAACATTTCTTCACTCCTCTTTTTGCTCCATTTTTCCACGCCTCAAATGCTTGTAGACCTCTTTACTCCGTCTCTTTTGACAAAAACCTAAAAACAACAAAATGAATCAAAACTAATAAAACTAAGCAATGAACAAAGTAAAAATGTAGAGAAAATATATTAATTAATACACTTAAAATGCGTAGATCAAACCCCCCCCCCCCCACACTTAGACTTTGCTAGTCCCTAGCAAATACTAAACAAAAGAAAAAATAAAAAACAAACAAAGGAAAATGTACAAACTAAAAACTAACACACTTAGATATTTCAACATTTCAAAGCCGCAAATCATCATTTTATTATGTTTAAAACGTTGAAAACTCTAAGTTGACAAAAACACATCTAAGCGCTTGTCTCCAGAATTTTACAAAGTATATGGCGATGGAATCACAAGATTTCAACGTGAATACTCAATGATTTCAAGAGATAATAGAGATATGATCATGCCATGAACAAGTAAGGCTTGGAAGAAAACAATGGTGAAATTAAAGCTATGCATGTTTCGAACAAGTTTAAATCAATCTCACATGGATGCACTCATCATATTTTCACTCATGAAAAGGGTTCACTCAAAGTGTATATGAATTGAATTGAAAACCTCATGAATATAATGAATTACTTGCACAAATGAACCTAAACCATATGCTTACTCATGCAATTTACTCAACCAATCGAAGGCTACTCATTTTAAGGATCATAAGGGACTTTAGAAAGGTTGTAATGTGGCTGAGGCTAAAGTATTCAAAATTTAGATATGTGGTGGTCAAAAATGTTCAAAAGACTTAGTCAACACTTAGGCAATTCGAGCTCCATCTTGTCTCATGTGTCAAACTTCAAAATAGGGACAATTTTCATCTTTTTGGGCCTTAACTTCATTCTAAATTTTTTTCTTAAGTTTTACGGATAGGACAAAGGTCATATTTCTTCATTTTGGGCCTTCAATTCGTGGTACACTCCAAATCCGCAAATATGAGGGACATTAATCCAAACTTTAACATCCAAAACACATTGCTGAAGAGCTTATGAATTTTCTTTTCACTTTTTCTTTTTCTTTTTTAGCTCTCGAATATTTTCTTTCTTTTTTCTATTCTCAGTAATTTACACACTTTTTCAAGCTATTTGAACAAATCTTTCCCCATACATACATCTTTTTCTTCAAAATCATCATCTTCACGCCATTTCCATGTACTTAGCTTCAAAAAAATCCTCACCAAGTCTTTAGAACAAGGGTATGGATATTCTACACTAGGTTAAAGTGATTAGATATATATGGCAATTAAAGAAAGACTCAATGTAGGCTCAAAAGGGTTATCTAGGGGTGTCGCATCTCGTGCGCACATATGGGACACATGGCTATTTGGTTCAGTGGTGAAAAATCTAAGTGCCTTTAATCATATCCAAAATTAGAGCATTTATCAACTTAAAAGCTTTGTAAATCTACATGAGTAAGTTCTAGTATTCTCTAGTTCATTAAAATCTATGGCAAGCAATTAGACGAGGCATGTTTTGTTTTTGAAACCATTATGCACGAAATTCACTCTCAAAAGAATAATGTAGGCTCAAAAACTCACTTTTATGGTTTGTATGATTTAAAACTCATTCTAACATGCGAAATCTATACCATGTTTACGCAAACTATATCCACTACATGTCATGACAATCAAAATATCTCAATTAACACAAGAAATCCTCAAGTAGTGATCATTGAAAATGCAATGTAATTTTTCTTTGTTTCGCTCAATTTTCGATCATTAACTAGTTAAGGGCATCCTAAAGACTATTTAAAACACTAAGTTAAACAAAAAGACTCAAAAAAAAAATATTAAGGCATCATCCACCGGAAAGTTCCATTGTCTGCCCGATTTTTACAATTTATGACTCAAATAAGTTGTAAACCCCTCCCCTACACTTAAACTCTACATTGTCCTCAATGTGCTAAAGTAAAACATAGAATCAAGCATGAAGTATAGGATTTATGAAAATCTAACTAATAAATAAAAAGCAACCAAAATTAAAGAGATAAGGGAAGAGAAAGCAAATCTGGTTTGTAGACTCCTCCATTGGGTTGCCTCCCAACAAGCGCTTGTTTTTTAACGTCTTACAGCGTAGACGGGTTGTTTTGCTCATTCTTCACTTTTGACTCCCAACATACTTGACGTTTTCTTTGCATGTGCACTTGCATGTCTATGTTGGTGCCATCTCCTCTAACTCCTTTAGCTCGGCCTTCTTCTTCTCTTTACAAGCTTGTTAGGATTCATGATCCACGCAAAGATACATTAGTTAGTGATCAATTAACTAATTAATCATAAACGTAGCTCATGTAGCATTTACAACAAGTATGTTTATCTTCCGTTATAAATTCATTACAACATGGTAGACAAATATAGTTTACAAAACAATGTCTCAATTGATTTTTCGCCAAAGATATATAATTATCACATGCATCTAGAATTTAAATTAAGACTTAGATGATTAAATTGTGTAATGGCTCGAAATCCATTCCACTCCTTTGGACAAGTCTAGAAATGGCCAGTTGGGATAGATGTAACGCGAGAGGTAGGACTAATTTCGAAAATATTCTCTTTCTTAGATCCAAATCCCGTCACGACTCATAGCCCTTCTAGTCACCATAACCGAAAATTTCTTACTAAGAGCAAAAGTTCAATACGATATTACATCAACTCTTTTCATCAAAATCAAAACTTAAAAACTAAATACCAAGTGATAAAAATATAGCTAAGACTTATTATTTAACATTTTACAACAACATGCTCAAAATCGGAGAAACTGAACATAGCTACTTGCAGCAGAATTAATCATGTAGGAATTTCACGAAAATTTACGAGATGATACTAGACACATATATACATAACTCTGTAAATTTTCATAATTTTTCAAGACCTGCAACCACGTCAGATAAATCACACAAAATAGCCCATACACAGTCCCGAATTGACATTAACACTAAAAGTAAAAGAATTATAATCACATTATACAAAAACAATGACAAATCTGTTTACAATAACAAGACTCTTTGAACTTATAAAATTGACTCTTTGACCTGCAAAAAGAAAAACAAAGTTACAATATGCTTGGAACTCAAGAACGCATGAAAATTTCTAGATTCGCACAAAATTGAACATAGAAGATTGTCAGATTTTTCCAGAATTGTTGGCTTGTCCGAATAAAATTTTACATGCATAGACACCACACAAAACGCAACACTTCTGAAAATTTTCAGATTTTTTCAATACATTTAGCTATGTCAAATAAATTGCTCAAAACAAGTCTGTGAACAGTTCCGAAAACAGAAAAATAAAAATAAAAATTATGCACAAGTATATTATTTACACATTATGAACATATTTACACAAACAAAATTACACAATAGATTTTTCAATCCCCGGCAACGGCGCCAAAAATTAATATGCGTAAAACATGAATCAAATATTAACACAAAGTAGACACTCAACACATATTTCACACGTATGTAATTTAAAACCCTCCTTTGTAGATGTAGCATTGATATGTAGGGATCGTTTTTAACCGGGGATTGAGGGTACTAATGCATGACAAAGTTTATAAACACAAAATTAAATTTATGGGGGTTTATAAGTTGGTTTTTAATTACCTAATTTATTTACTAAAAACGTCTCAAACATAGCACATAATCCTATGACTCTAACATGCATTGACTCATAGACAAGCAAACACGTAGAAGACCCTAAAACACATACCATGTTTTGAAACAAAAAGAAAACCTAATTAATTATATACAAGTTATCATCTTATTCCTTACCTTCACTCAAACATGGCATATATACATCTCTCAACAACCTACGAAATTCTATCACTCAAATTCTCAAAACACATGCATATTTCATATTTTATGCTCGGAATCCCCTATACACCATTGATTTAGACTCGAAATCCCCTATATCTAAGATCAAAGCATTAAGAACCAAATACACATGCAAGTTTCGAATAAAAGTAATAAAACACATGGAAGATTTATTGAAAGACATATAATTCATGAAACCAAATAAAATCATCCAAAATGCACAGCCAAGTTTAATACACAAAAAGAGACTACGGAGTAACGAGATCATGGTTACACTTTTATAGCTTCGGAATCCTCTAAGGCTACTCAAGAGCACTAGATTTCTTTGGTGGAAGACGCTCGAAATTCCCTATACGTCGGTGGAAGAAGAGATGTGGCGTCATGATGGTGTAGTCAGCTTCTTGAGGATGTCGGCTTGATTTGTGGGGAGGAGGAGAGTGTTTGGCAGAGCTTAGGCGTAAGAATGAGTGATGATCTGCTTTGAAGCCGAGCTCCCCTTTATATAGGAGAAGGGTAGGTTGTTTCCTAGCATAACAAGAAGTCCACATTAATTTCGGTAAAATCTGACCTCCTGTAGTAAAACGCGAATTTCTTGAGTTATACATATCTGAATTGCATGATTGTTATGGAATTGGAAAGATTTTTCCAAGGAATATAAAATACCTTCCTTAATCACCTCAATCGAAGTTTATCCGCGATTTCTACAGCCTGTAGAAGTTTACTGTCCTATAACTTCAGATTTTCTTCCTTTTTAAGTATTAGGAATCCCAATCTCATCAAATCTTGGATTTCTTGCTCTCCAATTCTTCTTGTCCGAAAATATCATTTAATTGCACATATTTTGGGCCTCAAATCATATCCATATCTTCTTGAAATATTTTCTAAAAATTTGGCCCAATGGTCCTTTATTAATTCGGCAAGGTTGTGCTTTCCTGGATCGCGCAGGAGAAATGTCTTCTTCTTTATTTGCATCATTTTCATTTGTTCTTCTTCAAGATCCATGGAATTTCTGCAACATTTCTTCACTTCTCTTTTTGCTCCATTTTTCCACGCCTCATATGCTTGTAGACCTCTTTACTCCGTCTCTTTTGACAAAAACCTAAAAGCAACAAAATGAATCAAAACTAATAAAAATAAGCAATTAAAAAATTAAAAATTTAGAGAAAATATATTAATTAATACGCCTAAAATGCGTAGATCAGAATAAGGAAAGAATATCCAAGTTACAGACCTATAACTTCAAGAAATCACCGCAGATACAATTTAACTCCTAAAAATAGTGATGTTATACCTCTCTAGAAAGCTTTTGAAGTCCTCTTTCCAACGAGTACAATATCATAATTTTTTGAGCTCTACAACTCTTGGAATACTCGTTTGAAGATAGACTGTCATATTTACCATGGTACACAAGGAAAACCTAGTTTGGAGAGGAAAGATTCAATTCTTCATCTATATAAGGAGAGGCTCGGTTCATTTATGTTCATCATTCATCTTAGAAGGCAGAGCTCTGCCAAACACTCTATTCCTCTCCCAAACTTAGAAATCTCAATGGATCTGCCACCCTTCATAACCATGAAACACAATCCTCCACGGAGTAGACTATAGGGCAAATTCCCTTAGATACTCTCCATCTCTGTTGAAGACCGGCTACATTGGAGGCATAAAAAAAAATTCCCGAGCTAAAAGTGTAACTTTATCCATTCTCTCTATCTTTGTAGACGTTTTGTATTTGGTTGATCAATAAAGTGTTTTGGTTTACAATTTTGAAGTGTTATGTATAACTTGTCTTTAGTCCTACTGCTTTGTCGAACATGTTAGTCTTAATGCATCAATTTAGGCTAAGGAAAATTCCTTGATAGGTGTCTAATAATTAAGTGTTTAATTTAATAGTTAGTTTTGGTATGATCACCCACGTGCATCTCACGTGATTAGCATTATCAGCCTTATCTACTCCTCTCTTTTCACCACACGCCGTCTCACATCTTGCTCTCTCCAAAGTCACTACTCTCTCGCTTTCACTCCCGCTCTCTCAATCTCAAATCTTAGCTCTCCTCTATCCTCTCTCCTCTCTGTGCTCTTTGGTACTCTCTTCCAGAACCAAAACCTTGACCGACTCCCGATCAATCAGAGGGCCAGAGCTTTGTTTTTAGCTTCTGACGTTTCTGATTTTGTCTATACCAATTAGTACAGCTCTCCTTCTCTCCTCCTCCACCAGATCACTTACTCAGTACTCTCTCTCTCTCTCTCTCCCCTCCATTTTAAGCAACAATCTCTCTATTTTTTGTGTGCTAGAAAAGCAAAGTCTTTGATCATATAATTGCATTTTGTGTTCTGGGTTAGAGGAGATGTGATTGAATTCAGTTTCTTTCTCTTATTCTCTCGATTCCCATATCCCCATTTTTCATTTTTTTTTGTTTTGTGTTTGATTATTTGAGTTCTTGAATGAATTAAAGAATTGAGTTTTTGTTTGATTTTGATTTAGGCTGTTAATTTGAGTTGAGTTGTGTTCTTAAATGAACTAAAGTTGAGTTTTTGTATGATTTTGATTTGGGTCTTCGTCATTGAAAACCCACTCATTTCTCATCAAACAATCACCTTAGGTTCCAAATTTCTTAATAACTGTACTCTGTTGCGTTTCGATTACTAATTTGGGGGTTTCTTGAATGTGTATAAGGATCATGTTTGGTCATCTCTAGAGATAAGCTGACCCAAATCCAAATCCAGAGAATATAACAGATGAGCTTTGGTGTAGTTTGCTCGGTCAAATCCAAATCAACCAAGGTAGTTTATATCTTTTAATCTCTTTTTTGTCTGATGGTTTTACCATTTCTTTTTTAGCTTTAAATTCTTCATTGCCGTGGGAATATATTCGAGTATTGCTGAAGTGAAGTTGGAAGTTACTGAATAGGTCAATAAACACATTTTAGTTTCATAGTTGAAATTAGATGAGTGGATTCAACCGCACTACCACATATTTACCCATTGCCGGCGATTTTTATGTCGCCGGCAATGTTTTTTATCATTACCGGCGATTTTTGCCGGAAAAATCGCCGGTAATGTAATTTTTTTTTTAACATTGCCGGCGACATAAATGTAAGTCGCCGGCAATGTCCCGTGGGTAATGCAAAAAAAAAAAAGACATTGCCGGCGACGGAAATTTATGTCGCCGGCAATGTCTTTTTTTTTTTTTTTCATTACCCAGGGGACATTGGCGGCGACTTACATTTATGTCGCCGGCAATGTTAAAAAAAAAAATTACATTACCGGCGATTTTTCAGGCAAAAATCGCCGATAATGATAAAAAACATTGCCGGCGACATAAAAATCGCCGGCAATGGGTAAATATGTGGTAGTGCCGATTAGTAGTGATCACAGTAGATCTATTTGTATGGTTAGTAGTATGCTTCTGTTTAGAATTTTGATTGTTTTGTTGAACAATCAAGTCCACAAAGAAAGAGAATGAGAGGAAGAGTATAGCATGAAGGGAAAAAAATGGCCCTAGTGCAGAATAAGCTTAAAAGTTGCAGAGAAAAATAGTAAGTAGTAATATAGATTGTTGGGGGACTTCAAAATCAGAGTACGAGAGCTAAAATCATGAAACATAGTAAATCCAGTTGTGAAAGACAACTGAGAATGACTGAACCAACCTCATGTAATCCATCAAGAACCATTTGGATCATTTCATTTCCAGATATAGAAAGAATGAATTTATCTAAATATTGATTTCAATCTAAGGATTGTTTGATGGTTTCATGATTTCTCCTTTAACTTTTAAATTCTTCATTGCTTTATGAATATAATTTGGGTATTGCTGAAGTAATGTTGGAATTTACAGAATGAATTTATCAACTCACTTATGTTTTATAGTGAGTATTAGTAGTGATCGTATATATGTTTAGGGTTAAGGCCCCGCAAGGTTGATGCAGACATTACCAGAAAAAGCTTCTTAGATGATGAAAGCTTATAAGCTCCATCGTCTAAGATGTCTTACACGATGCAACTAAATTACGTTGTCTAAGTGTTATCTTAGACAACGCAAATCAATTAGGCGTCGTCTAAGTACTATCTTAGATGTCGTAATTTAGTTGCGTCGTGTAAGATAACACCTAGACAACGCCTATTTGAGTTGCATCATCTAAGTGGTTTCTTACACGACGTATCGACACCTTTGTTTATTCGTCATTTTAGAAACCATTTACACGACGAATTTTTTCATATGCGTCGTCTAAGTGATATCTTAGACGACGAAGAATGAATTCTTCGTCGTCTAAGTGAAAATTTTATATTATATATATCAGCTTTGCCATTCTCTCCATCTCGATCTTCATATTAATCGCTCACACTCTCTAGCTTCATCAATCTCGACTCTCTAGCTCTCTAATAAAATAATATATATATATATATAGCTAGCTAGCTATAGCCTATGTACGTACCTCGATCATGGTAGCTCGATTGATCACTTCATTTCGATCAACGAGGACGTCGATCGGACGACATGTAATTATCGACGAATTAAGGTACGTACGTATATATAATTCTTCTAACTTGCAATGAATCGATCAATCTGATGGTTTTAATTTGTTTGCATGCATATATATATAATTAATATATTCAATATTATTTCATAATGCATATGTATATGTGACGAACTAGCTAGCTAGCTATATATTTTGTTTAATTAATTGAATTGTGTGCTAGCTAGGTAACTAATTATATATTGATGATCGAACAACACTTGAAATGCGTATATATATATACAAATATATATATATATATATATATATATATCTGTGTTCATCGATCAATATATTAAAATCATAATTAAATAATGTTAATTAAGTATAAATAAATAAATAAATTATTTTTTAACTAATTAGGAATTGTATGAATTGAACGACAATTTTTTGTTAACTTCTAACAATGGTTTATTCGATAATTTAAAAGTTTCGTTTACTTGGTTATACAGGAATCAAATATGGACAAGAGTTGGATACAGTTAGTGAATAAAAGTGATAAGAGGTATATGGACGGAATAAGAGAGTTTGTAACGTTTGCGATGCAACATGGTCAAGGAAAGAAACGTTTAAGGTGTCCGTGCAGAAAATGTCTTAACCATCAGTTTGTAGAGTCTCATGTTATGGCTCATCACTTATATGAGCATGGTATGATGTGGGGTTACACTACATGGAGTGAGCATGGTGAAATAGTAGACTTCAGCGCAAGATATAGTTACCAGAGTGCCTTATCCAGCGGTACCGGTAGTGGCCCCCCTTCTTGGAACCCCACCGAGGATTTGGTCCATGATGCTTTTTCGGAATTCAGTCGACATGGTAGAGAGCAACAAGAATGGGGAGGATCTGATACTCTTAATGTTGACTCAGTCCCTGCCGTATTCCAGAAAATTGACACTACTGAATTTGATAGGTACAATAGCATACTACTTGAAGCCCGAACCCAGGTGTACGATGGATGTCCACAGACTATGTTACACGCCATAATGACTGAAATGGAGTACAAAGTGAAGCACAAAATATCGGATGCAGTTTTTGACGAAATCTAGAAACACATATGTGATTTGCTTCCTAACAATCACAAGCTTCCACGTTCCCATTACAAGGTAAAAAGTGTCTTAAGCAAACTGGGTCTGAAGTACGAGCACATCCACGCATGCAGAAACGATTCTGTGCTGTTTTATAAGGAGTATGCAGAGTTGGACTACTCTCCTGTTTGCAACCACTCCAGATGGAAGTACCCTGAAAGAAGGAGTTCGAAGAAGAAGATTCCTATGAAGGTGGTTCGATATTTTCCGTTGATTCCCAAACTACAGCGTTTGTTCATGTCTCTATACACAGCAGAGCCGATGAGATGGTACACGGAAAAGATAACAGATGACGATGTGCTCAGATACGTGGCAGATGTGAAGGCTTTTAAACATTTCGACAGGGAATTTCTAGACTTTGCAGCGGAGATTCGAAATGTCAGACTAGGACTTTCTACAGATGGGTTCAATTCTTTTAACAATGGCACATATAGCTCTTGGCCAGTTATCCTCATGTCGTACAACCTGCCTACCTAGATGTGTATCAATAAGGAATTTAATTTCCTTACTCTACTAATTCCAAGGCCTAGGTCTCTTAGAAAGTGTTTAGATGTATAACTTAGACCATTGATTAACGAGCTGAAACTGTTGTGGGAAACTGGAGTTCCAATGTATGATAAGTTCAATAAAACAATGTTCTTGATGAGAGCTGAGGCAATGTGGACCTTCAGCGATTTTCCTGCGTATGAGATGTTAACATCTTACACAACTAGAGGATACAATGCTTGTCTTGTTTGCTTGGATGATGTGAACTCAAGTTGGCACACGGGGTAAATGTGTTACTTGGGTCACCGTAGATGGCTTCCTCATGATCACCAGTGGCGACAGGATATGGACTATTTCGATAGGACAGTAGAGAATGGTCATAAACCCTGACATTGGTCCATCGAAGAGATTTGGAAAGGTTAAATATCTTCAATTTTGGCGTGTTGACCAATGACGATGATGTGAAGAAACTAAATCCACACCCTCTACAATATGTTGCATATTAGCACCACGTGAGTATTTTCTTTGAACTGCCTTACTGGTCAAAATTAAAGCTGAGGAACAACTTTACTGTCATGTACATAGAGAAGAATGTGTGTGACAGCATGGTGGGAACTATTCTCTGTATTAAGTTCAAGACTAAGGACACTCCCAAAGATCGGAAAGATCTAGAATCTATAAATATACGCCATCCCTTGTGGTTAAAGAAGGATAGAAGAAGTGTTTACAACAAGATGCCCGTTGCACCTTACACAGTAAAGCCAACAATGAGGGATGTTGTATTCAACTGGTTTCAGTGTGTTCGGTATCTGTCTAATTATGCATCCAACATATATGACCGTGTCAAAGTAGGGGAACATAAGTTCATTGGTTTAAAGACTCATGACTGTCACGTTATGCTGTAACGTCTGATTCGAGTGGTGATTCGACTTTATTTACCTAAAGACGTCGTCGAACCAATTGTTGCATTGTGCAGATGGTGGCAGAGAATATGCACCAGAGAGCTGAAGAAGTCGAATGTGGTCGAACTTCAATACGAAATTGTCCACATGCTCTACAAATTAGAGAGGATTTTTCCCCTTCTTTCTTCGACATCATGATTCATCTCATGGTCCACCTTCTCGAACAAGTCCTACTTTCTAGTCTGGTCCAGTACATGTGGATGTATCCTCAGGAAAGGTAAAATATGAAGTAGTACGTACAGAATATTTTGAAACACTTTTTCCATCATTTATATATCTCTTTTCTTACAAAGATCACTACGAATTAATAATATAATGCCTATTTTGTAGACAACTCAGACAATATAAAGGATTCGTCAAAAATAGGTCTGCCCCAGATGGTTCCATTGCGGAAACATACCTAATGTATGAGTCTGTTACTTACTACAGCAAGTACTTCAATGATCAGATCAAGATCGCCTTTAATACACTTGTTACCTACAATCTTTCAGTCGTCACAGATCTTATATGACTGTTTAGAGAAGTATTAATCGAAAGATTAAGTCAGGAGGAACTTATTGAAGCACATTGGGTAGTGTTGCGAGACTGTGAAGAGGTTACTGGTTACATGTAAATTTACAGAACTAAAATTCAGATAGCCAAACCGGACAAGAGTCCTAACTGGGTTGAAAAAATGCTTAAGAAAAAGTTCCCTAACTATTTTCTCCAATGGGTATGTCACCTTAAATTATTAAACCATGCATGTCGGCTTTGTGCTTCCTTTTTTAAATTTGATGTTGATATATATATATATATATATATATCTCGAACCGGACTAGTATAAGGATTAATTAGTTACGAAATTTGTTATTTGATTTAAATTTCGTGTTTAATTAATGGATTCGTAGTTTTTTGGTCAAATTTGGATGCAGGTTTATTTGTTGTTTCTTTTAGTTTTAGGGGAAACTATGGCAAAATTTTGGTAGATATATATATATATATTCTTAATTACATTTTGTACGTTCACATTTTTTGCAGATGGAGGATCTACAGAAATCCTCTAACCACTATGGGTGGTGGTCATGGGAGAAACACATGTTCGTAAGCCGGTTCAACACTATATTTACCCCGGATGTTTTGTTAAAGGTGTAAAGTTTCATTCAGTGAACCGAGATGAAGGAAGAAGAACACAAAATAGTGGGATCACTATCAGACAATGCGACAATGTATATTACGGAGTTCTTGTCAATGTCGTTTAGCTACTATATGGGAATTGTATCAACGTTTTTATATTCAATGGTAAATGGTTCAAGCGTACGAAGAAAGATCTGGGTCTTTTATCAGTCGATACAAACTCAAGCTGGTATGAGGATAAGCCTTTCGTTCTTGCCACACACGTTAGGCAGGTGTTCTATTTGGATGATCCGAAAGCTGGTGAAGCCTGAAAAATAGTAAACCATATGTCTCTTCGAGCAATATGGAGTGCCACAACACTCGAAGGGTCGTCACTGATTCACACTCAACAGGATAATGTCGTCAGTGCATATCAATAATCTAGTACTTCTATCATCCCAGACAAAAGGGAACTCATTCGTCTTAACGAACACTTACCCATGCCTGATTGGGAAACAGATCTTACTAAAAAGGAGATCACGGACCTTACGATTGATAATGCATCTGAAGATGAGGAGTTGGAAGATGAAGAGGACCTTGGATACGATGATAATGATGGAGACTATGATGATGATGACCAGCCGTCGGTTGAGAGTAGTGAAGAGGAAGATGTTGATGAAGACTATGATCCCGATGTTAATTGATATATATATATATATATATCGATTGATCAACTGATCGAGTTCGGTGCATTTGTAATTTTGATACATGCATGGTTGAACATATATATATATATATAAAGTCGATGTATATTATTAATTGATATAATAAAATTTAATTATATTATAATTCATGTGTAATTATAAATTAATTATTATTTTTACTTAGACGACGGAACCATAGGGTACCGTTATCTAAGTCTAAAATTTATGGCAGGCGAACAGTGACCGCCCAATTTTTTGGGTTACGTTTCAAAAACACTTAGACGACGGCAACATCATGTTGCCGTCGTCTAAGAGCCCACTTAGACGACACAACATGATGTTGTCGTCGTCTAAATCGTAATTTACGGTGGTCAAAAGAAACCGCCCAATTTTTCGGGGGGCGGTTTAAAAAACACTTAGACGATGCAAAATCACATTGGCGTCGTCTAAGAGGAGACTTAGACGACGTGTCGTCTAAGTGTTTTTGACCGGATAAAAAGATCGAGCCCGATCAGTTTTTCTCGCTCTCTCTCTCTCGATCTGATCTCTCTCTCATTTCCAATTCCGGCGACCAACCTCTCATTTCCCCCTCCCTCACCGGCGCTGCTAGCTCCGGCGACCCTACCGGCGAGACCTCCCCGTCGCCCTCTTCCTCCGGCGAGACCTCCCCGTTGCCCTCCTCCTCCGGCCGGTATATATATATATATACCTTAAACCTTAATTATATATATAAATATATATATGTATATATACTATATACTATATACGTATTGCATGTGTACGTATATGCTCTTAAATTTAGTACATTTGTGTATATTTGTGTTTTTGTATATTTTATGTATTTTTGTATATGCTCCTAAATTTAATTAGATAAGTTTTGTATATTTGTGTATTTAGATAAATTTTTTAATTTAGATCAATTTTGTATATTTATATAAATTTTGTATACGTAGATAAATTTTGTGTATATATATTTAGATTTATTTATTTTTAGATATATTTTTGTATACATATTGTTATAAATAAATATAAATCTATTTAATTAGATAGCTATGATATATTTAATTAGATATGTATAATTCAATAAATTCATAATTGAATAATTTATATGTGTACGTTTAATTGGATAATTGGATATGTCGATTTGTTAATATATATGTGTTAATGTATATATATATATATATAAATATATGTGTTAATGTCGGTGAGAATTAATCGATTAGATATATATGTATTGATGTGAATATATATATGCATGTATTATTAATGTGGTAATTAGGAAAGAATTTATATATGATTTTTTTTTGAAGATTGTAAAGATGCCGAAGAGGCGCACTGCAAAAGACAAAGAATCATGGCATCAATCTGTCATATCAAGCCTCTAATGAGTTGGGTACGAGTTCGGCACCCGAAGGGGAGATTCCGCACGCTCCTCCTATTGACGACGTTGCAGCTGAATAGGGAGGTTCAGGTTCGACGTCACATGCGCCCCAATCTTCCGATGAAGATTCAGTTGTCGTTAGTGCGAGACGACGATACAGGAGGGACCCCGCACTTCCACCTCTTAAACGCATTCAGGGTATTTGCAATGGAAGTAAAGCCTAGAGCGTAGCAAAGACATCAGCGACCCGAAGGATCGATGTGCCTCTAAACGCATTCACCCGATGTTCTGAAGGAAAGAGGCTGACTAGTTTGACAGCTCACCAGATCAGAAACTACGTACGTTTCACGTACGTATGATAGCGCCTACTTGAGAAGAGCTCCCTGACAAGGACAAAATGAACGTGTTACGCAGACTCACGGTAAAAAAATATTTAATATTATAGTGTTTTTTCATAATTGATTCATTTTTTTATAATTATTTCTAATTGTTTAATTTTTTTTGAACAATTTTAATTATGAACAGACTCCAGAGATGGTGGACTACATCAACAAAACCGTTCAGCAGATCTTCAAGGATTGGAAGTACGCATTGCACAAGACATACAAGACAAACCCCGGAAGACTCCGAATGAATTCAAAAAGGGAAGGGAAGTTGAGTCGGAGTTGTTGAAAATCCACTTTGAGTCGGACTCGTATAAGGTTCGTAATTCGATCATATTCCTCCACATTCGTGTAATTTTTTGAGAAATTTTATGTTGAATAATGATTATATTGCTTAATATTTTAAATTATTGTATAACGTACAAGTGCAATCTCAGAGGAACGAATCTAACGGGAAGAAGAAGTTGTTGCACCACAGATCAAGCTCCTACAAAATGCTCAACTTGGCGCATGAGCACTTGCAAAAGGGTTTGAATTACCCACTCATCGTAGGCAGCGTTTCTGCTTACAAAATGCCTGGGTAGACCGAACATCTCAGCACTCAACATGCCGTAAGTAACATTTTTTTCCAAAGTAATAATATTTAATTTTATTAAATATTGTTGCTTCTTCACTTATGCATAAAGAGCTAAACTTGATAAATGAGGATATTATTTGTGTGATGCGTACATATACATGTGTGGTACATAGGTGAACTTGAGAAATGTGAATGATCGAGATTTTGTTTTGATGTTATTGGAAGTGTTTTGGTTTTCGTGCAGGATTTTGGTTTCGTCAATTTTTAGGGGAAATTATGTCAATTTTTTTGGGACAATCTTTATATATTCTTCATGTTCATTTTAGGAGAGGTTACAATAATTGGTCGATGAGAGAATTACGGATATGCAGTCCCAAACTCCAGGGGTCCCTCTTGAAGAGCTGCCTACTCTCTCGACAGAGTCACAGATAGAAATCGCAGATGCAACCTTCGGCCGTCGACCTGGTAAAGAGGTTCGTGGTCTTGGACGAAGTGTCGAGCGAGATATGAGCCAGTCTACATCATCAGGAGTCGGCGATTCAGTGCTGTGGGGGGAGAGCAAATGAAAGCCTTGGAGGAACAAGCTCGAGTGGCCAACGACAATGCTTTAAAGGCTCAGGAGGACGCTCGTATGGCCCAGGAGGAGAATCAAGCGACTCAAGCGAGGATGGATCATATGGCTCAATTAGTGCGTATCATGTCGCTTAAGCTAGGCCTAGATCCTGATGCTGTTTGTCACCTATTTGGCCCCACTCCTCCAGGACCCGACGACGATGATCCAAGCGGAGGTGGGATCGGCGGGGCCACCAAACGCCTTCTAGTGTCGCTAGTTAGGTTTTTTATAATTATGTATGTACTTTTGAGATCTTTATTGGAATATATCAAACATTATATTATCATTATTATTTTTGTATGAATTTTATATTTCATATATTTTTGATTATTATTAGTTTAATTATTAAATTAATTTATTAATTTAATGTTTAATATATTAGATTAATTATATTTTAAAAAAATTAATATTTACTACTTAGACGACAGAAGCATCAATCCGTCGTTTAAGTACACTCACCTAAACAACGATACATTTGGTTGCGCGGTCTAAGTGGATACTTAGACCACGAAAAAGGCATCGTTTGAGTGGACTTAGACGACGCGTCAACACCGTCGTCTAAGAGGGTACTTAGACCACGGAAACACACGTTGTCTAAGTCTACTCAGACGACGGTAATATATCCGTCATGGAAGTACACTTACATGACGCAGATATATGCGTCGTCTAAGTATCACTTAGACGACGCAAATTTAAATACCCATCATTTGAGTACCTAACCTACGGTGATTAGACGATGCCTCTTAGACGACAGAGGTTTCGTCGGCTGGGAAAGTAGACGACAGAAAGGCCTACTTAGGCGACGGCACCTTACCGTCGTCTAAGAGGCTTTTTCTGGTAGTGAGACTTGCTCTCTTTTAATATAAACATTCAATACATAACCAATGAACTCACTAAGATTAGAAATACATGAACAAAATTGTGGATTGCCTTATATAACTATTTACTGTACAAAAGTGTGGATTGCCTTTGCTTCTTATTTGCTATCCATTTCTTTGTTCAAGAAGGTGTTTCATCCAGAGTTTTGGAGTTGACTTTTTAAGCAGGTTAAAAGCTAACTAAATTGTAGTTAAGGTGCAGTTTCTTATTGAATCATTTTTTCTTTATCACATCGTCGAGGTTGGTGATTGAAATTAGGGTGTAGATTGGCATGGTTTTCATTCAGTTTTGATTTGGATCCTGTTTTCATGGTTGATCCGACTGAGATGAATTATTGAAATCTTTGGTGATTTTATTCTGGGGGTCTTATTTATTAGTAGGGAAGATAACCAAGGTTTACGTTTTGATGAGGAAGTTTGGTTCTTTACTGATTGTTTATGCTTGCATGGAGTACCTGAGAGTATAGTTGTTCAATGTTTTTGTTCAATTTTGGGGAAGAGAATAGATTTGTGTTCGAGCCATCATTTAGCGTGATTACCAAGGTTTAGGGAAAACGTTCCCAAACATATAACAACTTCTTAATGATGTAAAGCTCTAACTGCATGAACATTAATTGTTCTTGGCCGCTCATTTGGACTAGGTTTGGTTATGTAAAGCTTTGTCCTTTGAGCTTGATGAACATAGGTTTTGATTGGTTATTGAGAGTTTTGGTGTAGGAGTATTTGTTTTATGAGTGTTTAGTGAAATGTGTGTTCACTGTTTGTTTCAGCTTCCGACGTTCATGATTTTCTCTCTGCTAATTGGTATCCAACTACCCACTTTAAATTTTAATTTTTTTAGTTTGGTTTTATTTTTTCTGAGAAATGAAGGACTTTTATTACTGAACTACATCGATCTAACGAAAGTCTGAACTTTATATATGTTAAGATCATTATCAATTGAAGTTTCCCTTTATTTGTAATATCAGGAAGTGTGTTGCTGCTGTTTTTGCTGCGATTTCTTTCTTGTTAACCATTAGTTCTCCGCTCTGACTTCTTTATTGCATTTCATCTTTTGTAATTCTTATAATATGTAGTGGATCTACTCAAATTAAATCCCAGGCAATATATACATATATATATATATGATTCTTAATATCCAGTGATGCATAATGCATAATGCATATATACTTTGCCAGAACATTTTCGTTCAATTCACTTGATTTATCTCTTCTCAGCTAATTTGCTATATATTTTTGGTTATAATGAGTTTAAGACTATCATGGTGTAGGCGATGTTAGAATTTACAATATTTTTATTCTAATAGTCCGTATTGGTCAATATTGTAGGACCCAAGAGCTATTCAACCGGTTGATCGTCGGGTTAGTTTCCTTCCTTGGTTTCATTATCCTTTGTACTTTTTGGTTTGTTTCTATGGGTTTAGGTTCATCTTTCTGGCTGAAGATTAATTGTAATCATCTGACCATATTTCATCAAAGTTTGTCTTTTTTGATTAAATACTAGCATGTGAATATCATATTTGGATTCAACGTATAGTACTTCAGTAAATATTAACCTGTAACCATCATATTTGGATTCAACGTTAGTGCATAACTTGATTTATAAATACTATTTGTTTAGTGCTTGAGTAACAGTAAGATACCATGTTTTCATTTCTTCAATTTTGCTTGCTGCATTCATTTATTAAGTATGTTGTTAATACAATGACTTTAGGTGTTTTTTTTGAAGATCAAATGATAAATTCCGAGAGGAAAAGTCGTATGCACTTTAAATTGCATATAGTATTTCACTGAACTCATATGACCTGTGTTTAGGGAATAGCTTTACAGCTTTCTTGCCTCCAAATTGATTTTTATCTCGAAAGTTTTCTCTCTCTTTTGTCTCCTTCCAATTCTCTATAACAATGTGATTTCATTTGTAAAAAAAATTAGTTTTCTTTTACAGGTTCCCAATAAGCATTAGGTTTGAAGTTACTGCTTCTCAAGTTTTATTTTTTGATTGGCCTGTTTTGAGTAGAAGGTATTGGATTTGATTAAACTATGAGGTAGTTTATTGCAACTTAAGACGTGAGATTTTGAGGTCTTATATATTTGTCTCATGCTAACAATATGATACGCTAATGATGAAATCTGCTGCATACTTGAGCAAATTCAATCATAAATTATGTTACGCAGCATGGAATATCTAAATTGATACTAGCATTTGAGCTATATCTAAATTGATACTTCCATTATATATCATATATATTTATCAAGGTGGTTCTCTTTCTCTGCCTCACTTTTTCCTTTATTTTGATCTTCGTAAGAAATTTATTTTTCCTAATAAGCGTTGTAGTTCTTTCTTACTATTTGGTGGGGTTGCACTAAGAACCGCTTGTCTTTTGTCGTCTGGTATCTCAATCCCACGCTGATGAACCAGAAACCCCAGGAATTCTACTGCTTATACTCCAAACACACATTTAGCTGGATTCATCTTCAGTTGATGTTGCCTCATCCGAATAAACACTTGCTGCAAGTCCTCAATGTGATTACTTCTGCATTTCGTTTTAACTACCACATCATCGATGTAGACTTCCATAGTCTTACCAATAAGATCATGGAAGATTAAGTTCATTGCTCGTTGGTAGGTTGCCCCTGCATTCTTGAGTCCAAATGGCATGTCCACGTACTCAAATACTCTTGCAAATCTTAGGCACCGAAACGCAGTCTTATGTCTATCTGCTTCTGCCACTGGGATTTGATGGTAACTAGCCGTCCCATCCATGAATGTTAACATCTCATGACGAGCCATTGAGTCCACCAACAAATCTACTATTGGCATTGGGTATGCATCTTTTGGAGTTGCATTGTTCAAGTTTATATAGTCAACAAAAACTCGCATTTTTCCGTTCTTCTTGACTGGGACTACGTTGGATAACCACTCATTATATTTGGCTACTCATATGATCCCTGACTTGAGAATTTTCTCTACTTCTTCCTTGACTAAAATTATTGTTTCTGTATTCATTCGACGCATCTCTTGTTTCACCGACTTCTTCCCTCCTATGATGGGTAAGCTGTGACAAAACAATTCTCACAACAGTCCTGGCATGTCGTCATACTTTTCTGCAAAACAATCAGCGTATTCATGTTGCAATTTAATGAGTTTCAGTCGTTCTTCAGGCTTTAGGAAGGTGCTAATAGCCACAGAGATTGGCTCTTCATTGTTTCCAAGATTGACTTTTTCAATGGGATCTTTGACTTTAGGAGGTAAATCATCCAAGGCTGCTGGAGCTAATTTGATTTCTTCCTCCTCATCCAAGTCGTGTAACACATCTTCATCCACATATTCCAATGCTGCAATCATTGGAACCCTCTCGTAGCCTTGACTCTCCAACAAAAAATTATGGAAGCGTTCGTACAAAGAGTAGCAAGCCTCGGTCTCTATACTTGATAGAGACCCGATCATTGAGAGTGTTTGGATGGTAGCTCAATGGTGTAGGGTCTATTATTATCATGATTTACTTGAATAATACCCCAATGAGCTAGCTCAGAGACCGTAACACCAGTTGGGAGGCCTTTATTATCAACGCCACAAACTTCCAGTGGCATGAGGTCACTATTATAATAACTAGCTTCTAAAGAATTAGCAGATACGGAATATGGACGAGGATCAGCATCGACAATCTCTGCTTCCCCCGACTCCATATTCCAAAGTAACATCTGCTGATGGAGGGACAAAGGTACACAATAGCTCCGGTGGATCCAGTCACGCCTTAGAATTACACTGTATGGAGCTGTGTATTCTGCTACGAAGAATGTGTATGTGCCAGTGGCTGGACCGATGTGTACCTGCAAAAAGACAATGCCCAAGGTCTTGGAAATGCTACCCTGAAAGTTTCTAACGTTGAGGGTGGTCTCTTGGATAGTAGACTTGGGAACGCCTAATAAGGCCATTGCTTTGACTGTGATGATATTTACCGCTGCCCCTGAATCTACTAAAAGTTTGTTGACTTGAATTCCTTGGATGTTTCCTGTCACATATAATGGCCACATGTGCATGGCCATGTTCAGAGTAGGCTTGGCAAACATCATCTGCCCCTTTGTCAGTGATGGGTCAGTCTCCGATGTCTTGGCGAGTGCTAATTGATCTGTCAATATTGGTTCATCTTCTGGCACTACTACGTTATTAACGCTTCTGCTCACGACTGATTCACCCGTTGATATTGGTGGAGGTAAACCATATTTGGAAGATAAGACGAACACCATGTTAACAGTGGTATCCACCTCCTTGACGTATTCTTCTGCTTCTTCATCTTCATCGTCACCGTAATCCAACAACTCTTCATCATTTGCATTGTTGTTGTCCTCAAATTTTTGTCCCTCGAGGTCCAAAGTTGCAGTGACCTCCAGAGAAGCAACCTGTTGCAGCTGATCCTCAGGTATAGGATCTATGGTTGCTGGCATGAGTAGTTCAGAACTTTTTCCTTTAGGATGGGGAACAGTTCTGTTAAGACTAGCCTTCTTTTGTTCTTCTATGATTAAAGGCTTCGGTCTCCACTGCAAGACTCTAGTCTCGCCAGGAGTGTTATGCCCTTGAGCATGCTTCCCCCCCATTTGGTGGTGTGTGTAGCCCCAATGTTTCCATCGTTTCATCATCAAAATTGAGACGTCTTGTTAGTTTACGCTCTGTGATTCCACGATGACCCTCATGAGCAGGTTCGGGACGTTAGTCTTTGGACCATAGCTCTGAGTTACGATCAAAGCCATCTGGTCATTGTGCTTGCACTTTAGGCTCGCGAGACTTCTTTCCAAAAACCACTAAGGGGTTCACTGCAAGAGCGTTCAATCGCCTTCGCAGCGTCTCTGGGGAGCATAAGCCTCTAATGAGAAGACCAGTTCTTCTTCTTTGAGAAGGCTTGTTTCATAAGCCTCTACTCTTTTGGCTTGTCCAAATTGTCATTGAAGATTTCTTCTTCTACTTAGAGTTACCTCAATGGTCTTTCCCTTCTCCTTCACGTACCATACATTCTCCTTCGTGATATTTCTTAAAGCTGGTGGAACATACGGCCTAGCGAGTGTGTTAGCAATTTCTGATTCAGACTTCTTTGCTTCACTGACCTTTTCTGTCACTCGCGAACACTTAGAAGCTGGGGAATCCCTTTGCCTTGCTCGGTGTGGGTTACGAGGCTGATGATCTGTTTGTGAAAATAACTCCAGGAAGACCTTAGCTGCTTCAGCCAATTCTTCATAGGAAATCTTCAACCCGCCTTTGAGCTTACAATGAGCACAAAGGGCTACTGGCGACTCTGCTTTAGGATCCACTGTTTCTTTTTCCTTATTTGATTTTGCCGTTTGCTTGCTTGGTGGACTCTCACCAGTAGTTTGATGATCGACAGTCTGTTTGCGTTTACCTGGTTTGTCCCTTGTCAACTCCAACATCCCAACCGTCAAAAAAATTTCAATCGCCAAGCTTGGTGAGGGCTCCTGTTCTATCATTATTTCTCCCTCGTCAATCCACTACTGAATCCTGAACTTTAAATCATGACAAGCACTCGTGGAACGGTGATCCCATCGATGATGATATCGACAGTAAAGTAGACCCCTAACATCCTCAGGATGTGGGTCTGGTGTTCCCCAGTTATCAGGAACTGTTGATATCCCTGCTTGGATTAGCTCTTCAAATATCTCCTCTCTCCTAGACGCATCATAAGTTATCTCAGCCTGCTTAGGTCGGACATATGCAATATTACGTCTAGGCCTCCGCCTTGACCTTTTCCTTCTATGAGTTGGTTCAGATTCATCGTGAGCGGAAGAGATGTCTGGGGAAGGAAATGGTATGTCGGGAGGTGGTGACGCCTGGTGATTGTGCGGATGCCATTCCACCTCCCTTGTAGTTAATCTTAATCACCTCCCAGTTGATCAACCCCTGAATCTTACCTCTCAAGGTTGAACACTTTGCTGTTCGATGACCAAACTGATTATGGAATCTGCAGAAATGTTGAGCTGGACCTTCATACCGTAAATGTCTGAGTTCGAGTACTGGGTAACAAAAGACCAACTTATCATATGGGAATGAATAAGATAAAAAGACTGGCTTATTCCAATCTTCCACGCCTCCAATACAACTATCATGTGATGACTACTCGACATCAATCATATTGACTTGAGGCAATGGGAAGGGTTTTAAATCTACTAATGCAGCTGCCTTGGTCGCTCCCTCTAGTTCTAGTCTTCCTTCATTGATCCACTTTTGGATCTGATCTTTCAGCTTGATGCAGTCCTTCGTAATGTGGTTCCATGCTCCATGGAACTTGCAATATTTTTTACCTTTTAACTGCTCAATCATAGGGAGAGGTTCGAAATCTGCTTTGACAGCTCGCATACTATAGAGCTCATCCAAGATCTCATGAGCCATGTTAGCATCGTACGTGTACGTTTCAAACTCTGGCTTAGTGAAAGCCACTGTCGAAAGCTTGATAGGGCCCTTATTCTTTTGAAGTTTGCGGGGCTTTAAAACTTTATTTGTCAATAAATCTACAGCTCCCACTTGCTCACCGTCAGAGCCTGAATCTTGGTCGTCTATGTCTTCTATATAAGCCATAGTTTTTGGCTTTGGTCTGTCGTAAGACTTAGTAGTGTACGTTCCCTTAGACGCATTCCTTCTATTTTCTCATTCTTGCATGATACTGTAAGCTCTAGTTACAGCTGTGATAAGCTCATTCAAGGAAAAGTATTTGTTATTCAAGAACAGTTGGTGGTACGTATCCTCCAAACCATTCTTGGCCATCTCTACTACCTCTTCTTTGCCTAGTGGAGTCTTGCATAGATTATCTTCTGACCGGAAACGGTGCAGGAAGGTGACTGGACTTTCTGTCGCCGATTGACTCAAGGAAGCCAGCTTTCCAACACTGGTTTCAGGTTTAGCCGTTCTGAAGTAGTCTATGAATAAAGCCTCCATATCCTTCCACTCGTTGACCGAACCCTTTTCTAATCCCGTATACCATACAAGGGCCAATCCTGATAAAGATGATCCAAAGACTCTTAACTTGAGCCCATCATTATCGGCAAACTGCCCTAATTGCATCGTGAAGTATGAGAAGTGTGGGTCCGTATTGGAATCATCGTCGCCAGAGAACGTCTGGAAGGTCTAATGTCGGTAGTACTTTGGCCATTGCCAAGCATCCGGGCATCTGGATCGTCCTTCTGTATGGGAGGAAACAGTGTCTCATATGAGTCATACATCTTGGCCAGATGTATGTCACAGTCGTTCATGAATCTATTTAACCGATGTTCCTATGCAGGAGGGAAAGACTCTGCTTATCTAGTCTTTCTGGCGAGATCAGAAACGAATTTCGTTAGAGACGCTATGTCCCTATCTGTCCTTTGAGACAGTGTCGCCGCATGTTGGCGGTATTCATCTAAAATTGACCCCAAGTGTTGTCTGATATCTATACGTAATTTATCCTGACCTTCCGCGAAACTCGCTACCTGGGATCCAATTGCCTCTCTCTCCTCCTGATCTCTATGAAGCTCTACCCGTAATCCTTGGATTTTGGCTAACGCCGAGTCTATTCTGTCGCCTTGGGTAGTGAGAAGAGTTGCTTGTTGTTTAATCTTTTCACTGAGAGCCGTATACTAGTTAGTCTGATGTTCGTCGCGCCTAGCCATGTAAGCTAGGTATTCCGGGAATGTAAGTTCCACAATCTCCGCTTCACTTAATGATTTGAATGACATGGTTGAATGATATTCCTTAGCGAAGATAATGTCAACCGCCTGATTACTTAATGAACGACACTGAGTAGATGTATGTTCGCGGTAAGCCGATTATGGGTGTTTGCGACACTGAGGGTAATTCCTTCGGTAAGGATCCCATATTGTCACTTAGAGACACAAAGATAGGTCCTACTGGGCATGCCAAAATGTTTGACGCTAAAATATCCCTCGCGAAGAGATCCTTCCGCAAAGCCGTCTATTTTCTTGACTTCGGATAGTTTGACCGCAGTTGTTGGTTTATCCTGTATGTGCTTTGTATGCTAGCGTGCCACCGTCTCTAAAAGGAATATGGAATTTAAAGCTACCTGACTTCTCGATAAGCGATTAAGACAAGAAGAACATCAACCTTGCCTAAATGGGTCCTTCTCGCCTAGTAACCCAAGACTTTGGATTTTTGTGTCTCTAGCAGAGCTCCAAAAATCGATACCTCACGTTCCCTTATCAGTGCAAAGCAGAGCAATCTCTATGACGATGTGTAGAGAACACTGGTTCCTTGGATATCAGAACTCTCACTCGATATGTGACAAACCCTTCAACCTTACAGTTGCGTTGCTTTCTTTGATCGCAATACTCTCACTCGATAGGTGACAAGCACTTTGATCGGCTGGTTGCAAAGAATAGAATCTCTTGACGAGATGTCTAGGTGTACTTGCATATAGAAAATGTTTTGTATTTGATCGGGGACCTTTTCAACAATGCTCTTACTCTCTTTATATAATGCTCAGTAGTTGTCTTTCAATTCTCTTGAACTTCTTCTGCTCTTACTCTTTGAATCTCAATATAACTCTAACACCATTAGCACACGGGTCTCATCTTTATATAGTTCTAATGCTATCACAACTCCTTTACTAGACACTACCACATTTTGACTCATTGCCGGCCATTTTTAAATCGCCGGCAATGTTTTTTAACATTACCGGCGATTTTTGCCGGAAAAATCGCCGGTAATGTTTTTTTTTTTTACATTACCATCAAGACATTGCCGGCGACATAAATGTATGTCGCCGGTAATGTTAAAAAAAAAAGACATTACCGGCGATTTTTCCAGCAAAAATCGCCGGTAATGTTAAAAAACATTGCCGGCGATTTAAAAATGGCCGGCAATGAGTCAAAATGTGGTAGTGAGAAGAAACCTATCTGAAATAGAAAATGTATGATAGACACTAAGCCGCATGAATCAGCTATCCGGAATCCACAATCCACAGTCCTAAATTGATTTGGAAACGGACTCTGTTTCTCCACTTGACCGCTCGCCAAGCTACATCTTTTATCTGGGCCGCTCGCCAAGACTTCAGCCTTTCAAGCCCAATATGAAATATTTATTTTAGGCCCAAACAAGTGGTGTATAGAATGGCTTACAAACGTTGTTTCTCGAAGAGTGTCCTTATGCATAGTTTGTACATTATTTTGCTCATCGTTTGCAACTATCATTGTCTACTGGTGCTAAAGGAATTAATGATGTTTGACAGTTTTTCTCTGCTATATTATTGATTGTGACATTTGTTGAGTCTTCTGCCAAGCGTCATAGTGAGCTGAAGGCCATTAGAGAAGAAGAAATCCAAGATTTAGCAGTTTTGAGCTTACTTGAGACGTGGAGATCTGCTAATCAGACTTGTACTTTGCAACGACCAGGTACTAGTTGTTGGGGTTCACATTTTTGCTCTATTAAGAGTTTGATTGAATTATTTAGTTCAATCTTAAAAACTTTTATTCATATGATGGAGCATGGGACTTGATCTCTTCAAGGGGAAGCTAGTGGTGTTCTCACAGGTATGAGACAATTTGAGCTTGTATTTTGCCTAATTTTAATTAACAAGGTTATGCAAATCATTAAAATTCTTTGCCAAACATTACAATGAAAATCGATTGACATCATAGACGCATTGAGTTTTGTTGCACATACAAAGGAACTCATTCAGGAGATGAGAGAAGACGGTTGGACTGATTTGAAGGTCAGTGTTGTTACATTTTGTGAAACACATAACATTGATATGCCTGACATGAGTGCCCCTTACAAGGATGGGACGGGTCGTTCTTGTCCACAAATGATTTTTGTTAAAGTAGAGAATCATTATCATATATATGTGTTTAATAATGTACTTGATTATCAGTTGAGTGAGTTAAACATGAGATTTCCAGAAGCAGCTTGTGAGCTTCTTACACTCATCTCTACTTTGGGCCCTTATGCAAATTTCCGTTCTTTCAAAACGAAAGATATTATCATTCTTGCTAAGGATTATTATCCTGTAGATTTTGTGCATGGTGATCTTCTTACACTAAAATTGGAGTGTGCATATTATTATAAAGCTATGACTACAGATCCGAGATTTGGGAACTTAGATTTTATGTCTGATTTGTGTCACCAACTTGTGCATACAAGAAAGTCAGATTCTTTTTTCATGATGTATAAATTGATTTGTTTGGTGATGACTTTTCCTGTTTCTACTGCAACCACTAAGAGAGCATTTTCAGTTATGAATATCATTAAGAACAGGCATAGAAGCAAGATGGATGATGATTTTCTTGATGATTGTATGGTACTTCATATTGAAAAGGAATTTTCAGAAGCTATTGAAAATGATGATGTGATCAAGGCGTTTGAAGCTTCGAATTCTCGTAGAGTAAGATTTAGTTAGCTTAGCTTTTATGTATTTGCTTTATGTTGTGTATTACATTTCATGTATATTTCAGTTTAGGAAGTGTAATGTGAAGGGAAAGGCTCATAATGTTCCCCTGGTAACTAAGTGTATCTTTCTTGTCAATTTATAAAAATGATTTCGTATCGTCGAGATTTGTTCCAAGAACATTAACCCCGGTGAGCTTTTGATCCTGGATCTGTCTCTGCGCACAAGGGCATAGCTGTATTAGACTCAACAGTGTCAAATGACACGGCTGAGTTCCTATATATAACTAACAAGTCATATTAAATTTTGATTTTCCAAACTTTAGTTATGAACCATATAGAAAAAATGACATGGCTGAGGTTGATCAGTTAGAAAAATACATTTCTTATTATACTTTGACTCTTATTTAGAATCAAATTTAGTTTAATGTTCATCCCAAATCAATTTCGAGAATATTTCTCTAGTTATAATTAGTAAATGTAACATCTCTATCTTTGTATCTCTATATAAAGAGAGAGACAACTAACTATCTATGTCTAGTGGATTGATTCGGCTTGCTCAATTCTTTCTATCCAAAAGATTTTTTTTGCAGTACAATATCTCTCATAGTACTTGAAGACGAGCTTAACATTTATATATATAACCGATATACGTAAGTTTAATATACTTTCGAAATTGAAAGAATCGATGACATTCAGAAAAAATGTAGACGCAACAAGAAATAAGGTCTATCTACTATTTTATTTGTTAATAATATAAACACGCGCTAATTATACTAGTAGCTATTACAATCGTAAAATGAGTGTGAATAATAACATTTTATGCAATAAGGATTATCACAAATACCTTACAAAATTGAGTAAGAGACGAATTGATAAATTAATTTTAAAATTTAAATTACGACAGAACTGAATTAATTTATTAACTACGCCACTGCCTGCGCAGATGGCCAAAAGATTCATACCCAAAAGCTTTGAGATTCAGTGAAAGACTCGGTGGCCAATGATGGTAGTCCATTCAGTGCTGAATATAGTTTGTTCTTTACAAGGGTTTTAGAGCGGACTCTGCAGAGTTTACCAGCAGTGTCAGCACGTGCCTTGAGAGCCTTCTTTGCAGAGCTAGCTAGACTGAGTTTGATGTTTCCGCCAAAGAAATCTTTGTCTTTCTGGCAGCGGTGCTTTGCACCACAAACTTTTTCTACAAAGGTAACGTCGGACATTTCATTACAGAGAGAGAGAGAGAGGACGTCGGTTCTCATTGCTCAATTCGAAAGAGAGGAAGAGAAGAAAATCAAGAAACATCGAAGGACCTAGCTCTCAGATAATCGTTAACATGCAGCTAGCTAATGAAAAGAAAAATAATTAAGCTAATTAATATAATAGAACTGTGCCACATGTGTCTGTTACGAATTAATTAAGAAGATTAATTTACTCATGCAATCTCTGTGTTTGCCGATGTAGTCTAAGGTGGTGGATAGGACAAGAAGAAGAAGACGAGCTAATCACAGACGATCGACTATGGATTTGGAGGCAGGGCAGCAAGATTTATCTGATGATCACCGCCAAACTTTGAACTGGCCAAAATGTCCATCATGTCTCTTCAAACCGTTGCTCCATGATTACCCATCAAGAAGTAATTAACTAATTAACAAAGGATCTACAGTTGGGGTTTACGATTTATAAGGGCATCTATACTATGTTTTTGCTCAAGCAACGCGTGGGTCGACCGAAAATGCTCGATCAAAAGTTGGATTATGCAATGGTGGATGCAGGTGTAAGAGCAAATAAAAGTTAATTTCAGTAGACTCCGCCATCTGCTAGAGAAATTACCGGAGCAAAGAAAAATCTAGTGAATTTCACTATTTATTAGAGCAAAATAGAACACCGATACAGATGGTCTAATAATTGGTCAGCCCAACATCCAACATTCACATCCCTACACACATAAATTGGTTAGTTCATTTGCTCTTCGATCTCGGAAAATTATGACTACAAAAAATTTATCACTACTGAAAATTTATTATCATGCCAGGATGAAAGACTAACCCTAGCAATCTTGCATGAAGCCTTGATATATAATTTCAAGTTAATTACTAAATCATGAATATGAGTAATCTTAGTCTTTTGACAACGTACGTCCAAGCAAAGTGTGACTATGGCATGGCCTGAAATGCAAGAAGCTTTGATTTCTCAATAAAAACTTCAAGAGAAATGGAAAGAGTGCAAAAATGGTAATCGATGAATAACATGCCTACAGGCTATAGCCAGCAACTGTGTAAGTAGTGATGTGAAATAATTTGATACATCCATATTTCTGTTACCTATATATTAATATATTTAGACTTATATATACACCACCAAGGCTTGAGCTTTGGGGAGCCACGTACTACACAACTCCGCCAATTTGTCTCATGATATCAAGGCGGATGCCTATGATGATCATACGTACATATTTTGTCTCGTGATTTACTAAAAGATTAGCTTTTGATTGATCTTCCATTATTTGTACATACTAGATTCCAGTACCGGCGAGGATCTGGGGATCTGGTATATATCAAGTGGTCATAGTCATTGTTATTACTTGGCTGCTAATTAAGGATCTGGGGTTTGTCTTAATTAGTTGGCAATTTGAGATTGAACGTACTTATATTTTAACCGCGATGGTTTGTCAAACTATACTCAGTTAATCACCAATTGGTTCTAATCTATTGGTAATCGGTGGACAGGGTTTGTGATCCCACGAAGTGACGAAATTATATATATCATTTGATGTAGTATTCATGATCTATTAGGGCTGTTAATCGGTACAAACGGTTCGGTTATTAAGTTGAACCGAAAATATAATCGTATTTTTGTATCGGTTCGATTTTTTTTTTGTTTTTTTTTAAATAAAAAAAATTTTCTAAAAAAAATACTGTTTGTTTCTATTAGTTTCGAAAATTCGAAAAACTTCATTAGCTACTTTTTTCAATAACTTTGTGGTGTGAAACATAGTTTATGTCAAATCAAATCAAACTACAACAAATATAATTAGTCACAAATCACACATTGAAAGTTTTAAATCATAGCAAATGGGCAAATGTTTATCGAAAGTTTACATCACAAATTCAAAGTTTCAAACATCAACAAACATAAACCAAAGTCCACATTCCATAGTCTAAGTTTAAAACAGTCTACAGTCCATCCAAATAAAAATTAGGGGTGGAATTTCTAAACCGAAAACCGAAAAAAACCGGGCCGAAAACCGAACCGAAACCGAAAAAAACCGAACCGAACAGTAAAAAACCGAACCGAACCGGATATGTTCGGCCTGGTTTCCGGTTTGGACCCCTTAAAAACCGAACCGAACCGAAATAAACCGAAGTCAACGGTCAAACATAAAACGACGTCGTTTTGATGAAGTAAAAAAAAAAAAACCGGAGGTGAAGAAGAATTGGAGACAAAATTTTGGAAAAGTGATGTAGAAAAACCGAAAAAAAACCGGAAAAAACCGAAAAAAACCGAAAAAAACCGAAAAAAAACCGAAAAAAAAAACCGAAAAAAACCGAAACCGAACCGAACCGACGGTTCGGTTTGGTTTTCGGTTTGTATAACTAAACAGTAAAAGACCGAACCGAACCGGACCGAATTTTTTTTCCGGTTTGGTTTCCGGTTTTGCCTCCAAACCGAACCGAATGGGACCGAATCCACCCCTAATAAAAATACAATCCAAATATCACATAAAAACACTCAATTGAATCTATTCTCAAACTATACTCAACTTGTCCACCATTCTCACTTTCTGAGCTAGGGAGTTTTTCTTTGGCAACTTAGCATTCTTTTTCTTAAACCTACAAGAACGCCAATAATCATTGTTAAATATCAAACTATGGCACATACCAAATACTACTTTCATATGGGACAAAGAGAGATACTCAACAACATACCCAACAACATCAAACTTGATTGACACTTGTTAAACGATGTCGTTTTATTCATTTTGGTTCAAACGATTCGGTTCGATTTTTTGTTTTTCGGTTCGGTATTTGTTCGATTTTAGTTACGGTTCGTTTTCGGTTCAATTTTTTTTTTTTGGTTTTCGGTTCGATATTAACAACCCTATGATCTATGGAAAGATGGATTTGTCTAACATCTTTAGATTTTTAGAAACTGAGAAATGGTATATATGGACATCAAATAAGGCTTCTGGTCTCCAAGAAAACTGTTGGAGTCAAATTGAAAAGGACGTTAAAATTGGAAGATCGAGACTGGATTTCCCGGCGGAATTATCATTCAAGATAGAGCTAGATCACAATAAACGGACTGAAGCTCGCTCGTTGATATTGTCCCGCATTTGAGTCTGAGAGCCTGAAAGGCACTATGTATACATGTAATTTTGCACAACGTATAAGAAACTATTGTATGAACAATGGAGGAATTAGAATTATGTAACCCCTTTACATAAACTTTGTCAACGCTTCTCTAGGTAAGAAATATATACAAGCTAGTACGCAGGCATGGAGCCAAGTGGAGGCCAGGGTGGGCCTGGGTTCCCCCTGAATTTTGGTGAAAAAAAAAATTAGTATATTATTATTATATAATATAAATATTATAATTTATTTGAAGTATATCTAAACTTCAATGACGCGTACGAGTGCATGACTAATTCAAATCTGATGACTTTGTAAGAATATTATTATATATTATTTCAATAATGAAGTCCAAATATTAGGTCAATTAGGATTCAATCTCTTACCAGGTTTATGATTTTATGGTATTTTTTTCTTTATAAAACCTATACCGTTCTTGAGATTAAAATACAATCATTTTTATTAAGTTTATTAGATACAGAGAGATACTTCAAAAAAACAAATCCTCTTCTTCTACTCCAACATCAGATGAGGAACCACCTATGAAAATTCAAAAGAAGAATAGTAACAATATGAAAAAGTCTCGTGCTGAAGATATTACTAAAAAATATCTATCGGATCCTGCTAAACGCCAGCCAATTTCAAGTTAATTGTCATCCTAACATTCAAGAAGAAGTTCGAAGATATTATCTACAACAAGGCCCTTGTCGACCTAAACATGATACTTTTCCTTTCACGGAATTTATAGAAGAAAAAAAGAAGAAAAGAAGGTTTATTCGTGATTGGTTTATTGAATTTTCATATTGGTTAGAGTACAATATTAAAGAGGATGCTGTATTTTGTTTATGTTGTTATATTTTCAAACCAGCTATTGGAGAACAAGACGGTGGTGAAACTTTTGTTGGTGCTGGTCATAGATTCAGTAATTGGAAGAAGAAGTAAACGCTAATATCACATTTTGGAGGATCAAATATTACTCATAATCAGGCTACGAGTAATTGTGATGCTTTATCAAACCAAAAACAACACATTGAAACTGTTTTGGCAAAATATACAGATTAAGATCGAATTGACTACCCTAACCGAGACTATTTTTTAAGCTTTTCATTTAAACCCCCCCTAACCGAGAATCCTGACTCCGTCCCTGCTAGTACGTAGGTATCAACTTATACGTATTTGATAGTGTGCACGTCGAGACTGGTCCACACACAAAATTCGGAAACTATAAACTTCCAAATACAATCAACAAATTTAAAACTTGAATCTAGATAGCTAGATTGATGTATTAACGAATAACGATTGATCTCACATCATAAATGTTGGAAAGGGGAGATCTGGAAAGTGTTGATTATGTAGATATTGTAGATTCTTCTTATAATTAGAATTGATTTATTTTTTATTGTAGATATTCCTTCATATTAGGAATCTGTTTTATAAAAGTGTATATATACCTAATTCGAGAATGAATAAAAGTATTGCATTCTACCTAAATATTTTTACTCACATTTTCTATTTGGCATTAGAGCCAACTCTATAGACCAATCGACAAAATCTAATTTTTTGTCACCCACTACACCTTAATTCGGCTGCCATGGATGAAGGATCCGACTCTGCTGTGATTTCTTCTCCTCCACCTTAACTACCTCCATCTCCATCCATCCATTACCATCAAGAAAACTCCTCTTTTCCTATTGGAGTTCTCTTGAATGATACCAATTACTCTACCTGGACTCCTACTATGCAGATGCGCATTGGAGATCGTAACAAGCTTGAATTTCTTACCGGTGCTTCGGTTGCTCCACCTGCTGACACCCCTGACTATATTATTTGGGTGACTGACAACGAGAAGCTGAAGAGTTGGCTGATCAATAACATGTCTCCCGGTATCCTTCAGTGCTATCTCCTTCTCAAGATTGTTGTTGAAATTTGGAAGGCCTTACAACGGACTTATTATGATGATCAAGATTTTACCCAGATCTATGAGCTGCACCGCCTTTGCGTCACTACCAAACAAGTTGGACGTCCTTTCTCTATCTAGTACAACGAGTTGGTTGCTTGGCTCGAGGAACTGGATTAATGTGTAACCTCTTTTTCTAATACCGTGGCTGCGATTGTCCAAGACAACAACTACAAATCTATGCTTCGTGTTCATATGTTCTTGGGCGATTTAGACCCAGAGTTTGATCAATTTCGGGGGGAGCTTCTTTGTAGGGAGGAGTTGTTGAGTCTTAACAAGACCTATTCCCATTTTCATTGAGCTCACAATAACCGTCTTACTCATTCTGCTGGCCCGTGTCAACCTTCTATCATGACCACCACCACATCTCCACCATCACCGCCACCGGTCGCTGCTACTGACGCTCATGTTATCGTGGTTTAACGGCGGTCCTCCTTTTCCTCCTCTTCCTCCTCTCGTCTTGCTCGTCCTCCCAACTCATATGCCAACTTTATATGCCCATTGTGCAAGGATAAGGATAAATCCAAAGATAACTGTTTTGCTGTTATTGGATATCTGGATTGGTGGGGCAATCTTCCACGAAAGACTCTTCCTCCCACAACTGCCTCTGCCCATATAGTCCACTTAGGTATGTCTGGTAAGGCTTTTCTTGCTACATCTGGTGAGAATAATGCTTGGATAATTAATACCAGTGGATCTGATTATATGACTAATACCCCTAGTTTAGTTCACTATATTCATCTGTCTCCTTTACCTAGTGTCTCTACTGCTGATTGTTCCCCTTCTTCTGTTGTTGGTAAAGGCTATGTTACTCTCTCTCCATGTTTAACCATTGATTCAGTCTTAGTTGTTCCCTCTCTTGCTTATAATCTTTTGTCTGTTAGCCAAATCATTATGGCCATTTCTTGCTCCGTCACATTTTATCCCAATTTTTGTGTTTTTCAGGACATTCTAACTCGGTAGATTCTTGGGTATGGTATTAGACAGGGGAAGTTATACTATCTCGATTTGACATCAAGTGGAGAGAAGCAGCTGAGTTTGTTGAGTCAAGCCAACAGTGTTAGCAGTTTGAATAAAGCCAAGGACACCATCTGGTTATGGCATCATCATTTAGGTCATCTTAATTTTGGTTATGTTCAGAGGTTACAACCCCATCTATTTTTGGGAGTTGATGAGTCTGAGTTTAAGTGTGATGTTTGTGAACTAGCTAAGAACCATTGTATTACTTATTCTCCAAGTTTGAATAAATGCTCAATTCCTTTTATGAAAATTCATTATGATATTTTGGGTCCTGCTCAAATTTCTACACCTACTGGAGTTTGTTATTTTATTATTTTTATTGATGAGTATACTCGGATGACATAGGTTTGCTTGATGACTAACAAGAGTGATGTTTTCTCCTGTTTCGTTGAATTTCATAAATTGGTGACAACTCAATATCAACAGCCTATCTGAGTTCTTCAATCTAACAATCGTGGTAAGTATGTCAATAATGTAATGTCTACTTATCTGAGCTCTCATGACATCCGTCATTAAACCTCTATTGCTTACACTCCTCTATTACTTACACTCCTTAACATAATGGCTTGGTAGAGCGTATGAACATGACTTTGTTAGAGGTTATTCGTGCCTCTTTGTTTAGAATGCACGTCCCTCGTTCTTATTGGGGTGCGGCTGTTACTTTTGCTGTTTATTTAATCAACCGTACTCCATCCCATGTCATTGAGTTTCAGACTCCATACCAGAAACTTCATAGGATGCTGAATGTTTATTCTTTCCTTAACTTGGAACCTCGAGTTCTTGGATGTACTGTGTATGTCCATATCAACAAGCAATTGAGAGGCAAACTTGATCCATGTGCCCTAAAGTGTATCTTCATTGGCTATACAAATTTTCAAAAAGGTTATCGGTGTTATGATCCTCCACCAAGAAGACTCATGTTTCTCTTGATGTCTCCTATCGAGAATCCGAACTTTTTTCCTCAGGGGGAGTGTCAGAGCCTTCCCTTCAGAGGGAGAGGAGCGGATGTTAAGGAAATACTTTAAAATGGCGGGAATTTGAAGAGCTTGAACAATTGGAGTTGAGATTTTGGGGTTCTGACATGTCTCCAACGAAAGACCAGAGATGTTCCTTTGATGGATCGAAAGATCCTCTCGATCCATCGAAGGATCAGAGCAGTGAAGACTCGAGGGATGGCTTCGATGGATCGAGCCATTTCCTCGATGCATCAAAGACTTCGAGGAATGACAACCTGAGGGATGGCTTCGATGGATCGAGCCATTCCCTCAATTCATCAAAGACTTCGAGTAATGATGACCCAAGGGATGACTTTGATGGATCAAACCATTTCCTCTATCCATCGAAGAGTTCAAGTAGTGAAGACCCGTGAGACTGCCTCGATGTATCGAAGGGTGTTTCTCGATGCATCGAAGACCCTGTATTAGAGGATCTGAATTCCTCCTCTCAGACCAATGAGAACCTGACAATTGATTTACCTTCGTAAACATTATTGAGATAGTACTGAAGCTTTTGTTCCCCTGTCTACATCACCAATTGAGATCTTCATTCGAGTGTTCCACTTGAAATACGTAAATCAAATTGTGTTACAAAAGGAATTCCTAAGCAACAATATGAACCTAAGATAGATGCCAAATTCAAATACCCTATTGCTAACTATATCTCCCACCATAGATTGTCTGAATCACATGCACTTGTTGTTAATCAATTATCTTCAGTATCTATTCCTAGCAATGTACAAGATGCTCTGACAGATCCCAAGTGGAAACAAGCTATGAACGAAGAATTAGAAGCCTTGTAGAAGAATGACACTTGGGCTATGTTCCCTATTCCACTTGGTAAGAAGACTGTTGGATGTCGTTGGGCGTTTACTATAAAACTTAAAGCTGATGGGTGCATTGATCGCTACAAGGCTAGGCTGGTTGCCAAAGGCTCATTACCAAAATAAGTACTATACCCGCCGAAATGAAGAAAAATAGGCTAATAACTTTTTATGTCGTCGGCTATACTCTAGTATAGCCGACGACATAAATGGTTTCACTACCAACATAACAGCTTTAGGCAACGATCTAAAATCGTTGCCTATAGTTTGAAAATCGTTGGCTATAAGTATAGGCAACGAAAATTCGTTGCCTATACCGTCGTTGCCTTTTCATCGTTGACTATACTATAGGCAACGAAAAACCAAACCGATTCGTTGCCTATAGTTCGGGGTTTAGGGGTTAGGGTTTTCTACTATAAGCAACGACTAGGGTTGAATCGTTGCCTATAGTTTCACTATAGGCAACGACTTCTTCGTTGCCTAAAACCCACCGACAGGTCAACTTTGACCACCTTTTGAAACTATAGGCAACGACGTCGTTGCCTATACTGAAGAATTTCGTTGCCTATAGTCAATCACATCGTTGCCTATAGTTTGAATTGTTATATTTCTGGAAAACTATAGGCAACGAAATGGACCAATTTCGTTGCCTATAGTTTGAATTTTTTTTGGTGGCAAACTATAGGCAACGAAATTGGTCCATTTCGTTGCCTATAGTTTGTGTTATTTTAAAAAAAAATACTTGATTCTGGATTGGGCCCAATTCCAGAATCTACAACATTTACATGAGTTCAAACCACAACAGCGTACACATTCCAGCCTAAATCAAAAACTAGCTACGTGCTACTGATCAAAGTTAACACAATTGAGGAAGTCCTCGTGTGAACCCTCCTGCTGGTCGTCACCCCTGTAAAACTGATGCTGCAGCGGCGGCTCGGCGTCCCCAAAAAACTGATACTGCTGCGGCGGCTGCTGGTGGTCCCCATATAACGGCGGCTGCTGGTGACCCCCAAAATACTGCGGCTGTGCTGTAGGCGTGACCAGATTTGGCTGAGTCTGTGGGTGCGGTTGCGAAGCCCCCCGAGGTTGCTGAGATTGAAAGAATGCCCACATTTGGTCGTGCTGCTCCTTCTCACGGGCTCTTTCCTGCTCCATGGCTTCCCTGGCACGCCTCATCTCCTCCAACTCCTCCTGCTGCCTCCGAATCTGCTCCTCCTGCCTCCGAATCTGCTCTTGTAGGCCAGACGACCTAGAACTGCTGGACCCGCTGGAGAATTCTGGAGTCATCTTCAAGACTCCATTTCCTCTGTAACCCATTCCCTTGGCCCAAAACTTGTTCTTTCCAACGGGAAGCGCATCTGACACGCACCTCGCCGCATTAATGGGCGTCATGTGGTCAACCTGAGATGCATACTGGGTCACCTCCTCCTCCGTGCACCCCTGATGCAGCTCTCGAGCTACTTTAGCACGCACCTTTGGGATCGACTCAACCAATCTCTCCTAATAGACAATGCAAAATCGGTGACGCATTAATAATTGAGTAAAATACAAGAATTAATTAAACATGAGATGTATCAAATATGGACAAATATTTATTAGATACTTACAACATATTCAGGGTTGTTCGGATACCCATGTCGGATGGAATACACGAGAGGATCGGTCTCTGGTTCCAACCTTGCCCCACGACGAGTCCATCTCTCATACGTTCGGGAACCGCAATGATGTGGGTTCACGTTCTGCGCTCGGTTTTTAGCATTTTGTTTCGAAATGTGCTTGTGACCATAAGAAAATGTGCACAATTATTAGCCAATTATATATATAGCATAAATTAGAGAATATTCTTGCAACATTAATTTTTTTGATTAAAATCCAACCCATTTAATTTACCTACACAATATATTAGAGATTTACCTACATATTAAATTAATAACATAGATAGAGATTTACCTACTACCTCTTGCGTATATAAAATAATATATCATAAAATGTAGGTAAATTAATAATAATAATATTAGTTTAGATTTAGGTACGCAAATCAATTCATGTGCATACCACAAGCTTGGGATGCTTCCAGTGGGCTATAAGCCAGTTCCACTCGTACTCCCGGTATCTGAACTCACTTGGAGTGCCATTTCGGCCTTTATCTATGTTCTCCTCCCAGAACGTCTTCAAGTGGGACTTCCACTCTCGATACCTATATTGATGCAACAAAAATATCATATAACCAACACTTTATATTCACAAATCTAACGTATTCAGGATACTTAGCCTTATATAAATCCAAAATCACATCACCTAGACGCGAGCTTTCGTTCACACCACCCCCCGGGCTGCTTCAGCCGATCGTCAATAATAAACCATTGCTGCAATACACGTATACATAATTAGCCTCATAAATATGTATGTTTGGTGGCTTATAATAATAAGAATGCCCATATTTTTATGACAAATTAATGTAAATTTAACTCACCGACAGTGCATTATGCACTCGGGCCTTCACTTGAGCATCAACTGAACCCCACGAGTCCCACAACATCGGGACGAAATCACGTATGACAAATCCTGCTTGGCTAGCATACATCCCTTTGTCAGAATACTCGATAGCCGAGCCATCGTCCTCATAATCAATATGAGCCCGATTGTCACCAACTCGATCTTCAATACCCTTCCCGGTTGTGGTACCTCTGCTCGCTTTAGCTTTAGGGTTGACGACGGTGCCTAAGACACGGTACAAAAGAAGGAAATTAAGAAATAGAACCTAATTTAATGTACTGTATCTACTAAAAGAACATAAACTTACCATTCTCGTAAGTGAGCTGGCCCTTAACCCTCACACTCAACAGAGGTTGAGAGAACGGCTCATATGTGTATGCTTCCTCAGGCGTCGTGAACGGGTCCTCATCATATATGGCCACGTTGTTAGGGTCGAGCTGAGGTATCTTCGGAATAACCGTAGGGAAGAACAAGTCCCTGGGCGGGCATAAGTGCACAGAATCCGTGCGGGATGCACTGCCGGATGTCCCAGATGATCCGGAATTAGGGTGTGGCGTCGCCGGATTGGGGGGAAGAGGTGGCATACGCGGTGGGTCCTGCTGGTTTGGCCATAGTACCCTCGTACTATTTGGGCGTTCGCTACTGACTGAGTGACGACCGGATTCCGTTGTGGAGTTTCGGCTGCTGTTGCGGGAGGGTCGTTCATGAGACACCGAGTGACGTGGACCTTGGGGATCCTGGGATGCTGTATATAGTTAGAGGTGACGATTGGAATGTACATAGACGGTCTCAAGACTGTCCGGTACGGTGCTTCCAGAAGTCTGACCAACGGACCTAGACCCAGTCCTGGGTCCTTGAGGGTTCAACCCGGAGGACATTTGAGGTGTCGCTCCTTGAGGTGACGAGGAGGAAGCTCCTTTCTGTTTCCCACTTTTCCCGGGAATCAATCTTTTGAACACCGACATTTTTATTAATGTCTGCAACAAAATAACATAATGAATAGCTTACAATTGAGGCAACACTAACCTAAATTTAAATTTTGTCTAACTAAAATGAACAACCCAAACTAAAATCACACTTATTCCCAATTCTAATTACCTAAACTAAATAACCAAACTAAAATCACACTTATTCCCAATTCACCTTACATAAACTAAATAACCAAATTAAATCCTCTAATCCACAATATAATCCCAACCTAATTAAATCAACAATCCAACATAGTTCATCATCCTTACCAAAATCAAACCTAAATAAAACCTAAATTCAACAATACAAACTAAATAACAACACAAATCCAACTAAAATCAACCTAACCTAAATCCAACACAAATCCAACACAACCTAACATAAATACCAGAATTTTTCCAACACAAATCCAACTAAAATCAACCTAAATCACGTTGTTTATATATTCAAGTAAGGAGAATCATGAGAGAATGCGAACCTATATTCGGGCGAGGGCAGAATATATACTCAAGCGAGAGTAATAGGTGCGGCGGCGCTGGTCGTTGCGGCGAGGGCGAGGGCGAGGGCAGAAATCCGGCGAGAGTACTATTTGGGCAGTCTTTCGAATCGTTGCGGCGACGCTGGTCGCGACTGGGTCATTTATTCAACCTATTATAGGCAACGAATAGCAGAATCGTTGCCTATACTTTAGGCAACGAGGAGGACTTTAGGCAACGACACCAATACTTTAGGCAACGATTTGTGTCGTTGCCTATACTATAGGCAACGAAATCAATATTAAAGGCAACGAAATTTTTGTTGCCTATACTATAGGCAACGAAATCAATATCAAAGGCAACGAAATCAATATTAAAGGCAACGAAATTTTCGTTGCCTATACTATAGGCAACGAAATCAATATTAAAGGCAACGAAATCAATATTAAAGGCAACGAAATTTTCGTTGCCTATACTATAGGCAACGAAATTTTCGTGTCCTATACTATAGGCAACGAAATCATTATTAAAGGCAACGAACTTCAATTTATAAGCAACGAAATTCATAAAGTCTACATAGCCATTCAAGTTCACAGGCTGAACCAGGGTGAACCAAGCTGAAGACTATAGGGTGAACCAGGGTGAACCAAGGTGAACCAGGGTGAACCAAGCTCGAAGACTATACTCAATTACATCTCTAACTAAGGCTGATAATCAGAATCAGAATCATCGCTAGAGTCTGACGCAGTTTGATAGTTGAAGTCTGGTAATAGGTGTCGCTCCTCGTCCTCGTCACTCGAGTCTTCATCAAAGTCATTTGGATTAACATTTAGAAGTGCTGCTCCACAATTTTGAACCACAATACCAGGTCGAACATTATTAAGGCGAATTGTATCGGATTCCGGAATGTCAATTCCATTTCCCTCTTGGTATGCTGCAACTTCTTCGTCATCTTCATTCTCACCAAGTGTGGCAGCACTGTACACATTCCTAGCTTGCACATGGTTTACTACTTTCCACGGGGGTCTGTTCATAAGATCGTCAAGGTAAAACACTTGTTTGACCGATGTGGCAAGAACGAAAGGATCCTCCTCATACCAGCTTGTGGCAGTATTCACGGAAATGTATCCATACTGATCGATGCGAACGTTCTCCGGACGAGTATCAAACCATCTGCACTTAAACAAGTAAACTTTCATGCGCTCACCATACATGAGTTCAACCACTGAATGGAGTACACCGTAGTAGTCAGGATCGTTATCCCCACCATGCACCATTACCCCACAATTCTGTGTCTTCACCCTGTTGTCTCTTTCTTGACACATAAATTTCACGTCATTGACCCTACACATCGCGTAAACTTTTGATGATATAGGTTTCATAGCCAAGAGCCTCAATGCGTGTGACCATTGTGGGTAACCATCATCTTCTACATAATTCATCTGAAACAAATAACCGTCAATATTAGATACGACATTTCATATAAATAACCGTCACAATTTGCTTTTACACGTCATATATATTATGACTAAATGAATATATACTCACCCATGTGCCAAAAAAATTTGCAAAGGTCCGGTTGTGGTACGCAACATCCCCGCGAACCTGTGGACTTCCAAGGTGTGTGTCTTTCCAATATTTAACTTCTTGACAATTAATGAGTACACACCAGTGTGCAATGTCTAACTCATATGGTGTCAACTCCCACTCCCCGTGCAACCTACTCTGTGGGTAAACATCATTAGAGACTACAGAAAGGTTGAACTGGGGTTCATCTACCGACATATTCGAATGTGGGTCCTCAAGCGCTCCCAAATACAGTTTGACGTACGTTACGCACTCGTGCGCAAGATATGCTTCGGCGATACACCCTTCAGGTGCAGATGTATTATGTACATACCCTTTGTAGTCTCCCAGTTGTCTACAAAGATGAAAACAGCTTGTTATTATTGTTGTACGTAGAACAAGAATAAATTAATATATAAAGACTTAATTAGCAAACATCATACAAATGCAAGGTATATACCTCTCCATTGGATACATCCAAGTGTAGTGAACGGGACCGGTGAGCATCAATTGCTCGGGAAGATGCATCATCAAGTGAGGCATGATGTCGAAGAAATTTGGGGGGAAAATCCTCTCCAACTTGCACATGATAAAAATGATGTCCTTTCGCATTTCTTCGAGGTCTGACATTTTCACTTCTCTGGTGCATAACTTTTGAAAGAACCTTGACAGCGCCACTAACGGCTCTACCACCTCATCATCAAAGTACCCTCGAATCATAATAGGGAAGATGCGTTGAAGTAGTACATGGCAGTCATGACTCTTTAATCCATAAATCTTATTGTCCCTGTAGTTAACACACCGACTTATATTTCCAGCAAACCCATAAGGATACTGGACGTTAGTCATCCACACAAAAATTTCATGCTTCTCGTCACGCGTGACCGTGTAAGGAGCTTGGGGCATCTTTCTCCCCTTCTTTTTCAACCACAGATGTTCCCGCAGTTTCATTTTTTCCAAATCAACGCGAGCTTTAGGGCCATCTTTGGTTTTACCTTGCCAATTTAGAACGGTGCCCACCACACTTTCACACACATTCTTCTCTATGTGCATGACATCTAGATAGTTCCTGATAGGCAACATCCGCCAGTACGGGAGTTCCCAGAAGATGCTCTTGTGTGTCCAGAACTTATACCTGTCGGGTATCTTCGGTATAGTCGCAACAACCTCAGGATGATTGCTCAATGGCCCAAAATTATACTCATTCAAGACTTCTAAGATTTCATCTCCAGTCCATCCCATGGGTTGCAGACCTTCTTCTACAGTGCCGTCAAAAGCCTGGGCGTCCTGGCGAAATGGGTGATGTCGTGGAAGCCAACATCGGTGACGCATATGGACAATCTTCGAGCAATGAGCTTGTCCAAACATGGCAGTGATGCACTCTGGACAGGCCCTGTACCCCTTGGTTGGGTTTCCCGACAACATCCCTCGACCTGGAAAATCACTGATTGTGCCCACAAGCATAGCACGCATTCGGAACATCTCATTTTTAAACCTGTCGTAAGTGGGATGACCAACTATACTCAAGTGCTGAAGCTCCATAATCAATGGCCTCATGTACACATCCAGACACTTTCCTGGATAACCCGGCCCTGGAATCAACAGAGTCAGCATATTATATTCTTTCTTCATGCACATCCACGGAGGAAGGTTGTACAGTACCAATATAACGGGCCATATGCTGTACTTCTGACTCATGTTGCAGAAGGGGTTGAATCCGTCAGTCGATAGCCCCAGCCAAACATTTCGGACTTCAGCTGCAAAATCAGAAAACACATTCACCAGGTGCTTCCAAGCCTGACCATCAGCAGGGTGTCTAAGGATATCATCGTCAGGCGAAGTCCTCTCAGCCCACCATCTCATAGCTTTCGCCGTGAATGCACACATGAACAACCTTTCCAGCCTATCAATAAGTGGGAAATACCGAAGTATCTTCACTGCTTTCTTGTTTCCTGCAGGAGTGTACTTCCACCTTTTCGTACCACACACCGGACAGTAATCAAGCTTTGATAGATCCTTCCCGTCATCGTCTACACCCCAAAAGAGAACGCAATCATACATGCATGCGTGAATCTTGGTGTAGGAAAGTCCAAGATCTTTGAGGACATGTCGTATCTTACGATGAGTGGGGGGAAGACGATGACCGGGGGGCAGCAGATCACCAGTCAACTGAAGCCACCTATCGACCGCTGCCACGGTGCTCTTGGTCTCCACTTTTAGCTGCATCACTGCCATCACACTTTCAAGGACTGTCTTAGGACATCCGTGGTACAACGGAGTTTGATGCATCTGAATCAGGTTGTGGTACTTGTCCATACCACGTGTGTTGACATAAACTCTAGGTAATGGCTGGACTGGCTCAATGTGAGGGAAATTCTCAACTTCTGGAGGAACATATACGGGTGCTTGAGAATCATGAAATACACCGCTCTCATGAGGAAACATATCGTCGATGAACCTCCTGGTGGGATCATAATTGGATGAACTCGCAGTATCAGCAAATTGTCCATGATCATGCGGATCGGCTGCTGATGCTTCACCGTGATAAATCCAACGGGTGTACTTATTCCAAAATCCGTTTCTATGAAGGTGTCCCTCAACTGTAGCAATGGGACAACGATTGCCGCGACACCGACATTGTTTACATGGACAATAATGCACTGGCAACTCTCCACAATTAGCCTCCACAAATTCCAGAAATCTCCTAATTCCCTGCCCATATCTTGCATTAGTTCTATCCAGCCTCATCCAACTCTTGTCCATCCTGAAATGCACTGGCGATTCCAGAACGTTTCAGATTTTTCCACCGATTTTGATTTGAATGGGGGAGCTGCTGGCTAGATCTGATATAATAATAATTATAGGCAACGACATAGTAATTCGTTGCCTATAGGGTTTTTCGTTGCCTATTAAACAATAGGCAACGATTTTTTCGTTGCCTATAACCATACTTTAGGCAACGATATGAATAGGCAACGATTTTTTTCGTTGCCTATAAACCGGACATTAGGCAACGATCTGACTTCAACAGGCAACGAATTCGTTGCCTATAGTTCACAATAGGCAACGAAAATTTCGTTGCCTATAAACCAGACATTAGGCAACGATTTGTCTTCAACAGGCAACGAATTCGTTGCCTATAGTTTACAATAGGCAACGAAAACACTTGTCGTTGCCTATTGTGAACTATAGGCAACGAATTTCATATCTCGTTGCGCGTTATTTTGAAATTCGTTGCCTAAAGTGGTTATGTTGGTAGTGTTTGTCGGCTATAGTTTTTGGTCGTCGACTATAGTATTATAGCCGACGACCCAAAAATAGCCGTCGGTGTTTGTGAAGGGAAAATCGTCGACTATAGTTTCGACTAAAGCCGACGACATATTTAACTATAGCTGACGATATTATTAAGTTATCGGCAATAGTTCTTTATTATAGATCTGGGTAGCAACTCAATCATTCAAAAAAATTGGTTAGAAAAACACAAAACGCTCTTAAATCGTTGGGTGTTGTCGGAAGCTATCCAAAATGAGTTCGTGAAGCTATATCCCGCTATATACATATAGGTACGTATATATATGTGTGTTAATTATTGATTTAGTGTTGATTGTTAATTTTGAGTTGAGTTGAGTTGATTTTCAGTTGAATTCAATGAATATATATATATAATTATATGTATATTGTTGATATATAGTATGCATATATATATGTTAATTTATAATTAAGAAGTAGAAGTTAATTAATGTAATCTATAGTTTAACGATCGATATATATAGATATAATGATGAATTTTTAATTGGCGCATGCATGTATATATATTATATATATACAGTTAGAAATTTTAGGATGGACAAGAGTTGGATTTGCCTTTCAAAATAGAATCGAAGATATCGCATTGGAATGTGGAGTTTTTTGGAATATGTGAAGGCTATTGCTAATGGGAAAATAATTCATTATAGCCTGTGTACGAAATGTCAGTGTCGTAGTGATTTGTATCGTTTTCCATTGTTATAATATGGGAGCATCTGAAGAAAAAAAACGGATTTTGGGATAAGTACACATATTAGATTTATCACGGTGAAACATCATCAGTGGGTTAGCATGATAATTGGCAATTTTCTGAGACGGCCAGTACATCCAATGATCCTACAACGAGGTTAACCAACGATGTGTTTCTTTATGAGAGCGGTGTATTTGCTCAAGCACAAGATATCCCTCCCGCCGTTAGGGGTTTCCCTCTTATTGAGTCAGTCCAGCAATTACCTAGAGCTATCAATACTTTCGGTATTGATAAGTACAACAAGCTGATTGCCAACAGACCCCCTTGTACAACGGGTGTAATAAGACTGTTCTTGAAAGTGTCATGAGAGTAATAAAGGTCAAAGTGGAGAACAACTTGAGTGTCAAGGTTGTTGATGATTTTCTGACGTTGACTGCTACGATGCTCCCCCCCCCCCCCCGATCATCGTCTTTATACCACTAATCGTAAGGTGCGATATATCCTGCAATATCTTGGTCTTCCCTACATCAAAATCTATGCATGCATATATGATTGCATTCTCTTATGAGGTGAAGATTCTGAAGGGAATGATTTTAAAAACCTTGATGCCTATCTGGTATGTCACACAGATAGGTATAAGTTGACTCATGTAGGAAATAAGAAAACTGTGAAGGTACTTCAGTATTTCCCGCTAATTGATAGGCTGTTCATGTCTGCACACACGGCCAAAGCTATGAGATGACACACTAAGAGGGATTTTCTTGATGATGATACCCTTATACACCCAGCTGACGGAGAGGCTTGGAAGCACATGGTTAAGGAGTTTTCTCATTTTGTATCAGAGGTCCGAAATATTTGGCTCGAGCTCTCATCTAACGGATTCAACCCTTTTGCCAACATGAGTCTTCGATACAGTATATGACCAGTTATTTTGGTATCGTACAACCTTCCTCCATGAATGTGCATGAAGAAGGAATACAATATGCTGACTATGTTAATTTCAGGGCCGGGTTATCCTGGAAAGTGTCTCGATGTGTATTTGAGACCCTTGATTGAGGAGCTTAAGTACCTGAGTAGCATTGACCATCCTACTTATGAGAAGTACAAAAATGAGATGTTCCAGATGTATGCCATGCTTGTTGGCACTATCTGTGATTTTTCTGCCAGCAGAATGTTGTCGGGCAACGTTACCAGGGGATACAGGGTTTGTCCAGAGTGCATGACTGTTGATTGTGGTAGGCTTCATTGCAGGAAGATTGTGCAAATACATCACCGTTGTTGGCTTGAACTTGATCACGCATGGCGGGAGGATAACCAGGCATTTGATGAGACTGTTGAAATTGATGTGCAACCCAGGAGATGGACGAGGGAGGAAATTTTGGAAGTGCTGAATGAATATGATTTTGGGCAGCTCAGCAATCATCCTAATATAGTGGCGGCAATACCTGACATACCCCCTGGTATAAATTCTGGACACACAAAAGCATATTCTGGGAACTTCCGTACTAGTCCAAGTTGTGGTCAAGAGAAGGGAATAAAAAAATGCTTCAAACTCCTTACACCGTCAAGCCTAAGCAGAAGAATAAATTTTTTAGGTGGATGGGTAATGTTAGGTATCCTTCAGGTTATGCAGGAAATATAGGCCGATGTGTTAACTTTTGGGACAATAAGATGTGCGGATTAAAAAGTCATGACTGTCATATACTGCTTCAACGTCTCTTCCTTGTTTTCATTCGATCATACTTGCCCCGTCAGGTGGTGGAGCCGTTAGTAGCCGTTAGTATAACGTTATACCCAGAAGTATGGAAATGACTACTAGGAGACTTTCACACCTGTTGCCAAAATTAACACTATAAGAATCCTCATTGCTCTTGTAGCTCATTATGATTGGCCTCTACGTCAGTTTGATATGAAGAATGCTTTCTTGAACGGCGACTTAGAAGCAGAAGTGTACATGGATGCTCCACCTAGAGTTAGTTATAAACCAGGTAATGAAGGAAATGTGTTATTTGAAGAAGTCGTTATATGGTTGGAAACAATCGCCTAAGGCATGGTTTATGCACTTCTCCAAAGCAATGAAGAAGTTTTGGTATCACTAATGAAATTGCGACCACACCTTATTTGTCAAACACAAGGATGGTAAAACTACTGCCTTGATTGTGTATCTTGATGATATGGTGATTACAGGAGATGATCCATGTGAGATGACGAGTCTTCAGAAACAGCTGTCACTAGAATTTGACATGAAGGATCTTGGAGACTTGAAATATTTTTTGGGAATTGAAGTTGCAAGGTCCAAGTAAGGTATTACAATGTCCCAATGAAAATATATCTTGGATCTTCTTGCTAAGACAAGATTGTTAAATTGTAAGCTTGTTGTTACTCCTATTGAGAAAAACCATAAGCTAGAGCTTCTTCCAGATCAAGTTGCAACGAATAAAGCCAGGTATATTTGCTTAGTTGGGAGACTCATTTATTTATCACATACTAGACTTGATATTGCATATGCTGTCAGTGTGGTGAGTCGGTTTATGCAAATCCTGGAATAGACCATATGAACGCGGTATTACGTATTCTTAGGTATCTGAAGGGTACACCTGGTAAATGTTTGTTATTTGCAAGAAATAGTGAGTTATGTGTTTTTGGCTATACTCGTGAGGTGTGTGTTTCAGGCTATAGTGATGCAGACTGGGCTGATGATCATACTAATAGGGGGTCTACTTCTAGTTACTTTACTTTAATTGGTGGAAGTCTGGTAACTTGGCGCAATAAGAAGTAAAGTGTAATTGCTCGTTCCAGTGTGGAAGCTGAATACCGTGGAATGACAAATGGAGTGTGTGAATTATAGTGGATTAAGAATGTGCTGAAAGGGTTCGATTTCAGACTTCAGAAACCTATGAATTTGCATTGTGATAATACAGCTGTTGTTGAGATTGCTCATAACCCAGTACAACATGATACAACCAAACATGTGGAGGTGGATAGACATTTCTTGAGGGATAACCTTGACAAGAGGATTATTCGGTTTCCTTTTGTGTCATTTGAGGAATAGTTAGTTGATGTTCTTACTAAAAGAGTGTCACATGAAGCCTTTAGTAAATGGTTAGTCAAGTTGGACATGAATGACATCTACGCGCCAACTTGAGGGGGAGTGTTGGAAAATGTTGATACTATAGATCTTCTAGATTCTTATTATAATTAGAATTGATTTATTTTTTTATTGTAGATATTCATTTTTATTAGAATTCTGTCTTCTAAAACTGTATATATACTCAATTCGAGAATGAACGAAAACATTGCATTCTACCTAAATACTTTTACCTATATTTTTCTACTATAAAACGTACATGGTAGCTATACAACATGAAAAACTGTATGAAATGACTGTACCAAATTAGTCTCTAACAAAATGGCACATTTTCAGCAAATCTCGAGCTTCTGCTTAATCGAGACTTCAACAAGTGAAGTAACAATCAATGACTGATCTCGCATGCATGCATGCATGTATAGTTGTATACGTTTCAGTCAATATGATCGAGCAGCAGCATTAGTAGTTGTGTAAGGTCCAGAAGAGATCTGTATTCTCAGAAACTCCAACTCCATCTCGAGCTGAAAATTCCTCTCCCTCTCGTTTTCCAACTCCACCCTCATCCTCTCAATCACTTGGCCCATCTGCTCCTCTCTGCTCATCACCAACGTCGACGGTGAGCACTGATCCCCTGCAACATGCTCATTATCATCTCCACGCAACAAACCAATCAACGTCACCACATTCTGCCTCTGCTCATCCAAACTCCTCATAAACGCCGTCAACCCACCCACCATCGCCTCCCTATCGACACCGCCACCGCTCTCCAAACTACTCCGATTCGACTCCATCGACTCCCTCTCGTACGAGCTGTCACAAGTACTACTCAAGCATGGGATGATCGTCTCTCCTCCGAACCTAACCATCTTCACAACCGACGACTCATTCGTCGTGTTATTAACTACTGACTTATTATTATTATTATCCCTCGTCTCGCTAGGTGACGACGACGACTCTGTAGGGAAGACCGGGTCGAGGTCGAGTCTTTCGTCGTTGAAATTCCACCCGCTGATTCTCCTGCTTCTTACGACGGATATTTCGTCGTCGGAATTTTCATAATGATGGTGATAATCCTCGTAATTCTTGCTGACCACTCCACCCCCCAAAACCCTAAACCTCTCCTCCACATTGGGGACCCCACTCAGCACATTTTTGACCAAAAACTCGGGCCCTTTACAGTTCTTGAAGAACCCGTGCTTCAAAAGCTTGTCCGCACTGGGCCTCCGGGTCGGGTCCTTCTCCAGACACAGGCCCACGAAGTCCTTAAACGCCTTGGAGAATTTCTTGCTACTCTTGTCGGCCCCACCACCACCGCCGCGTTTCTCGTAGTCGGAGAAGTTGAACCGTTTCGTGATCTTGAGTAATAACGACTTCGACGGCGGGAGATGTGAGAGCGGGGGCCCACCGTGGGCCAGCTCGAGCGCGGTAATCCCAAGGCTCCAGATGTCGGCTTTACATCCGTAGCCGTTGTGCGAGTGGACAACTTCCGGAGCCATCCAATACGGCGTACCCGCCACGTCGGTGAGACGAAACGACGAGTCGTATACGGAAGCGGAGACGCCGAAGTCGGCGAGTTTCACGGAGCCGTCGGAGTCCATGAGGATGTTGGAGGCTTTGATATCACGGTGGAGGTGCCCTTGGTCGTGGAGATAGGACAAGGCGTGGAGGGTGGCGTTTAACACGGCGGCGATGGAGAGCTCAGGGAGGCCGGAGGGGAAGGCGGAGGTGATAATGGACTGGAGGGACCCGGCGGACATGAAAGGCATGACGACCCAGAGGCGGCGGTGGACGGTGAAGGAGCAAAAAGCGGAGAGAATGTTGGGGTGGGAGAGGAGAGAGAGTGTTTTGGTCTCGCGGCGGAAGGCGTCGAAGTCGGAGGAGGAGCGGGAACGGTCGAGGTCGATGGACTTGATGGCGACTATGGAGGAGTTGCATTGGGCTTTGTAGACGACAGCGGAGACGCCGGCGCCGATCTCAGAGAGAAGTTGGTAGGCGGAAGAGTCGAGAGGGAACTTTTGCGCCGCCGTGGGTGGTGGTGGTGGGTCTTCCGCCATTGGTGGGTTTTCTGTAGAGGAAGGGTGATGAGGTGTTGGGGGGTTTTATGATAAGGTTTTTGGGGGAGAAGTGAGAATCGAAAAGCGGGAAAGTAGGGTTAAAGCGGAAGTCTTGTGACTTGTGAGGAGGGTCGGTGATTGGTTGTGAATCGTACGAAGCTTTTTTGGTTTTTTGACCGTGCATGTGAGTCCCTGAGCTACTTTGGTCCAGCTACTTTATACTGTACATTAGATTTTTTCTACGGTGACGTAGAGCGAAGAGGAGGCGACACATGGTACCTTTGAGCAACTAATTGAAACGGTTTCGTAAGAGTATCTATACCGGCGAGCAGCGGGGATCTCTTGCTCGAGCACGTGGAGGGGCCGACGCCGATTTACTCGCCCAAAGCGAAATCGGGGACGCACCGAGGGGAGGGAAAGCAGGCGGCGGCTACTCGATGACGTTTGGCTCGAGCGAACTTGCTCGGGCTGTTGATCGACCACTTGGCGGAGCCCACGGCAGGTGGGTGACGTCAGGCGCGTTATGTTTTTTTTTCCTGTCTGACGCGTGTATTATACGTGCCAGTCAAAAGTTAAAAAAAAATGACACGCAAATTAGACCGTGCCACGTAGCTTACCAAGCTGTAAAATCATCTCCAACGGTCCACTTAATCTAGGCCTTCCATTTTGATTCTTAGGCTTCGATCCAACGGTCAGGATTTAAACGCAACGGTCACTATTTGATCAGAAAGGCACCAACGGGAATAAGCTCCAAAAAATAGTTAAAAAATTCCAAAAAATTCCAAAACTCCCCCAAAATTTTGCCTATAAATACAACTTCAATTTTTTTTATCAACTCACACCAATTTACTCCATAACAAATTACACATCTCCCTCCCTCTTCTCTTGCTCTCTCTCATTTTGTTTAGTTTTTATTCCAAAAAATGGGCACACATTGGCTTCCTCTCGAAGATTTACAAATGTGCATCTCTTTTGTGTTTCATAGTATTGATGAATACGACGGCAACAAACAAAAGAGAGAGAAATTGTGGGAGACAATTCATGCCGATTATGTGAAAAATTGGAAGCCAACACAAGGTGAGAATCTTCCGAAGGAGTCGAGTACCCGAATCGCGCTCGCGTCTCAGTACTCTTGCAAAAATGGGGCGTATGTTTGTACGCGGCACGGCAACGTATAGCTAGGGGCACTTCGCTAATGGATGAAGTAAGTTTATTTTGTTTTATCATAAATTATTTAATTTTTATTTGATTATACCTTGATTAAATTATGTAATTTATATATCTAATTTGTTTAAATATGTAGCATAGTGAAATAGCTAATACAAATTTTTCATTAGGTCAAGCAAGCTCAATCATGTTACTATAAGGAAAAGAATAAAGTGTTTATACACTTTGAATGTTGGGAAGTGGTTAAGAATCATCCATCTTTCCTTGCGGTACGTGCTACCAAATACTTCATCTCCATATGCAAGTAGTTACCAACCTACTCCTTCCACCACCGAATCATCTCCAACCATCAATTTGGATGACGAAGAAGTGAATGAGACACCTCAAAGCCACGTGACCGCTCCCTCGAGTCCGCCTAGACCAATGGGAACCGAGGCGGCAAAAGAAACAAGGTAAGACTCCTATTGAGCAACGAGTTGAGGTTTTGCATACCATTGCAAGTGACCAAGCATCGTGGCAATCCAAGAGGATAACGCATAATGAAAGTGAGCTTAATTATTACGCGGAGTACATAGAGATTTAAAGGCGGAATGAAGCAAGGGCAGATGAAGAGTTACGATTGAAGAAACAAGAGGAGGAAACGAGGATCATGACAATGGATTTGGAGGCAATGACCCTAATCTCAAAAATGTATTTTACCAAGAGGAAACTAACCATCCTTAATGAAGGAGGACCTAGTCAAGATCAACCTACGGATGAAACATATTCGGATTGTTATCACCAAAGTCGCGTGCTCTTTCCATAGTAGTTATAGTATTGTACTAAGAATAAATTTGGGCTTGGCTCATCATTTTATGTAATTTAAATTTTCGATAAATAAAAATACAATTTATTTATTAAGATGAAATTGAAATACACATTAAATTAAAACACAAAGTTAATAATTAAACACACATACTAAAATTAAACTAAAATTAAACACAAGCTTAATAATTAAACACACATATTTAGGATAATATTTAGAGTATCTCGCCGGTTTCCAACCTCTAATTGTGCTTCACCAAGTTCTTCTGAAGCTCTTTATGGATGTAACCAGATTTAAGATCCGCAACATGGTCGTGAAACCGTTGTATATTGGCTTCATCTCTACTAATTGGCTCAAAAGGAATTTGATTCCCTTGTTCATCCACCGGCCCATCATAAACCCGGAAAGCCCTCGATGGATTTTGCACGTCTTCTTCTTCCTCATCCTCATCCTCATCCTCATCCTCATCCTCCACGTATTCTTCTTCAACAATCATGTTATGTAATATGATGCAAGCTAACATGATGGTAGTCATTATCGATTTGTGGTGCAATGTACAACTATGACAAATAATTTCTCATCAAGATTGCAAGATGCCAAAGGCCATTTCCACATCTTTCCGGTATGCCTCTTATTTCTTTGCGAATAGTTTATCTTGCGGCGTCTGGGGATTAGAAATTTTTTTGATGAATGTAGAGTACCTTGGTTATATTCTGTTAGCCAAATAATAAGCGTGGTTGTACCTCTCTCTATGGACTTCATAGACGGCAGTTGAACCTCTTCCTGCAAGGACCTTTGAAAACACATTCGATATGTGGAGCATGTTAATGTCATTTTTTTCTCCAGGACACCCGAAGAAACTGTGCCATATCCACGTATCATACGAGGCCACTGCCTCCAGGATAATAGTTGGACGACCCTTTCGACCTGAGTATGCCCATTGATAAGTGGTTGGGCAGTTCTTCCACTCCCAGTGCATGCAGTCGATGCTTTGAATCATGCGTGGAAATCTTCGGCGCTAACCTTTAGCTAGGAGTCGCGTGAGGTCTGCCGGTGTTGGACTGCAGAGGTATTTTGGACCATAGATTTGATACACTTGGCTGTAAAAATCATTCATGCATTCCAGGGTAGTCGATTCCCCCATCCTTGTAATTTCAGTGCACTGATCCACCGCTGCCTCGTACGCTAACATTCGCAGAGCACCAGTAAGCTTTTGTTCGGGAAGAAGCCCTAGCAATCCAGTTGCATCTGGTCTTTGATGCCAAGATTGGTCGCAGTTGCAGAGATCCGTCATGATAATGTTGAATCGGTTTCTGGTCATCCTATACCGCCGGCGAAATTCTGCCACCTCAAAGTTGGGACGTTCGATGAAGTAATCAGCTATAAGATTGCGTCTCCTAGATAGCCTCTGTCGTGGATAATTCAGTTTTTTACCGCGACGTGAACTGCTTGGTCGTGAGGGTTCATCGTCGTCTTGTGCTTCAGCCATAACCACCTAATTGATGAATGATTGCTCCATATCATCATCCTCTTCTTGTTGATGTTGTCTTCGCCTAAAAAAATTGGGGAAGCAGAAAGGATCCATCAGAGTGAGGATCAAGGAAATGTTGCTAAATGTTTAGAGAGATGAGTTATCTGCTCGGATTCTTGTAGATGGTGTGAGTATAGAATGAGTGTTGATGAACATTTTATATCCAATTGTAGATAATCCGATCGTTAAAGATGAACACACGTGTCGCATTGTAATTGGTCGAAAATCTTACCAGAAATCTGGTTCAATTATTTTGTCGACGACGCTATCTCGCAGCAACACGTGTCGCATTGTAATTGGTCGAAAATATTACCGGATATCTGGTTGAATTATTTTGTCGACGATACTATCTCGTAGCGACACATGTCGGATCGGCATTGGTCGAAAATCTCATCGAAATTATTTTACCGACAATGACACGTAGCGGTGACACGTGTCAATTTTTAATTAGTAGGAAATCTTTTCGGAAATCTTGTATAATTACTACCGATAAAGACACGTGTCACATTATTATTGGTGGTAAATCTATCCGGTAAATAATTTTTAAACATTTCACAACATGATAAAGCTGATTTGCTTGAAGCAAATAGTGAATGGGTGTGTGCAAAACTTGATTTTCTTGAGCAAATCTTGGATGTATTTTGCTTGAAGCAAAATACGCTCTTACTTTGCTTCTTACTCTGCTAATGGGTGCGGATGCTCTAAGGGGATTGATTGTAATTAACCAAAATTTTACTTGGGAGGTGAATATAACTATGTCGCACGGACACAGACACGGACACGGATACGGATTGAAAAGACCCAACCCCGATTCAGTTACCTAAACCGGAATCGAACCCCTTTTGAAAACACGAACCAACAAAAACTTTTAAAAATTTCGACAGAGTTTCGTTACTAACGTGGAATTGCATAAACCTGCACCCTCAAAATAACACTTCGTCCTATGCCACAAAAGCCAAACCGTGGGCACCAATCCCATCCGGATTTCTCAACATCATAATAGAAACAATAAACAGTAAACATACTGTACTATATATAATATATCCGAGAAAATCCGTATAAAACATGTATCAAAATGTATCAGAGCGACCTCTAGTGTAAATATATACAATATACACATCAGTAGGCGAAACAAGAACCTACTGGAAAACACAGGTAGCTCAGATCACTAGCCTCCAACCGTGACGTGAAACACCAAACCTGAACTGCAACTGGGCACGGAAACCGAAAAACCCAAGGGAAAGACATGAAAATTGTTAGAGTGAGTGGACGAAAATAAATGTCTTTCACCAGTTGATATATATGTTTAAAATAACATATGCGAGTCCAGGTAAATAAAAATAACAAAGTACACGAGGTAAAATCATACTCCTCCAGCGTACTGAGCATGCAAGTAAAAATTCCACGGGGTCACTCATGGACACATCCGTGCTAGTATAGTCCGAATCATGGGGTCCCTAGCCCACACGTGATTCTAGCCAGAAAGGCCTCAGGTCAGAGGTCTGCCTCCCCCCGGTAAAGGCCTCGGGTCAGGAGTCACAGCCTCCCCCGATACGCATCCTCGGGGATCAGTCGGGATGCGAGTGTATAGATACAACATCATATATAAACTGTACTCTGTGTAAACCAAATCAGAAATAGTTCGATGCAAATGCAATAAATAGCATATAAATGCTTATACGTAATGTATAATGATATAAGCATAATCATCTAACACATGCTCGTATAAATCGTAAACTCGTACGCATGCTCAAGTTCGAAAATCGTATAAAAAGACTCGCAATCAATCCGTGAAAAGAAATTGTCCACTCACAGGTGAGCAAAACGCGCACTCGCGCTAATCTCGTGGTCCGGCGGAAGATCCCTCGCCTGAAGCACGGTCACGATCTCGATCTCGATCTCGATCCCCTGAATATTCATTAAACACAACTGATCAAAACATAATCCACAACTCTGTACTTAACCACGGAAACCAACCCTTCCCGGAAATATGCAATGTAATACAAAATGATTAACAGAATTCCCGAAATCTCCACTCGAAACCCTCGACTAAAAATCGGCTACCCAAATCAATCCGAAAACCTCTGGACGATAAGCAGGGCGCGATTACGAGAAAAACGACATTAAAAATGTCGAAAATCAAAAAGTCAACTTCTCGCCGGAGCTCCGCCGTTGACCGCCGGCGGCGGCGGCGCGCCGTCAACGGTGGAATTCCGCGGCGAAACTTTCCAGAATTCAAGGTCTTTCCAAGCCCAGTCTTTTCCATAACTACAACCAAAGCCAATTCCGAACCTAACCCTTCCAAATCAGCACAAAACCAAGCTGAAATCTAACTCCGGCAACCGAATCGGGTTCGCCGGAAAACTCCATCTCAGCCCAAACCAAGTATAGGGGAAGCATCACCATGGTGTGGGTAGCAAAAACCCCATCAACCCCACCTCCAAAACTCACCGGAACCCTACCAACCGTCACCGGCGACAAACCCGTATCGGCCTCAATTCGAACTCAAAGCAAACCCAACCAATTTCAACAAACTCAAGTACCAATCAACTCGAAATAGAAAGAAGAAGCTAACCTTACCCTTCACTTGGCCGGAGGTGGCCGGAAAAAGGACGTCGGACGGCAAGAACCAAAATGGAAACTTTCCTCTCTCGGTCAACGGTCAACTATCCAGTTTTGGAAAGTCAAAGCTTGGTCAACGTCAGTCAAAGCCCAAATTGAGATTTTTGACTAATTCTTGACTATTTCCGATATATATACTCGCACCTCGGGTCGATCGACGATTCGAAATGGATAACCATCACGATTCGGATAAACACGAAACAATCGGATAAACTTGTCGAAACTGAAACTGAAACTTCAAATAATCATATTATATTCCTCGGTTATCGAAAAAATCTTCCGGAACCTCCCTCGAGCTCGAAATCATATACTCTACAACTTCCGTGAAGACATGCCACTCAAATTCTCGACCGAAAACATAGTCGCGAATAGAATCGGCAAACCACATATAAAACGTAAAACTGCGACTATGACCAATCTCGGGAATCGTGCCGAATACACAACTGATTCTGGTTCGGGTCGTCACACGGATACAGATACAGATACGGAGATATGGACATGTGTGAGGATGCGGGATATAGTAAAATCTAAAAAAATAAGACACGGACACGGGGAAGACTTGACGATTAAATGAATAAAAATATTAAGATTTCATATATAATAAACTAGAATTAAGTTAATTAATCGAGATTATTCCTAAATATATATAGCTTTAAAAATCTATGTCATTAAAAAAATATATGCATTGAACTAAAAAAGAAATTAGAGACAATATTCGAGTAGAGGTTAAAATGATTTTGTTCATGTATGAATTAACCCTAATACAACTATATATAAAATATATATACATCTCCAACTCAATTTCCCAGATACAAAGATATGGACATGTGTGAGGATGCGGGATATAGTAAAATCTAAAAAAATAAGACACGGACACGGGGAAGACTTGACGATTAAATGAATAAAAATATTAAGATTTCATATATAATAAACTAAAATTAAGTTAATTAATCAAGATTATTCCTAAATATATATAACTTTAAAAATCTATGTCATTAAAAAAATATATGCATTGAACTGAAAAAGAAATTAGAGACAATATTCGAGTACAGGTTAGAATGATTTTGTTCATGTATGAATTAACCCTAATACAACTATATATAAAATACATATACATCTCCAACTCAATTTCCTAGTTCTTCAACACACACACACACACACACACACACGGAGCTCCGCTTTGAAATTAAAGTGCAAGCTCCATTCTCAACCCCTTGGATCAATTCATTTAAATTTAATAAATTCATGGATTAACCAAATAAGGAAAAAAAAATAGAGAACCCCAAGGGCCGTGAAATTATTTATGCCAAAGAGTCAAATTTTGTATCTTGCAGCTGCAGAAAATTTGAGACGGTTGGGATACCATGTAGACATATTGTGTCATTTCTCATATTTATACGACTTGTTAATAGATTTCCAGATCAATCCATCTTAATGAGGTGGACGAAATCAAGAAAAGCTGAGACAATATTTGATAATGCCGGTGTGGAGATAACAGATAACAGAGATTTGCTTGCCAGGCGGAGTCGATTATGCCAATATGCTGTAGATGTAATTGACAAGAATATGGGTAGCGAAGAAGTAAGTGATCTGTTTTTAGATTCATTAAAGAGTGTTCTCGAGGAGTATAACTCCATGATGGCTGATGGTGAGATTGTCAAGTCTTCAATAGTACCAGTTGAACAAAAAAGCCTTCCTGTTCAACACATTTATAATGAACCTGTTCAAGTAAGAGCCAACGGATGTGGGAAGAGACTGAAGGCAGGAAAAGAGAAAGGTAGATTGAAAGTTGCGCGCGAAGAAGGCAAATGATAAAGGTAGATTTTGTCATGAATGTTAAAAACATGATAAAAGAAATTGTCCTGAGTCGAAGAAGAAAAACAGCGTAACAATCATTCAAACTGGGTAAGCATTTAATTGATATATGTTATACCTGTATTTCATTATCATCAAACGATATATCAATCCCTTATGGTTTTTTTGTTGATTTTGATTCACAGTGAGGACACAAGTGACTCAAATACAGATGAGGAAGAGTATTCCAACACAGAAGTTGATGTCTGCGTAGGAAGCTCAGCATGAATGTCAAAATTTATTTGCATGTCATTCTACTTGGTTTTTGTTTGATTAAACTCATCTTCCTAAGTAATTTTCTCATATTGTATTGTTTAATTTATAATTTTTGTTTAGAGATGCTGAATTCATTCCAGGTTTATTGTTATGTAGGTACTGTTTGAAAAAACAGATACTCATTTATTTACAGTATCATTTTAAGGTTTCGTCAGAAACTTGAAGAGAAGTGTCATTTACTGTTGCTTTGGTCTTCAAATTTCTTAGTTTTACCTTTGGTCTTCATATTTACTATGTTCGCTTTATGCCAAAAACATGGCATGGGTTGTTGTTGCTCTCGTGATGGAGCAAACTCTTGTACAATAAGATAAAAAAAATTGATGTATGAAAACCATTATGTAATAATATCACTCATTTCTTCGTTCCACTAAATTAAGGAACAAAGAAAGAAACCCTATGACAAGTACAATCCTCTAACTAATTGATGCAATGAAACGAGTGCATCTCCATTTTGCAGTTCTCGTCATCTTGCAATGACAACCTTCTTTGTCGAACCCAGAGCATAGACATGAGCAGGTAAGTGGTAACCAAAAAATGAACAAAAGCGATGGCATTTGTACAGTTCTCGAACCCAAAAACATCGACTTGTAAACTAAACCATATATGATATTCGATCAACCTGCTTCTCTCTCTCTCTCCGCCGCCGCCTCCTCCTCCTCCTCCTCCTCCTCCTCTCGTCTGCAACCGATTTTAAGAGTTTTTGATTTGGGAATCTTTGATGTCAAGGTTTACCACACCCTATCAATTTTGAGATTTCTTAAAAGCATTCAATTTTTATACATAATTGACATTGGAAACCATGCATATATATATGCCACGCCAAGCCAAGATGAAAAGCCAATGTATTGTAAACTCAATTGTATCGAAGACCAAGCTTTATTGTACTCAAGTATGTCGAGCGAACAAAGAACAAAGTACGTAACTTTAAGGCAAGTAAAATTAATTTCAATGTTCTATAATCGATCAAACATACCTTAGGCAAGAGATAAAAGGGTAATATAAATAGAGTTAGTAGACGATTGCAGGTCTCATGTATGGAGAAGAAGAGCGTCGTAGTAAAGAGTAAAGAGAGGAGACTAGAGACGTATGCGTGAAAAACCCTTTCGCGGTTGACTTCGATCTTCGCTAGTTTTTTTTCTTCCCCTTATTTCGTTAACCCATGGCTTTTGACTCTAGTGAAGAGAGACAAGTTGTGGTCCATTAGATTTAAATGAATTGATCCAAGGGTTGAGCTTCGGACTTTAATTTCAAAGAGGAGCTCCGCTCTGGATAGACTCTATATATATATATATATTATTTGATGTGCCTAAGGTTTCCCCAAGTGTTGAAGAAGTGTCTCTGAGTATTCCTAAGTGTCTAAATAACAATATTTTGAGACACCCCATGTGACACTTTGGACACGATATCCACAAGTGTCGGACACGTGACACCGCACCAAAGTGAAGTATCGGTACTACATAGACATAAACTATCATCTCAATGTTTTAGAGGCTTTGGACAAACAAACACTATAAGAAAAATGCACTTAGACCACATAGATTTTATCCGCGGTCCAAGTGCCACTTGGACAATGGACCGACACGCCGTGATCCGAGTGGCCACTTGGAGGACGGAAACGTGCTGAAACCGTCGTCTAAGTGACCACTTAGACGACGCACCGACACTCTGTCGTCTAAGTGAAGCATTATAAAATGTCCATGCCGAACTCTCTTCCTCTCCGCTCGCTCGTCTCAACTTCATCTCCATGCATATATATGTCGATCGATCATTCAATTCTCTCTCTTGATCGATCAGACTCTCTGATCCTCACGCGTACATATATGGAGCATGCAAATTCTAGCTAGCTAGCACTATATCTGAGCATCGATTCGTCATACATCGGAGAAGGCTAGGTACGTACGTACGTAGTTAATTTTCCAACACAATTTAAAGTTTATATATATATAATTAATTGTATGTTTGATTGATTGCATTTTTAATAATTAGTACGTTCTAATATATATTTATAATTAAGTTAGGTAATTGATTATATTTATATATATTAGTTAATTAATATTTACCAGTATGTAGTACGTATATATATGCATGGATGTTTAAAAATTTGGTTAATATTTCATTAAAACGTACATGTATATTAGACATATTAAAGTAATTAATTGATGTAGATCGAGTACATATATTCACCAATAATTAATAAAGGTAATTATTGAAGGTAATTAATTAATAATTTAATTTAATCTATTATAGTAGTTAAAAATTTGTGTATATATATAATAGTTTCATATATAATTACTAGCTTGAAAATTTGTATATATATAATAGTTGACTAATATGATAATTAATTATTAAAATTCGTACAAGTATGGACAAGAGTTGGATGAAGTTGCAGAATAGAAGTGATGTCCGGTATATGGATGAAATTAGCAAATTTGTGAATTTTGCGATAGAACATGGTCAAGGAAAGAGGCATTTCAGGTGTCCATGCCAAAAATGTCTTAACTGTCAGTATGTGGAGGTTAATGTTATGGTGCAACACCTGTACGAAAATGGTATGATGTGGAGTTACACTACGTGGAGCAAGCATGGTGAAGTAGTAGACTTCAGCTCAGCAGACTTCAGCTTAGGGTACAGTTACCGTGGTGCCTCAGTGGTGCCGGCCCTCCTGCTTGGAACCCAATTACAGATTTGGTTCATGATGTGTTTCCGAGATTTAGTCATGGTGGACACCAACACCAAGAGGGAGGTTATAATATCACTCATGAGCATGATGACACATTCCCCGATGCTAGCTTGGCCACTGACACTAGTAAGATGGATAAGTACAACATGATGCTACTTGAAGAGCAGACCCCGGTGTACCCTGAATGTCGAGAGAATGTGTTGCAATATGTGATGGAGAAAATGAAGATAAAAGTGAAGTACAAAATGTCAGTCAGTGCTTTTGACGAAATTCAGGAGCAAATATGTAAGTTGCTTCTTGATGATCACAATCTTCCTAAATCCCATTATAAGGTTAGAAATATCTTGAGCAGTCTCGACCTAAAATATAGGATAATTGATGCATGTCCGAATGATTGTGTGCTGTTTTATAAAGAATATAAAGATTTGGACTATTGTCCCGTATGTGGCCAGTGCAGATATGAGCTGAATAGGAAGAGTTCAAAAAAGAGAATTCCTGTGAAAGTTCGTCGATATTTTCCCTTGATTCCCAGATTGCAGCGTCTGTACATGTCTCTATACACAGCAGAGGCGATGTGATGGTACGTAGAAAAACGAATAGATGACGATGTCCTGAGACATGCCGCAGATGGGGAGGCTTTCAAACATTTCGACAAAGAATTTGGAGACTTTGCCGCAGAGGTTAGAAATGTTAGACTCGGACTATCTACAGACGGATTCAATCCTTGGGGTAGTAATAGCTCCGCCGTCAGCACTTGGCCAGTTATTCTGATGCTGTACAACCTGCCTCCGTGAATGTGCATGAACAAGAAATTTACTTTCCTTACTCTGCTAATTCCAGGTCCTAAATCTCCAGGGAAGTGCTTAGATGTCTATCTCAGACATTTGATCGACGAGCTGAAACTGTTGTGACAAAATGGAGTCCCAACTTATGACAAATTCACTGACACGATGTTCATGATGAAGGCTGCCGTAACGTGGACGATCCACGATTTTTCAGTGTATGGGATGTTGGCAGCCTGCAGGACGAAATGATACAATGGATGTCCTATATGTTTGGACGACATGAACTCTAGTTAGCATGCAGGGAAAGTGTGTTATTTGGGTCACCGTAGATGGCTTTCTCATAACCACCCGTGGCGACAGGATGAAACTCATTTCAACGGGACGGTAGAGAACAATCCTAAACCCCGTAGTTGGTCAGGCGAAGAGATTTTAGAGAGGTTGAGTTATTTCGACTTTGGTGTGTTGACCAATGACACAGATGTAAAGAAATGCAATCCAATATCTCCACATGATCTCAGCTATTAGCATCACAAGCGTATATTCTTTGAACTCCCTTACTGGTCGCCCAAGTAAGGGAGCAACCGAAGCACCGGTAAGAAATTCAAGCTCGTTACGGCCTCAAATGGGCAACTGCATAGTATGAGCACATGTAGAGTAATTTGTATTATTCAAGAGAACTCCAATAGGAAAAGAGGAGTTTTCTTGATTGTAGTGGGTGGATGGAGATGGAGGTAGTTGAGGTGGAGGAGAAGAAATAACAGCAGAGTCGGATCCTTCACCCATGACAGAGAATTAAAGTGTAGTGGGTGACAAAAAATAGGGTTTGGTCGATAGGTCTACAGAGTTGGCTTTGATGTCAAGTAGAAAAATGTAGGTAAAAGTATTTAGGTAGAATGCAGTGCTTTCATTCATTCCCGAATTGGGTATATATAGAGTTTTATAAGACAGATTCCTAATAAAAATGAATATCTACAATAAAAAATATATCAATTTTAATTATAACAGAAATCTAGAAATATCTACGGTATTAACACTTTCTAACATTTATGATCTCACCTTTCCAACATTTATGATGTGAGATCAATCGTTATTCGTTAATACATCAATCTAGCTATCTTGTTTTAAGTTTTAAATTTGTTGATTGTATTTGGAAGTTTATAGTTTCCGACTTTTGTGTGTGGACCAGTGTCAACGTGCACACTATCAAATACGTATAAATTGATACCTACGTACGTATTAGATACTGTAGCTTGTATATATTTATTACCTAGAGAAGCGTTGACAAAGTTTATTTCAAGGGGTTACATAATTCTAATCTGCATCTAGTGAAAATAATTTCCTCCATTTTTTATACAATAGTTTCTTATACGTTCTGCAAAATTTTACTATATAACAATTCTGGTGCAACCAGTATACTGTTCACAAGTCCTGTTCATTTTCTTGTTGCAAACTGCCTTTTTGTCATTTTTCTCCACCGTGCCAAGGTTGTGAGGCTTCCTCTCTCTCAGTTGTGAAGCTGCCCTTTTGCCACACCCTTGATCGCTACTGTTTTGGGTAGGTCCTAGACCACCATATTCTTCGTTTCGTTTGCCCTCTAGAGAACCTTATCGATCAAAGTACACGCATTTGTATCAGAACATGATCAAACGCGGTTCACTTGGCCGGAGTTTGATCGTGAGCACGTCGGATATGTTCCCTCAATCCCCGAACCCTAGCACACCATCGTCTCTTTCGCATCCAATCAACCGGATTCACGTTTACTGTTGCATATTGCCCTCTTGGTCATTTTCCTCCTAACCTTATCTATTTTCCTCTCTGCTTAGTCCCCACACCGTACTCTCTCATCGACCTAATCTTCCTCTCATCTCATCGTTCCCCCGACCCTTCTGACTCTTATCGCTGATTCTTATCCCTCTGTGAGAACTTGTTGACTGCTTCTCAGATCAGCTTCATCGAACTCAGCCTCTTTGTGCTAAATCGTTTGCAATTTCAACTGCTTTTTTGTTGGGTAAGATCTTATTTGGGTATAATTTCATCGGGCTGTAGTTAACACCCCTCATTTCATGATTTGTTTGTTTGTCACAAATATTGAAAATAGCTTCTAATCGCAGGGAAGCTGTTTTCGGTCCTCATCGTTTGCGTTCATCTCTCCCAAAGTCTCTTCCTGGGCTCCCTTCCGATGTCTTGCTGTTCTTTCTCTCTTTGCTAAGGTAAGACAAAATCCTCTCAAATATTGATTTCCCTATCAAGATTTGGCATCTGGGTTCTCATTAATCAGTTGGTATTTGTGGGAATCTGATTTGGTTTTTTCATATGTATCATTTTGTTTAATCCTTATAAGATTTGGATTCTGCTGAGACTTTTCTGATGATTATGTTTCGGGTTTCTTTAGGTGTACTGAATTAAAGGTCCAGTTTTTGATTGATGGAGGATCAGATGTTCCTAAATTGAATCCAAGACTGCTCATTTTTGAATCTGATTACAATCTGTGTTTGCAATACATGAACATAAGGTGTTGTTTTTTTATAGCACGGTTGATTATGTATAACATATATACATAATCAATACAAACCCCATGGTTTGTTTTGGTTATTAGAAAATTTTAAGCTTATTTGGCTATGTACCTGTATGTGTGCATTTCATATTTCTTTTGCATCATAGAAGAGATCAAGGCATCCATTACTTAGAATTCATCTGTTGTTGTTGGATAAGCATGGTGCTTACTATCAAAATTAAAGGTAACCAATCAATTTGATCTCTCCTTTTGTGTATTTAATTTGAGTTGCAAGATATTCTTTGTTTTTGATAGACCTAGGTATGTATCGATGTGGTTTTTGTATTGGTTGGTGAGATTGATATCTCCTGGTGGGATTGTTTTATTGTTAAATACAGTTTAGTGCGTGTTTTCTTAGTTGTTTTGATTTAGGACCAAACAGACAAGCTAGCAAAATACATAATTGTCTCTACCTCTTGCATCGATCTCAGTGCTTCTACTATATCACAATCTCCAACTCCTTTCGCCTTTTTTTTGTGTGTGTTTTTTCGATCAAGATTGTGAGGGTTTTCTTACTGATTTGAGCTAAATTTTGATTGATTAATATCATGATTTTCTTGAGCTAAATTTTGATTGATTCATTCATTCTGATTTGGTGCTCTTTCTCCATTTGTTTTAGTGTCAAGTTCTTTAAGAGTTTTAGGTCTCCGATTTTGAAGGTGAGACATTATTACTCTTCTAGAGTTGGTACTCATCCATCTCATGTCTATTTAAACTCTTCATTTGGTTTGCCCAGAAAATTGAGATGATATGGTTGAATTAGACTTAGAATTGTCCATGGTTCGGTCTCTATGTCTTTCTGTTCACTTTTGTGTGTTTGTATTTGTCTCAAAAGCTTTGTGTTTGGTTTGATCAGTACACATTGATGTTTAGCATTAGTCCCTTTCTTAGGATACAGTATGCTATTAGTGTTGCTTGCTGTTAGTTTTAAGCAACCTTCTTTATTAAGTCTAATTTTCAGTTGCTCATAGATGTGTCCTGTAGAATTGTCACAATGATTAAGAGAGTTAACGCTTATATGGGTTTTCGCATATCATTGTGACAATTATACTATATCATCGTGACAATTAGTGTGACAATTATATCGTATCATTGTGACAATTAGCAAGGGACAATTATCATCTAAGAGAGATAAAGCTTATATGGGTTTGTTCTGTTTTTGCAGTTACTGCTTTAGATTCTGGAAGCATGGGCTTTGGAATTCTGGGTCTGAATGATCAAGATGATCCGTGTCTCCAAACAATCATCTGGTACATTTGGTTACATTTTTGGGTTTTTCTTTTATTATTCTACGTGTGATTATGTGATTTCAATCTATGATATATCAATGTCTTATTCGATTGCCCCTCATTTTCCTACAGGATGTAGATGTGAATTTGACCATTACAGATAACTGCATGCCAGGAATGACGGCTATGATCTCCTCAAAAATATCAAGGTAATGTATCCAATCTTTGGGCATGTTATTGAAATTGGTGCATTCTGTACAGTAATAAGACTTGATCCTGTGTGTGTGTGGATTTCACACTAAAAGATTTAGCATGTATTACATTTATACGGTTTGTGGTGACTATCGACTTTAACAGATCAAGGCTTAGAATTCCCTTATGTTCATACTAAGCTAATCCAAATGAATGTGGTCTCAAATCCCAAAGCAATGTCCTTAATAGAGAGATGGTTTAGGGTATGTTTGCTGGTATACATGTATATCGTATGTATATATCTTGCCTTCACTCGACAACTCATTGTTTCCTTGCTTCTTTGCGTCTCTAGTCTTTTCAATTTAGTATCTTTGAGCATTTTTTGGGATCATAGACATAATGAACATGAGCTTTTCATTCCAATTTTGGATTACGTTGATGTACACGTAGTATGGAAAATTTTCATTGCATTGAAAGTGAGATGATCGGCTACTACCTGATCGATGTCAAAAGTGCAATGGTGGTGAATTTCAACTCCGGTTTTCTTTGTAAGGAGCAAAGAGTTGGTTTAAGTCATTAAGTATTTCTCTACTCAAAGAACTATTCTTTTGCAGCAGAAGCAAAGTATATGTACTGTTCATTTTCCAACTTCAACAGACTTCTGAATACTTATTTTTTCCTTGCTTTTCAGAGGGAACTTCACGGCCAGCACACTACCATGTCATACTTGATCATATAGGCTTTTCCCTTGATGACCTGCGGAACTTGATACACTCCCTTTCTTAAGTGTAAGTTTATTAAGTTTTTCAATAGCTTTTTCATTTGACTCGAGTTGATAAGAACCTTTCAATAGAACTTGATTCACTTCTTTTATTATGTGCAAGTTTCTCATTTTCCAATCACTTTCCATGTGTGTCCATTTAAAATAGTATCCTTTCAACTGAAGTGATCCATATAACTTCTGTATACATTGCAGGTACCAAAGGAGAGCACTGCAATCTCTATTGGTAAGTTGAATACACATTTGTGCTTTTAATTATTTGTTCTTTCCAGTGGAATTAGACGTTTATTTTGAACTTGACTTAAGCTAATGCAACTATTTTCTTTTATTCCAGTGGCACCTGTGTGCTATGAACACCTTGCTGCAGCACAAATGGGACAGTTCATAAAACTTGAAAATCTCTCAGAAACTTCATCAGCAAAAGGTTGTGTCACTCCATCAGAGAGCATCCCGGTGAATCAAGATGACTGCCTTTGATTTGTGGAGATTAGTCACAAGAGTGAGTATATGGTTTGGTCCATTTGGCAAGCAATCAAATTGAGTGATACCTTAGATATATTTTTAGAGAAACACTTATGAGTGCATATCGATGTGAGGTTGAATCTTGATTGGTTTTGTGCATGTTCTAGCTCTTTATTCACCTTGACTATGTCTGTGTCCTACATGTTACATGTGTGTTATATGTTGGAGTTATCTTTGGTAACTTGTAGTTATATGTGATCTTGGTGTTACAATTTTATGAAAGAATCCTGAGGCAAATTGTTGAGGGCATTAGAGTTTGTTTTTGAAGTTTTTGAGTTTTAGTTTAGTGTATTGCTTGAGGACTAGTAATGTTTAAGTACGAGATATTTTGATAGTTGCACATTTATGCGTCTATTCGGTGTTTAATTTATTCCCTATATTTATTTTATTGTTATATAATTGAGTATTTAATTATGTTTATTGTTTTATAGGTTTTGTGGACAAATAAAGAAAAATAAAATAAAAAAGGGCCGGGATTCCTAACTCAATACGGATTGAATAGGCATAAAGATTAGATAATAGAATATGTCGTGCCTTTCGTCCTTCCTCGGAACTTTCATTAATTGGATATGTGCATTAGATTAAGTATGTATTAGAGAGATGGAATGACAGTGGTGGATTGCATTCCTTTTAACTTATTAATCATATAGTTTAAACTCATTTGCATTCATAATCATATTTACTTTCATCATTAATTTTCTGTGTTAGCTATAGCTTAGCCGATTCAGTTCAGTACCCAAATCAACTCAGAAAACCCTATAACTTTTTGTGGTAGTTCGTCACTGTGTCTAGTTTATTATGTCCAAATTTCATGTTAATTGAATCTGTTTAGAGTAGGGTCGTAGTGTCATTAGTGTATTGTAGTCGAGTCTGTCAACATTTTAATTTCGTGCTAGGATTTAGTTTCACTAATTCTTCGTGTTCAATAACTCCTATTTATCATACTACATTGATATATCCAAGTTGACAATATAATATCTTTGCATAGGTGTTTACCCGCCTATCACCAACCAATATCTTATGTACGGTTCTTGCTTGTATTTTATTGTAGTATAAGGCAGTATAAATCGTCGTCTTCTAGCTAGTTTCTTTGTTTATTTTTATATCTGAGTTACTGAAAGGTTGTGAAAAGGTGGCTACAGACCCATCAAATGTAAAGACTCGGAGTCTTTGACATGTGAATTAAGCTACTGACTTGGGAAGCACTCATGTATATGATGACAAAATTAAAGAGCAAAAATATAAGGTCGATCATTAGGTCATGATATCTTACATACGTATTAGGTGACAAAACCAACCGGCGAGCCAAAATGGGTCCAACGTTCGGTCGGATTGGAGCCAAACCATTGAATTATTCAAGTCAGTAAACTTATTCTCTGGAGTTTTCTGGATAGTATGCCGTTCTGTTACAGTACATAATATTTAACCTATGCTCGTTCTATCCATATATATTGAAGCCAAACTTAGAACACACTATATCACACAGATTGATTGAATTGGGATGCAAAATTTGATTTCCAGGAAGATAAAGACACGAGCTGGATTACATAGTCTCTGAACCAACCCCTCGATCTCGAATATAATATGCTACAGTCACTAATCGACATCGAACTGGCAGGAGCTAGTAGTGTTAAGCATGCATAGTACTGCAGCACTTACGTTGCTGTCACTTGACGCCCTTCTCTACCTTTCCAATTGTCACTGGGTTTATCACTGACGTTATTTTATAATCTCACATTTTTGCTGAATAGTTCTTGGAGTCTTATAAACACAAGAAGAAACTAGCCGTCTCCTCCGAGTAAGCACTAATCTCATTCTCTTTGAAGAGCTAGCCATATATATACAGAAAGAGACATGGCCAATTAAGGTCACTCTCTAAACATGAACGTGTTCTATTATGTGGCCGTCTTAGATCCAAATTAAAGAGAAGCAAATAAATTAACTGCAACGTAGTTACACAAGGAGACAAGAGGTGTGGTAGTGATTTTCCAATTTTTAAAGTCATTGTGTTACCATCTATTCATTCCTTTTAAACTGCTCTCCCCATCGCCATCTTATTCGATCTCATAATATGTCGGGATTAATACATAATAGAGGTCGACTAGAGATAGTTGTTTAGTTGGAGCTCAAGCATTTAGGCTCGATCAATTCTTTTTTCCGATCCTAATGAAGAAAATAAGTTAGGTTCGAACTATGAATCATTGGATTATATATGAACGAATATATCAATACAGACGAACGTAAGATATCATGATCTAATGAATCGCCAAGCGACATTAGTGATCACTAGGCTCTCCCATTAGTTTCCACACATCAGTTTGTGGGTGGTTGGTGAATTAATTAGTATAGCGGATTGTAATTTTGTCATCAGCTCAAGCCAATGAAGAAGAAAGTAGTGTAAATATGTAATTATATATTTATCTTCATCTTCCATCACTAGAGTAAGTATAATGTAACTCAATGTATATACCTCGTTCCCTGCACTTGCTCTAAGAGTTGGTGATATCAGATATATAAGACTTGATAGAAAGAGAATAATTCACAAGCAAAGATGAGTTAATCTCATAGAACTTCATTGGTATAGTCTCTTACATTCACAAGTCAGAGTTAAGTGGTAGATGGAGTCTTATCTATATACCTACAACCAGAGCTCGACCTTGTCTCACTATCTAGCCCTAGGTAGTGTTGGAGAGGAAGAAAGCCAGCAAATTGAACCGCTAATTTCCAGTCAACAAGCTACTGAAACAGAATAGGAGAGATAGAAGTTGCCTTGCATTTGCATACGGCCGCAAGTAATGAAGAGAGAACTTCCTTTTTACAGATCGAACCATTTGCATGTGGAGGGTCTCAAAATCAAAATCACTAATTGCAAGTGTAAATGGAAATTTCATTTCAAGATTGGAAACCCTAGCTAGCTAGAAACTAGCTCTAGTCATATTGAAGTATGCTGCAGATATGAATCACTTCAACGGACACATACACATAATGACAAATTACCCACATGCGTACTAATGTTGAACCCAGAATTAAGAAATCAAATAAAGAAAATTAAGAGAATAAATAACATGATCATGACCGGTTTCAGAGCCGGCTAAATTTATGAAACAGTCTACCATTCGCAAAAGCCAAAACTGCCTTCCCTCTATATAATCTCACCAAAGCAATTGCCATTATGTGTCTTAATGTTTCATCATCTAGCTTATTATCTTTGACACCATAGTTCCCTCTTGAACTTGAGTTTCTCTCTTCTCTTTCTTTTCTTTAGAACCAAAACCTAGCTTGCATTATGGAGTCATGGACAATACCACTCAGCCCAGAGATTTCAAGTGACGAAGACAAAGGCACCGAGAAACGGAGCTACGAGTGCACATTCTGCAAACTAGGCTTCACCAATGCTCGAGCCTTGGGAGGACACATGAACATTCACTGGAAGGACCGAGCCAAGGCCAAGCAACTCTCGAACCTGTACCGTTCCAGCGAGGACTACATATCCATGTCTGCTGCTTCTCAGTTTAACGCACCGATGTACACTCAACCGGCTTCTGGGTACTACCCGGTTATGGGTCACCATGAGCATCATGTGCATAGGAACTATCAACAGATGTACTATCAGCCATCTGAGTAGAGCCCTGGGTTCCATGGGGCAGATGATCACTCAAGGTCACCCAAGTCTCATCATGTGAACCAAGACCTTTGGGTGCCAACTTGAGCTTGAGGTTCAGTTAGAAAGGAAATATTCCACATTGAAAAAAAAGCAAGTAGAAGATGACTTATAAGTAAATAGATCATACTCATTATTAAGTGAAGCCTTTTGGATAAAACTCAACACCTTAAAGATGGTTCAAGTTTGGACAATATCGGTTATATTGGGAGTCTCACATACCACGCTTGCCGCAGTTTGACTATGTTAAAATTGATCCTGCAGTGTAGACTAAAAATTATGTGTTCTTGTCCGCTCTACTCTACTTTCTTGTACAATATTTTATCATCTCATCTTTCGTCATGGATTGTGAAGCACCACAAGATCAAGAATGATTTGTGCTAAAACTCATACAACTTGTCATTACCTCCGGTATTTCTAAAGCCCAATTTCAACGGTTTTTGACTGAAGTGAGTACTAAATAATGTAAATGTGTTTATCCTCAAGCACACGTAGTTGTCACCAAACATTCATTGTCTAGAGTTTCATCTCACCGTTGAATCATGGATAGCAGCGCTACAGATCACATTGTCTCATCTTCAGGCATGTTGACACATAGCAACAACAACCACTCTTTCCCTGCTGTGTTACTTCCAAGTGGTGAAAAAAAGAAAGATTACTTCTACAAGACTAGTACAATTGAATTCTTTATATTTTCTACATTAGGGTTGGGCACCTTGGCCAAAATTTATGGCCCTCCCTCGTCCCGGCCCTGCCTGAGGACAGGTAGGGTTTAAATTTTTATATATGAATCCCATCTCATCTAGACCCGTTTTAATAAAGCAGGACGAGCTACATGCCTTTGATTTAATTTCTTTCAAATCCTTGCCCAGCCGTAGAGAAAATAATTCCTAATTAACCTACACTTGTGGCCTGCCTTACTCTTTGCAACCTCTCACTTCTCTCTCTATGTCAAAGATGAAATAATCCCAAGTCTTTCTTTTTCAGTTCGTCGCCTCCCTTCTTCCCCGTTTGTTCTCTTTGAGCAACTCTAGTTCTCATTTTCAATCTATTTTGCCCAGAAATTTATCTAGAAAGGGTCAATCCAAACTCATAAGCTATCAATCTATCAACCTGAGCATCAGCTCAGTTCGATGGCGACCATAAACTTGGTAACGACGACGTTACTCGACGAGTCCTATGGAGCTTCTACCCAGATTTGTAATCCCAGATTGGATCGACCTTAGCTTTTGTCCAATGCATGTAGCATTTCTTGCTCTTGTCAGCTCCGTATCAAATGCTAAAGAAAGGAGAAGGCATATATAATTTGATTTTGTATGATTGATAATTTTCTTGAATCAAAATATTGTCTAATAGTGTGGTCATTGAACATGATTCTTTGTTTACTCCATTGATTTAAACCGTTTTGAATTTTCTGATTTGTTTGCATATTATTATAGAAGGAAGTATAATAGGTTTTGTTAGGGGGCATGATATCAATCTGTTTTAGATTTGACTTGAGGAACTCCTTCCTAATTCTCATATTTGTTAATGCAAAATCGAAGAAGAAAAAAAATAACCCTTAAGATCCTGTGTTATGCCCTTTTCTCCGTAAATCAAACGGGACAGGCTTGTCCAGGTTTGAGTTTCACAACTAGTTATCTCATCCCGTGAATATAAAACGGGACGGACCGGGTTTTTATCAAAATCATCCCATCATATCCTGTGCTCAGGCTTAATCTACATGATGTGCTATGTGTACCAAATTTTAAAGTTGATCTGATTTATATTAGTCGGCTTACAATAGGATTGAATTGCTCGATGACTTTTTATCCTTACTGGTGTATTTTGTAGGATCTGATTTCGAGGAAGACAATTGGTTTGGGTAAGTATAGTGACGGTCTCTATTACTTGGTGGCATTAACGCAAAGAAAGAATCAACCAACTCTCATCCTACCTCCACCAAACATATAATCAAACAAACTTCCTGCAACCTTGCCACCTCATCCATTGATCTCTGGCACCGACGTCCAGGCCATGCATGTTTCTTCTACTCCATTAAATTATATTGCTAAACATTTTCTGAATACTTCTGTCTGTCTCAATAATGTTTGTCATATATGTCCTTTGGCTAGGAAGAGTCATCTACATTTTCCTAACAGTTCAATTTCGTCCACAAAATCATTTGATCTCATTCATTATGACATACGAGGTCCGTATAAGAAACCTACAATTTTTGGTGCTCATTATTTTCTAACCATTGTATATGATTATACTCTTTTACTTAGATTGTTTTTTATGCGGCATAAACATGAAACATAATCACTTTTAAAATAGTTTTTTTTTATCTATGTTTCTACTCAATTCATATGTCGCATTAAAAGCATTTGTAGTGGTAATGGTGGCAAATTTGTTCCCCTACGAAAAAAATTTCAAACAATGGAGTTGTTTTTCAACATTCATGCGTTTTCATACCTCAACAAAATGGGGTGGTAGAATGTAAACATCGTCACATTTTATAAGTAATGCGTGCTTTAAAACTCCAAGCTAGCTTGTCTTCCTATCCAATTTTGGGGAGATCGAGAGTGTTCTTACCGCCATCTATATCATCAATCGTCTCCCAACACCCATCCTCTCTTTTAAAACTCCTTTTGAAAAACTCTATGATAAACCTTCTTTTAATCACCTTCAAATTTTTGGTTGTCTAACTTATGCTACCAATGTTCATATTACCAACAAACTTTCTCCTTGTGCCACAAAATGTATTTTCATGGGGTATCCTGTTGGTCAGAAAGCTTACAAACTATATGATATTTCTACTCATAAGGTGTTTAGTAGTAGAGATGTTATTTTCCATGAAGATATATTTCTATACATGCCTATTTCCTCTCCTTCTACGTTAACCCACTCCCAATAAAATTCTGGCCCAAATCCTATTAATGTAATTTACCAATAGTTGTTGTCTTCTTCTCTCGCACGTGAGCACCACATAGCCCTAAATTCCAAATCTTGTTTAACCAACCCAATTAACCCAGTGGCAATTGATGTCAGTCCCGCGTCATAGCCTCCAATTTAGTCTACCATTTCTCCTATAATTGCTCTACAGAACGTCGTCACGGCTCCCAACTCCCTATCTTAGTCTCAATCCTAGCCGTCATCTCAATCTCAATCTCAATCTCAGCCATCATCTCCACCTCGAATCATCACTCCTCCACCATCTCACATCGTCAACAAGTCACCTCCGTCGCCTCCTCTGGTGTTTCCCAAGTCTATGCAGCCTCCTCTAGATTCCAAAATTGTGCCACTACCTCCATAACCCGAAGCTGAATCTACAGCCCTTCGTCGCTCAAGCCATGCCACTATCCTTCCGATCAAGCTACGCGGCTACGTGTGTTCTCAGATCTTGCTTCCTTCACCCGACCTGTCATCTTCTTTATTTCCAGGTCTGGCTAAAGGTACACGTTATCCAATCTCTAACTATGTCTCCTATCATCGATATACGCCTGGGTATCACTCCTTTGTTTCTCAGTTTAGTCAAGTAACTGAACCGCTTTTGTACTCTAAAGCTGCGAGTCATCCAGAGTGGCAGCAAGCGATGCAATCAAAATTTCAGGCCCTTGAAGACAATGACACATGGACCCTCATAGCTCTCCCAACAGGAAAGACACCAATGGATTGTCGTTGGGAGTACAAGGTTAATTAAACACCGTTCTGATGGTTCTATCGAGTGATACAAAGCTCGCTTAGTCGCCAAGGGATTCACACAGATGGAAGGTATAGATTACCATGATACGTTCTCTCCCACTGCTAATATTGTTTCTGTCCACTGTTTGATTGCATTGGAAGCCGCTCGTAAATGGACTCTTCATCAATTGGGCATGAATAATGCATTCCTCCACGAAGATCTTCATGAAGAAATATATATATATATATATATATATGTCTCCACCACCAAGGATTCGAAGACAGGGGGAGGAACACTTGATCCGCCGTCTTCATAAATCATTGTATGGCCTGAAGCAGGCATCTTAGTAATGGTTTGAAAAATTCTCAACAGCAGTTTAGTGTCCCGGTTATGTACAGTCCAAACCCGATTACTCTCGATCTGTTTACTAGAAAGCAAGGCAAGTCCTTTACTGTACTCTTGATATATGTTGATGATATCTAAATTACCGAAAATGATCCTATGAGCATTGTTGCACTCAAGAAATTTCTTCAGTCATTTTCGTATAAAAGACCTTAGGGACTTGAAATATTTTCTTGGTATTGAGGTATCTTCTTCGAAACATGGGATGTTTATTTCACAACGAAAGTATGCATTAGAAATCATCAAGGATGTAGGACTATTGGGTGCAGCCCCTGTTGACAGTCCCATGGAGCAAGGATTAAAATTGTGTAACAAAAGTGACTTGCTCAAAGATCCGGCACGCTACAGAAGGTTTTTTGGAAGGTTAATATACCTCACTATTTCGAGACTAGATATTACATATTCGGTTCATGTATTGAGCAAATTTATGCATCAGCCTCGCAAACTTTATGTGGAAGCAGCTTTGCGTGTTGTACATTATCTCAAGAATGCACTAGGGAAAGGTTTTTTTTTTCTCTTCGGAAAGTGATTTTAAGTTGCGAGCTTAATGTGATTCAGATTGGGCAGGTTGTCCGATTACTAGATGATCAACCACAGGTTATTGTGTTTTCTTGAGCCCTTCTTTGATTTCATCAAGATCTAAACGACAAAAACCGGTCTCGCTTTCTTCAGCTAAAGTAGAGTATCGAACAATGAAAAGAGCTTGTTGTGAGTTAACTTGGCTTCATTGTCTTCTCAAAGATTTAGGAGTGATGCATCAAGAAGCTACTTGGCTGTATTGTGACAACAAGACAACGTTACATATAGCAGGAAAGCCCGTCTTTCATGGGTGCACTCGACATATTGAGATGTACTATTATTACATGAGAGATAAATGTTCTTACCAAAGATTTGAGAAAGAAAACTTTTACAACGATGATTCGCAAGTTAAGAGTTCTAGATATCCATTCTTCTAACTTAAAGGGAAGCGTTAAAATTGATCTGCATATCTTACATATCTCATGCATATCATACAATATAGGAATATATCAATTTGTGATTATGTGTTGATCTGTGTGTATATATTTTTAATTGTATTCAATTATAGATATAGTTTCGTTGCAGAATAGTCACAGCTTTTGTATGGCTTGTACATGTAAACGTGTTTACAGCGAATGAAATTCCAGCAAAATAATATTATTTTCAAGTCCTACCAGGAGTGAGGACGATGATGATTTCAGAATGGGAGGGCGGCGTCACGAGACGTGGACTCGGAGCTTCGATTATAGGGAACTGAAAAGGTGTATAACGTAGTGACTTGCCGAAGTACCAAGGAATTGACAACACTAAGGGACATAGATATTCAGGAAGATTTTAAGTAATATTTGTCTTCAGTTTCTTTAGGTTTTATATTAATTCCTACTCGGTGCATATTATAGAATGCATCAGGAAAAGGGGAAATTAATCAGTTCAAGTAGTTCTGTTTCAGTATTGTAGTGCTTAGTAATAACCAATCAGTATCTTATGTACGTTTCTCGCTTGTATTTTAGTGTAGTACAAGGCATTATAAATCTTCGTCTCCTAGCTAGTTTCTTGGTTCATTCTATATCTCAGCTACGGAAAGAGTTATTAAAACTGAAGGCTTCCAGTAGCTACAGACCCATCAAATGTAAAGATTCGGAGTCTTTGACATGTGAATTAAGCTACTGACTTGGGAAGCACTCATGTATATGACGACAAAGTTAAAGAGTAAAACTATAAGGTTGATCATAACTTTTACAGCCAAGCCTTCTCTCTTCTAGTGGCCAAAAGATGATGGCCTATATGAGTCAAATGACTTATCTCTGTTAGAAAGTAAAATATTGTGTATTATGTGTAAAAAGGAAAGTAGTTAATTGTCTAGATACAGTTGTTTGATTTTCTTTCATAATCATGTAGATAGCTTCCTTGTATGCGTCTGTCTCTTCATCTTGTAATCTGTATATATTGATATGTAGATGAATGGAAATCTATTCCAGCAAGTTATCTTCTTTACAATCTCAAACAGTGTGATCACTCACTCTATCAATGTAAACAAGTGTAGGACTTCTTCGAACTGAGATCGATATGAAAATATGGTAAACTTGCAGACACAATTGTAAAATTACGATTATTAACTCAGAATAAAATACAAATCACTTTCATGTTTTCTGCACTGCATAATCGACGTTAGTCTTCAATTTTTAAGTCTCGCTTTCAATTGCAAATTCCACATTCACGGACTGTTTTTGTGAAGACTATTATAACGAATGTAAGAAATAACACAAATTTACATGATTCACTAATAATGTGTTAGCTACGTCCACAGGTAGAGGAGAACAGTTTTATTATCCTTGAGGAAAACGGATTACAGATTACAGAATATCACACTATCTTAATAACCTAAATGATATACATATACCCCCGAATGGTAGGCCCAATAAAAAACCTAAGCCTGGCATAACAGATTGATTTAGTCCAACGAGACCTCTGTAAAATATCAACATACAAACCTGATTCAAGACATATTCTAAATGATAATTGAAATAATTGAAATATAGGAATTGACCATTGATTTGCTACTTACTTATATATAGAACAGGGGCTGAGTTAAGCTTTGGATGTGAACCTAATTAATTCTCATATATGCATGTATATATGCAATGATAAAAGACTAATATATGTGTCTTCTTAGTAGAGCAGGATTTGTCTATATCTAAAACTATGCATTAGTGCATGTGTATATATCTAACATTGATTGTATCTCTCTCCCTAGCCTCACTACAACTTAAAACTCTCCATGATTTTGACATACAGTAGATTATTTACGTCAAGGCTTGCATGTGCCTCCATTTACTTCTGGTTATAACTCAGTTTAGGATCGGACTTGAGAATTTGAGATCTTAAACGAGAATTAAAAATGTTGTTCTCTCATGATCATACAAAAAAATGACAAATATACATAATTATTTTATATATAGATATCCAAACCAATATACTTTCATGTTGTTCTCGTATCTATAATAACAAATCCAAATCAATGTATGCTAACATTTATGTTTGATTTGTGAATCATAAGTGAAATATACGTACAACTACAATATACATAAGTTCCGGTAATATTATGGTAGGGGTGATCTACCATAAACATTTATTAACAATTAGTTGAATAAAATTATAATTTTTTGAACTAGAAATTACTACATTTAGAAAAAAAATTATGATCATTTTTTTATCATTTACAAACAATTAAACTAAAATACAACATTGACAACGAATTGTTCTCATATTTATAAAAATGTGCTCGATGAAATATTTACAAAAAACTTAACGAAAGTACTAAAAAAATATTTCATTTTACAATAATAACAATAAAATTAGTAAATAAAATCTACTGTAGAATCACTTCACCCTAGAATGTTCTCATAAGTTAATGTTCTGGCATAGTACATAAAAAAAATTAACAATATTCTAACATCATACATAAAAAGAAAACTGAAATTCATAACAGTACTAATAAAAAAGAAAAAAATATAATTCACATGTCATAACTTCTTTCTTCAAAGACATCACAAACTTACTTAAATGTTCTCGTCTCGGAGTTTTTTAAAATATTTTTTATATGCATAATTTTTTTTACAATTTATATACATACATCTTTAAAAAATTGGGGCCCTCCGTTTGATGTCTGAGCCAACCGTCTCCTTCGCCTCACATCAGGTACGAGCCTAACTCAATCGTACCTGACTCAATTTCATTTATCCTGCATATAGCTTCAGAAATTAGAACCTAGTTTCAATTTTGTTTTATTTTTAATGCAAAATCAAGTTTAAGGAAACTATGTATATTGACTCGTCTTTGATAACTTTTCTACACATTGGGGCTTATTACCTAAGAGCATCTCCAATGGTAAATTCTTATAATGAGGTCTTATACCTAATATGCACTACAACAAAAAATTAGTTTTGCTTCGGTTTTTTGCTATGGCACCAGTTGTCGTAGCTATAGCCTAGAATTTACTACGGCAACGTTACCGTAGCAACAGTTATGACTTTTAGCAACGGCAAAGTGATGCCGTGGTAAAAACAGTGGCCAATTGCCACGGCAATTTCATTATCGTAGTAAACCCAAGAATACCAATTAATGGCGCCAAAACGAAATTTATCTTCCCTCTCTTTATTTCACTCTCTTTTCATTTTTCCTTTCCCACTATCCCTTTTCATCTGTTTCAATTTTCAATTGCTCCCGCAGAGAAGCTCGAATGAAGCTTCAATGGAGGTCCATACAGTAAACTCTAACCACTCTATCTCTCTACTCCTTTAATGGTTGAAGTGGAGTCGATCATCATCTAAGTTTTCCAGTAAGGTCAGGTCTAGATCTCACTCTCTTTTCTCTTTAATCTATTTGTTGTCTGTGATTATCCTTTATATATATTTAGCTATCTGATTTGATGAAGTTTATTGATTGGGTATTTGGTTGTGGTGTGTTGGTTCGATGTTTCCAGGCTAGCTTCTTCTTCTTGTGTTTGATTTTTGATTGGGCATTTATTGTGATTTGGTTTGGGTTGCTTCTCTTTCTTTTCCTCCTCTTCTGGCTTTAACTATCTCATATCTGCTCTTCCTGTATAATTTTGTGTTGGCTAGCTAAGTAGAAGTGGAAACAAAGAAAGCTATATAGCTATCTTCTTGGTGCGGTGTTATAGTCCTCTCTTCTCTGGTCTCTCTTTTCTTCTTCTTCTTCTTCTACCAGACTCACTATTGTACTGTAGACTACATTTTCGTATTGGATTTTTCGGATCAGAATTGAAACCGATTGAAATCACTGGAAACTATGTCTATGTCTTCACCGGCGAGCTCCGTCCGGTGAAGCTCCATTGCCTCAAACACGCTCCTTTTGTCGAAAGCTCTCATCCGCTGCCATGGAAGAAGGTAACTCTTTCTCGATCCATTATTTCTTACTGTCTCTCTACTCCGTTTGGTTGCTGATCCAAAAAACTAGTTATGAATCGATTAAACTGAGTATTCAAATTCAATAGTGATGAACGGAGATCAGGTTTGAGCTTTTGATAATATCAATTTCTCGGCAACCAAACAGTGCTTAAGAATAAAAGAGCAGATATGTATTTATGGAAATGGTTGCTGGTTACTGATCAGATTTTCTCTCTCTTCCTGTTTGGGTTTGTTGTGGTGTTTTTCGTAGTTAAAGGTTTTGGCGTCTACTTCTTCTACTTCGGATTCGTTTTGGTGAGGATTCTGAATAAGGAAATTTAATTGTTAGTACTTTTCCGATGAATTGAAGTATCATATCTCTGACTCTTTATCTATATGCTGTTCAGAAATTGTTACAGATCAATTGTCTGCATAACTGTGATGTATAAGCATTTAATAGCTTCCAGTACATGTGAAATTTCGAATGCTTAATTTTGCGTTGCTATAAAGCATAGAGACGGTTCTCTACCCATTCCTGTGTTTCTTTTGCAGTAGTAGCAGCAGTAGCACCTTCTAGTACAACCACAACGGCTTTAACAGTTTTAGCAGCGCTTGGTGAGCTCACTAATGAGAGAAGGTTCTTGTTCTATACTTTGTTGGTTAGAGAGGATTTGACGCAGCGTTGGGCTGCCCGAGTCCAGTGATGGACACTTTCTCATCCGGAGAAGATGTGATCATTAAGGTAACAAAGGGGAAACTCTTTTTGTTTAAAGATTTAAGTTTATTTAGTAGAAAAGTAGCTGATTTTTGGATCCATGTCGATGGCAGGCTAGAAAGCCATATACTATTACTAAGCAGCGAGAGTGGTGGACTGAGGAGGAGCATAATAGGTTCCTTGAAGCCTTGAAGCTTCATGGACGAGCATGGAAGCGCATTGAAGGTTAGAATTCACATGACCTTTTCCTCCTGTTTATTTCCCTATAATTATCTTGATAGTATGTAGCTGCCGTGAATATTTATTGTGAACAAAGACTTGACTTAATGACAAGTTGTTACTAAGTTGAGGTCATCATTTACACATTTTTCCTTTTGTGCTGTGGTTTGCAGAACATATAGGAACAAAGACTGCTGTGCAGATCAGAAGTCATGCGCAGAAGTTCTTTTCAAAGGTAAAGCACTACCTATTTGCCTTCTTCTTATGCAAGATACGTGTTGTGCATCTTATTGCTTGTGTGTACACAACTTTGATCTTAATTGCACTTCTAGGTTTATATGAAGTACATTTGATAATCTTATTCTGTCATAGCGGGTTAGATCTTATATCATTGCCATAACTATTAAGTACATAACCATGCCATCCTATCATTTATCTACAAAATTCTGTGAGGGCTGTTAGAGGTTCTTGTAGATGCTAGTCTGGTAGAAGGTACTTGTTCTTAGCTGAAATAAAATTTATATTAATTGTATCATAGAGATCATAAGCCAATGTTTTTCGACGACTGTCACTCAATAGCTAAAGTTTTAGTGAACTAGGCACTCCAGAAGATTTGAAATTGACTAAGTCATCCAAATGTGGTTAATCAATTTTACTCATTATAGGGCAGGTGTCTAAATACAATAAAAGCATAAACGGGAGAAATAAATGAAAATATTAACTCTTTGGTTTGGGGAAAGCTTGGTGCTAGGGTTCCTCTTCCTTCAGGGCGCGTGGAGTTCATGCAGTAGATTTAAATAGAAAAACCTTTATCACCAGTTCACCACTAATGCTGGATTTCATTGCAAACCCTAATATGATTGAAATAAAAAACAATCTGTGGCTAGGTGTTCACATAAAAAGGTCACCAATTGTTTGGCTATCTTATTGAAACTTATAATGGAAAGAAAGAAAATATAAACGTGTTACTGGCCATTAAATCTGATTTTGTCTTTTTAAATAGTTAGTCCAAAATTAGTATGCCATAAACGTATGCTGATTATGGATGCAATAGGAGACATGTCTCACTGCCAATATATTGTGAGCCAATTGTGCAAAGTCTCCTGGAGTATCAGTAGAGGCCTTGTTTGAGCTTGTGTGCTAAAATATATTTCCTCTGAGCTGCGAACCAAAAGCTTTTGTCTTATCAGTACTTGTACAATACTTCTGTGGCTGACTCATGGAAACCAGTACTACTTTCCAACCGTTATTCTTGTCATATCTAATTTAAAATGCGCCTGGACCAAAGAATGACCTATTTATTCTTGTTAGCCTGCATTGATATGAACTAGTCTTCATGTCTGGCTTATCCATTTTCAACGGAGGATTGAGATATTTCAGTCCCTTGTTGCTAAAACAATTTCTTTCAGTGCCCGTAAACTTATACTTACCAAATTACATTTAGTGACATAAGAGCATTTAATTTCCAGCTGGAAAAGGAGACAGTAAGCAAAGGTGTTCCTATAGGACAATCAATTGACATAGACATTCCGCCTCCATGCCCTAAAAGGAAACCAAGAAATCCTTATCCTCGGAAATCCAGTGCAGCTACTCCCACATGGTCCACATCACATGTTGGAGAGAAGGATGGAAAATTTATGTCATCAGCTTCTTCTCACTTTAAACAAGCAGTGGACTTGCAGATAGAACCACTTGATAAGGTTATATTTTTATTTGCTATTTTTTGTCCAAGACATGGACAATTCTTTTTCTCATGATTATTCTTTGTACTGGTGTAAAAAAACTAAATGGGAAGAAGGAAGGGATATATGGTGGCAGGTTAGTAGCAATACACGAACCTCTTTCCTTTAACTTCCATGAAGATGGTGTTTTTTCTTTTCTTTTCCTCTTTCATAACAGTCATGCTTGTAAGTGTTTCATGTGTTCTTTCTGTATTAGTGCTTCATCAAATGCTTATGAATCACTTGTATGTTTGCTACTTTGCAATCTGAACTGTTGTTGATGTATGGCTCCTGATTATTTTCCAGGACGTCATACCAAAATATCCAACAACTTGTGGAGTGGAGTGGGTTGATGCAGAGGATCCACTTTTTCTGCTCTATACCAGCAGAAGCACTGGGAAGCCCAAAGTATATAACTTTATATCCCCCAAGTATTTTCTTTGCTTTTCTTTTTTACTTTTATAATTCTATTTGTATTCGGGAGTTCTTCACACAACTGGAGGATATATGGTGTACACTGTGACGACGTTTAAGTATGCATTTGATTACAAACCATCTGACATCTACTGGTACCATTCGCAACCACAAGCATTTATTTAAGTTTTACTTTCTTGTGTGCAAGTAGTTTTGTTGCTGATATATGTGTGACTTGACACATTTTATCTGAAGTTAAGGTGTACTGCCGACTGTGGTTGGATTACTGGGCACAACTATGTCACTTATGGACCCTTACTAAATGGAGCAGCTGTTGTCATATTCAAAGGGGTAACATATTCAGACTACAGACAGATTATCATTACATTTAAGAACTAAAAATGGTTAAGTTGTCAAAAGATAAGAAATGATGTATGTGTACTTTGGTAGCCACTGGTCGACATAAGAGTAATACGATTAAGCTTCAAATGTGTCATATATGCAAAGGAAGCACCATCTTTCCAAACTGCTGATCTAATTGCAAATATTACAGCACAAGTGTGTCGACAAGTTCAAGGGGAATGTTGCAGAGGAAGAGAGGAGTTATTGTTAATATTAGGTCTGGTGCTAACATTGTGATCCCTTATGATCCTCTCTATGTTGTTTTGATCTTCGTTGTGACAACTCATTTTAGTTTGAGCAATGGTGATTCTGTTGCTGAATGTGTGATCGTTGGTTTTTTTTTTTCAGGTATATTTATCAGTTCTCAAGGTGTCTTCATGTAGAGTACAAAGCTAAAGCGATTGATGTGCAGTGTCAGGTAATGTTTCCAGATTTTTCAGATCATGTTGCTTTGCTTAGCTTTGTTATTATATTGGGTACTAGTTACGCATTGAAGTTATTATACCAGCTCAGTTGGTAAACCTTTAGGTTGTTGAGGTTGATCTATAGAAACTCTGTATTTTGTAACATTTCTTATTGGAAAGTTAATCTATAGAATGGAGTGTACATGATAGTGACATAAATTGTAAGACCAGTTGTGTATATTTTCTTAGAAAATGTTAGGAGATGTCGTGTTTTCTTAACTTGTCATCTTTTAGCTGAAAGCTTTACCTTTCAGGTCATATTCTGAAGTAGCTTTCTTCCCAAAAGATATAGTATATATGGTATGGGTTGCTTCAGTCTTTAAATCATTAGGATACGATTTTTCTATATTTAGTTATGATTTTCCAAAGTTCAGGGTTTATATAGCCTAAACTGGTTTTTCTGAATTTCTGAACTTATCACTTTTTTGCTAAATACTGTACCTTTCAAGTCATATTCTGAAATAGCTTTCTTCATAGAAGTTATAGTATATATGTTAAGGGTTGCTTCAGTCTTTGAATCATTTGGATGCGATTTTTTTACATTTAGTTATAATTTTTCAAAGTTCAGGATTTATATAGCATAAACTGGTTGTTCTGGATTTCTTAACTTGTCATCTTTTAGCTGAAAACTGTACCTTTCAGATCATATTCTGAAGTAGCTTTCTTCATAAAAGTTATAGCATATATGTTAAGGGTCACTTTAGTCTTTGAATCATTTGGATGTGATTTTTCTACATTTAGTTATGATTTTCTAAAGTTAAGGTCATTTGCAGATTTGCTATAACTTTTGTTGCACTGTCATTAGGTTCTGAATTTCTTTCTTTGCACAATTCAACTGATGACAGTGGTTTCTTAACTAATGAATGTATATTAAATGTACAGCTTATTATGGCAAAAAAAGTAAAAGCAAGCAGATGTATGAAGACTATTGAAGCAAGCAACAAGAAGAAGTGATGCATGCCAAGCACACAATATTTTGGTAGCTAGAGTGCATTCCAAATAGAGATGTTTCTATGCACTCATTGAAATTATTTATGTTTTGTTTTCCAAGCTAGAATGCTCTCTAAGAACACAATATTTTGTTAATGAGAATGGTACTTGGCGTAAAGTGAACATGCATGTATGGATTTGTGAGCATTTGAATTGTAATGAGATGTTGAGTTTCTATAAATTTTAGCACAAGAATATTGTGTTCATCAACTCTAGGTTTCAACTGTTTTGGCACAAATTTTGGAACCTAAATGCATTAGAAAGTTTGCTATGGACAATGAACTAGTTAGCTACGGCAAAGTGCCTTATTTGCTACTGAAATTATGCAGGCTTGCCACTTTTGCTACGGCATTACAAGTATTCGTGTCACTTTTGCTATGGACACAATTTGCCGTAGCTAACTAGTTCATTGTCCCTTTTGCTACGGCAACTTAACATGATTGCGACGGCGAATTTATATCAATTTCCATGGCAAATTTCCGTCGCGAAAAGCCAAATAAAGTCAACAGTCAAACATGAATTTGCTACGGCATGGACTGTAGTTATGTGCCGTCCCTAATAATAAACCTATACTACGGCGAAAACTTGCCGTAGTAATAGCTTTTAGCTACGGCAGTGTCCGTAGTAAATATCAATAGCGACGCCTTCAAAAGCTACGAAAAAATTGCCGTCACCAATGTAATTTGTGTCGTGGCAATTAGCTTTAGCTACGGCATTACAAGTATTCGTGACGGTAGATTTCCGTCGCAGAACTAATTTTTTGTTGTAGTGATGAGACCTCATTTAAGCATTGTTTATATAAAACTTCAACCATCTATAATTGTGTGGTTTTATCTCAAAGTTTTAATTTTTTATATTTTTTCTTTATTATATGTTGTATTTAATAATAAGTTATACTTCCTAAACTATTATTGTACATAATAAATAATTATTATATTAATTATTAATTAAAAAAATTAAATCTTGAGTGACACATGCATTATCTACAACTCGGCTAAGATTTCGTTTGACATGTGTTGATCAATAGGGGTGTAATTAAATTACATACAGATATAATAGTTTATCAAAAATACGTCAAGACTTTATCCAACACGTGTCAATGTCTAATTAGTTATCGAGATGTCTTTATCTGCTACATGTCAATTCTTATCTTCAGATAATCATGTTGATCATCTATAAAAATGGAGTCATTCACTCATTCATTTCACACAAATTCACAAAAATTCCTCCTCCACAATACGAATTGTGGTTTTTAAGTTTTTGTTCCATACTTTTAGTATGTTTCCACCATGAATAGGTTGTGGAAACTACTAAAGAAAGATGAATCATAAGATGTTTCTAGAAGGCAACAATACGCCTTCTTGATGTCTGAGGCAGCCCTACATGTGGAGAGGATGGAAGAAGATAAAGACTCACAATGGGGTGGTTCTTTGGAAGGGTGGAGGTACATATTAAGAGATTGAGAATTGATGGATCAGTGCTTGAAAGTTCTATATTTAAGTGAACCATGTAGCTTTGACGGTGACATTTTTCGAAGGTGCTTCCTTATTCGACCACAACTCTTTGACAAGATGGTGCCACTACAAGAAAAAACACACCTAGACCACGGAGCGTTTCCGTCGTCTAGGTGCGTTTTTCCGTCGTCTAGGTACTTAGACGACGGAACATCCATGGAGTATGTTCCGTCCTCCAAGTATCGTCGTCCAGGTACTTAGACAACGGAGAATCAATGATCCGCGGTCCAAGTGCGACTTAGACGACAGAGAATTGATCTCTGTCGTCCATGTGCCTACTTAGACCACGGAGAACTGTTTCTCCGTCGTCCAAGTGCGTTATTAGACAGCAGAAAACCTCCGCGGTCTAAGTGATCACTTAGATGACGGAGATCAATTCTCCATGGTCTAAGTGTTAACTTAGACCGCGGAAAGAATTCAAAAACTCTGCGGTCTAAGTGAACACTTAGACCATGGAGAAACAGTTCTCCGTGGTCTAAGTGATTATTTAATTTTTTTAAAATTAAATTTAAATTTATAGTAAAATATTAGTAATTTAATTAAAATACTCCATTCCTATTTAAATAATTAAATATTTTTAAATTAATTAAAATAATAAATTATTACTTAAATAATAAAAATTTGTACATACATGAAATTAAATCGTTCGGAATCGGGAAAAATGATATAATAAACTACATATATAGCTAGAATATATGCAAACTACTAAAATACTGGAGGAGCAGATGCGCCGCCAAGTCTCCCGCCTCCAGCCGGGTCGTCGTCGTCGGGATATGGGTTCGGAGGAGGAGGTTGACACTGATGTTGAGCCTGATTTTGCATGAGGGCGACGAGTTGGGCTATCTGCGCTTCTTGCTGATCAAGTCTTTGACGCATAGATTGATTTTCCTCCCGTGCGAGTCAAGCCTCTTCAAAGGCTGCTTGGACGGCCGCAACATGAGTACTTTTCCTCGCCGAACATCCCGTAGATGAGTCGGAGGACAAATCTCGCATCACCTTAGGTCTCATCCCCCTAACCTCCATTCCAGCTTTACGACCGTATACCTCATCGGCGATTGCAATTTGGCTCTCCATCAATAAATGAGGCATGTCTTCGGGAGGCAAATCCGGCTGTGCAAGCTGAGTGTTGGCCAATTCCTGCTGCGCCCGTTCTACCAACCTCGCCTAAAATAAAAAATAAAAAAATTTGTACGAAAATTTAATAAATAATAATTAAATAATAACTACGCTAATTAAAAGCACATATATATCACTTACGCCGTATTGACTCGCATCATTCTCGAGCCCAGGCGTCACGTACGCGCTGATGCTATCATCCAGATAAGGGTGTTTGGAGCCCTTATCTCTGTGCTCCTTGGCTATTTGAATCACTTGCTTGGCACCGGAGGTATGATGTTTGTTCTTCTTCCCTCGGTTGGTCTTGTTGATTTTGGAGAATTTCTGTTAGACAACATAAATCATTAAAAAATTAATACTCCTCTAAAATAAAAATAATTTATTTCTCTTAATTTAAATAAAAAAGTAAACACCTTATATTCTTCATCTTGGAAGTGGTTACACAACCACTGCCACTCATCTTCCCTATCCCCACGCAGCTCTACGGGGGTAGGCACGGGGTCGATATTGTAATAATACACATGAAGCTTGTACTTCCAATCACGGTAGATGGCGTTGGTGGTTTGGTTGATATGCCTAAGCATTTTCGGTGTGAGATCCACCTCATATTGTTCCTATCAGAAATAAATATATAGTTAATTATAATCGTATATATTATGAAATTACGATTTTTATTGGTTATTAGAAAATAAATTTAAAATTGTACATATTACGTACCGAAAATTCTTTAAACAGTTTCGCCTTCTCTTCATCTGCCAACTCCTTCCAAGTAAGGGCAGTCATACGAACCCTGCTGCGAATGATTGACCCTATGTTGTGCACTGAGAGACTAGCTAGCTGAGATGTGGGAGGGCCACCGGTGAATTCGTCGTACGGCAACTGAATCTTTTGCCCGGTCGCCTTGAAAATTTTCTCGGATTTTCCGCATTTGACGAGACCGCGAGTCCTTTTGGGTTCAGGGTCAGTCGGGACCCTCCTGGGCTTGCTCCGGGCGTTATAAAGGATAGATTCAGAGGAGGTCGACGACGCCTGAGTACTTTTGGCCATGGACGTCAGACCGGAATGGGCATCGTCATAGCCGGTTGGGATAACTGGGGCAGCGGAAAATTCCCCAGTGGGCGGTGTCGAAGGACCAGGTGAAGGGTCCAGAGAAGGCGTGTCGTTGTCCTCCTCTAAATCCCAACCAACTTGCTCCGCCAAGTGTCGGAGCATAACATCTTCGGCCTCCTTTTGGGCATTTTTCTTTCCCGACGGGGCCATTTTAACCTAGGAGTTGTTAAAATATTTAAGCATAACAATTATATAGAAAAATTTACGATAATTACATACAATTATTGATAGCGCCTAAGATTTAAATAGAGTATACTAGCTTGGTGTTTGGGTCGTTCAATAGACATGCGACCCGCGCGATAAAGTGTAAACTTTCAATAAATCAGCCTTGGTTCAATCGAAAAACATGGCCAGTTAGGGATAGAGATAACGCAAGAGGCAGGACTAATTTCGACAAAACACCCCGAGGCTAACCAAATCAATGGTATATACTCTATTGGTGTTAGTCTTTCTTAGATCCAAAACCTGTCACCAGTCATAACCTATTTCTAGACACCATGTCCGACATTCAGCCAATCTTTCAAAAATTTACACTCCCTCAAGTCCTTTGCAAACTCCTCCCTCAACCTCGTGTCCATAACTTCACTTAGGTTATAGTGTGCGGTGATGAAATCCACACATCACGAGGGGTTAAGGAGATAAGCTAGGAAATGAGGCGCCATCTATTCCAAAGAGTGCGACTTAATAAACCAAACTTATGTACTAAATTTAAATCAAAGACTACCAATTTACTACAAAATTTCCATAATTACCAATTTATTATTTTTAATACTTCACTAATTAATTTATCATATTTACCACAAATTTACAATATTAATTACAACAATATTTACAAATTAAAATAACATGCAATAATAATCACCAATTATACTATTAATTAAAACAATATTTAATTACAATAATTAATTATTATTTACCATGCCTTTACAATAATAATTATTCATTTACTAATATAATTAATTATTATTACCAATTATATATTACTAATATATTATTTTTACTAATTAATTTACCAATTTATTAATTTATTAGTTAAATGATAATGATGTTAAAAAATATAAATATTACCTAAAAGATGAGTCGTCGGAGAAAGTTGCCGGAAAGTCGACAGAAAGTCGCCGGAGTGGAGAGTCGCCGGAGAGAGGGAAACGCCGAAATTTTGGTCGCCAGAGAGTCACCGTAGGAGGGAGGCCGGAGCTTTTGAGAGAGTGTGAGAGGAGAGGAGAGGAGAGGAGAGGAGAATGATATGGGATGAGGAAAAGAGGATGAGTAGTGGCCTATATATACAGTTCCACTTAGACGACGGAGCACATTTTTTCGTCGTCCAAATGCACTTGGACGACGAAAATTGGTGTTTCCGTCGTCTAGGTGAACCGTTTTAAAATTTTGAAACAGTGCCCAATTAAATTGGCGGGTGGGTGTTAACCACCTTAATTTTGGGTATCGTTTCAAATTTCACTTAGAAGATGGATATGGCCTTCTCCGTCGTCTAAGTCAACATTTGAAACGGTGCCCAAAATTAAGGCGGTAATACTGGACCGCCATGATTTTTGAACCTGGATGACGGAGAAGACCATCTCCGTCGTCCAGGTTGTCACTCTGACGACGGAGAAGGCCATCTCTGTCGTCTAAGTGACCACCTAGATGACGGAGGTAGTCTTCTTCGTGGTCCAAGTGAAATTTACGTTAAATTAATTTTAAAAAATAATTCGCAAGAAAGTTGCCGATTTGTCATTCGAATGAAATAGTCGTCCAATATCGATTAACGCATCGTATATATAAACAATTGAATTTAAGACGACGAATAATTTTACGTCTTTAAACTTATTAAGTATCTACTAATCTTTATGACTTAAGTGTTATTAAGTATAGGCTCATTGCATATCAATATTAACGAAATAAAATTTGGACAAAACAACCGTTGGATACATTCACCGTAAGATAATATATAATTAGAATAATTTTCAGAAAATAGTAAGTTCGCGAAGGGTTTCATCGGCACAGTCAACCACAAAACTGAGATTTTGACAAACCGGAAACGTGGATACAAGAAATTTCGTAACTCCTATTTTGGAACCATCGAAGCTCACACTCCAAGAATTGTTTACTCTATAGTCTTAACAAAAAGGATATGCATTAGGAGATGGTCTACATGGTCGTTGTCTTAGATAAAATTATGAAATCTTCAGTTGGACGACGGAGATGGATTTTTACGTCGTCCAAGTACTCACTTGGAGGACGGAAAAGCCATTCTCCATCGTCCAAGTACGTACTTAGATGATGCAAATATCCATCTCCGTCGTCCAAGTGAAAACCCCTGAATTTAGGGGTTAGGGCATTAGGGTTTAGGGTTGGGTTTCACTTGGACGACACAAATACATGTTTGCGTCGTCCAAGTACGTTCACTTGGACGACGGAGATGGAAGTTTGCGTCGTCCAAGTACGTACTTGGACAACGGACAATGGAGTTTTCGTCGTCCAAGTTCGTACTTAGACGACGCAAACGTGTATTTGCGTCGTCCAAGTGCAAAAATCCTGAATTGTCAAATTGGGGCCTTAGGGTTTTTACGTCCCCGTTTTAATAGTCTATCGACGTAAAAATTAATTGATCTGATTTAATTCGATCGAAAAAATTATCGATCGATCAGATCCTCCTCTTATCCGAATCGATTAATTAATTAAATTTAATTTACGTACGTCGGTCGAACCGACCACGCTATATAATTAATTAAGTACAAAATTAATAGTTGTACATACGTACGTACTCCTCCTCATAATATTTATATTAATTATTGATCGATGATGCATCATATATTACAATAATTACAATGATTAATTACCAATTAATATTCCTCGTCGTTATATTGTACTCTTCGTCATAATCGTCATCATCCTCATCCTCGTTATCTGATTGCTCATCCTCCTCCTCATCATACTCAACATCGTCTGATGAATAACCTGAGTCATCGTCCTCGTCCTCATCCTGCACATCTTCTTCATCTACCTCATTAATTGCATCAATAATCTCATCTTCAGTTAGATCTGTACAACCATCAGGCATGGGTAAGCGTTCACCATCTTGAACCAGGTCCATTATATCAGAGCGGATGACAGAAATATTAGGCTCTTGATAGGCAGGAATGTCTCTTTCTGGTTCAGCAGCATCTTCAGTCACCGGTGTCCCTTCAATTGTTGTAGTATTCCAAATTCCTCGATTAGAGATATGGTTCACTATTTTCATCTTCAGTCGCCGGTTCAGCAACATCTTCAGTCGCCGGTTCAGCAGCATCTTCAGTCTCGGATCGTCGAGATAGAACACCTGCCTAACTAAGGTGGCGAGAGCGAAAGGCTCATCCTCATACCAGCTTGAGTTTGTATCGACTAATAAAAGTCTCAGGTCTTCCTTTGTACGCTTGAACCATCTGCACTTGAATAGGAAAATATTGACATCATTCCCGTAACATAGCTGAACGACATATACAATAGCCCCGTAATATAGATCATTGTCTTTCCCAACCGCTACCCCACTGCTTTGTGTTCTTCTTCCTTCATCTTGGGCCAATGAATGGAACTTTACACCATTCACAAAACATCCGGGATAAATATAGTGTTTAATCGGCTTCCCTGCTGGCAAGTGCTTTGGCCAGGACCACCACCCCCCGTGGTTTTCGAATTTTTATAGATCAATCATCTACGAAAATGGGAAAATTTAAGGGTTTACTTTCTACAAACATGATCGATATGTATATGAATTACTAAATACCGAGACATACGTACGTACATACCCATTGGAAGAAATAATCAGGGAACTTCTTCTTAACCATTTTCTCAAACCACGCCGAACTCTTGTCCGGATTTAACGCCTGAAGCCTCTCCCTGTATAACATCATGTACAGCTCAACTTCATCACAGTTTTGCAACACTACCCAATGTGCCTCAATAAGTTCTTCCCGTGTTAACGATTCCTTTAATACTCCTCTAAACAGTCGTACGACATTTGTGACGACAGAAAAATTGATGCGGGCACTGGGATCGGAGGCAGTGGGAGGTCGTGGATCTTTGAGGTACCTGTTACAGTAAGTAACACACTCATGCATTAGGTATGTCTCGGCTATGGAGCCATCCGGGGCCGACCTGTTTTTGACGAATCATTTATACTGTCCAAGTTGTCTACAAACTCAAATGTTCAATTAATACTGTCCACTTGGACAACGGAGAAAATCATCTCCGTCGTCCAGGTGTACACTTGGACGGCGGAGAAAATGATCTCTGTTGTCCAAGTTCACACTTGGACCACGGAGATTTCTCCGTCGTCCAAGTGCTACTTGGACCACGGAACTTTACGGTTCCCAGGTCTAAGTGAAGTTTTCTTGTAGTGTGCGTAGAATGGCCAACCACGACCCATACTTTGTACATAATATGGATGTCACTAGAAGACTTGGCATTTTCATCGAACAGAATCTAACATGCATTATAAAGATGCTCATATACGGTTTACCAACTGATTTGTGCGATGAGGTCATTGATGTAGCTGAACACACTTGATGTAGCTGAACACACTGCTCTTGAAGTGTTGGATCATCTTTCAAGAGCTATATGGGTTGTGTACCGTAAAGACTATCTTAACAAACTAACAAACACAGATCTAGTAAGGTTGACAGACAAAGGTGCAGATTGCGGATTTCCAGGTATATTGGGTAGTCTTGATTTTATGCATAGGCAGAGGAAAAATTGCCCTACTGGGTATGCCAGGCAATGTGAAGGTCACAAATGCAAACCTACTATTATCTTAGAGGCAGAGGCTTCGTATAATACTTGGATTTGGCATGCATATTTTGGACTTCCAAGTTCTCTCAATGTCTTAGGAATGTTTCCATTGTTTGATGAGATATGCAGCGGTTAAGCTTTTCAAGTGGATTTCAAAGTGGGCAACAGTACGTACCATCAAGGTTATTATCTGGTGACATCTAATCCTAATTGGACACCTCTTGTGAAAGCAATAAAAAAAATCCAACCACTCTGGAGACAAAACACTTTATTTGGAGAGAGTATTTAGTATTCTCCAAGCATGTTTTGCAATTGTGGGACGTCCATCTCGTTTATGGAGTAGGGAGAGCCTCCAATACTGCATTATTTTGCACAACATGATAGTAGAATATGAGCGCAATAAATATGACCAATATCTTTTTGACATAGATGACATCCCGACTCATCGGAGAAGAGCTGATATATATGATAAGCTGAGTTATGATCATGAGGTGCATCGTAATCCCCAAGAAGTGCATGAATTTGTACGTGGTCATTACAAAAAAATTATATGTCCAGTGATATGTGATTCACTTAGATCAAATTTAATTCAACACGGCTGAGATTTGAAAAAGTATCAAGAGTGCATTAATGGCTAAGTGGTGTCATTATCATGTGTTAATAATTGGCATTGTTTGCCATCACGTTGTTGTTTGCATTTAATTGTGTGTGTGTGGTTGTATGCATTTAACTTTTTGGGTAGTTGTATGCATTTAATTGTGCGTTGTTATTTGCATTTAATTTATGTGTGGTTGTACTAGGGGTCATCATTTGGCCTGTGGGCCTCGTGGGCCGGTGGACGCCCGCAAGTTCGTGGGCTAAAAGCCCGGCCCGACCCTCAAAAAGGCCCGCAAAAGCCCGCCAAGGTGGTTGGTGGGCCGAACTTGGTTTAGAGATCTAAAGCCCGGCCCGGCCCGGCCCGCCAAAAACCCGTCAATGCCCGTTAGGCCCGGCCCGTCAAAACCCGTAATTTTTTTTATATATAAGATAGTAGTACATATATCATTATACCTACACTTATATATATATAATATAGTGACTAGTACTACATAGATATATATTTTATATTTGTGTATGTCTATATTAATATATTACATATACATATATTGATCAAATATTGGAATTCCATATATAGTTATATTTGTGTATCTATTTTACTATTAAATCATTGTTTAGAGTTTAGGATAAGTTAGGGTTTAGGTTTAGGGCAAGTTAGGGTTTAGGGGATTGAGATTCAGGGTAAGTTAAGGTTTAGGAATTTTGAGGTTTAGAGTAAGTTAGGATTTAGGTTTTATGAATTTTGAGGTTTAGAGTAAGTTAGGGTTTAGGGTTTAAGGTTTAGGGTTTATGATTTCATTGTAATTTTTTTTTATCGATTTACCTTACACAGTAAAACAGTAAATATAATAGATGGTTCAGATTAGATTTTGTAATTTTTCAATGGTGAAAGTTTAATTGAGTGTGTGAAATGACATCAATACTCTTCTTTTATATGTTGCTTATTTTTCCATGGAGAAACTAGATAAATCAAATTTTTATGTCAATTTTTTTGACACTATGAGATAGATATGTAATTTACAAGAATGTGTGTTAAAATTTTGATCTTAAAAATTCCTTTAGGGATGGATAATTTACGTTTTAGTTGTAAGGGTACTACGGTCACATTTAGTGAAACTCATAGATGTAGGTCTAAATCAAGTCCAAAATTTATAAGATTTTAACGGTATGCTTAGAATATTATGAACAACCAATCTGACAGTCAGTTTTGTAAAATGATGATACATGATCGATTACGTTTCACAAAGGTCTTTCAACCCATATAACCAAGGAATAAATGTAAGAACATTAGTGTGCATATAGAGAATTCAAGCAATATAAGAATTAAAAATGTTTTAACAATAAAGAAGGCCATATATAATAGTTCACCTTGTAATAAAAGACACTGTACGTAAAAATTAGCCTAATCGAAGTACGTTTGGATCCCGATCAATACAGTTAAACAAAATTTGTGAAAACACTAAAATACACTCATCTTATTTTCCTTATTTTCCTATGGGGGGAGTAGATAAATCAAATTTTTATGTCAATTTTTTTGACACTATGAGATAGATATGTATTCCATAAGAATATGTGTCCAAAATTTGATGTTAAAAAAATATTTTCGGGAGGGGTAATTTCCGTTTTAGTTGTAAGAGTACTACGGTCACATTCGGCGAAATACATTGATCGATGTTTAAATCAAGTCCAAAATTTATAAAATTTTAAAGGCATGGTTATAATATTCTAACCAATCAATCAAACGGTCAATTTTATAAAATAATTAAACATGTCCGATTAAGTTTCACAAAGGCATTTCATTCCATATAACAAAGGAACAAACGTAAGAACATTAATATACATATGGAGAATTCAAGCAATATGAGAATTAAATATGTTTTAATGATAAATGAGGACATGTAGAAAAGTCCATCTTATAGTGATAAACACCGTACGTAAAATTTAAACTCGTCGGAGTACGTTTAAACCCCAGTGCATGGATGAAGGTTACGTTTATTTTGAAATGTCTTAATTTTTTAATTAAAGCCCGATAGGCCCGGCCCGTAAAAACCCGCAAAGGCCCGCTTGAATGGGCCGGGCCCGGATCCTTATATAAAAGATAAAGCCCGACCCGGCCCGCAAATATTAAAATGTTGTTGAGGCTCGGCCCGGCCCGGCCCGTGCCGGCTATACATGGGCCGGGCCGGGCTTTTTGTCGACCCCTAGGTTGTACTCACCATTAATTTTGTGTGTGGTTATATGCATAAGCCATCTTTTATTTTATGCCTATTACTTTGAGTGTTTTTTTGTATGCATTGAACTTACAAAACCTTAAATAATAACAAATAAGAACTTACCATTTTATTTAAAATTTATAAAAATAGACGACATACTTAATTAAAATTAATTAAAAACAACAATATAAATTAAGCTAAGAATAACATCATAAATAAGATAGAACAAACTAATCACTCTAGATCATTATTAGGCATCCAATACGTTTGATTGAGCGGAAAATAGAGGGAAGAACATGATCCGCCATAAGGAGATGTAGATGCTTGAGGGGTACAGAATGACTGAAAAGATGAATTTTGTGCCTCTACTTCCTCTCTCTCAAGTATCATGTTTGCTTCCTATCCCAATACCTTCATTTACTGGGTGAATAATATATATTAGGATCCACAGTCATTGTGCGAGCATCTTCCTCCCTTTGTTGAGCCGCATTAGCTTCTTCGTATAGTTGTTCCCTTAGTGCAAACTCTCTATCATTTTAATCGGCAAGCCTTTTCGTTTGAGCATGAATACTCATTGTTAGCTCTTGATTACCTTTCTTTTTTGCCGCCTTAGCCACTTTTTATCCCATTGGAAGATCTTGCCTAGGTTTAGGTGTCTTGCTTGGAGTTGCTTTACTTCTGGGCGAATTGTTATCATCCAAGTTAATAGGCATCTCATACTTTGTGGTATCCCCATCCATTGATGGAGGATTTGAAATTTTTGGTGTATCCCTCAAGATATCCCAACAATGCAAAAAATCTGAAATACTCTCCATGGGAATCATCAAAGTAATACGACTTAGCATTCCTCAACTACAAACAATTGAAATAAACATAGTCATGGTTATTTATTTTAATTTCATGAATATTAACTATATTTTTTATGGAAAAAGAAAAATACTTACGTCATCAAGATCATTTCACCACTCTTATGATTGGCGATGGCTTTATTAAAAGCTTGACGCCATCTCATACATGCGGGATTGATTTTCTTCCATCGAGATTCAACACCTGAAGGGTGGGGAGGTGCTAAAGTTGGCCTCATTTCATATATACGATCCCACAAGGTTCTCATCCCTTGATTAGTACCGATGACCGAATCTTCACAAACACGCACCATGGCGATGGACAAAGCGTTATCTTCCTCCTCTTTCCAATTTTCCGATCATGGTACCAATGATTTTTGTGTCCATTTCTTTGGACCCATGGTGTTGAAAATTAAAAATCTTGCTATATGAATAAAAATGAAAAGGAAAAAGGAATGGTTGAGAGGATGAAAGAAATGGTATGGAGTGAATGAAAATTTGGGTTAGTATTTATAGAAGAAATTTAAATTTACTGTTGCAACGGATAGAAAAATAATCAAAAATAATTATTTAATTTTTCTCAGTTTCCTTACCATTATATAAAAAATAAGAGTTAGTTTAAATAAAAACCGTTCGATTGGTTTCAAGAAATTGGTATTGAAAATGCATAAAAACAAAAAAAATTCAACTTTTAATCACAGACGTTGATTTTCAAAAGAGAAGAATCTAGGTCGTCCGTAACTCGACCGTTGGGTTGAATTGAGAGAGCAACGGCTCTCTGGCGCGTCACGTGGTTCGGGTCCCAGAGTGGCTCAAACCGCGTGTCACTCACTTTCTCCCTCACACGTTTCTTGTCGTTTTTCGCAATTCATTCTTCTTCTTCCCTCTGCCCTCCTTAAGAGCACATTCCAATTAGTTTCTTAGAATGAACTTGTAAGCTGAATATATCTCATATTGTTTCCAGCATCTTGAACTTATAGTGTCCACCAACATCTCCTTTAAGCTGTATCAACTGTTGAAAAATGAAATAAAACATAAAAAATATTACACACTCAAGTGTACTTTTCTTTTCAACAAAGGGGAAATTAATCAAGTGATCTATGGTAAATATATATATTGGGAGGTTATATATTATCAATTTCATAAGGGTTTAAGTAAGGGTCGATCTCATGCATTAGTTATTGACCTTCTTCACACAAATATGCATGAGAATTATAAGAACGAAAACCTATGATATAGCAATGCAAAAGTTACTGACTAATAGACGACTGAGGTCAAGACCATAAATATGAAACGGGCCCAAGCTGTAGTGCCTATTGCTGGATTGGGTTATCTACCGGTCAGAGCAAGTTTTAAAGAGGCCGGCTCATGGTTATTGGGCCGAAAGGCAACCCGTAATTAATGTCAATCCAATTAGTTAACATTTATATTTTTCGTTGCAACGACAAAATATTATTTATTGGTTGATTGATCATCACATGAACTTTCATGAAATGGGTTGGATTGGTGTTAAGTTGAATTTTTTAAAATCCAATAAGTATATATCAAATAAGTACCTTGTACGTGTCAAATAGAAGTAAGTGTATATTTCTCCATATATTTAATTTTAAGAAAAAAAGAAGTAGGAATACATCATAAATACATCACACTTCATCACAAATATACGAGGATGCAAACATGGGTATAGCTACAAGTGACCCTAGCTTAGCTAGAAACGAGCCCCAAAAATCAATTTGATTAGTAGTTTAGTACATGCAATATATCTATCAAAAAGGGCATGGCCATGGAAATGATGCCATGATGGTCTCTTTCAAATTATTTAACACATGGGATGTTGTATGAGAGCATGTGCTTCCTTAAACATGTACGTACGATCGATCTATCTCCATAGCCACCATTGCACATGGGAAAGCAAGAAAATATACTCCTTGTGCTTCTCCATGAGACTTTTTCGGTTTTTTCCCCAACCCAATTATGCTTCGTGTCCCCATAACATTAAGCTACGGCCATCCCCATGCTTCATCGGCGGCTTAATTTTCTGCACAGCCTTCCAAACAAAGCCTCTCCATCCCGATCGAGCTGTGTATTATATGCAACTTGTGTTTTTCCCTGGTCGAAGAACACAGAAGAGAAAGGATCCAGTTCGTTCTTGGGAAAAAAGTATTGCAGAACGTAGTACGCTATGAGCATTCGTGGGGCCATTATATAAGACAATGCATATGGACTCACACTGGCCTGCAGGCCTGCTTATAGGTTGGGTTGGCTCTTCTTTTACACTTCTAATTTACATGATACATGATCGAGAAGCTAGAATGGTGCATGGAACTTTGCCTCTGCAAAATAATGACCTGCGGATCGAGACCTGAGACATAGAGTTGTCCACATTTGATGTACATGCAGAGAACTTTACGTTATTTCTAGATTTCTGTCAACTAGTATTCACTAGGAGAGGCCAACCTTCATTTGCCGATCGTACATACTCCCCTGCAATAACAATTCATTCAAGACCTAAAATTTGGCCTACTCTAATTTTTGCCTCACGTGTAGGTTTCTAATACGTATGTAGGTGCAATGGCCATGGTTCAAAATTTAACCCTCCAACGCTCTTCTTGGTATGGTTTTATGATAAACTGAGTAATATGAACCTCTTTCATGTAGAGCTAGACTCATGAAAACTATCATATTCAATAAACTGAGTCGCTGAGAGGGAGAAAAACGGCATGAACGACTACAACTAATAAGTGATCATCACACCAAACCAATTAGCTAATGTCACGCGGTCTTACTTCTTAACAATAGTAATTCATAGTGGTCAATCTAATTTGAGTTAAAGGAATATACCCACGTGATAGAAGTTAATTGGTTAGATAATTCTTAGGTGTTGAAGATGTATGATAATTTTAATTTATCACTTAAGAACAACTTTGGTGGTCATTATGGTAATCTGAATTATTATTTCTGTAATTATTTGTATTTGAGGTAATTACTTATTTTAGAACTCAGTAACAACTTTTGAACAAATTGTTCTCAAAGTTGTAACGTCATAAATAATTATAAAAATATGTGGTTATTATGGTACTATTTGTCATAAATGTTGTAAATTCATGTTTAAAATATATTGTAATTTTAGTTCTCAATTGATAAATAAGAGTATAACATACCCTTTGGGTACCCAAGAAGGTCCTTGGTTGGTTTGGTCTGATGACCATTTTTCTCTTGTCATCGGAAAGTAGTCAATCATGTTGTTCCTAGAAACATATACAGTGTTGCTACACTTGATGAGGCCGCAGATAATGAAGAAGTTACTACATACCAAGAGCCAAACACAATTGATATTCCTGAATCCTCTACAATTCGACTTAATAATGTGAGACTGGCGTTTGACTTCCTCGAGAAGATGTAAGTCTTATTGATGTTAGTCCAAATGAAAACAACAAAGACTCTGATGACGAGGTGTGGCACATATTATTAGAAATTAGCTCGGACACCGAGGAAGACTCAAGTGATGATTCTGATTATGAGCCTTAATTAGTTAAACATGAATTTGTGCTAAACGTGTTTGTTGGCATGAGTTTGTTTTTGTAAAGTATTTTCACACTTCTAAAATAGCGATTCTGATTATGTTCTTTAATTAGTTAAATAGGTAATTGTGGGAAATGTGTTTTCACATGAGCCTAATTTTTCAAAAAAAAAAATCACACTTTAACTGACAACATTTGACTTATATTGTCAGGTATAGTTAGTATAGCCGACGAGGTGAGTCAATGTCGTCGGTTATTCTATAGCCGACGACATTCTACATGAATATTGTCGGCTATAGTATAGCCGACGAATATTTAACTCGTTGGCTATAGTTCTCGTCTTTATAACCCTTGAGTCGCCCAGCCCGCGCCGCACAGTCGAGCCAAAATCTTAAAAACTTCTAAACCACCGCCCAGCCGGTCCTCTCTCTCTCTATATATATACATATATATATCTGTCTATAATTTGATTATGTGATTATGAAATGTGATGTTGTGATTATGGGTTATTGATTTTGTGATTGATTATGAAATTTGATTATATATAGGTTATGTGAATTTTATGAATTTTGTGAATTTAATGTGATTTTGGGAAAGAATACGCGCAAGTACGTTGGCCAAGTAGGTAGTATCATACGAAACAGAGTCCCAGTTCTGTGGGAAGAGTGGTCCTCCGTGCCACAGTGTGTGAAGGACAGAGTGAACAATGCTTTGTCTGTGAGTTAATTATATATTCATTATATATGTCTACACTTTATATATTCATTATGTTAAGTCAAAATAAATATATAAATATTACCATTTATATATACATTGCAATTGTGGTTTATTGTGCCGGAAGAGCTCAAATGCTCGTGGAAAAATGACGTACAAGGAAAAAGGTGATGGGATCCGAGTTATATTTTAGACATTGAGTTATATTTTGTTGATCATGTATTGTCAATTTATAACATTTGTGTTGCATATATAAGTACAATGAGTGGAAGAGTGAGCTCAAAACGCACTGGAAGAAGCACTGCAACCTCCGTAGGGGTACCTCTAGCGAGTTTATGTTAAAGGAGTACGAGTGGCAGTGGCTTGTAGCCTACTTCAACACCCCGAAATTTGAGGTATGCAACATCATATTTGTGTTTACTTATACCGTATTTGGCGAAAATAATTTTCTAATATTTTTTTAATATATGTTTATCCAACAAGGCCATTTCTGCAATAAACGCGACAAACCAAGGAAAAAAAACGAAGAACCATCATGTCAGTTCTAAATCCTTTGTGGGTTGGATGGAGGAGGCGGCCGTCCAACACACTGAAGTCCTCCCGTTGGTGTATACAATAGAGAAAGCGTATCCTCAATCCCTCGAAGATATTGTAAGTCTTATGCCCTTATAACTTAATTAACATATTTTCTTATATATGTATTTTTTTCTATAAAAAAAATGTATGTTTACTAATATGTTATTTTGTTTTCCTTTTCAATTAGGCGAAAGTGCAGGGGGTGGCTCTGGAGGTGTTGACTCAGATCGTGAGGGAGCTATGGTCTGAGACGTAGGATAAGGACCTCACCCAGGCCATCTCTCAGATTGATCAATCTGACCCAATGGTAGCGGCGAGGATCATGGCTCACAATTTCCATGAGGGAACACCCACAACTGCAGGGGTATATGACAGAAGGGGGACGAGGTCTTAAAGAACACTCCTGATTTCTCACGCAAATCGGAATCTTCTAAGGCTTCTCAGCTACAGGATCAGCTGTGCTAGCAGGCAGAGGAGCATCAGAGACAGATAAAAGAGACTCGGAGACGGATGGAGAAGAAGGAGCGGGCAAGATTAGCCGAGCAGACTACAATGGCTTCCTGGTTTCAGGATTGGACTGCACAGCTTAAGGCTTCTGGAATCTCGGTCCTAGCCCCATCTCTGTTCCCTTTCCATGCTCCACAGCCACTGGAGGATTCACAAGATCTTGGTAGTCACGCCTCTGCTTTCGATCATATAGATTTGGATAACCCTTAGTGTAGATGTAATGTGGCTGAATTTGTGTTTTGTTGGTATGGATGTGTTTGTTGGACAATATGTGTTGTTGGCCTTTCTGTAAATAAAACTGTACAATTGCAAGTTGTGGGAAGAGAAATCCAAAGGCTGCATCTTTTTTTATATAAATCACCAACTATAGTTGACGACATCAGTCCAAGTCTTTGGCTATAGTGTTTAATAAAACTGCCAGTTTCATACTATAGTCAACGATTTCTATACTATAGCCGACGATGTTTGTATACTATGGCCAACGAAATGATTTGTGACTCATCGATTATAGTCTTATTCGGGTCAACCATTTTGACCACCAGGAAAGGTTTTGCCGATGACATTATGGTCGACATAAGTTTTAACTTAATGCAAACAACTTTTTTGTCGTGGGGTATAGTCTAAACTATAGCCGACGACGGCCATAATATTCGTCGGCTATACCTTCACCAACGGCCTTCTCCTGACGAGGCTAAAGCCGACAAAGTGTCCTCTGGGTTGATTATAACTGACGACTTTTGATCGTCGGCTATAGTCATTATTGATACACGCATTTGCAACCATTAAATTAACACTTAACAATCAACAAAAACGCGTAGACAATTAAAACCCTTTTGTGTAGATGTAGCATTGGTAAATAGGGTATCGTTCTTAACCGGGGATTGAGGGTGCATGCATATTTACGCTAAGGTTTGAAAGGGGGGTTTGAAAGTTGGTTATTTATAATCTACGAAAATAAAGAAAGAAAATGGTTAGTAAACATATAGAGAAATCCTAGGTTCTATCATGCTTCACTCATAGACAAGTAGAAAACAAACAAGAACAAAGAACCCTAAACATGCTTACTAAACCGAAAATAAACACTAAACTATTATATACATGTGATCGACGCATTCTTTCATCCTTTGCCGTTTTATACCTAGACTCCCTAAAATGAATGCAAAGTTTATAGAATAAGTTAAGACTCAATTTACACGTTTTCTGCAAAATTAGGCATATTTACAATGCAAAGATTTAGAAACATATATAGTAATGCAAGCACATAACGTTTCATTCAAATTCATGCTCAAAACACTTAAATCGTCATTCAAATGCATTAAACAAGAGCCTAAGTGAAAAATGACGTGAATGCATAAGAGAAAAACGTTAGAACCTGCAGAAAACACACAAAGTTACGTGTTAAATACATGATGCAACGTGACCATACGTTTGGCCTCATGCCCCTAACTTCACTTAGGTTAGGGTACCCGGTGATGAAATCCGAGTATCACAAAGCCGCCGGCAGGTTATGCAAGCTATATGCAACGTGGTTAATTCTTTACAAGTTTAGAATGCACACGAAATTTACAAGTAATATGCACAAGTATTTTGTTCATTGAATTTCGCCTTCAATTTAAAGAGAATACGTTCGTTTAGCCTTTAGGTCTTTCATTGGACGTGCGACCCGCGCGATAAAATGTACATTCTCAATCAATCGGCCTTGGTTCAATCGAAAAACATGGCCAGTTGGGGATAGAGATAACGCGAGAGGCAGGACTAATTTCGACGATGCATCCCGAGGCTTACCGATCATGGAAAGTAGATTTAGTCCTTGTCTTCTTTGGGCAACTTTAATAAGCTTGGCCAGTTGGCAAGAGAGACCACGAGAGGCAGGACCGATTTGAGATCTCGGATCCAGAACCCGTCATAGAAACCGTCACCTTCTAGACACCAAGTTACCAAAGATTTCTTACTCAAAGACAAGTATTCATCCACTCACCGGATCATTGGTATATACTCCATTGATGCAAGTCTTTCTTAGATCCAGAACCTGTCACCAGTCATAACCCGTTCTAGACACCATGTCCGACATTCAGCCAAAATCTCGAGAAAGACATTCCCTCAAGTTCTTGTAGACTCCGCCCTCAACCTCATGTCCATAACTTCACTTAGGTTATGGTGTGCGGTGATGAAATCCACACATCACGAGGGGTTAAGGAGATAAACAAGAAAAAGAGGCGCCATCTATTCCAATGAGTGAGACTTAATCAATCAAACTTGCGTACTCAATGCAAATCGAAGACTTCCTTTAATATGTACCTATTTACATGGCTGCAAAACAAAAAGTTAGAATGGAACGTATTATGAACATGTATGAAAAAAAAAAAAAACTTCGACACTTTACATATATATATACACACTTTACACATATTCACATATTTACAAGCATAAACACACAATTATTTACAATCCCCGGCAGCGGCGCCAAAATTGATACAACGCATTTGCAACCATTAAATTAACACTTAACAATCAACAAAAACGCGTAGACAATTAAAACCCTTTTGTGTAGATGTAGCATTGGTAAATAGGGTATCGTTCTTAACCGGGGATTGAGGGTGCATGCATATTTACGCTAAGGTTTGAAAGGGGGGTTTGAAAGTTGGTTATTTATAATCTACGAAAATAAAGAAAGAAAATGGTTAGTAAACATATAGAGAAATCCTAGGTTCTATCATGCTTCACTCATAGACAAGTAGAAAACAAACAAGAACAAAGAACCCTAAACATGCTTACTAAACCGAAAATAAACACTAAACTATTATATACATGTGATCGACGCATTCTTTCATCCTTTGCCGTTTTATACCTAGACTCCCTAAAATGAATGCAAAGTTTATAGAATAAGTTAAGACTCAATTTACACGTTTTCTGCAAAATTAGGCATATTTACAATGCAAAGATTTAGAAACATATATAGTAATGCAAGCACATAACGTTTCATTCAAATTCATGCTCAAAACACTTAAATCGTCATTCAAATGCATTAAACAAGAGCCTAAGTGAAAAATGACGTGAATGCATAAGAGAAAAACGTTAGAACCTGCAGAAAACACACAAAGTTACGTGTTAAATACATGATGCAACGTGACCATACGTTTGGCCTCATGCCCCTAACTTCACTTAGGTTAGGGTACCCGGTGATGAAATCCGAGTATCACAAAGCCGCCGGCAGGTTATGCAAGCTATATGCAACGTGGTTAATTCAAATCTAGACTTCTAAGCTTGCCAAAGATCAGCTCCTCAACCTCCAAACACTCGGCCATCCCCTCAAAACCCGAAACACCACCAACTTCATCCCGTAAACACTCTCCTCCACCTCAAGAAGGACTTTGCTCGCTTTGGCTGGAAATTCTTGGGCTCGTCATCAACTAAGGAGTAGCTACACTTGAAGATTTGCGGTGCGCTTTCACGGAGTCTAAAAGTGTAACATGACCCCTTTTTATTTTGTTTCGGTTTTTGTTTGGATTTCCTTTGTCTGTATTTTGAGAACAAGTTTTGATAAGAGGCTTTATATTTCTAAATTCTTCTAAGTTTCTTCCATGTGTTTTTAACTTTGATTCGAATACATGTGTGTGCTTATATGTTCTTAATGCTTGAAACTGTTTTTAAGTAGATACTCGCTTTGGTTCTCTTTTAAGCATGTTTCACGAACTAATAACAAAGATAAAATTGGATTAGAGAGTTAGCTCGCTTTGGTTGCTGTCTTGTTCAATTATAAGCATGTGTGTGTGTTTTGATTAGAGTTAAGAATTTCGTTGACACTTAGGAAGTCTAGGTATAAAACGGCAAAGGATGAAAGAATGAGTCGATCACATGTATATAATAGTTTAGTGTTTATTTTCGGTTTAGTAAGCATGTTTAGGGTTCTTTGTTCTTGTTTGTTTTCTACTTGTCTATGAGTGAAGCATGATAGAACCTAGGATTTCTCTATATGTTTACTAACCATTTTCTTTCTTTATTTTCGTAGATTATAAATAACCAACTTTCAAACCCCCCTTTCAAACCTTAGCGTAAATATGCATGCACCCTCAATCCCAAAATTGATACAACGCATTTGCAACCATTAAATTAACACTTAACAATCAACAAAAACGCGTAAGCAATTAAAACCCTTTTGTGTAGATGTAGCATTGGTAAATAGGGTATCGTTCTTAACCGGGGATTGAGGGTGCATGCATATTTACGCTAAGGTTTGAAAGGGGGGTTTGAAAGTTGGTTATTTATAATCTACGAAAATAAAGAAAGAAAATGGTTAGTAAACATATAGAGAAATCCTAGGTTCTATCATGCTTCACTCATAGACAAGTAGAAAACAAACAAGAACAAAGAACCCTAAACATGCTTACTAAACCGAAAATAAACACTAAACTATTATATACATGTGATCGACTCATTCTTTCATCCTTTGCCGTTTTATACCTAGACTTCCTAAGTGTCAACGAAATTCTTAACTCTAATCAAAACACACACACATGCTTATAATTGAACAAGACAGCAACCAAAGCGAGCTAACTCTCTAATCCAATTTTATCTTTGTTATTAGTTCGTGAAACATGCTTAAAAGAGAACCAAAGCGAGTATCTACTTAAAAACAGTTTCAAGCATTAAGAACATATAAGCACACACATGTATTCGAATCAAAGTTAAAAACACATGGAAGAAACTTAGAAGAATTTAGAAATATAAAGCCTCTTATCAAAACTTGTTCTCAAAATACAAACAAAGGAAATCCAAACAAAAACCGAAACAAAATAAAAAGGGGTCATGTTACACTTTTAGACTCCGTGAAAGCGCACCGCAAATCTTCAAGTGTAGCTACTCCTTAGTTGATGACGAGCCCAAGAATTCCCAGCCAAAGCGAGCAAAGTCCTTCTTGAGGTGGAGGAGAGTGTTTACGGGATGAAGTTTGGTGGTGTTTCGGGTTTTGAGGGGATGGCCGAGTGTTTGGAGGTTGAGGAGCTGATCTTTGGAAAGCTTAGAAGTCTAGAATGAGTGATGAGAATGAATGAGTCGAGCTCCCCTTTATATAGGAGAAGAGTAGGGCTTTTCCTACCAAAACAAGACTTTCCTTATGTACCCGGGCAAATCTGACAGTCTGTCTTCAAACGCGTTTTCCCGGAGTTTCAGATCTTGGAAAATTCCGATTCTTGTTTCATTGGAAAGCTTATTCAAAGGGCTATAAAATCCATATAAGGAACGCCATATTTGGAATTGAATTGGATTTACTACGGATTTTAGAAGTTAAGTGACCTGGCTGCCCTGTTTTCTTCTTCTTCAAGGAAAAGGAAATCTTCATATCTTCAAATCTTGCATTCCTTATTCCCTAATAATTCTTGGCCGAATATACCATATTCTTGCACATATTTTGGCCCTCAAATCAGGTATTTATCTTCATGGAATATCCTCCAAAATTCGTCCATTATATGCTCCATATATTCCGCCATATTTGCTCTTTCCTGGGTCGCGCAGGAGAAATGTCTTCATCTTTTTGTCCACCATTTTGGTATCCATTTCTTTTGGCATTTGGTCTTCAATTCTTGACACCATATGGGAATGCATTTTAGTAACCATTTGAAGACCATTCCTCGGACCATTTCTTCTCCGGATTTGAGAACTTCCTCCTTAATACGCTTTTAGCTCCAAAACTCCTCCTTTATTATTTTCTCCTTTATTTCTACCTAAAAGCATAAAGTAAATTAGAAACATATTTATTAAGCATAAAACAAAGTTAAATGTAGAGAGAATTGCGTTAAGAATCAAGTATGAAATGCGTTGATCAATTATTCTGGTAATGTTGATGTCATAAATTGATTTTTTAAAAGACTCTTATCTGTTTTTGAGTTTTTAAATAATTTCCTCAAAAAAATTGCAATAATATATTTGATATATCTTTTACTCTGTTATAAGCCGGCCACTAGTTTTGATTCATAATTAACTAAAATTAAAAGAATCCAAGTAAATTCTCATTTAATCTTTCGATGGATAGAAACTCCAGCTTCTAGTCATTGACAACCAACTGTAGATGGATGCATGCATCAAAGGACAGTAGATAGGCATTTGAATTGGCGAAGTACGGACACCGGCACTCTTAGCAGCCTCGTCTTATTTTGGTGCACAAATAGTTACAAGATATATATTGACGTGTGGAGGTAATGGAGCCATGGAGGTAAGATATGTTAAGGAGACAATAATATGTATGCAGTGGATACAACAGTATTTCCGATGCTGTGGTTCATAAAAGTTCATCATGCATGAATGATGGAGTTTCGAAAACCAGGGTGGTATATATAATTGAGATTTGAGACTAACTAATCCATTGGACCAAATTAAGACAAAACAGTGGGAGAGGTTTGAGTCTGATCGAGTCCCCACTAATCCTGAGAGAGACGGATAACTTGCTCGATTCCTATGCATGAGAGATTATGAAGCGTCAAATGACAAGAGGTATAGATCGAGTGAAACCATGTGCTCTATTCCTTCTCTTTCTTAATCGTCGAATACCCAATATACCTATTCGACTTATTATCTGCTAAATAAGGATAACTTCAAATAGCCAACGTAATTCAATAATTAAAATTAATCATTTTAGAATCACATACCCAATAAGTCGAATAGATGAACCCTAGGAAATATACATATAGATAGGTATCACAATTAGATGATTAGTTAATAGCTAAAACTTATGCAGCAACTAAAGTGTTGCTATGTATACACTTTGGAATTAGGGGAATGCTTAAATACCCACTTGATTGTAAGTGTTACAAGATAACTGAAAGCCTCGATGTTCATTCACCGTATATTGGAGGGATGATATTCATTTTTTTTTAAAAGAAAAAAGAACATTTAAACCTTGTCTAGTATCGTTTTACAAAATTATTTTTGAAAAATTATTTTGTAAAACAAAAATAGTAAATTGAATTATGCATTTTTAAGATTCAAAAACGTTTCTGGTAAGTTAAATTATGGAATTATATTTTCCGTATAAAAACAATAAAATGTGTTTGGTATATTTATACAAGGTCTATAAAAACACAAATTAATATTTGTTTGATGTTAAGTTTCAATTGAAATGAATAATATACGTATATTTGAAGGTAAATTTCAATTGATACTAATAATAATTTATTTTCCTAATTTTATTTTCAGATAACAATGAGAACTTCATTTTGACTTTTTACAGAACATAGTGCATTTTATGTTTTTCACTTTTCAGTGTTTTTTGTTTTTAAAATTCATTTTCTGCCAAATACATTTTCACTGCATTTCTGTATTCAAAAAATAAAAAACTGTTCTGTAAAACGATATCAAACCCAACCTTAGTTTCTTGACACGTTTAAGATTTAAAATATATTTTGTAGAATTATGAAAGACAAAAAAATGCCAATAAACGTGTGTTGAGAGTCTAGTACGAAGTAATGTAATTATTCTTTGATCTGATAATTAATCGTTTAATCTTAACACATATTAAGCACCCACCCCTATAAGCTTTTGCTCACGGGGAAAGCACCTTATCATTTGTACAAAGCTATTCCACTAAATCAAATCTAACATTAGGTAATCCCCACTACAAAATGTTTTTCTTTACATTTTCCATAAAATTTCCCACGCATCGTATGCATGCAATGGCTTCAATGTATAGAAGATCGAATCATATATGCCCGTCAATGCCTATTTTCCATTCCGGCGTCATTGACTAGATAATCTATAATAATTTTCTCTAACTCCATTGTTCCTGTTATTATCATCTATCATTAGTTAAACGTAGACTCACCGCTACATGTCTTCTAAGAAGCGTTTGAGACGGAGAAAGCACCAACCCCAACCGATGAAGCCAAGCCACGAAGATCGATACTTCACAGCTCTTATAGTGTAAAACAGAGCAATCTCCTTGATAGAGTGGTTTTCTTCCTTAAATCGTCAGATACTCACATCTCATCGGGTGAAGATCTTCCCAGGCCGCCTACTTCAGCCCTTAAAGCCCAGTAATAAGATATTTTATTTTGGGCTCAAACATTACCCCTCAAGCCTCGAAATTAAACCCAGTGCAATTGAAGAGGTTTGTTATCTTAATGACATACCATTTATTCCAAATGAAAACTTTCCACTCATAACGCCACCTCAGCCAACTCTTTTGAAAAGTCGCGTCATTATAGATGACGTCATATAAAAAGTGCATGCCCTATCAGAGTCCACACTTCAACACACTCATTCCGCTTCCATCTTCTCAGTCTCCCAGATTTTCTTCTGAAGCCAGATTTTGTCCGCCGTCGACCTCTTTTTCTGATCCAAAAATGCCGCTTCACCAGCAAGAATATCCTCACCTTACCAAAGAGAACGTCGAACTTTTTGCCAAGTTTGTTCAAACCACTGCTAAACAGCAAAAACCAGATCCAACCACCATGCTCAAACTCTCAAACGCCGCCACTGATCGTTTAGATCCTTTCCTCAAAACACCCATCAACCCAGCACTTTACCAGGTTCTCCATGATAGCTCCTGCAACTCCGCCTTAATCTTCAGGCGAGACAAGTAAGCTGACCCAACCGGGTTGACGAACAAAGACACCCTCTGCTCAATCGACAAATGGCCGACTACTTCGGATAATGAGCGAACATGGTACAAGGCTCGTCACGAAGCAGACCTAGTCCATTGGCAAGCAGCCGACATCGTCTACCTTATGGACCTCTACTTCTCACTATCCAACGGAGGAAATCGTGCACTGTTTACTGCTGCTATGTGTTTTTGGGATGCCGCTTGCAATTACTTCCGCCTCCCCTGTGGCGATGTAAGCATCACTCTGCTGGACCTCCTTACCATTTTTGGAGTTCCTATGGCAGAACCCGTCTGGAAGCAAGGGGACACCATCAATGCCGCTGAAAAAGCTAGTCCCAACCGACCCCCTTCTTACCAGGCCTGGGTTACTCGCTTCATGAATGACAAATCCCCTCAAAGAGGTATAACTTTCCTTGAATTCTGGTTGTCAAAATATATTTTCTATATCTCTACCCAAAAAGTTAGCAAGTGCTGGATCCACCTCGTCGAGTGTTTGTTTGAAGGCACTAAGGTAGGACTCGCACAACCTATTTTCACCTACCTTTACCGCAGCCTTTGATGGATCTCACTGTCTCCACTGCAACTCAACAAATCTAGCCAACTATGGATGGTGGACCTCTGGCTTCAGGTCTACTTTCTTGTCCTCTAGCACCCTGAGGCGTCGCCGTTTCAAGCAAACGAACTCTAGGCCAGACCCTCTCAGCCCCTCTCAACTTCAAAGGACTAACCTACCAGACGTGTTTTGCCACCTTTTGCTCGCATAACCAATTTCCCTCTGCCTCAATCCATCTGACCCTAGATCTCTGCTTTTCGCCAGAGTTAGACACTAGTTTTTTCCTTTGCCTACCCAAAGTGACCAAGCGAAGCTCATCTTTCTCCAGAGTAACATTTGTGGAGATTTGTTGGTTCCTAATCCCACCAAGGTCTGCTACGAATTGTATGCTCCCAACCACTTCATTAGGCAATTGGGATTAACCCAGCATGCTACTATGCCACTGGTTACTTCTATAAATTGCTTTAGTACCTGGCGAGTGACTTCTCGATCATCCTATGGAGACTGACACAGCAGACCCCCAATTTGGCTTTTCATTCGTGATGCTTTCAGAGGAGGAACTCATTGTTGCTCTTGTACCTTCAATGGAAGTAACAGTACACTACCGTGCTAGCCGAGCTCAATTATGGGATGGCCTTCAATCTATGCAACCACTGTCTCTCTTTGCAGCCATCTTCAAGAACTTCATTAGTAACTTCGCAAACTCCTTTGATAGGAAGGCACTGAGCTACGTTCCCAAACACCTAGACGAAGACACACCTTGGCCTACAGTAAGCATCCTTACTCACCACTTAATTCATGCCACATATATTGGCTTTTAATTATGTATACTCACTCTTTTCAGTTTGAACACTAGTAGTTCGACGAACGCATTGATCAATCTGACTCTGACAACGAACAGGACGTTGGAGACAAAGAACAAGAAAATCTGTAGCTGGTAAGTAACTACGAATCTCAACTAAAGTATGACTTTGAATTCTCATCTCTTTATTGTGTTATTCCCATTCCAGAGACTTCAAAAATGGCATCGAGATGCCTCTCTTGCTGGGACTTCTGACCAGAAAAGACGATGCCACCCTCGTAAGGTTTCCTCTGAAGATATTCCAGAAAAATAACTCGAGCAGGGTGAACTACTACCATAATCAACACCACACTCAAGGCCATCAGGTATAGTTTTAAATAGTTCACTGCCCGAAGGGCTTCGTTCTGTCACCCTTCTCTTGCCACCAAAGACTACTGGCTTCTCCTTCTGTGATGAGTAGCCCGAGATGATCATTCCTACTCCTTAATCACCTCATGAGGTAACTTTTATAGCTTGAGGGATGAATTTAAACACAATTCTCTATATGCGAACTCTCGTCTCCTAACACTAAACTCTTCTCTTATTCCTACAATTTTTTTCATGCTGAAGCCAACCCTGAGGATAACCTCTTGGGCAACGCTCCGCCCGAAGGGAGCAGCATTACTGGCACTGGGACTACCGATGCTGGAAATGCTGTCGCTGTAAATGTGGACATCGACATTACCAATATTGTTGCTCATGTCGTCGAAGACAGTGTTCTCCACAACGCCTATTATTTGGATGACTAAGACGGGAGCCTTCATGATGGTAATGACAATGACACATTCTAAATTTTTTTCAAAGATGCCCATTTCTCTTACCATACCATGCATTATTCTCCAGAAGAACAAGCGGCTATGGCGGTAGGAGCCATACTTCCTTATCTTAATGCTAATGCCCAAAGGGACCCAAGCTAAGCGGTAGAGGCCCTTCCTAATTCCTCACTCAATTCCACTGTCTCGCCTAATCTGACTGCCCCTGGCGCAACTTAGGTACGGAAATTCCTTTAGGCCCAACCCCTTATTTACCATTCTTCTATCTATGTCTGAATATCAACACCGTCATAACAAGACCTAGAACTAGCTGCAAATGGCTCTCCGAACAAAAAGGTTAGCACACCCTCGTCTCTCCAAGGTAACCAACTCATCACCACCTAGCCGTTTACCTCAACCGAGTGTACCACCCCAGCAGCCTCCACTCAGGATATCACTTGCGGGCGCAATGAGAATCAGGCCCGCAAACCGTCATTCATTGGGCCTCACCTTCCTCTGAGCTTGCAATTAACAAAACTGCCATACAGGACTAAATCCCTGGATGAACTCTCAGCCAAACTTTCGACTATAGAGCCCGACCCAGCTGAGCTCGTCCTCGCCAAGGACACTATCAAGAAGCTCTTCGAAGCTGATTTAGACACTCCTTAAGCTCTCAACGATATGTTGGATGAAGTATCGAACCTGCTGAGGACTGCCTCTGGCGAGCTCGCGCCCATGCTCTCCCAGTATCAGCAAGATCTTCGACAACTCTACCAGTTGCAAGCCAATAAGGGCGACCTATTTCTCCACTTAGAGCGACAAAAGAAAATAAGGGATGAAATGACCAACCAAGTGCTTAACGACCACCGCTAAGTCCAGAAACTCCTCCAAAGTGTCTCATCGAAGAAAGCAACCTTGGTGGGGCTAAGGAAGCTGAATTGGCTGCTCTCCAGGCCGAGGTAGACATCTTAAGAGAAAATTATATCTCTACTCACGCAAATGCTCAGCAATTACTTAAGAAAAACTCAAGTCGAGCGAATCATCTCCAGGAGGCTGAGCAGATATCTAGCTATGTTCTATAGTCTAAGTGAACACTTAGACCACGCATATGAATATCTCCGTAATCTAAGTGATTATTTATTTATTTTAATTAAAATTTGAATTTGAATTTAGAGTAAAATATTAATAATTTAATTAAAATTATAAATTCTTATTTAAATAATTAAATATTAATAAATAAATTAAAATACTAAATTGTCATTTAAATAATTAAAATTTGTACATACATCAAATTCAATGGTTCGGAATCGAAAATATGATATCATGATAAACTACATAGCTAGAATACAAACTACTAAAATACAGGAGGAGCAGATGCGCCGCCGAGTCCCCCGCCTCCAGCTGTGTCGTCGTCATTAGGGTATGGGTTCGGAGGAGGTTGACACTGTTGTCGAGCCTGATTTTGCATAAGGGTGATGAGCTGGGCTATTTCCGCTTGTTGCTCATCAAGCCTCTGACGCATAGATTGCGTTTCCTCCCGTGCGAGTCGAGCCTCATGAAGGGCTGCTTGGACAAACGCATCTCGAGCACCTCTCCTCACCGAACATCCCGTAGATGAGTCAAAAGACAAATCTCGCTGCACCTTGCATCGCATCCCCCTAACCTCCTTGCCAGGTCGACGACCATATACTTCATTGGCGATTGCAATTTGGCTCTCCATCGATAGAGGAGGCAGGTCTTCTGGCGGCAAATCCGGGTGTGCAAGATGCGTGTTGGCCAATTCCTCATGCGCCCATTCTACCAACCTCGTCTGAAAATAATAACAATAATTAAATAATTATAAATTTGTATGAAATTTTAATAAATAATAATTACGCTAATTAAGAAGAAATATAGACGACACTTACGCCATATTGACTCGCTTCATTGTCGAGCCCAGACGTCATGTAAGCGCTGACACAAGCATCCAGATAAGGGTGTTTGGAGCCCTTATCTCTGTGCTCCTTGGAAATTTGGATCATCTGCTTGGAGCCGGAGGTATGATGTTTTTCCTTCTTCTCCTGGTTGGTCTTGTTAATTTTTGAGAAATTCTGTTGGACAACATAAATCATTTAAAAAATTAATAAATAACTAAAAAATTAATAATTCAATTTCGTCAATTTAAATAAAAAGCTAATCACCTTATATTCTTCTGCTTCGAAGTGGGTGACCAACAACTCTCACTCGTCTTCCCTATCCCTACGCAGCTCTACGGGGGTAGGCACTCGGCCGATATCTTCATAATACTTACGAAGTTTATACTTTCAATCACGATAGATGGCGTTGGCAATGGTGTTGATGTGCCCAAGCATCTCTAATGTGGAATCCACCTCATATTGTTCTTATAAGAAAAAAATAAAAAATTAAAATCGTATATATTATGAAATTACGATTTTTATTGGTTATTAGAAAATAAATTTAAAATTGTACGTATTACGTACCGAAAGTTCTTTAAACACTTTCACCTTCTCTTCGGCCGGCAACTCCTTTCAGGTAGGTGCAATCATACGAACCTTGTTGCGAATGATTGACCTGATGTTGTGCGAGGAGAGATTAGCTAGCTGAGAGGTGGGAGGGTCATCGGTGAAATCGTCGTACGGCAACTGGATCTTTTGCCTGGTCGTCTTGAACAACTTCTCGGATTTTCCATCTTTTACGAGTCCTTGAGACCTTTTGGGTTGAGGGTCTGTCGGGGCCCTCCTGACCTCGCGCCGCGCACTGTAAAGGATAGACTCCGAGGAGACCGACGACGCTTGAGCACTTTCTGACATCGACGTCGGACCGGAATAGCCGTCATCATCACCGGTCGGGATACCTGGGGCAGCAAGAATTTCCCCAGTTGCAACTGTCGAAGGACCAGCTGAAGGGTCCGAAGGAGGCGCGACGTTGTCCTCTAACTGCCAACCCATTTGCTCTGCCAAACATTGGAGTAGAGCATTTTCGGCCTCTTTTTGGGCATTTTTCTTACCTCACAGGGTCATTTTAACTTAGGAGTTATTAAAATATTATTACCCTAATAATTGTATATAAAAATTTACCATAATTACTAAATTAGGTATAATTATCAATTTATTATTTTTAATAATTACTAAATTACCATAATTAACCATTTATTATTTTTAATAATTAAATAATTTACCATAATTATCACAAATTTACAATAATTACAATAATAATTACCAATTATAATTACAACAACATATAATTACAAATTATAATTTCTAATAACTACAATAATAATTATCATTTACAATAATTACAATAATTAATTATTAAATGACCATAATTATCATAATTTACAATAATTTACTATAATTACCAATTTACCAATTGTTATTAATTATTATTACCAATTTACCAATTATTACTAATTATAATTTATTATTTTTAATAAATAATAATTTATTATAATAATTACTAAATTGTCATCATTACAAATTTATTATTTTTAATAATTCAATAATTTACCATATTTACTACAAATTTCAATAATTACAAATTATAATTACATTCAATAATAATTACCAATTATAATATTAATTACAACAATACATAATTACAATCATAAATATAATTTTCAATAATTACAATAATAATTATCATGCATATACAATAAATAAAATAATTAATTACTAAATTAATAATAATTATCATAATTTATAATATTTTACTATAATTACGAATTTACTAACTATTATTAATTATTATTACCAATTTACCAATTATCACTAGTTTATTTTTTTTACTAACTAATTTATCAATTTACTAATTTATTGATAAAATTATAACTATGTTAAAAATTTTAAAAATACCGAAAAGAGGAGCCCATTTTTCCGTCGTTTAAGTGAACCATTTTAATTTTTGGAACTGGGGCTCAATTAATTTGGCGGGTAGGAGTTAACTGCCTTAATTTTTGGGAACGTTTCAAATTTCACTTAGACGACGGAAATGCCTATTTCCGTCGTCCAGGTGAATTTTGAACCGTAAATTTAATTTTTAAAAATAATTCGCAAGGAAGTTTTCGATTTGTCATTCAAATGAAATAATCATAAAATATTGATTAAATAATCATATATATAAACAATTGAATTTAAGACGACGAATAATCTTACGTCTTTAAACTTGTTAAGTATCTACTAATCTGTATAACTTAAGTGTTATTAAGTATAGGCTCATTGTATATCGATATTAACGAAATTGAATTTGGACAAAACAACTGTTAGATACATTCGCCATAAGACAATATACAAATAGAATAATTTTCACAAAATAGTAAATTCGTTAACGTTTTCATCGGTACAGTCAACCACAAAACTAAAATTTTTACAAACCAGAAATGTGGATACATGAAAATCCGTAAGTCCTATTTAAGAAACGTCGATGGTCACACTCCGAGAATTGTTTATTCTATGGTCTCGACGAAAAGAATATGATATGGGACATGGTCTAGATTGTCGTTGTCTTAGATGAAATTACGAAACTTTCACTTAGACGACGCAAAGACATGTTTGTGTCGTCCAAGTAAGCACTTAGACGACCCAAACGTGTATTTACGTTGTCTAAGTGCTTACTTGGACGACACAAACATGTCCTTGCGTCGTCTAAGTAAAAGTTTCGTAATTTAGGGTTAAGGCCTTAGGGTTTAGGGTATACTTAGACGACGGTTTCATCCGTTTGCGTCGTCTAAGTGCTATTTTTAGGATTTTAGGGTTTTATATATGTATAATTAATTACTATTGTGTTTAATTACCTCAGTATGGACTACAAAAAGTCGTTCTTTCGTCCCCGTGTTAGGGTTTCGTGAAAACGTGATTCTCGATCGATTGATTGATCCGATCCTCTGGATTAATTAATTAATTTTAATTTCCCTAAATTTATGCAGGCACTGGGATCAGAGGCGATGGAAGGTGGTGGATCTTTGAGGTACATGTTGTAGTAAGTAACACACTCATGCATTAGGTATGTCTCTGCTATGGAGCATTCCAGGGCCGACCTATTTTTTACTAATCCTTTATACTGTTCAAGCTGTCTACAAAATCAAAAGTTCAATTAATACATTATAGAATAAGTACATATAGCTAGTAATCTCCAGTGGAATAAATAATGGATCGAGAAACCTGTATAATTAATTAGTTGTACATACCTTTCTTGAGGATACATCCAAGTGTACTGGACCGGACCAGAAATGAGCACCTGCTTGGGCAGGTGGATCCTTAGGTGAATCATGATGTCAAAGAAAGCAGGAGGAAAAATCCTCTGTAGTTTGCAAATGAAGTGCACAATTTTTTGTTGCAGTTCCACCACATCTGACTTCTTTAATTCTCTGGCGCATAACCTCTGTCACCATGTGCAAAATGCCACTATTAGTTCTACGACGTCACGAGGCAAATATGGTCGAATTAACACTGGAATCAGATGTTGCAGCATAACGTGATAGTCATGTATCTTTAAACCAACAAACTTGTGTTGCACTTCGTCCATTGCTCCAATTATAGTAGCTGCATACGTAGCCGGATAACAAACGTTCTTAAATCAATGAAATACAGAATGTCTAAGTGTCGGCTTCATTGTGTAAGGTGCAGCTGGCATCAAGTTGTACACTCTTCTCCTATCTCTCCTCAACCACAAGGGACGACGTAGATTCATAGATTCCAGATTTTTGCGCTCTTTGGGAGTATCTTTAGTCTTGAACTTAATACCGACAATTGTTCCCACCATGCTGCCACACACATTCTTTTCTATGTGCATGACATCCAAGTTCTTCCTCAGCTTCAACTTTGTCCAGTAAGGGAGTTCAAAGAATATACTCTTATGAGGCTAATAGCTGAGATCGTGTAGAGGTATTAGATTGTATTTCTTTACATCCTTGTCATTGGTAAACACACCAAAGTCGAAATAGCTCAACCTCTCTAAAATCTTTTCGTCCAACCAACTACGGGGTTTATGATTATTCTCTATTGTCCCGTCGAAATGAGCTTCATCTTGTCGCCACGGGTGGTCGTGAGGCAGCCATCTATGGTAACCCAAGTAACACACCTTCCCTGCGTGCCAACTAGAGTTCACGTCATCCAAATATATATGACATCAATTATATCCTTTTGTCCTGCAGACTGCCAACATCTCATACGCTGGAAAATCGCTGATCGTCCACAATACGGCAGCCTTCATCATGAACATCATGTCAGTGAATTTGTCATAAGTTGGGACTCTATTTTCCCACAACAGTTTCAGCTCGTCGATCAAAGGTCTGAGGTAGATATCTAAGCACTTCGCCGGAGATTTAGGACCTAGAATTAGCAGAGTAAGGAAATTAAATTCCTTGTTCATGCACATCCACGGAGGCAGGTTGTACGGCATCAAAATAACTGGTCAAGTGCTGACGGCAGATTTATTACTACCCCAAGGATTGAATCCGTCTGTAGATAGTCTGAGTCTAACATTTCTAACCTCTGTGGTAAAGTCTCCAAATTCTCTGTCGAAATGTTTGAAAACCTCCCCATCCGCGGCGTATCTCAGTACATCGTCATCTATTAGCTTTTCTACGTACTATCGCATCGCCTTTGTTGTGTATAAAGACATGTACATACGCTGCGATCTGGGAATCAATAGAAAATATTGAAGAACCTTCACAGAAATTTTCTTTTTTGAACTCTTCCTATTCAGCTCATATCTGCACTACCCACATATGGGGCAATAGTCTAAATCTTTATACTCTTTGTAAAACAGCACACAATCATTTGGACATGCGTCAATTATCCTGTACTTTAGGCTGAGGTTGCTCAAGATATTTCTAACCTTATAATGGGATTTAGGAAGATTGTGATCATCAGGGGCAACTTACATATTTGCTCCTGAATTTTGTCAAAAGCACTGACTAACATTTTGTGCTTCACTTTTATCTTCATTTGCTCCATCACATATTGCAACACATTCTCTCAACATCCAGGGTACACCGGAGTCTGCGCTTGAAGTAGCATCTTGTTGTACTTATCTATCTCACTAGTGTCAGTGGCCAAGCTAGTAGCGGGGAATGTGTCATCATGCCCATGAGTGGTATTATAACCTCCCTCTTGGTGTTGGTGTCCACCATGACTAAATCCCGGAAACGCATCATGGACCAAATCCGCAGTTGAGTTCCAAGCAGGGGGGCCGCCACCACTGCCGCTGGATGAGGCACCATGGTAACTTTACCGCAACTGAAGTCTACTGCTTCACCATGCTCGCTCCATATAGTGTAACTCCAATCATACCATTTTCGTACAGGTGTTGCACCATAATATTAACTTCCACATACTGACAGTTAAGATATTTTTCGCACGGACACCTGAAACGCTTCTTTCCCTGACCATGTTCTATCGCAAAATTCACAAATTCGCTAATTCCATCCATATACTGGACATCAGTTCTATTTCGTAACTTCATCCAACTCTTGTCCATACTTCTACGAAATTTAATAATCAAATATCATATTAGTCAATTAACTATTCTATATATATACAGATTTTTAAGTAATTATTAAACTATTATATATATACACAAATTTTCAACTACCTTAATTAAATTAAATTATTAATTAATTACATTTATTAATTATTGGTGAATATACGTACTCTACATCAATTACTTTAATATGTCCAACATGCATGTACGTACGTTTTAACTAAATATTAACCAAATTTTTAAACATCCATGCATATATACGTACTACTTGTCTATATTAATTAACTAATATATATTTATATCATCAATTACCTAACTTAATTATAGATATATATTAGACGTACTAATTAATCAAACGTATAATTAATTATATATATAAACGTTAATGGTTTGGGAAACTAACTACGTATGTACCTAGCATTCTCCGATATATGGCGAATCGATGGTCAGAGCCGGAGATATATATATATATATATATATATATAGTGCTAGCTAATTTGAATTGCATGAATGCATATACGCGTGAGGAAAGTCTGATCGATCAAGAGAGGAAGAGAGTTGAGACGATGAAGATGAAGTTGAGATGAGCGAGTGGAGAGGAAGAGAGTTCGGCATGGACCTTATATAATGTTTCACTTAGACGACGGAACATCGGTGCGTCTTCTAAGTTACCACTTAGATGACGGACTTAGGTAGTTTCCTTGGTCCAAGTGGCCACTCAGACCACGGCGTGTCGGTCCGTGGTCCAAGTGGCCACTTGGACGACAGAAAAAGTCTTTCCGTTGCCCAAGTGTGTCTTAGACGACAGAAATTATTTTCGTCGTCTAAGTTACACTTAGACCACAGAACCGTAAAAGTTTCGTGGTCTAAGTATGTTTTTCTTTTAGTGTTACCTACATTTAGTTTATATAACTTTACTATTGGAGATGCCCTAAAATCATATTTTGATGACATTTGGATCACTTGACAAAAATTAAGTGATTTTTTGGACAAAATTATTGTTTTACATGACTTATGGGTAATTTACCTTATTTAGAATAGAGAGGAAAAATTTACACCTCCTATTTTAGATTCCACACCCCCATTAATTTGAACTTCACCATAAAACCCTTCTCTCTCTCAACCAGATTCAGACCATGAAAAATACTAGGCCAAATGATGATCCTATGGAAATCAGAGAAATGATTTGTCAATGTAAGTTTTGGTTGTTGGGGGAATAGGAACGAATACGAGTGCGTCTCTACTCTACAGTTACCAAGCAAGACTTTTACTTTCATAATGGTTGAATTTAACGAGATGGGTTTGCTTGTTTCAAACTTTTGATTTCGGCTAGCTGAGTATGTTGTTGAGTGAACTGTTATGAGATTGTGGGAATAGGGTCATGAATGAATGAAGCAAAGAGTATGTCTCTGCTTGCGAGACGCGGAAGAGATAACTAAGAATGTGTGAGTGCTTCCAGGGAATGAGTTCGAGTGTGTGGCATTGTTGCAAACAATTGAATCGATATCACAATATGTGAGAATCAACCATAATCACAGAGGATCTATAACTCAACCAATTGAATCGAAATCACTGCAAAGAGGATTTTTTGGTTAGGAAATATTGCCATCATGCTGGACTCATCTTTAGAGTGGATGTGGAATGATTTTGGACTCAATAATCATCAGCCGGGTAGTATTGTTGCAGGATCTCGAGAGAGGGAGAAGATGTATGCAAGAGAAACAGAGGGTGAAGGATTTTATGGGAAAATCAAAATAAGAGGGATGTTGAAGGGCCATCACAAGAGACCTAAGAAATATTGCCAATTTCAGTCTCCTTTCAAAAAAAAAATAAAAAAATATTACTAGTAGGTCACGACTTTGAACTGGTCTAGAATAGGCCTATTAGGGCATCTCCAATGGCAAGTCCTAAAATGGGGTGCTAGATCTATATTTAGGACCTCAATTTAGGACTTATGATTTAGGACTTCACTATCTCCAATGGTGAAGTCCTATATTGTAAATATCTTTATTTTATGTTATTGTTATTGATTAATTTACTGTTCGTACAATATTATTATGTTTAATAAATATTAATTATGATAATTTTTGACCGATACATGGATTATTCAACGACTCTCCATTTTAATTTGACACCGATATATGCATTTTTCAAGGATAATTTCAAAATTTCGAAATGGTATATCATGATCTTATCTTTAAATATCAATTTCAAAATTTCAAAATTTCAAAATTATTCAACGTTCTTATCTTCAAATTTCAAAATTATTCAACGTTTTGATTTTCTATAAAATCGGAATCATTCACTCCTTCATCTCTCACCAATTCGCAAACACTTCTCATCCCACGAACAAATTGTGGTTTTCATATTGTTTCATACCTTTAATTTTGTGTTCCGCTATGAATAGGTTGTGGAAATTACTGAAGAAGGAGGAAGCAGAAGATGTTCCGAGAAGGCAACAACAAGCTCTCTTGATGTCTGCGGCAGCCCTACAAGTGGAAAGGATGGAAGAAGATGAAAGCTCACAACGGGGTGGTTCCTCGGAAGGGCGGAGGTACATCGTAAGGGACCGAGAAATGATGGATCAACGATTGAAAGCTTTATACTTCACCTCACCATGTAGGTTTGACGGCGACATCTTTCGAATGCGCTTCCGTATGAGACCCCATCTCTTCGACAATATGATGTGTCAAGTGACCAACCACGACCCTTACTTTGTACAGACGATGAATGCCATCGGCAGACTCGGCATTTCCACCGAACAGAAGCTAACATGTGCTATGAGGATGCTTGCATACGGTCTACCAGCAGACTTGTGCGATGAGTTCCTTGATATTGCTGAATCCACTGCTCTAGAAGTGTTAGATCATTTTACAAGAGCGATATGGGCTGTGTACCGCAAAGACTATCTACGCACACCAACAAAGGCAGATCTCGTGAGGTTGACAAACAAAGCTGCAGATCGTGGATTTCCAGGTATGTTGGGTAGCCTTGATTGTATGCATTGGCAATGGAAAAATTGTCCTACTGCTCATGCCGGACAATTCCAAGGCCATAAAGGAAAACCTACAATTATCTTAGAGGCGTTAGCCTCCTATGATACTTGGATTTGGTATGCATATTTTGGTCTTCCAGGTTCTCTCAACGATATCAACGTCCTGGGAATGTCACCATTGTTTGATGAGGTATGCAGAGGTGAAGCTCCTCAAGTGAAATTCAAAGTGGCAAACAGTACGTACCATCAAGGTTATTATTTGGTGGATGGCATATATCCCAATTGGGCTACTCTTGAGAAGGCAATAAAAAATCCTACTACTCCCGAGACAAGACACTTTACAATGATGCAAGAGGCGTTCAGAAAAGACGTCGAGAGAGCATTTGGAATTCTCCAAGCGCGTTTCACAATTGTGAGGGGTCCAGCTCGTTTATGGAGTAGGGAAAGCCTTCAATACATCATGATGACGTGCATTATTTTGCACAACATGATTGTAGAAGATGAGCGCGATGAAGATGAGCAGTGCGAGTTTGACATGGATGAAATCCCAACTCGTCCAAGAAAAGCTGAGATCTATGATAAACCGAGCTATAATGATGAGGTCCATCGTAACCTCAACTAATGCACGAATTTGTGCGAGCTCGTTACAAGAGGATCCGATGTCCGGATGAATTGATATCATCCAAGTTGGTAGGAATCTCATACTCACCAATATTTGCATCCATTGATGGTGGAAGGGAGAATTTTGGTGACTCCTTCAAGATATCCCAACAATGCATATATGCGAAATGCTCTCCATGAGATTCATCAAAATAGAACCCCTTCGCATTCCTTAACTACAAACAATCAGAACAAATAAATTATTATACAACTTAATGAATACTTACAAATAAATATCGGAACAAACAAATTATTCTAACTACAAAGAATCGGAACAAATAAATTATTCTAACTACATGAATTATTACTATATGGAAAATACTTACACCATCTTGATCATTTTCGCCACTCGCATGATTTTTGATGGCTTTGTTCATGGCGTGAGCCCATCTCATACTTGCTGGATTGATCTTCTTCCATCGAGATTCGACACTTGTTTGTGTTCGCTTAGGTGCATTGGTTGGCTTGATACTTTCGAAATAATCATATATACGATCCCACAAAGTTCTCGCAGATTGATTAGTACCGACAGCGGCATCTCCACCAATACTCAACATGGCAACGCACAAGGCTCTATCTTCCGCTTCTTTCCAATTTTCCAAACGTTGTGCCCTTGAGGTTGGTGAAGCTCTCTTTGGACCCATGGTGTTGAACAAAAAAACAGAAATTGCTATAAGAAAAGAGGAGAAAGAGGAAAAGTTTGAGAGGGTGTAAGAAACTGTGAGAGAATGTAAGAAATTGTGTGAAATGAATGAAAATTTGGGTTAGTATTTATAGAAAAAATTAGAAGTTACTGTTCCAACGGACTGATTAATAAAAAAAAAATTCTATTTGTTTCTGACTATTATATGAAAAATGAGAATTTGATTGAATACTAATCGTTGGATTGATTTCGGAATATATTCGTAGCCGTTGGATCAAAATCAGAACTTTTAAAAATAAAAAACTAAAATTAACTGGGATTTAATATGGCCGTTGATTTTGAATCTCACTCAAATCAGACCGTCCATTTTTGGACCGTTGCAGCCAACGGCTCTGTAGCGCAGCGCACGTGGCGGGTCCCAGAGCGTCAGTAGCTGTCTGCTACTCTCCAGCTTCCTCCAGTGCGTCGCGCGTTTCTTCTGTTTCCTCTCTCCTCCACGTCGCGCGTCTCCTTCAATTCCCTTTGTCGGCGCGTCAGTTTGACCCTTCCTCTCTCCTACGTCTCTGTGACATCAGCAGCTCTGTGTGATAGGTAAAATTTAGATCGGTGCTAAACCAAGATCTATCCTAGCACCCCATATAACACTTCAAGCTATAATTTATAGCTTTTAGATCCCCCAACACAACCATTGGAGAGCAATTTTTTCAGGCAAAGCTATATTACTAGGGTTTAGGACTCTCCATTGGAGATGCCCTTAGTATCTGATTGCTGTTGTGCTAAGTCCAGTAACGTTACAAGTAGCTTCAGTTACCTAGCTTGAGATGCATGTTTATAGGACGTACCGACTTATTATTGTAAATAATGTTATTTATTGTTCACTGAGTGATTTTATTTACACATTCTTAAATATTAAATACATCACCTATTTTTAATACACTAACCATTAGCTTTATTATACCAAATAGTTAGGCTTGGCATTTATTGCCGTAATTACCGAGTCAAACCGAAAATGAACCGAACCGTGCCGAAATTAAGCCGAATCGAGAGAAAATCAAAAATTGGCTCGGTGTATGGCTTCCATCATTTGTATTCTCGGTTTAACCAAAATGTCGAGAATATATATAGTAGTACCATGTGGCTTCTTATCTACCCTCAGATACCATTAAGTTTGATCCAACGATCAATAATTATATTTTCTCTCTAACCCTAGAGGGGTTCAGACTCTCTCATTTGCGCAGCTCACTCTTCCTTTCTCATTTTCTCTCAAATCTCAAACCTAACTCCTGAACCATCCTTCTCAATCAACCCACCATCTTAGCCTCACCCTCTGATTAATCAATACACCTTCTCAATTAACCCATCATCTCAATCTTCCTCACTAGAAATGGTGATTTCTCTTAGATGCTTATGAAGAAGTCGACAACAATGCTTGAAGGGAGTTTAAGCTTCTGTAATTGATTACAATAATGACAAGTAAATACCCTTCTCTCTCTTTGTCTCTTTGCCTTCTGGGTTTTCTTTTTAATGAAGATGTTTGAGATTACTTTACTAGGTTTTTATATATGAGTGTATTGTTTGCTTGTTGTGGCAATGTAGACTCTGATTTTGCTTCGATTTTTGGGTGATTGAGTGGTGGATATTGGGTTAGGTTTTCGTGTGGACATGAGTTGAATTGTGTTTTCTGGATCTTTGTATAAGATTTCATATAATAACTGACTTATTTGTTTGATTTGTGCAAGGTGCGAATTGATTGAAGAAGTTTTGGAGGCTTGTTTTTTTTTTTGCAAGGTATTAATTATTAACTGATGAGATGTGTTAATGTATTCATTTGTGATGATGTTGTGAATATCTGGAGTTCTAGACAAGTATCATTCATGAATAATGCTTTCCAGAATTTCTGTCATTTGTATCAAGTCACTATAATAATTGATATGAAAGTTTCGACAAGTTTAACTATTATCAGCCATGTCTTAAAGATTAAAGCAAATAAGTATTTTATTTAAGCTCACTTCTTCGTTAGTTTCTCCAAAGATTGGGGCATTGTAGAGAGCATTTGTTTTGATGAAATACAAGTGATTAGTTTCCATTTGTCTTTATATTATAAATCTACCATATTGAAGAATAAAGTTTGTTTACTACTCTGATTTTTTCTCTCACTTACACATAGCTCTCATACACCATTTGTAAAACTGGTACATTTTGCAGCAACTAGTCGTTTTATTATAGTTAGCGGTTACTGGCAACTGTAGTTTCTATTTGTATGTTCCACGTTCCTCTGGGGTTCTTTCCATGACAAAGTTACTTACCTTTTTTGTCTGGTTATCACCAGGTGTGCCTATGTTACTTTTGCTAGCAAGGACTGTTAAAAAAGCAGTGGCATTAACTAGGGCAACATTCTTTTGTAAGACCTTGAACGTAAGAAACTCCTTATATCTCAAGGATTATTAGGGTATTGTTACAGCACTGCAAGATAAAAAGTGGAACCAAAACAAAAGAAGGTAATAGAGTGAAATGATTATAGTATAGTAAAGAACTTAGGATGGTCTAATAGAACTAAGTGGAGAGCGTTTAGTATCTTATAGTGACAGAGTCTTTGATAAGCTGATATGGAATCTTAAATTATTTACTCCTTAACTTCAGTTGACTATATATGTGTTCTGTCCTTGCAAGGATTATTTTCTTCAACGTCGTTGAAGCTTTGGAGAAGGGGCTTACATTGAGAGGCTGGAGCTTACGTTTGGAGACAAATGTATGTTGATCAATACATTTGATGCATCGTTGTGAACTAAAGTGAAATGCATATATGTTGATTTTGTGATGATGTGAACCAGAATTGAAATACATATATGATGTTTATGATGCTAACTGAAAATGAATTACAAATGAAGAAGTTGAAGTGAAGTATTAAGCAGTTACATTAAATGTGTGTTTGGATATAATGCTAAGTTGTGTAATCTTGTAATAATTCTGTAAATAAAGAAGTTGAAATATATGTTAGAAATTTGTTGGTATTGGTATATATATGAATTTGAATGGTAATGTATTACATATTTAATGTAGATTTGTGTACATGAAATCTTCATCAAGTGTGTACCCAGTTTGAAGGGAGTCGAAGATTCATAAACTTGACCATAGATTGGTGTAGGCAAGGTATACATCTTTGTATATCATGTAAACTAAAGTGAAATGCATATATGTTGATGTTGTGAACTAAAATTGAAATGCATATATGATGTGCTAATGTGACTAAGTGTAGATGTAAAATGAAGTCGAAATCATGTATGATTTTGGATGCTTATGATGCTAACTGAAAATGAATTGCAAATGAAAATGTTGAAGTGAAGTATTAAGCAGTAAGACTAACTGTGTTAAGTTATAATGCTAAGTCGTGTAATCTTATAGTAATAATCTGTAAATAAGGAAGTTGAAATGTAAATGTTAGAAATCAGTTGGTGTTGGTATATATGTGAATTTTAATGGTGGTGTATTGCATGTTTAATGTAGATTTGTTTATATGGCATCTTCATCAAGCATTCATAGCTCTCCATCAGTGACTCTAAATCTTTCTCCATCCGTAAATCCAGCCTAAAATGCCTTAAATGGGCCTCAAACACCTACCTCATCTTCTGCTGCTGAGATAACCGCACATGTGGTAGCAAAATTTAGAACATTACAAAGGAGAAAAATAACTAAACTTGCTGACCCAATTGACCCTGATGCTCCTAGACCAAAAGGGGGAAGGAGTATTACTTGGGACTCATTTACTGGGCCTTTTTAACCTGGTGGAACAATAGACTTAGAATGAGCAGAGTGTAACTACTGTAAAGCTTTGGTCTCGTCAGTTTCTGAAGTAATTAAATGGAACGTTTTCTATGTGGTCACATGGCAAGCACTGTGAGAGGAGTTCGATGTTTATGTCAACACTAGAAAAGGGTCAAACCACATTGAATAAGAATAATGTTAGAGGAGTTGTGGGTTTTCATAAGTTCAACAAAGAGAGGTATAACCTAGCGTGTGTTAGGATGATCATTATGGATGAGCTTCCATTTTCACATGTGGAAAGGGATAGGTTTAGGGCTTTTTTTCAAGAGTTGCAGCCGGAGTGGACAAGGTTGAATAAGAAAGTTGTTGCTATGGGGTGTGGGAGTTGTATCAAGTTGAGAAGGCCAAGCTTATAAGTCAGTTTTCTACCTACTTAACTAGAGTTAGCATTATATTGGATACTTGGATAAGTATCCAAAATTTTAACTGCATGGTTGTTACTACTCATTTTCTGGAAAGTGACTGGGACCTTCATAAAAGGATCATCAACTTCACCTCGATAATTAGCCACAAGGGGGATGACATAAGGAGGCTCCTTGAGCAATGTTTACGATAACGGGGAATTTGTAATGTCTTCACTATGACTGTAGACAATGCCTCTACTAATGACATAGCAGTTGCATATATGACGAGGAGACTTGGGCAGAAAAAAAACTCTTAGCTTTGATGGACAATTTATCCATCTTCGGTGTGCTTGTCACATCATAAATTTGGTTGTAAAGGATGGAATCAGTGAGTTAGAGGATGGGATAGAGGCAATTTGGCACTGTGTGAAATTCATTAGGTCTTCTTCAAGTAGACTAGATAAGTTCCAGGAATTTTTAGTGCTAGAGCACTTGAACAAAAATGTCAATGTTCCACTTGATGTTATTACACGATGGAATAACACATATTTCATGTTGGATGCAGCATTGAAGTATGAAAAAGTCTTCAATCAAATGGCTGAAGAGGATGAGCAATTTAAGAAATACTTTACTGATGTAGATGTGAAAGGCAAACAAAGGGGAAAACCTCCAACCGAAGGAGATTGGAGGAATGCAACGGCTTTTGTTCATTTTCTGGGCAAGTTTTACGAAGCAACGTTGAAATTGAGTACTTGGAAAACTGCACTTGCACACATCTTGTTTCCTAAGCTGATTGGGCTGCAAACAGAAATAAACTTGAAGGCTAAGGATTATTCTGACCCTATTTTACAGAAGGTCGCTGCTAGCATGAAACTGAAGTTCGATAAATATTGGGGTTGCTTTGAGAAAATGAACAAGATAATTGTGATAGCGAATGCGTTAGATCCAAGATGGAAGCTTTAATATCAAGAAAATTGCATGCTCTATGGTTGGGATTGTACTTCTCACGGTTATCTCAATCACAAAAGAGTTGAAGAAAACCTTGATGGTTATGTATGAGGAGTACAAAGGGGCAGAACCTGCTAGTTCACAAACTACATCAGCTGAAAGATCTTCAGCTAATGGATGGTGTTGTATTTGGAGGAGCTCCCGGAACACAAGCAGAAATTTGCAAGAGAGAGGTTGGAAGAATAAGCTAAAATGATATTAAATGAGGTGAAAAAATACTTATCAGATAAGTACATCAATCCAAGTACTCTTGGATTGTTTGGTGTGCTTAAGTGATTGGTTAAGGGCAACCCAACCAAGTTTCTACAAAGACCCAACAAAAGATCAAATGGAGCTTTTTAAAGAGTTAGAAGAATTACAAAGAGGTTGAATTTTGAGTTCTTTAATCCTTTGTGCAATTTTTAGTTCTTTGTGTAATCTGTCAATCTGCCTATTTATGTTTCTTGTATAATATGCTTCTGATTTTGCATATTGCATTCTGCATACTCTTTATTGAACTATTTATGGCTGCCTACATATTTTAATTGTTGCATATTATGTTATTTTTTTGTAGAAACTGCTGGGATTAGCTTGAATGATCCGAGTGCATCAACACCAACCATGTAGAACTGGGAAAGCAACCTAGAAAGCAGCTGCAGGTTGTAGACATTCTCAATTTTGTCTATTGTGTTGTAATTTTGTGTGGACTATTTAACTGTTTAGCCTTTGATTTTGGATATGTACAAGAACTTCAAATTCTTGAATTATTTTGAGCTACATTTTGGTATGTATTGGTAGTATTGTGGACTCCTAAATTCAAAACTATTTGTATTAAGAGCTTTGGATTCATAAATTGTTTTCAGCTTCATTTTGGTATGTATTATGGACTGACTGGACTCTCAAGACTATTTTTGAGCTTCATTTTAATCTTTGTAAGTTTGTATTATGGATTTCCCTATTATATTTTGAGGACTTGAAATATTTTTAAAATAGGTTTTGCATTTGTCTTAGTTGAAAATGGGCTTAATAAAAACTCAAAAAAAAATCTAAAATTTCACTATTTTGTTTGATGCCCAAAATTTCGGTTAAGGCCCAATACCGACCGAGCCACTATAGTTCTGAATGTACCGAAATTTTGGTAACCGAAAAAATCGGTTCAATTTCGGTTACAATTTTGGGTTTACCGATTATATCGGTTCGGTTTTGGCAGAGTCCTAAATAGGCTCAGTTCAATATCGAATTTAGGGCTATTAGATACACACCTCTAAAAATTCTAAATTACCCCGCATTTATTGAATTAATAAAAGATTTCTTATTCAGTAATTAATTCAAAAGACCAATTACATTTGCCATTTTTTTTCCAACAAATTACAGCCATAAAAATGAACAAAATTAGACACTGTGTAAGTGTAAATTGACGTATGAGAGTACGATTTTATTCAATTAAAAACTATAAATGATAGGTTCAAGCTCAGTAAAGCTGACCAAGTACATCTCAAAAGCAATCTTATGTTTTGTAAATTCTAATCAATAAACTCAATACATCTCCAAAACAACTCAATCTTCGTTAAGATATTCTACATTTTCATCATCAAACATATGGACATCAACCAAGACAGTAGTTTCATCATCAAGCACATTCTCATCAAGTTCCATTATATGTGAGGAAATATTGCCTACTTTTTGAGGATGTGGCAACTGATGATATTGTTCAAAATAATTTTGATACTTGAAGTATAGGCTCTTAGCTCTACCATCGACATGATAAATCCAGTTTGCTACGAACAGGTGTTAGTGGGTGCCTATGGGACAAACATATCTGCCCTGAAAGCAAAACAATTTTATTAGTCATATATCTTAGGACTTATGCAAAATCAATGTATGATAATGACTACCTGCACAAAGTGATTACAGTTTACATAACCAATGCCTATCTCACGTAGATCTTCTTTCATTAGTTTTCCTTTGACGTGTTCAACTAGTGGAAATTATGTGATACACTTACCATCTGATAAGTTGACTACTACTGCACCATAACAAGTTGCAATTAGATGTCCCCTGTAAAATATATCCATCCACTTTGTTTTGGGTGCAATAGCAAATGCAAAATGGTTGAGTCGTTGATGAAGTTCTTCAACACCATACTGTCCTCTGAAAAGTCCTTTGTAAAGATCGGGCATGCTTTTTAACTCATTGATTAAATCAGTCCGCACTTTATGCTAATGTCTTCTACCAAAACCCATAGCCGATGCCACAACTCTAAAACCACAATTACCATCATCTTCAACATCCATTGCACATGTAATGTATTGGCACATGCCAAAGATAAATTGCCCTGTATACTTTTGAGTTACCTCAAACCTTGAATCTTTTGAGTTGCCTCAAATAAAATATCATATTTGTACCGTTACAAAATTTAGGCTATACCAAGAAATCAAGAATACATTAACTCGCTACAAGAACAAACTACAAGAAGAATTGTGTACCTTATTTTTCTCCACTTGACTATCCACTTTCTTATTAGTCGTAGTTGTTACCTTTGGAGCACTTGGTCCTGGAGACTGATTCACTTACTCAGATAACAATGCATTTACATATTCAAACCCAGATAACCAACTACGTATACTATTATCTTCTTTACTCGGACGCCCCCTGGTCTTTCGCTTTTCAGTTGGTTCTCTAAGTAATGTAAAGCCGGAATTTATCCACTCATCGATTGTCACCCTGATTTGACATCTTGTTTCCTCATCTTGTGCTTAAGCCCATTATGCCAACCAATTGATTTGTGCTGATATATAAACCTTCTCAATGACTTTTAAGTCTTCCAAAGTTGCTCTAATCTCCAAACTTTCTCTAATGGTGATGCATATAGGTTATTGGAATGGGATGGCCAGAATGCTTATATTCAGTTATTTCATGTGTACAAGGGAGTCCATGTGTTTTACGAATAGCACAGTTACATATTACAGGTTCCAATCCAATACCATCATCACTGCATTCAATAATTAAGTTAGAACAACTTTAAGCCCACATAATTAAATATATGATATCGGGTGGCAAACTTTTTCTAACCAGCCTTGAGCCCCGTGGTGACTCGACGGCGCCGGATTCGTGATTGGAAGATTTCTGACGATTTTGGGTCTGCCGCATTTCGAGGCATTTTCCGGATGAACTACGAAGAATTAGTTGGTGTTTTGAAATAAGTTGTTGAGAGTGATGAGAGGAATATATTGGTGGGTCAAACACTACCATTGGCGGTGGTCGTCGGTGGCACGTAAGCGGCACGCCGTCTGTGACAGCACGTATGACCAGAAAAAGTTTTTGAAATGTATCGTGTTATAAATTTCGATGCTGCGAGTGTGTTTGTAAGGTTATTAAATTCATTGGACGTAGTATGGTATAGGCTTAGAATATAACGGTGATAATTAAACGTTTTTACAATTTTATTTATCAGTCGAGTTGAAAGTTAATTAAACCTTGAGTCATGCAATGTTTGAGACTTCCAAATAAAATTAAGGGTTCACAACTTAGAATTGGAATTAAGCTTGTGAGAATTTCAGTAAGTGCGATATTCAAGAATGCGACGTTCTCGACGGGAGTTGCCCGTTCGGTGAACGAGCTTAGTTATTCGATATGACTTTCGACGATTAGTTATTAATTAATAATTGTTGTTTTAAGACGACATATTAGTAGCCAGTGACAGATGTATAGAAACGATGACATACATGCTTTGACTTGATAGAAAGCACAGCACAGTACTGTGAGTTGACACTTTTATTTTTCACAGTCGTTATAGCGAGTCTTTTACATTATCTATATTCAGTCTTTTAGTATCAGTTTCAGTTTTGGATGATAGATATTTTATATACATTTATTATTGCATCAATGCATTAGTTACTCGGCTGATCCTCGAGTAGCTCCGGGATGAGTTAGGTGGCTCTACCCCAGCATTCACGTCATCTGAGTTAGGTGGCCCTTGAAGATTTTAGGTGACTAGCGGTCTGAGTACTTTGTTCACTACTTCATGTAGTTTGTCGTCTGAGTTAGGTGGCTATCAACGATGCCTCCATTGCACAATACTCGAGAAGGGTTCAATAGACTTCTCTCGATGTATCTTTTCCATTTTTGAGACTTTACAAAATTGCTTATTATTTTATTATTTATGTCAGTGAGAACACAGTTATATTCAAGTTTTCAGTTCAGTTTAGTTCCTCCACTCACTCTAACATTTTTAAATATGTGTTTCTCTGGGCCCTTTATTTTAAATTGCTGAGTTTGCATAGTTTTTTCTGAGGTCGAGTGTGCACGTAGATCAAGGTATAGTGGTATCTACCATAGGATCCGAGGTAGATCTTACGAGTTAATATTTTCATCACTGTAGTTAGTTTAGAATGCCTACCTACTCCGATGTCGCAAACAATTTTCTGTTGCTATTTATAGCTTTCAGTTGGTATGGGAAAAATAGTTCCTTCATTCATGGCGTTTGAGTTTTGGATCTCCAGCTCGATTTTTGTGTAATTTGAGTAAACACTTTGATTAGTAGAGTCGTTAAGGTCTAATTCTGGTTTAGGCAACTAATTCGGGGTCGGGTTCTTTCAGTTGGTATCACAGCAATAGGTTATAAGTTTTGTAGTATGGTGAGGAGACATATGCCAACGTTAGGATTATGATGGGGACTATGGAGTCAAGTATTGGACTGGTTTTCTCACGTTGTTTGAGTGGTATGGTGAACTCCTTGTATTCACCGTCCACCTCTTGCTTGTGTCCATTCTGCAATGGTACCAACCGGATACTTCACCACCATGATTCCATACCACATGTCTTCATTCAGGTTTCAGTTTTCTTTTTCGATGTGTGCCTGCGTAGAGGACAAGAAGATATTGATCATCTGTATGTTTCTTAGTCATACGATTGCCTCGATGGATATAATTTACACTTTGGAGTCATTGACCCTCGAGTTGGTGATTTCAGCGATTTCAGCGGCTTCAAAATGTAGTTATTTGGGTTAATGTGTTTTCTTTTCCATCGGGAAAATATGTAGTGCCATAATTTTGGATGATGCGAATAGAGTAGCAAGGATATGGTGTAATATTAGGAAGATGAAATTTATTACAGAGCTTAAGTTGATCCTCTGATATATTTGGGAAACATGTGTTTTATCGACAGTAAGTTTTATTTAACCCTATTTTAACTCTCTACCTCGAACCAACCTAACTATCAGATTTCCCGTCATCTTTTCCAGCCAACCTCTATCAGTGTTCCAAATATTGTTCTAAGGATTTCTTCTCTTAATTCGATTTTTGTTGGGTTTGGTGCCTACGAGTACTATTATAAGAGAATTGAATAGTTTTCTCTTCCTATAGCTTTGTCATTGGGTCTAGTGATATGCTATGTGCCGTGGTTGACGTCGAAGGTAAGGAGTAACTATATCATGTCTTAGCCAGCTCGTTATGTGGAAATGCTATTGTGGATTATGTTATCGCCCAGTAAATTGACATTTGCATCGCAATCCGCAATTATTTCCACCAGGCAATGTCGTTGGAGTGCGTACTTATTTCATTTCAGGCATTCGATCTCCTTGTTTAACGCATTTTCATGGAGCGAATTTGTAGTGCTCAACGTGTAGAGAGTTTCTAATCAACGTCAGCAGTGGAGACTCATTCACTATCTTGTGATTCTACTAATTTAGTCTTGTTAGTCAGGATTAACCTTAAGTTTCTCTACACCAATCTCTTCATGAGCAAGTTGTGTTCATTTTATGTCGTGAACACACTTCTCTCTATAAAGATGTCTTTTGTGATGTGTAGCCAGGTTAGGAATATAATTCTCCATGTTATGAATCACGAGGGTTCGCAAGGGTGAAGACGTTGATATCAAGGTTCTGGATTAGAGTTGTGCGTTTTATACTTGTACACCTAGGAAACACTAAGTTCAATATTTAGCATAGAATTGTGTATATCATAAGCATGTGCTGAAATCAGAGAAACATGAGTATGATTTGATTCGATATATGTTGCATGATCTTCAGATTCACATTAGACCCGATAGAAGAGCATCATGCCGATGACCAAGCGATCATCACTCGTAAGAGCATATTTGAGGATAACACACAAAGATGCAAAATTTCGACCAGTTTTAGATTTGTGTTCAACAAAGATGTAGTTTATCAGTCCTATGGGATATAGTCTTATCATTGATTACTACCGTAGAGTTGTCACGTTTCTTAGACTTCAAAGCATTCTTATCCTCTGGTTAGTTCTCATTGGTTAAGCATCCAGTGTCAAGGAAGTCACAAATTTTTGTGGTTGTATAATGAGGGTAGTAGTTGCAATTCAGACGTTCAATTCAAGAGTGGGTCTTGGTATGCACATTAGTGCTTATTTGTTTTACTATCTCGCGTGGACAGATATTTTAAGTGGAGGTTTATGTCCATTTTTCCAACACATCTTTCAGTGTTAAACAGTAATAAAAATGTTTTATGCGAGCTCTATTAGTGAGCTAAGGAGGTGCTCAGTTTTGGTTCGGCATTTGCTGCTACTAATTGAGGTATTCGAATTCTGAAATTGGTCGCTTTAAGTTTAGAAACTCAAGAAATACATAAGCATTACTTATTCATCTCAATCAAAGCATATGTTAACAGGATTACTCGGAGCAGGGATACATAGTTCATAGTTCCAAATTAAATAGTGAATTGAGATGGCAGTTTGATAGAGTCCGCCTTAGTTTTGGGCGTATTAGAAGCAAATCTTAGGTGATTCCTTACGAGCCTCTCTACGTTATAGTTATTAATATCTGAGTTAGTTCATATAGTATTGTTCATTTTGATTATGAGAAATCCTGATCAGAATCGGTGCCTACGGTTTGTTTGTGAGATTTGGTATGCAAAGTGTTCTCTTCGTGTATGTTTTTGGGTTTCTTGGAGTTTTAGGGAAAATTATGAAAAATTTTCTGTAGAATTTTCAAGAATAAGACAACTGAGTAGGGTTAGAAGTTCGCTTAAGATCGATTAAATGTCCACCTATGTTATGGTTTTAGAATGGTTAGTCTGAGTCATCAGCTAGTTACCGTTGTTGCCTGGAGGGTCACTTTATATGTGTCTGCAAAGGGACACCTCAAGTAGGCTTTCAGTGCAGGCATCTAGTCGTAATCAGAGAGCCACTTTAGGAGTTAGAGTTGTATCACCATTCAAACAGCTAGCATATCAGGACCGCAATGAGAGTGGATGCCAGGCTGGACTGACTGGACATGTCGACTATATTAGTAGAATTTACCAATAGAGTTCGCATTGGGACAATCCTCGCAATTTTGAATGTTCTAGCAAGACAAAATGATTCATGCGGAAACATTACGCATTAGTCTTTTACTCGTATATGGGTAAATTTCGAGGATGAAATTTTTATTAAGGGGCTAGATTGTAACAACTTGTACCCAGATTAGTAAGTTAATCTTTGTTCGTTGAGTTTATAAACAAGTTGATCTTAATTCGACAACGCTAATTGAGGAAATCAATTAGTTTTTACTGTTAGTATTTATCTATATCGATGTCCTTCCGACCAAATTTAACTGGTTAAGTTTTTCGATAAATTTTATTGAAGAAAGGTGTGGAGTTCGTTAAAACGAGTTCGTAGCCGCATCAAGTGTTGAAATCAGAGTTACAATGAAGAAATTATGGTCAACGGAAGTTTTGACAAGAATTACGATATCAAGATATGAGGAATACACGAGTATACATACGACGTTTCGTTTTTGGAAAAGGGGAATATTTCCATTTTGGGTAACCGACTGTTGACCCGACCTATGGCAACAGAAATCACCGCGAGCTCCACACTGGCGAGGTTCCATCGTCCGGACACCAAACCGAACCACGTTGGTATCAAAATTACCATCTTCGTCCCCTCTACCCGTACCCTAACATCTCCGCCTCTAATTCCATTGGAGGAAGCTGGAATTTCGAGCAAAAGCTCGGCGAAAACCTTGGTTTTGGGCCGATGCTTTTCGAGCCGATTTGATCGCCTATTTTTGTAAGGTTTGACTCCTCTATGCTTCCTCTATCTATTGGTTTGGTTGTTTGTTTGATTTCAGGTGTTTTTGACAGTGAATCAACGCGATTTTCGTTCGAAAATCGCAGCCGAACGTCGCTCATGGGGACGACGGTGGACGACGTCGATTGGTGGCTTGAGGTTAGGGTTTTTGAAGCCGTGACCTTGGTGAACATTTTCTGACCAGCCTCAAGCCACGTCGTAGCTCGATAGCGCCGGAATCGCTAGTGAAAGTTTTTCGACTATTTCGTGTTTGCCGCCTTTCGAGGCTTTTCCGGATAAACTACAAAGAATTAGGTATTGATATTTTGAAATAAGTTGTGGGGCTTAACGAGAGGAAGAGATTGGTGGGTCAAATGCCACCGTTGGCGGTGGTCGCTGGTGGCGCGTGGGCAGCACGCAACGCCGTCTGTAGCGGTGCGTCTAACCAGAAAATATTTCCAAAATGTATCGTGTCATATATCATTAGATTCCTTTCGACGCTGCAAGTGTGTTTGTGAGGTTATTAAATTCATTTGACGTAGTTTTGTGTAGGCTTAAAATAAAACGGTGATAATTAATTTTTTTTACAATTTTATTGATCGGTCGAGTTGAAAGTTGATTCGACCTTTAGTCACGCAATGTTTGAGACTGCCAAACAAAATTAAGGGTTCAAAAATTAGAATTGGAATTAAGTTTGTGAGAATTACGATAAGTGCGATATTCGAGAATGCGACGTTCTCGACAGGAGTTGCTCGTTGGGTGAACGAGTTTAGTTATTCGATGGACCTTGTAGAATGCAAAACCAGAATTTACTTCATAATCCATTACGTTTCCAGAGCAATTGATAGATGACCTCTAGGGATTCATCTTTAACTTCTAAGTTTGTGAAAGACGTTTGTGAAGATAAGAAATTGAAACTGGAGAGACTTAATAAATTAAGTTTTGTGTTTTTTATTATTGCATTGATGTCTATATTGATAATTTAATCAACCCTGAAATGTAATATTTGATACATAAAAAAGGGATATGTATCTAACATTTAGGGATGTCTTCTTTACTATACGTGAAATCCACACTCAATCGATTTATAAAAAAATATTAAAAACATTCAAATTCAGATTCATTAACAATATTGTTCAGCAAACTGCATAATCACATGCATTGCGATCACCCCATTCTGGTCTACATCAATTTGATTCAAATCAGTAATATGGTCCATTTTCACCAATACTTTTTTAGCTGTTAGTATTCTTCGAAATTGAAAGAACAAACGGAAAAGGTATTCTAATCTCACTTTCAACTTCGACTAAGATATCCTAGCCAAAAAACAAAAACACTTCGACTGAGCGGAGTCTATTTCATTCGACACCTAGGTGTGGACTATGAATGGTAGAGATCGAGAGCTAGCTATTGTTTATGTATGTGAAAAAATTGTTCCTGCTAACCTATAAACAATGTTCTTAATCGGAGTCGGGTCGGTCGAGGGATAAAATGATTAGTTGACGATTAATCGAAGATTAGTTGACGATTAATTGGAGATTAGTCGGACAAGTCAGATTTGTTATTTTTCAGTTAAATTTAATAATATCCATACAAATAAATGAAAGAAATTATCCAGAAACACTAGGGTAAAATTAAACAAGAAAATAATATTCATACACATACATAAACTGAAAAAATAAAGTACTTTTGTGTCTAAATAATTTTTTTTTCAATTTTTCGGCTTATCCATCTTTTTTTTCTTAACAAAGTTATGCATGTTAAAAAAATTAAAAATTAAAAATATTTAAAAAATAGTTTTTTTTACTGATTACTGGAGTTAACCCAACTTTGACGGACTTTTTGGCATTGATCGACTTTTTCGACCAATTTGTCAAAATTTATTTGGATTCTGAAAATTATCGATTAGTCCGCTGACCAGACCGACTTTTAGAACACTACCTATAAATAACCACATTGAGATTATCTTTCAACCCGTAAATCGATCTTTACCGGTACTAGCTTGATTGGTGTTGGGGAGGTGGCAGCAGTTGTGTCATACTTTGATTAACACAGTTGGATTTCTCTATTTATCATAAGATAGTAAGTACTAAGTATTAGTTTAATCTTTTGCTATTTATAAAAATTTCTATCATAATATTCAACTAGCCATTTCTGTTACGTACGTACTATCCCAGCTTAATCTTTTATTTATAAAATTTGTATCATAAGATTCAACTAGCAGCCGATGTAGTTCAATATCATATGAAACTTCATATAAAATGTTAGAATATGCCTTGAATCTGGTATGGCGTCGGCATACGCAGGTCTCGCTAAGACAGATGTCTTTGGCGAGAGGGTCGCAATGAAGAATCTCTGGCGAGAGAGTCTTTGGCGAGCAGTCTTTAGTGAGGAGAGTTAAAGTCTCTGGTGAGCAGGACTACTACTCAGGTTTTCGTAAGAAATAAGGATTCCTCAGTCATTCTGGTTTAGGTTTCCTTAGACGTTTGGGTTTGGGATTCCTCTGGTATTCAGGACTCTGTTTGGCTATATATATATATATACACACACACACAAGGGTATTAGCTAAAAGAGGAGGAGGTGAATGAAATCTGGTTCTATCCTGTAGATTAGGCTTAATCTAGTGTGGTAGATATTCTGGTTCTGTAATCCTAGGTTGGCTAACCTAGTGTGATACTCTGTAATCTGGTATCCTCAAGATAATAAATTTGTTCTCCTTCTACCGTGGATGTAGCTAACTCACGTTAGTGAACCACGTAAATCTGTGTTTGTTCTTACATTCAATTGCTTCCGCTATAATAAACTGGTATCAGAGCTTCGGCTCAGGATGTTTGGGGTGAATGTGAAGATCGACAAATTCAAGGGGAGGAACAGTTTCAGTTTATGGCAGATCAAGATGCGTGCCTTGTTAAAGCAACAAGGGTTGTGGGCGCCACTGATGAAGAAGACAGTGGGTCCCGAATCCGCTGAGATGGCCAGTCTGGAGGAGAAGGCACACTCGACAATCATGTTGTGTCTTACAGATGATATCATCACCGAAATCGCAGAAGAAGAATCTACATCTGGTTTTTGGTTGAAGCTTGAGAGTTTATACATGACAAAGTCTTTAACCAATAAGTTGCTTCTGAAGCAACGTCTGTTTGGTCTGCGTATGCAAGAGGGTGCACTTCTGAGAGTTCACTTGGATCAGCTGAACACAATTCTGTTAGAATTGCGTAATATCGATGTTAAAATCGATGATGAGGATGCTGCTCTAATTCTGTTGGTATCTTTACCGTTATCATATGTGAATTTTGTGCAATCCTTTATTGTTGGAAGGGATACGGTGACTCTTGAGGAGGTAAGATCGTCTCTTCATACCAGAGAAGTGCGCTATAAGTCGACTGGTACAGGTTCAGATAATCAGGCTGCTGGGTTAGTAGTCAGTGGAGGTAAAGGACATGGAAACTCGGATAAGAAGAAATTCAAGAAGCCAAGTTTCAAGGGTCCTAAATCCAACGATGTCTGTAACTACTGTAAAGAAAAGGGGCATTGGAAAAGGGAATGTCCAAACAGGAAACAGCAAGAGAAACCATCAGGTACTGCTACTATAGCAGAAGATGACACCAATTCAGAAGAGGATACGGCCCTAGTTGCTGATGAACATACGCATCACAATGATGTGTGGATTCTAGATTCCGGGGCATCTTATCATATATGTCCACACAGGGAGTGGTTCTCAACCTATGAGCAGGTAAATGGATGAGATGTCTCCATGGCCAACAATGTTGCCTGCAAGGTGGTTGGAATGGGCTCAATTAAATTACGGACACATGATGGTAAGTTCTGTACATTGAAAGAAGTTAGGCATGTTCCACGCATGACTAAGAATCTGATATCTTTGGGTTATTTGGATAACAAGGGATTTAGTTTCAAAGGAGAAGGCAGAGTTCTACGTGTCTGCAAGGGTTATAATGTGGTTCTGAAAGGTGTCAAGTGGGGTACTTTGTAAATTCTACAAGGTTGTACGCTGTCGGGTTCTGCTGCTGTTGTATCATCGGAAGTTCGCAAGGAGGATATGACTAAGCTATGGCACATGAGGCTCGGTCATATAAGTGAACAAGGGATGCAAATTCTGGAATTCTGCTGGTCTGAGTTTAATGAGTTATGCAGGAATGTAGGGATTGCTAGGCATTATACAGTCAGGGACACACTGGAGCAAAATGGTGTGGCAGAACGTATGAATCAGACACTTCTGGAGAGAGCTAGGTGCATGCTCTCTAATTCTAGTGTTGTATCAGAGAATGGTAGTGTTGAGAAACAGGTGGAGCAGCAAGTCACTCAAGATGAGAGTGAACCACAGCAAGGAGATCAACACTCACATTTAGAATCAGAGCCACTAGTTGTTAACCAGCATAGTTTGTCTCTTAATCGGTCGAGGAGAGCAAATTTCGGGAAACCGCCCATGAGGTATGGTTTTGAGGACATGGTGGTTTATGCACTTCAGGTTGCTGAAGAGGTGGATCCTCGCGAGCCATCCACCTATAAGGAAGCAGTTACATGTACTGAGTTTGCCCAATAGCTTGCTGCAATGGGAGGCGAGATGGAATCACTTCACAACAATCAGACTTGGGATTTGGCCAAGCGACCTCAGGAGAGAAAGGTTATTACTTCCAAATGGATTTTCAAGAAGAAGGAAGGGATGTCACATGCTGAGGGTATCAAGTATAAAGCTCGGGTAGTTGCAAGAGGGTTTCATCAGGAAGAAGGTGTAGACTATAATGAGATTTTCTCGCCAGTGGTCAGACATACATCTATCAGGGTGCTACTAGCCATAGTCGCACATCAGGATCTGGAACTTGAGCAACTAGATGTGAAGACAGCTTTTCTGCATGGAGAGTTGGAGGAGGAGATATACTTGACTCAGCCAGAGGGTTTCCAAGTTCCTGGAAAGGAAGATTATGTTTGTAAGTTGAAGAAATCTTTATATGGACTAAAACAGTCATCGAGGCAGTGGTACAAGAGGTTTGACAGCTATATGATGGAGATTGGTTACAGTAGGAGTCCGTATGATTGTTGTGTTTACTACAACAAGGTTTCAAATGAGTCTTTCATTTATCTGGTTCTTTATGTAGACGATATGTTGATAGCTGCAAAGGACAAGTCAGAGATTCAGAAGTTGAAGGATCTTCTCAGTGCTGAGTTTGAGATGAAGGATTTGGGTGCATCTAGGAAAATTCTGGGAATGGAGATCTGCAGGGATAGGAGTCAGAATAGGCTGTTCTTATCACAGAAGGATTATATTCAGAAGATATTGTCAAGGTTTGGCATGTCTACAACAAAATCCTTAGATACTCCAAGTGCAATAAACATTCACTTGTCTACTGCGTTTGCACCTAAATCTGCTCAGGAGAAGGAGTACATGTCTCGAGTTCCCTATGGTAGTGCAGTAGGAAGCTTGATGTATGCTATGATCTGCACTAGACCGGATCTTTCACACGTTGTCAGTGTTGTCAGTAGGTTTAAGGCTGAACCTGGAAAGAAGCATTGGCAAGCTGTGAAGAGGATCTTTCGTTACCTTAGAGGTACGTCTGATGTTGGTCTCATTTATGGAGGTGATACAGGGTGTTTAGTAACTGGTTACTCAGATTCAGATTATGTTGGAGATGTTGACACGAGTAGATCTATGACTGGTTATTTTTTCACTCTTGGTGGGTCTGTTGTTAGTTGGAAAGTTATTCTGCAGCATTCAGTGACTTTGTCTACAACTGAAGCAGAGTACATGGCATTGACAAAGGCAGCCAAGGAGGGAATCTGGTTGAAAGGACTGGTTAGTGACTTGAGTCTACATCACGATCAGGCTATAGTGTATTTTGATAATCTGAGTGCAATCTGTTTAGCCAATGATCAAGTTTATCATGAGAGAACTAAGCACATCGATGTCAGGTATCATTTTCTGAGAAGTGAGAAGAGAATTAGGGTGAACAAGATGGGTACTGCTGATAATCCAGCAGACATGTTCACCAAGCCGGTTTCGCATAGCAAGTTCCAACATTATCTGGACTTGCTGAATGTCAGAAGCTTTTAGTTGCCCGTTGAGGGCAACATCTGGATCCTTCTTTAGGAGGGACAACATCTGGGTTCCTTCTCTGGGAGAAGGGAACATCTGGGTTCGTCTTTGGAGGAACAACATCTGGGGCAGAGGAGAATCTGGTACATCTGGCATTGTTGTGGTGCATCTGGTACATCTGGTTATCTGGGAGAGGATTCAAGTCAAGGTGGAGATTTGTTAGAATATGCCTTGAATCTGGTACGGCGTCGGCGTACGCAGGTCTCGTTAAGACAGATGTCTTTGGCGAGAGGGTCGCAAGGAAGAATCTCTGGAGAGAGTCTTTGGCGAGGAGAGTTAGAGTCTCTGGTGAGCAGGACTACTACTCAGGTTTCCGTAAGGAATAGAGATTCCTCAGTCATTCTGGTTTAGGTTTCCTCATACGTTTGGGTTTGGGATTCCTTTGGTATTCAGGACTCTGTTTGGCTATATATATATATATATATATATATATATATACAAGGGTATTAGCTAAAAGAGGAGGATGCGAATGAAATCTTGTTCTATCTTGTAGATTAGGCTTAATCTACTGTGGTAGATATTCTGGTTCTGTAAGCCTAGGTTGGCTAACCTAGTGTGATACTCTGTAGTCTGGTATTCTCAAGATAATAAATATGTTCTCCTTCTACCGTGGATGTAGCTAACTCAGGTTAATGAATCACGTAAATCTGTGTTTGTTCTTACATTCAATTGCTTCCCCTATAACATAAAAAAATGTATTTCCTGTAAACTTGCATATCAAGGAATAAGTAATGGCATTAAGATGAGTAAACAACTAATTAACTAATACTTATAGCAAATTATCCATAAAAATAATTAAAAAAACAATGCTCGGAGCTTAAGAACAAAAATAAACATCAATTGTTATATGATAGTTGCGCTATGTTCTTCCCCCCTGTCCGAGTACGACCTTTACTATGTTGAACTACAATCTTATCGAGTTGCAAGTTGCCATCACATCCTTATCAAAATGCCTTATTCCACGATAGAAATTAAACAGCTTTTAAGATAGCTTGCTTATGAAAAGATCCAGTCTCGATCCATTGGATTTTACTTGCTAGAAGTCCTAGAACAATATTCTCAAAAACCTAGAGTCGATTTTCAAACTTTTCAGACAAAACTGTTTTTGATACAATCATATAAAACCTTTGCTTCACCTCTTTCAAGACCTAAAATGTTAATGAACATTTCCTTTTGCAGTAAGTAAGGTAGAGGCACATACGTGTCTTCTTGTGAACGGGTAGAAGCTCATACGTGTCTTCTTGTAATATGCATGGAGTGCATTTATAGTACGAGAAACACAAGTGTGCATGATATTTGTCATAATTTCAGATGTGTTGGGGTTAGATGAATAATACATAAGAGAAACTAAGTCGTATATTGTTCTCTTATACATTGTAGAATTACTCAATATGCATGATAAATGCATATCGACTCGCATGATATATAATTGTCTTTTAATGAGAGAAAAAAAATATGAAATGAATTTATACTCTTCGAAACCAAACACAAAATAGAAAACGAAAAACTACACTACGATAATACAAGTAACAATGTAACAGTAGACAATGAAATTAACTGTAAAAAAAAAAAAGATAGATTGAGTGACAGACCATAAAACTTGCATATGTCACCTCAAGACTAACTATATGCATCAAGATCAGTCATACCTTGATCTTTAACACCTTAACATCACGTATTAAAATCTCATCGAAACTCGAAAATTTGGTGTAATTTTTTTTCTTTTAGTAATTAAAATTGAACGGTCTTAGTGAAAAATAAGAAGCAGACGAGAATAAACTTTAAAAAAAAAATAAAAAGATAGTGATGCCCCATTCTGCCATTCATGTACACATATCATCCCTGTTAAAAACGCACCTGACGTCTTCAAACGTTACGTGACCGCGACGCGCCTCACAATGTACTCGTCCTTCACACCGCGCCACGTGTACCTCCGCTTCCGTTTCAGCAAAAAAAACGTTTTTGGTTTGAAGTGGACTCCTTCGAAACAGCGTCCACGTTCTCCTCATGTAAGTACTGCGGGCCCCACTCTGCTCTCTTCACCTTCCCCCCCTCTCTCTCTCTCGGTTCTTTTTAATCTTTCCTCTTCTTGCAAAACAACGGCGCAAGCAATATTCCTTCTCTCTCTCTCTAGAAAAATCTTTCTTTCCCTTTTGAATTTTCTCCGAGAGATTTTTGGGTCTTCTATGTACTTTGTTGCTATAAAGGGAGCTGAAGAAGACTGGTTATTTTAAGACACAGAGAGAGAGAGAGAGAGAAGAGAGGAGGAGAGTCACCCTTTGAAGTTTGAACACAAAAAAAAAAAAAAAACCTCAAAATCTTGTAGTGTGTATCTAAGCAGACACGGCCACGAGGTGGCCGGTTTTGTGTTTCATAGAAACATAGTTGTGGGTCATTGAGTTTTAAATTGAATCTAAACGATAGGCTGTTTATTTATTTCTACTTGTTTGGATTTGAGATGAGCTAGACTGTGGTGGTGTGGTGGTGTTGCATGTGATTCAAGGCTGGATGAAGATCTGAAGAAGATGATGGGGTTGGTGAATCCGGATTTTCGAAACGTTTCTAGTGTGTGTGCTTTGACAGGTACGCCATTTTTTTTTGGTTTCATTTCTCATGTTCTGCCAGTTCTGGTCTGGCCTGCATTTTTTTTTTTGTTGCTTTGCGTTCAAGTGGTTGGTTAAGTTTGGTTTGGTGGGGTTTCTATGTTAGACACGGTTTTCTGCTTCCGAAATTTTGTTTCTTTTTCCTATATTTCTGGGCTACTATTTTGGTATAGTATTTCTCATAGTTAAGGAATCATTTTTATTCCTTTTCTTTGGAATATCACACTGTCATTCATGAATCCATTGTGTGAAAAGTTCGGAGTTTTGCACCAAATTGGTTGTTTGTTAGATCTCAGATTCTTAGCATAGAAATTATTAATGTGGAGATTTTTTTTTACTGTTTGTTTACAGGAAATGGATGTTAGAGGTGTTGTGATTTTGTTTGTCAAGTCCAAAGACATTTAGATTGTAGTTTTAATCTATAGAGGGGTTAATTTACTGATATATGGATTGAAGAAGCAGTGGTTTGGATGCAATGTTAAAGGCATTAGCATCTGGGCTGTCAATTTCGTTGCTCCTCGCAAGTGTTTCGGCATCTGATAATAGTGGGTTTCTGAGGTGCAATTGTGACGATGATGGAAGCTTGTGGAGTATTGAAAGCATACTAGAATGTCAGCGAGTGAGCGATCTCTTGATCGCTGTGGCGTATTTTTCGATCCCCATTGAGCTGCTTTACTTTGTAAGCTGCTCGAATGTACCTTTCAAATGGGTTCTCTTTCAGTTCATTTCCTTCATAGTGCTATGTGGGATGACACATTTGCTCAATGGATGGACGTATGGCCCTCACCCCTTTCAGTTAATGCTTGCTCTTTCAGTTTTCAAAATTCTTACGGCTCTGGTATCGTGTGCCACGGCGATAACACTCATCACTCTCATACCATTGCTTCTCAAAGTGAAAGTGAGAGAATTCATGTTGAAGAAGAAGACTTGGGATCTTGGGAAAGAGGTTGGGAAAATAATGAGGCAGAAAGAAGCTGGAATGCATGTTCGGATGCTTACCCAAGAGATTCGCAAGTCCCTTGATAGGCATACGATATTATCCACAACCCTTTTTGAGCTGTCCGAGACATTGGGTTTGCAGTACTGTGCAGTTTGGATGCCTAATGACATTAAAACAGAGATGATCCTCACCCATGAGTTGAAAGGAAGGAATTATTCTAATATGTACAACTTTTCAATACCAATAATTGATCCAGATGTTGTACATATCAAAGGGAATGATGGGGTGCACGTCCTCAGGCCAGATTCGGCACTTGTAAGCGGAAGCAGTGATGATTCCGCTGAACCAGGACCAGTAGCAGCAATTAGGATGCCAATGCTTCGGGTGTCCAATTTCAAAGGCGGGACACCCGAGTTCATCCAGACTTGTTATTCAATATTGGTGCTGGTTCTCCCTGGTGGACAGCCTAGATCTTGGAGTGGCCAGGAACTTGAAATAATTAAGGTTGTTGCAGATCAGGTGGCTGTGGCTTTATCACATGCTGCAATCCTTGAAGAGTCCCAACTGATGCGGGAAAAATTGGCTGAGCAAAATCGAGCTTTGCAACAGGAAAAAATGAACGCCATGATGGCTAGCCATGCAAGAAACTCATTTCAGAAGGTCATGAGTGATGGGATGAGAAGGCCAATGCACTCAGTTTTAGGATTACTTTCCATGATGCAAGATGAGAATTTGGATAGTGATCAACGAGTCATTGTTGATGCAATGGTGAGGACGAGCAATGTCCTATTGACCTTGATAAATGATGCGATGGACAACTCAGCCAAGGATAATGGAAGATTTCCTTTGGAGATGAGATCTTTTCAGTTACATGCATTGATAAAAGAAGCAGCTTGCGTTGCCAAATGTCTGTGTGCGTATAAGGGATTTGGTTTTGCAATCGAGGTTGACAAGTCATTGGCCGATCATGTAATGGGCGATGAAAGAAGGGTGTTTCAGGTGATTCTGCACATGGTTGGGAGCCTGTTGAATGGAAATCAAGGGGGAGGGTTGGTTCTATTCCGGGTTTATTCGGAGAGCGGGAGTCAGGGAAGGAATGATCAAAGATGGGCAGCTTGGAGACAAAACTCATCTGATGGTGATGTGAATATTAGATTTGAGATTGGGATAGGCAATGGTGGTTCTCAATCAGATGGAACAAATTCATTGATGCAGCTTGTTGCTAAGAGATACAACAGTGAAGGAATTGAGGAGAACTTGAGCTTCAACATTTGCAAAAGGCTTGTGCAGGTGAGAATGATAAACCTTCTGTTTCTTTGTGTGGGTGTAGACCTGTGTTAATATTTTCTTTTTTGAAGAACATGCAAGTCATTATGCAATCTTTCTTACTCGTGAAGCTGTACTTCAATCTTCAATTCATTTTATTGATTTTACTAAAAAAGAAACTTGTTTGCTAGCTAGAATCTGCATTATGAAAAGATTGCATTTTTCATGTAAAAGGCAGATCATCTGTTTGTATTGTAGAAAGGTGCAGTCTTGATAGGTTACTGGTAGATAGAGAAGCAATTTTGATGGGATGTTAACCATATGGTGATAGTGGTAGTGTTAATCTTAGGGAAAACTTTCTCCTGCTGCCTAACCTAGTTAGTGAAAGAAGATTGGATACCAGGTGCTCTTTGTATTAATGTGACTTGGATTAGCTGGACTTGTTGTTTGGTTAGATCCCTCACAGACGTTTTTATAGACATTTTTTGTACCTAATTTTTCAAGAACTTGGTTTAGGTTGAACTGCGTGCTGAAGCAATTTTTTTACAACTTTTGAGTCAAATCAGTCTGAAGTATCATAGTAACTCACACAGTGAACTCATAGGCTATAGTCTAGAAATGGAGTCTGATATGTTGTTTGCTCTCGTTTCCAAATTTATTTTTAAATCTAGTTTTAGAATAATGATTAAGTTTTATTTGTTGCCAAAGCATTCCTAACGAAATTTTATTGGCAGTTGATGCAAGGAAACATATGGGCAGTCCCTAACGCTCAAGGTTCTGCACAAAGCATGGCACTTGTTCTCCGGTTTCAACCCCGACCATCCATTGCAATAGCCATCTCTGAACCTGGATCTTTGGAGCACCCAGATTCCAATTCTGTTTTCAGAGGTTTGCAAGTTCTCTTAACAGATGAAGATGATGTGAACAGGGCTGTGACCCGGAGACTGCTTGAGAAGCTAGGTTGTATTGTAACTGCTGTTTCATCTGGATTTGATTGCCTTTCAACCATTGGTCCCTCTGGAGCTTCTGTCCAAGTTGTTTTTCTAGATCTTCACATGGCTGAAATGGATGGTTTTGAAGTCGCAATGAGAATCAGAAAATTTCGAAGCCGTACTTGGCCATTAATTATCGCTTTAACTGCCAGTGCAGATGAAGATGTTTGGGATAGATGTATTCAGACTGGAATCAACGGAGTTATCCGAAAACCAGTATTGTTGCAAGGGATTGCCACTGAGCTTCGTAAAGTCATGGTGCAGGCGAACAAAGTTGTGTGATGGCAACTCTGCAGGCTCTAAGTCTGCACAATGGAAGTACAAAGTTTCTTTGATCTTTCCTTGCTTCCATATAATCCATTCTTCTCCAAACATCAAAAGCATAGAGATGTTACACCAGCATTCACAGTTACAATGGTATACAAGATTAAATTAGCTTCTTTTTTTGTTATTGAGTTGTTTCATATGAAAATACTTACAGATATAGTTTTAAACTTGATCTTTGGGTAAATCACAGTTGTCTTCCTGACATATATCCACACCTATAAATAAACCCCAAAATATGGTTTAAAAGAAATGATGGAAATATCACCAGAAACTGAACATGGTCACAGGGACTTGGAGCATATGTACCGGTTGAGGAGGAGCAAGGTATTTGAAGAGGTGCCATCATTATTTATCTAATAAGATGTGCGCTTCTTGCTTCTTGTTTTTTGTGTAGCAGTGTAAAAAAATAGCACATTCTATTACTATTCATCTTTTATATGCTAATTTATTTTTATTTTTTCGTAAGGTTTTCAATCAATATTTAGACGACACGTATTGTTATCGTCTGAATAATTCAGAAAGATTTTCGACAAACCACGAGATGACACGTGTCACTCCTATAGATCATTATTGTTTAAATAATTGAGCCAAAATTTTCAATAAGATTTTCGATCAATCACTTGACGACATGTGTCCCTTTCACCTGTCATTGTCGTCCGAATAACTGACGAAGATTTCCTATGAGATCTTTGACCAATCATAATGCGACAGGTGTCGTCATCATCAGATATCAAATAACCTATAATCGGCTATAAAAGAATCATCTCGGACAGCTTATATTCTCACACCATAGGCTATTTCTTCAAACATTTCTTCACATTCCAACATCAGTAAGATTAATCATTTTAGTTTAAACAATTTTTTCACGAGGAGACAACAACAACGTTGGCGAAATGCAGAAATTGCTAAAGCCTTCGTCATTGACGCAATCATGGTAGCGGTAGCGTTCGATGACGAACCACCTCGCCATCGTCCAAATGAATATTACTTCATCGAACGCCCGATTTTCAAATAGCAAGTATTTCATCGAAAGTACCGAATGAATTCGAACTTATTTAAGTGTATAATGACGGATTTTTGCAACCACGACTAATTTTGGCATCAAAGAACAGATGCCACTGGATTGCAAGGACTTTTTCCATAACAAAAGATTACCGGTGCTCTTCGGATGTTGGCGTACGGCTAAGCCGTAGATCAGTGTGCTGAATACACAAGGATGGGTGAATCAACAACACTAGAATGCCTAAAGAAGTAGTGCATCCAAGTGTACGAGCTGTACGGTCACATTTACCTCCACAATCCAAATGCAGCAGACATCACTCGACTTCTAAGGAGAGCAAGACATCGGGGATTTCCTGGTATGATTGGAAGCATCGACTACATGCACTGGGAATGGAAGAACTGTCCAACAGTTTGGCAAGGGGCATACTCGGGCCGGAAAAAGCGTCCCACTATTATCTTGGAGGAAGTGGCCTCATATGACACGTGGATATGATACAATTTCTTTGGGGTACATGGAGCACAAAATGATATCAACGTGCTCCACCAAAATCGGATATCTTCGATTCGCTCTTTGCCGGAAGAAACCCGCAACAGAGTTATAAAGTCAACGATATGTCATACCATAACACTTATTATCTAGCTGACGGAATTTATCCGAGGTACTTCTCATTTTTCAAAACAATTTTCAATCCCCAGACGCTATAACAGAAGTTGTTCTCAAAGAAAGAAGAGGCATACCACAAAGATGTGGAGAGGTGCTTCGGCATCTTGCAATCTCGTTTGGCAATGATTCGTCATGGAGGTAGTAAAAATGATTATGTTGGCTTGCATCATAATGCATAACATGATAGTTGAGGAAGAGTTTGAGGAGGGCAAATTTGAGGAGAACGAAGAAGAAGATCTACAAAACTCATCAAGTGCATTCGCAAATTATGATGGACCAGTGGATGAACAAGGCAATCAGATTCCTTTTGAGTCAGTTGGAAGAGATGGACTAAATGAATAACGGTTTCGTGATCGTGTTATCGATCTTCAATCTGTTTATATCCATGGAGAGCTTCAGAAAAACTTAGTGAAGCACAACTGGTTTCTAGAAACCGATGACCGTATCTAAATATGTTGTTTGAATTATATGTTTTTGTATTATGTGTGTTTGAATTTGGTTTGTTTGAATTTCATATAAGAAATGCACAATTGGACAGTTTTTTTTGCAAAAAAAAGTGCAAAGGAATGAGAGAAGAGATGGAAGGGATGATGAATTTGTTGTACACGAATTGGTGTGAGAGGTGAATGAAATTGATGTAGTATTTACAGTAAAATTGTAGGATGTTGTTTGTAAATTTTTGAAATTTTTTAGCAATTTTTTAGAGTTTTTTTGGAAAAAAATAAGCTCATGCCCGTTCTGAACTAAAAATGGACGTTATATTTGAATCTGGCCATCATATTCAATTTTGGAATTGAAATGGACGGCCCAGAATCACTGACCGTTGAGAGAGAAAGACAACTGCCTCTGGGCCACGTGGTGAGAGATTATTGGCTAATGAGACCCCAACAATCGTCGGCGCTGACGTGGATATCTTCGCCGGACGCACTCTCAAAGATGAGAAAGACGGGTACATGACATCGGTGGGTTGGGGACCATCTTTCCGTACATCTAAAGCACTGGCCCTTTGCTTTGCATTCTTTCTACTCAGCTGTAAAAAAAACTACTTTACTGACTCGTGAAATATACACGCCTTAGAGAAGAAAAAAAAAACTCACCCGATCTGGTGTCAACCACGTGCGTGCGTCACCCACCTTCATGCTGCTGCTCACCTCCTCGGTCGATTGCCTCCAAAGTCATCACTGCAACATTTTTTCTCTTCTGCTCGTCCTATTTCAGGGACCTCCACCTCTGCTTGTTCTATATATCGAACCGCTGCAGGTGCTCTTAGAATTGATGGTGTCTCCCACAGTATAAATTTGTCAAATAATTTGTTTTAAGGGTTGAAAGCAAATGGTGTAGACTCTGCAAGTAGCTGTATTGCAATTCATTAATCAAATGGTACAGAAATGGAGCCGAGGAAATCGCAGAGGATATTTCGATTTCTGAGGTGAAAACTGGAAAGAGGATGTGCATGGGTCAAGCATAGCTTTTTTTTTGGCAGAAGAAAGCTGGCCATGCATGAACCAAGTACGTACATAGACTCTCTCTCTCTCTCTCTGTGCGCGTTTCAATATTTGAATGTGGACCCTTTCCAAATTGGCAACTTGACTACTTGGTGTCTTTTCATATGTGAAGCTCAAAGACTCTGTATTCTAATGTTGGAATAAAACAAAATTGCAAGAAATTGGGGTTTTTTCTTTCTTTATAGGCATCAATTTCCTCCAACCTGCTTGACGTTTTTGAGATCCTCTATGAAATTTGAGGACCAAGTTCCCTTCACTAAATTCTTCTGCTTTCTCATCCATCCATCCACATCGCTTTTCTTACCTTTCATTTCCTTCAAGGTCGTGTCTTGGAAAGTGGAACTTGATGATGTCTCCTTGAAATTTCAAGTGATCTGGGTGAGCTTTGTATACATTATATGTTGGATCTTAGGTCTATTTCCCTTTTTATAATTAATTTTTTTTTAAAACACACTAGAGACGTTAGTTTTCATTGAATGAGAATGTAGTATTGAATACAACCACGGCTATCTACTTTAAGACGTCGAGAGAAAGAAGTCGTAGTCTAGCTAAACGTAATAACTACGTTGTTACCCCTAACAAAATATCTGAGACCTAAAAATAAGATCAAAGTTCGTAACCAGTGACGTAGTGGATTTCAGGACGGTACAAGTACCTATTCTTGGACCAATTGTAAGTTCAAAGCAAAAATCAGGCTTATGCCAATACAAGTCCAAAACCAAAGAAAATGCAGAATCAAAAAACAGAAACATACATAGTGTACCGAAGTACTCCTAGTCCGAGGAGGAAATCTCCTCATCTTCTTGAGCCGCTTCATCTTCCGGCGCCGCCACAACTTCTTGTGCCTCTTCACCTTCCTCGACCTCCATGTCATGCTCCTCCCCACCTTTTGTATGTGGCTCGAGATCAAAAACCTTAGTAGACCATCTCCATGAAGAGTTGGCTTCTTTAGTGACCAATTCTACAGGTGGACTATGTATGGGAGTTATCTCAGTTCCCTTGATTTCCCTACCTCCATGCATCCTGACCTGCTTTTTTCTTCAAGTCTGAAACCTCCATAATCTTCCTCTAATTCTTAGTGTCGTCATCCTCCAGAATACGTCTCTTCACCTTGTTTTTGGAACCTGCAGGTCTTCCTTTCTTTTTCTTCTTCACCAGGAATTTCATCAAGATGCCGTTCTTCTCTGGAATCACAAGATCAGGACAAGCTGGCGACAATAACTTTGGCTTAGATTTCAGCTTCGGCTTCTTGAGAGCAATGAGTAGCTTTTCATTTCCCTTGTGCTTCGGAGGATCCTTCCTTGGAGGGTTTGAGATAGCTATACTGCACAATGCTGAGTCCATTGTTGTCACATCCTCCTCCTCATCCAACGTCGAAGCCTCTCCCACGAACGCCACCGCCGATTCAAGAACCATGTTCTTGGAGAGGTCCGGCGCCACAATGCACCCCGTTTCCTGGTACTTCAAGAGTCCACAGGTGACACAGTAGCCTTGCATGGGGTTATACTTGAACCAAAGCTTCACCACTATTCTGTCCTCAAAGTCGAAAGCACTCTCTATGAAAGCATGCCAAACCCTAGACTGAACCAGGTGTCACAGCCGTACCTTGGCCACGCCACAGTGAAAGCTCGGCTCGCACAGCCTCTCAAACACGCCGATAGCATTAGCAACCATCATAATGGCGTGTCGCGTGAAGACAATCAGCTCCAAGCCGGAAATAGTGATCCAAATCGGGATCGACAATAGCGAGACCGCAGAAACATCACCACGGCCACTGTGCCACACTAAAACCAAGGTGGATTTATTAAAAAACCATGGCCCTCCGGTCAGAACCATCTGCGCATCTGTCTCCTTCACGAACTCCATGAGAGGCCGGTCTTCAACAAGCCGGATCTTTAGTTTCCAGCCTAAACCCTACATTGCGCTAAGAGCACCGGTGTCGGCATTAGGGTTGGCCTTCCCTCGTACTGAAAGCAGACTTCCTACAAGAAAGAAGTGGTTAGAGACCCCCACCGCTCTGTTCACGCCAAAGGGCGTGCGACCAAAACCGGGCACAATCACAATATTGTTGTTGGATATTCAAGTAGAAACATTGGTACGTGAGTTGATGTAATCTAATCAAACTAATGCAGCTTGCTAGCATTATTGTTGAACACCGACAAGCGTGGCACATGAAGTCTGAATTGTACCGATATTGTCCCAACTTAACCACATTTAAGGTACAATTAGGAATAGTCCAACCACATTTAAGTTATATTTAATATTGTCATATTTTAATATGGGATCTCCAATCCAACACAAGTCCGAAATTCACATCGAAATCTTGGTTAGAACAATCCATTGGAGTCAATGCAATAGTTTTTCGAATGCCCAATTAAGTCAGCGGGAGCCAACGCAACAATTTTTTAAAGGTCCAATTCAATTCGAGCCCACTGGGCTCGGAGGGTGATTAGAAAGGACCCGCTCAGATACCATGTTGAACAGCGACAATCGTAGCACAAGGAGTCCGAATTGTACCGATATTGTCCAAACTTAATCACATTTAAAGTGTTGGATTTTATCTATAAAAAGTCTCGATACAATTTAAAATAATCCAACTATATTTAAGTTATATTTAATATTGTCATATTTCGATATAGATCTCCGATCTTTAATCATGATCCACCATTATGTATTGTTTTAAACAGCTGCCTAATAATGAGTGGTTGTACCCCAGATTTCGGTGCGTACAGAGTTGGCCCTGCACAACATAGTCATATCCAATCCCATTAAACTACACATTCCTCCCCCCTCCAAATCCTTTTTCTTTTGTTACTTCAGTAGCTCCATTTTCAATTCATCTCTTATATATATGATTATAGTTAAACCAGTAAGGGTTGTCTCTTGGACAACAACAAATTGGTCAAAATATATAGCTTCCATATATTTATAAGAATCATGGGTCCCAATTTTATAATCACACTTGGGTCCAGGTTCTTATATAATTTGCCTAAAGCACTGTGATGGATCCATTGGCGTTTGTTCTTCTACTTGATAGAGAATTCAAGATCGAAGAAAGGCTTATGTGCCAAGGGGTCTGTATCACTTTGTTGTGAGATTATTGTAAAGGATTAGAAAGTCGGAATTTTTTATGCCGTCATTGGATGGCATGAACTGAATTTAGAGTCTCATGTTTGCTCGTTAAACAATACCAACTTCGTTTTTTTCTTTATGATTTACTGGTTTGGGGAGGAAGAAGTTCACTGGATTGTCTTTGATCATGAGAATGTGAATCTCTCCCATATGTACTTTGCCTGAAAGAGAGAGTTAAGTTGACATGGGTGTGTGCTTGGCATGTTTGATGAGATATAATATTGTTAACCTTACTCTGTAAATTAGATGTGTAGGATGATTAGGAAAATAACATATACTTTTGCGATCTTCAATTCAGATTTTCTTGCTTCACCTGCACCCTATTCGACAATATATTATATAATAATTATAAAAGAAAAAAAGTCACACACTGGATCTAAATTTTCGTCAATATATCAATATGATTCGAACTTCAAACACTATCAAAGTGATGTCCAAACTCTCAAAATTATATTTATGTGATGCCTAGAGCCATTTTCTATTACAACACCATCTATAACGATGACATGTCAATTTTTTTTTTTCAGAAATAGAGGAAAACAGACTTTAATACCCTTACAATATTGTTTTAAAGAAAAATTAATTCCTAATTTTTTCTCCTTTGATAGTTTGAGAATTTGGGCATCACTTTAATAGTTTTTAAAGTTCGGACATCATATTGAGGACTCAGCGAAAATTCAGACCCTAGAAGTGATTTTTTTCCTGGGAGTTTATCTCCATCTCTCACGCATCATCGAGTTTGCCAGAGACAAACCATCCAAAACGTTATTAATTAACTAAGCTCATCACCCTTTATTTATTTTTTGAATTTTGAATTTTCTTTTTTCAATTTTCTTTTCTCTCTCTCTCTCTCTCTCTCTCTCATCTCCAGATTTTTGGGTGTTCTTGGATTCAAAAGATAATTCGGTAAGTTCTTTTTGGAATTGGACTTAGGTGTAGTTGAGCAAGTTGTTGCTAGGTTAATTTTGGACAGGTTTGATTTCTGGTTGCTGGAATTCGAAGTGCCCCCACCGATGATTTCCGACTGATGTGTTTTTGACAGGTGTTTAATGTCGTTTTGTTCGTAATTACGTATTGATTACATTGAAGAGGTTCTCGAATCAATTGGACTTAGTTTGATTGGGACTTAGACTTTACTAGAATAATAATACAATTAGTTTATAACTTTATTAGGATTTCAGAAATTACGTAGTTCGAGAGTGCGATATTCTTGACGGAATAATAAGCTTAGCTAATCGATAACGTTTTGGGTGATTCATCTTCGGCGAGCCCGATGACGAGTGAGAGATGAGGAGGAACTCTCAGGAAAAAAATTACTTTCAGGGTCTGAACTTTGGTCGAGTTGTTAATATGATGCCCGAACTTTAAAAACTATCAAAGTGATGCACAAACTCTCAAATTACCAAAAGGAAAAAAAAACAAAAAAAGAAAAAGAAATGGGAAATTTTTTTTAAAGGGTAAGAGTATTAAAGTATTTTTTTTCTCTGTTTTTGAAAAAACAATGTCATGTTATCGTTATAGACAATGCTGTGACGGAAAATGGCTCTAGGCATTATGTAAATGTAGTTTTAAGGGTTTGAGCATCACTTTGATAGTTTTTGAAGTTCGGACATCATATTGATACATCGGCGAAAATTTAGACCAATGTGTCATGCCCCGCCAACATTCTAAGGGTTGCCTTGAGCATTCGCGAGGGAAGCACGGCTCAAGGATATGATTGGAGCATCCTGGAAGCATTCGAGGGCAGCTAAAGGCACTCGGAGGGGGCTGCCAGAGGCATCCGGGGGCTGCCAGAAGCACCCGGGCAGGCTTGGGAGGTTCCGGAAAGGTTCGAAGCAACATGGTCGGTTCCGGAGGGGTTCGGAACATCATGGAGGCATCCGGAAGGGTCCGGAACTCTATGGAGGCACCCGGAACACTATGGAAGGTGCCGAAAGGCCGTGGAAGGTCGTAGAAGGTCGCGGAAGTCTCCGGACGACTTGGGAAGCATCAAGGCAAGTCTTGAACCCTCTAGAACCTTAGAGAGGCTTGTGGGTCAACATCACTCCGGAGATCTCTAGAACTATCATGATATCATAGAGTAGTATAGATAGGTCTAGAACTCTCTAAACTTGTACATGTCCTAGATTAGTGTAGAACACATAGGCTTTGAGGTCGAGGCTATAAATAGGGAACCACCCCTCCCATTTGATGTAGGAACTCAATCAAGGAGTTTAGCTTAGGAACAAGCTATCAAACTCTTGTAAAGCTTTCTTTAGCAATATAAGTTTTTACTTTCAAAGTTCTTCTCCCTTCGATCTTTCGATTGTTCTAGCCAAGCGTTCGCGGAAGTTAGGCTAACTTAGCATATGGGAAGTGCTAAGGCCACACGAGTGTTAGCTAAAAAATAAGCTCGTGACAGTTGATATCAGAGCCGAAATTCCTTCGGAGCCTCATTCAACGATGGTGAAGCAAACAGCCAGCAAAGATGCATCGCTTGATATCACCAAAGGTGCATCGGGGTCCAGCCCTTCCGATGTGGTGACGCAAGAGGGAGTTCACGAAGAACTTGCCAACCCAAAAAGGTCTACAAAGGACATATTTTCTTCTCTCGACTCACGCCTAGCTCAGGTGGAGGAGGCCGTGAGTGGCATAGGGACCCAGGTGGAGGATCTAAGCCAACAAGTGGAGGGCTTAGAGGCAGAGGACATTGCCATCCACATTGCGATCAAGGGGATGCTAGTCCAATTGGAGGAGACCTTGTGTGGCGAGATGAGGAAGATTCGCGAGGAGTTCATGGGGGAACTCGCAAAGATGCATCAAGTCCACGAGAAGGAGTCGAATAGCACGCTTGCACGCATGAGGAGATGCATGGGGACTTGACCCTATGCAAGCACGCATTGGCATCGACGGGGACAAGAACCAGTGGTATGGGGGAGGCCAGGCACACGGAGGTGCCAAAGTCAAATAGTTTCAGGGGCTCGCGCAATGCTCGTGAAGTGGACAACTTCTTATGGGGGCTAGATCAATACTTCGGAGCCGTAGGCATCAGCGAGGAGGATGCCAAGATTCGGGAAGCGGCTCTCTACCTCACCGACACAGCCATATTGTGGTGGAGGCGAAGGCGATGAGACATTGAAAAAGGTACGTGCACCATCTCTACCTTTGATGAATTTAAGAAGGAGCTTAAGAGGCAATTCTATCTCGAGAATGCCGAGGACGAGGCAAGAGCTCGATTGCGAAGGCTCAAGCACTCAGGGTCAATTGGTGAGTATGTCAAGGACTTCACGAATTTAGTGCTTGAGATCCCCGATATGACCGACAAGGATGCTCTCTTCAATTTTATGGATGGTCTCCAATCATGGGCCAAGACCGAGTTAAGGTGACGTGGGGTGCAAGACCTTGCTACCGCCATAGCTGTGGCTGAAAGCCTAATCGACTACACTAGTCGAGAGGAGACTATCAGCCAGCAAGGGAAGCTACACATCGGGTGATAACAAAGGTAGTGGACAAAGTTCTCACGGACAGAGTCACTTATCGCCGGGGAAGGCGAAGCCACAAGGAGTACCTCATCAAGTGGAGAGGTCTACCCGATACGAAAGCCAGCTGGGAGTCCGAGGACGTATTGTGGCGATTCAAGGACGAGATCCGACGCTACAATGGAGAAGCCATGATGAGGGCAACGCGAGATCGGGTGGGGGATAATGTCATGCCCCACCAACATTCCAAGGGTTGCCTTGGCATTCGCGAGGGAAGCATGACTCAAGGATAGGATTGGAGCATCCTGGAAGCATTCGAGGGCAGCTAGAGGCACCCGGAGGGGGCTGCTAGAAGCAGCCAGGGGGCTGCCAAAAGCACCCGGAGGCAGACGGGTGGCAACCAGTGGCAGACATGGGGCTGCCAGAAGCACCCAAGGGCTTTCAGAAGCACTCGGGCAGGTCTGGGAGGTTCCGGAAAGGTTCGAAACAGCAGGGTCGATTCCGGAGGGGTCCAAAACATCACGGAGGCATCTGGAAGGGTCCAGAACTGTATGGAGGCACCCGAAACACTATGGAAGGTGTTGGAAGGCCGAAGAAGGTCGCGGAAGTCTCCGGAAGACTTGGGAAGCATCAAGGCAAGTCTTGAACCCTCTAGAACCTTAGAGAGGCTCGTGTGTCAAGGTCACTCTGGAGATCTCTAGAACCATCATGATATCATAGAGTAGTATAGATAGGTCTAGAACTCTCTAAACTTGTACATGTCCTAGATTAGTATAGAACACATAGGCTTGGAGGTGGAGGCTATAAATAGGGAACTATCCCTCCCATTTGAAGTAGGAACTCAATCTAGGAACTCAAGGAACTCGATCAAGGGGCTTAGCTTAGGAGCAAGCTATCAAACTCTTATAAAACTTTCTTTAGCAATACAAGTTCTTACTTTCAAAGTTCTTCTCACTTCAATTTTTTAATTGTTCTAGCCAAGCGTTCACAAAAATTAGGCTGACTTAGCATAAGGGAAGTGCTAAGGCCGCATGAGTGTTAGCTGAAAAATAAGATCGTGACATATGGCTGACTTTTTTCCATGATAAAATAACTTTCCAATTTAACCTGTAGATTGGAGTTTGCGTTTAGACAAATGAAATAACATGCTTATGGTTATTGGGCTTTAACATGGAATTCAGTTCTGTTGGGCCTAATTGAATTTAAGTGGGCTTTTATCAGCTGATCCGTAACCTATAAGCATGTTTGTTACGAATGGGGTTTTATCAGCTGATCCGTAACCAATGTAAATGTTTAGCCATGCAAAGTTGAAGAGATCAGAGCTAAGCAAGCTTCCAATGGCTTCTCATGTTTACTTTAGTTTCATTCGCATACCTTCTACAACTGGGGATAGGTTACTATTTGCATGCATCGAATCTGTGGGATGCTGTTATGTCTTCTCATATAGTTTAGGACTTTAGGATAACAGAGATTCTTCTGGTTTCATACTCTTGGCAAAAAGATAGTTTCTAATATCAAACAATTTTATGGCTTGTTGCTAGGGCTCTTCAGTGCACCCAAGCATTACACTATAGTTTGGGTGTGGCGCATCCTACAAGTTCGACTAACGCCTTGAATAATTATTTTCGAAGTTTATGTAAACATCGTAGATTCAAGTTAACAGAATCTTGTCAATGTAGAGGAACTAATAATTACTCTAAACTTACCTTCTCTATCATTAGACAAACAAGTCACAGCCAAAGTAGTTTCTCTAAAATATGATCAATTTGACCCTTGGACCTGTTAATAACGTAATCTATATTCTATAAACTAACCAAGACTATTTAGAAAGGACAAGTTTACAACCATGATCGAGACGTAATCTATATTCTATTTTGCTAGCACAGAAAAATGTAGAATATCGAATCCTCTCTAGCTGCCGGCCAAAACCTGATCAACTCTATACATCCATGCCCTTGTTTGAATTGCTTTGACAAATTCAAAACTGATCGATGTACGCCTTCGATCTGCTTAACCATTTGATTGTTAACATTTGTTTGTCCAAGAAAACATTCATTATATATTTCATGATTTGTGCCCATTACGTATGAATACGCTTCTTCAAAACTATCGGGGTTATTCGAGAGTTGCAATTAATCGAGCTAGCCAAGTATACATGCCGTACAAATATACTGTACATGCATACCAGTAATACAGAAGCAAGGTTTTCTCCGATTTTTCGGGGCCTCAAATTTTTATATCGTTTAAGTTTAAGATAAAGTAAAAAAAAATCTTGCAAACAGAAATTAAATTTGTAATCAAGTGGTTAAGTTCTTTAATTGTGTTTTATCCACCTAGGTTCTAGTCCCAATAAGGTATTTTTTTTTCTGTGCAATTTTCACTTCTATTTTCTCTTTTCTTTAGAAAATATAGGCCACGTTCTAATTTTCGCACTGAACCTCCAATTTAGCAGGGTCGGCCCTGCCATGAGGTCGACCATTCTCCAACTTCTTGTATGGACATGTTATTACATTGTCAGTAATGTGAGAATTGAAATGAGTGTTTTTGTTGGATTGAGTCACACTCCAAGTATATTTAGGGGGTGTATATTCTATAATTAAGTAGGATTCTATAACTGATTAGGTGTAAGTAATTTTTTTCTAGAACTGTAAGTATGCGTGCATATATACCTAATTCGAAATTGATCAATATGTCAGAAAATTCTCCAAACAATTGTGTTCTGTTTGACTTGGTATCAGAGTCTAAATTGGTCTCGGCAATCTGACATGTTTTTCCGTTGCGAATTTGTCTTGCCCCGTCCTGACCTGATCTGTTTGATGCGTCGAATCCTATCTTGATCTTCTGTCGATTTTGTCATCTAATCATTCTTCTGAACTTGTTTGCAATGCATCTTGCACTTTTTCAACAACCTGAAATCACTCGTGAACAATTGATGGCTCTTCAGAACGAGAGCACTAGCTTTGGAGTAAAATTGATGACACCAATTATCAGTTATGTCGAAGATTGATGAAGATGCATCTTGGAGGTGTTGCAAGTGGGAATATGTTGATGTCACTCTGCCATGACTTGAAGCTACGAGCAAGGAACAAGCTCTATGGGATGCTACAAATTCCAATCACTACCAGAATAATTACTATAGCCGACGACCTTTTGGTCGTCGGCCTGTTAGAAGAAGTCGTTGGCTATAGCCTCGTCGGGAAAATGGCGTCGCTGAAAGAATAGCCGACTACTTTTTGTGTGTGTTGTCGGCTATAGTCTAAATTATAGCTGATGACTTTGATGTCGTTGGCTATAGGTTAAAACTTTTTTCAACGACAATATCGTCGGCAAAACTTTTCCCGGTGGTCAAAATGTTTGACCCGGATCCAACTGTAGCCGATGAGCCAAAAATGAAGTCGTCGGCTATAATATTTGAACATCGTCGGTGATAGTAATACTTTAGCCAACGAGTAAGACTAATGTCGTCGGCTATAGTGTGTGATTTCTGAAGAAAAAAAAATACAGATTCTGGATTTCTATTCCTAGAACCTGCAATTACTTAATTTTATTTACACAATAGCCAACAACACATATTTACTAACAAACACATATTCATCCACATTAGACCTACATACACTAAGGGTTATCTAATTCTATATTATCGAAAATATAGTCGTTACTACTAGGACCTTGGAGATCCTCCAGCGGCTGTAGAGTTGGAAAAGGGAACGGAGGTGGGGCTGGGACCGGGATTCCAGATGCCTGAAGCTTTGAAGTCTAATCCTGAAACCAGGAACCCAACGATCGCGCCATCTCATTCATCTATGTTCGAGTATGTTCCATCCCCTTCTGATGCTGCGTCGCTGCCTCTGAAGCTGTTCATGTAGCTGAGAAGCCCCGTCTTCCTTCTTTCCTAGCCCCTGCAGTAGTAGGTGTTTACTCGTGGTGGGAAAACCTAACTCATGATCCTCGCCGCTACCATCGGGTCAGATTGATCTATCTGAGTGATGGCCCGGGGTAGGTCCTCATCCTGGGTCTCAGGTCATTGCTCTCTCACGATCTGAGTCAACACCTTTGGAGTCACTTTCTGCACTCTCGCCTAATTTACAAGGAAAATAAAATAACATATTAGTAATCATACGTAAATTTTTTTAGAGAAAATACATACATTAGTAATCATAAGTTATAAGGACATAAGACTTACAATATCTTCGGGGGACTGATGATACACTTTCTGTAACGTATACTCCAAAGAGGGGACTTCAGGGTGTTGGGAGGCCTCCTACATCCAACCCATAAAGGATCTAGAACCGACATGATGGTTCTTCATGTTTTTTCCCTGGTTCGCCATGTTTATCGCAGAAATGTCCTTTTTGGATAAACATATATCAAAAGATTAATTAGGAAACTATTTTCGTCAAATATGATACAATTAAGTAAACACAAATATAATGTTGCATACCCCAAATTTTGGATTGTTGAAGTGGGCGAGAAGCCATTGCTACTCGTACTCCCTATACATAAACTCGCTAAGGGTACCCCCACGGAGGTTGCCGTGGTTCTTCCAATACTTTTTGAGCTCACCTTTCCGCTACTTGTACCTATATTAATGTGACAGAAATGTTAGAAATTCACAATAAATTATCAAAAAAATATTACTCGATATATAAAATATAACTCAGATTCCATCACCTTTTCCTTGCACGTCATTTGCCCACGTGCATTTGAGCTCCTCCGACATAATAAACCACACCTGTAAATGTATATATAAATGATAATATCTCTATATTTATTTGAACTTAATTAATAAGGGTAGACATACATAATTAATGAACATATAATTAACTCACCGACATTGCATTATTCACCATGTCCTTCACACACTGTGGCACGAAGGACCAGTCTGCTTACAGATCTGGGACTCTGTCACGTATGATACTCCCTCCTTGACTGGAGTACCTGCGTGCATTCTTTCCCAAAATTATTGATCCAACCTACCCGGTCTCTATGACCAGTCTCTCGTTGTCGCTGATCGTCTTCTAGAGTAGCTTGCTGGTGACGGAGCCTATAGTCTTTTTTCCTTTGCCTTCGGCGTCTGTTTCGGCTAAGACAAGGTAAAAAGATTAAAACATAAGAACCCAATTTAATAAAAAAATTATTAATAAATTTAAAATTAAATAACCATGGTTGTTAATATTTACCTTATTCAGACGTCTATGTGTTTGATATCCTCGCACTATATAGAAGTGTATCAAATGACAGATGGACGTATGCTTATTCTGGGGTATGAAATCAAGCTGTCTTGAAAAAGGCACTACTCGATCATTGAGAGCAGTTATGGCAAGTATCTCTCAGGGCAAGAAGAGGTGAGCCGGTGGACCACGTACCGGCGCTGAGGAACTACCTGAAGCACCAGCCTAAGAGGAATGCGGAGCCTGAGCCGTAGAGGGAGAAGACTCCGGTCAGTGAATATGTGGCATATGGAAACTCGAAGAGGCGGGACATCTAGAGGCAACGGGTGAGGGGTTGGAGGGGCCATCTTCATTCCAAAGCTACCTCGTGCTGGCGGATCGGCGGGCATGTACTTCCTGCAACAGCGTCTGCTGAAGTAGTTGAAGGTGTCAAGAGGTCCTAGGGCCGTTATACATGTTGCTAATAGAGGCGGACAAGGAACTATCGCCGCTAGACCCGTTTCCTTTCTTAGATCCCTTCGATTTGTTTAACTAATTCATGATTCCTAAAATAAAAACCACCCATAAATTTGTGATAAAATTCACAATGCAAATTCACAAAATTCACAAAATCACATGAAAGGACCCAACCTCGATTTAGTTGCCTAAACCGGAATCAAACCCCTTCTGGAAACTCGAACCAACAAAAACCAACAAAATTTCGGCAGAGTTTCGTTACTAACGCGGAATTACCATTACCTGCACGCGGAAATTACACTTCATCCTATGCCACAAAAATCAAACCGTGGGCACCAATCCCATCCGGATTTCTCAATATATCAACAATAATGTAAAGTAGTAAATATATCTGTACTTTACTGAAATCCGGAGCAAAATCATATAAGAATATACAACAGAATACTCAGAGCGACCTCTAATGTATAATCATATAAGTATACCACAGTAGGTAGAACAATAAACCTACTGAAAGAAACAAGGTAGCTCGAGCACTATGCCTCCAACGACTACGTGCGTCACCAGAGTCCGAACTGCAAACTGGGCACGGAAACCGAAAATCCCAAGGGAAAGGCAAATAAAAACGTTAGAGTGAGTGGACGAAAATAAACGTATGCCTTTCACCAGTTTATATACATAATCAATATAAAACAATGCGAGTTCGGAAAACATATACATATGGAGGTTGTCAGGCGAATCTCTCAAGCCCGACGTCAGGTGAATCGCTCAAACCCGACGGTGATAGGCCAGGGGAATCTCTCAACCCCAGCGACATACAGGGGAATCTCTCAACCCTGCCGAGAGGAATTTCTCAACTCTGGTCCGGAGGAATCTTTCAACTCTGGCGGACTACCGGTGATCAGCCGAGTAGCCGAAGCATTGATGCAGTAATGCCATCACCAATATAAATAAAATAATACCTCCGAAAATAACATATATCTCAACATCGTATAAAATAAATACGGAAAATCATGAAATTCACGAACTCGCAAATCAACTGTGAAAATATAAACTTGTCCACTCACAGGTGAGCGTAACGCAGTTCGCGTTAACCCGTGATCCGGCGGAAAGTCCCTTGCCAAACAAACGATCACGAACCCCTGAATAATCACAAAATCTATTTCTCAAAATCATAACTCGATACCTCAAATCAAATCAAGAGAAACAACCGTTCTCGGAAACTCATAATCCAATAACAACGAATTGTCGAAAATCCAATAATCACACCTCAATACCTCGCTGTACTTTTGGATGCTCAATTCAAAAAACGAACCTCCACACTGCGATCGGGGCGCAATTTCGAGTGAAATGACATATAACTCGTCGAAAACCATGCCGGGTGATAAGTCGCCGCCGTCGCCGGAAAATCAAAACCTACCCAGAAAATTTCATGCTATACATGGTTTCAAAGATCTCGACGATCCCAACAACTTTCCAGTTATAGGTTAAGGCTAATTTTGACCGGAAAACCTCCAAAAATCAACCCAAAGTTCCAAACCCTTACCGGAATTTCAATTCGACGGATCTCTCTCCTCCGGCCATGGAAACCTCTCAAACCACTTGCAATAGCTTCCTCTCATTGAGGCTAACAAAACCCCTCAAAGAGGAGCCACCATCGCGGCCTCCACGCCGCCACCCGAATCGAGCAAAACTCGCCGGAATTTCACTAACTTTGCCGAACCATAACTTCCTCCTCCGGCCACCTCACGGGACGATCCACCCCTCAAATCGAAGAGGAGCACGAGCCCAACATATCTCGTGAAGAAACCATACCCAAATATAGCCGGAATCAGCCTCCACGATGAAGAAACCGATCAGCCCCAAATTGGCCCAAATGGGTCGACCCACCCAGTCAACCCAGTCAACTCAGTTTTCCCAAGATGGCAGGTTTCCCAAACAGGAAACCTCCATATATAGACCTTCTATTTTTGGAAACTTCTAATTACACATTTCGGTAAACTTTGAACACCCGTAACTTCCGCGTCGTAAATCCGATTTCGATAATTCTCGCGGCAACAAACTCGACTCGACATATTCTTCAATTATCACCCGAAGTCAAACACATCGACCAAACCAATAAAAAGTCAACGGTTCAACCCAACACAAGCTAACCCGATTAAATAATCGACGGTCAAAATATTCACAACATAATCCTTGTAATTCGGAATAATCCTCTGGATGTTCCCACGAAGTCGAAATTAAATTCTCTACATCTTTCGTGATGAATCCGAAGCCAAACTCTCGTCCGGTAATTTAGTCGTTAAGAAAGCCGCCTTTTAAACCCGATTACGTTGAAACTTCAAATATTCATATTTTATTCCTCGGTTGTTCAAATAATGATCCGGAACCGCCCACGAACTCGAAATCTCGCATACAACGACTCTCGAGAAGAGACTCAGCTCAAATTCTCTGCCAATAATTAAGTCGTGATCAAGCTCGACAATTTAATCAATTTACGAAAAACAGCGATTACGTGCAACTTCGTGGATTAAGCTGATTTCACTGCTAATTCTGTTCCGGGTCGTCACATCACCTCTCAAATTCACAAAATTCCCAAAATTCACAAGTTCACAGAAATTCACAAAATTAACATATAAACTTGATCCAAATTAACATATAACATTAATCTAAATTACCATATATATAACCTTAATCAAAATTCCCAAACCGTAATCCAACATCACAACATCACAAAAATTCAACCAATTTCTCAACCTTAATTAAATTGTCAACAAAATTCAAAAATTCCACCAAATTCTCAACCGTAATCCAAATATCAACCAAATTCAAAACCTTAATCCAACCACATATATTCACAACACTAATCTAATTTCAAAACCTTAATTCAAAAAATAAAAAAAAATTACTCAATTTCAAAACCATAATTCAAATTTAAAAAAAAAACCTAAATTTAGGGTTTAGGAGTTTACTGGCGAGGTGGGCGGCGGATTTAGGGTTTAGGCAATTTTTGGGCGAAAACAGTAGCTACCCGAGCTATTCTGGTTTAAAAACCTGAAAACTATAGCCGACAACATTATACATGAATATCATCGATGATAGTATAGCCGACGAACTGGGTCAATTTCGTCGGCTATAATATAGAAGACGACATATGTCAAATGTTGTCGACTATAGTCAGAAAATATTTTGAAAATTTTGGCTCATGTGAAAACAGGATTTCCCACTATTACATGTTTAACTAAATAAAGAACATAATCAGAATCATCGCTATATTTAGAAGTGTGAAAATACTTTAAAAAATTAGGTTCATGACCAACTAACACGTTAAACACAAATTCATGTTTAACTAAGGCTCATAATTAGAATCATCATTTGCGTCTTCCTCAGTGTCCGAGCTAATTTATGGTAATATGTGCCGCTTCTCGTCACCAAAGTCTTCGTTGTCTTCATTTGAATTAACATCAATAAGACTTACATCTGCTCAAGGAAGTCGAACCACACTACACGGTCTCACATTATTAATGCGAATTGTAGAGGATTCAAGAATACCAATTGCGTTCGTCTCTTGGTATGCAGTAACTTTTTCATTATCTGCGGCCCCACCAAGTGTAGCAATACTGTATATGTTTCTAGGAACAACATGGTTGACTACTTTTCATGCACCTTTGTGCACAAGATTATCAAGATAAAACACTTGTTTTACCGATGTGGCAAAAATAAAAGGGTCATCTTCATACCAGCTTGTAGTAGTATTCACTGAAAAAAGACCGTCCTGATCGGTCCTTGTGTTCCCAGGGTTAGTATCAAACCATCTAGACTTAAACAAGTGCACTTTCATGTCTTCCCCATAAATTAGTTCAACCACTGAATGGAGAACATCGTAATAGTCAATGCCATTCCGCCCACCATGCACCATTACCCCAAAATTCTGTGTTCTCCGTCTGTCGTCTCTATGTTGATATATAAATTGCACGTCATTGACCTTACACATCAGATAAACTGTTGAAGTTATCAGCTTCATTGCCAAAAGCCTCAATTCGTGTGACCAGTATGAGTCATTATCACATTGTACGTGGTTCATCTGAAAAAAAAATCCCAACCATTCACTTTAAATATGAACATTGAAATTAATTTATATATATATAAGTAAATATATATGTAGATGTACCCAGCCGCCAAAATAGTTTGTAAACTCCCTATTGTGGTACTCAAGATCACCGACATTTGCAGGGAAGTAAAGATAGATGTTTTTCCAGTATTGAACTTCTACACAGTTAATCAATACCCACCAGTAGGCAATGACTAGCTCATATGATTCCAACTGGTACGACTTTGGCAACTGTTCATATACTTCAAAATCATTGGAGAGGATAGAAAGATTGAACGGTGGTTCATCTACCGACATATGTTGTGGAGGTCCTCCAACGCTCACAAATACAACTTAGTGTATGTTACGCACTCGTGCGCAAGATATGCTTCAGCTATATACCCTTTAGGTGCGGCTTCATTAGCCACATAGTCTTTATCGGCTCCTAGTTGTCTATCAAATTGCAAAGTGCATGTGAAGATTATTGAAAAATATAATTATATAAAAACAGACTAAAAATTCAGATGTTGAATGGTGCGTATCTTTCCATGGGATACATCATAGTGTAGTTTACTGCACCAGTAAGCAACAATTGTTCAGGAAGGTAGAACATCAAGTGAGGCATGATGTCAAAATTTTTTGTAGAAAATATCCTTTCAAATTTGCACATGATAAAAATGATGTCCTCTTTCATTACCTTGAGGTTAGATTTTTTCACTTCTTTAGTGCATAACTTCTGAAAGAATCTTGACAAGCTACTAACAGCTCCACCACCTGACGGAGCAGGTATGATCTAATGAAAATAGGGAAGACACGTTGAAGCAGTATATGGCAGTCATGACTCTTTAATCCCTACATCTTATTGTCCCGAAAGTTAACACACCGGCCTATATTTTCTGCATAGCCTGAATGATACCTAACATTAGTCATCCACCGAAAAATTTCATTCTTCTGGTCAGACTTGACGATGTAAGGAGCTTGGGGCATTTTTTTTCTTCCCTTCTCTCAACCAAAAATGTTTTCGTATACCCATTCTTTTCAGATCAATTCATGTCTTAATGCCGTCTTTAGTTTTTCCCTCCCAATTCAGCACTGTGCCCACCACACTTTTGTACACATTCTTGTTTATGTGCATGACATCTAGATAGTGTCTGATAAACAACTTGGACTAGTACGGGAGTTCCCAGAATATACTTTTGTGTGTCCAGAATTTATACATTTCAGGTATTTCAGGTATTGCCTCAACTACATCAGGATGATTGCTGAGCTGCCCAAAATTTGTTTTCATCCAGCACTTCCAAAATTTCATCCCCCGTCCATCTCTTGGGTTGCACATCAATTTCTACAGTCCCATCAAATGGTTGGTCATCCTCCCGCTATGGGTGATCAAGTCCAAGAAACCAACGGTGACGCATCTGCACAATCTTCCTACAATGAAGTCTGTCGCAATCAACAATCATGCACTCTGGATAAGCCCCGTATCCTCTGGTAACGTTGCCCGACAACATCCCGCGGGTAGGAAAATTACTGATGGTGCCAACAAGCATGGCATGCATCTGGAACATCTCGTTTTTGTACTTGTCATAAGTGAGATGACCAACGTTACGTAAGTACTTAAGCTCCTCAATCAAGGGTCTCAAATACACATCGAGACACTTTCCTGGATAACTCGGCTCTAGAATTAACATAGTCAGCATATTGTATTCCTTCTTCATGCACATCCATGGAGGAAGGTTGTATGGTACCAAAATAACTGGCCATATACTGTATTGAAGACTCATGTTGCCAAAAGGGTTGAATCTATCAGAAGAGATCTTGAGTCAAATATTTTGGACCTTTGATGCAAAATGAGAAAATTCCCTAACCATGTGCTTCCAATCCTCTCCGTCAGCAGGGTGTATAAGGGTATCATCTAAGTCAAATCCCTCTCAGCGTGCCATCTCATAGCTTTGGTCGTGTGTGCAGATATGAACAACTGTTCCAGCCTATCAATCAGCGGGAAATACCGAAGTACATTCACAGCTTTCTTATTATCTGCAGGAGTCAACTTATACCTATCCGTGTGACATACCGGACATCATCAAGGTTTTCAAGATCATTCCCTTCAGCATCTTCACCCCAGAAGAGAACACATTCATATCTGCGTGCATGGATTTTGATGTAGGTAAGGCCAAGATGTTTCAGGATGTGTCACACCTTACGATGAGTGGTAGGAAGGCGATAACCGGAGGGGGGGGGGGGCAGCATCGAAGCACTCAATGCTAGATATTCATCAACAGCTACTCAATTTATTCTCCACTTTGACCTTCATTACTCCTTTGACACTTCCAAGAACAGTCTTATTACACTTGTTGTACAACAGAGTATGTTGGAAGGCAATCAGCTTGTTGTACTTGTCAATACTGGCAATGTTGACAACTCTAGGTAATTGCTAGACCGGCTCAATAGGAGGAAAACCCTCAAGGGTAGGGTATCTTGTTGAGAAAATACACCGCTCTCATAAAGAAACACATCGTTGATCAACCTTGTTGTTGGATCATTGGATGTACTGGCCCTCTCAGGAAATTGCACATGATCATGCTGACGCGCTGATGATGTTTCACCGTGATAAATTCAACATGTGTAGTTATACCAAAACCCATTTTTCTTCAGGTGCTCCCATACTATATCAATGGAAAAACGATACAAATCACTGCGACACTGACATTTCGTACACGGGCAATAATAAATTGTATTCCCGTTAGCATTAGCCTTCACATATTCCACAAAACTCCACATTCCAATGCCATATCTTCGATCCCATTTTGGAAGGCAAATATCCATCCTTAAAATTCCAACTGTATATATATATACATGCACCAATTAAAAATTCATCATTATTTCTATATATATATCGATCTTTAAACTAAAAATTACATTAGTTCTTCTACTGCTCATATAATTATAAATTAACACACATATATATATATGCATACTATATATGAAGAATTAGCATAACATTATATATATATATATATATATAGATTTTTTCATTGAATTCAACTCAAAATCAACTCAAGACCTGTCATGCTCTTGTTTTCTGGCTATTCTTCTCCAAAGGCAATCTATGATGCTATTGAGACCACGTACTATGATGGGAATGACTTTGCAAGTATATGAGTTGACATGTCAAGCATGCGCCACTACCAAGAACGGTCAACCTCTTGTGGATTATATTATGCAAGTCTGAAAGCTATCTGACAAGAACTGGATGAAAAGGATCCCAACCCTATGGCATGTAACCTTTATATTTCTTCACACAACAAGTCCAAAGACAAGATAAGAGTCCACATCTTTTTGAAGGGACTTGCGACGCATTCGTGGTCCTGCGTCATCTTGTGGGAGGGTCTGCCCATCGCTGTGTACGCGTCCAGGTAGATTACGTTCACGGACGCCCCATTATCCACCAATATCCTCTTTACGAGATATCGGTCTATGATTGCGGCGATCACAAATGGTAGGGTGCTGTTCTTCGGGCTTCTCTCCTCGTCTTCCGCCGTGAAGCTGATGGTCGACGGCTCCCTTCTTCCTGCCTTGTTCGCTCTCCCTACTCTAATCATCAGTACCTCCCTGCTTGGATGGTCGGGCGATGAAGTCCCCTCCTTGCGGTTCCCTCCGGATATCGTGCTGATCGTCCCTCGGGTTTCGATGTACGCCTCGCGCGGTCGTTCCTCGGCCCTGGGAAGGGCGATCCGGCCGTCCCTTTGCATTTTCCTGAGTACTTTCTTCAGCATCATGCAGTCGTTGGTGTGGTGGGTGGCGGTGTGGTGGTATTCGCACCACCTGTCCGGGGTTTAATCGATCGGGGCCCTGTCTTTTGACACGTTGTTTGGCGGTTGAAGCTGGTTTCGGTGCTTGCGGAGTAGTTGTTCGTTTGACTGCCGGTCGATCGCGTAGACCTCCTGCTCGGTCGGTCGGTACCAGGGGGCCTCCCGGGAACGGATTCCCTGAGGTGCTGGTGCCTTCGCTCGATCGTGTCGGGTGCCTTGATAGCCACGGGAAGACGGCCTCTGGTTATTTTTCCTGTGCGTATCTCGGTTCCGCTTGTAGCCTCCTCCCGATTCTCTTATGTCATCGGCCAATTGTCGCGGTTGAGCGTTTGTGCTCTCTGGTTTGTTGGTATTGGATTTGGAGGTTGTCCCGTACACTCTCGTCTCCACCAGGGCCTTCTGTATGATCAAATCCATGATGTCGTTGTAGTCGAAATGCTCGCACGAGCTTTTCTACGAATGGTGTTGTGAGCATGTTGTCCATCAGGGCGACCTTAGCCACCTACTTATCGAGGCTCCTGCATGTGCTTGCCAGCGCCCTCCACCGGTTGATGTAGCTGGACAGGCTCTCGTCTGCCCCCTGGCAGACCTTGAGGAGGATGCCCGTGGTGTTGTACTTGCCCTGGAGCCGGTAGCGCCTTTGGAAGCTTTCCGCCAGTTCAAGGAACTAATGGATGGAGCCTGGAGGAATCTCATAGAACCAGCTCCTCACCTCCTCGGACAGAGTCTCCTGGAATAGAAAGCACAAAGTTGAGTCCGAGTACCTGGTTCTGTTCGTAGCGGACCGAAATTCGTCGATGTGCGTGCGGGGGTCCCCACTTCCGTCGAACCGGGTGAAATTCATTGTCTTCGCGTTCAGATCCCTGCCTCTCTCCAGTATGTGCACCGAGAACGGACTAACTCGAGGGGTGAACATCCCACCTTGCCCGGCAAGCTTGTCCTTTCGTAGGCGCAACACCTCCTCTGATAGCTCCTCCATCCTTCGGAGGATCAGGGTGTTGTCCACCGGGGGGCGTGCCCCTGGGTGCGGGTTCCTCCGTTGGCGTTGGTGTTCAGGTCACCCGAGGGTCGGCCCTGCCAAACGGATGCTAGAGATCCTCAGCGTTGGTGTCTTCCCGGACGGGACCCCGCCCGTGTTGTATCTGCTGCTGGTTGACGAGTACGTCCAACCGTTCTTCCAGCCTCTGCCGGACCTGGCGCTCATGATCCCTTTTGAACGCTGCCTTCCCCAGCTACTAGAGCATGCAGTCGGCGCGTTCTTCACCACTCTGTCCGGGGCTGCTACTTGTCCCTAGCTCGATCACCTGTCGCGCCCGTGCACTCGGGGGTGTTTCCTCGACGGGCATGTCGTTGATGTTTGTCTCTTGGGTATTCATGTGGGCTTTTGGTTAGTGGTGTTTATACGAGGTTTGCAATTTGTAAGTTTCCCACAGACGGCGCCAACTGTTTCTACCGGATTACGCGGGACGTAATCAGCAGAAGCAAGTACGAGTAATCTTCTCTTCTTGTCCGAACGTTTGGGCTATTCGGATGATCGGGTTCCTTCTCTCTTCTTCGGGTGTTCGGGTTATCGGGTATGCGGGTTTGCGCGTTCGGCTTCCCACTGTTAGAAGAATACAATAACAAACGAGCAGTCAGATGGTCAAGACAGGGTCGGCCTGCCTTCAACGCTCCGATGCCTAAGTTAGAAGATGTATTGGATATAACAGTCAAGCGAACGTGTAAGAAAGTAGGTTGGAGTATCTAAGATTGGAATTAATTGCCGATGAAATGAGCTGTGTCCTCTTACATGTAGTAAATTCCTTACCTATATGGGTGGGTGAGATTGTTGCTAGCTTGTGCTCTTCGATGTGGGATAGGGCTGCACTTGCTGTTATATGGGCCGAGTATTCAGATGTGCGCTTGTCGGGCGCGTGCCCGATCGGATGGGCTCAGTCTTACGAGTGAAGTTGTAGCCCGCTTGGTAGACTTTTGGGTGGTCGGGTAGGTGTTGATTACCTGCTTAAGTGGGTAAGTATGTTTAATTCATGAACTAATGGTGCTATACTAACAATAATTTCTTTTATGTTCATTCTCTATTTCATCACCTATTATCTGTCTCGCGTAAAATTTACAAAACAAATGCTCTGTAACCTTTTTTCCTATGTATGTAGTCTTTCAAGATCAGCCATCTCAGGTGATAATAGGAAAGGGAGATCTGAGGGGGGAGACTGTTCCACTTGGATTACATGTACAACGGGGAAGCACGAGCACCGTCATTAAATGTTTCCCAGATATTGAGTACTGATAGAGTAAGGAAATTTGATCTGACATCATCAATTGGGTCATCCATCGTTTGGGTCATAAAGAAATCTATGCCATCCTTGTTTTTAGAAGTAAAGGAGTCGAGTCTCCATTGTGAAACTTGTGTTTTACTAAGAGTCAAAAGTCTAGTTATTCTCCTAGTTTGTCTTCTAGTTTAGCACCATTTGAGTTGATTCATTCTGATGTTTGGGGGCCTTCGAAAAATTTAACATTGTTAGGACTGAAATACTTTGTTTGTTTACTGATGACTTTACGAGATTAACATGGCTTGTGTTGCTAAAAAAGAAGGATGCTATATTTTCTATCTTCACTGCTTTTCATAATCTCATCTGCACTTAGTATGATGTATGTGTGAAGATATTTTGATTTGACAATAGAGGGGAGCTTGTCAATCACTCTTTCCAAGATTATTTTCGGCATCATGGAATTTTTCATCGGCCTACTTGTCCTCAGACACCAGAACATAATGGGGTTTCTGAAAGAAAGAATCATCACCTCTTAGACATGGGAAGAGCTCTTTTACTCAGTGTCAACATGCCCAAATATTTATGGGGAGAAGGTGTGTTATGTGCCTTTCTCCTCATCAATCGTCTACCATCTACAGCTCTTCAGAATCGAGTTCCATTGACGTATTATCTAAACCTGTTGTCATCTCGTCTCTCAACAAACTTCATGCTCATGTCTTTGGTTGTGTGACAGATATTCATCTTCATAAGAATCAGATATTTAAGTTGGAGGCTCGTGCTCTCAAGTGTGTGTTTGTTGGTTATGACACTCACTAGAAAGGATACAAGTACTACCATCCTCCATCTCAGAAGTTCTATGTCACCATGGATGTCATCTTAGTGAAGACTTGTGTTATTTCTCTCCTTCCGTAACTCTTAGTAAGGAGGAGAAGAATTTGTTTTATAAGGACCAATTTGGAGAACTTGAAGTCAATATTACAGTTGGAAAAGCCTCAGCCGGTAGTGATTTTCGACCCGTCGAGAATGGGCCTCGACTCGTTGAAACTTGTTCCCAGAACCAACCTGTAGGCGAGCCCCACGGTTTGGTTTTTGTGGAATATTCGAAGTGTGATTCTCTTTGCAGGTTCTAATATTGGCTCACTTGTTTCAAAGTAAACTCTCGCGTAATTTTTTTAAGGTCATGCTTTCGAAGGGGTTTGATTTCGGTTTAGGCAACTAAATCGGGGTCGGGTCCTTTTAGCTAGTATCAGAGCATTAGGTTTTAGGTTCTGTAGACTCTTGTAGTTGTGTTGCTAAAGGTATTTGAGAATGTACAGCATATCAGGAGCGATGACTCGACTGGCTAGCAGACAATCATCAATACTCTAGAGTGTTGTATGCTTTCAAATATTTGAAGTTTCATGATTACATTCTTTGTGTTGTGGGACTTACGTCCTTTCATCTTTAGGATACCTCCTCGACGTGGAGTCTATGCTAACGGGGCTGGGGATCCTATTGAGGATCATCCTAGGCACGACTTGCTTATGCGAGTGTTGCGTCTGGAACATCGTTTTGACCCTGTGGTCAACGCTAGGACAGCTGGAGCATCTATCTTTTTTGGCTCCTCTGATCCTGAAATATGTGAAACTGGGTTAGTCCCAATGGAGCGTGTTTGTGAACGCCTAAATTTTACTCCTGAGCAGAGGACTGTTGCTACTGTTTGGTTACTGGACTCAGATGCTTATTTCTGGTGGGTCAACACAAAGAAAGTTCCTATCGATACTTCATGGCCTCTATTCAGGAATTTTTTCATGCGTCAGTATTTCAATCAGGCTACTCAACAGAGGAAATATGAAGAGTTTACCAATCTGGGGCAAGAAAATATGTCAGTGCTTGAGTATCGGGATACGTTCACCCGTTTGTCTCGTTTTGCATGTAATATGGTGTCATCAAAGGAAGCAAAGTGCATGAGGTTTGAGTTGGGTCTGAATCTGAATATTAAGGGGACTTTGACCACTATTCCTCGAGGTAACTTTGATGAGTTTGTTAGTGCTGCACTCAGAGGTGAAGACATTGAGAGGGAGAGACTGATGCGGTTTCAGACGCGTCGATTTGAAGAGGGTGGACCTAGTCAGGGTGCTTTGAAGAGCTTGAGTTCAGGTATTTCTGGATCAGCATCATGTTCTAGTAGTGGACCTTACAGATATCCTACTAGCACTGCTAGGCAGAGTCAGAGATGGAGGAGGAGTCGACCGCAGAGGCAGCAGTCGAGTGGGAGTTCCAGTGGATCGAGTTATCCTCGACGTTCATCGGGCGCATTTTTTACACCGAGACATCACTCTGGTCAGTGTTAGTATGGCACCTCTACTTACTACAGTCGTGGCCAGGTAGGTCACTTTGTGAGGGAGTGTCCTCAGCTTGGTACTTTTGGAGGTGTTGTGGATCAGAGTACTGGTCGAGATCAGAGTACTGCTTCTGGTGATCGTGCAAGTCTTCTGGATAGGGTGGTCAGCAGAATCGCAGCCAGCATGGACGACCAGCTGGACAGGCTCGAGTTCATGTCATGTCTCTACGTAAGGGCAGAGCTTTTCAAGAGGTTATCATTGGTACGTTGTACATTTTTGGTCATCCAGTTCTTACTTTACTAGATCCAGGGGCTACGCATTCATTCATGTCATATAGATTAGCATAATTGGCTACTGTACGTGCATCTCCACTCCCTAGTTTTTGACGAGTGTTGTATCCATCTGACGAGGTAGTTTGTGTCGAGTGGGTGTATCGGGGTTGTGAGATTTTTATTGGAGATTATGGGTTAGCCGCGGATTTGATGCTACTGGATATTATGGATTTTGATGTGATTTTGTGTATGGATTTCTTGGAGAACCATTGGGCTGTTCTTGACTGTCACAAGAAGGAGGTTGTTTTCAGGAGTCCAGGCATGCCGGAAATCTTGTTTCGTGGTGAAAAGAATACTTCTTTGCCTTGTTTGATTTCAGTAATGAAGGCTGAGCAGATGTTGAGGAAGGGTTGCGTGGCTTACCTAGCACATGTGATTGATACGAGTGTTCGTGTACTGGACATTGGTGATATTGCGATGGTTTGTGAGTATCCAGATGTGTTTCTTGAGGACTTACCCGGTGTTCCTCCAGTCAGAGAGATTGACTTCACCATCGAGTTACTTCTAGGTACTGGACCTATTTCGCAGACACCGTATCGTATGGCATCAGCAGAGTTGAGGGAGTTGCAGATTCAACTTCAGGAATTGATTGAGAAAGGGTTCATTCGACCTAGTGTTTCACCTTGTGGTGCTCCAGTGTTGTTTGTGAGGAAAAATTATGGTTCGATGAGGCTATGCATTGACTATCGGAAGTTGAATCAGGTTACGGTGAAGAACAAGTATCCACTTCCATGGATTGATGATTTGTTCGATCAGCTGAAAGAAGCTTCAGTCTTCTCGAAGATTGATCTCAGGTCTGGGTACCATCAGTTACGGATTCGGGGGTCCGATGTGGACAAGGTGGCGTTCTGGTCACGCTATGGGCATTACGAATTCCTTGTTATGCCTTTTTAGGTTGACCAATGCGCCAGCTGCTTTCATGGACTTGATGAATCGGATCTTCAGACGTTATCTGCACAAATTTGTCATTGTGTTCATCGACGATATCCTGATCTATTCCTGGAGTGTGGGGTAGCACAAGAAGCACTTGCATGCCATTTTGCAGACTTTATGAGATGCTCAGTTGTACGCCGAGTTTAGCAAATGTGAGTTTAGGTTGGACAGTGTGAAATTTTTGGGTCACGTGATTTCAGCTGAGGGAGTCAGCGCAGATCTAGATAAGATTGATGACGTGTTGAATTGGAGCAGACCTACCAATGTGGCAGAGATCCGAAGTTTCTTGGGCTTAGTAAGCTACTACCGCCGATTCGTGTAGGACTTTTCACGGATTGCGACAACGCTTACCCGTTTGACGAAGAAAGGAGTCAAGTTTGAATGGTCTAATACTTGTGAGTGATGCTTCGAAGTTAGGTCTGGGTTGTATTTTGATGCAGCATGGAAATGTGGTGGCATATGGTTCTAGACAGTTGAAACCTCATGAAGTTAACTATCCTACTCATGATCTGGAGTTAGCTGCCATTGTGTTAGCATTGAAGAGTTGGAGACACTACTTGTACGGAGCACGGTGCAAGATTTACACCGATCATAAAAGTCTTACCTACTTGCGTACACAGCCAGATTTGAATTTGAGGCAGCGGAGGTGGATGGAGCTGATTAATGATTATTGCTGTACTTTCGAGTATCGTCCAGGAAAGGCTAATGTGGTTGCTGATGCTCTTAGTCGGAAGCATGGTGCTTCTCTCTTCCATGTATGTGTTGCTAGAGTGTCACTTTTAACAGAGTTGTGAGCAAGAAGAGCAGAGTTGTAGGGGAATGAAGATGGAGCATTGTTAGCTAGCTTCCTAGTTCGTCCGATGTTACTTGATCAAGTTAGTGAATCTCAAGATTCAGATGCCTATCTGCTAAGCAAGAAGAATTTAATTCAGAATAGTGTACCGACAGAGTTATGGATGGGGAGTGATGGCAATTTGGTGTTCAAAAAGAGGTTATGTGTTGCCAGAGATGACAGATAACATGCAGATTTTCTTAACAGATTAAAGTTATCGGATTATAAGAAAAGATTGTGCGTATGTCAGTTAGAGTATACTGTGGTAATTGCGTATCCTTCAAGCTATTGCCATGGAAATGAGTTATAAACAGTTGTTAGCGCGGTAAGTTATTCACGTTAGTAAAGATATGAGCATTATGGTTTATCGTTTGAAAAGTATTATCAGGGCTGGCATATGGTATGACGTATTTTATGCATCATGGTTATGGACGTATATTCCTAATTCCCTGATGTTAGTGTGCCTCAGAAATTTCCGTTGTAGACAATTTCAATTGCAGTTTAGTTCAAGTTGTGGAACCGTTGGATGTTATTAATTTTCGAGAGTAGATTCTCTCGAACAAGAATTTTCTGTTAGTATCAGTGTTTGTGTTTGTACAGAAATCATGCAGTCAAGGTAGTCACGTAGCAGCTAGAACAGTTTGTATGAGCAGTAGCTTCGTTCTCCTAACCGGTAAGTAAATTTCGAGGACGAAATTTTTTTTAGGGGGGTAGATTTGTAACGACCCGAACCGTGGAATGTGAACATATTGGTCCGAGCCGTGATTGTTGTGAATTAATCGTACTCGTGGGTTTATTCACGATTAAATTATCGGGCGAGAATTTGGTTTGAGTTCCTTCGCGTGATTTGTAGAGGATTTAATTTCGAAATCGTGGCAATTTTTGGAGAATTTTTTCGGATAAGCGAGCAATGTTTTATCAAGTTTTGAAGTCGGTTGGTGAAAATATATAAAAGTGTTATTTTTATTGTTTATTTAATCGTGACTGTCCGATCTTGATCAGATTTGTTTTGTACCGTTGATTTGGGCATGTATGTGTACGGTATATATACGGTATTAATACAAGACAAATTGGGAAATTTCCATTTTGGGATTTCTGGCCCGTTGACCGTGGGTCAAATTGTGACGACCCAGAACTGAATCAGCAGTGTGATCAGCTTAATCTACGAGCTCGCGTGTTATCGCAGATTTCCGACAGTTGATTGAATCGCCGGACTTGATAACGACTAACTCATTGGCCGAGAATTGGAGCTGAGTCTCTTCTCGAGAGTCGTTGTATGTGTGATTTTGAGTTTGTGGGCGGTTCCGGATCATTATTTGGACAACCGAGGAATAAAATATGAATATCTGAAGTTTTGAGATAATCGGTTTTATATGTCGGATTTGTTAGCGACTAAATTACCGAACGAGAATTTGGTTTCGGCTTCTTCACGGAAGTTGTTGAGAATTTAATTTTGAACTCGTGGGAACTTCCGGAGCATTATTCCGAGTTACAAATATTTCCGATTGTTGATCATTTAGTCGGTTAAAGTATGTGTTTGGGTGAACCGTTGACTTTTTATCGGTTTGGTCGATGTGTTTGACTTCGGGTGATAATTGAAGAATACGTCGAGTCGAGTTTGTTGCCGCGAGAGTTATTGGAATCGGAATTACGACGTGAAAGTTTCGGGTATTTTAAGTTTGTCGTAAAATGTATTTTTTGAAGTTTCTATTTCGGGAAAGTATAAATAGTGGATTGCAATATTGGGAAAGTCAACATTTATGGGTGGCTGTTGACTTGGTCAACGCGGGCTGCTTTGGAGGTGCGACGCGGTGCTCCACGGTGGTCGACGGCGAGCTGCCGTCCGGTCGTCTCCGGCCACGGGGGAGGATGCAATCGACTCGCCTCGACGCCCTCTACTCATCCCCGGCCTCCTTTTACGGTGAAGTCCACGGTGGAGAGAGAAAAAGCCGGCCAAAATTGAAGAATTTTGGGGTTAATGGTGGATTCCGATTTCGGCCATGTTGAGCTTAATCAAGTAGTGGGCTTCGAAACTCTCCTCACCATGATTCTAACCATGTAAGTATGGAGTTCTAATTTTGCTTGTGTGTGGAGAATTTTGGATTTGAAATTTGCGAGACAATTCGGGTTTTCATGAAATTGACCTAGTTAGAATGAGAATTGGTCTTCAATGCAGTTGTGAAAGTTGCTCAGTGGGTGATTTGGAGTGGAATAGTGGTTGCTCCGCCGAGAAATTCTCATTTCGGGTGGCGCCGCCGCCGCCGGCGGTGGTCAACGGCGGTCAACTTTGACTTTTTGGGGTTTTGACAAGTTGCATGTCATTTCACTCGAAATCGCGCCCCGATCGCAGTGGGGAGGTTCGTTTTTCGAATTGAGCGACCGAAATTACAGCGAGGTATTGATGTTTGATTTTCGGATTTTCGACAGTTTGTCGTAATCGGATCACGTGTTTCCGAGAACGGTGGTTTCTCGTGATTTGTTTTGAATTGTCGAGTTATGACTTTGAGAAATGGATTTTGTGATTATTCAGGGGTTCGTGATCGTTCGTTTGGCGAGGGACTTTCCGCCGGATCACGGGTTAACGTGAACTGCGTTACGCTAGTCTGTGAGTGGACAATTTCTTTTCACGGATTGATTGCGAGTCTTTTATATACATTTTACGAACTTGAGCATGCAGTATGATCATGGTTTTACGAGCATGAGATTGCATATGAGATTATGTTTTACATAAGCATGTGTTATATGATTATGCCTATATCTATACCAGTATATATTATGTATATGCATTTATATGTTGCTTTATGCATTTGCATCGATCTATTTATGATTTGATTTACACAGAGCACAGTCTCAGTTACGTTGTTGTATCGATACACTTGCCTCTCGGCTGATCCCCGATGGAGGCCTACCAGGAGGGGCAGTACCCCGACCTGACCGGCGAGGGGCAATACCCCGGAACCGAGGCCTTTCTGGCTAGAATCACGTGTGGGTCTGGGATCCCGTGATCCGGACTGTACTAGCAGATTTTCCATGCATGCTCAGTACGCGAGTTGGAGTCAGCGTCTCCTCGTGTACTTCTTGATTTATTTATATGTTGACTCGCATACGTTTTTATAACATATATTAATTGGCGAAAGACATTTATTTTCATCCACTCACTCTAACAGTTTTCATGTCTTTCCCCTGGGCTTTTCGGTTTCCGTGCCCAGTTTGCAATTCAGATTCTGGTGTCGCACGTCGTGGTCGGAGGCATAGTGCTCAAGCTACCTTGTTTCTTCCAGTAGGTTTATTGTTCTACCTACTGTGGTATACGTATATGATTTTACATTAGAGGTCACTCTGAGTATTCTTTTGTATAGTTTATACGATTTTACTCCGGATTTCAGTAAAGTACAGATATATTTATTATTTTACATTACTGTTGATATATTGAGAAATCCGGATGGGATTGGTGCCCACGGTTTGATTATGTTGCATAGGATGAAGTGTGTTTTCAGGATGCAGGTAATGGTAATTCCACGATAGTAGCAAAACTCTGCCAAAATTTGTATGGTTTTTATTGGTTCGTGTTTTCGAAAGGGTTTGATTCCGGTTTAGGGAGCTAAATCGGGGTTGGGTCCTTTCACAAATTGACCCATTTTGGCTGAAATCTTCTCTCCAGCGGTGTGTTCTGATTCGCCACCCTTTGGCCATGCTTCCTTGAGGAAAGTTTTTGGGCTCGAGCTCCTCTTTCTTTTGATAGGTGGATCATCGAATTTGGTAGCTGGAAGAGGAAGTTACAACGTGTTAAAGTTGGAGATTTTCCGACGAATTTCGCCGGCGACAGAGGTGGCGGAAATGGCGGCGATGGGGGTCAACCTTGTGGGGGTTTTGTAGCCCTTGGGATGGTGAGTCTATCCCAAGTGGTCTCGGCCCTTGCCGTGCCTGGTGGTGGCCGATCGGAAAAATTGAATTCCGGCGAGGTTTTCGAACTTCACGATGAGTTTTGGACATTTTTCGGTTAAAATTGGGCTTAGCTTTGAACAGAAAAGTTGTTGGAAATGTCAAGATCTTCAAACTAATGTATAGGTCGAAGATTTCTGGGCTGGTCAAATTCTGGCGGCCGGCGACGGTTGTGGCCCCATGCGCCGCCGTGCGCGGCGGAGCTCTGGCGATGGGAGATTTTTGGTAAGTTTTATGTCGTTTCACTTGTTTTCGCGTGCCGAATGCAATGGTGAGGTTTTTGAGTTGAGTTGAGTGTTCTAATTTGGGACAATGGTTGTTTAGGTTTATTTTGGGAATTTTGCTATGCTCGTCAATATTTCGAGCGATACGTCTTTCAAGAACGCGAAGTTCTTGACATATTAGCTCCGTATGTTGTGATTCTATATGTATTGACCGTATCCCTATTATTCAGGTGATCGTGATCGAGTGTTTGGCGATGGATCTTCCGCCAGACCTCAGAGTTAGCCTTGTACTGTGAGTGGACACTTTATTTTCACAGTTGATTTGCAAGTCCTGATTATGCATTTACTTTATGCATTTATGAATATAAACTTTACGATTATGCATTGTATTAGTATGCTTTTACACTTATGCACATACAAGTATGCATCTTATGATTTCATTTTACGATTATGCATGTACATGGAAAGTATTTATGATTTGGTTTACACAAAGTACAGTCTCAGATATAGAGGTAGCATCGATGCTTTGGCTTTTCGGCTGATCCCCGAGATACTCCGGGGGGGGGGGGGGGGGGGTACAGATATCCTAACCCGAGGTCTTTCAGACTTATAATCACGAGGGGGTCTGGGATTTTCATGTGAATTGACTCGCATTATGCTTTTATGAGCATATATACTTATATGTTGGGAAAAACATATTATTATTTTCGTCCACTCACTGTAATGATTTCATTTGCCTTCCCCTGGGCTTTTCGGTTTCTTTTGCCCAGTTTGCAGTTTGGGTTCCGGGGTTGCACGTCGACGTGGAGGCGTAGAGTTCAAGTCATATTTCAGTTCGTGTAGGTTCTCAGTTCGACCTACTGGTTGTATATAATGTGTATAGGCGTTGCTCTGAATACTTATGTTATGTTTTCAGTTGAGTTTACTTCTAAATATTTTCTGAATTTCTTACAAACCTTGTGGTTTATTGTTATATATGATGTTGAGAAATTCAGATGGGGAACGGGGCCCCAAGATTTGGTTTTTGTGGAATATTCGAAGTGTGATTCTCTTTGCATGTTTTAATATTGGCTCACTTGTTTCAAAGTAAACTCTGGTGAAATTTTTTTAAGGTCATGTTTTCGAAGGGGTTTGATTTCAGTTTAAGCAACTAAATCGGGGTCGGGTCCTTTCAGATGAGGTCTGACCCATAGAAAATACCCAAGCTAATCGGTCTATTCTCAGTTCTGAAAATGTTCAACATGTCAAACAAGTGTCTAACACGTCGAAAGAAAGAGAACTAGTCACTGATCCGCCACCAGTGGTTGAAGAGGTACATGCAAGTCCAGTCTTTCCCTCTCCATCAACGATCTCTTTTGGCCTGACATCACATGAGGTATATAGTAGTGTTCCTTTGTCAAATTCTAGTGTACCTGAGTCTGGTAGAGTCTTGCCTGTTAGATCAACCCGTGGTCAACCTTCAACGAAATATGAGCCTCTCTTGTCAGCCAAATTCAAATACCCTATGGTTAACTATGTGTCAACCTATAGATTGTCTAAGCCCTACGTATCCTTGGTGAATCAATTATTTGTTGTATCTCTTCCCAATAAAGTGCATGATGCAATCAGGGGGGGAGTGGGTCAAGGCAATGGAAGTTGAGATAGAGGCTCTCAATAAGAATGGTACTTAGGACTTGATACATTTTCCACCTAGAAAGAAGATCGTTGGGTATAGATGAGTTTATACTGTGAAGCATAATGCAAATGGCTCAGTTGACAAATACAAGACAAGGTTGGTTGCAAAATGATATACTCAGAAATATGATTGGATTATGATGAGACATTTGCACCACTCGAGTCCTTATGTCTTTAGCAGCTAATCTGGATTGGCCCTTGCAACAGTTTGATGTGAAGAATGTCTTTCTTCATGGAGACTTGAATGAAGAAATTTACATGGGTCTTCCTTCAAGATATGGTACTTCTACAGATGAGAAGGTGGAAACATAGCAATTCAGATCACACTACGATAGGGTAAGCTGACAACTTTGATTGTTTATGGGGATGACATGGTAGTGACAGGAGATGACTTTGGTAAGATCAAGAGATTACAAATTCAATTGTCTTCTAAATTTTAGATGAAGTACCTTGGGAACTAGAAGTATTTCTTGGGTATTGAGGTAGCTCGGAATAAAGACTGCATCATGTTGAGTCAAAGAAAATATGTTCTAGATCTGTTGGCTGAAACTAGTATGCTTGACTATAAATTGATTGATACACCTATTGAGCATAATCGTCGGATTGCAGAGTATCCTCATCAAGTTCCTACATACAGAGCTCGATATCAAAGGTTAATTAGTTGGGAGGTTCATTTACTTGTCACAGACTTGATCATGCTTATGTTATTAGTGTGGTAAGTCAATATATGCACAATCCTAGTGAGGATCATATGAATGTTGTAATAAGAATCTTGAGATACTTGAAGCCTGCTCCTAGTAAAGGCCTTGTGTTTCTTAAGCATGAAGAATTGGGAACTAGAGCTGTGACTTCCGAATCGAAAACCGAAATAAAAAACCGAGCCGAAATCGATTCGAAACCAAAAAAATTGAAACAAAAAAAAAACATAACCGAACCAAAAAAATTGGTTCAGTTTCAGTTTTTTGGTTTGAACCAAACTGAATGTACCGTATTAACTGGTTTTTAATGGAACAACATCATTTTTTTGTTGTTTGCGTTTACCCTAAAAAAACACATCCTTTTGTGCGCAGCCCTCATTCTCCTCAACGCCCGCACCCATCACCACATTGTTGCAACTCGCAACTCACACAAGCCCTCTGCCTTCAGTCAAACCCTCGTCATCGTCGGACTCTTTGTCGACCTTAGCATAATCTGCCAGCCGACCACAGCACAATCTTGCCGGCTGATCAGTGAGGCAGTAACCACGGCGTATCTCTCTAGTTTGTACCACACAGGCACACACTGTAATCTTCGAACACTCATGGCCTCACCCCCAATTTCAAAATTCGTATTCAATCTCCGTTGTTCAGATCAACGACCACGTCACGTCCAGCGTCCTATCTTATCACTTATCAGGTACTTCAAAAAAACCCTAGCCTCTCGGTCTTCTCCTATTGTATCTGAGTGATCTATGGATTGAAGAATCTATTAGTGTACTATTGAAAATTAGGAGTTCGTATACAATATTCACTGTATTGTATCTGAGTGACTTCGTATTTTGGTATATGATCGAATATATGAGGGTTAAGAGCTTTTGAGCCAGTTGAATTTCTTTGTACATTTTTTTGTGTTAATTTCATGTGTTGGGGAAGTCACTCCAGTCAAGTTGGGCTGTTTGTTGTTTTTTTGTTTTTGGTAGTGTTGATTGTTGAATGAGTTGAATCTGTTGCTCTGAGTTGTGAGTTGTGTTGCTGAATCTGAGTTTTGAGCTTTAATACACTAATTGTATGGCTGTGACTTGTTGATGTAATGATGTTTATAAATTGAAATGTTTATGACTTGTGATTTAAAGAAGAAGAAAATGGAGAGGCTTGGACCCGGTGAATTCTTTGCAGTTACAAACTAAACGTGGTAAAGTTCAAATGGCGACTTCATCATCTTAATCTCAATCACTGGTTTGTTCTTTGACTTCAACCTTTAACCTTTAATTACCGATATGCAGCCTATTTTTGATACTGAACAATGATTATTGGTGTTCTTGTAGGTTTAGAAAAAGGAATGCAGTTGCCAAAGGAAAATTCGAGCTAAGAAAGTGAGAATGGTGGACAAGTTGAGTACTTGAGTATGGCTTGAGAATGAAGTGTTTTTTATGTGATTTGGATTGTGTTTTTATTTCGATGGACTGTAGATTGTTTTAAACTTGGACTGTGGACTTTGGTTTATGTTTGTTGATGTTTGAAACTTTGAATATGTGATGTAAACTTTCGGTAAGTATATGCTATGATTTGAAACTTTAAATGAATGTGTGATTTGTGACTAGTTAAGTAGTTATATTTGGCAAACAATTTGGAAAGAAAAAAAAATGCAATTTTGATCAGTTTTGAAATTGAACAAAGTAATAGTTTGGAGTGTAAGAAATGCAGTTTAGAAAAAATAAAAAAGAAATTTTTTTTCCAAAAAAAACTGAACCGAACCGCACCGGTTCTAATCGGTTTATCGTAAAAAAAAAACTAAGATAACCGAACCGAACCAAAACGATAAAAAAATTCGATTCAGTTTTCGGTTTGGCCCAATAACAGAACCGAATGACTGATTAACAGCCCTATTGGGAACTAGTGGGTACATTGATGCAGACTGGGCAGGTAACATTATTGACAGACGTTCTACTTCTTGCTACTTTACATTGTTGGTGGAAATTTAGTTACTTAGAGGAGCCAGAAACAAAATGTGGTAACTCGTTCTAGCGCAGAGGTTGAGTACAGAGGTATGACTCAAGGGATTTGTGAGTTATTATGGTTGAAGTATTTGCTAGGAGACTTGGGTTTCAAGCATAAACGACTAGTGTCTCTTTCTTGTAACAACACTGCTGCTGTTGAAATTGCACATAATCATGTTCAGCATGGCTAGACGAAACATGTAGAGATTGATAGACACTTCATCAATGAGAAACTAGATGCTCAAATTATCTCATTCTTATTTGTTCATTCAAATGAGCAATTAGTTGACATCCTTACCAAAGTTGTTTCGTCCAGAATTTTCAGTGACTCACTTGACAAGTTGGGCATTCAAGACTTGTATGCTCCAATTTGAGGAGAAGTGTTGCAGTGAGTCGCACTCCTAGTATATTTAAGAGGTGTATATTCTGTAATTAAGTAAAATTCTGTAATTAATTAGATGTAAGTAATTTTCTTTTAAAATTATAAGTATGTTTATATATATACGTAATTCAAGATTAACCAATATATCAAAAAAAATCTTCCGCACACTTATATACTATTTTACTGTTTCTTTCATCTAGCTGCCAAATCGTGTTCATCAATGTGCCCATCAACATAATTGAGGGACCTTAATTGAATGTCAAAATTTATGAAATTGCATTAAGGGGAATTATTACCCTACATAATTGTTCCTACCATGTCTGAGTTGCTTCCCTCATTCATGATCTGTTCGTTGAGCTTAAAGTAACAAATTATAATGCTTATCATTCGTTCCCAAAAATCTCTGATTAGGGAATCAAAGCATTCTTCCTTTCTTTTTAAGAGTTCTCAGAGATAGTGGAGGGGCTTCTTTGCTTATATCAGAAGTCCTTAAAAAATATCTGAGAACTCACTATCTAAATATCTGAGATCCATTTCTAGCTAGCTGATTAAAACTATCTAAAAAGAAAATTGATTAGATAACATACAATTAATGATACAAAGAATACGTACATTCTCACGTACTTATCATATCGATCGATTATGTTTGACAAAAGGGTTTAGATTGTTTTTCAACACGAACTTACCCGATCATGTCTTGGACTATTGGTTCTAAATTAGGTGGCCTTTCCAATATTTAAAGTTAAGCAAATCAGGTTAAACATACAACACTTATTTTGGATCAACGAGTTTAGGGCTGTGACACCTGGTCTTTTCTGCATGAAGCTAAGTAATATAAGGCTTTGATTTCTATTAGTGTCCAATGCCTTTGCACCCTCAGCATCCAAGTCTGATTAACTAATTAACTTGAAAGCTTCTCAAATATGAAGCTTAATGGGTGGTCTATACTTCATTAATGCGAACTTAGTGGGATTCCTCTTATTTAAAATGGCTTTTTTCAGATATGCAGTTGCAATCGCAAGTGGTCATGTGCTACCCCAGGAAACGCAAATTGGCCACAAAGGGGAGAATAGAGTTGTTTATAATTATTGGTATTAGACTCTATGATGTGAGGATTAAAATATAATTAAGAGGTAGAGGTGAGGTGGTAATAAGAGGGTCCAATCGTCCAAAGTATTGATAATTTTTCTATTGAATGCCTTTAAACTAGGACACGGGAATCCATGTTAAGAGAGGGTCCGGTGGCCTCCATGCTACTTTGTTGCAACTCCTGGATTAGTTCTTTTGAGTGTTAGATTGGGGAGAAATTTTAGTATATTTTAATTAAAGTTATAAAATGATAATCTCAATTTATAATTTTGTCCTTAAAGGTATAAAATATTTTTGATCGAGTAATTATTATTATTGAACTAAAATTATAAGAAAATTCATTTTATAACTTTAAAAATCAATTTAAAATTTGATATATGACATGTGTTAACTCATGACACCGCTCCGGAGTTCGATTGAAGCGACGAGAAGTAGTCGCTCTAACGCCGTTGCTTCATTCTTATCGCTTAGAATTGATGCGACGAATTTTGAACACAACTTCATCGCTTCGTTATTTCAAGTGACGAATATCATCTTTGTCGCTTCATTGTTCAAGCGACAAATTTTGATCAATATTTGTCGCTTCATTCTGTGTTACAGAGCAGAAAAACAGGTTTGTGGGTCTGGTTTGAACTAATTTCCTTCGCATCCTAATAACACAATCCACAAGACATTCAAATAACATAACACACACATCTAGCATAACACAAACACACTACATTTCACACACGTAGTTTTCATCTAAAGTTACAATATGTTTCATAAAAACATTGTCCATTAATCTAAATACAAGGAAAATGAAGGGTCCTAGTCTTGGTCTTCCTCGGGAATACCTGCTGAAGCACATGAGGATTTATCGGTGACCCAGATTACCTTGGGCCGAGATGACATCATTGAGGGAGGCCTCCAACCTTGTCATACGTTGCTTCATCTCTTCTTTCTCCATTTCCGAGGCTTTGCACCGCTCGAAAATTTCTGCTAGTTGCCTCCTCAATTTCTCAACCTCCTCATCGTTGCGGGGCACGCGTGCACCGCCTCTTGGTTTCGGCGGGCGTCTTAATGTACCCCCTAGACCTTGACAATTGGTAAAAAAAATTGTCAAATTAAAAATCATGTGGTATCTAAAAGAAAAAACACAACACAAAAAGTCAAGTGGTTTGTTAAAAGATAAACCATGAAAAAAATATACCTCGGACCCTCGTCCCCGGCTTCGAATTCCCACCTAGCTCCTGCTCGATTATTGCAATCTGCTCGTCGATGGTAACGGAGTTAGTCACGTGACTCCCGCCCGCTTTATCACTGACTCGACTAGCACACAGCTCATCCATCTTCCTCTTCACCACTGCCTGCAAAAAAATTATTGTCCAATAGATTTGTCTTATTATACTTTTTAATTCCAAGTCAAAAACATATTAGCATAAAACAATGTCACTCACCACTTTCTCTTGTGCATTCTGAGATGATTGATAAACATCGCAGACTGTCTGGAGTAAAGGTGCTAGATGCCCTTTCTCCTCATTTGCAGCGACCTGGTAGCTGTAGGGAGTGGTGCCAGAATGATGGTTGATTGCATAACCCTTTTCCTTTCCCTTGTTCCGGTTAGCGGCGTTCCGAGCACACATCGCCTGCAAAAACCATTTCAAATATATATTAACATATTTCATATGAGAATTAAGAAATTGTATCCAATGCAGGAATCGATAATTAATTTTCATTACCTTATAACTAACTTCCTCAAAGTGAGCTTTGAGGTACTCCCACTGCTCAGGTCGGTGGATGAACTCTTCGGGCATCGCCTTTGATACATCAACGTAATGAGTATGGCAGTCGTGTTTCCAATTCTTATAAATCTTTGCGGCGGTCTTGTCGATATATTTCCACATGCATGTCTCAGTGGGAGGGAGGTCATAGAACATCTAGTACAAAACAATTCAAACAAAATCAAATGACCCTTTGATTATCATATTTGTGCATATAATGTGACTGAAAAATAGTTTATCGAAATTATTCTAAAACAATGTCTTACCTCCATATAAGTGGTCAATACATCTTGGTGCTCCTCATCCAGCTCAGCAAAAGTAGGCGCAAGCATCGGAACTTTGCTCTGGACGGCTCTCCCAATGTCTCGGGACATCAAAGTCCTCCACTTCAATTCTCTAGGACCCTTGTGTTCTTCGATGTACTCAACCTTCAGAGGCTGGTTGTTATTCATGCTCTTTAGATATGCCATCTTTGTGCCCGTTACAATGCCGCGTTTGTCAAGGTTCCGCCTTGTCACCTTCTCCCCGGTTCTCATATCAACCACCTCTGCCGTATGAAAACACATACCGGGTTGTAAGATAAAGCAAACATATTAGCAGACCAAAAAATTTATGGTCACATAACGTTGTCATAAAGGTTACCCGGCTCCATAGGACCCCTCTTGGTCCTAATACTTATCAGAGGACCGTTATTGCCTTCCCCATTGTCACTGTCAGTGCCACCTCCAGCATCCCCCAGTCCTGAAGGGTTGGTATCTTCCAACGACGGGATGGGTACCAGTGTGTCTCTCACCGCCTCTGGTGTCGTCCTCGCTGTCGCGGCCACCCTTAATGCTTCGGTTGTCTTCATCTCCCTTCTCGCCTCGAGCTCCTTCTTCTTCTTCTAGGCACTAGAACCTGGTGTCATTACTCTAAAACCTGTCGAAAATAATGAGTTAACTGAAACTAGTATATATCTCATATAATGCTATTTGCATTTCATAACTAATAACAGCATTATATTTATGTAAGCAGTGCATTTGAAGACAACACCATTATGAATGGATCATTTTGTTTTGACCACCCCTATTTAAATTCAGTTATCTATCACTTGTAATATGTAACTAATGTTTGTTCTTGAAATGTTCCTTCTCCTAGACATTGCAATTGTGCTAATGAGGTAAACACTCATTATGGAATAAGGCATATGCTTCTAAACATAATTTGCATTATTTTGAATAGAGGACATGGCAGGTTTATTCCTATTATCCAAACCAAGACATGTTCTTCCAAAAGAAAGTCTGAAGCACAACAGTTCACAACAGTTCATACCCTATCGACAATATTATAATTATTCAAGCCCCCAACAAATATGAAATTAACATATGCTTCAAATACTTAGCATGCAAGCCCTCAAACATATAGATCATAAGCAAATTCTCCTCATTCTCATTATCCAGCAAAACTTCAAACCAGAAAACGCATGCATATATGTACCACATTCTCAACGACATTACTGCTAAGACCTGGAAGGTAGTCGTCACTCTAGTATTCCTCATCTTCCTTTGTTTAACTACTCTAACCTGTAATTTACGATCTAAATGTATGAAATAAAGTTCTTGGTGGATGGAGACTGGAAGCTTTCACCAGAATTTCCAACAGTTGGTGAAGGATTAATGAAAAATAACTTGTTAATCGTGGAATAGCTTGAGGTTTTGCTTTCTATAGTTATGTTTGTAATGTAGAGTAGTAAACTTTCAACTAGCAACCATTCTACAAAGATTATAGCGTTTCAAATTCCAACTACAAAGTCTGTGAGGCACTGTATTTTCTCTTTCACATCTGATAAGAATGAGGAAGCAGCCCTGGCATATACAAGCAATGACCTTGAAAATCGGAGAGAGAGGGAGATCGATGAGGTAACCTAGAAAATTGAATTGGTTTTTGGGGTTTGGGGTGGATTTGGGGATTTAGGGTTGAATTTAGGGAGAGAGAGGGGTTATTCCAAGCAAGAAACACAGTTTGATGGTGTTTGCAGACGGAGAGAGAGGAAGAACACAGTTTGAACAATGAGTCGCGAAATGGGGAAGAAGAAGAAGCACTTTCCTAGTATAATCCCATAATCTGAAGCGACAAACTTTGCCAACTATGTCGCTTAAATCCCTTAAGCTAGCGACGAAGTCACTCAAAAGTCGTCACTTCATGTCATCTGAAGCGACGGAGTTGGACTCACTAGGTAACCTAGTGAACTCAATATTCGTCGCTTCATATAATGTGACTTTTGTGAAAACTGCATCGCTTGGCCTTTAAAGCGACAAATAAGAACCAATATTTGTCGCTTGGATTGGTTTGAACTTAACATATTAGTTACGCCTATTTGGATATGTAAATATTGTTCAAAATAACAACATAAAATACCAGTATTGTAAATATTGTTCAAAATAACAACATAAAATATTTATCATCATCATATGACAACATATAACATAATAACTAGTAGTCTTCCTCTTCGTCATCTCCGCCATCATCGACTTCATCTTCCTCTTCCTCATCGACTTCATCTTCCTCCTCCACTTCCTGCTCTTCGTGTACTTCTAAATCGAGTTGGACATTAGATGCATCAATATGGTAAAATTGTATTGAACTTAGTATGTCCTCTTGGTAAGGCTCTGTGATTTGATTCCCTGAAGGAGGCCTTATATCTTCTGTTTCCAATACTTAGGCATTGTATACACTTCGGTGCGAGATCTCTTGCACCACCTTCCAAGTACCACCCGCCGCAGGATCGTCCAAGTAGAACACTTATTTTGTCTTCATTGCAAGAAAAAATGGTGAATTATCGTAGTAACTACTGTTTGTATCCACTGATATCAGACCATGATCTACCTTGACGGTGTCAATTTCTTCGACATCTATGTCGTCAGTGGTGTTATGTCATATACCTTGGAACAACACGACTGACATATTGTCTGGATAACATACATCTACTACATAGTCAAGATAGCCATAGAAGTTTCCAAATTTTCTGCTTAACATCACCCCGCTATTTTGAGTCACGAGATTTTGATCTCTATCGAATGAGACATACTTGATACCGTTCACACAGCACGCCTTGTAAATCCGGGTGAATTGCGGACCTCGAGCCAATGACCATATAACCCTGTTAAAGTTAAGGTCTTGAGCATCATTCAGGTTCTTTGCCTGAAGAATATATGGTGTTAGTGTTATACTATCTAGGGTTTAGGATCTTTGTACAATTCAAAAAATTTAAGCAATTTACGTATATATCTTAAGAACCACCGATGGAAACTCCTCCTCATGGGGCGCTTGTCGTAATCGTCACCATATTTCGCTATGTACGCCTGCAAATGAGTGTCCATGTAATATTGAGCTTCTTCTGTATCCGTAAAGAATTTTCAGTGAGCCTCAGCTGTTTGCTCCTCTGATAACCTGATATTTTAGGTGCTATCCATAATACATGGCTGAACTAACTGCAAAACACAGCTAAGGTTCCATAATGGGGGATTGGGATCTTCTTCCTCTTCCAATTGTAGATAAGACTTACAGTATCTCACCGACTCCGATGATACGTACCTTTCTGCAATACTCCCCTCGGGGTAACGTGTATTACTCATTGACTTTTTATATTCACCTAATTGCCTATAAATTAGTGCATATATACAGTTAGTGTAATTTCATTTTAACAAAAAGGAGAGAATATTTGGTTAGTACACGTACCTTTTCATCGGATACATCCATGTAAAATGTACTGGAAGGTGAACTATGAGATGAACCATAGAGGTGAAAAAATGTGGAGAAAAAATCAACTCCATATTGCAGAGAATCATCATTATCTCAACTTTCATGTGTTGAACATCTGCCTTCTTCAACTCCCTAGCACATAATTTCCGAAACTAATTTGACAACGCTATCAATGGCTTCACGACGTTATTTGGAAAAAATCCTCGGATAACCACTGGAAGAGGACGTTGAAGCAGGACATGGCGATCATGCGTCTTCAATCCATAAAACTTTTTATCATTTAGTTTGACCTTATTTCTCAAACTTCCCGCATAGCCAAGTGGATACCTAGCATGGCGAAACCATTCAAATACTTCTTCATGTATTTCCTTTTTAACTAAAAATGGTGCGCACTACTAGAAATGGAGACATTACCGGCGACCTGCCGTCGCCGGCCTTGTCTTTTTTTTTCGCCGGAAATGACATTACCGGCGACTTGTCGCCGGCAATGACGTCGTCGGTGATTCCCCGCCGGTGTTGACATTGCCGGCGACGGGAAACTCCGTCGCCGGTGATGTCTCGGACATTGCCGGCGACGCCGTCACCGGTGATGTCTCGGACATTGCCGGCGACGCCGTCGCCGGTGATGTCTCGGACATTACCAAATGTCTCGGACATTACCGGCGACGACGTCGCCGGCAATGGCAGCGCCGCCGTGGCCGGAATTTGAGACATTGCCGGCGACTCGAGTCCATGTCGCCGGCAATGTGGGAAAAAATTTTGAAAAAAAAACGCGGTTCTGGATTGGGCCCAATTCCATAACCTGCATTGAACCGGATAAACCGTACAATCATACAAGTTCAACAGTACACGTAGTAAAGACAGTCATACAAGTTCAACATAAATGTCCAACGTACAGTACAAATAGCAACGACGATAAAAAAATTAACTACAACTACAGGTCAGGTCCAGGAACTTGCGGGTCATCAGGGTTGAAGTAATCCATGTACTCATTTGAATTCCGGTGGCTACCTTGGTCTTGCTCTGGTGTTGACTGGTGCGGTGGTGGTGGTGGATAGCTAGGGAAGGGAGGGACCGGGACCGGGGGAGGTGTGGGGAACGGTTGTCCGGTAGTCTGAGCCTCGTACATCGTCCGCATCCATGTGTACATCTGAGCCTGCACCTGTGTCTGCTGCATTTGGTACTCGGCCATCTGCCTCTTTTGCTCCTCCAACTCCCTCTGCGTCCTATGAAGCTCCGCTGCGAGGTTACGACTAGAAGTTGAACTTCTTGACCCGGTAGAGTATTCTTAAGTGTTCTTCAATACTCCTTCACCCGCCGAGCCCATTCCCCTGCAGTAGTAGGTATTCTTTCCAGTCCCGCACGCTTTTGCCATGATCCGAGCCGCTATCGGGGGATCAAGCGGATCGATCTGAGAGGCATACTGGGTGACTTCTTCCTCGGAGCAGTCAGGATGGTTTGTCCGAGCTATACTCATGGTCACTTCTGCGGTCGCCTCCTCCACTCTCGACTAATTGAAAAGGGAAAATGAACAACGTATTAGCTAACAAAATCTATTTCCATCTTCAAAAATAGTTTTATTAACACATTGAGAGGCGAAAGACTTACCGCTTCTTCAGGGCACTGCGGGTAGAACTTCTGATGAATATACACCAACGGGTTCACCTCTTGTTGTTGCTGCGCCTTAGTCGACCAACCCATGTAGTTGAGTGAACCTGCATGATGGGCCCTGGTGTTTTTCAATCTATTCGCCCGGTTTGTCTTCGAAATCGCCTTGTTTGATAAACATATGAAAAAAAATTTGTAACTAACTATTTCAATCTGATACGATACTTTAGGCTTGAAAGATATATTAAGGATGCATACCCGAGCTTTGGGGTGCTCGAAGTGGGCTATCAGCCACAGCCACTCGTACTCCCTAAACCGGAATTCGCTAGGGGTGGAACCTCGGCCTAGCTCCTTGTATACAGTGTAATGGGAAGAAAGCTCGTTCTTCCACTCTTTATACCTATATTAAAAGAAGGAAAAAAAGTTAGAGATATTAAAACACTTGATAAAAAAAAATCTAACTCGATATATATTCAAATAAGTCGAAGCACATCACCTCATATGTAGTTGACGCTCTACCCACGTGTGAATAAGAACTTCATCCACGTCAAACCACACCTGCAATATGAATATATAAAAGGTAAAATTATATATTTATTCGGACTTAATTAATAAATGTAAAATTTACGTAATAAAAATACGATTTTACTCACACTGAGTGCATTATGCACTTGCATCTTCACGTAGATAGGCACAGATTCCCAATCTGGCCAAAGCATTGGGACCTTGTCCCGCACGATCGCACCGGCCATGCTGAAATATTTGCGCGTGGTGTCGAATGCCTCGATCACCTCGCCATCCTCATTGGCCCTTATGGGCGTTTTCCTTCCGCCGGTGGCCTGCTCAAGTCTCTTCCCGGTGCAGGTGCCTCTAGCCCCTTTCCGTTTTCCAGTCCCATTAACGAAATTGCCTAATAATACAATGTCAACAAATTGATATCATTAATTGAACCTATCGCAAGTCTTAAGTAATAATTAAGTAATCAATCTGATGTTAAATAAAATTTACCTGCATCGTCCGTTTGTTGGTTGGTGCACCTCACACTCCAAAGATACACGGGGTCGAACGGGAGGAAGTTATACGCTTCCTCCACGCTCAGGAACTCCGGCCGTCCTTCAATATAAACAGGCATCCCCCTATCATCGAATTCAGGGATGACAGGAATCTCGTCGGGTAGGAAGAGACCGGACGGCGGAGATAGACGAGGCCTGGACGATGAGGCGCCAGCACCACCATGTGTCTCATATGTTTCCCGTGAAACGGGAGTAGGCACCGGGCGAATATGGGGCATTCGGATTGAGGGAGTTTCTGATGCCCCCGTTGATTGTCGCTCGTCTGAGGCTCTGCCACTGGAGGGACGTCTGCTGATTGAGCGTCTGGAGACTGAGGCTCGAGGCTCAACTTCCGGTTGCACGGCTCTTGATCGTGCAGCTTCCTCCTCAGCTCGCGCCTCTAGCAAGGCTCTCGTGCGAGCACTCATCATTGGCCCACTGGGCGTGTTGCTAACTGCGGGCGAGGAGGAAGCTTGACTACTGTTCCCTCCACTATTTCGGGAACCTCTCCGAAGCCAATTAGCTGCAAAACCTCCTGGCATGGACGCCGTAATAGTCATGGGAACTGGGGTTCTAGAACGGTTTGGAACCGGAACGGTTTGGAACCTGGAACCGTTATATTACAAACGGTTCCGGTTACAAACAGTTCCGGTTCCAAACGGTTCCGGTTCCAAACCGTTTCGGTTCTATAACAAATCGTTGCCGAAACGGTTTGGAACCGGAACCGTTTGAAACCGGAACTGTTTGTAACTGGAACAATTTGTAACATAACGGTTCCGGTTACAAACAATTCCGGTTCCAAACCGTTTCGGTTCTATAACAAATCAGAACCGGAACGGTATGGAACCGGAACCGTTTGAAACCAGAACCGTTTGTTTTCAAACGGTTCCGGTTATAAACAGTTCCGGTTTCAAACCGTTCCGGTTCCGATTTGGTATGGTTCCAATATCACCTATTATACGTTAAATTAACAACGTACTATATCACATAACTTAACATATATACATACATCATTTCCGGCTTTAAACTTTTCACACATATATACATCGATCATGCATCTTAATTTCACCTTAATTCGTGCATATATATATACATCACATATTAATCCAATTCACCCTAGCTAATTAATTTTCCATATTTTTCAAACATACGTATATATATACATTCCATATATATTAATTAATTTTTCACATATATACATCACATATATTGCTCCTTCACCCCACAATTATCCACATTTTTTTCCCACAATTTTCATACATACCTTAATTACATTTTACAAATATTGTCCACATGCATACATATATACATCCCACAATTATCAAAAATTAATTAATTAAAATACAGAAAAAAATATTGTGGAATGAGAGAGAGAGAGAGAGGGAGAGAGAGAGGGAGAGAGAGTGAGCTCAAACCTGCCATGGTGGAGCTCGACCCAACTTTGCCGGCGACGGAGGTGAGGGGAGGAGGGAGAGGAGGAGGGGAGGAGGAGAGAGGGGAGGAGAGAGGGGAGGAGGAGAGAGGGGAGGATAGAGGGGAGGAGAGGAAGAGAGGGGAGAGGGAAGAGAGAAGAGAGGATTGAGGAGAGGGGAGAGGGAAGAAATTCGAGCTAAGAGAGGGAAGAGAGAATTGAATTAGGCCGAAGAGAAATGGGGAGGAGGAGCTCGAGCTCGAGCTATACCGCCACCATTGCCGGCGAGGTAGGTCAACGTCGTTGGTAATGACATTACCAACGAGTTGAGAAGCAACTCGTTGGTAATGACATTACCCACGAGTTGCTAAGTCGTTGGTAATGACATTACCAACGAGTTGCTTCTCAACTCGTTGGTAATGACATTACCAACGACTTAGCAACTCGTGGGTAATGTCTAGGTTTGTCGACTATTATCCGATCGACTAATTTCCGACCATTTTCCGATTTCCGACTAATTTCCGACCATTTTCCGATTTCCGACTAATTTCCGACCAATTTCCGATTTCTGACTACGTTCAATTTCCGACTACGTACAATTTCCGACTACGTATAATTTCCGACTACGGTTCCGATTTCCGACTACGTTCAATTTCCGACTACGTACAATTTCCGACTACGTATAATTTCCGACTACGGTTCCGATTTCCGACTACGTTCAATTTCCGACTACGGTTCCGATTTCCGACTACGTTCAATTTCCGATTTCCGACTACGTTCAATTTCCGATTTCCGATTTCCGACTACGTTCAATTTCCGACTACGTTCAATTTCCGAGTACATTTTCCGAGTACATTTTCCGACTACAATTTCCTTAAACATTTTACTACGTACATTTTACTACGTACATTTGTCGACTACAATTTCCGACTACAATTTCCAACGTACTAAGGATGATAATCGTAATCATATTCATCACTTGAGTCTGACTCGGTTTCATAGGTAACCTCTGGCAATATGTGCCGCTCCTCGTCATCTGAATCAGCGTCAACTTCATATGGATTAACATCGAGAAGTTCTGCTCCAGTAATTCGAACCACACTCCCAGATCTCACATTATTAAGGCGAATCGTAGATGATTCAGGAATGTCAAAAGCGTTTGGCTCTTGGTATGCAGTAACTTCCTCATCATCTGCGGTATCACCAAGTGTGGCAGCACTGTATATGTTTCTATGAGCAACATGGTTAACCACCTTCCACGGGACTTTGTTAAGAAGATCGTCCAGGTAAAACACTTGTTTTACTGATGAGGCAAGAACGAAAGGGTCATCTTCATACCAGGTAGTAGCAGTATTCACCGAAAATGTTCCGTATTGATCGGTCCTTGTGTTCTCCGGGCTAGTATCAAACCATCTACACTTGAACAAGTGCACTTTCATGCGGTTCCCATAAATTAGTTCAACAACTGAATGAAGGACACCGTAATAGTCAACGCCATCCTGCCCACCATGGACCATCACCCCACAATTCTGTGTTTTCAGTCGGTCGTCTCGATTTTCACATATAAATTTCACGCCATTGACCTGACACATGGAGTAAACTTGTGAAGCTATCGGTTTCATCGCCAGGACCCTCAATTCGTTTGACCACTCTGGGTAACCATCATCTGCTACATGGTTCATCTGAAAACGTCCATATATTAATACGTACAGAAGAAATTATGTCATCTTGAAACCACAAAACCACGTACATACATACATGCTATGTAAGGATATATATAAAAATAGACATATACTTACCCATTGACCAAAGTAGTTTGCAAACGTCTTGTTGTGGTAATCAACATTTCCGGCAATAGCAGGGCAGTGAAGATGATAGTTTTTCCAATATTGTACTTCTTGACAGATAATCAGTACCAACCAGTGGGCAATGGCTACCTCATTTCCATCCAACTTGTACGACTTTGGCAACCTTCCCTGTACTACCACGTCACTGGAGATGATAGAAAGGTTGAACTGTGGTTCATCTATCGGCATCTGTTATTGGGGGTCCTCTACATTTTCCAAGTACACTTTTGTGTACGTTACACACTCGTACGCAAGATATGCTTCAGCGATACACCCTTCAGGTGCATATTTATTCTTCACATAGTCCTTATAGGCTCCCAATTGTCTACAAGTTAACAAGTGCATGTTAACTTACTTAAAAAATAAGAATTTACATATAAAAACATAGGCAAACCAAATGTATGAATCATTTGTACCTTTCCATGGGGTACATCCAAGTGTAGTGTACGGGACCGGTAAGCAACAATTGTTCGGGAAGATGGATCATCAGGTGAGGCATTATGTCGAAAAAATTTGGGGGAAATATCCTCTCAAGCTTGCACATGATAAAAATGATGTCATCTTGCATCTCCCTGAGGTCTGTTTTTTTAACTTCCCTGGTGCATAACTTCTGAAAGAATCTTGACAAAGCCACCAACGGCTCCACCACCTCTTTGGGCAGGTACCCTCGAATGAAAATAGGGAAAAGGCGTTGAAGCAGTACATGGCAGTCATGACTCTTTAATCCGTACATCTTATTGTCCCGGAAGTTAACACACCTGCTTATATTTCCTGCATAGCCATAAGGATACCTGCATATATATAGATAAAGCCACATATATGGACCAATTATATTTCTCGCATATAACCATATATACTCCGCTAAAAATTTAAGGCCAAATTCCTACATAGCCATAAGAATATATACCTGACATTACTCAGCCACCGAAAAATTTCATGCTTATGCTTCGGCTTTACGGTGTACGGAGCTTGCGGCATTTTTCTCTTACCATCTCTTAACCACAAATGTTTCCGCACACCCATTGCTTTCAGATCAATGCGTGCCTTATGGATGTCTTTTGTTTTCCCCTCCAAGTTAAGAACTGTGCCCACCACACTTTCACACACATTCTTCTCTATGCGCATGACATCTAGGTAGTGTCTGATAGGCAACCTGGGCCAGTAGGGGAGTTCCCAGAATATGCTCTTGTGTGTCCAAAACTTATACCTTTCGGGCTTTTCTGGAATTGACGCCACTATGTCAGGATGATTGCTCAGCTGGTCAAAATCATATTCATTCAACACTTCCAAAATTTCTTCCCCTGTCCATCGCCTGGGTGCCACACCTGTTTCCACAGTCCCATCAAACGCGTCTGGATCCTGCCTAAATGGGTGATCATATGGAAGCCAACAACGGTGACGCATCTGAACAGTTTTACTGCAATGAGGACTACAACAATCAACCGTCATGCACTCTGAACAAGCCCTGTAACCCCTGGTAACATTGCCCGACAACATACCGCGGGCAGGAAAATCACTGATGGTGCCAACAAGCATGGCATGCATCTGGAACATCTCGTTTTTGAACCTATCGTAAGTGGGGTGGCCACACTCACTCAGGTACTTAAGCTCCTCAATCAAAGGCCTCAAATACACATCGAGACACTTTCCTGGATAACCCGGGCCCGGAATTAACAGAGTGAGCATATTGTATTCCTTCTTCATGCACATCCATGGTGGAAGGTTGTACGGTACCAAAATAACTGGCCATATACTGTATTGAAGACTCATGTTGCCAAAAGGGTTGAATCCGTCAGATGAGAGCCCTAGCCAAACATTTCGGACCTCTGCTGCAAAATGATCAAACTCCCTGACCATGTGCTTCCAAGCCTCTCCGTCGGAAGGGTGTATAAGGGTGTCATCGTCAGGCAAGTTCCTCTCAGCCCACCATCTCATTGCCTCGGCCGTGAAAGCACACATGAACAACCGCTCCAGCCTATCAATAAGCGGGAAATATCGAAGTATCTTCACAGCTTTCTTGTTGCCTGCAGGAGTCAACTTATACCTTTCTGTAAAACATACCGGGCAGGCTTCAAGGTCTTCGAGATCTTTTCCCCAGAAGAGAATACAATCATATCTGCATGCATGGATTTTGATGTAGGAAAGCCCAAGATCTTTCAGGATATGTCGCACCTTATGATGTGTGGTAGGAAGACGATGACCAGGTGGCAGTAGCGAAGCAGTCCACTTCAACCAAGAATCAACAGCTTTGACAGACATTTTGTTCTCCATTTTGAGCTGCATCACTCCCATGACACTTTCAAGAACAGTCTTACTACAACCGTCGTACAACGGAGTCTGTTGCAATGCAATCAGGTTGTTGTACTTGTCCATACCGCTTGTGTTGACATGACCTCCAGGTAATGGTTCGACTGGCTCGATATGGGGGAAACCCTCAACGACGGGAGGGACGTTTGGTGCTTCATCAGCGAATACACCGCTCTCATGAGGAAACATATCATTGATTAACATCGATGTTGGATCATAGGATGAACTGCCCCTCTCAGCAAAATCTCCATGATCATAGCGTGGACTAGCCCTCTCACCAAATTGTCCATGATCATGCGGACCCGCTACCGATGTTTCACCGTGATAAATCCAACAAGTGTACTTATCCCAAAACCCGTATTTACTCAGGTGCCTCTGGACTTTATCGATGGGAAATCGAAATCGATCGCTGAAACACTTACATTCTTTACACGGGCAATAATGAAGTGTAGTGTCTCCACAATTAGCCTTCACAAAATCCACAAAACTCCTAATTCCCTGGTGATATCTGACATCCCATCTTTCGAGGCTCATCCAACTCTTGTCCATCCTGAAAATTCTAACAATTTTACGTATTAGTTATTTATATACACACACATTCACTACTAATAATCGACGTGATCTCTCAATTCAACTCTAATTAAATCAACACATGCATGCATATGTATATATATCGATCTAATCTCTGAATTCGATTCAGTACTCGATGATAGTATTCTCCTTTTTTCAATTCAAAACGTATTTGACTGGGTAGGAGGAGGCTCTGTTAAGCCTGGCTCCGATAACAATACGATAATACCAGTCATTGATTCAGACACAAGATTAACTACAACCTGTTTTCTCGTTTCGGTGACCGTACATCAACAACATTTCATATATATCTCACGAATTGGATTTGATCAACACACACACACACACATATATATATATATACCACATATACGTATATATACACCTACGTACCTATATATATAGCTTCCCGAATGATCGAGTTTTCGACGCGCGCCTTAATTTTGACAATATACCGAATGATCGATTTCAGAGCGTACGTTTTCCTTCTTTCGATTTCTTTGGATTTTTTTCGCTCAAAATGATTGAATGATCGAGCTGCCCCATCCGGCATCAAATATAAGACACATTGCCGGCGACGGAGTAAGTCGCCGGAAATGAAGACATTACCGGCGACCTTACGCCGGAATCTCGCCGGTAATGTGGCCTAGACATTACCGGCGACTCCAACCGTCGCCGGCAATGTCTAGGGCACATTTCCGGCGAGATTCCGGCCGGAAAATCGCCGATAATGTGCCCTAGACATTGCAGGCGACGGTTGTAGTCGCCGGTAATGTCTAGGGCACATTACCGGCGATTTTCCGGTCGGAATCTCGCCGGTAATGTGTGCCTAGACATTGCCGGCGACGGTTGGAGTCGCCGGCAATGTCTAGGCCACATTACCGGCGAGATTCCGGCCACATTACCGGCGACGGAGTAAGTCGCCGGTAATGATGGACATTACCGGCGACTTTTCCGGTCGCCGGCCTTGTTGGCCGGAATCTCGCCGGTGATGACTCATTTTCTTGTAGTGGTGCATGAGGAATCTTTCCCGTCTTCTTTTCAGCTTCCGATTGATGTTGACTTTTGCGAATTTTCCTTTTCTCCAACGCTTCGCGAGCCCTTGGATCATCCTTGGTCTTCCCTTCAATTGCAAGAATGGTGCCAAGGATAGTGTCAGACACGTTCTTTTCAATGTGTATGACATCTAAGCAGTGCCTGATTAACAACGAAGACCAATAGGGAAGCAACCAAAATACACTCTCGTGGGTTCAACATTGTCTGTTTTGTGCTGAGTAAGGGACCGCAAAATTCGGATGATGGCTAAGAGTGCCGTAACTGTGTTACCTAATTTCCTCCAAAATTTCATCTCCGTCTTTATGAGCTGGTCTTTTTTCTCACTCTGGCTTCCCGTTAAATGACAAATTTTATCGCATCGAGTTCTTCTTTTCGAGCCATTTTCGATGTCCTTCATAAACAATTCTCCCACAAATATGCCCTGCTGTCAGGTCATCTAGAAAAATTGGACATGGCTTGTATCCTTTCACCGTTGAGCCCGCAAACATCCCTAAACCAGGAAAGTCACTTATAGTACATATCAACGCTGCCTTCATCGTGAATACATCATTGTCCACTTTGTCAAAAGTAGAGACTCCATTTTCCCACAAGTCTTTGAGCTCGTCGATCAATGGACGAATGAGTACACTAAGGCACTCTCCTGGAGATTTAGGGCCAGGAATCATCATGGCCAGCATATTATATTCCTTCCTCATACACATATTAGGGGGTTGATTAAATGACATCACAACCACGGGCCATGTACTATGCTGGGTTGACATTGTTCCAAATAGACTGAAACCATTAGTTGCCAATCCAAGCCGCACATTTCTTCCATTAATGTCGTCGAAACTTGGAAATGTCTTGTTAAAAGGTTGCCATGCTTCTCCATCAGATGGGTGCCGGAGGGTACTTTCATCTAGTCGCCTCTTCTTATGCCATCGCATATGCTTTGCGGTGTGTGGGGACATAAATAGGCGTTTCAACCTAGGAGTGAGAGGGAAATACCATATTACCTTTTTTGGAATGTCATCCCTATCTGCCTTATATCTTTCAGCACCACGTACATATTGGACAAGTCCTACGGGTTTTATTTTTAGCTCCCCTGAATAGGTAACAGTTGAACTCATAAACATGAATTTTTTCATATCCAAGGGAAAGTTCCTTGAGGATTTTTTTAATTTTAGAATAACTCACAGGGAAATTATGCCCTTTAAAAAACTTATGCAACCATTCACATAATTTATCAACACTCGTATCCGACCATCCATTTTCAACTTTAATTTCCATTGCATGTAATATGGCACTTAATACAGTTTCTTCACTCCATTCATACAATGTGGCTTGCGACTCCCTTAGAAGCCTTTCATACTTAGCATAATCATCATCTACCATGTCATTGAAGTGAACTTCAACATTTTCTTCAACAACATTATGCGGTGCAACTCCATGGTATCCAGGTTAGTATGAAAATACATCTTGTATAATCTCCACAGGTGGGATCACTAAAGGACCCGCAACACTGGAAGCCTCGACTCTGTCTTTTAACCACTGTCTCCGTCGACTGATCCTTGTCGGTTGACTAGAAACTTCCCCATGTAGGTGCCAAACTGTGTAAGTCGAATCTAAACCACGGAGTATGCAGTGATGATAAATCTCTACGATATCCTTATAATAAGGACCATTTTTGTAAATTACGCACGGGCAAGGGAGATACTGGGTTCCAAACGTGTGAGTCTTCACAAAATTGATGAAGTTAAGTACGCTTGTTATGTAGTTAGGGTGTGTATAATGATGATTCATAAAAGATTTGTCGGGAACACATCCATGTTTCCTGTCATAACAGAAACAGACAATATGCATAAGGTTAGCACACAACAATTATGATACAATCAAAACCTGTCCCAACACTTCTTCTCCTTATTCCTCCAGGTTGGGTCCTATCTCCTTCAGGAGAACTTGACTATTGTTAACCCTCTTGCACCCATGTGGTTTCACCTCCAGTTTAGGGAAATTTCGGCAGCATCTCCCTACAGTTCTCCAAGTGCACACATATCTAAATAACCTAATTTGCACTCGAGGAACATTGTAAGGAGACACTGTCAAAACCATATCCCAAAACTGAAACTGCAACCACATGAATAGCAAAAGGATAAACAAATTTGTGTTAACCTAAAATGTCCAAAAATGGGACAATTCGAGAATCAACAACTCATCTCGATCAACCAGATGAGTTGTTGATTCCCAAACGGAAGTTCTAAGCTAATAAATACCACAATTTCCATATTCTAAAACTAAAACAACAACAAAACACAAAATTCAACACAACATCATCAAACTTCCATTAACCAACATAAAGTGTCCAAAATGGGACAATTCGAGAATCAACAACTCATCTCGATCAACTAGATGAGTTGTTGATTCTCAAACCGGAGTTCTAAGCTAATAAACACCACAATTTCCATATTCTAACACTAAAACAACAACAAAAGACAAAATTAAACACAACATCATCCAACTTCCATTAACTAACATAAACAACCATTTAAATTGAATTAATACATAATATGCTCTCAAAGAGGGATAAATAGAAGAAAATTGCACTAACCTTACTTAAGAATCAAAGAAATTGCACCAAAAGCCTTCCAATCTCACTTTCTTCTAACTTCTCCCTCTTCTCCTCCAAAAACAGATGCAGAACCCGACTGCATCTGTAAACCTAAAATTTTACCTATATATACAGGTTGCATTTAAGACGAAGTACAAAGGCAGATGAAAAAAAACCTAAGCGACGAATTTTGACCAATGTTCGTCGCTTCGTTTACATACGAGCGACGACATAACTTACCTTCGTCGCTTCAATACTGATGTAGCGACGAAGATTAATATTGGTCGCTTCAGTCTTTTGGGAAGCGACGAATATTGCTCAATATTCGTTGCTCCCTTTCTTTTAGTGACGACATCAATAGTCGTCGCTTAGATTTGTTGAAGTGACGAAATTATGTTTTCCTTTTCATTCTTCGTCGCTTCAATGTAGATATCCAGTAGTGTGATAGCCTTCATATTTAATTTGTTTGGAAGTTCTTGCCGCCGATTCTTTTTAGCACAATAGGTTGTTTTCTATTCTAAAGCATATGCAATTCATTTGAATTTGCCAACAACGGAGTGTAGTAACACCTACTGTGTTATGAATATCTTTAGATTATCCATACAAAGCCGGTTGAAGTACGGAATATATTGTTACTGAGCTAAACGACCTTCGGAATGAATTGATAATCCAAGTTTTTCTAGAAAAGAAGAAGAGAAGAATTGATAATCTACATGTATTGTATATCTATATGTGTAGCCCCTTTTCATGGTGGTAAAGCTGATCAAACTTCAGAATTTCGAAGATGATGAAAGGTGAAAGAAAGTATACTTACTAATTGATTGAAAGAATTATGATTCAAAGATTAAATTGGTACAAGTATATATACGCATGTATTGATGGAAAGACAAAAAAGGATAATTGTTTAATTTTGAAATTCATATATACGAGTCGGTGTAATGATCATCCGTTATTTATCAAAATATAGACTCGAAGTCTTCTATTAAAGAACTGTAGAAATTCATCTGACTATAGAAAACTGCTCATTACAAAAGCAAGCTAGCTCAGTACGTCTTTTTAGTCATACAATGATACACAACTCAATAGTTTAACCCTTACTAGTTCAAGAACTCAATAGTGTAACCCTAACTGGTTCATGAAAAAGTGTGTGTATATATATATATATATATTTCAATGCAGTATGAATAATATGATAATACTCCCTATCAATTAATTACACACCTGATGATAAAGTCAGAACGACCTAAATGATCATGATCATTTAATTCTTCTTCTGGGCAACACGTACACGTACTTGTTATAATACAATTTTTACAATGGAGAAAGCAAAGCACAACCCTCTTTTTCCTCAAAGAACAAGTTTTACTACTGGAAACAGTTTGATACATTGGACTAGTGCCTTCAACTCGTTTATTTTAAACGCCAGAAATTAACTAGAAGTTAGGTCACAAATTTCTGCATGATCGTAAACATAAGAAGAGACATGAGCTTAATCAAAATGATATAGTTGTTGATTAATAACCAGAAACCAATGAAAATGTAACGTTTAGAAAGCCAGTATGCCTGGATCTCCATTATTTACTATATATCTTCCATCATATCAGATAATAAACTACAAATCATTGCCACACAAATTAAAAAACTAATTCATTGAAGTGAACCGAAATTCTCCACCAAGCAAATTCATACAAAGAAATTATAATACACACAGCAGCCAGAGATCATGTTCGATCAAGAATTAGTATCTAAATTAGAGGCCAGAAACCAACTGAAAATTAAACAAGATTAATTATTATCCTTTTCATTGCTGCAAACTCAAATTAAGAAAACTTTTACAATATAACATGGAGAACACCCTTCCCCAACCCCAAGTTGCTCTCCCCTTTCTTCTCTACGTGTTTCTAGTTTTTCATATCTCTCTCAAATACAAAGAAAATGGAGGATTCATTGATCATGAAGATGAACTGATGATCATGATCCTCTGTACATATTAGTAAGGTGGTCGTGAATGAGCCCAAGCATAAGGATCATGAAACTGTCCGCCGGTTGGGATCAGATTAGGAGGCAGACCATAAAGGGGGAGCGACGATGGGTCAGGTAATTGTTGCAACTGAGGACCGCCGCCGCTGCTTCCAACTCCAGTAGGAGAGCTTCCAGTAGCAGCTCCATGTCCACCTCCGCCTCTTGCGGCCTCATCATCTTCCTCAAGTGGCAGTCTTTCATAAGTAGCATTAGCAAAAGTAGCAGCCACCACCATGACCGGTCCAGCAGCAACAAGTGACCCCACAACGCTTCCTCCAACCACCTGACCCTGACCGCCTGATAGGTAAACGGTCAGCCCTGTCGATCCTGGCGGGGCGGGTCCCGGAAGAAACACCCCGCTCAGGGACAGGATCTCGAACCTTCCTGGGAGTGCCACCACGGCTCCGAGGGCAGCCGGCTGTCTTAGAGTCACGTTGGCAACCGAGCCACTCCCACTGAGCACGCAAACACCTCTCTGACGCCTCCGAGCGAACTGCGCCACACTCTCCGCCACGTCAGCGCCGCCGGCGACTTCCATCACGTGGCTTCTGAGGGAGTTGGGGCTGTCGCGAGTGACGAAGATGGGAGGTTTGGGTTTGTTTTTCGATCCGGGAGGACGGCCTCGGGGTCGTCGAGATCCAAGCTCGACGGCCCCTTCTTTTGGCTCGTCTCCTTGATCCCTATCGTCGTCGCCGCCACTGCTTCGGCCGCCACTGTTTTCGTTCATGGATATCTCGAGGTCGCGCTTACTTAGCGCGGAGGCTGGTGAATATGCTGCCGGGTCTATGCCCGGCAGCCCCAGCTGATTGCTCCACCACGGATTCGCCAGACTAGCAATTTTGGATCAAACTTTAGGGATTTAAAGCCTAAGAAGGAAGAACGTACAACACAAAGTTTCTTACTTTTCTTGCTCTCTTAGACTGGTTCTGGTTCTCTGATGAACAAAGCAAGAAAAGCAAAGCTGTCACCTAACAGTAAACTCACAGTTGAGCTGGCACAGAGAAGAACTCAGGAGAGTAATGAAAGAGGATGATTATGAGAAAGTTAGAAGAGAACTAGGTTCAATTGTTGATGGGGTTTGTGGAAATGATCGATCTAAGACAGCACAGAGAATATATGTATGGAACAGATGCAAAATCCCTGGCTCTGATAGAATCAAGCACAAAGAAGAACAAGCTAGCTGTGAGAGAGAGAGAGAGAGAGAGAGAGAGAGAGAGAGAGTAATTAAAACTAAGAAAGCACAGAAAGAGGGGTTGAAGTTAAATTAAAGAGTATTTATATATACACAAAAGGTAATGCAAGACGATTTTGGGGTGTGTACTTTTGGAGTGACTGGTTGTTTTAGCTCTCGCTGTAGTGATTTCGGGAGCTAGCTCCTGACAAGACTTTTACCCGTAACTTGTCTAATTGGTCTTGTAAAATAAGAGAGAAGCTAGCTAGGTTATAGTGTTGTATGCTTTTGTTGGAGGAGGGATATATCAGAGACTTAGGGTTTCGTGGGGTTGCGTGCGAGTGCGCGTGGGAGAGTGGGGATCACGTCGTTTTCTGGGTCCCAAATTACATATATATCAAAACTTCTAAAGCAGTAGAGATTTAGAGGGCACTGTTTGTGTTCGTTTTCGAGCTTCTGACCCTGCGAGAGAGCCCAAAATCCTCCTTAATTTGTCTTTGTGCTTCAAAACTCACAGTAGCTAACTAACAGTGGCACTGGAGTTGAGTGAGGGTTAAATTAGCTTCAGGGTCTCTGTCTGGACAAGACCTGGCTGGGGCTGGTTTTCTCTTACTAGTATCCACTATCAGTTGCCGTCAGCCTTTTTCCAAGGACTACTGGCTCACCTGCCTCCTCAGAATCCTCGATCTTCCCTTTTGTGGTTTTCGCCACAGTTTTGAGATTTAACGTACGGTCTGTATTATTTCCCTAAGTAGACTCTTCCCATGTTTTCTTAAATAAGGAAATAATTAAAAAAAGAGTGGACAATAGAGATCAAACCACCGACAATGATTATTTTCCTCATTTTGTCCTTCCATTTTTAAATAGTTCTGAAATTATGAACCGTCAGAAACTCAAAATATGGAGTCACAACTCAATCATAAGCACGAACCTTGTATACGTTTGTCGCATAATAAGTGTGTATATATGTTTCCTCGTCCTTCATACTCCCCTCCATGTATTATAGCATATATATGCAGCATACATGATACATATATAGTTGCAAGGCCAAAGGACGTCCTTCGGACCGGATATGTTGATTTAGAACCATTCAAGGAGATCAGATTCATCACAACGGTAATGGCATGGCACTCCTCCATGGTCATATATAATCCAGAAGTAGGTGTTGTGGTTGGTTAATTACCCGACGCTTATGAAGTTGATTGATTAATTAAGTGAAATTAGCTTGCATGTATATAATCCAGAAGTAGGTAAGTGAAATTAGCTTGCATGTATATATTGTAAGCAACGTTTATGAAGTTGATTGATTAATTAATTAATTCATACGAATTTAATTAGTACTATATATGGTTTTAACACAAACTGATTTAGACCAATGATTATAGAATTGGTAGAAAAATGGAATTTGATGTGCATCTCTCCCTCCATACAGTTGAAATATAATGTTGTATTGGAATTGAAAATAGAACTTATAGCTTAATTAAATAGGAGTAGAAAGCACAGAATTGTATAGACATTGTAGGAAATACAGTTAATTAATAGCATCCGCAATCACGATCCACGTGCTCAAGCAAACGGTGGGGCCGGTCGGATTTTACTCGAGCAAATCAAAAAGTAAAACGCAACGGTGAGATCGGTGAGAATGGTGCACAAATAAAACGGTCGGCTCCACCTCTTGCCAGAAACACTACAACAAAATATCCAGTTTGCTTCGATTTTTTACTATGACATTTAATGCCTTAGAAAATACTACCAATGGCAACGAAAATTGAGCAGTCGTGAATTCGAAAGACCTTTTGCGACGGTAATTGCACATCGTGACATTTATTTCCAACATTTGCCACGGAAAATTAGTTTTTGTCGCAAATTATAAGTTTTAACCCTAATTCTTCATAGCCTCGCGTGAAACCTTGGCCATTCTCTCTCTCTCAACTCTCCTTCTTGCCTCTCTCTTGCTAATCCTCAGAACTCGATTAATCGCCACCATCACTCGCTTGGCCTCCGCCTTCGCCTCTTGTCTCGAGCTCGGCTTGGCTTGCAAACTCTGTCGGCGCACATCGGCTTAGTATATAGGCGTGTCTAGATCTTCATCTACTGTGGGTTATTACCCGAAGCACATGGCTTCTTCGCAACTCAATCATCACAAATGAAATAAAATCGGAGAACAAAAAAAATGGGTTGGAGAGACGATGACCAAACCTCACCGCCTCACCACCACCAGCCTCTTTTGAGCAGCCTCGTCATTCGTCCCTCCACCAACGACGGTGGAGCTGGTAAAGACTACGAACACGGCGAGGTTCGCTGCAAGCCTCCTCCTTGTCATCAGTAAATTCGTCCTGATCGTTATGTTGAAAAGTCTAGTTCGTGTCTCTATATACTTTGTACTTCTGTTGAGCTTGTTTCTTGAAATCATTTTGTTGTTGGAGAATTTGTGCTTATTCGTATCTGAGTTTAATTATGCTTTAGATTTGTGTATAAAATAAATATGAACTTTCAGATTGATGTGGTGTTTTAGCAGAGCGTAAAATGCTTTGTGGTGTTAAGATTTGATTTTAATGTTTCTCTGAGCTTAATTTTGAACAATCTTAATCATGTGTTGGAACTTCTTGATATAATTTTGCACAAATGAGGTAACTGAATTGAAAAGATGTCAATTTCGGAGGTAGAGTTGATTGTATAGATAGTTGATTGTTGACTCAAGGCAATGCAGTACCATTAGGTTGTTGTAATGATGAGATTTTGCTTGTTTTTCTGATACTTATTTGGCTCAATTTGCGTCGTGTACATTGGAATTTCTTGTTTTGAACTTGGATGAGTGATATGCCATAGTAAATGAATTGAAGAAGAAGAAGTATGTTTGTAAATGTGTTATTTTTGTGGTTTTTCTTTGGCAGAATCAAGATTCTGTGTGATGCCAAGAAACTTGTACCTAGTGGGGGCAGATTGCAGGTGGTGGAAGGACAGAGAAGCCTATGCTCAAGCCCGAAAATGCGTTCCATACTTATCTCCCGTAATTTAAATTAACTAGATTCTATTCTTTGCAATCATTTCATATATGGCTCTGCAAATTTCACTTGGTGATTTTTTCTCTTGAGGCGGAGCTTGGATTTACCTGAGCTTGTGGGTTTGGTGTTTTTGGGAATTTAGAAGAGATATGAACCCAAAGTTTTAATTTTTAGTATGTAAATCTATTGGATCTTTGATTTGATTAAAATGGTGTGGTTGTAGTTGAAGTGTGGATTTTTCAGGGGTATCAGGTTGAGATGTAATTTCAAGACTTGAACTGGGTTATTATTGTAGGATGAGATTGTTTTGGAACTGGGTTTGATTCAATTCGAACTAATGAGAAACCTAGAACTAGGTGGAGACTTGTTTCGCTGTTATGTGTTTTAACTCGATAGTAATGCTGGCACTTGTGTGAAAAGTTAGCTGGATTGTTCGATTATGGGGTGAAATGCGGATAGGATACAATAACAGATATGGTACTGTGTAATTGGAACTATTTGGTTTATTGCTACTGAGTTTGTGAACTAAAGTTGTGGATGTTTTGTTGATGCGTAGAAGCGAAAATGGTGAGGATTAGTGTGTTGAATGATGCTCCTAAGAGCATGTACAATGCTGAGAAGTGCGGTAAGCGTTAGGTGATGATCAGACCATCATCGATCATCAAGTTTCTTATTGTGATGCAGGAGCATGGTAAGTATCTAATTCTTCACTTGAGCTCTCTACTTTTTCCTGGAGTATTTAAATTGTTATTAAGTTGGGTATTTATGATTTATCCAATGATTACAGTCCCCATCAAATTACTAGTACCGGGGTGGAGTTCAAACCAGATATATTAGACATGGACATACTGGAAAGAGTTCTTGAGGTAAGCACCAAACATGAAGAGTTTTGTTATGTGACAGTGAACTTACTTGAAACTATGAATAGAAGAAATAGTGTTCATTGTTTGACTTGTGGTTTTACTTGAATGTTATATTTGACACTTATGTTCCTTGTAGGTTAACAGTTAAGATGTAGTAAATATGGCAAGACAATTGGCACTGAAAGAACTTATGGTAATTAAACATGACTAATATAAAGAACATGCATACATTATTTAAAAAAAAACTTGCATACATTTTTCATTTCAACTAATAATTATCTTGTAAATTCGATATCATGCAATGAGCTTTTGTTTTTTTTTATATTATGTATTAAGGTAGGGATATTGTCTGTCTCCAACATAGTGGTGGGCCTTGAGCTCGCCAAAAAACTTAAAAACAAAGGGAAACTTATTGTGGTAAGAATAACTTACATCAGATTCCTCTACACATATATAAAGATAATTTACTAAGAAACCAGTTGATTATGAAAGAAGATTTTAACTGCTCAAGGATTAAAATTTTGTTTATTTTTTTATTTGACATGGGCTTGGCAGTTGAGTGGTTTGTAGAGGAGCAATACAAGTTGGGGGAGGGACATGTCACATATGTCAATTCAGAATCTTAAGCTCTTTACTATTTTAGTCTTGTTGTGTTATGTATGCATTAGTATGTATAGTACTACTTGCTTTAGTGTTGATGCTGTGAAAAAACATGTTTTAATTCTGATTCATGTGGATGTTGTAGCAAGGCTTTTGATGCTTTCTTTGTAAGATAAGCAAAACATTAGGGTTGCGGGTTGAGTGTGCCCGTAATGTTGTAGGGTAGATGGTTAGGTTAACTATTAGGGATTATGAGTCCTACAACATGTAATATTCATTTACTTAATAGTGTGCAAGATTCTAGAAAATAAATCTCTGATGTTTTGTAATCTAAGATTAAACATGATAGGTTGTGGGTGATACTGGAATATGTAGCATTTTGAGACCCATTTGTCCAGACGGGTAATATTTAACATCCTTGTAATATTTATATCATCTTATTCTTTTATTGCTTTTTGACTTGTGCATTGGTTCAAGTGTTTAACTGTAGTTGATTCTATGAGTTTCATGTGAATTTGATGCGTCTAAAGCAGATCCACGCAATTGTTGCTTTGAACACAGAGGGAGCACATCCAATTCATAAGGCTACAATTATACCTCGTGGATCTGCTTTAGAAATGGCCACTCCCCTGCCTTCAAATGATGAGACATCAGTTAGAAAGAAGTAGTTATTAGCTCGTTTGGATATCTGCATGGGAGGGCCAGTAGCAGAAGAGCTCATCTTTGGTCTGGATCATATCACAACAAGAGCAAGCAGTGATCTCAATTGAGCTATATTGAGAAGGGAGAGTAGGTGTACGAGAATAATCTCATAATAGAGGAACATGTGATTATGTACATAATCATTTCGTTCATTTGTATGTTGAGCAGGAGCTTGAATTGGTAATTGTATAACTTATAGACCATGATGATATGATGTATGATGATTGTAGTGTATTTTTTTTTGCTAAAGTAAAAACTAGTGCTACGATATGACACAGGGAGAAATTGATTTTGGCATGCATATTTGCATACCAAAATCAATATTTTTTTCGTTTATAATTGTAAATTTTACCATGGCATTCTTGCCGTAGAAAATGGTCATTCGTGCCGTCGCTATAAGTATATTTACTACAGCATGGACTGTAGTAACTTGCTATTTCCATTACCATCTAAAACACTACGGCGCAAAATTGTCGTAGCAAAAGATTTTTGCAACGGGACTTGCCATAGTCATTAGCAATTGCCACGCCACCTAAAGCGACGGAAAAATTACCATCGCAAAAGGCTTTTGCTACGACAAATTTTCGTTTTGCTATGACATTTTGCTGTGGCCAAGTTGATTTTTTCTTGTAGTGAGCAATCACTCGAGCAAAATTTGCTCGACTTCTTGCTCGAACAAACTCTCACTGGCCGGCTCCACCATCTACTCGAGTCCATCATCTTACTCGAGCAACTGGTGCAGATGCCTTAACAGTCTCCGTTTGTACCATTTGATTCTATCAATATTCAAATATAAGTTTTAAGGATTGCAACCTATAATCTATTAGCTCTTTCACTTTTTTCTATAAGTAATGTTTTCTCATGCATCTACTTATTTTGGACAGGGTAATGATCATTATTTAACCAAAAAGTGAGATTAATTAGCCGTTTAAATACAGTTGATCGATTTGTACGTATAATATTGTACTCCAAATTTGGCAAAATGTTCATAAAATATTGTACTCCTTTCTGTAATGAAATAGAAAATTGTGTTTTACTGCTATTAAGTTGAGGAAACATATATATCTAATTAACCCCCATTACATTAGTTTAGTAAACGTAGGTTTGATAACAATGACGACCAAGAAAAGAACAAATGAAATACAGGTGCCTTACATGGTGGAGCATCCGATGTGCACTTTAACTTTGGTTATAAGGTGACATATACATGTTGGAGTGATATAGACTTCCTAAAATGTTGGTAGATAATACTAAATAACCACAACAACGGACCTTAATCAGCTATACAGAGGCTGGTTACATCTTCAAGAACCAATGTGTGAATAGCCAGTAGCCTCTGACAAAGGCCATAGCCAGCACAAAATTCAATCATCTCCTTCCTCCCTCTTCGATGTGATTTCAAAATCATACCTAGCTAAGGGCATCTCCAATAGAGAGTCCTAGAAGCTATATATATAGCTCTTGGTATAATTTGGGCTCTCTAATGATAAGGATGAGGGATTTAAAATCTAGGATATATAGCCTGGGGATATTAGAGAAGTCCTAAACTAGATCTTTGTTGAGGACCGGATCTAAAATGGGAGGAGAGGAATTGGTTGGGCGGTTGGGCAGCTGGGCTGGAGGAGAGAGGAGAAGAAGAATATGCGACGCGCCAAGAAGAGAAGAAGAAGAATCGTGCATGGTGATAAAAAAAAGAATAGAGGAGTGAGAAACAAAATTTTAGACGTGGGACACGCTCTCACGTGATCCAAATTCGATCGGTGCTCTTCCATTTTCCTCCAACGATTACTTAATCTGAAGGCTGAGATTGATTTTGAATTGAAATCAACGGCCAATAATAAATTTCAGTTAAGTGGGTTTTTTCCTTTTTCATTATTGAATCTAATCCAACAGTAAAGATATATCTTGATATCGATATAACGATTGTTATTCAATCAAAAACCTATTTTTCATATTACAGTCAGAAAAAAATAATTTAAAAAAAATTAATATAATTTTTAATTATCATGTACAATTATATTTTACAAAGTTTAAATTATTATTAAAAACAACATAAAATAAGATTATCTAAATATATAAAATTACAACTTTGAGGTAAGACCTTAACCATTGGACACTACCAGAAATGGAGACATTACCGGCGACCTGCCGTCGCCGGCCTTGTCTTTTTTTTTCGCCGGAATTGACATTACCGGCGACTTGTCGCCGGCAATGACGTCGCCGGAGATTCCCCGCCGGTGTTGACATTGCCGGCGACGGGAAACGCCGTCGCCGGCAATGGCAGTGCCGCCGTGGCCGGAATGTGAGACATTGCCGGCGACTCGAGTCCATGTCGCCGGCAATGTGGGGAAAAATTTTGAAAAAAAAACGCTGTTCTGGATTGGGCCCAATTCCATAACCTGCATTGAACCGGATAAACCGTACAATCATACAAGTTCAACAGTACACGTAGCAAAGACAGTCATACAAGTTCAACATAAATGTCCAACGTACAGTACAAATAACAACGACGATAAAAAAATTAACTACAACTACAGGTCAGGTCCAGGAACTTGCGGGTTATCAGGGTTGAAGTAATCCATGTACTCATTTGAATTCCGGTGGCTACCTTGGTCTTACTCTGGCGTTGACTGGTGCGGTGGTGGTGGTGGATAGGTAGGGATATGAGGGACCGGGGGAGGTGTGGGGAAGGGTTGTCCGGTAGTCTGAGCCTCGTACATCGTCCGCATCCATGTGTACATCTGAGCCTGCACCTGTGTCTGCTGCATTTGGTACTCGGCCATCTGCCTCTTTTGCACCTCCAACTCCCTCTGCGTCCTATGAAGCTCCGCCGCGAGGTTACGACTAGAAGTTGAACTTCTTGACCCGGTAGAGTATTCTGAAGTGTTCTTCAATAGTCCTTCGCCCGCTGTGCCCATTCCCCTACAGTAGTAGGTATTCTTTCCAGTCCCGCACGCTTTTGCCATGATCCGAGCCGCTATCGGGGGATCAAGCGGATCAATCTGAGAGGCATACTGGGTGACTTCTTCCTCGGAGCAGTCAGGATGGTTTGTCCGAGCTATACTCATGGTCACTTCTGCGGTCGCCTCCTCCACTCTCGACTAATTGAAAAGGGAAAATGAACAACGTATTAGCTAACAAAATCTATTTCCATCTTCAAAAATAGTTTTATTAACACATGGAGAGGCGAAAGACTTACCGCTTCTTCAGGGCACTGCGGGTAGAACTTCTGATGAATATACACCAACGGATTCACCTCTTGTTGTTGCTGCGCCTTAGTCGACCAACCCATGTAGTTGAGTGAACCTGCATGATGGGCCCTGGTGTTTTTAAATCTATTCGCCCGGTTCGTCTTCGAAATCGCCTTGTTTGATAAACATATGAAAAAAAATTAGTAACTAACTATTTCAATCTGATACGATACATTAGGCTTGAAAGATATATTAAGGATGCATACCCGAGCTTTGGGGTGCTCGAAGTGGGCTATCAGCCACAGCCACTCGTACTCCCTAAACCGGAATTCGCTAGGGGTGGAACCTCGGCCTAGCTCCTTGTATACAGTGTAATGGGAAGAAAGCTCGTTCTTCCACTCTTTATACCTATATTAAAAGAAGGGAAAAAAGTTAGAGATATTAAAACACTTGATAAACAAAAATCTAACTCGATATATATTCAAATAAGTCGAAGCACATCACCTCATATGTAGTTGACGCTCTACCCACGTGTGAATAAGAACTTCATCCACGTCAAACCACACCTGCAATATGAATATATAAAAAGTAAAATTATATATTTATTCGGACTTAATTAATAAATGTAAAATTTACATAATGAAAATACGATTTTACTCACACTGAGTACATTATGCACTTGCATCTTCACGTAGATAGGCACAGATTCCCAATCTGGCCAAAGCATTGGGACCTTGTCCCGCACGATCGCACCGGCCATGCTGACATATTTGCGCGTGGTGTCGAATGCCTCGATCACCTCGCCATCCTCATTGCCCCTTATGGGCGTTTTCCTTCCGCCGGTGGCCTGCTCAAGTCTCTTCCCGGTGCAGGTGCCTCTAGCCCCTTTCCGTTTTCCAGTCCCATTAACGAAATTGCCTAATAATACAATGTCAACAAATTGATATCATTAATTGAACCTATCGCCAGTCTTAAGTAATAATTAAGTAATCAATCTGATGTTAAATAAAATTTACCTGCATCGTCTGTTTGTTGGTTGGTGCACCTCACACTCCAAAGATACACGGGGTCGAACGAGAGGAAGTTATACGCTTCCTCCACGCTCAGGAACTCCGGCCGTCCTTCAATATAAACAGGCATCCCCCTATCATCGAATTCAGGGATGACAGGAATCTCGTCGGGTAGGAAGAGACCGGACGGCGGAGATAGACGAGGCCTGGACGATGAGGCGCCAGCACCACCATGTGTCTCAGATGATTCCCGTGAAACGGGAGTAGGCACCGGGCGAATATGGGGCATTCGGATTGAGGGAGTTTCTGATGCCCCCGTTGACTGTCGCTCGTCTGAGGCTCTGCCACTAGAGGGACGTCTGCTGATTGAGCGTCTGGAGACTGAGGCTCGAGGCTCAACTTCCGGTTGCACGGCTCTTGATCATGCAGCTTCCTCCTCAGCTCGCGCCTCTAGCAAGGCTCTCGTGAGAGCACTCATCATTGGCCCACTGGGCGTGTTGCTAACTGCGGGCGAGGAGGAAGCTTGACTACTGTTCCCTCCACTATTTTGGGAACCTCTCCGAAGCCAATTAGCCACAAAACCTCCTGGCATGGACACCGTAATAATCATGGGAACTGGGGTTCTATAACAAATCGGAACCGGAACGGTTTGGAACAGGAACCGTTTGAACCTGGAACCGTTATATTACAAACGGTTCCGGTTACAAACAGTTTCGGTTCCAAACGGTTCCGGTTACAAACCGTTTCGGTTCTATAACAAATCAGAAATACCGGAACGGTTTGGAACCGGAACCGTTTGAAACCGGAACTGTTTGTAACCGGAACCGTTTGTAACATAACGGTTCCGGTTACAAACAGTTCCGGTTCGAAACGGTTCCGGTTCCAAACAGTTTCGGTTCTATAACAAATCAGAACCGGAACGGTTTGAAACCGGAACTGTTTGTAACTGGAACAATTTGTAACATAACGGTTCCGGTTACAAACAGTTCCGGTTCCAAACCGTTTTGGTTCTATAACAAATCAGAACCGGAACGGTTTGGAACCTGAACCGTTTGTTTTCAAACGGTTCCGGTTATAAACAGTTCCGGTTTCAAACCGTTTCGGTTCCGATTTGGTATGTCGCACCTTATGATGAGTGGTAGGAAGACGATGACCGGGTGGCAGTAGCGAAGCAGTCCACTTCAACCAAGAATCAACAGCTTTGACAGACATTTTGTTCTCCATTTTGAGCTGCATCACTCCCATCACACTTTCAAGAACAGTCTTACTACAACCGTCGTACAACGGAGTCTGTTGCAATGCAATCAGGTTGTTGTACTTGTCCATACCGCTTGTGTTGACATGACCTCCAGGTAATGGTTCGACTGGCTCGATATGGGGGAAACCCTCAACGACGGGAGGGACATTTGGTGCTTCATCAGCAAATACACCGCTCTCATGAGGAAACATATCATTGATTAACATCGATGTTGGATCATAGGATGAACTGCCACTCTCAGCAAAATCTCCATGATCATAGCGTGGACTGGCCCTCTCACCAAATTGTCCATGATCATGCGGACCCGCTACCGATGTTTCACCGTGATAAATTCAACAAGTGTACTTATCCTAAAACCCGTATTTACTCAGGTGCCTCTGGACTTTATCAATGGGAAATCGAAATCGATCGCTGAAACTCTTACATTCTTTACACGGGCAATAATGAAGTGTAGTGTCTCCACAATTAGCCTTCACAAAATCCACAAAACTCCTAATTCCCTGGTGATATCTGACATACCATCTTTCGAGGCTCATCCAACTCTTGTCCATCCTGAAAATGCTAACAATTTTACGTATTAATTATATATATATACACACATTCACTACTAATAATCAACGTGATCTCTCAATTCAACTCTAATTAAATCAACACATGCATGCATATGTATATATATCGATCTAATCTCTGAATTCGATTCAGTACTCGATGATAGTATTCTCCTTTTTTCAATTCAAAACGTATTTGACTGGGTAGGAGGAGGCTCTGTTAAGCCTGGCTCCGATAACAATACGATAATACCAGTCATTGATTCAGACACAAGATTAACTACAAGCTGTTTTCTCGTTTTGGTGACCGTACATCAACAACATTTCATATATATGTCACAAATTGGATTTGATCAACACACACACACATATATATATACACCACATATACGTATATATACACCTACGTACCTATATATATAGCTTCCCGAGTGATCGAGTTTTCGACGCGCGCCTTAATTTTGACAATATACCGAATGATCGATTTCAGAGCGTACGTTTTCCTTCTTTCGATTTCTCTGGATTTTTTTCGCTCAAAATAATTGAATGATCGAGCTGCCCCATCCGGCATCTAATATAAGACACATTGCCGGCGACGGAGTAAGTCGCCAGAAATGAAGACATTACCGGCGACTTTACGCCGGAATCTCGCCGGTAATGTTCCAAGACATTACCGGCGACTCCAACCGTCGCCGGCAATGTCTAGGCACACATTTCCGGCGAAATTCCGGCCGGAAAATCGCCGGAAATGTCTGCCTAGACATTGCCGGCGACGGTTGGAGTCGCCGGTAATGTCTTGGAACATTACCGGCGAGATTCCGGCGACATTACCGGCGACGGGGTAAGTCGCCGGTAATGATGGACATTACCGGCGACTTTTCCGGTCGCCGGCCTTGTTGGCCGGAATCTCGCCGGTAATGACTCATTTTCTTGTAGTGGGAGATGATTGAAGTCCTAAATGAAGTGTCAAAATGAAGTCCTAAAAATAGGTTTATGACTCCATATAGAACTTCTCCATTGGAGATGCCCTAATAGGAAAGAGAGACTGATTTCATTGAGCCAACATATAAGAGATCAAAAAATAAGTAATGAGAGAAATTGAAAGAAATTTGAGAGTTGACAATTTAGGATGGCATGACCAATACACTAAATATGTCATGTCATTCTTGTTTTTGTATGTACCTGACATTAAAACAATGATAAACTACTATTAAAGACAGTTTGGAAGAATCAAATATACTTAAGAATAATGTCTCTTATTTTAGACAATAAAGGACAAAATTTTACAAATAAGGACAACTTGTTTGTAGGCTGCCATGTGGCAGATTTTATACTCTGTCATGTTTTTTTTTTGTATTTAATTATTTTAATATTTATTTTATCCAAAAATACTTCAATTTTTTTTTCTTTTTAATTAATACTTTTTAGTCTGATTATTTGTTCATTGAAAAAAATTGTATTCAATTTTTTTCAACTTCACACTCTGCAGAATCTAAACTCTTCTTAATCTACACATAACAGATAATCATCAAGAATCAAACTTTGCAGCAACTTGGACCAAACTAAGTACCTTAAGTGCATTCTTCTTAACAGGTTGAGGATTTTGCACTCTGGTGCAAAATAAACAGAGGTTACAACCAATATCACATATATACTAATCTAGATATATACAAAGTAATCAGCTATCAAGATTTTTACACATAATAGTGTAAAATTCGAAGATTTGTTAAGTATACATAATTTTAAGATTTTTAGTCTAGACAATATCAAACCTTCAAGCATACAAAGGTAAATATGATATAGAAATTTACTATTAATACTATGGGTTATTGCTGACAAGATATGTCATATGTGTAACCATTTGAGTTAACTTAACAAGTATATGCATGCAGGAACTATATAGCAAAGTTTGATGAAACAAATTATTGAAAAGTTTCTACTGGGCATTTAGAAAAAAGGAAACAAAAGTCGCAGAAAAAAAACTGTGCTACGATTTTGCATATATGTTACCTCGAAAACTTTGCAAGGAAGTATAGACTTCCATAATTGTCATCAACTGTGGAATGATCTATAGACTAATCTTATGTGGAGATATAGACTGTCATAGAGGTATGAATTACATAAAGTGTTAGTGAGAAATATCAGCCATACCTAAGGAAATACAACGACATTTGAACTCCACTGCTAAAATAGAGGAGAAGTATCATGAATTTCTGTTAAGCTCAGTGACTTTTGATTATCCTGCCAAATTTAAAATAATCACAAACATCAGTTATATATATCATTAATTGAAACTTCAACCCATCGAGTCAAAACAAGAGAATAAGGAACTCGAGAGCGTTGTCAATCTTTTCCGCCTGCCAAATAAGTATAAAACTCATAAATATTCTGAAAAGCTGAAAATAGAAGCGGCTCAGCAGGAATTATAAAGCATACATATCAACCAATTTTTGGATGTGTGCAACTCTAATTGATAGTAAACCAGCAAGATTATCTTCCAATCTCATGAAAGGATTATTTAGAGGTTTTGACATCTCAGGGTCAAGTAACGATATTCATCCTTGAAAGAAATCATGCATGTGCGATCAGTAAACAAAAGTAATTACATCATGTGCAGTTCACTTTTATTATTCTTTTCTTCATTAATTTATCCTATTGGGACTATTTGTCCCCACTTGTTAAAGTTAGTGGGATGTCAACATTTCAGCTATACATATAGCAATGAAAGAAAAGGACAAGGAAATCAAAAAGAAATCTTTTTCAGTTTCTGGTGGTACCCTTGTTCCACGTAAGTTTTAAGTTAACAGGGGGACTTCTATAATAAAATATGGTAATATATGTTTTCCCATGGGAAAGAAAAAACAACCCTAAGAAAGTTATAGAGCTCCTCACATAAACCTGAATTTGTTTAATCATGCAGTTATCACACAGGGGCATCGATCCAGACATTTCCCCACCCAAACCTCCAATCGTAAATAAAAAAAAGACCTAATATTGAGTTAAGTTTCCTACTCATCTGTACGAATGAGATCAGTACAAATATTAAAATATCAATGGTTAGATTCAAATCTAGATTTCTGGATCAGCAACAACATATTGCTTCAACAGCCTATCCCCAAATGCATGAGAGAGATAGCAAGAACACATCCAACTCTTCAAGTTCCTATCATTATGATCTCAACAATCAAGAGTACAAAACTATAAATCATGTGAAACTTTGTAGCAATCAATGAAACCTTACCTGCCCACACTACAGACTCTCCCGCATCCTCAATCTGTTGTCGCTCATGAGTTTGGTCTGGATTGTGATCTCTTGAAACAACTATAACTGCAGGATCAGATAAAATCAAATTGTTGAGCCACGATACATGAATACTAGAGCAGTGGATAATCAATCAACAAAATTAAAATAGTTGTAATCTATGTCCTATTTTAAGTCTGACTGTGTTCTTTCATCCATATTCTCTAGCAGTGGTTAATCAATGAAGGAAAAAAATGAAAAAAAAAAAAAATGAAAAAAGTCTGAATTAAAGAGTGGTCCTAAGAAGTGGAATTTAAGATAGTGAAAAAGATTATTGTGGATGTGCAGCTATGCAAGGAAATGAAGGTGTGAGACTATGTAATGGTTTAAAATACGGTTAAAATAGAGGGCCAGAAAGTTTCACTTGATCCTTCTTCCAAATATTGGGTCAGAACGTCCAACTATTTCAATTAATATTAATAACTGAGATCACTTGACCTTTCCCCCAATATATGGCTACTCCCATGGTCACTAGCCTTAAGACCATCTCATTAAACACTAACTTGAGATTAAAATCAATATCTTAATGTCAAAACTGAAGGGTCTTCAAATTCTTACCATTACAACCCCTGCATATCACTGCTTTGGAATCCCCAAAATCATTTGCAACAAGCAAACGGTCACCGACTAGAATAGCAGTTGACCCAACATTTCTATTCTATTTATTTTTAGACTTCAGAAATTCCGAGTATGCATGGTTGTATGCATCAGCTGCGAAAAGAAGGAAATTTAATTATGGTATTAGTTTGTTCACAACAATATAAGCAACCATAAGGTCACTAGCAAAAGGAAATATGGCCAAACCTATAGCAAAAGGTAGAAGTGTAAGAGGCACCAGAAACGTATAATTAATATACAAAGATAACGCATAACGGAAAACATATCATTAATATACAATATTGACATAACATAAATCAGTCATAAGTAGAGTTAAATCCTTCATCAATGTGCTAACTCATCATACCTTCTGAAATAACATCCATAGCTTTTCTCTTGGCAGTCTGTGAGGCATAACAGCTCTCATCAGTAACCTCAACCGATGTGTCTCCCATCTGCGAAAAATAAACAAATTCATCACACCACACATAAATTTCTGTAGAACGTTCCACATACTAACATGTAAAGTAAGCTACACCAAACACAATTGAAAACTAACCTTCTGAGGAGGTTCTTTGTCAGGCTCCACAATATCTCTTTCGAGCACAATATCAGATTCAACTATCTCTTCTTCTTCAAGAACTTCCTCCCGCTCAGCCTCCTCCATTGACAATTGTTTCAAAGTAGATAATGGGGATGATCACAAAAAAGTGTAATTGAAATTAGACTTGGTGAGAAAAAACATAAGCTAAAGTCAGACAGCACTACTGATCAAAACAGCAAGAAAGTCAGCACCTTCACCATTACCTTGAGAATCAAAGCCCCATCACTAAATTCAAAACCCTAATTTTGATGAAGAGGAAAAATTGAAGAGTAACAAAATGGAGGGGAGAGAGAGAAAGTACCAGGTTTGAAGGTGCGAGACGATGGAGCTCCAGCCGAGGCGAGCAGGCTTTGGAGGCGAGGTGGGAGCACCATTATTGCGGCTGAGGGTGGCTCACGAGGTCGAGCACGGCAGCGCTGTAATATGCCAACGAAGGTTTGAGGCCACAATGCTCACGGGCATGGCAGACAGTCGAGGCATGATGAAGGAGTCGGAGAATGTCGGTGCAAGGTTTTGAGAGGACGAGCGCCTAAGACGGCGAGACGTCGCGAAAGTGTTGGAGGTAGGGCACCAATTGTGGATGCATGCTTAGATCCAAGCGGCGGCATAGAGAGGCAGTATAGCGAGGAGAGTCGGCAGTATGCGTTGCCACTATAGGCTCGCGACAAAGTGACGACTGTGAGGGATCAGAGCAGTTGAGAAAGAGAGAGAAGCTTGTTTTGTAGGCTGTAACAGTTATGTCCTCATTTAGAGAGAGAGGCACAAAAAAAGTTGATAAGATTAGGGTTAATATTCCTTTCTTTTAATTTTTAATTTTTTTTTAGGATTTACATATTAGGGTTTAGAATGTAGTGTTTAGGGTTTTGGTCTATTTTTTACATGGTAAGATAGATATGAACCCCACGATAATACATATGAGGTACTTGGTTTCAACTTTGTTTTGCTGGAGCGGCAAATCACGATTTACTCTTAAGAATAATTTGGTCACAATGTTCGGTGCACGAATCGAGGTCAAATTCAAATCGAATAGTCCTAATTTTTTTACGGCATGCTTAGATCAATATGATCGTCTTATCTAACGGTCATATTTGCATAATGATTACTTGTTAGTGATTTAGTGTTATAAAAGCTTCTTTTTTTTTCATATGACCAATTAACAATATATGTAACATTACTAGTTCTATGTAGAATTTAAGAAATAAGAAAACTAAAGTGGTCTAATAAGAAATTTGTCCATACACATACATTAGATTCGTAATAAAAGGGACCTTGCAAAAAAATTAGCCTTGTCGGACTTCGTTTAGACCGTGGTCAATGAGGTCAAATATGACCAAAAGAGTAAAAAAACTTTTTAAAAGGATTTTACTCATTCCTCTATGGTAGGAGTAGTTATGTAGACTAATTTTATCATTTTTTTTGACATGGTAAGAGAGATATGAACTTCACGAGAATGCCTATGTGAAACTTGGTTTCAAATTAATTTTTTACGTCGTGGCAAATAGAGTTTTCGTCTAAAGCACCTTAGAGTGACAACGTTTCAACAAACCGATCGAGGTAAAATTTAAGTCACACGATTATAAGTTTTTAATAGCATACTTAGAATATTCTAATCGTCTCATCCAACGGTCATTTTCGCGTAAAAAATTATTCGTCAAAAAAGTGTAGCAAATTAAAAAAATTGTTGTAGTGGATACAAATTGAATAACAACTTCGATACAAACTCAATAGAAATTTTGATACACATTCCATAACATTTTTCAATACAATTCATTCCCTGAAATAATAGTAGCAATCCCTTATAACATAGTAGCAGTCCTCGAACCGAAAATGCAATATCAGTTCCATAAATACAATAGCAGTCCTCGAACTGAAAAACACAATAACAGTCCAAAAAACGTAGTAGCAATCCTCATATAGAAAATGCAGTGTCAATCCCAAAAACACAGTAGCAGTCTCCAAACGCATTAAACACTGCTACTGAAATTTTAAAAAAAATACGACACTGCTACAAAAACATCGAAAACATTGCTGCTGAAAATAAAATAATAATGCTATTGAAGAATCAAATAACATTGCTATTGAAAAATATGGCACTGCTACTAAAAAATATTGCACTTCTACTGAAAATCAACAACCAAAAATATGAATATAGTTACCAAAAAAGTCTAAAAAAAATAACCAATCTAATCTATCAAACAAAAACTACTCTTGTTAGTACTATTGTTTGTCACAAAAATGTCACAAACAGCAAGATCGTCCTCTAATCCAAACAAATTTAAGTAACAAATTCATAGAATACAATGAAAACCTTTTTCAGTTAACTACATAATAGTAATGCAAAAATAAAACTAATTATATAGTAGCAATTGAGATAACCAAACAAATTGTATAGTATCACTTTAGTAGGAGTTCTAAATTTTATATTGGCACATTAATAACCATTAATACACATATAAATGATGTATCTATGTTTAGATAATGAATGTGTTACGAAGAAAAGAAATATGTAGTAACAGTGTCGAGTTATATAGTAGTAGTGAATTTTAAATTATGCAGTACCACAAGTCCTCCCTATCTATGAATCAATCAAACCTAAACAACATGATTCAAAATAATTCTAACTCTAACTCTAAGCTTAATAACCCAATGTTGATTCAAAACCGATTTTGATTATGAAGTCTGGTTACTCCTACTAATGCATAAGCACGATTTCAAAATTAGATGAACACAAACAAATGCATAAACACGATTAATTCATACTTTGAAACATAAAAAAATCCACATTTCTGTTTCGCAAATAGAATAACAAAAAAACACATTCTGATACTACTGCCAATGATGCACAAAGGCACAAAGTGTGATGTGAGGTGGCTGGTTGCAGATTGCGACGAGTCGATCTGGACATCGACGACTAAGTCATAGGTGAGCTGATCGATACTACGTGCTGCAAGGGCGCCACGCGCGATGATTATGCTGGAAGTCGAGCTCACGGTGTGTGAAGGTCGCGAGCGCGACGAGTATGGCTGAATTTTGAGATCGTGTGGCGGCGCTATGTTGATGCGAGGTGGACATTAGAGTAGTTGGCGATGGACGAGGAGGTCGATGATAGGTAAGGCACGGTGAGCACAACGACGCCTCTTGGCTGAAGACGGAGATCGATTACGCTTGGAGGCGGAAGCCGCGACGGATGAACAGTGGAGCCGAGTTGCTCCTCGATCATGCGAGAGGGGAGATAAAGGTTGCGACATCGTGAATCGACGGTGGCGAGGTGGAGGTCGACGGGAGCTAGCGGAGTTGCAGTGCTGCTACTAGAGAAAGGAGCTGGGTCGACAAGAGGCTGACAATGTCGATGGAATGGTTGCAAGGTGTCTTTGGCGGAGATTTGTGCGGCGCGGGAGGCTGAGCTCCGGCGGACCGAGAAGACGCAAGGATGCACCGTCACCGGAAGTTGAGGTGGAACTGCTACTGGAGAGAGAGAGAGAGAGAGAGAGAGAGAGAGAGAGAGAGAGAGAGAGAGAGAGAGAGAGAGGATTTCAGTGTAGGGTTTTTAATATATAAAGAGGGTAGAAACATAAATGTGTGTGGTTTAGTGGGTTGAGTTTATGCTACTGTGTTTTGGATATGTAGCCCGTGTCTTTTATTGTCTAAATTATATTGTGATTAGACATTTTGTATTTAACAAACTTGTTCTTGACTATTTTTTTCTATTAAAACAATCTCAACTAATCTTTCAAGTTAACGACTATAGGTGTGAAATATTTCACTATTTCGAATTGAAAAAGAAGAATATCCGAAGCATGTTCTTATTTTCCGACCAAAACTTGGAAGAATGTAACGGTCTCACCCCTCAAATTCACATTGCAAAGACACTTTCGGAGGCCTCTGTATAAGTTATTTGGTGTGATTTGGTGTGATAAATCTTACTACTTTCTGGTTTAGGATAATTATATCATATATTTAAGAGTCCACTACCCTGCAAACCAACATTTGTAAATTATTTTATGGATCTTGTCAGTAGGGGCCAAGGAAGGGCATCTCCTTGAGGTCGAATAACCTAATATCTTTTGGCCCCTGTACCTAATCTCTTTCGCCAAAACACCTAATCAGCTAATTTGGTTCTTCCTCCTCTAACCAATGTCGCCCCCACTTGTCTTTTAAATATATAAGGGAAAGTCCCTCGACCAAAATTTAAGGGTTTGCACCAAAAAGAATAATTAGCAATGATTAAGGTGCAACCATTGCCTAATTCTGAAGTTCCAACACATAACCATATCGATTCATGCAACATCTTAGAGCTAAGCAGCATAATGTTAGCCCTTTCAACAAAAAAAACCGAAAAAGAAAAAGAAAAACCCCTGCAGCATTAGTATTCTTCTATTGCACATAAGGAACTATTCAGACAAATCTCTGCTATACCACAAACATGTTTCAGATTGAAAGGGAGAAAAATGGGAGGGAAAACGATGGTACATGGAATCATAGATGATGAGATGTAGTATAATGTGGGTCAATGTGTTATTGAAAAGGGTCATGGTATAAAGGCCGAAGGAAAAGGAAAAGAGTGATGAAAGTTTGGACATTAGCAGATTTTTTTTTTTTGCCAAGACATTAGCAGATTTGATGCCCATGAATCCTGCTACTTCTGTCAGCTTGTTTGGTGTATTTATGTAATCACCACAAGGGGCAGTGATATGTTAGAAGGGAGACCACCAAAGGAGTTGGTTTGAGATGCAAACAAACTAACAAAAGAACGGACCTAAGTTGACTCACAACAACAAACTCTATTATGCTTCAACGTTTTTTTCCTAACTCAGCTCACTCGAAAGTCACCAGGAAAAAAAAGAAAACTGTGACAGAATTGCAGGAGGTAAGACGAATCAAATCTGTGTCTTAGCATTGCTGTGACAAGGTATTAGTCAGGTAATTTCCAAAAAAATGCTGCATAATCTGCTATAAGGAATATGTGTATGCAGTCTTGCTTGTGAATTTTTTGAGTTATCAGCGCAGAATCTACCGAGTTAACAAGAAAGACACAGTAGGGTGAATTGATCATATACACAAATGTCTACACTGATATTTGTTAATACCCGTTACCGATATGTATAACGGATATTGAACAAGATTGTGTGTCGGTATGCTTACTGGAGGATCAGTGTTGGGGTATCGGTATCAAACTGCTTTCAATATCGCTCTTTGCTTTCCTCCAAATCCAACTCGTTGTCGCTGCTTAGATTAACAACGGTTAAGGAGAGACGGGGCTAACCCGCCTTCAACCCTCTGATGCCTAAGTCAGATGCGATATACAAGTTATATAGAGTAACGGCATGATTGAGTATTGAATGCGTACCATTTAATGCTGAGTTGACCGGTATATATTCGTGGTTGGAGCTTGGGCTCATACTCTATCTTCGATGTGGGACTGGTGTGCATGCTCTTTTGCTGAGGTGTTGTCTGACTGGTCTCTGGTCTGGCGCATAAGCGCTATCCTGATCGATTATTGCGCGGTGTTGGTCATTGGGGTTGAAACTTTCCCGGCGGTCGTTCCTGTTCTGGCGGCGGTGGGACATATTTATAATTTATACTCAAGCCGTTAAGTACGTACTTAGAGGTGATTTAGCCAGGTATATGTACAAATCCCTCAACTCGCTCAGCCAAGGAGATCAACCTTGGTTGGTGAGTTGAAAGAAGTGATACCCGCGAAATTACTGGTACGTGCTTAACGGCGATGTTACCTTTGTTGGAGCCGGGTATCATGCCATGCAGTCCCCCAACTCAGCAGCCTAGGTTGTGATTCTTGGCGATAGATGTACCTGTACATGTATGTGTGCTCAACATTTATTTAATTGGTTAGGGGCGAGATTGGTGAGTAGCTAATTCACCGTTCTGCTGAAGTATCTTGGGTGATGGTAACTAAGTTTCCTTTATGCTTGAGCGGTTTTAGACTGTATCGACCGAGGGGGTCGCTCAACGGCGCCCAAACACTCGGCCCTGCCCAAGTCGATAGCTGTTTTGCGCTGTTGCGGGTAGCTCAAACCGTTGGGGGCGCTATGGTAGAGGGAGCTCGTTTGAATTGGTAACCCTTAAGTCCCCGAATCCGTTCCTCCTAGCGGCTTGTAGTAGTGTCTAGATAGTTACCGATGTCACAGAGCGACTAGATCGTTACCAGTGCTATAGAGTTTAGATCGTTATCGGTGTCATAGAGTGACTAGATCGTTATTGGTGCCATAGAGTCTAGATCGTTATCGGTGCCATAGAGTGATTAGATCGTTACCGGTGTCATAGAGTGACTAGATCGTTAACGGTGCCATAGAGTGTCTGTGGTGTGTGTGCTGGCGAGCGGTATCATGTCATGCGTTTTGTGTGTAAGGTCAGCGGTATGGGCTTTCTTGGCCGGTGTGGTTGGTGTATCTACTCTCTGGTCATTAAATGTCGTCTTTTATTACCTTGCCACGTGTCTGCGTAGGGCGTCTCGGGGTTCCCAAACGTCCCGTCGTAGCCATAAAGTGTGATGATTGTGTTCCCTTCGAGGGTCGCGCCATCTCGAAACGGTGCATACCGGTTCTCGCTCCAGACCTTTCTGATTCTGGTGACCACGTGTTGCGATCTCCTAGACCGACGTGTCTGTTCCAACGGTTGCGATCTCGCCGGTGCGCTTATATATAAATCTTCGCTTCTGTTTTCTTCGTACCTTTGTTGTTGCTGCTCGAAAGAATTTTTGTTTTCCTCTCTAAGTTAACAGATTTCTCCGTTCTCCGCCGTGCCGTCGTAGTGTTGCTGGTGTTGCGCCACCGTTGCTTCGTCTTCATCTTCATCTTCGCTCTTTTTCAGGTAAGGCGTCGTCGCCTGTTCTTCCTCTCTTTCTTCCTTCTTCTCCTTTTTTTTATTTTTTTATTTCTGGGTTTTTCTAGGTTTTGGATTTCATGTTTGTTGTAATGTGCTGTTTGGTGCTTTGTTTTTCCTGGGTGAACGCCGGTAGCCCGTTGTACTTGGTGTTTTTTGCGTTTTTGTTGTTTTTGCTTTCACGTTTTCCTTCTCACTTGTGTCTGTGTTGCTGGGGGGGTATGTCGCCTGGGAAGCTAGTTGCGGACTGGTGCTCCAGTATCGACGAACCGTTAGGTTTTGACGTTATCCGTGGCTGTTTCGCAGGTGACATGTCTTCTTCTTCGCGTCCCGACACCGATACTGGTGCTAGCTCTGGAGCTCGCCGATTAGGGATGGATGGGCCTTTGCTGTGGACTCTGCGAGATGGCCAAGAGGTTGACGAGCCATCCAAGGCGCTATCGATGACGGAGCTGGATAAGGTGAGATCTGAGTTTTAGATCGGCGCCGGCGTGGTCCTGAAGTCCCCTGCTCCTGGGGAAGTTTTTTCTAGGGCGCCTAAGGGTTTCATCGCTCTCGATCGCGCCCAACTTCGTTACGGCGTTCGTTTGCCGCTGCATCCCTTCCACAAGTACATTTTTGGGGAGCTAGGCTGTGCCGTGGGGCAAGCCACTGATGCTTCAGGTCCTGAGCACCATGTTCACGCTGTGAAAGCTGGCTAGCCTGGACTACCCTACACGTAATGAAGTGCTGTACTTCTTCGATGTTGCCTACTCTACGAAGAAGGGGTGTGGGGGTACGGTCTCGCTACGTCAGCGGCGTAGGAGTTCACTTGGGCTGGCGGACTTCGCGAGTTCGTGCCCAGACTGGAGGAGTGAGCACTTCTTCGCCAGCGGGTGGTTGTCATTCCCCAACAGCCGCGTCCCTACTCGCTTTCGGGCCCGAGGTGACCCTTCTTCTTGGCGTTCTTCTCTTCTCATTTTTGTCATGGCGTTCTTCTGTCTTACTCGTCTTTATTTTGTAGTTACGCGCCAGTACTCTCTGTCCGCCACCGAGAAGCGGCGGTGTCATAGGGTTGAGAGAGGTTTCAGTGAGAAGTTTAAAAGTGTCTATCTTCTTGCTGATTACCGGATTATGGAAATGACCGGTCTTGCCAAGACGCCTAGTATGTCGTTCTTATGTTTGTATTGTTTGTGCTTGTGTGCTTTTGTTTTGTTCATCTTCTATTGTATCTCGGTGTTGACTTCTTTGCTCTTGCTTTGTAGTTGGCTATAAAAACCAGAAGTGAGACCGCAAGATGTCCAGTGCCTATGGCGATATTGATGAGCTGATCACCCAACTGGCGAATGAGGCCGCTGCCGCCAAGAAGGTTGATTTGGACGTCCGTTCTGGGAGGAGCCTTAGCCTCTCCGAGTAGACTAACATTCCCCTTCCTCCGAAGTCCCAGACCGACATGGTGGGAAGCAGTGCCCCTGTCAGGGTTGTCACCGCTCAACCCGAGGGCCCCTCTCGCTCGCCCATTCGCCTCAAGAGGAGGTCTGAGGGCGAGATTGCTCCTCTCAAGCGCCTGAAGCGGGCGGGAGCCACTGCCAGTGCTCCTATCCACGTGCCGGACGACGCGGAAGCTTCTCGGCTGACCATTGCTATTCCGGCCAGCAACGTCGATGCCGTTCTTGCTGAAACAGGTGATGCTGATAATCTTTGGTATTTCGATATTGAAGCTGGTCCCTTGGTTGCTGACCCTGATCTTCCCCCTTATACATTGTTAGGCGGTGCTCCTTGTGGTGATGCCAATCTTGCCGTCGATGGTAGCTTCGTCATCGCCCGTTCCAGCAATTGGGAAAGGCCGTCGCTCTACTCGGCCGAGATCCTTGCCCTTCTTCCTCCCAACGTGGCCACTGTGGCCGATATCACCAATGGTGTCGAGCAATGTCTAAGGTCCTTTGCGGCTTCTCTCTAACTGATGTGCCACCAACGCCATACTTTGGTAGCGTCGTCCGAGGAGCTGGCTCGTGTCAACGGCTTGTTATCGAAGAAGGACGAGGAGCTGGTCAAGGCGAGCGAGGAGTGGCAGTCCTTGCAGCACACGTACGAGGTCTTGGAGGGCGAGAAGAAGCTCTCAGACGAGTGCTTGGACGCCTCATTCCTCCGAGGCCGCCAGCTGGAGTTGGAGGTGAAGGAGGAGCGTCAGCGGGCAGAGGACCTGAAGGCGCGATTGGTCGTTGCCGAGGGCCAAGTCACCGCCCTTCGCAGTCAAGTGAAGGAGATGGAAGGCCGACGAGAGCAAGAGCTGGCCGATGCCGTGGAGGACTTCAAGGCCGGACCTGACTTCAACGCGTTACAGCGTAAGGCCTTCAACGATGGTCTACAGCAGACTCAGACCCGCTTCTTTGAGAACGGATTGGGTCAACGAGAAGTATCACGTTGACCTAAAACGTATCAATGAGGAGCGCAGGCAGAGGCGTGAGAGCAGCCAGAAGGTCCTGATGAAGGTGAAGCAAGAGGAGACCGACGAGGCAGATCGCCAATGGGTTAATGTCTCTGAAGGTATGACTCCTAACGGCTTTTATCCCTTAACACCTAGCCTGTCCCCTTCTACTCCTCTAACCCGTCATCTTCGTGATGTTGAACTTTTTTCTCAGGCAAGGAGTGAACGGTTGGCGGTCAAGTACATGGAGCGATTTGGGCGAGCTGAGCGTAATGATGATGGCGTTGCTAATCTGGCGTGAGGCCTAGGGCATTTTTACATGTAGTACCTTATGTTGTTTAGCACAGATACATAGCTTCTCTTTTTTTTGTACTCTTGCCGTTGTGGCTTTTTAATGAAATGAAAGATTTTTTCCAAGTGTGGTTTGGTATCGCCAATCGATGAAAGATCAGAAAAAAATTTGTTTGTCTGTTGCAACTTTAAAGTGGCTTAAGTGTTTATCGAGAATAACTGGTATCCGGGATAACGACTGAGAGCGACTTAGTAACCATAAGTAAATAAGACAAATGTTTATAGTGGTTCACCAATTTGGCTACTCCACTCGTGCCTCTCTGGGCTTCATTATGCTTCTTGGATTTTACAAGTGTTGTGGCCCGAGAGCGTTTTGTTTTTACGACAAAGGTCTGAAGAATTTTTGTTTCATCGGTGGCGGTACCGTTTGTCTGGGCAAGGCCAGTCCCCGGTATGATGCAAAAAATCTACTTAATGCCGTAATTGTGATAGTACTTGGAACCTGTTTTACTGGTGGCAATATCGGAGGTGTTCTATGTTCCATGTGTGAGGCGTTCTGAGGCCGTTTTTGTTTTCGAGGATGAACGTGGTTGGTGTGATGCTTTCGATGATCTTGAAATGGCCTTCCCAAGTTGGTGCTAGTCCTTTGGGCTTGGGGATGACCTCCCTCCAGACCATGTCGCCGACCTGAAGCTTCGCGCCCTAACTCTTCTGTTGTAGTGTCGTGCGACTAATTGTTTGTTTGCCGTGAGCGCGATATTGGTGTCGTCCTGCCCCTCCTCCCGGAGTATATTGGCCATGTTTAGACCGTCTTCGTTGGTGTCTTCATCGTATCCTTCCAGTCTTGGGCTTCGGTGTGTGATTTCTAACGGCAAGACGGCCTCGGCCCCGTAGACCAGCGAGAATGGTGAGAAGCCGGTCGCCTCTGTTGGTGTTGTTCGTATTGACCAAAGTACTTCATACAGGCTTTCTGCCCACTTGTGGTTGTAGTCCTCCATTCTTTTCTTGAGCCCGGCCTTTATCTTTTTGTTTGCCGCTTCTACTTGTCCGTTCGTCTGAGGGTAGTATACTGATGCAAACACTAATCGAGTCCCCAAGTCGCCGGTGAATTTCTTCATTTCATCGTTCTTGAATTGCTTTCCGTTGTCAGTGACTATTGTGAGTGGGGCCCCGTATCGGCAATATATGTCCTTCCATAGGAAGTTGATTACTTTCTTTGTAGTGATGAGGACGAGTGGCTTGGCTTCGATGTATTTTGTGTGGTAATCTATGCAAACGATGATGTATTTGAATTGCCAGGATGATGCTTTTAGCGGCCCGATTAGGTCGAGACCCCACTGTGCGAAAGGTACGGGGCTGACGATGATGGACATTGGTGCTGTTGGGGTGTGTATCCTGTGAGCGTATTGGGCGCATGCTTGGCACAGATCTACGATATCTCTTGCGTCTTGTCGCATTCCCCTGTAGTAGAAACTGTAGTGGAGAAGTTTGTGTATCATGCTATTTGGGCCGCCGTGGTTACCATATTTGCAGCCGTGGAGGTCTTTTAGTATGTTGTGGCCTTCCGACTGCGTGACGCATTTGAGCATAGGGAAGCCTTTCTTGCTTATGTATAGTTGGCCGTTTTGTAAGCTGTAGTACGCCGCTCTTTGGGCGAGTTTCCTTGCTTCCATACGATTGGTTGGTACCGTTCCTTCTGTTAGATATTTGATCATGCCTGTTCGCCAATCTTCTTCTGGCGCCGCTGGTGGGGCAGCTATTGTTAGTGTGAACACTTCCCGGAAACTTTTGGATATGCTTGGCCTTTCCAGTGTTTCCACCATTGTGTGTCCTCTTGTCGTGATCGCTGGGGTCATTGCCAGTCTTGCTAAGGCGTCAGCCCTCCTGTTTTGCTCCATTGGGATATGCGTTATGTTGTAAAAAGAGAATTTACCCAGTAGTGCTTTTACGTATCCTAGGTATGCCGACATCTGTGTTCCTCGTGCTTCAAAGTCCCCTGTTACATGATTTACCGTTAGTTGGGAGTCGCTGAATATGTTGACGTCTTTGGCCCCTACGTCTAGGGCGAGTTGTAGTCCGGCGATCAAAGCTTCGTATTCGGCCTTGTTGTTGGATGATGGGAACGTGAATTGTAAGGTGTATTCGACGTAGGTTCTGCCAGGGCCGGTTAGGATTGCTCCCGCTCCTGCTGCGATCGCTGTTCTTGACCCGTCTACGTATAGGTTCCAACGCGATGGTGTTTTGGGTTGGGTTGTGGGCGTCGGTGGTGTCGGGGGCGGTGTGCAGGTCGTTGTCTGTGGCTGGTTGTTTGTCGCTGGTGTGAGTTCCGCTATGAAGTCCACTATTGCTTGTCATTTTATTGCCCCTCTTGGTTGGTACTTGATGTCGAACTCGCTTAGTTCTATTGCCCACTTGGTTAGTCTTCCTGAGTGGTCAGGGCTTGCCAGTACTTGGCGTAGCGGTTGGTTTGTTAGAACATGTATGGTGTGTGATTGAAAGTACGATCTCAGGCGCCTTGCCGCCGTTATGAGTGCTAAGGCCAGTTGTTCTAGCGTTGGGTATTTCGTTTCTGCCTTGTCTAATCCTTTTCCTGTGAAGAACACTGGCATCTCTGTGTCGGCCTCTCGCCTGACCAGGGCGAAACTGACGGCTGTTAGTGAGATGGCCAGGTAAATGTATAAGATTTCTCCTGGTACCGGGGCAGAGAGGAATGGGATGTGAGCGAGATATTGCTTGATGGCGGATAGCGCTGTTTCGCATTCGTCTGTCCATTCCACCGCTTTTCTCTTTGTGACCCTGATCGCCTTGAAGAATGGGTCGCATTTGTCTGTGTACCGCGAGATGAATCGAGCTAGTGACGCTAGTTTCCCGGTTAGCGCCTGGAGTTCTTTTTTCGTGATCGACCGTGTTGTGTTTAGGATGGCCTGGATTTTTCCCGGGTTGGCCTCTATTCCTCGTTGGCTCACCATGTATCCCAAAAATTTGGCTGTCGTTACTCCGAAGATGCATTTCGCCGGGTTGAGCCTCATACCGCTACTGATGAGCGTATCTAGTACGGCTTTGAGATTTTTGACGTGGTTTTCCCGATGTCTGCTTTTGACTATGAGGTCGTCGACGTAAACTGCAATTGTGTCGTTGTCCAGCGGGGTGAGTAGTTCTGTCATGAATCTCTTATATGACGTTGTAACAGTATAACAGTATAGTCCTCGGTCGGTGATAAAACATGTTGCCTTGCTGTCTGCTGGGTTCATTTTTATTTGGTTGTATCCGGAATAGCAGTCCATTGTTGATAGGAGTTCGTGGCCACTGGTGGCGTCTGCGAGTTGGTCGATTCGTGGTAACGGGAAGGAGTCTTTAGGGCAGGCTTTGTTGACGTCGGTGTAGTCCACACACATTCTCCATTTGTTGTTGCTTTTCTTCACCATGACGATGTTTGAGACCCATGCCGGGTAGTGAACTTTTCTGATGAATCCTATGTCGAGTAGCTTGGTTACCTCTTCCCACATTGCGGTGTACTGTTCTTCGTTGTATGCTCACCGTTTCTGTTTTTTTTGGCATAACGTCTGGCGAGATTCCTAGTTTGTGTGAGACGATGTCTGTTGATATCCCTGGCATGTCGACATAGGACCATGCGAATACGGTGCCGCATTCCCTGAGAATGTTAATGAGGGTGATTTCGGTTACTGGGTCTAGGTTGGCTCCAATCCTGATTGTTCGCTCAGGGTGTTCGTCCGATATTGGGACCAATTTTGTCGATTCCTCGTCTATGGGGCGAGCTGTCAGCAGTTCTCCTCTTGGGTCATACGGGGTTTCTTCCGATCTGTTGCTCTCTAGTACGCATACCTCTCGTGCCGGGTAGTTGGCGTCTGCGTAGGATCCCGATAGTGTGGGCGTTGTTCCCCTGACGGTGCATACTCCGTTGGGCGTTAGGAATTTCATTGTTAACATTCGTTGTGATACGATGGCGTTGATTCTGTTTAGAGTGTTGCATCCAATGATGGCGTTGTAGAATGATGGGGCGTCGACGATTAGAAATTCGATATGCGTTTCGGCGCTGCAGCCTTCCTGTCCTAATGCGATCCTGAGGTAGTCGCTTCCCAATGGTTGGATTTGGTCGCCGGAGAAGCTTACCAGTGGATAGTGGTCTTTCTTGAGTTTGGATAGAAGTCGCTCGAGTGCCTCATATGCCGGGCGGAATATAACGTTGACTGACGAGCCTGTATCTATGAGACACTGTCCGACGCTGCATAGGTCAATGACGGCGTCGACCAGGAAGGGGTAGTCTTCTGATACCGGTGGTCTATCGTGCTCCTCCGATTCGTAGAACATGATGGACCCCCACCCGGTTCTGGCGGCCTTGGTCGGGCCCTGTCGTAGGCTACATATCGCCCGTTCACTTCTTCGCTCTGCTTTGGATTTGCCGCCCGTGATGGCGTTGATCCTTCTGATGCTGTTGATGTCTGCTACCGCCCTACTTTGTGGGGTGTGGTGTCCTGCTCTGAACGTTGATAGGTTACCCTTTTCTAGCTGTGCTTCTACCGCCTTTTTTATGCCGTGGCACCTTTCCGTATCGTGAGACTCGTTTTGATGGAAGCTGCACCACATCCCCGTGTCTCTGTACTCTGTTGCCTGATATGATTTTTTTGGTAATGTGAATAGTTCCGGATGGGCCGTCAGAATATCGGTGTATTTGGTGTTTAGTATGCTGAATACCGGCTGCAGTGGTAGGGCCACAAGGTTTGTTCTCTCGTCTCGTGGTCTCTTCCCATTGTTGGTGTAGTTGTGCCTACCGGTGTTGTGCCGTTGACTGCCCTGCCGCCATTTCTGTTGGTCCTGGTCTCGTGGCCCCTTTTTGTGTCTGGGTGTGGTTGTCCGTGATGGCTCTTGGGCGGGAGGCGCGCTCTGTACATTTGTTATTGTGGTGTTAGTGAATGTGTTTACCTGCTGTGCTGTTGTTGGGTTGGAGCCAAAAGTTTGTAATTCTAGTTGGGCGTGCGACGTCACTCGATCGAGTAGGTCGTCGTACGTGATTGTCGGGTTATCGTTGAGTTTCCAGGTCAGCGATCCTGGTTGTAGGGCGTTCTTAAGTATGCAGAAGGTCGAGTCGCTGGTTATGCCGCGGCAGTTAGCAATGGCGGTATTCCACCGCGAGATGAACGCGGACAGCCCCTCTGAGGGCTCCTATTTGATAGCCTACAATTGATTGTAAGTTAATGAGCAACTGGCCGATGTTATGTACCGTTTTAGAAAAGCTTTAATAAGTTCTGGGAAAGATTTTATGGATTTTAGCGGTAGGCTGAAGAGCCAACTGAGTGCCTCGCCCGTGAGGCTTTCCATGAATAGGTAACAGTTTGTGACGTCGTCGTATCCTCTGCCGGTTGTTGCCGATGTGAAAATGTCGATATGGAAGGATAGGTCCGTTTTTCCCTTGTATCGTTCTAGCTTGATTTTGGCCAGCGGGTGTCGTCCCCGGTGCATGATATCGTTTGAGAATGGCTCTATGCGTACTGCTGGAAGTGTTCGATCGAGGTAGCTTGGTTCAGGTTGTGATAGTTGTCGTATTGTTGCCTCGAGGTCGGAAATCCGTGCCGCCATACTTATGCTGACGGGGTCATCCGCTACCATTCTAATTCTGATTTGTGGGAGTGGTGGTATTGCGGAATGAGCGGTGTTGTTCATTTCTGGTTCGGGATTGCCTTGCAGTCTGTCCCTCCTCCCGGGTGGTTCTACTTCTTGGTGGTGGGATCGAGGTGGTGGCAGGATTGAGTCCGCCGTTGACTCCGGGTTAAGTCGTTGGTCCTCCGCAGTTCTCAGTCCCTCCTCGGCCCTGATATATCGTTGGTGCTCGAAATCTCAGGCCTTTTCGAGCTCTAGGCATTTTTCCATGGCCGCTTCGTATCAGCGCTGCATGTCGCTGATATAATTGTGCGTGTCATTTGCGTGGTGTTTTCCTGGTCGTTGAGTTGCGGGGGGTCGATCATCGTGTTCGTTTGTGGTCGGTGTCTGGTGACGGAATCCTGGCTGCCTGATGCTGGGCGATATACCTAGCATCAGGCTGGTGTCCATGCTCGTCGCTTGCTGTGAGTTTCGTGGTTGGAAAAGCAATTTCCGATGTGCAATTCCCACAGACGGCGCCAATGTTAATACCCGTTACCGATATGTATAACGGATATTGAACAAGATTGTGTGTCGGTATGCTTACTGGAGGATTAGTGTTGGGGTATCGGTATCGAACTGCTTTCAATATCGCTCTTTGCTTTCCTCCAAATCCAACTCGTTGTCGCTGCTAAGATTAACAACGGTTAAGGAGAGACGGGGCTAACCCGCCTTCAACCCTCCGATGCCTAAGTCATATGCGATATACAAGTTATATAGAGTAACGGCGTGATTGAGTATTGAATGCGTACCATTTAATGCTGAGTTGACCGATATATATTGGTGGTTGGAGCTTGGGCTCATACTCTATCTTCGATGTGGGACTGGTGTGCATGCTCTTTTGCTGAGGTGTTGTCTGACTGGTCTTTGGTCTGGCGCGAGAGCGCTATCCTGAACGATTATTGCGCGGTGTTGGTCATTGGGGTTGAAGCTTTCCCAGCGGTGGTTCCTGTTATGGCGGCGGTGAGACATATTTATAATTTATACTCAAGCCGTTAAGTACGTACTTAGAGGTGATTTAGCCAGGTATATGTACAATATTGTACAATGAAACATACGGCTCACCTCTAGTTACAATCTAATGTGCAGTCTATCTGGCACATCTGTACTTATACACAGGTATTCCAGCTGCTGATTGGCATTGAGATCATTCTTCATATGCAATTTCACAAAATCAAAAATCTTTGTAGATGACCTGTTCTAGTTCAACCTTGAATGAATAATCTGCGAACCCTGCAAGGAAAATAAAAACAGCACCCACCACAGAATTCGATCAGACGATACACTTCAAATGTATACACTATTTACTTTCTGATCATCATTGCATTGTGTATGGTCAGTGAAGACTACTGCCGAGTTCAGAATGGGCACGAAATACATCCAGATAAAAAGTCTGAGAAACAGGTGAAGCATTGAGTCCAATCCAACAACCCAATTGCTAAAAAAAGGGAAGGGAAAATATAAATAGGTGTAGGCGGTTGTTTTTTTGCTTGTTATATTCACTTCTTCAAAGCTTCCTTTCTAATTCTTTGAATTATTATTCTTAGTCTCAGATCTTGTCAATTTTCAATGAGGCATTCTGTTTCTATAATATCTTCTGTCTCGACTCAAAAGGATAAAAATCTCTATCAGAACAGGGCTAAACAAATTTCAAGGTCACAACCATCCCAATCAAAGATAAAGTAGTCATGTTGTCTTACAAGCATATATTATGTCAAATATTTACCTGAAGAGAAAGTATATGACTAAGTGTTAGAGTTTTGAATAGAATTTTACTGTTTCTGCACTTTTTGAAATCAAAAGGACAAGTCTGATCAACTTACCTTTTGGATTTGGACAAACAGATTTTGAAAGGATACGTTTTCAACATCCTACCTACTGAAAGGGTGCCTAGGAATCTATATAACCCCTCCAAGTCTTCTTCTCAAATAGAGAAAAATAAGAACAGATTTTCTTCTATCTTTCCCTTTCCATTCAGAGAGAAAAACACTGAGTACGTTCGCTAGAATCCAAGGTCTGGTGCTAGGCTCTTGGATTATCGATAGTTGTATCCTGGTAGTCAGAAGCCTAACGAACTACAAGCACTGAGTAGGGGTGAAATTCTGTCTAAAGGACATTGCCAATCTGCAAGCCTCTATCGAAACACAAGTCAGTAAACTTGCTATTTCAATTCCTTTATTTTACATCTGTTGTATTTGTATCTGATCAATTGTGTAGTGATCTTTGTAATACTTATATATATCATACAAGTGTATATTCAATTCATTGATATATATCCAACAATCTTTAGACAGAATATGGATCAAGTATCAATGAACGGTGTGAAAACTCATGTGGAGAAACCAGAAAAGTTCAAGGGTGTGGACTTTAAGCGATGGCAACAAAAAATGTTGTTTTACCTGACAACTTTGAACCTTGCTCATGTTGTGAAAGAGGAAGTTCCAAAGGCAGAAGGAGATGATGTGACTGCAGAACAATTGAATGCAATTGATGCATGGAAGCACTGTGAGTTTCTATGCAGGAACTATATTCTCAATGGGCTAGATGATACTTTGTATGATGTGTATAGGTCATACAATACTGCAAAGGAACTCTGGGAATCTTTGGAGAAAAAATACAAAGTGGATGATGCAGGTTCAAAGAAGTTCATCATTGGGAAATTTCTGAATTACAAAATGGTGGACAGCAAGACCGTTGTTAGTCAAGTGGATGAACTCCAATTGATAATTCATGAACTTCATGCTGAAGGTATGGTGATTAATGAAAGCTTTCAAGTTGGTTCTGTTATAGAGAAATTACCACCTTCTTGGAAAGATTACAAAGTGCACCTGAAGCATAAGAAGAGTGAAATGACAATGGAGGATCTGGTTTTGAAACTACGAGTTCAAGAAGACCATCTGAAAAGTGAGAAGCAAGGCGATGGATCTATCTTCGAAGCCAAAGCAAATATGGTTGAGGGAGAATCTTCCAAGCCGAAGTTCAAAAGTCAGAAAGTCAGAAATAATAAGCAAGCTTTCAAGTTAGCACCAAAGCCTAAGAACTTCAAGAGAATTAAAGGCAGTTGCTGGGTGTGTGGAAAGCCAGGACACAAGGCGCAAGAGTGTCGTCACAAGAAAGATGGAAATGCTGCTAATGGGAACAACAACAACCAAGCAAATGTGGCTGTAGCAACTGATGATTTTGTGGCTGTTGTTTCTGAAGTAAATTTGGTGAATGACAACAAAGACTGGTGGATTGATACTGGTGCAACAAGGCACATTTGTGGAGATAAAAATCTGTTCACTACCTATCAACCACTTAATGGTGAGGAGCAATTGTTCATGGGAAATGCATCTGCATCAAGTGTTGCTGGAAAGGGTAATGTGGTCCTGACATTCACTTCTGGGAAAAAACTCACCCTCACTGATGTTCTACATGTTCCTGAAATAAGGAAAAATCTTGTGTCTGGTCCTTTGTTGAGCAACAAAGGTTTTAAGCTTGTATTTGAATCTGATAAGTTCGTTCTCACTAAGGGAGGAACTTTTGTAGGAAAGGGTTATCTTGCAGAAGGGCTCTTCAAACTCAATATGTATGATGCTGCTATTAATAATATAAATAAGTATTCTACCTACTTGCTTGAGTCTTCTAGTTTATGGCATGCTAGATTAGGACATGTTAATTACCGTTCTTTACATAGAATGTTTAATCTTGGTTTGCTGCCGAAATGCACAATAGATGCTACACAGAAATGTGAAACATGTACAGAATCAAAATTTGCAAGGCAAACTTTCAAATCAGTTTTTGGCAGATCAAATGAGGTGTTGGGACTAATCCATAGTGACTTATGTGATTTTAAATCCACACCAAGTCGTGCAGGAAAGAACTATTATGTTACTTTCATAGACGATTGCAGTAAGTACTGCTATGTTTACTTGATACATAGCAAAGATGAAGCTTTGAATATGTTTAAGACATATAAAGCTGAAGTTGAGAATCAACTCAATAAGAAAATTAAAATCCTACGTTCGGATAGAGGTGGTGAATATGAGTCGAATGCATTTGCAGAATTTTGCTCTTTACATGGCATTATACATCAAACAACTGCACCATATTCCCCGCAGCAAAACGGAATTGCTGAAAGAAAAAACAGAACATTTAAAGATATGATAAACTCTATGCTAAATAGTTCTGGTCTTCCTCATAGTTTGTGGGGTGAAGCATTGCTTACTGCTAATGCAATCTTGAATAAAATCCCTCACAAGACAACTGATGAATCTCCATATGAAGTATGGAAAGGAAGAGTACCTACATATAAAACACTGAAAGTGTGGGGGTGCCTTGCTAAGGTTCAAATTCCTTTACCAAAAAGAACCAAACTAGGACCGAAGACAATTGATTGTGTGTTTATTGGTTATGCCAATAATAGTGCTGCATATAGGTTCTTAGTATTCAAATCAGAAGTTGCTGATATACATATAAATACTATAATAGAATCTGTAGATGCAGAATTTTTTGAAGATATATTTCCATACAAAACTAGAGTATCTTCAAACAAGAGGAAACATGATACAGATCATGTTAATGATGCTACATCATCTGGTGTTCAAGGTAATAACTTGGAACCAAATGATAATAATAATAATGACCAGGAGAAAGACCTGGAACCAAGAAGGAGTAAGAGAATCAAAGTTGCAAAAGACTTTGGACCTGAGTTTCTTACTTATATAGTTGAGTCTGAACCACAAACATATAAGGATGCAATGACCTCTCCAGATGCTCCTTTTTGGAAGGAAGCAATTAATAATGAAGTTGAATCCATTTTACATAATAACACCTGGGAATTGGTTGATCTACCTCCTGGTAATAAACCAATTGGATACAAATGGATTTTCAAAAAGAAATTGAGACCAGATGGTACTATAGACAAGTATAAAGCTCGTCTAGTTGCAAAAGGATACCGTCAAAAAGAAGGGTTAGATTTCTTTGACACTTACTCACCGGTCACAAGAATTACATCTATAAGGATGCTAATTGCAATTGCATCAGTATATAATCTGGAAATTCACCAAATGGATGTTAAGACGGCATTTTTAAATGGTGAATTAGACGAAGAAATATATATGGAACAACCGGAAGGGTTTGTGGTACAAGGTCAAGAAAAGAAGGTTTGTAGACTTGTTAAATCTCTATATGGACTTAAACAAGCTCCTAAGCAATGGCATGAAAAGTTCGATCACAATGATAACAAATGGATTTCAGATCAATGAATGTGATAAATGTGTATACATAAAGAATTTTAAAAATTCTTGTGTCATTGTATGTTTATATGTAGATGATATGCTCATCTTGGGATCCAATCTGGATGTCATAAAGTCTACAAAGAAAATGCTGAACTCTAAGTTCGATATGAAAGATATGGGACGAGCTGATGTGATTCTAGGCATTCGTATTCAAAGGAGTGCAGATGGATATATTCTAACTCAATCTCACTATGTGGAAAAGATACTAAAGAGATTTGGTCACTATGATAGCAATCCTGCCGTGACTCCTTTTGATTCCAACTGCAAGTTAAAGAAACATGTTGGTGAAGGTGTATCACAGTTGGAATATTCACAAGTAATTGGTTGTTTAATGTACATTATGAATAGTACAAGACCTGATATAGCCTATTCCATAAGCAGGTTAAGTAGATACACCAGCAATCTAGGAAAAGATCACTGGGAGGCTTTAATAAGAGTACTACGGTACTTAAAATACACCATTGATTATGGATTGCATTACACAAGATACCCTCCTGTATTAGAAGGCTACACAGATGCTAATTGGATTTCAGACAGCAATGAATCCAAATCCACAAGTGGATATGTCTTTACACTAGGAGGAGGAGCAGTATCTTGGAAATCATCAAGGCAAACGTGCATAGCACGCTCGACAATGGAATCAGAATTTATAGCTTTAGACAAAGCTGGAGAAGAAGCAGAATGGCTTCGCAATTTCTTAGACGACATTCCATTGTGGCCTAAGCCTCTTACAGCTATTTGCATACATTGTGACTGCATGTCAGCAATAGCTAGAGCAAAAAGCCATATATATAATGGTAAATCAAGGCACATAAGACGTAGGCATAATACAATCAAGGACATGCTCAAAAATGGAACTATTTCCATTGACTATGTTAAATCAAAAGAGAATATTGTAGATCCTCTTACAAAGGGTATACCAAGAGAGCAAGTCAAGTATACATCGAGGGGAATGGGTTTAAAGCCAATTCAATGAGTCAAGCTTGGCGGAAACCTAACCTAGTTGATTGGAGATCCCATGGTCTAGGTTCAATAGGCAAACTAGTTGAGTGAGATTCAAAACATTGAACACACAACATAACTCATTCCTACGGTGGGAAGTGTGTTACCTGTGATGAAGTGAAAGGTTGAGTTCGATCTATATTCTTAATGACACTAATCTCTTACTTTTTAAGAGGAATATAGCAGGATATTCATAAATTAGGTGTCACCTATATGAGAGTAAATGTGGGTCGCATTTATGAGAATTACATGGCTAAGTTCTCTAAAGCTCTCATGAATCCGGGATTTGTTCAGGACCAAAATGAACACAAACGTATGAACTGAAAAGTGTCGAAAGAGATACGTGTGATGCTTATTGTCTTGGCCTACTACAAACGGTGGACAGTTCAAGATTTCATATTCACTGCGTCACCAAGTATGTCCGATAAGTATTCACTAAGGTAGGTTCAAGTCCAAAAGACACATCTCCTGATGCGTATCAATTTCAAGTTTCTCTAGAACTCTTTCCGTATTCTCAAATTCCTATTCAAATGTGGGGGACTGTTAGAGTTTTGAATAGAATTTTACTGTTTCTGCACTTTTTGAAATCAAAAGGACAAGTCTGATCAACTTACCTTTTGGATTTGGACAAACAGATTTTGAAAGGATACGTTTTCAACATCCTACCTACTGAAAGGGTGCCTAGGAATCTATATAACCCCTCCAAGTCTTCTTCTCAAACAGAGAAAAATAAGAACAGATTTTCTTCTATCTTTCCCTTTCCATTCAGAGAGAAAAACACTGAGTACGTTCGCTAGAATCCAAGGTCTGGTGCTAGGCTCTTGGATTATCGATAGTTGTATCCTGGTAGTCAGAAGCCTAACGAACTACAAGCACTGAGTAGGGGTGAAATTCTGTCTAAAGGACATTGCCAATCTGCAAGCCTCTATCGAAACACAAGTCAGTAAACTTGCTATTTCAATTCCTTTATTTTACATCTGTTGTATTTGTATCTGATCAATTATGTAGTGATCTTTGTAATACTTATATATATCATACAAGTGTATATTCAATTCATTGATATATCCAACACTAAGAAGAAAGCCACAAAATAACCCACAAGCGCGCATACTTTCCGGCTTGATTTTTTCTCAAACACATAAACAGAAAACCCTTTATATGAGATTGTCCTACAAATTACATTATAATAGATAGAAGTACTTGAAGATATAATGTACATACCATCTTAAACCGATCCATCGTTCCAGACATTATACCCCTTGATGCATCCGTGTCATTTCCCTGGTTTAACAGCGCAATCAAGTATCATAAATATGCATATTTAAAGATATCACTAAAATAGGAAAGGTATATTTAACAACGTAAACAAGCATACCATTCGGTCAAGCAACCGACTATGCTTCTCCACTTCTTCATGTATGTCACCTGTTAACTGTCAATAACCCATATATGCCACGTCATTGTCATTCCTATGTCCAGGAAAGACCTTCAACTATGTCCTTTTCACAGTCCATAATTATAATATATATATATTTCTTGTCATCGCTCAAGCATCATCTTTTTATAGTATATCTGAACAAATATTATCACTAACCACTCTGACTTTACTTACCAGAGAAATGACAACTTCTAGCATTTGGTGTGTAAAATCCAAGTATGCACAAACAGGTATCGTTTAAGAATGAATACTGACAGTAATAATGTAGTAGACAGAGGAGTAGCAAGCTAATCTCAGGACCATATGGTTTGTAAAAGGTTATTAAGCAGCTGTGCTTAATGGTAATTTGAAATGCCCCGGCCTTTCTATTTTAATCTCACTACCTATTTTAATCTCACTACTCAACATCTTCAAATCTAAAGATTACACATTGCAGAACAGAAGGTTCGAATATCACACTTCAATGGGAAGATAAGCGATCATCTCATAGGACACTCACTCTCTTTAAAAAAACAACTCTGTCTTGCAAGCTTTGTACAACTTTGTCATTGTCCTTCTCATTAATGTCGTGGGAATATGAGGAAGAGGCCCTGAGACCACCTTCCTCAAGGCCATCTAAGAGAGATGATTTTGAGGCACGCTCCCTGTAAAGAAAGATCAAGCATTTGTAAGCATTAGACTTGATATTTCGAAAATGCAATATCTTTTCCAACACCTATATGCAGGCTTGATACCAGTATGCTGAACGAAAACACAAAAGTAAGAATGGAACTTTTAGGGCAGCAAGGACTTATGGCATAGTTTTGTCAGAATGAGACCTTGTTGTTAAATTGCAAACAAAACTGACTAAAAAGTTGAACAAGCTACTACACAGCAGAAACACATGAACTTCGAGTAGTATTATTCCAACTAGACACTTCCATAGTAACTTGCAAGAATCAAAAACAGAAATTCAACCTAGCAACACATATATTGTGTCAACAAAATTCAACACCGTATCTCCATCTTTACGAACTCCATTCATATAGTGCAAAATCAACAAAATATATATCTTCAACCATTTGGCATTGCAGAATACACATTTCAAACATTACTCTAATTAAAGAACCTAACTTGGAATATTCAATCTACCTCAGATTTTAGCTAACAAGCTTTTCTCAAGAGCGAAATCAATAATCTTTAATCAAATTATCAAATTCCATATCAAATCGGAAAACAAAAGGCCAATCACTATGAATGTGTTGTAATAACATTGCTGGCGTTTATAGAATACGAACCTTCTGTAACTCATTGCCGGGAGGATTCAGCGATACGGCGTCGTTCTGCGCCTGTCGGATTTGGCTTTTGAAGGTGGCGAGATCTGGTGGCGGAGAGAATGACGACCGTGGTGGTGGTGGTCGTTGGAAGAAAAATGCGGAAATTGAAATTGAATTGAACGGAAATCAAATTGTAGTTTCTACGATTTTCCTGGGCCCGAGACATTTTGCAAGGCCTATATTAGAAGTTATTACACCCCGTTACTATATACATTGAAGTTATCTTCCACCTGTTTCCATTCTACTTCTAATTTTTCATATTCATGCTCACATGACTGAGCCTGCAGCCCTATTTCGTTCTCTCTCTTTTTCTGGTAATGAATAATTCAAAAAGTCATACTGTAACCAATAAATTTTCTCTGAGCCAAGTAGCAACCAGCAACCATGGTTAGATGAGCTGCAAATTCTTTCAATGTTTCAAGACCGACAGAGAACCGTATCATCATCCATTACGCCCATAAATCTCGCCATCTTTATTATTTGGTATTATTAGTAACGATAGAAATCACGTTCTGCAGACTGCAAAGTGACCCCTTCTACCCATTAGCATCCCAGAAAAGAAAAACGAAGAAACTGAATAAAAACTCAGTGCAGGATTTGAAAACACGTATAAGACAACGTGAAATGGCTCCTAATCTTGAAGCAAATGTAAGATGGCAAACATAACATTACTGAATGCTTATCAAGTTATCATAGTTTTCACTGTGATATTAGTCTAAAATAAATAGCTATTGTGCAAAAAGAAACTTTAACCTTAGGAGTGTTTCAAACTTGAACCTAGAGACTTGTGCAGACATTGCTTTGGATTTGAAAGTTTCCAACTCCAAAATGTGTTTATACAGAATTAGCTTAACCTCACAACCATTCTCACGCATCTAGATCCTAGACATGATAAAAATATATATCCAAAAAGAGAACATGAGTATATGACCACAATTATGGAAGGATTATTTGTGTATCTGTTGCCAACATCGGTTTCAGAACTCATGATTTGATCATAAACTAATAGCCGTGGCCTGAGTTCAGTACCATTTAGTTACTACACAACTATAAATTGCAAAAGCCATAAACTTTGATAAGAAAATACTATATCTCTTGAACATATATTGTACATTTCTACGAAAAAGAAAGACACTTCTTTTCCATAAATAATCAGAATTATATACTTCAGAAGTCAAAGCTTCACATACCTTGGAATTAAATACACTAATCAGTCTTTCAGTGTGAAAAGCTGAGATATTCACAAACTGCTGAGCTAGTGCCTAAGTGTTCATCTAATTGATCGCTGGGAATCAAGACAAATTCTCTCTCACCGTCAAGAGGACTTCAAATTCAATAAAGCAGTTAATCGACATATGAGGCTGCACATTGCATTTGCCACTCCATGCAGTCTTCAAAATCGAAACTACTCGCACAATCCAATAATGCATTCTGCTGATGCTCATAACGACATATGTAATTCAACCCAACAAGAAGCTGGCAGATTGCTGCCTCCGTCTTCTTTCGATCGGCAAAATACAATGTCTGAAGCAGCAGAACATGTGTTCGAGTAACAATTTTCTGTTGCTCAAAATTACGCTCACTTTGCCATCTGATCATGTTGTGTGCCAATGGGGCCAGCCACCTCAGAATCCCATCAAGAGTCTCCTTCCAATCATGAGCAAGAGGCGCATCATATATAGCCAAATTCTTGACATAGGACTTGAGATTAGTCCTCAGAGAGTGTCTCAAACTCGTCGGCAACATATGATACAAATCATCCCTAGCTTCCTCCCCCACTAAATAAGGATAGCGAAGCAACTTCTCGACTACAATTATAACATTTGCATAATGCAGAGCTAGAGCAGAACCTCCCACAGTAGTTGGGGGAGCATACACCATCAGTCTATTCTTGGGACCAAAATGTGCACCATTCACTCCGGCAAACTTGGATTGACCACCCATCTGCACTTTACTAAAACAACTAGAATGATTAGGATAATCTTTCCTCATACCACCAGTTGCTACACTACAACTCGAGAATTGGCTACTCCGATCCTCATAGCCACCAGCACTATCATCTTCATCATCATCAACAACTGAACTGCTTACAAGGCAGTCCATGAAAAGCCTCCCGGGGCTAGTTCCGCATGGAAAGTTGAAATCCTCTGCTCGAATCAGCTCCAACTCACCTCTCCTCGAATCAAATTGAGGCTTAAAACTTGACCCCCTTTTCACCACCACAGCCTTCTCAACTTGCCCCGAATGATACCCTTTTTTCTTACTATGAACCCTCTTCAACGGCTCCTGAGAAACCCACCTTGCATCAATATGACCCGACACAAGAGGAGGCGAAGCTCCACCATGGTTCTTGCTCAACGCAGAGTCTCCAAAGACCCCACGAATCGTAGCATAGATGGTACAAACCGTCCTCGCTAACAGCTCGACAACCTTATCGTAAGTCTGGTTCCAAAGTGAAATCTCCTTGAGATGCCTCACATCCTGCTTCTGCCAAATCAGCTTCTGCTCAAAAGCCCTCTTGCTCTCCTCATGTTGGTTGTTCTGAAACTTCTTGGTGGCTTGCTCCAACTCATTTAACACCTCCAATTCACTATACAAATTACAAGTAGCATTCACATACCTCTCCAACTTCCTAACCATACCCTCCATATCTTTCACTAAAAAACCCAACTCCTTAATTTCAATAACTCCATTAACAAGGTCAGCATAAACATGCTCAAAACCCTGCAGGGCCGGCTCAACACATCTCTTGCCGAGCCGGCTCACGACCGCAGCGACCCTGTTCAGGTCTTCAAGCTTCTCAGTCAAAACAAGCTCCATAAGATAAGCCTCATCAGAAGAGACCAAGTTAAGAACACCCTCAGACTTCAAGATCTCAACTTTAAGCTTAGAGATCTCAGAGTCTGTTAAGGACTTGTGTAAATAAACAGTCTTGGACATAACATTAGCTACCTCAAACGAAAGAATTCCTATAGTTTGCTTCTGGGTTTCGCTGCTGCTGCTGCTGCTGCTGCTGCTGGTGTTGTTGTTGTTGTTGTTGTTGTTGTTGTTGTTGTTGTTGTTGTTGTTGTTGTTGTTGTTTGGTGTAGTAGTAGTAGTGCTTTTTGGGTGGTTTGATTTCTTTGAGTGCTTAAGTAAAAGAGCATGCTTTAGATTTGAGCTTACCTGGTTACCCATCTTCAAAATCCAAGGCTCTGCAACCATTGCTACGAAGATCTGAAGCTATAAAGAAATCTGGGTCCGAGCTAAAAACTCAATCCGAATCGCAAGTGTGAAATTTGGAGACAAACTATGTTGAAAGCTCAGAGCTTTGTTCAAGGAAAGTGTCAAAGTTTTGGGATTTGGGTAATTTGAGAATTGGTGTAATTGATTGGGAAGGGAAAAAAGCTGTGTGGTATTGAGTGAGTGGGAGAATCAATCACTGCTTTGAAGAGCACAAGTGCTTCTGAGATGCAAGCTCTTCATGTTTTTTATGGTTGCAATGGGTGTGTGCTTGGCTAGGTATTTAAGTGCTGTGTGAAAAAAAAATTCAAAATGTTTCAAAAGTGGTCTGACTCTTTCTCTCTCTTTTTCTCTCCGTGTATTTTTTGATCAGGAAAGAAAACATTCATTGAACCAAAGTAGGATTACATAAGTTTGCTTCGAAATTAATCGAACTCATGAGCCAAATTGATCCATTCTCAATACGCGAGAAAATATATTTCTCATCGAGGGTAGTTTTTGCTAAATTATAAGCGATCATATTACACTCCCAGGATTGAAAACTAATGGGAGTGTTGCACACCTTGCCCAACACAGACTTGATTTCTTCAATGAGATTGCCAGCCTCTGCCCAATTGATCTCGGGGTTGTTCACTACACTGGTGATTTCTGTACAATCAACCTCAGCTACCAACAATGGGATATCAAGGGAAACTGTCAGTTGGAGGCCCATTCTTAAAGCAAGAAATTCAGAAACCATTGGGGAATAATTACCAGAAACGTGAATAGCTTTGGCTGCAACGAGTTTTCCAGAGTCGTTTCTAATGATTACCCCGAGCCCACACACAGCATTCCTTTCATCCACAGCAGCATCAGTATTCAACTTCACTAATCCCCTGCATGGAGCTTCCCAAATACCATCTCTCTTGGCTTTCTCCTTCTTCTTTTTCTCTGCCACATTAGCATTCCAAAATTCGTCTGCCGGAGAGAAAGCTTTAGATAGAAAATAGGCAGTATTGAGTTCAGCAATGTTGTCATGCCACATGTTGTTCCTTTCGTTCCATATGATCTATATCACGTAAGCAATGTCATTAATTCTTCTCATCAGGCTCACTCTTTGACAAAAAGAAAGTCAATGCCTCAATACATTTGATGATCCCATAGGGAGCACATCCCCAGATGGCCTCTTTCCATATTCTCTTGCTCTCCTTACATTTAAATAATGCATGAAACACAGACTCATTGTACTTCTTGCATCTGAAATAGTAAGGAATCAGGGTGAGCTTCCTTTTGTACAGGCCATGACCGCATGGGAGAGCATCATTGCAAGCTCTCCATAGAAACACTTCACCTTTGGAGCCACTTTCAAATACAAAATTTCTTTCCAGAAAGCTCTCAAATCCACATTGTTAGATCCTTCTCCACCTCTATTATGCATACTGTCAACATCTCTAGCTAATTTGTAGGTTAACTTCACCGTTAACTTTCCATATTTCTCTGGGAACCAGCAGCACCAATCATTCCTATCTATATTACCAGTTGGGATTCCTGTGATTTGTTTTGATTCTTCCTCTATGAAATTCTAACTGATTAAGGGGACATTCCATCCACCAGAGGGAGTAAAAAGGTCACAAACTTTGGTGTTTATATCAAGTGACTTGGGACTCTAGCTTTTGAACAGATAGGGTCTGGGGATCCATTTGTCTTTGTAGACACTGGTGTCCTGCCCATTACCAATGCACATTATGCATCCAGCGTCAACAAGTTCTTTGCCCCATAATATTGATCTCCAAATGTAGGAAGGATTATCACCAAGAGTTTTCTGCATAAAAACAGTGTTAGTAAAATAACGAGCTTTGAGTACACAACTCACTAGAGAATTTGGAAAACGTCCCACTTCTTCCAATAAATACCCATCCCACTTTTTTACCCCACCAAAATTTTGCAACCAGCCTATTAAGGTCCTTACAGACTCCTCTAGGAAGTTGAAAAATATTCATTTCATATCTAGGAATGGCTTAAAGGACTACCTTAATCATTAGTTATTTCCCAACCATCGAAAGAAATTTCTCACTCCAACCATCCACCTTCCTTTATAGACTTTCTTTCACATTCTAGAAGATTTTCCGTTTGTCTCTACCTACCACAGTTGGTAACACCAAGTATCTCATGAAAATCTACAACTTCCATTCACATTTCTTCCCCAATAGCAAAATTTTCATCATGTTTTGTGCTAGCACTAAATGAGATAGTAGACTTCCCAAAGTTAATTTTTTGACCAAAAGCCGCTTTATAATTTGCAAGAATATTTTTGAGGTGTCTACACTCATCCAACTTTGCATCATCGAAGATAAGACTATCATCGGCAAAGAAAACATGATTAATCATAGGTACCACCCTAGCAACACAAACACCATGAATTTCTCTCCTAGCCTCTGCTTTATTCAACAACGCAATCAGACCCTCCACACATAGCAAGAAAAGGTAATTAAGGTGAAATAGGGTTACCTTGTCTAAGACCCCTACTCAGTTTAAAGCTCCCTTTTGCCTCCCCATTAACAAGAATCGAATACGAGACAGTTGACACACACTTCATATCTAGATTAATCCACTTCCCACAAAAACCTAGTCTCTTCATCATCTCCCTCAAAAACTCAACTCGACTATGTCATAGGCTTTCGCCATATTAAGTTTGAGAACCATCTTCTTCTTACCATTTTTCCCCCCTTGTTCTAATAGCATGGAGAGATTCAAAATCCACAATTATGTTATCGGTAATCAATCTTTTTAGAACAAAAGCACTTTGGTTATCCTAAATAATCAAAGGCAACACCACCTTAAGTCTATTTGTAATAGCTTTAGAGATAAACTTATAAATTACATTGCATAGGCTTATAGGGTGATAGTCTGTTACCTTTTTCTTGGCTCCTTCACTTTCGGAATAAGGGCAATGAGAGTCTTGTTTAGCTCCTCAATGTTACCATCACCATTCAAGATCTTCAAGCAAACTGATACCATGTTCGACCCCATAATATTCCAATATTTTTGATAAAATAGGACGGGTAGGCCATCTTTACCCGGGGCCTTTGTCGGATACATTTTCTCAAGAACCACCTTGATATCCACTCTACAATAGTCTCTGCATAGCCTTTCATTGGAGGCCTCATCAATCTTCTCCCCAATGACATCCTAGATTACACTATGTGTTGGCGGCATAGATGAGGTAAATAACTCACCAAAATAATCCAGAAAAGCTTCACTCACTTGCTCACTGCCAACATATTTTGTTCCCTCTGTGTCTTCCATTTCAAAAATACCATTTGCTCTCCCTCGAGTTTTTGCAGCTTCATGAAAAAATTTGGAATTAAGGTATCCTCCCCTAAGCCAGGAAATTCTACTAAGTTGACACTAGAAAGTATCTTGGTCAGGAGCTCCTCATACTCTATGTTTAGAGCACGTCTCTTCTTATCAACCTCCTGGGAGTTGGTCACATAGTTGAGTTGATCCACTAGCACTCTTAACATTATTAAGCCTAGTTGGTATGTGACCAAACTTTTTCCTACTCCATTTTGACAGACTTTTTGCACACTTCACCATTTTTCTTCTGATATCTTCTTCCCTATTACCCCAAGCATTTGTGACAACCTGGTCACACTCGCCCTTTTCAGTCCAAAACTCCTCAAAAAGAAATCTCGGTTTTTTTCCTCCAACACCAGTTGCCACCATGAGCTCCCAACTCTAATCAGATAGGAACGTGGTCAGATGATCAGTTCATTATATGTCGCACAAGACAGTGGCTAAAGATGCTTCTTCCTGCCTTATTGATGAAACCTAGATCAAGTCTTTCTTTTACATTTGCTTCACCTTTTCGATTATTATCCCAAGTATTTGTCTCCCACAAACTCAATTTCACCAAGGAGAGAGTCCCCAATGGCATCTCGAAACGCCACCATCGCACTGTCCTCTCATTCATGCGCTCTAGATTTCTCAGAATTCAATAAAATTTTGTTGAAATTGCCTCCGATAACCCATGCTTCTAAACACAGACTCACCTCCGCCTATCTCTGAATTAAGTCTCAAGAGTGGTTGCCTAACTTCTGCTTAGGGTTTCCATAGAAACCAGTACAACGACAACTTACATTATCACACGAGGTAATTCTTGAATCAATATGCCCCTTAGAAGTAGATAAGTACTAACCTTCCAATCATTCCGCCACAACATCGCAAGACTCCCACCACCTCTATCACCTTTTTGCAATCCGCCCCCAACTTGATCTTTCTTTGCATTTCTTCCAACTCTGTAACAACAAAAACCCTTCAACTCTTTTGCCAATTTCTCCATCTGGTTGACATTCTTCCTTGTATCTGTAAGGAAGATAACGTCTGACTTTTTTGACCCTAACAACATCTCTTTAGGCCCTTAACATCCATGGTTTTCTGAGCCCACATACATTCCAACATAAGACTAAAATTTCTGATGATGGGTTCGATCACTGAAACCCATCACTGATTGAGTTACCCTCTGGATAACATTAGAATTTGGATTTTGGGGTGCAGGTTTCTCCACTGAAGGTTTCCTTAAAGACTTGGAGGTACTTAACCTGACCGAGTAAACACAGTCTGTAAGTAGGTAGGTAGGTAGAAAAATGGATGTTAGCAATTGAATGCTCTGAGTACAAGGAATGATCATAGATAAATAAAGATAGTAAGACAAATCATCAGAATATATTGACCGGAAAAGGACACACAAACCATCCACTTGCTTTGGGGACCTTCTCTCTTTAAGACACTCTCTCACTAGGAGAACTTCCTTTGTTTTAGAGAAAGAAGGTCCCCAAGTGAATTTGTTTTTGTTGTGAAATTTAAAATAGCTGGGTCTGACTCTCTATCTCTGCTCTCTGATGAGATCAGGTTAGGTATTCAAAATGACCATCAAGAGAGGTACATTATCATATCATTTCACAATGGCTATTTACAAGTAGCTAACACCCAACTGAAACTTTAATGTGCTTGTTCTAATTGGACCATATAAATACTTACTGCTGCTACCTCTCTTCTATTTCAAGATGCACATAATACACACCTTATTTCTTATGAGGTAATGAGATCAGACACCATAGTGATGATAGTGGTTTAGTTGCTTCTTTCTAGTTGACCCAAACCAAATTTGCATGTCAAACCCAGAAAAACTAAAGCAGAGCTGCTTGAATCATCAATGTTTGACTTGGATATTGAATTTGCAGACTTCAGTTTGTTTATTTATAAACCTAAAAAGAAAAGAAAAAATACAGCAAAGACCTTGCTAGATTTACAAACCAGAGTAATGGATCCTTCTTTAAGACAATGGTCATTTTGAATACCTAACCTGACCTCATCAAAGAGCAGAGATAGAGAGTCATACCGAGCTATTTTAAATTTCACAACAAAAATAAATTCACTTGGGGACCTTCTCTCTCTCTCTCTCTCTCTCTCTCTCTCTCTCTCTCTCTCTCTCTCTCTCTGTATTTGAATTTTTTTTTTTTGTGAAATTTAAAATAGCTCGGTATGACTCTCTATCTCTGCTCTCTGATGAGGTCAGGTTAGGTATTCAAAATGGCCATTGTCTTAAAGGAAGGATCCATTACTCTGGTTTGTAAATCTAGCAAGGTCTTTGCTGTATTTTTTCTTTTCTTTTTAGGTTTATAAATAAACAAACTGAAGTCTGCAAATTGAATATCCAAGTATGATTCAAGCAGCTCTGCTTCAGTTTTTCTGGGTTTGACATGCAAATTTGGTTTGGGTAAACTAGAAAGAAGCAACTAAACCACTATCATCACTATGGTGTCTGACCTTATTACCTCATAATACATAAAATGTGTATTGTGTGCATCTAGAAATAGGAGGTAGCAGCAGTAAGTGTTTATGTGGTCCAATTAGAACAAGCACATTAAATTTTCAGTTGGGTGTTAGCTACTTGTAAATATCTATTGTGAAATGATATGATAATGTACCTCTCTTGATCATCAAATTAGGAATTAGGTCTTACCGGTATATAACTTCTTTATTGTAATGAATTATTACAAAGTAGAACTAATTTATCTAACCAAAATTATGAATTTATGATTTTATAGTCAAACACAATATTCTATTACCAAACAAAAATAACAAACTACTCTTAAGGACAGTTTGGAGGAGCCAAATATATTTAAGGACAATGTCCCTTATTTTAGACAATGAAGGACAAAACCTTCTAAACAAGGACATAAGCCTTATAGGCTGCCATGTGGCAGAACAAGTTTACGTTCAACAAGAGATACGCTTGAGGTATCACTATAAATAGAGAGTTCATGACCAGATCAAAAGGCACTTCTATAGTCATACACAAATTTGCTCTCAGCAAATTTAACTCTCCTCGCGAGAGAAATCGACAACGATGAATCTAGAGTTCTCACCAGACATGGAATGAAGGATTCGACAATTCTATCTTGTCAATCGACAGCAGCAAACTACGAATTTTCACCAGACAAGGTGTGAAGGTTCTGGCCGGAGACGAAGTCACAACAAACTTGTGTTCTCAACACACATCAAGAAGATTGCTCTTCTTTTGTACCAGATATGGTGTATGAAGTATCAATTTTCGTGGCTCTGCAGTGAGACACGAACTCAAGTCCAAACCCGTTAGGTAAAAGTCATAGGTCATCTAGGCAAAAAGAACTCATCGAATGAGGTTGGTGCTCTCCTTGCTTCATTCGATTATGTAGAAGCAGATTCAGCGGCGCAACATAAAACAACATTCTGCTTTCAGTAGTGACACGCCAAACACGCAAAAAAAAATAGTTTGTAATTATCTAATACATGTCTAATGGGAAATCGAGCCAAACACACATAAAAATATTGGTAACGAGAGCATGAGATATATAAATGTGTGACGTTTACTATTCATTTCGTGTCATTTTTCTAAGATCCAGTACCGAGTAAAATGTCATATTCTTGTACGTATTTTTCAAACCGGGACCTTGGAATAAATCTGCTTGCTAATAATTTGAGAATAAGATGTTTATGGATGAAAACTTGACCCAAACTGATGGGATGGGGGGATTTTTAAAAGTTAATTATAGTGGGAGTTGGTGCTTCCCCTTGTTCTTTTGCAGACAACTCTTACTTGAGGGCTATCGATCACACTAGCCCCATATGGAGTTATAGACTATTCCATCTCCCAGCAAAGAGCAAGCAAATAATGCCAAAAAGAAAGAACGATCAACTATTCGCATATAGACTAACCAATTCTATATCCACTTGTTGTCTTGCTCCTTTCTCTTACCTATGAGTCTATGACAACTGCTCGAAGAAAAACATGTGCACTGCGTGATGACACTGTTAGGGGATTCTGAAGTGTGCATAACTGCAAATATAACACAATCTCGCTTGAATGACCATAGTTGTTCTCATCCACTACTAATTATCGTCTAAAATGACATGATAAATATGTACATGCATGCACACTTATGTTCTATGCAAGACTGCACGGTACACTTGTTAGCTCCTGCAACAACATTTCTTACTTTAATTTTTGCAAATAAAATAGTTCTAATCGTTATCTGCTTAATTTTGTTTAATCTTTTCATATACTTCTCAACTTAAAAACGTAGTGAAGTTAAGTGACAAATAATTCAGAGTGAAAATTAAGCATAAACTCATGTGGGAGTCACTTCCATTCTGCGGACTGGAGGATTTGGCCATGCTTCGTAATATATGGAGCTCACATGATAAAGAATACTAAAGTATATACAAGAGCAGCAGCAGCTAGGTTATAAACACAATGCATGTTCATAGCACTGAAAATATCAAACATGCGGCTCACTTCGGCATGCCTTCACTTCGATCCAGACCATCATATGATAAGATGAGCAATAATATTCTTGAAAACTGTTTTGTATGCAATAGAATCGAGTACTTGGTTAGGATGATCGAAAAGTGTTCATGATCGAAGAATGCAAAAGATAGACATACAGGTAAAGGATTATAGGACCAATTTTTGTGGCACTTTTTCTTTCCTAGACTATATATGATATGAAATATGTGCCCTTACCAGCTTTGCCTATGAAATGCTTTAGACATGCGCTCGTTTTGTTTTGACCCATCATGTGTTTCTATGTGCATGCATGCATGCCTATCTGGTTATGACTCCAAACTCAAAAGGGGCATCACGATGCAAACAACTGGCTTAGACCATTAGAATCTTCTTCACTAATCTGATTTTTAAGCTTTCCACTTTCATTTAGGACAACTTAAATGGCCGATTGCGCTTAGTCAAAAAGAGCAAAAGAAACTATCTTTCTAGTCAGCTAGCAAGTTGGATACTTCTAGTTACATTGAACTTCAACGAAATGATCAGTATGTCTAGCTAGCAATGTAAATCAAACAGATCGATTTCCATCTCTATTCTCTGTAGCTTTTCATTATAATCTCATTCATCTTGCTAGCTGGTCTAACAAGTAACTATAGTCAATATATATTACACGGATGTGTCTATATCCCTCTTAAGAATTAAAATACACAATTTGGGTACGTCGCTTAACAAGTAGTGGAGTAAGAGAAAGACTAACAAGAGAGAAGAATAAAAAGAAACCCAGAAAAGGATTGGTTGATGTTGATGATCGACCAACATCCATGTATTCCCGCCATTTGCATGTAACTGTGTAAGTTTGTATTTGGATTCACTTTAGTATGAAGAATAAATATTACGTCGATTACGTACTAGGATAGGCGGTTTGATCAACTTTTTCCCCACAAATTGCGTCTTTAGTCACTTTCCTATATATATCGGTCTCTTTACGTCCGCGACTCTTTAAACTGCCATGCATTATGCATGCATAGACTATATAAAGAGATCGGCGAAGGATGCATGCCACTTTCATCAGTTTCATGGAGCTTGGGAGGTGGTAGTGTGAAGGCATATTTATGATTGGCTATCCCTTATATTAGATAAAACACAATAGACTGAAAGAACATCAATGAAAAGACGAAGCTGTTGACATTGCCTATCTATTTCAATGAAAAAAATAGGTTGATCATTCATATTGCATTACATGTTTTCATTTAGGATAGCACTCTTAGCATGCATCCCTGTTATTCTGGAACATTTTCATGTGTGATATTCAGCAGCTTATGTTGTCTCTAATTCAGAATACATGTGCTTAGTTGTACGGTAGTTGACCTTGCAAAAGTTGTTTTTGAATTATGGAAGAACTTTTGGTGAAAGTTGTTTTTAGGTTCAAATGTGATTTCTTGGTTTTAGTGTGTTAAATATATGTTTTACTTTACAGCCTGGATTACTTTTGCCTTCTCAAGATGTGTCTGTGTAAACATAACATGCTCTACTTGCTGAATCTGTTTGGCCATTTCTGGTATAAAGTTTGGAAAAGATTTTCCCTCCTAAAGCACATTTTGCCTAAAATGGAAACCCTAAAGTTGACTTTGTATGTTGTTTCTTAAGCATGCTTTTGTCCTTTAAAACTGATAACAACTGGTTGGTCTGTTCCGAATCAGTTTTTGGTCTGCTATAGGGTAGCCTTTGAGCTGTTTAGCATGTTACTCTTTGCTGTGTGAAGCTACTGATCTGTGCTGTCTATATAAAGGATTCCAAGGCAGTTTTGACTCCTTGGTTGATTGAAACTATTTGTTGAGAGATATTCTTTTTGGGTGATTCTTTGAGAGCACAAAAACTGTGTTGTTTTCTCTCTTCTCTTCTCTTCCCTTTCTGTGTCTTTCATTGCTCTTTGCTGTGCATGTAAGTCATAGATTCTCAATCATAAAAACTATTTTCAAAACCTATATGTATCATTGCATAAGTGCATTCCATTGAGATAGGTATGGAGATGTTCAACCCGAAGAAATAGATCAAGAAGATTTAACTTGCAAGTAGTTAAGATCTGAGTTGATGCTTCTAGATACTTTCCAAGGTGTAAACACATAAGTCAAGTAGTGTAGCTCTGTTTAGAACTAGTAGTCAAACTAGTTATGATAGCATACGGGCTACGTATCCCCAGAGTACAAGAGTCTTGTAATTGTGTGTGTTACTTGATAGTGGAAATGTTTGTCCCTCAAGAGTTAGGGGCACGCAGTTTTAATCCTGGTTGTAGGATTTCTGCGTTAACAAAAATATTCTCGTGTTATTCTTTACTGACTGCTTTTATAGTTCAACCATTGGTATCCTGTAATTCGGGATAGGTTGCAATTATGCTATCCCCGGGTACAGTTTAAGCGAAAAAGTGGTAGAAGACCTATTCCCCCCCCCCCTCTAGGACCTTTAAGTGGTATCAGAGCGGCCACTAGCCTTTACTAGTGAGATCCTCTGAGGGGCCAGAAATGGAACGTGAAAAAGGCTCATCCATAAATGTTCCTCCCTTTTTCGATGGACATGATTTTTCACAATGGAAAATCATGATGAGTGCATTCCTCTCCTACCAAGATGATGGTATGTTGTGGCAAGTCGTGGAGGAAGGCTGGACACATCCCACAAAACCAAATGGCGATGGATCTAATGAGAAAATTTCAAAGCCAAGGTCCAAATGGGAAAAAGCTGACAAGGATTTAGCTTGAGCAAACATCAAAGCTCTAAGTTGTCTCTTCAATGCCGTATCTGAAGCAGAGCGTCAAAGGATTATTCATTGCTCTACTGCTAAGGAGGCATGGGATGTGCTCATCAACACTCATGAAGGTAACTCTCGAGTTAAGCAACAAAAACTTCAACGTCTTATTTATGAATTTGAAGGTTTAATCATAGTGAAAAAGAGTCTATTGATGATTTCTATGGTCGTGTACTTAATATAACAAATCAATGTTGTAGTTTAGGCGAGGCCATAGAATCAAAGAAAATTGTTAGGAAATTCTTGAATGTTTTACCTCCCTTCTTTGACTCAAAAATGAATGCTATTAATGAGGCTCATGATCTAGACACGTATCCTCTAGAAGAACTTATAGGAAACTTGAAAACTTATGAGACACTCAAGAAAAATCCTATAAATAAAAAATTGGTTGCTCTAAGTTCGGTTAAAATTGAGGATGAGAAGGTGCTTGAAAATGAAGATGATAGAAATGATGAGTTTGCCTTCTTAACCAAACAATTTGAAAAATTCTTAAGGAACTCAAAAAGGAAACCTTTCAATTCTAACCGGAATTTCTCTAAAGGATCTAGCTCTAAGTTTTTTAGAAACAAGGATTCACGTAGAGATCGGGATACCAGGTCTCCTTTTATCCCAAGAATGGACAATAAATGCTTTGAGTGTAATAGAGTAGGACACAAAGCTGTTGACTGTGCTAATAGGAAAAATAAATCTCACAAAGTACTAAAAACAACTTGGAGTGATAGTGATTCCAATCAAAATTTTGAATCCGAATTAGAATAAGATGAGAAAGTTGCTTTTGTCACCCAAGTCACATTAGATGAGTCTCTTGAAGTCAAGGATTCTGATGACGAAGGTCATGATATGTATGTACGGTTATGTAAAGCATCTAAGTCTATACTTGCTAAAAATGAAATTCTAACTAATGAACTATCATTGAGTAAGGAGACACATTCCAGGTTACAAGAGAAGTACATATCTTGGAAAGCTGAATGGAGCTCTACCAAATCTCAACTAGAAGAATAAGTGAATTTCCTCAAATGAGAGCTGGATCGTCAATCTTCTTCGATAATGGTGCTTACTGCTGAAAAGTTGAACCTTGAAGAATCTCTGTTGGACGCCAAGAACCAGTTCACAAAATTCTCCATCGTCTCGGAGAAGCTATCCCAAATCTGTGGGATGGGAAGACTGGATGGTAGCAAGAAGGGTTTGAGGATGATGGAAAACCCAAAGGGTCAGGGAAGACTACATTTGTAAAAAGCATCAGTTCGGTGTTGAGAAAGCCTCCACCCCAACCAGAGATCAATGCTCATGAAACTTCCAAGGTTTCCAAACACAAAAAGAGCCCACAAATCAGATGCTTTCATTGTGGAAACAGTAGACACATTCGAAGGTTCTGTTACAAGCTAAGAAGGGGCGCTGTACCGGCAAAGATTCCTCAAAACAACGAGTTTCTCATCCGTTTTCGGAAATCACTCGACGAACTGACCAGGATTGCACAGTCCCTTGCCATCCCGAAGCAGAAGAACAAGCCAGTCACTTTAAACTGGGTCAGGAAGTCTATTCGAGAAACCAGGGATACCAGAAGCATCATCTCTCCCAAGGAACCTGGTGTCAAGAAGAAACAAGAAGATGTTATTTGTTTCTTTTCAAGAGTCAAGACCTCACCTTCTGTTGCAAGGAAAGTCGTAGCTGTTTGTAATGTTGCATTAACCGCCTTTTCTACAAGAAAATCTAACTCTTGGTACATGGACAGTGGCTGCTCGAAGCACATGACCGGCGAACGGAAATGGTTCACCTCCATGGATGATTCTCACCTAGTTGGTGATGTCATGTTTGGTGATGGAGCCAAAACTGAGATTATTGGAAGTGGGACAGTTGACACTCCTGATACCCGGGATTAAAGAATGTTCTGTTGGTAGCAAGATTGGAAGTATGCTTGCTGAGCGTAAGTCAGATTGTCGATGAATATGAGACGGTAACATTTGACATGTCTAAATGCACTGTTCTTGATGTGAAAGGAAGATGTGTTATGAAAGGTGAAAGATCCAGGGATCATTGCTACTGTGTTTGAGCCAACAAGAGATTGGAACCTAAAATCTGCTTTCGTTCATTATCACAAGAAAGCTTGCTCAATCAATGGCATAGGAGGATGTGCCATCTCAATCATCAAGATGTGGTGAAGCTGTCTTCGAAAGATGGAGTTCGAGGATTGCCCAAACTAACCGGGAGGGCAGCAGGTATGTGTGGAGACTGCAAGATGGGTAAACTATCCCGAACATCTCATCCTGTTTTAAATGCTAAGCCAACTTCTAATGCTCTTGAATTACTTCACCTAGATCTAGTAGGCCTTGTTGAAACTGAAAGTATTGCTAAGAAGAAATATGTGCTTATTGTGGTTGATGACTTCTCTAGATTCACATGGGTTATGTTCTTAAGTGATAAAACTCAAGGTCTAATTTTTGGGAAGTTTTTAGAATTGGCAAAACGAATTTCAAATGAAAAGCTTTCTGAAAACAAACGCATAATAAGAATTAGGTCGGATCATGGAACCGAATTTGAAAATTATTTGTTTGCTGAGTATTGTGAAGAGAATTGTGTGCACCATGAGTTTTCTGCCCCCATCATACCACAACAAAATGGGATAGTAGAAAGAAAGAATAGAGTCTTGGTTGAGATGGGAAGGGTAATGCTTAGTTCAGCTGACTTACCTCACATGTTTTGGGCCAAAGCAATTTTCAATGCTTGTTATACACTTAACTGTGTGATCTTTAGGCCAGGCACTAGTAAAACATAGTATGAACTTTAGAAAGGAAAGAAGAATAATATTTCATTTAAAAGCTTTCGGTATCCCTTGTTTCATCTATAGAGATCGTGAGTATTTGACAAAGTTTGATGCTAAATGTGATCGAGGTGTTTTTCTAGGTTATGCGTTGAATGGTCATGCTTACTGTGTCTATAATAAAAGAACTTGCAAAGTTATAGAAACGGTAAATGTGGCTATCAATGACTCTCTTGTGTGCTCTCACAACCACTCTTCAAGAAATGTGCAGGCTGAGGATATCAATACTGAGACGTCTCCCACATCTGCTGAGACTCCTATTGATAAACAGAATCCCATACCTGATGAAGTATCCTCGGATACAGAATCTGACACTAAGGTGTCAGGATAGATCAGACTCTTACTATCCAGAAGTCACATCGCATTAGGAAGCGCCAAATTCAAAAAGATCACTCTCCCTCGGATGTGATAGGCACGGTTGATGAACCAAGGAAGACCCGGAGTAAGTCAAACATGCTTGTAAGTAATCTTGTTACTTTCAAAAGTTTTCTTACAGTGTATAGGCTAGTTATCAATCGAATTGCATGTTATGGGTTTGTCTCAAATGTTGAACCTAAGAACATTAAAGATGCACTAAAAGACTCGGATTGGATTGTGGCTATGCAAGATGAACTTAATCAATTTGAGAAAAGCAAAGTATGACATTTAGTTCCTAGGCCTAAGGATAAGAATGTAATAGGAACAAAATGGGTTTTCAAAAACAAGACCGATGAAAAGGGAATCATTACTAGAAACAAGGCTAGGTTGGTTGTGCAAGGATATTCTCAAATAGAACGTCTAGATTTTGATGAAACCTTTGCTCCCGTAGCTAGACTTGAATCCATTAAACTTCTCTTGGCCATTGCGTGCTTTCTAAAATTCGATCTTTTTCAAATGGACGTTAAAAGTGCTTTCTTGAATGGAATTTTGAAAGAAGAAGTTTATGTGGAACAACCTCCAGGATTCCAGAGCTCTAACTATCCCGATCATGTTTACAGATTAGACAAAGCTCTTTATGGCTTAAAGCAACTCCTAGAGCTTGGTATGAAAAATTGTCTACACATTTAATTGATCATGGGTATGTGTGAGGTTCTATTGACAAAACCATGTTTGTTAAAAGTGTTTCCCATCATATGATTATAGCTCAAATATATATAGATGATGTGGTGTTTGGTTCCACCTCTCAAAAACTTGTTGAGGAGTTTGTCACTCTAATGAAGTAAGAATTTGAAATGAGTCTTTGTGGTAAGCTGAGCTTCTTCCTTGGAATACAAGTTCAGCAAAGGAAAGATGGTTTGTTCATTTCACAGGAAAAGTATGCAAAGGAACTGGTGAAGAAGTTCGGGATGGAAGGAGCCTCTCCCATCCGAAACCCAATGGGAACCTCATGCAGAATCAGTGCCGATTTGGAGGGTATCTATGTTGATCAAACGCTTTATAGAAGCATGATTGGAAGCTTACTCTACCTCACAGCCAGCAGACCCGATATCTCTTTTAGTGTGGGTGTTTGTGCTCGGTATCAAGCCAACCCCAAGGAATCACATGTGAAGGCTGTCAAGCGTATCATTTGATACTTCTCAGGTACGTGTAACTTTGGAATTTTGTACACAACGGATACTAACACTGAGATTGCAAGGTACTCGGACTCGGACTGGGCTGGAGATGCCACGGATAGGAAAAGCACCTCGGGAGGTTGCTTCTTTGTTGGAAACAATTTGGTATCGTGGCATAGCAAGAAGCAGAATTGCGTATCCTTGTCCACTGCCCAAGCAGAGTACATTGCTACAGGGAGCTGTTGTACCCAACTCCTTTAGATGAAGCATATGCTAAGCGACTACGGATTTGAGCAAGGTATGTTATCCCTGTTCTGTGACAACACCTCCGCAATCAATATTTCAAAGAACCCTGTATTGCATTCTAGGACCAAGCATATAGAGATTAGATATCATTTCATTCAAAACTTGGTTGAATATAATCAGCTTGAAATGACATTTATTCCAACTGAACAACAATTGGCTAATTTGTTCACTAAGCCTTTGGACAATCTGAGGTTTGAAAGTCTTAGGAAGGCTATTGGTGTATGCACCATCACTTGAAATATTTCATTCACTGGTCTAAATTTATTTTTCAGCACTTTCCTTTATGAAATAATTCTTTGAAAATAAATGTTGGTTCACGCTGGGATACGATTCTGTGTATGCATCCCTGGAAATGTTTCTGAACTTGATCTAAAGTGTTGCATCCTTATTTCATGTATCTTGTTAGACACTTGATGCATTTTTCACTTGTGTATATGCATCTATGTCTTCAAGGATGTTAGTGCTTGTGGTCTAAATCATTCTTGGAATTAGAAAGAACCTTTGCGCACTAAAGCGAATCTTGTGGGGTGTACACTGTTTGAGCTAGAAAACTGAGATAAGTTGAACTGGTTATTGAAGAACTGAAATGTGAAAATCTCATGATTATTGTCAAATTAATAAAGTAAATGAATGGGCTAGTCTTTTGCTGGGTGCACCTTAATCGAAACCAGTGGGGATCCCTGAGATGTTATCTATCCTTCGATGGGTTCGGACTAGTTATCCACCGAGTGTCCTTGATACACATATTATTCATTCGAGCATTGCGCTCAGGGCATGATGATAACTACTCAGCTACATAAATCTATGAGGACGTATTTCTCAGATGAGCTCTTGGCTAAATTTAACAATGATGGCAAAAATGCCTTAAAGACATGTGACAACGGCCAAAGGCCAAGTTGGGACAACGTCCTTGATATGATGAAATTCCAAAACTTTCAAAAGGTAGTGACAAAGTCACATGGTTACTCTTGATGTCCTCATTTCATTTGATGCTCCAAACTTGTACTCCCTTAGATTAAACTTTTCACACACACACACACACACACTTCTTATGGTTCCAAGGATTGATTTTTCAGAACATAGCATTGATGTTACTTTATAGTCATACATTAATGTGAAAAATTTGAGGCATCAAGACATATGAAAAATATGTGTCATATTTTTGTGAGTCATGCTCAAAATTTTCTGTTGTCTGGGATTTCGCTGACTGTTTCCATCCCAGGGTTCATGCTGATAGGTTGTACAAACTTTCTGAAATCAAACTTATTGTGTTTTCCTATGCACCACGTGAGGGGGAGTTGTCAATGTACTTGTAGGTACATCGGTACCTTCTATTATTCAGGGTGTCCCAAAATATCTCAGTGGATATTAGAAGTATATATGCATAGTGGTCTTTTTGTTTGCCTTTGAGGAATCTTTCTTGGTTGCATGTGTGCCTTTTCTATGGATAGGTTATTATTGCACTTTATTACTGACGTGACTAAACAGGAAGTTTGAAAGTGGAGATTGTGTGTTTAAGAGGAGAAACCTCTTGGTTCAAGAACTCTTGAGTGGGAGGTGTCTCGATTCTGCTGCCCCATTCTCTCTCTCTCTGGTCAGTTTCTCTTCTGTTTCTCTTATGTTTCCCTCTACTTATTCTCACTAAATGGTCCGCATAAGAAACGGCAAGAAGAACAACTTCTTCTCTGAAACCTTCAACCCTTCAAACTCTCTCATGACCAAACCATTCATTCCTGAAGAGGTGATCCTCCTTCCTCCTCCTCCTCCTCGGAAAACACCACCAAGTCCTGCTACTACTGGTAAACGGCCCCCTCCAGCAATCACCGCCACTTATCAGCGCCACCGGCGAGCTCCTCAAGGCTCCGGCAAGAAAAAAAAGGAGCCCAAGTTTGTGCCATTCATTTCAGTGGTACCGCCTACACCACCATCTCCACCTCAGGCCACCGTAGATCTAGATCTGCCTTCTCATCCACCGGCATCTTTCGTTGCTACTTCTTCTCCACCGGCATCTCCTATTGCTGAACCTCCTCAATCAGTGTCCCCTATTGCGGCTTCTTTCCACCATCTCTCCTCGGATCCTCCCCTCGGGAAACGCAAGCGTACCGCCATGACCACCATTTGCTCTTCCAGTTCTTCTCCAGCTTCTTTTGAACCCAAAGTTAAACGGGTCACTCGTTCTAAAGCTAAAGCATCAGCTGCTTCTACTCCTCTTGCCTCAAAATTCAAATATGTGGCAACCAAGCCGAAATCCAAAGCTCCCTTGAAGCCTCGTCTGGGTGATTCTCCATCATTCCCCCCAAGGTCTCACTTTGTCTCCTCCGATGCCTACAGTCTTTTTGGTTACATCACTGTCAATCGTCCAATTGTTGCTGAACGACCTATCGATTTCTCCTCTCTGCACCCTGCCTTACTCTCTCTAGTCTCACATCTGGGATGGGTGACGACATTAAGCTCCCTACCTAGGTACAATCGTACCTTGGTACAAGAGTTATATGCCAACTTCCCTGAGACGGTCTTTGCTGAAGTTCGTCTCCGTTCCAAGCAAAAAGTTTGTGTGAATGTACGTGGTATTGAAGTCAACTTCTCTTCTTCCGGGATACATCGTGCCCTGTCTCTCTCGCTCTCAGCTGACGGTGTCTTACAGAGCTATACTGAGTATTCAACCTCTCTTTCCATTCAAGATTTAGCTCCTAGAATGTACTCTTCTCCTACTCCTGAACCGGTCCTCGACACATTTCTCTCCAGCCGGTATATGACTGAGTGGTTCAAAGCTTTGGGATTCTTGGTTCGCACTTTGTTTCATCCAACCTTTCAGACCAGCAAGATTCTTGACAAGCAAGCAGTATTAATGGCATACCTCAATCACGACCCTCTTCGCCCAGTCATCCCTACAGAGTATTTTATGTTTCAAGCCCTCAGGACCATAGGTGTGAGTCACCACAGCTCCTTTGGCAAGGCTTTGGTGTTTCCTTGCCTCATCACCAAGCTTTGCGGTGATGTCGGGGTTCCCCTTTGGGAAGGTGATGTACTTGGTCCGGAACTCTGTCCGATGGACACTCTCACTATCAACAAGTCTGCACATCAATCCAATGAATATGTAGAGCCCATGGACCAGCAGTTCTTGAAGGCAGCAGTACAGTCAATGGTCACCTCAGCCGTCAAGGACCTCAAGGAGCATCTAGTGGAGCAGTTTGAGAAGTTCAAATCTGAAATATTTGTTCTTGTCTCAAGTCAGGCTGGCTCAGTTCCTGCTCAGGAGCCCACAGTCTCCTCCCCTCCTGATAACAGCACTGCCGGTTCTTCTCCTTCAGACTCTGGAGCAACTATCTACCTTGGGGAGATTGGTGCTGACGATGATGAAGCTATGGGTGATGCGTCGGGCTATGCCGTTTAGCAGCTTTTCTCTCTCTACTCTTTGACAATCTTTTTAGTTTCTGTTCTTATGTTTCTGTTTCTGTTTTCTCTGGACATCTTTTTGGTTTTGTGATCTGTCACTAAACAATGTTAACTATAACTGTGGTTTTTATTATGTTAACTGTAGTTTGACCATTTGTCTTTCCTAGACAAAAAGGGGGAGAACTAACTGGCTGGGATATGTACTTATGTTCCTATCATGGTAAACTAGTCAGGGGGAGTACTGAACTAGTTGGTTTATGTGCTATGGATACTTTATGCTGCATGTGTTGTTTTTGTTAAAATCTTTGGATGCAGGCATTCTTTGAAGGATTGTGTTTTGTCAAGGAATGCCAAAGGGGGAGATTGAAGGCATACTTATGATTGGCTATCCCTTGTATTAGATAAAACATAATAGACTAAAAGAACATCAATGAAGAGACTGAAGCTGTTGACATTGCCTATCTATCTCAATGAAAAAAACAGGTTGATCATTCATATTGCATTATATGTTTTCATTTAGGATAGCACTCTTAGCATGCATCCCTGTTATTCTGGAACATTTTCATATGTGATATTTAGCAGCTTAGGTTATCTCTAATTCAGAATACATGTGCTTTGACCTTGCAAAAGTTGTTTTTGAATTATGGAAGAACTTTTGGTGAAAGTTGCTTTTAGGTTCACATGTGATTTCTTGGTTTTAGTGTGTTGAATATATGTTTTACTTTACAGCCTGGATTACTTTTTCCTTCTCAAGATGTGTCTGTGTAAACATAATGTGCTCTACTTACTGAATCTGTTTAGCCATTTCTGTATAAAGTTTGGAAAAGCTTTTCCATCCTAAAGCACATTTTGCCTAAAATGGAAACCCTAAAGTTAACTTGGTATGTTGTCTCTTAAGCATGCTTTTGTCCTTTAAAACTGATAACAACTGGTTGGTCTGTTTCGGATCAGTTTTTGGTCTGCTATAGGGTAGCCTTTGAGCTGTTTAGCATGTTACTCTTTGCTGTGTGAAGCTACTGAACTGTGTTGTCTATATAAAGGATTCCAAGGCAGTTTTGACTCCTTGGTTGAGTGAAACTATTTGTTGAGAGATATTCTTTTCGGGTGATTCTTTGAGAGCACAAAAACTGTGTTGTTTTCTCTCTTATCTTCCCTTTCTGTGTCTTTCCTTGCTCTTTGTTGTGCATGTAAGTCATAGATTCTCAATCATAAAAACCGTTTTCAAAACTCATATGCATCATTGCATAAGTGCATTCCATTGAGATAGGTATGGAGATGCTCAACCCGAAGAAATAGATCAAGAAGATTTAACTTGCAAAGTAGTTAAGATCTGAGTTGATGCTTCTAGATACTTTCCAAGGTGTAAACACATAAGTCAAGTAGTGTAACTCTGTTTAGAACTGGTAGTCAGACTAGTTATGATAGTATACGGGCTATGTATCCCCAGAGTACAAGAGTCTTGTAATTGTGTGTGTTACTTGATAGTGGAAAGGTTTGTCTCTCAAGAGTTAGGAGCACGCAGTTTTAATCCTGGTTGTAGGATTTCTACGTTAACAAAAACATCCTCGTGTTATTCTTTACTCACTGCTTTTACAGTTCAAACATGTGTATCCTTTAATTCGGGATAGGTTGCAATTATGCTATCCCCCAGTACAATTTAAGCGAAAAAATGGTAAAAGACATATTCACCCTGCCCTCTAAGACTTTTATAGTGTTGGTGTTTGTGATGGTTTTCTGTACGTTTTGGAAGAAGTTACGTTTTGTGTAAAAGATCTTTATGCTAATTGACTCGATGTGATCTATCTCTTACTCTTCTTCTAATCTCTAGTTGATGGAGTGAAGACTATTGAACTTTATTAGTAGAACTGAAGATTTCTGATGATACTTTGCGGGGAAGAAATTAAATACTTTAGATATTGTCATAAATCATAATAGAGAGCAAAATTGTCTGCGTGTCTGTTGGATCATAGTCATACGGTGCTACATTATGAACCCTGATTAGCTTCACCAAAAGCATATGATCAATATCACAGATTCACAACATGTATGTTTTTTTTTGGTGAACACAACATGTATGTTGAAAGACAGATCAGATCATGTTATGTAATGTCAAAATGGAATTACCATGATTAGATGGACAATAGAATTATATGGGCCGTCACATAATTCTCATCCTCTGATTCCTCTCGTTAATTTGTATATATATGTTTATCTTTATTTTTTGCAATTATATTGAGATGTTGGAGTGAATTAAACTAATTATTTATAGTCAGAATAGTGCTCAATAAATGTCATAAAAACAAGCAGACCTCTTTTCTCAAAGGGATAATTCTACGTGAATGTCATAGCTAGAAACAAATATGATAGTGATATAATTTGTTTTTCTTCAAAGAAATATAACTACTCTTTGATTAGTGATAGGCCGGTGTTATGATTTAACCGAAAATCTCAATTAAATTTCAACGGGCAAATGGTATGATTGTGCAAATTAAAAGGATGTGATTTCCTTTTTCAAAAAAAAAAAGGATGTGATTTCCTTCTCAATACAAGTATTTTGGCATTGGAATAAAAAGCTAGTCTCCACCATTTATTTCAAAACGAAAGTTGTTACAAATGATCGATCTCGTAATTAAATCAATCCAAACACATTATAAGGATTTGCTTCCCAATCGGTATATCTTCAACGTTTGCATTGATTGTTTGTTATATTACTTCCTTTTTGTAAATCTAACATGAAATTTTTTAGCAACTTGGTTTTCCAATAACATATATTTGGAATAACAAATATTTGGAAGGACTTTTAGACTTCTGTGTCTTCATTTTGAATTCTCACCTTGTCCAAGGATCATCTATATGATTTGTATAATCTTATTTTGGCTAATGCCTAGAGCATCATCTACATCGCAGGAAGTCACAGAAAGACCCCAATGCGATTCTTACGGCCTTACCATCCAACCTTACACTGAGAATGACACAACAAACTCAAGCACTGCACTCTCCAGTCCCCTCTTAATATTTCTAGCATTAGAAGGATACTTCCCTTAATTTCTAGTCGTTACCCTAACATCATTACCAACCCCACTCAATTTCTCACCAAGCTAGTAATCAGAGTTACATGGTAAAAATGACCCTGAGTAATGCTTCTACAGAACCGGCCGGAACGCGTGATACTTTGCTCAAGCAAAAAATAAAAACAAATGTTATACTTTATAGTTCTATTATCTTATTTGCTATGAGGTATTTAGGTTTAGTAAACCAAAATAGTAGTAACAATACTTAAATGCATGCTTCATATAATGTCAAACTTCAGCACATTAACACAAATAAGGCAGTAGAGATGGCAGCAATTGAGATGCTGGACTAATAGGTTAAATATGGAACCACATTCACAATGAGGGCTGACTTTGGGCCTAAGTAAACTAGGCCTATGCATAGAGAAAACATATACAATTGTTGTATAGTAACTAGCCCAAGAAGCTACAAAATTTAAGTCTTCAATCAGCATTTTATATATTAATTATTTACCAAATTCACTTCCTCCCATTCATTTATAGTATGTTGGATGTAGGTTTAACTAACGATAATTGATTATAATTAATTACTAACCAACTAATTAGGAGAACATGATTCCTGTTATCAGATATTTGGATAACTTATCAAGAATTGAGAACTAAATAGTGCGATTCTACACTCATTAACTACTCATGAACTTAATTACTCGGCTTCATGACCAAGACTAATATCTTGTTTTAACGTTGACAACCTCATATTTCAGTTGAGTTTATTACATGACTTGATGCTCTTTCATACACTCCATAATAGGCTAAAAACAACTCCAACAGCTTCTTCATATTTGAATTTTTTTATATTTTAGAGAATATTTTAGTTGTTTGCTCCAACAGATTCTCTAACACACATTCCTTATTTTAGAGAATATGACGAGAGAAAAGACAACATTCCTTATATTTAGGGCATTCTCTATATGTTAGAGATGAAACATAAAATGCATTGTAAATTATATTTTTTGTTCCACTATAATAAAAAATATATATAAAAAAAATTGTTGGAGATGCTCTAATAGCTAATCTCTAGCCAATAATAACCTTTATAAACTCAATAATTTTCCATTGTTGTCCTAGTGCTTTCGATCGTTTTGATGTCGGTTGCTCTAAATAAGGGTTCGTCCTCTAGGCCTTGCTTTCACTACCGGATTAAGACCCATTGCTGGCGACTTTAAGTCGCCGGCCTTGTTTTTTTTCTCGCCGGAAATGTCATTACCGGCGACAAGTCGCCGGCAATGCCGTCGCCGGAAATTGCCCGCCGGAGATAGCATTGTCGGCGACTCATTTTCACGTCGCCGGTAATGAGTAGGACATTACCGGCGACTCAAGTCGCCGGCAATGTTAGCGCCGCCGTGGCCGGAATTTGAAGTCATTGTCGGTGACTTAGGTCCATGTCGCCGGCAATGGTTGGAAAAATTTTGAAAAAAAAAGCCGGTTCTGGATTAGGCCCAATTCCAGAACCTGCATTAAAAGACATAAACCGTACAATCATACAAGTTCAACAGTACACACATAAATGTCCAACGTACAGTACAAATAGCAACGATACGAAAATTAACTACAACTACACGTCAGGGTCGAGGAACTTGCGGGTCAGGGTCGAAGAAATCTATGTACTCATTTGAACTCCGGTGGCTACCCTGGTCTTGCTGTGGCGGTGACTGGTGCGGTGGTGGTGGTGGATAACTGGGGAACACAGGGACCGGGGGAGGTGTGGGGAGCGGTTGTCCGGTAGTCTGAGCCGCGTATATCGTCTGCATCCAGGTGAACATTTGTGTCTGCTGCTGAACCATGAGTCGGTGTTGCTCGATCATCCCCCGGTACTCGGCATCTCTGACTGCCTGCTGCTCGGCCATCTGCCTCATCTCCTCCATCTGCCTCATTTGCTCCTCCAACTCCCTCTACGTCCTATGAAGCTCCGCTGCGAGGTTACGACTAGAAGTTGAACTTCTTGACCCGGTAGAGTATTCTGAAGTGTTCTTCAATACTCCTTCGCCCGCTGAGCCCATTCCCCTACAGTAGTAGGTATTCTTTCCAGTCCCGCATGCTTTTGCCATGATCTGAGCCGCTATAGGGCGATCAAGCAGATCGATCTGAGAGGCATACTGGGTGACTTCTTCCTCGGAGCAGTCAGGATGGTTATTCCGAGCTATATTCATGGTCACTTCTGTGGTCGCCTCCTCCACTCTCGCCTAATTGAAAAGCGAAAATGAATAACGTATTATCTAACAAAATAAATTAATATCGAAAAATAGTTTTATTAACACATGGAGAGGCGAAAGACTTGCCGCTTCTTCAGGGCACTGCGGATAGAACTTCTGATGAATATACACCAATAGGTTCACTTCTTGTTGTTGCTACGCCTTACTCGACCAACCCAAATAGTTGAGTGAACCTACATGATGGGCCATGGTGTTTTTCAATCTATTCGCCTGGTTCGTCTTCGAAATCGCCTTGTTTGATAAACATATGTAAAAAAATTAGTAACTAACTATTTGAATGTGATACGATACATTAGGCTTGTAAGATATATTCATGATGCATACCTTCGCTTTGGGGTGCTCGAAGTGGGCTATCAGCCACAGCCACTCGTACTCCCTAAACCGGAATTCGCTAGGGGTAGAACCTCGGCCTAGCTCCATGTATACAGTGTAATGTGAAGAAAGCTCGTTCTTCCACTCTTTATACCTATATTAACACCAGGAAAAAAAAATTTAGAGATATTAAAACACTTGATAAACAAAAATCTAACTCGATATATACTCAAATAACTCGAAGCACATCACCTCATATGTAGTTGACGCTCTACAAACGTGTGAATAAGGCATTCATCCACGTCAAACCACACCTGCAATATGAATATATAAACGGTAAAATTATATATTTATTCGGACTTAATTAATAAATGTAAAATTTACGTAATGAAAATACGATTTAACTCACACTCAGTGCATTATGCACTTGCATCTTCACGTAGATAGGCACAGATTCCCAATCTGGCCAAAGCATTGGGACCTTGTCCCGCACGATCGCCCCGGCCATGCTGACATATTTTCGCGTGGTGTCAAATGCCTCGATCACCTCGCCATCCTCATTGGCCCTAATGGGAGTTTTCCTTCCCCCGGTGGCCTGCTCAAGTCTCTTCCCGGTGCAGGTGCCTCTAGCCCCTTTCCGTTTTCCAGTACCATTAACGAAATTGCCTAATAATACAATGTCAACAAATTGATATCATTAATTGAACCTATCGTAAGTCTTAAGTAATAATTAAGTAATCAATCTTGTTAAATAAAATTTACCTACATCGTCTGTTTGTTGGTTGGTGCACCTCACACTCCAAAGATACACGGGGTCGAACGGGATGAAGTTATACGCTTCCTCCACGCTCAGGAACTCCGGCCGTCCTTCAACATAAATAGGCATCCCCCTATCATCGAATTCAGGGATCACAGGAATCTCGTCAGGCAGGAAGAGACCGGACGGCGGAGATAGACGAGGCCTGGACAATGAGGCGCCAGCACCATCTGCCTCAGATGATTCCCATGAAACGGGAGTAGGCACCGGGCGAATAGGGGGCATTCGGATGGAGGGAGTTTCTGATGTCCCCGTTGACTGTCGCTTGTCTGAGCGTCTGCTGACGGAAGGACGTCTGCTGACTGAGTGTCTGCTGACGGAGGGACGTCTGCTGACTGAGTGTCTGCTGACTGAGGCTCGAGGCTGGACTTCCGGTTGAACGGCTCCGGATCGTACAGCTTCCTCCTCTGCTCGCGCAGCTAGCAAGGCTTGTGTGCTAGCATTCATCATTGGCCCACTGCGCGTGTTGCTGACTGTGGCTGAGGAGGAAGCTTGACTACTGCTCCCTCCACTATTTCGGGAACCTCTCCGTTTGATGCCTCCAAGCCAATTTGCCGCAAAACCTCCTGGACACTGTAATAGTCATGGATTCGGTTCTATAACAAATCGGAACCGGAACCGTTTGGAACCGGAACCGGGCGGAACCGGAACCGTTTGAACCCGGAACCGTTTGGAACTGGAACCGTTCGGTTTCAAACGGTTTCGGTTACAAACAATTCCGGTTCCAAACGGTTCCGGTTCCACGCGGTTCTGGTTTAAAATCGTTCTGGTTCCAAACCGTAATAGTCATGGATTCGGTTCTATAACAAATCGGAACCGGAACCAGGCGGAACCGGAACCGTTTGGAACTGGAACCGTTCGGTTTCAAACGGTTTCGGTTACAAACAGTTCCGGTTCCAAATGGTTCCGGTTCCACGCGGTTCTGGTTTAAAACCGTTCTGGTTCCAAACCGTTCCGATTCCGATTTTTCACCTTAATTTATACGTTAAATTAACAACTATATCACCTATATCACATATATATACATCATGCATCTTAATTAAATTTAATTTTCACATATATATATATATACACATCACATATTAATCCAAATCACGCACCCTAATTAATTTTCCACATTTTTCACACATATATATACATCATGCATCTTAATTAAATTTAATTTTCACATATATATATACATCACATATTAATCCAAATCACGCACCCTAATTAATTTTCCACATTTTTCAAACATTACCGGTATATATATACATTGCATATAAATTAATCCAAATCACCCTAATTAAATTTAATTTCCACATACATATATATATACATTGCCACATACGTACATACGTACATACGTATATATATATGCATAAAAATAAATAAAAATTGAGAGAGAGAGAGAGGGAGAGAGAGAGAGGGAGAGAGAGTGAGCTTGCATGCACCTGCCATGGTGGAGCTCGAGGTGATTTTCCGACGACGGAGGTGAGGGGAGGAGGTAGAGGAGGAGGGGAGGAGAGGAAATTTCAATTTGAAATGGGGTTTTTTAGTGTGGAGAGAGGAGAAGGGAGAGGAGGTGAGGGGAGGGGAGAGGGGAGGAGAGGAAGAGAGATTTGAGGAGAAGGAGGCGGCCGGAACAGTTTGGGAGGAGGAGAGGAGGAGTTTTAGGGTTTGAGATAGTGAGAAAAGAGGGAGAGCTCGAGCTGGGTTCGCCCATATTCAGTAAACATTGCCGGCGAGTTAGTTGCATCTCGTTGGTAATGTCATTATTTCCCGAAGAATATTCGACTACGATTTCCGACTACGAATTCCAACACGATTTCCGACTACAATTTCCGACTACAATTTCCGACTACGATTTCTGACTACGATTTCCGACTACAATTTCCGACTACGATTTCCGACTACAATTTCTGACTACGATTTCCGACTACGATTTCCAACACGATTTCCGACTACGTACAATTTCCGACTACAATTTTCGACTACAATTTTCAACTACGATTTTTGACACGATTTCCGACTACAATTTCCGACTACAATTTCCGACTACAATTTCCGACTATAATTAAAATACGTACATCATTAACGTACTAAGGATGATAATCATAATCATCTTCATCACTTGAGTCTGACTCGGTTTTATAGGTAACCTCTGGCAATATGTGACATTCCTCGTCATCTGAATCAGCGTCAACTTCATATGGATTAACATCGAGAAGTTCTGCTCCAGTAATTCGAACCACACTCCCAGATCTCACATTATTAAGGCGAATCGTAGATGATTCCGGAATGTCAAAAGCGTTCGGCTCTTGGTATGCAGTAACTTCCTCATCATCTGCGGTCTCACCAAGTGTGGCAGCACTGTATATGTTTCTATGAGCAACATGGTTAACCACCTTCCACGGGACTTTGTTCAGAAGATCGTCAAGGTAAAACACTTGTTTTACTGATGAGGCAAGAACGAAAGGGTCTTCTTCATACCAGCTAGTAGCAGTATTCACCGAAAATGTTCCGTACTGATCGGTCCTTGTGTTCTCCGGGCTAGTATCAAACCATCTACACTTGAACAAGTGCACTTTCATGCGGTTCCCATAGATTAGTTCAACAACTGAATGAAGGACACCGTAATAGTCAACGCCATCCTGCCCACCATGGACCATCACCCCACAATTCTGTGTTTTCAGTCGGTCGTCTCGATTTTCACATATAAATTTCACGCCATTGACCTGACACATCGAGTAAACTTTTGAAGCTATCGGTTTCATCGCCAGGACCCTCAATTCGTTTGACCACTCTGGGCAACCATCATTTGCTACATGGTTCATCTGAAAACGATAAGAAATACGTACACAAGAATTACAAAACTTAGAAACCACAAAACCACGTACGTACACACATGCTATATAAGGATATATATAAAAAATAGACATATACACATATACCCTTACCCATTGACCAAAGTAGTTTGCAAACGTCCTGTTGTGGTAATCAACATTTCCGGCAATAGCAGGGCAGTGAAGATGATAGTTTTTCTAATATTGTACTTCTTGACAGTTAATCAGTACCGACCAGTGGGCAATGGCTACCTCATTTCCATCCAACTTGTACGACTTTGGCAAGCTTCCATGTACTACCACGTCATTGGAGATGATAGAAAGGTTGAACTGGGGTTCATCTATCGGCATCTATTGTTGGGGGTCCTCAAGCGCTCACAAATACACTTTGGTGTACGTTACACACTCGTGCGCAACATATGCTTCAGCGATACACCCTTCAGGTGCATATTTATTCTTCACATAGTCCTTGTAGGCTCCCAATTGTCTACAAGTTAACAAGTGCATGTTAACTTACTTAAAAATTAAGAATTTACATATAAAAACAGAGGCAAACCAAATGTATGAATCATTTGTACCTTTCCATGGGATACATCCAAGTGTAGTGTACGGGACCGGTAAGCAACAATTGTTCGGGAAGATGGATCATCAGGTGAGGCATGATGTCGAAAAAAATTGGGGGAAATATCCTCTCAAGCTTGCACATGATAAAAATGATGTCATCTTGCATCTCCCTGAGATCTGATTTTTTAACTTCCCTGGTGCATAACTTCTGAAAGAATCTTGATAAGGCCACCAACGGCTCCACCACCTCTTTGGGCAGGTACCCTCGAATGAAAATAGGGAAAAGGCGTTGAAGCAGTACATGGCAGTCATGACTCTTTAATCCGTACATCTTATTGTCCTGGAAGTTAACACACCTGCTTATATTTCCTGCATAGCCATAAGGATACCTGCATATATATATATATAGCCATAGGCAACAATTATATTTCTCGCATATAACCATAATCCGGTAAAAATTTAAGGCCAAATTCCTGCATAGCCATAAGAATATATACCTGACATTACTCAACCACCGAAAAATTTCATGCTTATGCTTCGGCTTTACGGTGTAAGGAGCTTGCGGCATTTTTCTCTTACCATCTCTTAACCACAAATGTTTCCGCAGTCCCATAGCTTTCAGATCAATGTGTGCCTTAGGGATGTCTTTTGTTTTCCCCTCCAAGTTAAGAACTGTGCCCACCACACTTTCACACACATTCTTCTCTATGTGCATGACATCTAGGTAGTGTCTGATAGGCAACCTGGGCCAGTAGGGGAGTTCCCAGAATATGCTCTTGTGTGTCCAAAACTTATACCTTTCGGGCTTGTCTGGAATTGACGCCACTATTTCAGGATGATTGCTTAGCTGGCCAAAATCATATTCATTCAACACTTCCAAAATTTCTTCCCATGTCCATCGCCTGGGTGCCACACCTGTTTCCACAGTCCCATCAAACGCGTCTGGATCCTGCCTAAATGGGTGATCATATGGAAGCCAACAACGGTGACGCATCTGAACAATTTTACTGCAATGAGGACTGCAACAATCAACCGTCATGCACTCTGAACAAGCCCTGTAACCTCTGGTAACGTTGCCCGACAACATACCGCGGGCAGGAAAATTACTGATGGTGCCAACAAGCATGGCATGCATCTGGAACATCTCATTTTTGAACCTATCGTAAGTGGGGTGGCCACACTCACTCAGGTACTTAAGCTCCTCAATCAAAGGCCTCAAATACACATCGAGACACTTTCCTAGATAACCCAGGCTCGGAATTAACAGAGTGAGCATATTGTATTCCTTCTTCATGCACATCCATGGTGGAAGGTTATACGGTACCAAAATAACTGGCCATATACTGTATTGAAGACTCATGTTGCCAAAAGGGTTGAATCCGTCAGATGAGAGCCCTAGCCAAACATTTCGGACCTCTGCTGCAAAATGATCAAACTCCCTGACCATGTGCTTCCAAGCCTCTCCGTCGGAAGGGTGTATAAGGGTGTCATCGTCAGGCAAATTCCTCTCAGCCCACCATCTCATTGCTTCGGCCGTGAAAGCACACATGAACAACCGCTCCAGCCTATCCATAAGCGGGAAATATCGAAGTATCTTCACAGCTTTCTTGTTGCATGCAGGAGTCAACTTATACCTTTCTGTAAAACATACCGGGCAAGCTTCAAGGTCTTCAAGATCTTTTCCCCAGAAGAGAATACAATCATATCTGCATGCATGGATTTTGATGTAGGAAAGCCCAAGATCTTTCAGGATATGTCGCACCTTATGATGAGTGGTAGGAAGACGATGACCGGGTGGCAGTAGCGAAGCAGTCCACTTCAGCCAAGAATCAACAGCTTTGACAAACATTTTGTTCTCCATTTTGAGCTGCATCACTCCCATCACACTTTCAAGAACAGTCTTACTACAACCGTCGTACAACGGAGTCTGTTGCAATGCAATCAGGTTGTTGTACTTGTCCATACCGCTTGTGTTGACATGAGCTCCAGGTAATGGCTCGACTGGCTCAATATGGGGGAAACCCTCAATGACGGGAGGGACATTTGGTGCTTCATCAGCAAATACACCGCTCTCATGAGGAAACATATCATTGTTTAACATCGATGTTGGATCATAGGATGGACTGCCCCTCTCAGCAAAATCTCCATGATCATAGCGTGGACTGGCCCTCTCACCAAATTGTCCATGATCATGCGGACCCGCTAACGATGTTTCACCGTGATAAATCCAACAAGTGTACTTATCCCAAAACCCGTATTTACTTAGGTGCTTCTAGACTTTATCAATGGGAAAACGAAATCGATCGCTGCGACACTTACATTCTTTACACGGGAAATAATGAAGTGTAGTGTCTCCACAATTAGCCTTCACAAAATTCACAAAACTCCTAATTCCCTGGTGATATCTCACATCCCATCTTTCGAGGCTCATCCAACACTTGTCCATCCTGAAAATTCTAACAATTTTACGTATTATATATACACACATTCACTACTAATAATCGACGCGATATCTCAATTCAACTCTAATTAAATCAACACATGCATGCATATATATATATATATATATATATATATCGATCTAATTAATTAGATCGATCAACACACACACATATATATATATACATACACATATACGTATATATACACGTACCTATATATATATAGCTTCCCGAGTGATCGAGTTTTCGACGCGCGCCTTAATTTTGACAATTAATACCGAAGGATCGATTTCAGAGCGTTTTCCTTCTTTCGATTTCACCGGATTTTTTTCAATCCAAATGAATGAGCTGCTGCGATCTGCATCTAATATAAGAGGCATTGCCGGCGATTCATTAAATCGCCGGAAATGGAGACATTGCCGGCGAAATTCCAGCGAAAAGTCGCCGGTAAGGCCGGAATATCGCCGGCAATGGTTGGCTTGACATTGCCGGCGACGGAGTAGGTCGCCGGTAATGTCTTGCAACATTACCGGCGACTTTTCGGATACATTACCGGCGACGAAGTAAGTCGTCGGTAATGATGATCATTACCGGCGACTTTCCCGGTCGCCGGCCTTATTTTTCCAAAAATCGCCGGTAATGTTTCAAAACGTGGTAGTGTTTGGTTATTTTTTGTTTTGTATCCGAATAAAATAAAAAAGAAAAGAAGATAGTCGTTAGCTTTAATTAGACATGCAAACAATGCTAATCAACTCCAATAACGTCACTTAAAGTTTGGTTAATTTCTTTAAAAATAGAGCTAAAATTTATTTTAGCTAATCACTTCCTTATTTATTAATTTAGTTATTGCATTTGTACTCTAGAAGAAAATAATTAATTTCAATATTGAATGAATTGTTACCCATAATTTATGTTTTCAGTATAAGATTAGGCGATGAAAACATAAAATATAATAGCAACTCCAACATATTTCCCTATAAGTCATTTCTAGCTAAAATATAAAGATTTTTTCTTAAAATACACTCCAACTGCTCTCCTATTTTATTAGTCAGTTTAGAAATTTCTTATATTTCATATTTTTATCCCCTATTCCTATACTAAAAACATGAATTATAGGTAACGAAACATTCAATACTGTAATTAATTTTTTCTTTCTAGATTGCAAATGCAATCAATAATTAAATTAATAAATAAATATTTTATTATCAACCAATCAAAACTAAGCATTTGTTCAGATCTAACTACATTTTCAGCGATGTTGTTGGAGTAAATTTACATAAGTGATTAGCTTAAAAAATTTCAGTTCTATTTTTGAACAAAATAAGCAAACTTTAGGTGACACTGTTGGAGTTCCCCTAAGAAATCTCTGAACTAGCTAATAAAATAGAAAAATTACTGGAGTTCATTTTAAAGGAAAATCTTTATATTTTAACTAAAAATAACTTATAAAGGGTGTGTTGGAGTTGCTCCAATGATAATAATAATAATAATAAAAATAAGGCAATAAACATCTATTTTTGCAAGTTTAATATCCTAATGGACACTATTCAAGAGATGAACATATCAAACGATTGTAATTCAAAACACAAAAATTATAATGAAGTTATATTAATTATTTTTAATCGCAACCGTCGAATATACTTTATCATTTTTCATCCCTTAAATATCTTCTTTAAGACAACAAACCTCTCGCTTTTTTGCGTGAAATTGACATGGTCTTGTGATCTGACCTGATAGTAATACAAGATAATAGCAAAGCAATGCTAGCTCCACTCACCATCACACACTCAGACACCCACTGCAAATCTGCAATGCTCCACTCACTCAATTCTATATGGATCCGAGCAAATTAAAAGCATGGAATATTTGACTGGCTATTTATCGCTACCTTATTATCTGGTCCTATAATCGAATCCCATATCTTTGAATATATATTGTTCCCCTTTTCAGTTTTGACCATTTTTCTCTTCAAAAGTTAGGCCCTATAATCCCCGGCCCTTTTGTTAGATGGAAAGTATCATATCTGATTGAGAAATCCCTGAACATATACATAAATATTTAGGCGATGACACTTCGACAAAATTTAAAAGCTCGTAAATTCTTATATATTTTTGTTGCACAAGAAATAGACCGTGAAAGAGAGAATTCCCACCCAGATGAGCAGCTTTAGTGAAAGCATATTAAGATGCAAGTGAGATGAATGCTGTATTGATTCTTCTAAAAGGTCACCGATTCCAATCCCAGATTCATTGGCAAGATTATAACGAAAATAACATACCTAGCTAGAGATATCGATGAACAACCCTATCATTTCGCAATGGGAAAAACAAGAGGAAACTGTGGAGGAGTTGGTTCGCTCCCCCTCTTTTACCCTCCTTGGATCGATGCCTAGGACAATTTTAGCATCTTGATCTGACCAGTTGCAAGGGTGGTCTCTTAATCTCGATAATTAATCGTTTTATGCTCAACAGTCTACACTTCGGAAATCCCCATTAATAACTTTGGTGGTATGGCTCTCTGTTTCAACCCAAGATCACAAGACAAACATACCAATCCAACGATTGGGATCGTTCACTAACTTAGTTCCCTCGTCGTATATTGATATAGTGATGTGACTGGGGTGGGGAGACTGACCAACAACTACAACACCCTAATCATAAAAATAGATAATGTTCCACCATACAAATAGAGCATCTCATGAATTAATCAAACAGAGAACAAATAGTTGAAAATTAGAAAAAATATACATATTTACTCTTATGAGTGGTACATGGAAAAAATGGAATTAGTAATTTCAGGTAACATAAACAAAGTGGCTAATTTATGTGGGGAGGGGTTTTGTGTACAGCTGGCAAAATCACGTGCGTTGTCCGGTCAACATCCGCACCGTTGGATCTACTGACTAAATTTGGATTTCCCGATTTTAACCCTAGACGGGAACAAAAGGACGCACGGGCGGAGCCGGCTCGTAGCAGAACGGCGCCGCCGGATGCTGCCACTTCTTGAACACCGCCGATGCAGACGCCTCCGCAGCCGCAGCGGCTTGATGACGTGGCTGATCCGGTTTCTGCTGTTTGTGGAGGTGGTGGTGGGGACTGATCTCGACGGCGGATGCGGCGGGGCGATCGGGAGAGACAAGCGGCGAGAGGAGAGGGATGGCGACGTTCCAGTCGGCGATGGGGTTTATTTGGAGGGAGGCGGGAGGAGGAGCGCGACGCTGGAGACGGCTGGGCTGGCGGCGGTTGTTATTGTTGCCGGAGCTAGGTCGAGGTATGTCGGCGGCCATGGATCGATCGATGAGAGATTGAAAGAGAGAGAGAAAGGAGGTGAGAGTGGGAAATGTGAGAAAATGAGGAATTTTAGATGGATGGGAGAATTATATATATACGAGGACGAAGGGGGGATAGAGAAGGAGTCAGATAAACAGAAAGGATGAGCAGAGCGTGTGTGGCACACACACGACTTGGCTTGGCTTGGCTTGGCTTCTATTTTCTTTTTCGATTTTTCTACACAGTTCTGGAAAAAAAAAATTCCTTTGTGTGTGGTTTGATCCGAGATTGTTGGGTCGAGTAGCACACAAGCTTGCAGAATTTGCAATATTATGTTACACATCGTTAAGCTCATTTTGATTCTAAATAAACAACACAATTGAGATCTAGATACAAATTTTAAGATGCGAAGTAATTTTTTGTTGTTGAGGTTAACAAAAATTCATTAATGATCGTAATAATACACAAGAGATTTACTAGATTCCTAGTTTGATAGACGCGAACCTCCTAGAGCATACTAATTGTACAGTCCAATTAAATACCTAACATAAGTAAGCAATCTAAGTGTAAGATAAACAATTAAAAAAAAATCAAAGTCTCATACCCTATCTGCCTATGCACCCCAAACTACATTAAAGTCAGGTGTAGTGCCTCAGCTTACGCATTTGGTGTTGTTGTCTGATCAAGCACTACTCTTTCTTTAGAGACTCATGCTTCAAGATTCCCTTAACCATTGATGCAGCTCCTTGTCCACCCGAAGTAGATTGTTCAGGTTTCTCCTCCCATTGTGTTCTCTTACCCGCACTTACGGGCATGCCATTTGTTAGAGCTGTTGGCCGACGCGAACTTGTCTGGCAACAGGCACAAGAGCAGAGGTCGACACCCCCAATGCACCATCCACTATCTTGGAGCCCATTGGCAGTACCCCAAGTGTAACTGCCAACGACTATGAGGTAAGAAATCCAACTATCGTTGATACATGAGAAGAAGACAAAAGGGTTAGTGGGCCTCCCTAAATTGGAGGAGTACTTTGATGTGGGCCACTTAGCCCATTAGGTTTTCTATCTCTAGTTGCATGGGTTCCATGTGATGCTCTCCCGCACCTTCAATGGCTACGTCACCAACCCTTACTCCACCGCTTTGACCACTGTCGCCGTCTTGGTTGCCTGCTCCTATCCGAAATCCAAACTTGAATCGCCATTAGATGGGCCTAAAGTCGCATGTCTCGCCGCTATCTTAGTGACGCTGCCACCACTACACAACCTTCTGCCCTATGTGTAAAGAAACCATATGCCGGGCAAAATCCTTTCACCCACTCATACTCAAAAGTCACTACCGTTGAGTAGGAGGGAGAGAAACGAAATTTCCTTCGCACCATCACCCCACGCCAGAGGTTCAACCCAAAAGCGGAGTTGCTATACATGCTATAAACGCAACTCGTCAACCTCCCGGGAAGACCCAATTGAGTTTCCCACTTTCTGAGCCCAGTTTTCATCCAAGGCTCCGTTTGGAGCATTCCGGACCCTCACCCACGTGATATCCCTTGCCGCCGTCGGATCCAAAAAACCATCGAATTCCTCCACCACCATTGTGATGTTTTTGAAAAACTATGATCCTTTCTTCACCGTCGGATACAGCGCCGCCGTATCCTTGAACTTGCAAAAAAAATTGATCACTCCTCTTCACTGGAGAGAGATATTGTTGGGGGTGAGGGGACCATGCCAGAGATGAGCTATCACCTCCTTAAATAGTTGCTCTCTGGGAGAGGAGATCGAGACCAAACAACCTTGCCACCGTATAACGACATCCCGACATGGCCTCTTCGTTGCTCATATCGCCCACCAAGTCAAACTTCTCGAGTTCATCATCGGTGGCCAGATCTAAGACCATTTCCTCCTCGAGCGTTACACCATTTCCTCGGCTGCCCATACTATATAGCCCAACGTCAAGGTTGGAAATCGGAGGAAAATTATTGAAGAGGTAAAATTTGGGTGAGATTTCGGGATAGTAGAGGTTAAGGGACAGGAGCGGCTAGGGTTTTTTTTTAGAGAGAGCTCTTTGAAGATGGTGTACATAACTAATTAAATATGTGATGCATTATAATGAGGGAAAAATGGTATTTGAGAAGTAAAGATGCAAATTTTTATTCTAGATAAACAACACAATTGCGACTATGATGAAAATTTATACAAATGCAATGTATTTTAGTAGGACTACAGGGTCTCTAAAGATAAATTGTAATGAAATTCGAGGTCGTGATTTTTTTGACGCACCTAAACAATAGATATAAATTTAAAATGGGTTCAATACAAAAAATAAAGCAGATAATAACTAAAAAAACAAATGTACCAAATAGGAGGAGAAGCGGGCGGCGTGGGAAGCAGCCCTGGCTCGATGGGAGGGGCGGCAAAAGATGTTGGTGCTACCTGGCTTTGAGAAAGGCCCGGTGCTACAATATAGTCTTCTTGTGGCCTCTCAGACCCATTTAGTGGCAGTGGCGGCCCTAGTTGTTGATTTGGTGGGAGACAACACCGAGGCTGTGACTACACTTGGGACTGTGCATGCTAACCATATGCCAAACATGCATGGGGCACGGGGAGAAATTTTGGGACACATGTCCTACATGCTAGGAAACTTTTTTTTTACGGGGACCCACTAACTGGTTCTAATTTTTTGCATGGTACAGCTGCGCCTAGTATTCCATAAGCATGCCTAGGGATGCAGCCCAAAACCCAACAGGGTAATGGGAGTACCTCAAAGGCTTTGGTTCCTATCATCATGTTCGAGCGGCGTCATGCTTGGAAGGAGTCGCAAGTAGATGGAGTATCTCGGCATGCCTGTGGTGTAACATCCCATATAGATGAAGCATCTTTACATGTAGGTGGTGAGTCTTAGCATGCTGGAGCAGGAGGAAATATGGTGCCCCGTGAAGAGTCTCAAGTATAGGATATGACCACAAGAATGGTGGCAGTGAGTGTTCGCATAGGAGTGGATAAATATGAGTCCCCACAAAAGAGGGTTGCACTGGATCTAGTCGCTCTTGCAAAAAAAGTAGGTTGAAGAGCAACGTTTGTCATTACTATAATTTATGATGCATAACTAGATAAAATGTGGGGCCCTGATTTTTTTAGTCATTTACCATACGTCTAGTTATGTTATGGTAAAAATTTGTGCTGAGCATGTAATGGTGTATATTGCTTTAGGGAGTTCTTTCTATTGCGCCGATAATTGGTGTTCTCATTGTAACTTACCAAATTTTAATAAATTTCTACCACTTCATCTCAAATAAAGAAAAAAAAAAGAGTGCCCCTCTTCTTATGGAGTTTAGGCTTTATGTCTCTCTCTTGTATTCTACAATTTTATTAATCGAGACTTAAAGGTGGGCGTAAGCCCTATTTCAAAAAAAAAGCATATCTTTAATATAATTTCGGATAGAAGTAACTATTAGAGCATTCACAGCGGTGGATTTCTCTCGAAGGAATTCTTGGAAATAGGTGCGGGTACCACCAGAAAATAGGAATTCCCCGACTTTGGAGGTGTTCAGCGGTGACCGGGGGGGTGGGGGGTTGACTGAAAGAAGACGAGGAGGAACTCCTCCATCCTATGCTGAAATGGGAAGCCGGAGAGAACTTCCTCCTGGCGGAACCCATGATGTGGGTGACGCCACGCATGAAGATTTTTTTTTTTAAATTTGGCGTGTGTGTATTAGTATAAAAGTAATTTATTTATTTTTTACCAAAGTTACCAGCCAATGACAGTTCGCCATGTGGCAAGCTGTCGACCAGCACAGTAGCTAATGGCTACTTCAATCGAGACGGCTCAATTTCAAATTGAAATGCAATCGGATGGCTCTAATTCAAAGGCAACTGCTACTGTTTGCTTCTGAAAATTTCAGAACAAATACTACCAAATATACTCCGAAAACATTCCAAAAAATTTCTAATGACCCCCAATTATTTTTTAATAAATACTACCTTCATTTTTCTAAACACTTCACACCAATTTGTGCACAACAAATTACCATCTTCCTCCTTCTCTTCCCTATCTCTCTCTTTCTCACAATCTCTTTGGTTTTTTGCAAAAGATGTCCACCAATTGGCTCATTTTCGAAGATGTACAATTGTGCATATTATATTGTCGTCATAGTGTGTGCCCTATCTCCGGTAACAAACAAAAGGTCGACAAATTGTGAGAAAAAAATCTATGCTGATTACCAACAAAATTGGGTGATGGGTCAAGGTGAAGTGAGGGTGGAACCTAGGACCCAAAATGCACTTACCTCTCATTTTTCTAAGTTGAAGTCACACTTGGCACAATGGAAAGCGGTGCTTGCATACATAACAAGGAATCCGGAATCCGGCGGAAATTTGCATGATGAGGTAAGGATTTATTTATGTTGGTCCTCTCAATTTTAATTAATTTTATGAAATATAAAATGTGAAATATTAATTTATTACTTGTATTTTTTTTTGTAGTTAAAGAAAGCTCAAATGTTTTATGTGGGCAAAAAAACGAAGAGTTTACACACTTTGCGTGTTGGGAAGCGGTCAAGGATCATCCTACTTTTAGAGTCGTCGAAACTAGTACTTCACCTTCTTACCATTCCAACTTCGAAGCTACTCCTCCCGTTAGTGAAGTGTCTCCTATCGTCAATTTGGATGAAGATGAAGTGATTCCAACATTACAAAACAACCTTTAAGATACCTCGAGTCCGCCTAAACCTCAAGGAGTAAAGGCGGAGTAAAGGCGGCCAAGGAAGCAAAAAGAAGGGAAAATAAGTCCATGACACCTACGAATGAGGTTAGAGATGAGACTTTGAAGAGCATTGTGGCTAATCAAAAAATGTTCGCCAATTGGCAAAAGCCAAATGAAGAAAAACAACGAATGCTTGATGAGAAAAACTACAAATTGATGGCACAAGAGGAAGAAAAACAAGAATCATGACAATGAATTTTGAGGCTATGACCCCAAATTCAAAGAGGTACTTCATGAAGAGGAAAGAGGATATCCATAAGCAAGTAGATGACAATGAGAAAGAAGTTGGCGATGCAAGCTTTACAAATTGTTATCGTCCCTGCAATCTTGATTTTAGTGATTAGTTTAGTTCATCTTAATAATAAATCTATACTTGGCATATCATTATGTATTTTAAATTTTCAAGAAATAAAAATGCACTTTATTTATTTAGATAAACTTCAAACACATTACATTAAATCATAATTAAATGCAAACACACAAAAGGGAAACACACAAGATTAAAACACACAAAATGCAAACACATATACATCAAACACGTTATTTAGAGATGTTCACCGGTTTCAAGAAACTAGTTGTGCTTCACTAAATCCTTTTGAAGCTCTCCATGGAGATAGATCGATTGTAAATCGACGAGACGGTCACTAAACTGTTGATGATGTTGATCTCTTCCAACAGGCTCAAAGGAAATTTGGTTACCATTTTCATCCACCGATGAGACGGCCGCTAAATCGTTGATGACGCCACCACCTCTAAGATTATGGTTGGACGAGCCTTCCTCCCCGAGTATGACCCTTATCAAGCTGTTGGGCAGTTCTTCTATTCCCAGTGCATGCAGTTGATGCTTCCGATCATATCAAGAAATCCCCGTTGTCTTGCCATTCTTAGAAGTTGAGTGATGTCTGTTGCATTTAGAGCGCAGAGGTAACAGTCATGGTAAAGCAAGACTACTTGTGTGCACCACTTCTTCATGCATTCTAGTGTTGTTAACTCTTCCATCCTTGTGTATTCAATACACTGATCTGCAGCTACCCCGTACGCCAACATTCGTAGAGCACCGGTTATCTTTTGCTCGAGGAGTAGTCCTTGCAATCCAGTGACATCTGTTCTTTGATGCCAAAATAGGTCATGGTTGCAGATTTTTGTCTTGATCCGGTTGAATAAGTGCGTGCTCATTCGGAACCTCCGACGAAAATCTTGCTCATCGAAAATAGGGCATTCGACGAAGTAATCTTCCAGTAGATTCTGACCCCTTGGTTCCCTCTGCCTTGTTTCGTTTGGATGGCGGCGACGAGGTGGTTCATCATCAAACGCTGCAACTATCATGGTTGCATCAGTGACAAAGGAATTCATCATTGCGGCAGCTTGCCAACGTTGTTGACGCCTCCTTCTAGAAGACTCTTCATAATCATTAGGATTCAACTTCTGGATGAGGGAATGTGAAGAAGTGTTTGAAGATGTGTGTTTACGAGTGTAGAATGTTGTGAGGTTTCAAGGAGCCATAGGTAATGATTTTATAGCAAAATTTGGATAATCTGATGTTGAAAGATGAGTACATGTGTCACATCCTCATTGGTCGTAAATCTTATTGGAAATCTTCAACCAATAACTTAGCCGACAACAACACGTGGGCGTGACACGTGTCGCATTATCACTGGCTGAGAATATTATCGGAAATCTTCATCAATAATTTAGCCGATAATGACACATGAAAAGCGACATGTGTCACATTATGACTCATCAAAAATTTTATTGGAAATTTGGTTTAATAATGTAGATGATAATGACAAGTATCAGCTAGTTATTGGATGAACATATTACCAATAATTAAATAAAATAAGTTTTTATAATTGATGAATAGTAATAAAATTTCATATTTGTTACACTGCTGCACAAAAAATATAAATAAAATATTCTATTTAATAAATAATAACAAAAAATCTTGAAATAAGAATTTCTCCCTCAATAAAATTCTTAAATGAGTGCGAATATTCAAGTACTCATAGGTAGTATATATACACAAAAAGAACTTACTATTCAGAGGAGAAGAGAATTCGTGATATCCGTAACTTAGCTTCATCCTATCTTGTCTTGTCTGCATGCAACTCATACAATCTCTACTAGTCATAAGGCTGCGACTCATGGATACACTCGGACTCTCCACTCTCTGGTCTCTTTCTACACGCTGACCGATGAGTTTTCTCGATGAATGAAAGGAGCCTACATGATGAGTTGAGCTAGTGATCTTGGGAATAAATAGGTTAAAATTTAAAGCCGAGCCGAAGAACAACATGGCTGGCTGGCTGGCTGGCTGGCTGGCTGGCCCGTGGGATGAGCTTATGACCAGTCAAACAACTTCCCCAACCGGAAAGGGTAAACAAAGACGTTAAACTCACGATTTTAACGCTTTCTTGCGTAACCCCCGGCCCCACCACCGCCCGAAAACCAAACCTGAGCCACGTAAACACCAATCACCAACCCGACGGCTCCGATCTCGTTTACGTGGTCAATTTCGAGCCCTTTGAAAGTTTAAGGCCTCGGAATTATTGTTGTTGGCTCTGCTGTCGTCTTGTTCTCGTGGTCCAAATCAATCGCCAGGGATACAAACGTCATTTCGTGAATATATATTCCAAAAACCTTCTTGGTTTTTCTCTTGTTTTAGCTGGACAGAAGCACTTGGTTTTCTTCACACGAACAGTCATCTTATGTTAAAAATGTCCTCTTCCAAAAAAATACGATGAAGACTGATCGAGACTCGAGAAAGCAGAGATTAATGAGAAAATTTTAAGAATGTCACTTCTTTATCTCAATTTTTGAAATTATCAAACATATATCTCAATTTTGTAAACTTATAGAATAACAATATCTGTCGTTAATTTTGGTGTTAACTTTTGATAAGAAGTTAAATTTTTAAAGATAAAACAGACAATATTCAACTTAAGCCCTACTTTTTTTATTTAAAAAAACTTACAGTGACACTTTAATCAAGTAGTAAAATTATTAAGTTCTAAAAATAGATAATCAAGTCGTGAAATCATCTTACAAAATCTATTTATTCAATTGTATTTTTGAACTCCATGCCATATCACTTGTATTAGATACCGCCAACTCCAAGCCATATCATTTGATGTACTTGATCATTTACAACTTTGATTGTTCAAATACCATATCGAAATTGCATACTGACAATATGCTTCTTCCCCTTCTTAACAGTAACTATATGCTGCAGGTCAATGTCAAGAGATTCTTGAAGTATAAAATACCTGGACTGCTAACTTAACTCCTTATTTCACCACTCAACAACTCCACATTGTGCTCCGGTAAGGGTGAACAAACATATATCCTCTAGACAATAATACATAATGTCTAGTTTTCGATATATCCTCATTGCATTTGGTTTTCGATATATGCTCTAATATTGCAAACATTTGTGTCTCATGTTTACTGAAATAGAGACAAACATTTTATAAACAAAGTGGCTGCCGAAAATGACTTAATCGGCTGCCACAAATCTATCCCCAACATGTAGCTCAAAACAGCCAAAACTGAGAGTTTCCTTGAATTGTTTTACTTCTCATATGTCTCAACCTATTCTTCTTCAATCGACATTTTGACTTATGAAACCCCAAAAATGATTTATGCACTGTCTGAATCGACCCGAATTATTATGATAACAAGTTAGCCGAGTTACTAATGCCCATTGCAAAGACAATGTTAGATAGTCAAGCTATGAATAACGAGAAGCTAGACTAAGAGTCAGAAGCTTTCGTGCGTAAGCTTGAGTTAGCATTGGAGGGCTCTAAACGGAAGTGCATGAATTCTGTGATATGCAATTTTAAAGACACCAACGAAGTTCAACTTGCGTTTGTCCTCGGCTCACACTACCGCTATGGCACGCCCTCGACTATTGCTGAGGTATTAGAGACTTTTATGGTTGATCATTCCACGTTTTTCAAGGGGTCTCAGTGGTCAGGATGGAGTAAGAAATCAAGATCCTCAGTCAAGCTAGCCAAATCTGACGGCCGAGTAGAAGAAATGGGTGTCAATCATGGAGTCTCATTTCAGTGGAACATGGGTAAAGCTGGGCATCTATGACGCCATAAAGATGATCGAGCAAGAGATCATTATGGATCAACCTCTTCTTGCTGTTGCACTTTGTTTCTGATCTTCGGCCACGAACACCATGAACCTTCCTTGTGAGCCGATAAGCCCCACACTCTTGGACATGGCTGCTCTCTTTGGTTTAGAACCGAAGGGGAAAGAAATCTCTGCATATGAAAAGTTCCCAAAGTGGTTTCGGGAATCATTGACAGCTTCAAAAGTCGGATCCAAAAGTATTTTGAACTACGACACCTTATACGCGACGTACGAGATTGATGAAGATTCATTAACAGTTTCAAGAGCAACCCCCAAAGAACACGAGCACGTTGCATTCCTTATGTATTGGTTATGCAAGTATGTATTTTTTCCCAAGTCGAACAAATGTGTGTATGAGTATGATGGTGTCGCCCAATCCCTTGCTTTGGGCAAGTCTTTGAATCTTGAAACTTTTGTGTTGGCCTATCTGTATCGTACCTTGCACAACATAGTCACAGAGAACATGTCATTAGAAGTTGGAGGACTGTTGTGGATGTTTCAAGTTTGGCTTCTGATTTACTTTGGTCATCTTAGGCCAACATATGGTTTTTCTCCAGATGTGGTCATTGGCCGCCAGGTTGCAAATATGGGTCCGAAAGAACACACATCTAAAGAATGCTTCATCTTCTTCTTTTCCAAGAGGGAAATGAATCGAGAAGATTTTTCAGTTTGCTACCTAGGCATATTCCTTCGTGTCTATCTCAAGACATGTCCAAGCCATGTGATGAAGCGGATCTTCCTGAGTTGCATCACATGTGGGGTTACTTCCTAATTTCTAGGGACTTAAACTATGGTCTTGGCCAGGCTGCTGATTATTTTGGGGTTGAGGTATATCTACCAAATTTTGTCGCTCGTCAGTTCGAATTTTTTCAGAGTTGTCCGACCTTGTTCAAGATGTCATACAAGCGATATTCGTCTTGGAGAAGTAACTTCACTGCTCCCAAACAATGTGAAAAACTATTGAAAGACTATGACTCCAAGTTGCACTACTACTTTCCAATTCCCCAGAAACCTCGGAGATTCTACTTCAAAACTAGTCCTCATTTTGATGAGTGGTGGAGGTCTTATACAAGAGGAGTCTTCGAACTTGACTTGGATGATAAAATCTCCTTAGCTTTGTGTAATCTTCCCTCCTCAAATACGACAAAAGGCGGCAAGCGCGCTCTGGTCAAATTGCCGAGAAAAGTAGATGATTCGACACCTTCAGGCTTGTCATCATTCTTTTTGCAGGATATGACCAAGTAAATATTGACCAGTCATATCGTGAAACATTCCTACCATATTTGATTATGTAGGTGACATCTCAAAGAAGCGTCACACCAGACAGTCTAGAGAAGAACAGTTAAAGGCTAACACGTTAGCGGGGTTAGAGCATACGGGTGAAAACAGTTGTGACGTCATGAAGAACGTGGTAGCCATGTTCAAGAGAAGTTATGGGGTCTCCCGAATTAGCGAAGCTGATGCCCATGAAGAGAATGCAGAGGATGAGTCAGTCAACGAGAAAGCGTCTGTTGACAGATATGACTCCCACGTTGTTGATGATACCGCGTCGGGAGACAACTCAGCCGAATCGAGCAAGGTATCCTCTTTGCTAAACTGAAAGGTAACCACTCACTTGATGATCAACTGTACTAATTTTTTTGTCTTACACCGGCAGGATGATGATGTTTATAAACCACCTGGTGCAACATAGCATGACCCTTGTTTTGTGGCACCCAACATAGACGTGAGTTTTTTCATTCATTCCCTTAGCACTGCTATATATGCCTTCATATTCACACAGTTCATATGATTGCAGATTGTTTTGAGTGAGCTTGATGACATATTGCCTACCGAATTTGCGGCCCAGCCGACTCCGGGGTTAGGCTTCTTGGAAGATGCTGGCCCTTATAAAGTCCACCTCTAAGACCAGGTATATTACGTTCAGATGATTTTTTTTTTTGATTTTTTTTTAACTTATGCACTATCTAGCGATAAGTATCTCACCCATATTTATATTTAAGCCAGTCTAGGTATGGCCATCACTTGCTAGGATAAGTCACAACCAATGTTCACTTGCACCAGGAATTCTTCACCACCCAAACCTCTAGCATCCTTTAGGGCAGAGAACAACTCTAACAAGGTGTCATCAGTTGTAGTCTTGGTTAGTTGTTGATTCCTTTGAGATTTAGCCAATTATCTTGATCTTCTCCCTTTGGTGATTATGTAGGTATTTGACAATTTCTTATACTTTTTGTCACAGGATACTACAAAAGACACATCTTTAGGAATGACCCATGAACCTCTTCAACTTCTGGAAATGAGGAAGAATTTTCGCTTGATAATGATTTTGATGTTGATGACATCAAGTCTGTGTGAGAGGAGGTTGAAAGATTTCTTTCTTTGGACGAGGATTTCGTTGATTAGACGAACTTTCTGGCATTCAAGATGGTGATGGAGAAATTGATCTCGTCCAATCAACTTTTTGGTTCGAAAGCTTCGTCAGTTGGGTCACACTTGGCTGTCGTTCAACATAGCATGTCATCCATGCTTATTGCGCAAAATGAGATCAAGGCTGTTAGACTGGCCAAAGAAGACAATGAAAGGACAAAGGTTCAATTGAAGACCATGACCGACTCTCTAACCCAGTGTCAGCAGAGAGAAGGTGAGTTGCAAAAATAGTTGGCCGTTGCTACGCAAGAGAAAAACTGAAGCTGATTCCATCCTTCAAGACTTTGCCGCTCGACATATGGGTAACGACTTTCGGGTGAAATTGGCCGTTGCCAAGGATTACGATCGCAAGTCATCCAAATGGAACTTGAGCATCACCAAAGGGAAAACTGACTTGACAATTTTGAGGACGTTCGTACGAATGTGCCTTCCTCCCGAGTACAACATTTTGACTATGGCCCAGCCATGTTTTGCATTAGAATCGTACTTTGCATTGTGAGCCATAAGCAATATTTTTTGCACAGATAAATTTCATTTACCAACTATGTTTGCAATCAGCTAGGAGGCTGAAACTTATTGCCCATGTATATCTATGGTTGTTTCCTTGTTTAGATGTGATTGTCTTGTGCTTGATCGAATCATTATGTTTGTTAGCCAATCACTGCGTCTAGGCGATAGTTTACAACCTGGCCTCATGGTCGAGCAACATATCAAAATGTCGGCCATGCAAAACTAGAGTCAGTCGAGTCGAGTAAATTAAAGAGTCGACCAGGTAAAACTAGAGACGCCCACGCAAAAATGTTGCCCACGTAAAAATGTTGCCTGCACAAAAAGTCGCCCATGCAAAATGTCGCTAGTACAAACATATCACCCATGCAAAATATCGCTAGTACAAACATGTCGCCCATGCACAAAGTCGCCCATGCAAAATATCGCCCATGCATAAAGTCGCCCATGCAATAAAGGTCGCCTGTGAAAAAAAGTTGCCCATGCACAAAGTTGCTCATGCAGATGTCGCCCATGCAAAAAATAAATTGCCCATGCAAAAATGTCGCTCATGCATAAAGTCGCCAATACAAAAAGTTGCCCATGCAAAAATGTCGCCAATGCAAAAAAAAATTCCCATGCAAAAAGGTCGCCCATGCAAAAAAGGTCGTCCATGTAAACATGTCGCCCATGCACAAAATCGCCCATGTAAAAGTTCGCCCATGTAAAACGTCGCCCATGCACAAGGTCACCTATGCAAAAGGTCGCCCATGCAAAATGAATTCACCCAAGCCAAATAAGTCGGCCGAGCAAAAAAAATTGGCTGAGTAAAACGAGTTGGCTGAGTACATTGGCCAATACTAAGTTGGCCGCATAGAATAGCCAAACATCAAGGAGTTATGGAAGTACAAAAGTTGGTTGAACAATGAAAGTTGACTGACACAGCATTTACGGGTGAGATCAAAGTTATGTTTAATGACACATAGAGGAATAAATGATGAAGTTACCACTTTTATAATGATGTAAAATTGATTGGCCGAATTTATAAACTTGTCATTCGACCGCTGAAACAACTTAGCCTATTACAAACCCAACTAACGACGTCAATCGAAAGACTCTTTCTCTGTCATCTCCCATGAGGTTGGATAGTACTTCTTGAGAAATTGGCCATTTATAGGCATGTAATGTAGCTCACCGTTGTGGTCTTTCAACTGATATGCACATTTTCCCACAATCTGATGAATGATGTATAGACCTTCCCACCTTGGCGACCACTTTCCGAATCGTCTATCTTTGGCCCCTATAGGTAGAACAACTTTTCACACCAAATCACATTCGGTGAATGACTTGAATTTGACTCGTTTATTATATGCACGGGCCACTATTTTCTTCTGAGCCTCCACGCGATTGTACGTATCTATTCTCTCGTGGTCGAGTTCTTCTAATTCTTGTATCATGGCGTGAAAGTATTCATCTACTCCCATCCCATACTGAGCCGTGACCCGGAGAGCTTGTAGTTTCATTTTGACTGGCAATATAATGTCATTCCCATACGTCAAGGCAAAAGGCGTTGTTCAAGTGGCTGTTCATTTTGACGTTCTGAAGGTCCATAATGTTACAAACAACAAATTTTGCCAATCCCTTGGGTTGTCTTGGAAGGTTCTCTTGAGAATGTTGATGATTCCCTTATTACTTTCTTCGGCTAGACTGCTTGCTTGAGCATAGTACGGTGTGGAGTGTGTCAATTTGATGCCCAACTTTTCGATTATATCATGCATGGCGTCGGTTATGAACACTGATCCTTGGTCTATGGAATCCCAAACCTATGTATGATGTACTCCTCTATGAGCTAGATCACTGTTGCACTTGTAATTATAACATATGCCTTTGCTTCAACCCACTTGGTAAAGTAATCCGTTGCGACTAGGATCAAAACATGTTGCTTCAAAGATGGTGGTCTGATAGTTCCGATGATGTCCATTTCCCAGCCTCGAAATGACCAATGTTTAACGATTGGGTGAAGGATGTCGGCTGACACTCTTTGCACTGCGTCATGAATTTGACATTTCTTGTAACTCTTGGCAAACTCAATGCAATTTTTCAAAATTGTTGGCCAATAAAATACATGTTTTCTGATCAACCATCTCATTTTGACTCCGGCTTGATGAGCCCGACATATTCCCTCATGAACATCACGCATGACTTCCAAAGTCTCTTGCCCCCTATACAAAGGAGTAATAGGTCATCAAATCCCTTATGATATACTGCTTCTGTGTATATGATGAAGTTCCTCGCAAGATATCGAATCTTTTGATTATGTTGTCCTTCTGGATTGTTGAGAAATTTGACAATCGGGTATCGCCAATCATCATGTTCAAAGTCAATAGAGAAAATATCGTCAGACACTCCTTTGTCCTCTAGAGCGGGGAGGACCCGTCTTTCAATTTTAACTATCCTACTATCTTCATGGTCCGGAATGTGAATCCCTGACGCCATTTGAGCCATCTCATTAGCTTCAGAGTTAGCTGACCTGGGCAAATGAGCAAAAATATTCGATCAAATACGTATGCTAATTGGTCGGCCATTGCATGATATGCAAACAATGCCCAACTTGTACACTTGTACTCTTTATTCATTTGGATGATCACTAGTTGAGAGTCACCATAAACCAACACTCTTTTAACACCCATCTCCTGGAGGATCTTGAGTCCAATGATAAGCGCCTCATACCCAGCTTGATTATTTGTACATTAAAAATCCAATTAAAATTCAAACTGAAAATTATGGCCTTCGGGTGTCTCTACAACAACCCCAGCGCCCGCAGCGACCTCAGTGCTCGACCCATCAAAAAAAGTCCTGTGGTTGTTTATCATCGATGCCGCATAAATCGTTCCGATTTCAAAATCTTCAGCTCCATCGATATCTGAGGATGGGTGGTGGGCGAGAAAGTCGATCAAAGCTTGTCCCTTGACTGCCTTTTGTGACACATATTGGAATATAAACTCTGATAAGGCCATTGTCCATTTTCCTATTTGGCCCCGGATGATTGGCCAAGTAAGCATGTATTTGATCAAATCGGTTTTTAATATAACTTGGACAACTGATGGTAGCATGTAATGTCGAAGCTTGGTTGCCGAAAAGAATAGAGTCGGGCATAGTTTCTCAATTGATGAATAATGAATCTCCACTGTGGTCATAACCAGACTCAAATAATGGACGACGCATTCTTTACCTTTCTCGTTGTCTTGTGCAAGTAGACTTCCAATGGAGATGTCTGAGGCGGAAAGATACAACTTCAACGGCTGACCTCGGACTGGGGGTACCAACACTGGAGGATTGGATAAATGTCGCTTGAGCTCGTCAAAATCTTTTTGATGCTCCTCGTTGCACACAAAGTCGGCTTCACTTTTTAGCCGAAGAAGTGATGAAAATGGTTGAATCTTCCCAGCCGAGTTAGACATGAACCGTCTCAGAAAATTGACCTTACCCAAAAAAGATTGGAGCTCTTTGTTAGTGGTTGGTGGAGGTGCTTCTTTGATAGTCCTTGTCTTGACCTCGTCCACATCAATAATTTTTCGGTGGACTACAAAACCCAAGAACTTCCCAGCTGACACATCAAAGTTACACTTCAATGGATTCATTATGAGCCCCCATTCTTTCAAATGTTTGGCGAAGGTTAGCGATGTGATCTTGGCTTTTAGCCGACTTGACGACGACGTCGTTAATGTATACTTTCACAATTCGGCTGATGAGGTCATGAAAAATCATATTTATGGCACGTTGGTATGTTGCCCTAGCATTCTTGAGGCCAAAAGGCATGACCAAGCATTCGAATATCCCAATTAACCCAGAACAAAGAAAAGCTGTTTTATGAACTTCTTCCTCGACTATAAATATTTGGTTATACCAAGCATGTCTGTCCATGAAGGAAATAATTTTGTGTCTAGCTACTCCATTGACAAGTTGGTCGGCCACAGGCATAGAGTATTCGTCCTTTAGAGTTGCCAAATTCAGGTTTCTAAAGTCAACACATATGCACAGCTTTCCATTCTTCTTTCTGACCTTTACAATGTTAGATAACCACTCAACATAGTGGGCCATTCGAATAAAACCGGCCTTTAACAATCGTTTCATTTCTTCTTTATTTCTGGTAAATCCGCAACGTTAAACCGCGAGGTGGTTGCCTATAAGGCTTACAAGCTGGATCTAAATTTAATCTATGCTCGACTACATTCTTGTCCAAGCCTAGCATCTTATGATAACTCCAAGCAAAACAATCCTAAAACTCTGCTAGCAAAACTATTAGTCCCTTCTTCAGTGTTGCGGATAAGAGCCTGCTGATCTTGACCATCGGTGGTTCGTCGGTTGTTCCCAAATTTAATTCTTCCATTGGGTCAATTGCTTCAAATAGATCTTTCTCCAACTCGGGCGGAGCAGGGCTGATGTTAACAAATTTTAGTTGGTCATCTTGCTTTCCTTCTGTAATAAAATCTAACAAATTCATGGCTGAATCACTCACAACCGAGTGTTCGGCCCAATAGGCCAGCAATGTCTTTGAAGTCGATTTGACTACGACCTCTCGCTCGTCAGTATCTTGGTTGTTATCCATGGTGATTGGGTCAAACAAGTCCACCAATAATGCCCGCTCTGAGTCCTCGTGGACAACCTCGGCGCCGATGGCTAAACCCTTTCTTAGTGTGACTTTTGTGACCCAACTGCTATCACTGTCACGTTGTAACTGAGAACACCCAGCATCATCAAAATAATATTGCGTGTCAACCATGTTAGCCGATGCTTTCAAGGGTGCAACATCAGCCTCTACCACTTTGACTGTATCACCATTCCAAATTATAAGAAGTTGATGCAATGATGATGAGATGCACATACTCAAGACAAATCGATCTTAAGAAGATCATTGCTTACTCCTCGTCGACTTTCAGGAAATGTTTGAAGCAGTGAACTTATAATAGTACAACGCCGCATTCTTCGAAGATTAAGGAACAAGAAGAGATCTTGATGGTTCACAGAAGCATGCAAAGTTATGATATACAAGACTCCTTTTTCTCAAACAGGTGGAAACACAAACTTAGTAATACATAATTTTATGTAAAGAGCTATAAAATTTGGTGCATCAAAAGGCGTACGTACTTTTCCTAAAGAGATATAAGATTTGGTTCATCAAAAGACAGGTAACCAGCCATAAGTACAATGATGATCACCCCACATGACCAAACATCAGATAATGAACCCTCGTATCCTTTATTATTGAGCACCTATTACAAAAATCGGAAATGTGAGAAATAACTAGGTAAACATCCTAACGCATTGAACTAGTCTTATTAAGTCAGAAGTCCATACCCTCGCAGGACCCTGGAGACCAGAAAGGCCGAGAGCAAGCCTCAACTTAGGATCAGCTAAGAGTATGAATGATTGAAAAGCACTAAAACACCTGCATGACCAGAAATCATGCCCTCGAGACATATTTTACCTTCAAGACATGCATGCATTGTGGTACCCATGCATGTCTAAACCTGAGAGCAGTCATAAAAAGTATCAACCAACCTGATGTTGCATCCACACCCAAAGTTTATTCATCTCAGTGAAAATTTGGAGAACGAATTCAACAGCATCCCTGCCAGTATCGGCATCCCTGCATAAGTCAAGGAATATTAACAAATCAAGACGAATCCATTCTCTGCATCTCATCTGACACAAATACAAGCCAACTATAATGAGTATCACATTTTCTTACCCTTCATACTCTGACCCAAGATCAGGCAACTTATCCCTACTGACTTGAGAAAGGTAACTCCTTAAGAAGAGCCCGCGTACGGGATCCTGAATACCACGGGACATTTCCACAAGATCTTTCAGGACATTCTTAGCAGAAGCTTCCTTGGATTTGATGTAAACAGATCCTGCTGTACATTGAAGATATCTGACAGAAATCATGAAATTCTCATATAAGTCCATGAAAATGCTAATTGCCTATAACTTGTTACTTACTATGACAGCAATGCCACTTTTACATTAAACAAGGTCACTCGAGAACTGACATCCTAAGGCTAAACAAGTAACATAATCACAATTACTACCCACCCACTTATTTTCACTCAGTCTAGGTTTCCTTTGTGTAAGTTAATCAAACAGTATCTTCTATCTACTACACATGCATAACATGCATGATGCTTCAAATAGATGAGTCAATTACACCCACAAAAACACACTGAACGCACAATGCTGAACTGACCAACTAACACAATATTAGACTACATAGATCATACGCTCATTAATATTCCTGCTCAAGATCACTAACATTCCTCTATACAATCATCTATAGATGCACTTAAAGTAGGTCAAAACTGAAACCGAACTGTTAACCCTGAACACACTTAACAAGTAATGAAAATTCAGAACTTAGATATGAAACTAGTTAAAACCTTCAAATCTCCATGGTAAATGCTTCTACCATGAAGTAATCTACGAAATTAATGAGCTACTGAAAGTATCACCTTGCATCATCCTCTTTCAATCTCCCATTTTTAGCCTGCAGAAACAAAATGCCGATAAGCAAATGCTTTCCATATAAAACGCAAGAGTTTTGCTACATTAAAGAACGAAAGAGTTTTCTGCATCCCAAGTATGTAGGTTCATCAATAATTAATCTGCAACAGTGCAATTTTCTTGAACCATCTTAGGGCACAAATAATCTGAAACATAGACCTTTCTGCATAGTGGTTTTTTACCTTATCAAAATTTCCTTTCTGAAAGCTCAGATCTCAATACGTCATACTTGTCTACCCATATATCACATTGTTCAAGAGCTACTTGTTGTATAGGTGGACATCTGTAAAAATGAAGAAGCCTATCATCTGCTCAGAATCGAAAATTATATTATCAGAATGGTAACTAGATAAACAAGCCAAATGTGTCCTGTAAAGAAAAGAACTAATCGGAACGTTAGATTGTTCCAATGTCATGATGAGGTACCAGTGATATGAACCACATAACCAAGACATCCAAGTAAGTATCATCTGAAGCAGGTCGATCCTACATTTGGCTATGCTAGCGAGCATGTCTTAATTATAAGATTGTATACTTCAAGGATCAAAGGCAACTGAATGTATCCAAGGTATCAAAATGATCCAGATTCATCAAAAGATTTCAAATGAAACAAAAATCATGGAGGCATCAAATGCAACCATTTATACGCAGAAGATTGAATTCAAAGGCAACCAAATCTTGGTAACCCCAAATCAGAGAAAAATTCCCAAAAATAAGAAGATGATTGAATCCAGGGAGGCATTTGTTATACACTTTTACTTTCTCAATTGAGAGAACATTGAAGAACTTGGGAAGTGAATAGAGAGATCAGACCAGATCATTGTTACCTCTCCAAAGTAAATGTGCAATAGACTGAATGTGCTCGCAAACTGCCAGAATTTTGAGATTTTGGAAGACTACATTTGGAGCAGGACCATTTCAAATGCTCTCTTTAGTTCAGGGAGAGCATACACTCTAATCTCTCTTAGAGCCATTATAGGTTCCAAATAATTCATGGAGGCATCCAACCGGTCTATAAGCAGAAGATTGAATTCAAAGGCAACCAAATCTTGGTAACCCTAAATCACTGAAAAAATTCCAAAAATATGCAGAAGATTGAATCTGGGAAGGGACAGTATGGCAACCAATTTCTTTTCAAAGGAACCTCAATGTATCGAGAACATTGTGACAATTCAGATTCATCAAAGGTTTCAATGATTCATGAGGGCATCTAACCGGTATATAAGCAAAAGATTGAATTCAAAGGCAACCAAATTTTTGGTAACCCTAAATCACAAAAAAAAAATCACAAAAATATGCAAAAGATTGAATTCGGGAAGGGCAGTATGGCAACCAATTTCTTTTCAAAAGGAACCTCAATGTATCGAGAACATTGTGACAATCCAGAATCATCCAAGGTTTCAAATGAAACTATAGAAGCATCAAAGGCAACTAATTACTGAAGGCATCCAATCTATCCAAGACCATTATAGTTTTCAAATGAAACCATATATTCGAGGGGCAGTAAAGCAACCAATTTCTTTTCAAAGGCAACTCAATATATCGAAAACATTGTGACAATTCAGATTCATCAAAGCTTTCAAATAAAACCATGAATCATAAAGGCAACCGATTCATCAAAGGCAACTCAATTCCTACAAAACCATTCAGATTCATCAAAGATTTCAAATGAAACCAAAATTAGAAAGGCATCAAAGTCAACCGATTAATCGAAGGCAACTCAATTCCATTAAAACCATCCATATTCATCAAAGGTTTCAAATGAAATTAGTATAAGAAAGGCATCAATGTCAACCGATATTATCAAAGGCAACTCAATTCTGTCAATGGCATCGGAACAACATCTCAAAGGCAACTCAATTGTATCAAAATCACTGAAACGATCAAGAATTTCAGATTTTCATAAAACGTTTCTCAAATGAAACCAGAAAATCATAAAAGCCAACTGATTTATCTAAAGGCAACTCAATTCTATCAAGTAAACTGACAATCATTATCAATGAAATCAAAGGGAACCAGAATCATCAAAGGGACCAAAAGCCAACTCATCAAAAAACATTCACTAATCAAACGACAACTCAAAGATATGCAGAAGATTGAATTCTATCAAAAGCATCCATATTCATCAAAGGTTTCAAATGAAACCAGTATCAGAAAGGCATCAAAGTCAACCGATATTCATCGAAGGCAACTTAATAACATCTCAAAAGGCAACTCAATTTTGATCAAAATCACTAAAACGATCTAGAATTTCAGATTTTCATAAAAGGTTTCTCAAATGAAACCAGAAAATCATAAAAGGTAACTCAATTCTATCAAGTAAACCAAACAATCATCATCAATGAAATCAAAGGGAACCAGAATCATCAAAGGGACCAAAAAGCTAACTGAACATATATAACTCATCAAAAACATTCACTGGTGATCAAAAGCCAACTCGATGATAATGCAGAAGATTGAATTTTCAACCCCAATAATATCAAATTCAAAACCCTAAATCAGAAATTTTGGTAGAGAATCCAGAGAGATACTATTGTTAAAGTAGAACCCACATCGAGAGAGTTTGGGAATGAAATTCGATCGATCGATCGATCGATCGATCGATCGAGAGAGAGAGAGAGAGAGATACCGTTTACAAACGTTCAGAGCTTTGAAACCAAATCTAGGTTTTGTTTCATGATCGATCTTCGGATAAACCAACACATAACGCTCGCCCCGCTTTGCCTCTCCTCTTTACTCCTCCCCTCTCCTCTTTACTCCTCTCCTCTCCTCTATAGAGTAGCCAAGCCCTTCGATTCAAAATTCAAAACTCTTTTTGTGCCGTTGTGGGCAAAAATGAGAGATAGAGAGTAGTTGCTAGTTCCTTTTATGCCGTTGTGTACTTGTGTTGATTTGAAATGGAAAGTCGGTGAATTTCAAATATGAACCGTTTGGTTTTTCGTTGTTTCTGGAATAAGCCTGGTGGATTTTGATTTAATGTAGAAATGTAGGGGAGGCACATTAAATGAGAAAAAAAAACGAAGGCAGTAGCTAAAGAAATGAAAATTATTCCACGCACATCAGTGCACTTGCACTGCAGTGCGTGGCATGTTTTGATTGGCTTAGTTGAGATTAAATTAAGTTAGCTTCAAAATAAAAATCAAAAGAAAAAGAAAAAAAAATGGTTTTCTAGTTTTACCCTTCACAATTCACGACCCACTATGGTCATCTCTCTCGCTCCCTAAACCCAGAGGCTATATGGGGATCGCTCTCCCTCGTCGCCGCACAGAGCCGCCAGCAAGCGTCTGTGGAGTAGGTTTTTTGAGTTCGCATATTTTTATTGGAGGTTTCATCCTACAACGACTTTGTGCGCTTCCTAGTGTAAGACCACCAAGATGTGCCGCCATTGCGTTCCACTAGCACAACATGATCGTCGTTCAACCAACCCGTTAAACCTGGCTCTTTCCAGAATTAAAAATTAAAAAAAAAAACAAAATGGACGTGGACGCCTCAACCACTTGGCCCAGAACTCAGTTGTGCGACTCCGAACTAATCCAAAAAAACTTGACCGGACTCAGCTTCACCTCCTCTGACCCTCTTTCAACCTCCAACACGGCCAACAACAACTTGACGTTGAGCTCCCTAAACTCGTCGGAGGCTGCAAACTAGGGGAGGTAAGTCATGTCGACGGTGCAGAGGGGTTCGAAAGTGGCGCCACAGAGGTTGTGGATGGCCTCGAGGTACTAGACGACAATGCATTTGACGTCTTAAGCGCCGCAAGCAGGGTCGTGGTGGGCGGAGAAGGGAGGATGAGAAAGAGAATGACACAAAATTGGATTATTATTTTTTTAATTTCTGATACAAATACCATTAATTTTCATTTAATTTTACGCCAAATAAAAGATGCCATGTAGGAAGTGCAAGTACACTGTTGTGCACTAAATACCTTATGCGAAAGAAAGCGAGCAAGGACAGAAGGCGAACCTAGGAGAGAGTAAACTCAGCAGTCGCTGGGTCAAATTCTCAACTCCCAGGAGCTAAAAGTAATTCCGCTTGGTGGAATTAAAAGGTTTTTGACATTTTGGATTATTTATTGCATGGAAGATTAGGGGAGAATGCACTCTGTCTTGCTCATTGAGCTGCTAGTGGCTCTGTTCTCTTTTTCTTTTGTTTAATGGTTGTTTGTTTCTTGTAACTTGTTTCTACATGCTCTCAAACTATATGGTACTATATGTATTTCACCTCTTGCTATGTAATATTGGTTGTTCCAGGCTTTCTAGTGCTTGTCACAAACAAAAAAAACTTGTGAAATTTTTTCGATCTAAATGATTACCCCGTACATTTTTTTTCTTCTGTTCACTTAGATATAAAATTTTAAATCCTCCACTGAGCGGGGGCCATCTATATAATTCAGGGAAAAACATTATGAGGCTTCGTCCGCAATTTTCAATGTTTCTATCAACATCCAATCATCCAATCATGCTAGAGTTTAGGTGATAATTTTCTCCATCATTGGAGTGCTTCGATGAATAGCATCCTCACTATTGTGTTACTTAAAGACAACGATACTTGAGTATGCTGCTGTTAGGACCATAATTATGTGCTTATAACTTGTTTTCTATGAATAAAGCATTATTCTTATGACGTTTCTTGTTCTTGTTAGGAAATGTGGAGTTGGCTCAGAAATGTATTAAATATGAAAAATTAGATACTTATTGGAGAAGACGTATACATTTTTGAGGTCAAGAGAGAATTTGGAGCAATTTTGGGAAGATGACGAAATAGCTTCACCGGAGGTCGCTGAAAGTTACCTAGAATCGGCCGGAATTTGCCACAGCCGGCTGGCCCACCTTGGCCGGCCCAATCACATGGAGTTCAGCCCAATTGAGGCCTATTGAGCTCATCTATGTTTACCAATCTGATTTGGAGAGAAAGAAAAGAAGTTGGACCGCATAATGTCACCATTTTAGAGCTTAGCCTTCCATAGCCTAAAATAGTGGATCATGGTCTCCCTAATTTAAAGTTAACCTTTAGATCTTCTATCTCACCATTTCCTATCATCTAAGGATCCATATTTTCCTCCATATTCAGCCCAAATTCGAGCTCCCCATAACACCCACATACAATTGACCTCATTTCTTAGTTTTTCATAGTTTTAGCCTCTCTTTTAGGCCTCCATCCATACCCAACACATATGGACATCTCCTCCACCTCTCAAACACCCATTAGCATCACCAAAAGGCTTAAAAAACTCCATCACCACCACCATACTTCCATATACATCATCTTCTCCTAAGCCTAAGGTGGGTGACTCAAGTTCTTGGAGCATATGAGCATTTTTGGAGCAAGAAGGGAAGGAGAGCTTGAAGAGCTTGGAGCTTTTGAGACTCTTTGGTTATCTCTTCTTCTATTTATCTCTAATTTATGTATCTATACTCTATCTTAGCTATGGGTAGCGAGTAGTTATGTTTTGAAAGGTTAGGGCTTAGCCCTAGCCAATTTGATGTACATACAACTTTGTTTTGAGTTATGGATTTGAATTTGATTTAGTTTATTACATGTTGTGAACGAGTTTGATAGCTTGTGATATGATTGTGGTATGTTTGTATATTTGAGCTTGATTCAATATTTTCATATTCATGTCTTGGCCATGACTAAGTTGAGATGTGTTTAAGGAAGCTAAAAATGAACCTAAGTGAATTAGTCACTCACCTAAGGAAGATAAGCATGTAAACATAACTTAGGTTTACACTTAAGAGGATAAGCTTAAGGTTTGGTTTTGATTTGGCTTGAGCATGGACGGAAGCCTTCTTAAAATCCGAATGATTCAAGGAGCTTCGATCAGGCTTACGTTGACTCAAATGGGCTTTATAGCTACTCGTTACTTCTTCTAATTCATGTTCTAAAAGGTGTGGATTAGAAAATTCATTAGAACATACTTTCATATCCTCTAATAGGGACTTTAGAAGGAAAGCCATTCACATTCATCATAAGTGAACACACATTGAATTCATTAGGCACGTGGTATGATTAGGAGATGATTCGTAATTGACTTGCAATCTAGTTTCGGTTTGCTTTATATTTGAATGTTGGGCCGAACACTTCTAGTGCTCTCATGGTCTAGGAGACTTGGTTCACAACCAATGGGGATTCCTAAAGATCACAAATTGGACAAGCATATGAATCAGATTAAACTCATAACTTGGACATTGTTGGTACATTGAGTTGGCTAGTGGCGATATCTCTAGCCTACCAAGCATTTCCTTTGATTTTCTTTACTTTATGTTTTCACTTTATTTAGTTAGTTATTCAACCAATCAACTTGTATAATCACTCACCGTAATTTCATCATCCCTTGCACTGTCAAGTCTCCAAAGGACTTGGTAGTGTGAGATACACTTCCATCTTTTCTTTTAATCTTTGAGTCAAGTTAATGTCTAGTTGTCCGTAGTCTAAGTTTTTTCCACTCCGAGCTAAGGAATCTAAGTGTTTAATCCTCGTGGGTGAGACAGTCAATTTTCTTTTCTATACTATTACTTGTCCCCGTATACTTGTGGGTGAAGATCGTTCTTGTACTTATAAGTTAGCCAATAGTTTACTAAGTGTGGGGGTGTAAATCTTCCAACAAGTTTTTGGTGTCGTTGCCAGGGATTGAGTTTATCTTAATTTCTTAGCTCGGTTGGTCTTTGATTGCAGATTATCCGAACATTTTGACTTGATGATTTATTTCATAGCTTTTAGTTTTCTTCAATTTATCACTTAGAACTTTTTTTTTTCTTGTTTTTGTTCCGTATGATACTTTGGTAGGTATTTTGGGGTAAAAGTGTGTTAGGATTTGTGCTCTAACCTTTATTGTAGGATAATTTTCGATCCATCAAAAAATCCCCTTCGACCCATCAAAGCTGGTTTGCAGAAGAGACCTGAAAGCCTCTTTTGATGCATCAAAAATTTCTTTCGATCCATCAAAATTATTTGACATAGCTAGAGATCTCGGAAAATTCTGAAATTTTGAGGAAGTGTTTATTTATGTATCTAAATTATGTTCATAAAATTTTAGCTCATTCCGACATGTGATTAATTCTGTGTAAATTATGCAACCTATGCTTCGATCCATCGAAAGTGTGTTGTGTTAAGGTTGTTTTACTTCAATTCTACTTCTTTTTTCCCTTGATTATCTATATCCTTATGGATCATATCTAAATAGTATCTTAATTTTATGTATTGTAGTTAGTATGTGTCTAGATATAGCGAACTTAATTTTCGTTACACTCTAGATTTTTAGGATTTTATTTCGTGATTTCGGCATATTGGGGCACGTAAGCCTTTACCTTGGTTCACTTCGGTGTCCATTGCATGGTGAATGACACTACACCACGTACCGAAATCACATTTGAACTCTTAGAGTGCTCATTGATGTTTCCTTGAGGGGGGTGTCAAAGAAGCACCGTGGAATGCCCTCGATGCTTTGAGTACTTTAAGAGTTTAGGCCTAATATCTATTGGTTGCTTAGTGTGATTTTAGGTGTCATGCCTTCGAATCCTCTTTTCGAGGAAGAACCCATCATAGACGAGGACGTCATTGAAGCAAGACCTTTGAGGGATAGTGCTTTGCTAACTTTGTTGAGGCATACCGGTTGCATTGTTCTTCAATTTTTAGCGGGCAAATCCTTTGAGATCAAGTCTAGCTTTCTCCAAACCTTACCGATCTTCATGGGACATCCACATTCAGATCCCTATTCTCACTTGTTGGAGTTCGAGGAAGAATGTACAAGGTTCAACATCCGGAACATGGATTCGGGACAATTGAAGTTTCGGGTATTTCCTTCAAGTTTGCGGGATAAGGCAAAGATATGCTTCAAAAAACTTTCTCCTAACTCGATTTACTCATAGGAGGTGATGCAACGCAAGTTCATCACCAAGTATTTTCCCCTGGGGAAGATCAATGGGCGAAGGACAAGGTTAATGACATTTTATGAGGAAGATGGGGAGTTGTTTTATGAGACTTGGGAGCATTTCAAGGAGCTTGAGCTTAGGTGTCCTAACCATGGTCAAACCCAAGACATGTTATTGTCTCTCTTCTACCAAGGATTATGCATGGAGATGAGAAGCAAGATCAACAATGTATGTGAAAGAGATTTCATGGACAAAACAGCGAATTAGACGCATGTTTTACTCGAAAAGATGTCGGAACGGTCTTCCCTATGGGATGAAAAATCGGCACTATCATTGAGAGAAGTCACCAAAGCAGTAGGTATGAAGTTAAGGGAGCCGTATATGTGTAAGAGGATGCCATCAAGCGACTTGAAGAAACCATAAACAAGAAATTTGACCTTTTATTGAAGCAAACTCGGAATAAAGGCTATGTTAACCAAATTGCGGAGACTAGTATGACACCTTGCATGATTTGTAGGAGTGTGATACATGAGGCTCCATGTTGCCCATATCAAGGAGACCATCCGGAGACTATTGAGGAGTGGAAGCATATGTCATTGGGTGCACAAAGGAGTAATCATACCAATCCTATTTTCTCATGGGATGATCCTAGCCAAGCCAACCATTGTGGTCAAGCAAATGGTCAAGACTTTAAGCATGGAGCTATCGGAGTTACAAGGGCTAGTGGAGAGTTTGTGAATGTTATGAGAGGTAACTCTTGTCAACCAAAAGCATGTTTTTCTCCACTACCACAACAAGCTTTGATGCCACAAGCACCTTCACCTCGAGGGGAATTGTCAAAGTCTAACTTGGAAGAGTTGATAACCGAGCTATTTTCACAACATGAGATGCGTCTTCAACACAAATTGGAAGTTCAATGAGCGGTTGACAAGAAGATGTATTTGGATATCTTCAAGAGCTTAATGGAAGAGAATAAGGAAATCCGGAAGAAGAACGAATGTGCACTCCAGAAGATGGAGGAACAATTAAGTCAATTTACAAATGCACATCAAGTTCAACAAGGCGGAAGGACCAACAAATTCCCATTTTGCATCAAAAAGGATCCCAAGCATCAAGTTAAGGTGGTGAATGCGGTAGTGCAACCCGGGAAGTGCTTCACCAACGATGATGATGCCCCCTTGGTAGAAAGCGATTGTGAAAGTGATGATGAGGAGGACCTAGGCATTTCGGGTGTACCTAGCATACCTCCCAGATTAGAGAATGAAGCCAAGAGGAAGCACGAAGGTGACAAGACCAAAGCCGAGACTAAAGTGAAACTGAATGCATTTTATTTCTTACCGTTTCCTCAAGCCAATGCTAAAGGAAGAATGCATGCTATCATGAGCCGTAATGCAAAAGTATTCAATTTATTCAATGAAGCTCCTTTGATTCCGACACTACAAGCTTATAGTGTTGATGTTATGAAAAACAAGGCTAATGTTGTTGAAGAAGTCAATGAACTGGATAGGGGAAATAGCTGTGAAAAGAAAAAGAAATTGAAACTAAAAAAGCTTGAGAAACCGGCATTAGTAGTTGGTAGCAAGGTCATCTTGAAGAGCCTTAATCCCTTGAGGAGTGCTAATTATAAGTTGCTTGAGATATATCCTCAAAGAGTCGTCCATTTGATGAATTACAAGCGCTTACAAGCTTATAAGTTGCTTTTGCCTCAATTACAAGTTGCTAATTACATGCAACCAAACTGTTTGCTCCATGGTACTCTCTGTAATTGAGGCAAAAGCAACTTATAAGCTTCCGTCGTCGATAAATGACCCGAGGTAGTACCCGACCAAACTAACACATCCTCTGCATCTAAAGATGCAATAATTTTACTATTAATGCAATCCGCCATATCTGGGAAACAAAGCTCAAACTGACAAGGCAAATTTCATCGACCTTCTTCGACATAGTTTGCAACCTTCTCAAGTAAGAAAGGAATCAATGCATCCTAATTTTTGTAACCATGATGTCAAGCTTTTTCCAAGCTAATTCGATGTGCAGAAGTCTATATTCTTACCATTCCCCACTAATCACCTAGCTTGAGAAGTAACTCTAGGCCATAATTTGTGTATACCCAACTAAATAGAAGAGGACTTGTAGCTCTGATAAGGAACCAAATCAGCTTTTAGAAAACATTTTTGCATGAACAAAGAAGCCGGACTATTACCGACTGCAACCTCCCATGCACGTCTTAAAAGAAATGCCTTATTCATGCAACGTAAGTCCCTTAGGCACACAACAATCTCTCCATGACACTAAAGCCGCTCCCAGTTTTGTTGGAACTCCTAACTAGAAAAAATTATGCATCCAACCTGGGAAACTTGTGATAAGACTAACCTGCCGTGCATAAACCTGGAAACTATAGCTCAAAATACTCTCAACCACCGAGACAATTAGTTGAAGACGAGCTGCTTGAGATAGCTGTAGGCCTTCCAAGAGGTTAACTTAGACTTAACCTTATCTGCTATGCCTCTGAGATGTGATGTTGTGGGAGCACCTTTGAATATGGGGATGCCCAAATAGGTGAAAGGCAAGCTACCTTGTCTGAACCCAAACAAATGCTGAATTACTGTCTCCCTTGGTCTTACATACCTCCCCAAATAAACTGAAGACTTACTCTTGTTCACTGTTTTCCCTGAGTTCTGAGCATACTCATCTAAAAATTTCATCAAATTTTGAATACCTTTGCGAGATCCTTGCATGAAGATCATGATATCGTCTACAAATAAAGAATGTGAGGGGGACGAGAGCTTACTTGTAGTTGCCATCCGGTCCATCTTTCCTAGAGCCAACAACAATGTCAAATCACGGCTGAGAACTTCCTCAACTAAACAAGGAGTAATGGAGACAAAGGATCTCCTTGTTTCAACCCTCTAGAGAAATTAAAGAAGCTACACAATGATCCATTTAATGAGACTAAAAGCCAAGCAGACTTCAATATATTTTCAATAAAACTTATGAAAGTCCCTGAGAAGCCAAACACAAGTAAAACTCGTAGCAGAAAACCCCAATCTAAAGTATCAAGGGCTTTACTAATGTCGAGTTTAATAGAAATATTACCTCCAGGACACTCCTTATCCAACATACTAAAACATTCAGAAGTCACCATAATCGGATCCACAATCGTACGCCCCGGAATGAAAGTGCATTACTGAGGAGAAATAATACGGTTTGCTATCACTCCCAAACGATCAGCTAAAATCTTAGTGATTATTTTGAAAACAAAATTCGCCATAGCAATAGGCCTAAAATCTAAAAGATGATCAGTACCATCCTTGTTTGGAATCAGGTTCATCAAATTTGCATTAAAGTGTGGCAAAATGAAACCACTATCAAAGAAACTCTGCACTACTTTTATGACATCAATCGAAACAATGTCCTAACAAGCTTGAAAAAAGCAACCTCTAAAACCGGCCTCAGGGCACTAAAGTCGTCCATTGCATGAACTGTCTTTGTCACCTCTTCATTCGTTGGCACACAAGTGAGAAAAGCATTCTCAACCTCAGTAACCAAATTGGGTATAACATGCTCCACCAAACCCATATCTACCAAGTCCTCATCCTAAGTGAATGTCTTTTGATAATGACGGACCACCTGATCTGCAATAAGCCCCTGATCATGCAAAATTGTCTCTCCAACCTTTAAAGAGACTAAAGGTTTATAAAGGCGCCTCACTTTGATCATGCTATGAAGGAACGCCATGTTCTTATCACCTTCTTTAAGCTACCTTATTCGAGCCTTGTCCCACAAGAAAGTTTCATACCTAGACGAAGCATGCTGAAAATTTGTTTGAGCAATAACCTCACGCTCAAAACGATCTTCTGATGGACCCTGCGATGAGATCTTCGCTTGAATCAAATCCAATGCTATTGTGGCCTCTTGCACCTGCAAATTAACATCCCCAAACACTTCTCTATTCCAAACCTTCAGCACGCTCTTAAGACTTTTTAACTTTGAAGCTAGAACATACATAGGGCAACCAAAAAACTGATCATGCTTCCAATATGGTGCTACAACTCGGGTTAAATCTGCATGTTGGAACCACATGGACTAAAAAAATGGCGAACGTGGCCTAGTAGCAAGCAAAGAACAGGTCAAAAGCTAAGGACAATGATCATATTAGACATAGTTGATGTACGACACTCAACCATCTCCCATGTATTAATCCATTCCAAATTGGCAAGCGCCCTATCCAACCGAACCATCATCTTCCTTGTTCTCCAAGTATAGGTTAGGCCTTTTGTCTCCACTTCTAACAACTCACATGTCGCACACATTCTTTGAAAATGCAAACATGACATTGGATTAGGAGTACATACCCCTCTTTTCTCATGAGAACCAATGACACAATTAAAATCACTAAGCAAGATCCAAGGACCACTTGTCTTAGTGCGATGAATATCAAGCAGGTCTGACCATCGCTGCCTACGCCCAACAATTGTTGTCTTCATGTAAACAGATGTAACCTAACAATTAACATCCTCAATTGAACAAGCAAAAGTCACATGTTGGGCAGAATAGGAAACTTCTCTAATAACAACATTTCTCTCACTCAAAATCCATAAATTAGGCTCCATTGGGTCTCGTGTGTTTGTAGCAATAGGAAACAAACCAACAGATCTCCAAAAAGTAACAGAAACCGAACTAATTGGGATAAAGGGCTCCGGTAAATAAACAATTGAAGGGTGATGTCGCCGTACCATATCACTGAAAGTCCCTTAGGTCTCTGAGTTTCCGAACCCTCAGGCATTCTAATAAAGAATCTTCATTATACAGAACATTGTTTAGCTCCCATGTCATTGAGAGCCTTACCCAAAATCGGTTTTTAGCCGGTAACTTTTGACGGTGTCATTGCTTTCTTGGACTGTTTGACCAGATCCTTGACCTTGGCAAGCTGTTGTTCAATCTTTTTAGATCTCTTCATCACGTACGGAGTAAACTCCCCATCCTCCACTACTACATCAACAATAGAGAACCGCTTAGCTAAAGAAACTTTTACTCCAGGCTCAGTGTCACTAACTTGATCCAAAAGAGGTATTGGGGTATCTCCAAACACTGTAGTTGAACTACTAGATGTATGCTTTTGAGGTTCAAACCCTGAAGAGTTTTTGGGAACGCCACTGATCAGTTTGGGATCCTTGACTATCCTTGCAGTAATGTCAACCTCAAGGTGCCCATTTTCACAACTTGATCTGGATCAAAGTCTTGTAGAAAACCAGGCTCCTGCTTAGACATCACTTGAAGTAAAACTTACTTTTTTTCACGTCAGCGACGATGGGATCGTTTCTTTGAATCATTTGGATTAGATTGGAAGAGATCAAGTTCCACACCCACTATTGAACCTTCCCCATGCAGCTTAACAATGTATTGCAGATTGAGGAGACCTATGAGACCACAACGAGTGCAAAATTTTGGCAAGTTCTCGTACTCCACATCCACAACAACTTGCACTCCGTACTCCCTATCAACTGTTAAGGTAGACATAATGGGCTTCGAAAAATCAACATCAACTAACACCCTGGCATAAAGCCCAACTGATCTGTTTTGTGTTTTAGGGTATACACGAATAGGTATAAAAAGTCAGAAACACATCTAAACCCGATCAAATGTCGAACGATAAGTCGACGCTGAAAAGTCAGGGGTTCACTTGATGAGACGCAAAATTCCTTCCGGAAGACACACTGAACTAAGAGACCAAACTCTTTGCATATCTTCCAGTGGTAGAAATTATAGCATGAAAAAACCCCGAACCAAGGGTGCCACAGTCCAATTTCGCAACTCTGGCCACACTAATTGCAACTGACTAAAGATCGCATGTGCCTTTGGTATATCAGTGTTAGACGCCCGCGGGAGAAACTTCCCGATCAAGTTTCTGCGACATTTCTCCAGCCCAATTTGATATGGACCCTCAGAAATATTAACCGAAACTTGTCCATCAATAGTCACTGGAGACGGCAAACTATCAATGTCAACATCGATTTGAGCAGAAGAACTAGAAAAAAGTGAAGCAAATGTTGGTTTGGATATTGGTTTTGAGGTAGAAATAAGCTCTATTTTTGGCAGAGAGGGGGGTTTGGCTAGTTGGGTAGGCTGAGTAACTTGTTCTGATGCTAGAACAGTACCGGTTGGCAACTCTATGGCAACCGAAAAACCTAGGGTCTTTTCTAGGGTCACCAAGGGTCTTCAACCCACAATAACCCCTAAAGGGTAAGGAAGACAAGCCTCCTCATGAGCACTGCTTGTTGGAGTCTGACAATGAGAATAATGAGCCTCGTAAGGGTAAGAAGCCATCACAAGAGATCACAAGGATGAGAAGTCACCACCGAAACACAAGCCACCTCATGAACACAAGCTGTTAGAGTTGGATGACAAACATCTTAAAAGAGCAAAACCACATCATCAAGAGAACAATGAACCTAGCAAGGGAGAGAAGCCACCACAAGAGCACGATGAACCTCACAAGGGAGAGAAACCACCACCAAAACACAAGCCACCTCATGAACACCATTTGTTAGAGTTAGATGACAAAAAGCCGAAAGGAGAAAAATCACATCGTTATGAGCACAATGGACCTAGCAAGGGAGAGAAGCCAGAACAAGAGCACAAAGGACCTAGCAAGAGTGAGAATCCATCACAAGAGCACAATGGACCTCACAAGGGAGAGAAGCCACCACCGAAACACAAGCCACCTCATGAACGCCAAATGTTAGAGCTAGATGAAAAACATTTGAAAAGAGAAAAGCCACATCATCAAGAGCACAATGGACCTAGCAAGGGGGAGAAGCCACCACAATAACACAATGGACCTCATAAATGAGAGAAGCCACCACCAAAGCATAATCCACCTCAAAGCACCGGACGCCATTTTCTAGCGTATTCTTCAGCTAAGATTGACGGTAAGTCTCCTAAAGGAAAGAAGCCTCCCCTACAACATAACCCACCAACTCCATTTAACAAAGAGGACCATAAGCCGTTTCCGGAACACAAACTACCGAAGAGAAAGGAGGAGAAATCACCACATCACAACCGTCACCTTGAAAAAATTACAGAGATAAATGCCAAAGATGCACCACACAAGCTTCCTCGGAAGACAAAGCCTCCAACTTCAAGCACTCATGCAAATAAGCCTCCAAATTCCCCTCACAAGCCATCTCACAAACGTCCACCTCCTTATTGATCGGCCATCATTGCATTCTCAGTTTGCTAGTTTCTATATGTAAAAATAAGAGCAGAAGCATGTTGTATCTTTACTATAGATCTTAGACGCACTATTCTACAGATGAGTTACATACAATAGGCTCTGCTTGATTCCATGCAGGTTATATTTTCTATCTTACTAGAGGTTGAGTACGTACTTTGCTCTTCTATGTAAAACATCCATCGTACTCATTTATAATATTACGAATCAGGTTATATTTTCTTTCTAATACTTTCTCTTCAAACGTAGATTTGATCTAGTGATGAAAGTCATGAAACCACGTACTATTATCTTAAGCTATTTTCAATCATGGAAGCAAGAGTACAGGACGCCGCAAAACATGTAAGTAGCACGTATATATTATGTTGCATGGTGGAGTTTATGAATGAATTAGTGATCAGTAGAAGGGAAGATAACATAATTTGAAAATGAAGTATTGGCAAGTTGGACTTCATTGATTGGAAAACGGAGAACATATTTTATGTTCCTAGGAATATATTCTGATTCCACAATGGAGGGTGAAGTTAGTACCTTCATTGTTTTTGTATAATTTACGTACACCCTATTCTTCATAATCCTTTGAAAATGTGCAAAATACACATGAATTCAAAACTAGACAAAAGGTAGTAGTTTGTCAGTTTGTGAAGCAGAAGGCACTAATGACGACGGACGGCGGCGGTGACCGTGATTTAGAGCTCTGGAGGAATTGGATGCAGTATGTGATCATACGCGGGGGTGCGCTTAGGATTTAGAGCAAGATTGGGCTTCTATGTTTTAACCAATTGGGTTCGGCTAGTGTTGGGATTGCGTCTTAGGGCCTGGTCTTAACCTTAGGATGATTTGGTTTTATATTCCATATATATATATATATATATATACACACACACACACGCACACACCATTATTAGATGCATACAGTTTTCATCAAATGCAAAGTTTCGCACTGAAATTTTGGTGTGAAGTTGCATCTTACACAAAATCGAAAATATAATTCGATCATTGAAGTCAATCATCTTTTAGATACATATGCATAAATCGGGCATGCAAAATTTCAGCTCAATCGGAGATGTTTTAACCATTTGGTCATGACATTGTTTAACAATGCACACAGGTTGTCCGATTTAGCTCAAAACTTGAATGTGATAATCAAATGGTTAAATGATCTCCGATTGAGCTAAAATTTTGCATGTCCGATCCTTGCATGAGTATCTAAAAGATAATTTACTTCAATGATTGAATTATGTTGTCAATTTTGTGTAAAATGTAACTTCACACCAAAATTTCAATGCGAAGCTTCGCACTTGATGAAAATTGTAGATGCATATATATCACTAAAACTCCGAAATATATGTCATGCATAAGAGCCTTTAATTGGAAACTAAAAGGTCTTTTCATTTATCAATAAGTTGTAGTCCAAAGATAATGACTCATACTATAATAATTGAGATCATGTATTCGAATTACATCAAACATGTTATAAACTGAGGAGAAGAGAGACATAGAGAGAAAGTATAACACAAAGAGATGGAGGAGGAGAAGTGTAGAATGTTATTTCATTCATCTCAATAGGCCTATATCTATACTATTATTAAGAAAAGAGTCATTGTCAACCATAACTGAAAATTTTGACAAAATTAAAATAACCCTATAACAGTAAAAAAAAAAAAAAAAAGTTTTGAGAAGAAAAATTATGTAAGGATATAACTGTAAGTAAAAAAAATGTAAAAAAAAATGTTGAAAATAGTCCCCGAAAAGAAAGTAGAAGTTAACTAGGTAAACTTATCCACAAATATCTCAACGCAAGAACGCAAGAAAGATACCTCAATTTTTTTTTTAATTTCCAGGCTCATGCATAGCATGTGTTTTTATTCCTGGTATATATAGATCGAGGTAAAATTTACATAATAAATATGCAATTATTAAATATTTACATAGACATCCACACATATATATTATTTACAACAAAATATCAATTTCATTTCTATCTCTATCAATAATAATTTTAGGCGGTTGGAATGAGCCCCTAATTGACTTAGATATTGTACTTGGTTATGTCCCAAAAATTAACTGGTGTTGTGATGAATATGCTCATGCTCATGCCAAACCGTATGATCTGCCAACCCCAGCCATAATAGAATCCGGGCTAACTAATGAAGTTGTGCCAACCTATAAAAGCCCAACAGCCACAAAACATTACTCTACCCTTTATATATAGTCGACCAAACATTATCTTAATCAAGTTTGGCCTGCATATAGGGCTAGGCTCTCTTAAGTTTTGTTGTATATAAGAGAAGGGTAAGTTCTTATTTTAGAACGTACAATACTGGTATTGCATGTAGTTGCAAGTTGCTACTCTTCCTATTAGTACTCCAGTTTTACACCGCGCTAATTATTTGCCATGGATAAAACAGTGTCTGAGTCTCCTTCTAGGTTCGGTAAGCTTGAGGCAGATGTTGAAGTCAAGGCTCCTGCTGATCAGTTCTTCGAATTCTTCATGCGAAAAACGTATCAACTATCAAATGTCTCTCCTGATAAAATTATGAGTTGTGAACTAATTAAAGGTGGTGACTGGGGAGAAGAGGGTTCTGTACTCGCTTGGTCGATATGTACAAATGGTATTGCCTGTGTATCTAAGGATAGCTTATTACTTCAGAACTGAATTTATACGCAGTATATTCAAAATTAATACCACCCTTCAATTCCTTGTTAAATGGTTCTTATTTTAGTTTACTTAATTAAGATTAATTCGCAGATGTGAATCATAGCGTTTCAATGAAAGAGTTGATTGAAGCAGTCGACTACGAAAAAAGATCGGTTACTTTGAAAGTTATTGAAGGTTTCATTCTGCAGAACTACAAGAGCTTCAAGATCAATTTCCAAGTCACTGCAACCGCAACAGGTGAAAAAGAAGAAAGCAGCAGCTGTGTGCATTTGACTTTGGAATATGAGAAGCTGCAGGACGAAGTGCCAGAGCCAGAAGCCAGGATTCCGTTCATAGTCGGTGTTTTCAAAGATATCGGTGCGTACCTTACTACACACGCCAAGCAATAAGATAGTTCGATCTTCTTTCTGTACTTTTACGTTCTATAGTTTTGGGTGTGCATGCAATAAGGTCTAAGGTCTAAATAAGGAGCGATTAGAAATGTATCGTTCGATCGAAGTTAATAAACACTTAGCCACGTTTGTATTTGTAATATTTCGTAACTTTCTATAATAAAATGTCACCGACCTTGTGTAAACAAGGAAATTTCTCTAATGATGAGGAGTTGAGGACTGCTCGAGTAGCATCGATCTTCTTACGAGGTATTTTCCATTTATAGAACAGCAAAACTCGTATACATTTCCAATAAGATCGACACTGCAAGTAGCCAAGTACTTTAGCCAGAGGTATATATGCAGTTATTGTTCTATATATGTATTATTACATATCAACATAGTCTTATAGAAGTCCTATACTTCTATACAGTAAAAACTCTATACAGTTATAATATTGACTTATTAAAATTTATTCCTATATAAAGGTTATTTTTAAACAAAGATTTACTTATAAATTAGTTCACAAATATTAGGAAACTAATATATTTGTAATTTAAATGAGAAACTTATATGATTAATAAAAGAAACTAGTTTATTTGAATTTTTCTTATTGACATTATATTTCATAATCATTCTTCAATAATTTTTTGTCTATAAATAAAGGTACTGTGTTAGTTATTAGCCAAACCTAGTTAAAGTACTTAAGTCATTTCAAGTCAAACATGTCGCCGCAAAAATTCAAATATGATAATCCGGAGGATGAGATTATAGAATTACCAAAAGTTTCAACTAAAAAAGCCACCGACATGCTAGAGAAGTTGGAAACATTTTGGCTTCAACAACAAGGTGAATATGCCAACGAGTTACTACTGACCCGCAAGCTCAAATACATGATTGCAACAATCAAACATAAATCATTGTCTTAAACTAGTATATATAAATATTTTAATTCTTCTTGAATAATATTTTATATATTATTATTATTGACAATTATTACTATATGGAGGTAACTTTTCTATATATAGGACAAAAAAATCTTATAACTTATCACAATGTGGAGTTTATTCTTATTTATAACTAGTCTCGAGTTAAGACCGAGATTTTTTATTACTATAAAGAGGTTATTCCTTTATAGATTAAATCGAGTTGTTACTATAGTCTTGTTTTACATATTTGTAATCCAATGGATCTGGAACAGGAATTATTGAAAAAAATTACATACCTTGTTCTTTCTTGAATGAATGGTTGATATCCATGGAGAGAAAAGAATAAGCTGTTAGAGGTGAGAGGATGAGGTTCTCAACGAAGTGAAGAAGGACCCTTTAATTTGCTTTGGGTACGTACATCGACTGCTTAGGTCTCGACTCAGACTAAATACGTACACCTAGCTTGGATTTGGCAATCTGAAATCATGGAGGCTAGGCTTCGAATCCTCCCATTTTTCACGGCCCGCCAAATTTTCAGCAATTTCCTTGAGCATTTGAGAGGCAAGCATAGCTCAAGGAAGGTTTTGGAGAGTCATAGAAGCATTCAAAATGTCATAGAAGCCTGTGGAAGGTCACGGAAGTCTCCGGGAGGATTGAGAGACAGCTAGACAACTCAAGAACTCTCTAGAGTGCTAGTAAGGTTCAAGGCTCAAGACCACTCCGGAAGTCTCTAGAACCATCAAGGTAGTACTTAGACTTGTATAAATTTTTCTAGGACATTCTATACAGGTACATACCTAGAATAGTTTAGAAAAATTAGGCATGGAGGATGAGGCTATAAATAGGAAACCACCACTTCCATTTGAGGCATCTAGGCAGCAAACTATCAAGTACTCTTGTAAAGCTTTCTTTCAGCAATACAAGTTCTTCTCTCTTTGTTCTTTCAGTTGTTATAGCCAAGCGTACGCGAGAGTAAGATTGACTTACCATATGAGAAGTGCTAAGGCCGCACGAGTTCATAGCTAAAAAATAAGCTCGTGACAGTTGGTATCAGAGCCGAAGTTCCTTCGGAGCCTCATTCAACAATGGTGAAGCAAATAGCCAGCAAAGCTGCATTGCTTGACATCACCAAAGGTGCGTCAGGGTCCAGCCCTTCCGATGTGGTGACGCATAAGGAAGTTCGCAAAGAGCTTGCCAACCCAAAACAGTCTACCAAGGACATGCTTTCTTCTCTCGACTCATGCCTAGCTTAGATGGAGGATGTCGTGAGTGGCATGAGAGCCCAAGTGGAGGATCTAAGCCTACAAGTAGAAGGCTTAGAAGCGGAGGACGCTGTCATCCATACTATGATCAAGGGGATGCTAGTCCAATTGGAGGAGACCTTGCGGGGCAAGATAGGGAAGATTCGCGAGGAGTTCATGGAGGAACTCTTAAAAAAGGCGTCAAGTCCATGAGAAGGAGTCAAAAAGCATGCTTGCACGCATGGAGGAGATGCATGGGGACTTGACGCTATGCAAGCACGCATGGGCATCGGCGGGGATAAGCACCAGTTAGTCTGTGGAGGCTAAGCGCATCGATGTGCCAAAGCTGAAGAGTTTCAGTGGTTTGCGCAATGCTCGTGAAGTTGATAACTTCTTATGGGGGCTAGACCAATATTTTGGAGCCGTAGGCATCACCAAGGAAGATACCAAGATTAACACAACGGCTCTCTACCTTACCGATACAGCCATGTTATGTGAAGGTCAAGGCGAGGAGACATCAAAAAAGGTACGTGCACCATCTCTACCTTTGATGATTTTACAAAGTAGCTTAAGAGGCAGTTTTATCCCGAGAATGTCGAGGATGAGGTGAGAGCTTGCTTACGGAGACTCAAGCACTAAGGTTCTGTCCACGATTATATCAAGGAGTTCACAAGTTTAGTGCTTGAGATTCCAGATTTGCCTGACAAAGATGCTCTTTTCAACTTCATGGATGGACTCCAACCTTGGGCCAAGACCGAGCTAAGGCGGCGGGGAGTGCAAGACCTTGCCACCGCCATAGCTATCGCTGAAAGCTTAATAGATTACACCAGTCCAAAGGAGCCAGCCAAGTCAAGGAAAAAGAGGAGTATCCAAGCCACAAGTGGGGGAGACCGAGGCTAGCGCAAGGGCGAGTCTCACCAAGATAACCAGCCAGGGGGCAGAGACAAGGGTAAATAGAAGGATACAAAGAGCTCGGGAAAACACAACAACAACAAGTGTTTCCTTTATGAATGACCACACTGGGCTCGGGACTGCCCACAGCGGAGGGCACTAAGTGCACTCTTAGGAATCCATCAGGGTGAGACAGATGCCGAGGGGGCCAACGGTGTTGCGCACATGGGTTCTATGCAGCTGCTCAATGTGATCCAATCGACACTGAAAGTCCAAGTCAAGGGGTTACTCTTTGTTGACATCAACATCAGTGGGAAGCCAACGACAACAATGCTCAACACGGGGGCAACTCACAACTTCATTTTCATTGAAGAAGCATGAAGGCTGGGACTTAGAGGCAGCAATGGAGGGGGCTCCATCAAGGCGGTAAACTCGCCAGCTAGACCCATTCATGGCATCCTTCGAGGAGTCAAGACCAGCATAGGAGCATGGTGTGGGAACTTGGACTTCTCGATTGTTCCAATGGATGATTTCAAAGTCGTCCTAGAGTTGGAATTCCACGATCAAGTCAAGGCATTCCCGGTGCCATTCGCCAACAACATGTGCATCATGGATGGCGACAAAGCATGCGTGGTGCCAACAAACAGAGGCACCAAGCAAGACGTGAAGGTGTTGTCGGTATTACAATTCAAGAAAGGCATCAAGAGGGATGAGGAGAGCTATGGAGGAACCTAGGGAGGCGGCTAACTTGGTTGTCGTCCCATCTTCAGAACATGAAAGAAGATTCAATTTGACTTTGATAGCTTCTTGGGGTCAACTTCGGCAGGGGACTTTGCTTTTGGCAAGCAACCCATTCTAACCAGATAATGGTCAAATTTGGAGGACCTTCACCGACTTGTGACTAAGAAAGTAAGAACTGGGCCAGTGGTGATTCACTTTCTTAGTCACAAGTCGGTTCAGAGATGGAGGAGGCAGAGGTCAGGGGCGGCTGATAGAAGGAGCAAAAGGGGCAGCTCACTCCCTAGGTTAGAATTTGCTTATATACGTGATGAGGAAAGATAATTAACGATAAATAAATCTCATCTACAAATCCTTCTGCAGTGCATATATCATTTCACTCGATATATATTCCCAATCATCATTATCCCTTTAGGCAAACATGAGCTTTGTTTTCACAGACATATGCTATGGTTATTCTGGTTGGTTATGAGAAGTTTCCCTGAATATTTCCGCTTCATCTTTATTTGTTTTAGGCATTCGCGAAATCAAAACAAAGTCTCAGCTTTGTTATCTCAGTCTTGTGTTTTGTTTGGTAGTCAAAAGTGTCAAACAAAACTCATTTGAAAGGAAAATTTAGCTTATTTTCTGTCAGTAGTCTCAAAAAGAAAAGAAAAATGTGGACAATGCTAATGTGCATAACAAGTTAACAACAGATATTGGGCCAGAATATAGATATTAGACTACAGACAATGGCTAAGTACTTATGTCACAGTATCTTTAGGTTGCATAGCATTTTGTTCTGGTCAGTGTTCATCTCTTCTTTTTTTTCCATTATAAATGAGGATGGAAACTATGACTTCTCCAGAAAAGCAATCTTCTACTACCTCTTTAAACATGGGGTACATGCTGCCAGAGCTTCTTATATTATTGTTTATTTTCACCACCTTTTGTTTGAACTCAGTTTTGTCCTCTTTTACACCTGATGAACTGTCTTATGCTGATCATTGTGCTTCAACAGTTCCTGAATCTACGCCGAGATGTTACTCCAGACTAGATACCTCTGTTCTTGGCTACATTGGTTACTATGCTGGTGGTGGCAATGGCATTCAAAGTCCCAGACCATCATATGATTCATATCCACCTAACTATGAGCCTTCAAACCAAATTATTTTCAATGCTTGGAGTATTAAAGTAACTGATGAGCAAGACTTATTCAAGGTTGAAGGAAGTCTTCAACTTCAAAGTTCGATAAGTTTTGTACTGAATGGATTTTGGTCAGCATCTTCTGGAAGGCTTTGCATGGTTGGATGGGGCGATATTTACTTGAAACAAGGGGATCGTCTTCCTGAAGTTCCTGCTCTTCTAAAGTTATATGGTCTCATGAATTTCACCAATTTTACCAGTTTGGCTACTGGAAACTTGGAGAGCTTGACGAGCTGTCAGAAACATTCCAGTTATTTTGAACCAATTTCTATTGTGATGCATCCTCGTATGATTGGTATTAACTGCAAGTCCAGTTTGGCTTCAAATATATTTGATGACACAAACATGGGTGAGGCAGATCAAACAGTTCAAAGGTTGCGTGTGGAGATCACCTTGGTTCTTATATCCACCACACTTGGATGTGTATTTGTGGCTTTACAACTCTTCCATGTGAAGAGAAAACCCGATGTGCTTCCCTCCATTTCAATGTTGATGTTATTAATTTTAACCCTAGGCTACTTGAAACCTCTCATGTACTACTTTGAGTCTATCTTCACTGTCAGAACTAACCACCAAGACGCGTTGATTGGAAGTGATGGATTGCTTGCCATTGATCAGGCAACTCTGAAGGTAATCACAGCTATGACGACAGTAGTATTTTTGTTGCAAATCCGCCTTTTGGAGAAAACATGGTCCGCAAGATCAGCAAATGATACCTTCAAGGAGCTTTGGGATGTGGAGAAGAAGGCTTTATCAGTTTATGCAATAGGAGCTTTGGCTGCTATGGTGCTTCTGATGAATTTTAGTCATGAAGGGCATCCCGTTTTCGGTTTAAGCAGCTATGGTGCCTATTCTGGTTTGGTCTTGGATAGCTTTCTGTTTCCCCAAATCCTTATTAACATGGTCAACACGTCAGAGGAAAAATCTCTGTCTGTCTGGTTCTACATGGGAACAACTTTTCTTCGAGTTTTGCCACATGCGTATGATCTATACCGGACTGGCACCCGCACCTCATATATGGTACTGGAGGAGCCATACGTGTTTGCAAGTCCTATGTCTGGATTTTACTCCACTGATTTGGATTTCTTTATTTCTGTCACATGTCTACTGTTTGCTGTGATCACATTCTCGCAGCAGAAGTTTGGGGGTTGTATCTTTCTTCCTCAAAACTTGGAGTTGGGTGCATATGAAAAGGTCCCAAAAGTTCTTGACGTCTAAGTCTATGTGTTGTCAAATAGCACGCCATTTCTGATAATTCTTCATCGGTGGAGGTGATGTATGTCCAATTATCTAGGTTTTCGAGTCAGAAAATAAAATGTATATGCTTTTGATTTTTATGGTTAGCTTCGTTTGATGCCAAACCTGTAAGCTAGCTATGATTGATGTATGCCCTTTAATTCCAATATTATCTATGTGCTAGTTTTGCTTTGTTTAAATTCTGCAGACTTTTTTGGAAAGCACTGTTGTGCTCCAACCGTTGCTTTGCATGACTTCTGACTTTTCTTCTCATTGGGGCTCCAAAGCTTTGGCTTTCTCTTGGTACAGTATACTTTGGGGCTTATGTGTTTTTCTCTCCGATCTTTCCTGTAAGAGGTAATGTCCACCTCCACTATTATGCTTTTGTCAATCACATTCGTTGAGCTTGTCTACAGTCTTTGGTTGTTGATTTGGTTATTAGTTTCATTAGTGTCATTTTAAGTCTGTTCTGTGAACAAAGAGCGGTTAACTTCATTTGACAATAGCTTCTGTTAAGCATTAACGAATGAAATTGGTTACACTTTTGCTTTTTTGCTGCAATTGGTGCTTGTAATTTTAGTTGTGTGGTGTTCAATCTCATAATTTTATGCAATAGAATAAAAAACTTAAACTGAAGAAATAGGACCAGTGAATAAGAAATAGTTACTCCACTTGTACATATTCATGCACTTGTTTGGTTATTTCTTCATTCCTCACCCCTCAGAAGTGTTCTAGACTTCTAGGCTTGCGTGTGCATATTGAAGCTGTTCCAACTTCCTTCTTTCCCTAATACTTTCAATTTGTCTTGCAAACAATTTGTCTGTAGAAGGAATGGGTTTGGGTGTGTTAAGGATGGGTTCGTACCACTGCAGAGTGAGTTGGGTTTGCGCTATATGTTAGGAAGTTTTATGTTTTGTTTTGCTTGAGAACAAGTTAGGAGTTGATTTAATGTTGTAATGCTCCTTGAGGCAAACAAACAGATATGAGCTTTGTTTTCAGTCATGGATTTTGTTTGCTTACTTTATTAGAAAAAAGAATCCTGAATATTGTCCTTCTCTATTAACCATTCAGGAAAAGAAAACCGAGTCGACAACAACAGGGTTCTTCTTTTATTGTATTCTTATCAATACTGTATAATACAGACAATAATTGTGAACAGAAAAACAAGACAATAATTCAGTCTTCGGATAATACTAAGTACGTACCCTAATCTCACAATTTCAATTGCATATCGTTCTTATTCTTGTAATGATCATCTCTGTTTCCTCTGTATATGAGGAAGCAATCTATCTAGGATGATTTCTTTGCTTCCACCTTCTATAAAGATGTGGAACACACTGCCAAAAGTTCTTGTATTTCTATGTGTTTGCACCGCACCCCATTTTATTTGAACTCAGTTTTTGCTGCTACACCGGATACACTGTCTTATGCCTATCATTGTGATTCATTTGTTCCTGAATCTACCCCGAAAAGTTATGCAAGCTTTGATCCCTCAATTCTAATCATACAGGTTACTATGCTGGTGGAGGCCGTGGCCGTGGCATTTATAGTCCAAAAGTATCATATGAACCATATGATGAGCCCCCAATGCTGTTTTATTCAATGCTTGGAGTTTTAAAGAAACTGATGAGCAAGAGTTATTTAAGGTTGATGGAAGTCTTCAATTTCCAAGAGACGCTGACCATATGGGAAGCCGCCTGCCTCTAAGTTTGATAAAATTTTCGCTCGAAGGGTTCTGGTCAGTTTTTTTTTTTTTTGGGTAAATTAACTTGTATTAAAGGAAGAACAAAAACAAGCCTAGACATACTACCTGGGAAAGAAAAACTCATACAACAAAAAAGCAAACCGGAGGAAGTTATTCCTACTAGAAACACTAACAAGCACTGCTAACAAAGAATATTTCAAATTTGAGCTATCCGAGTATTAATAGTAGAGGACTTGAAAGATAAAGAACACAATCTACTTCTAACAATAGTAAAAATTGAATTCAAACTACAGAGAGAGGTCTCCTCATGTTGCTAAACATGTGATCGCTCCAACCACAAGCAATAAATTGTGATAACCAGACAAATTTTCTTCACAGAAGTAGATAGAATCATGCTTTTCTAGTGATGGGCAGCCTAATCAATGAAAGAGGACCAAGGAGGGTGAAGCCAAAGAATACCACACCGCTGCAAAACAACCTTCCAAATACTAACACTAAAAGAACAATCAAAGAAAAAATGATTTCTAAACTCAAGATCAACATTACATAAGCAACATATAGAATTTACTTGAGAAGAATAAGGAATAACACGATCCATGGTGGAAAGTTTATTTCTTAACGTTAACCAAAGCATAAAACTAGCTCGAGGGATATGAGCACTAAACCATACAAGATCAGACCAAGGAACTTTACCTCTAGAAACACGAATGTTATCCCAAACAGAAGTTGTAGAGAACTTTCCATAAGGAACAGAGAGCCAAATAATAGAATTAGATCGAGAAGAACAAGGCTGAATTGTCGCTACATCATGATAGATGGATATGAGATCATCAAGGAAAGTATGAGGCCAGCACCACCCACTTTGATCAATCACACACTCAACTAAAGCATCACAATGAAAAGTAGAAGTACCAAGAATACAAGTTCCCCACTGAGATAAGGGGGCCATGAGGGTGCTAATAATCATGCCAAAAGGAAGTTTTAAAACCATTACCAATAGAGTGAGAGATAAAAGGCCGGATGATACTTCTAAGCTTGAGTAATTTTTTCCAATTCCCAGAGCAAACAGAAGGAGTAGAAATAGCCCAAAAACTCTTGTCACGAAGATGATAAGCCTTGACTCACTCTACCAAAAAGCTACAGCTATCTTCACAACAAATATGCCAAATATATCTGGTCATAAGAGCATAATTCTACTATTGAAGCCGCTTAATACCAAGACAACCTTAATTTTTCAGAATACAGACTTCCTCCCATGAGACCTTAGAGAAATAAGGCCCCGAGTGACTCCTCGACCATAGGAAACACACCTCAACAATTTTTCAATATCTAAGAGAATTTTCTTAGGAAAAAATAAGTGAGAACCCAAAAATATTTGCATGCCGCAAAGATCGGCTTTGATAAGCTGCAATCTTCTAGCAAAAGTGAGTCTTGTTTTCCCAACCTTTAGTTCTAGATTTCACTGGCTAAAAAAGAGAGTCACAATCATGAAAGCTTAACTTTGAAGTAATCAAATGAATACCAAGGTATCTAAAAGGGAAAGAACTACTCTGAAAGCCAAAGCTACTAGTAATGCTCAAGGCTTCATTAGGATCAACTTCTGCCAGATAGATATTACTCTCGGAGAGGTTAGCTTTCAACCCAGAAATAGAGGAGAAATAATCTAAGGTTCCCTTAAGCACATTTGCAGAGAATAAATCACCGCCACAAAACAAAAGAAGATCATCAGCAAAGGCAAGGTGAGAGAGGCCAACATGTTCTCATTTTCAATATAATCTGATATTCGGAGCATTAAGATACGCTTTCGAACAATTGCAGATAAGATCTCCATAACAATCACAAAAAGATAAGGCGATAATGGGTCACCTTGACGCAAACCCCTCTTCGAAGCAAAGAAACCAGAAAGCTCCACATTAATAGCAACATAGAACATAGGACTGCAAATACAACTTCTTATCCACCCAATCAACACAAGAGATAAATTAAAGGAAGCTAAGGTATCAAGTAAGAAATTTCAATCTAACGTATCATAAGCCTTTAAGATGTCAACTTTAAGAGCACACCGAGGAGTACCGTTGTCAAGATGGTAGTTTCTAAAGAGCTCTTGCACCAACAAGATGTTATCATCAATATGCCTCCCACTCACAAAAGAAAATCGTGACAAGCTAATGATAGAATACAAAATTTGCTTAATTCGGTTTGCCAACAACTTTGAAATCATCTTATAAAGAGGATTACAGCAGGAAATTGGGCGAAACTCCCTCATCCTATAAGGGTTTGGCACCTTAGGAACACAAGAGATAATAGTAGAATTAAGCTCCCCAAGCAGACGATTAGTTCAAAAAAAAACTCTTTCACCGCACAAATAACATCGTCACCAATAATAGGCCAAGCTCGATGAAAGAAAAAGGCATTGAAACCATCAAGACCAGGAGCTTTGTTGGGTTTCATGCAAAAGCAAACATAACGAATCTCCTCATTAGTGAAATCACAAACCAAACTAGCAGCAACCTCATTAGGTAAAGGGTTGGTAACTAGCTCCGATAACCCAATGTGACCCTCATTAAAGGTTGTACTATCACTGACACCCAAGAGATTCTGAAAAAAGGACACACCTTCAATTTTAATCTCTTTAATATTATTATTTGTCGAACCATCCCCTTTAACAATGAAATTAATCTAATTACGATTTATCCGCTTATTCACCATATTGAAGAGAAATAGAGAATTTTTATCACCATGAGCAAGCCACTGAACACGAGATTTCTGCTTGAAGAAACTCTCCTCCAAAGACAAAGCATCAATATAATTTTTCAACAAAGACTTCTCTAACTCAACCAAATTACGATCATGAGAAGAATTTGATAAGTTTACTTGGCAAGAATCAAGAGCAGTCTTAGTTGTAGTAGCTGCAATAGAGACATCATGAACTTGAACTATGTTAAGCTTCATTAACTCACTTTTCACTAACTTCAACTTCTAAGCAACTTGATATTGAAAGGAGTCATGGATACACGTGTGCCAAGAATTAGAGATAATGGGCATAAACTCTTCTCTATCAACAAAGAAGTTAAAGAATTTGAAAGGAACAATCATTCTCCTAGTAGAAATACCCATATCAACCAAAGCTAGAGAATGCTCAGGGGCACCAGGAGCTAGAAAATTTGTTGAACTAAAAGGAAAAGACGCTAACCACGCATTATTGACAACCACCCTATCCAACTTTTTAGAGATAAACACTCCATCATGACACTTGTTACACCAAGTGAGATGGAAGCCTGAAAATCTTAAATCATCAAGCTCAGTATCATGTAAACAGTGCTCAAAATCAACAATAGCCGTCGACCGAACAAGAGAACCACCATAAATCTCATTCGTAAACCGGACAATATTAAAATCACCAAGAACCACCCAAGGTATGTTACTAATATTTTTGCCAAAATCGGTAAGATTGGAAAATAACTCTCTACGAGCAACATCATCATTGGAGCCATAAATAAAAGAAGCAAAAAAATCATTACTGGAGTCCAACAAACGAACATTGCAATGAATAACCTGATCACACTCAGAAACTGAAGTAACCAGCAAAGAAGAAGGATCCCAACCGACCCAAATACAACCATTCACATGAGAAGTATAATTCTTAAGGGAATGCCAATCTCCGAAAACTGAATGAGCAATAGAATGTTACTGGTGATAAAATATCTCCATATTCAGAAATACAAAAGGTCAAAGAACACATAAAAGTTCCTGAATCATCCTGAGATGATCAAAATAATATATCTATCAAAGTCTTTCACATGCTATTATTGTCCACAACATATTATCAACGGGTGCATTATTTGCAATACTGAAAAGGCCATTAAAATTGTAACTCATCCACAACATTATATGAATTCAAACTGTAAAATCCCTCTAGTGCATATGTATTGCTTACAATGCATTAGTTAACAGTAGTTCTGCTCCATAATGTTTTTTCTTTTCTTTTCCTTTTCACTCAAATAAGCCTCTGTTGTTACTCATATACTCATGAATCAAGATGAGCCCTTTTCACTTACAATCTAACATGAAAAGTAAACAGGGTAACAATTTTTGAATGACCAAAACAGTCAATCAAAATTGAAAAAGCATTTGTAAATCTTGTAGTATTATTCACTCACTAAGTACAAATATTGATTGGTTCCAACAATGGATACCAAAAAGATAGTAAAAAATGTAGGACACGTTCTTCTAAACAACAAGGCAAATACTTGTACTCGTAAAAGGGAGAAGCATTACTCAGAATCATACAAGATATAGGGAAGGTAATACTAAACGAATTATTGCAACCAAAGTTATAGGACTGACAGAGAAAAGTGAAAAACAAAATCTAAAATTTATGACAAAAGGTTCAGTACCTCGACTATCAAATGATTCTGGGAGGACAAGAAGAGCAGAATACATGTTTCTTCTACTTAGAGGGATGTTCAACTTCTCTGTCAAAATAAAGTCCCAAATAGCAAGCACATCCTCAAATACCTAAAGAAAAATGTAAGTAGGAGATAAGGATTTCATGAAATATAGAAGCAGAGTCTGCTTACATAGTGATGATTGATGAATGACACATAATCAAAACTAACAGCTGAAAATTCTGAGGAGTGAAAAGCAAACGAACTGATGATCTAATCAGACCACAGGGGAATCAAAATTGTGTACTTAACAATAGTAACCAAGGTAAATTTTTCCTCTTGTTAGTAACTAGTTAAAAATGGGAATGCACCTGCTGCATGGGATAATGTTGCGAAATATTTAAATGGCCTCTGCGGATAGGGCGACATAAGGTATATGGCACCCCAGGAGATATTTTTAGTGCTTCTTCACCAAAAATCAACTGTCTGTATTGGTGTTGTCTAAAACCAAGCTCATTTGCATTTGCATCTTCATGCTGGTCATCGTCAATGGCCTCTTTACGAGTGGCTCTATTTTCTGAGGTTTCTGCACATGGAGCGGTCCTGGGTAAGGAAGTAGTATCCAAAGGACTTAACATGGGAAGCATCATGTTTGCCATGCTCCCCTTGATACAGTTCAATGAACCATGAGACTCGACAATCCTTCAATTACCCAATGCAGAAGACGAAGTAGTATCCTTTTCGTATACATCTGTCCAATCAAATGCTGCTTCCTTTCTACTATTCTGGGGATTGGTTCCATCAATACGTCCCATCTGCACATAAGTTCCATCATTTCAACAACCACACACCTCATCGCCAAAAATTGAGCTGCACTAATGCTTGTCCTCATAAATTTTAGATCATTAAAGGAGCCTTTACTAAAATGATCTTGACAGTAACCGTTAAAAATCAATTTGCCTTTAATTCGCACAAAACCAAAAGCCAAAATGGTGATACAAAAGATGCATCACTGTAAAACTTGACTAGAGTAGTGTAAGATTCAATCAGAAACTAAGCATTACTTGTACCTTGCGAGGTGGGAAAGAACTTTTCACAACCTCTTCATCAAGATATGGTATCTTCAAGATCATGGCAATCTTGAAAACACACAAACATAAAAGCTTCAATTACAATGCCAAACACAAAACAATTGAGCAAAAACTTAGATGGTAGTAATGTGCCTAGACTCACTTTATTATAGGCCTTTTCGTGCTCCATGTACTGTGTAGTAGTAACTTTAGTACTCAGCATCTGAAACCAAAACAATCCACAACCCTATTAACACAAGAACATTCGAGACTAGCCAATACCATCATAATTTTACATCAAAAAAAGAAAGAAAAAGGAATTGAATACAAGAAACCTGGTCTTAAACATTGAGCTTGGGCACTTGTGTAGTATATCTCGTAACGCAGTGAGGAAATTCAAGAGGGCTGTCCTGTGAAGCAAGGCCTATTCTGATATTTGCAGAACCTTAAAAAAAAAAACAGAAATGAGGAGGACCAAACTAAGTGACTTAAAAAGACTGGGTTTTGATCCATTAACATAAAAAAGATTGGGTTTTGATTAGTGAAATTTGATGGGTTTGTTGTCAATTATAGAAAACTGGGAAATTTAAAACCTGGGTTAATGACGACTAGATTGGAGCCTCGCTCGTTGAAGAGGTGAGAAGGGACCACGGTGTTCAGGTAATCCTGGCAAAAAAAAAGTAGCAATTATAACAATTTGCAGAGAAATCTATATATATATATATATAGAGAGAGAGAGAGAGAGAGAGAGAGAGAGAGAGAGAGAGAGAACTGTGGGTTCATACCATTGAAGCTGGAAAGTAGTGAGCTTTGAAATCGTGTTCTGGGTTCGTCGGAGTTTTGAGTTGCTCTGTTGCTCTCTTTTTAAACGGTAACTGGACTATTTCATTTCCATGTGTTCTTTACTTGGCTTCTAACAAAGTCCCTCTTACTTTCTACTAGCTTGTACCAAGTCCTTGAGTGATTAGATTTATCTCATGAATTTATACCAAAGACTTGACTCAAATCAATAGTCTATAAATTGAGACTTGACTCCGATCAATCATGGCCACACTAGAACTTACTAACGTGACCACTACAATGTCTTAGTTTAGAGCAAATTAGAACAATGGAGTGCGCCTAAGATATAAGAGAAATTATCGTATGAACCATTCACCGTGAACCACAAAGCAAAATTCTGAAAAGTTGCTAGAATCATCAAACGTCTGGACGGTGAAATTGAAGATTGAAGTTAGTTCAAGGTAAACACCCGAGACATACCACAGTGTAAAAATTAAGCCACTACAATTTCCTCAACCTAATTCATTCTTCAACTCAGCTATTTTACCTTGGTATACACAATAGCTTGGTATACTTCAATAACACAGAATACTTGACCCAGATGACAGTATCAATTGGATTAATATAACACAAGTGTTTTTATCAATCACCCCATGGTAATGGGTCAGTCAAGAGCAATGCGATTTGACAATAACTTGAGCTGTAATCTGGATTTTTCGAACAGAACACATCCTACAACTCCGAAGAAAAATAGGCCAAACATTAACCGATTAAATCAAAATAGATTGCACCCTGTTTCAGGGTAATTGTATGTATCCTAATGAGAAGAATCTTTGCAAAATTACAGGAGCAATGATAAACGGTTCACATCCAAGTCATCCACAATGGTAATGCAGAGAGCAGCCACTTTAAGACCCTAAATTTTAAGGGTCTCTTCAAAATCAAGACTCCGTTGATATGCGTTTAACCAGTCTTGGTTTTGTGCACCTTCTTCTTCAAAATCTGTCCCCTCTTAGGAATAGAGTTCTTCATCCCTATGAAGAAGAACAGTGCACCAAAAAGTGCTGCTTGCTGCAAAAAGAAAAAGTACAAGCACAAATAAAACTGAGTTCCCACCAAAATGAATAAAAAGCAAAGATTGAAAAATACATCAAGCAATAAGCATTTGTATCACAAACCTGCAAGAAATCATTCAGGAGTACTCCGAATTTGGGAGTGTCTGGGGTGTAGTTGTAGAAATCATAGATGAGGGGAGTGGTGAAGGCCAATTGAATAATCTACAACCATGAAGAAACATCAGCTTGGTTGAAGATACAATGACGAAAAGTTTGAAATAAGTGATATTAAATCCAAAAGAAGTGGCTCTAACCAGGAAAACAGCGCCAATGTTGCTGTTAAGTACAAATAAGATGCCTCCGAGACCTTTCAGAGCTATCACAGCTATGACTAGATGACGGGGCTGCAAACAATATACCCACATGAAAAGCCAAACTACCCATGAGAGAAGTGACAACACAATAGATGCAAGGAACTGCACAGAGAAACAGTAAATGACATACCTCTACATCCGGTAATGCAACCCCAAGTTTGGAAGACAGGTCATTCTTCAAATCAGTAAATTTGGGAGCCAACTCCTTAGCGGCTGGTCCACCATCATTACCAAGTTCATTGAACCTGAGTAGACAAATGCCACACAATTACAAAAACGTTATTCCAAGTACGCCAAACAAGGTGCAAAAGATTGTTTTTTTGCAATGAAAGTCATGCATTAGCAAAGTAAAGCCCAACAATGTTGTGCAAACAAAATTCTTTATATCAAATTTATACCCAAGTATCGTTAGCATATGAAAGACATCCTAACCTCACACCTGATTAATATCTCAAAATAGCACATGTTTGGTTGGAATCAACAAAAGGTCGCAAAGAATAGATCACTCTGAATGCAAATGTAAACAGCGACCACGAGTAACACATACATCCATAGAAGTAAACAAAAAAAAAGAATCCAAAATTAGCATTCAATTAATCAAGCATTAATAGCATGCCAAAGAAGAAGAAAGAAAATCTGCATTACAAAAAAACGATCCTTTGCAATGAAATAATGTAGATCACAACCCGCCATCTTTGGGCACCAAAAACAGTTCATTAATTAATCAATAACCAGACAAAGAATAATAATCAGCTACACTTTACACGTATGCAAACGAGTAACTTTTGTCCAAAATAACTTCGCTTCAAAGTTATCCTTAACTCAGATTACTTAACACACACACAAAAGACCATTAGATCCTCCTGATGGGTTACTTTTCAAGCTTCATAATGAACTGTTACAGATGAAACAACACAATTAAGATTTAACTCGGCCTAATGTCTAGATCTCAGTAAATTCTCAACAGTAAAACTAATACAATCTAAAGGCTCAAAATGTCCGACGCCTATTTTTAGAAACGAATAAAAAAAACGTCAAGATCTAACAGCACCCTAAGCAAGCATACATGATTACATCTAATCGAAAACAGAAACGTTTTCGAAACAATTTTCTCAACCAAATCTTGAAAACAACACTAAATCGGTGAGCTACAGCTGAAATCAAAACCGCTAGAGTAAACATGACCAGTTCAAAATCAAACATATAAACAAGCAAACAAAAAAATTGAATTAAACAAGCAAGCACACAATGCATATATCTAATCGTAAACTGAACCAAATTCGAACAACTTCCTCGACCAAAATCTGAAACAACTCTAGATCGGTGAGCTACAGCTGAATCGAAACCGCTAGAGTAAACATAAACAGTTCAAAATGAATCGAGCATATACAAAACTGAGCAAAAAAAGAAAGATAAAAATCATAATCGGCGGTAGATCTGAGAGGGAAGAGGAGCTTACGCTTGCCAAGCGGAGAGGATGAAGATGGAGGCGAAGAGGACGCGGCCGAAGAAGCTGGAGAACCCCATGGATGGATTTTTAGAGAGAGAGAGAGAGAGAGAGAGTGAAATTTCAGTGCCGTGTCTTGATTTTTAAAGTGAAGAGATTCAAAGAAGCAGGGTTTAAGACCGAGACAGAGTTGGACTTGGAGGCTGAGTCCGGACCCGGATCCGGACCGGAGGTAGAATTTGGAAAATGGGGTCGTGGACTTTGACCCGATTACGGAGAGTTACTATTGGACCGTGTCCACTTGTCTTTACCTGTGGAAGAGTGATCCTCTCTACCTTGGGGACTTGCAAATTGAGAGATTGACCTATTGACATTAGTCACTAATTTTTGGTGTCCGATCCAATTTTGCAAGATGAAATAACAAATATCAATCATTTTTTTGTAAAAAAGTTATAGAGAAGTTTGAATCGTGAATCAAATGCAAATTTTTTTAAAAAAAATGATCATTAAGCGTTCATATAATCTAAAATCAATTTATTATGAATTAAGTTCACACCAATCGAATAAATTTCTAAATAAAACGATGTTGAAGATATGATGAGTGACGAAAGTAAACCGTATTAATGTGTTGAGAGCCACTGCAAAATAATTTGGTTGATACTTGGATCGATCTAGCTTTTACATCTTATTATTGAGTGATCGATATGGTGGTGGGTAGATGTTGATTTTATTTACACTTTGTGCTGTTCGTAGGGTAGCACGACTATAAAAGAGCCATTTTAATACGTACCAAAGAATGACCGTTGTACTAAAGATATAGCCACTTCTGGTGGAAGGGCAATTGAAAGAGCAAAACCACCTCGCGGAGGTACATGCATAAATATGGTCATATTTAGTTGTATTCACGTGTTGTAGTTGCTACTTGCTAGTTAGATCTCAATAGAGCGTGAAAAGAAACAATATCTTCTGGACTAATTTAGTCGTACGTACCTTTGAGATCCAATAGGAACATGCAAATATGCTGCACGCGCCTTACTTGTTCATTGCTTTTGTATGAATTTGACCAAGAAGTTAGAACCACAGTTTTCTACAAATCCACTAGTCATTTTGTAAATTTATTTGGGGTCAAGTTATGTTATGATTCGATCGATGAGAAGTACGTACGAGCTTAATAATTCTTATTTATGTGAGAATTTTTGTAATTATAATATATTTTAGGAATTAAACCGAGTATTACCGTAGTATTAACTTTGTTATGACGAAACCTAAATGTTAAGTCAACAACACTTCCAAATGCCATTTCTTTTCCGTCGCATCTGTCTTTAGGACAATCTAGTCGCAAGGTTTCACTTTTAGTGAATAAAACATTCGTCTCCAATTGTACGCGAGGTAATAAAACGTATAATTCGTGTTTTTTAAAAATAAAAAATAAAACGGTGTGGCAATTCTCTAGAATGTTCATTACATAAGTAATCTTACAAAAACAATTGAACTATCCTTTTTTTTATGAATAATTCTATACTATTATTAAGAGAATAAACTTTGTTTTCCAATCATGTCTAAATTTTCCACTTTTACTCTTTAATTTTAAGTATATAAAAATAAGGGGAAACGACATAAAAGAACAATTATAGTATCAATAGTATAAAAAAAATAACCCCCACTAGTATTTAGACAACAAAAAACACAGGCCTAAATCCCAAAAAGAAGTATCAAAAACCGCGCCCATTAAACACGTTAAAAAGATGATTTTGCCTCTGTTTATAATTGAAAAAACAACCAGAAAAAATTTCCTCTCTCTCTCTCTCTCTCTCTCTCTCGAGAGAGAGAGAGAGAGAGAGAGAAATATAGTAGCAGCCCTTTTTCGTCGTCGTCAAGCTCTGTCTAGGCCCGCCGCAGTCCACTTGCTTAGCATCGCCACCTCTTCCTCGAGCTCCTACAGCAGCTGCGGCACAACTCCTCCTTGATCTCCAGCGTCGCGCAAAGCTCCGCCTATGGCACTCAGCCATTCTACTCCACGAGCTCCTAGCAACCTCCACCTCGCCATCGTAGACTCATGGGGTCTCAGCCTCCACCTCCCATCTCTCTCTCTTGCCGATCGAGGAACGACTCGGCATTATTTTCTGGCTGTTGTGACCTTTGCCTCCAAACATAATCGATCTCCGCCATAACGATCTCGAAGCTCTTCAACAATCCTCGCTAATACTCCGAACTTAGTCACCTAAGCCTCGAATTTTTCAACCAGCAACCTCTTAGTTTGATCATTCACAAAATGGTATGGACTGAAACTGTATTTTTCTACTAAGAAATCGATTGTTCATAAAAAAAAATTCAATCACAGCTTGTTTATGAATGCTAGTTCGTTTGGGTTGTTGAAGTTCCAATCATTTTCACTTTGTTTTCGTTGATTTTAAAGTGATACTGTGTTTAGTGTTTTTTGTTGTATATCAATAGAGATTGGACTTCCTTGTTATGACTTTGAATTGACACTATGCTTTTGATACATAAATCTATTAGTTTTTCGCTGGAATTTTGAGTTAATACAGAGTGAGTATTGTCTTTAGGTGTATTTGATACTCATATATGCATACGCTAAGAAATCACATTGTTTAGCACCAATGTTTTGGTCAAAGTCTGATGTACTCATGCAAAACAAGGAAGCGTTTCAGCCAACTCAACTAGTTCTAAATTTGCATCAAGATCTTTCCAGAAGATTAATATCAAGAGGAATGAAGAGAAATGGTGGGTGCCAGTTCTATGTGTTCCTTTAGGTGGCATCTCTGAGGAGTCAAGGAAGCATTTGAGACACAAACGCGATAGTTCTAATCAGATTCACAAGGCTGCCATGGCAATCAACAACAACATTCTTTTTGAGATGAAAATTTCAAAGTCAAAATATTGGTGCTACTGTATTTGCCGCAGTTAATATTGTGTTTTAAGTTGAGAAAAATTGAGATTTGTTGTACTAATGCTGCAAAACTAGTGCTACTTTATTTTAGAAATATGTTGTTGGAGTTTTTATGTTTTTGAACTTTCAAGAAAAATGGTGGTAATGGTATGATATTTTTTCTTTGAACAGTAGCAATAGTCGTATTGAATCTGTTACTGCAATTATGTTTTTTAAGTAGCAGCGTGGTATTTGTCAGTAGCATTGTTTCATATTTTTCGTAGCAGTGTTGTATTTTTCAGTAGCACTCTTTCAAATTTTTCAGTAACATTGTTTCAAAATTTTCAGTAGCAGTGTTATATTTTAGTAGCACTAATTAGATTTTTTAGTAGCAGTGTTGTATTTTGCAGCAACATCATTCTTAAAATTTATTTGTGACATTGTTATTTTTTCTTGGCAATTTCAAACTTTCATTTTCTATTGTGTTTTCATGTTGTTTTCCTCTCCTTCATATTTTCGAAGTCTGCAAGATTGGCATTAATAAATGACATATCGATTGTAGACTACTTAGAATTTGTGTTTGTTTAAACTGCTACACAAATTGAAATGTTAACTGATATTATTATTTTTGTGTTGTTTGGAAGTTATACTATATTTGTCGTAGTTGTTATTGTGTTTTATGTTGAGAAAAATCGAGATTTTGTTGTACTGATACTGCAAAAGTAGTGCTACTTTATTTAGATATTGCTATTTAGGAGCTGATACTTTTTTCAATGTTGATAGTGAAATTGATACTGTATTTTTCAAGCTGATATTGCATTTTTCAAATGTGATACTGCATTTTTTGAAGCCGATACTACTTTTTTCAAAGTTGATACTAATCATTATAAATTGTGTTATTGAATTTGTATTAGCAGCTACTGTGCGCATTTTTTAGCTGATATTGCATGTAGTGCTCATGCTACTTTTTTTTAAGCTGATACTATATTTTTGAAATTGATACTGCTTTTTTTGAAGCATATACTAAATTATTATCAATTGTACTATTGAATGTGTAGATTTGTAATGAAACGGTTGCCAAGATTGTATTGAAATTGTTACTGAATTTATATCGGGGACTGATACTGAATTTTTTTCGGAGACTGATACTAAATTTGTATGAAAGAAAGTTCTTTTGAATATGTACATAAGCGACTATTGATCACTTCTACAACACTTTGATCATTCACATTTAATAACATTTACCACAGTAGTAGTGTTATTTAAAATTTAGAAGTATCAATATCACAATTCGATATGAATACAATAAAACTGCGAGAACAAACAATTCAGTAGCAATTCGACTATACAATTCAGTACCACATTCTAAAATTCAAACAACACTAGTTGTCGTAAAAAATCAAATACAATAGCACCATTAGATTTTGAACATATCCAAACTATAGAACATTTTTGTTTTCAGTCAAGTATAGTAACACATTTTCAAAGACAATATCTTAAATACATGCACTATTTTCATGCAAGATTAACATGACCAACTTTAATTTTCTTAACAAGCTAGAGTAGGAACATCAATCACTGTCTATCAGTAAAAACATCATTCACAGACAAACCAGATATGCTACTACTGTATTTCAAACTGAGTATGTGATGGTATCCTCTTTCTCAATTGAGTATGTGATCAAGGTCTTCACAACTTGGCAAAATCTTCTCCAATATGTAGGAAATTTTGAGATGCTTTTACTCAGTCCAATCACCCTACAAATACAAACATGAATACTCTGGTCATAAAAACATATTTGATTCATGAAAATGAGGTATGTTCAGTGATGGAATTGGAGAAGAGGTACAACTTTCATACCTTCTACTAATGCCTTGGATTTGAGCAGCTTTAAGAGCATCTTTAGGTATTGAACACTCATTTTGCCCAACAATCAATGCAGTAATGTGAGCAATGTATCAAAAAAAATTTGAACACCATAGCAACAATTGAAAATATGTGCAGCACCAACTTTTGTAATAAGTAGTAGCAATAATTCCAAAGTTGAATGAAAACAGTATCAGCTCCAGAAATGGTAATAATCTATTAGAAACAGTATTAGCTTCAGAAATGGTACATTTAAGAGAAAAAAAACACACAAAATTCACCTTTTATACTATAAAAAAACACAAAAATATGCTATTACGATAAAAAAAATGCATATGCTACTAAAAAGATAAAATTGCTACATCATCTACACTAACAGTAGCAGCTAACTATCAAATCTATGCGAAATACAAACCAAACATCACATATACCATCACAGCATCAATGAATTCGTTAAAACTAATACAAATCAAAAAGCAAAACATCAAGTAGCAGTGACCACAAACCAAATTAAATTCGCAAATAAGCAAATCACAATCTAATCCAACAATAATGGCAGAGGCACAAGCGCCATCGAGGGTGGATTCTCAATCTTTTCTAGCCCCTCTGCATCATCAATTGATTGTGCATAGTAATTTACACCTTCAGTTTGTATTGCTACTGTGAAATCAAATAACACTGCTATAGAAAATCAACAACCTAGAATACCTTTCTAGCATTTTATGTGAATTCGAAAACGTTGCTACTGAAAATATCAAAATAATACAACACTGCTACTGAAAAAAAAAAATACTACATTGCTACTGAAAAATCAAATAACACTGCAGCTGAAGGACAAATTAACACTGCTACTGAAAATCACACATTACCTGCTACTGTAAAAACATTTATGTTCAGCTACTGCAAATATATAATCAAATTAAAAGGCTAAATTATATGTTAGAAACTGATACAAAAACCAAATCATAGTGTTCTGAGAACAACGAATGCCTCATATGGTGAAAAGATCAATAAGCTTCCTGGTAGTGCTGCCACTGAAATCTTATCAACGAAAAATAACCAATGAATGTTGAATGTCAGACAGTCATATATACCAAATGAACGCCAAAAATTCACAAAAATCCACAAACTTCACAAAAATTTACAAACAAATATGCTCAAATCCTACTTTTTAAAAGGAAAAGAATATAGAAAATATGCTAAAATACAAAGACCAACTGGTAGAGTTCGTCGAGGCAAAGCAGAGGCAAGCTGCTTTGCCAATGTGAATTGCCTTAGTTTGAGATTTTGAAACCTTCAGCAAATTTGATCGCAAAGATCATCGAAGTTGGTTGACCTCATAAAATGGATAAGAAGGCCCTCACCGCCATACACAATCTTCTCAAGCTTTGAAAGAAAAACCATCACTACACAAAAATACCAACACACAAATAAAAATCAAATGAGAAGTTGATGCTGGAAAACAAAAATAAAACAAAAACTAGAACTAAAGATCACAGTTATAAAAAAGAACTATAAATCAAGACACAAAAGTACTAAAATCAAGAAACTATTTCTCAGAAACTAAAATTTCTGATACTTAAAAATGAGACAATGCATAATAAGTTGCTGATACTATTTTTTTTTTAAAAGCAGCGTGCCACTGCACCAGAAGCCACACTTTTCTATCAACATTTTCAACAATTTCTAGTGAGTTTTAGGAAAATCTTTCTCCACTCCGATTATGATACTGAAAACACAACTACATTAATTAACTTCTACTAAAAAATTCAGGTACCTGCTACTTAAAAAAAGCACACACATCTGTTACTAAATTTTTTTGCAAATGCTACTGAAAAAATAGTCACTATTATTGAAAATCACAAAAATGAATCGCCTGATATTACAAAACTCAAAAATGCATGTTACTAAAAACAAAAAACACAGCTGATACTACTTTTAAAACTGAAAACACATCTAAAAAAAGCAGCGCACCGCAAGCCACATCTCTCTATCAACATTTTCAATAATCTATTTCAACAATTTCTAGTGACTTTTAGGAAAATCTTGCTCCTCTCCGATTATGATACTGAAAACACAACTACATTAATTAACTTCTACTGAAAAATTCAGGTACCTGTTACTTAAAAAAAAATTACACATCTGTTACTAAATTTTTTGCAAATACTACTGAAAAAAA